>OX031060.1:25607129-26989212 GCA_943736015.1 Tridacna crocea
AATTTCATTTCGTGTTTCAGTTAAAAACTCTTCCATGTGGAGTCAAGCACTGATGTCAGTTTGAAATTCTGTGTCCATAACCGTGACTGAATTCTGGTTCTAAACTCTTTACCAAACGATAAATTTATAGACTGGTCCAAATTAAAAAGCATTTGCGGACAACAACAAAAATGTGACTGAAGGCTTTGATTTGAAAACGTTGTGGGAAAAGGAGAAAATCTGGTTACCAGCATTTTATCCTTTTCGCACAATGTTTTCAAAAGGCTTCTACCTCAGGGTCGTCAAAAGTCGTCATTGTAGGTAATCCTTTGCGGTGAAGTGATTTTTAAGGTGTTAAAAAATAGTCAGACCAATGAATTTTTTTTTTTTTCTTTTTTTTTTGCGAGTAACAAACTGAATTATTATACCCCCAAAAGTCTGTTTGGGGGGTATATAGGAGTCAGCTTGTCGGTCGGTCCGTCCGTCCGTCGGTCCGTCCGTCCGTCCGTCCGTCGGTCGGTCTGTAGCTTTTTGTCCGCTCTATTTCTCATAAACTACTGGACGAATTTTATTCAAACTTCACAGGTAAACTCAGTATCAAGCAGAGATGTGCATATGAAATGTTGGTTATGGTTCATTGATTTTTCAATGAGTTATGGCCCTTTCATGAAATTTCTTGTCCGCTCTTTTTCTTATCAACTATTGGACAGATTTGGTTCAAACTACACAAATAGACTCAGTATAAAGCAGAGATGTGCATATCCTATTTTGGTTATGGTTTTTTAGGTTTCATGGAGTTATGGCCCTTTGATGATTCTGGACAAATTTCTTTTTCATACTTGAATTTTGTCCGGGGCATATCTCCAAAACTATACTAGCTAGGGTTATGAAATTTCATGGGTGGATAGATCTCATCGAGGCGGAGTGCAGTGCACAGGAATCATAACTCTTGCTAGCTTAATTTTTGAGTTATTGCCCTTTGTTGTTTTTTTATACTTGAATTTTGTCCGGAGCGTATCTCCAAAACTATACTAGCTAGGGTTATGAAATTTCATGGCTGGATAGATCTCACCAAGGGGGAGTGCAGTGCACAGGAATCATAACTCCTGCTTGCTTAATTTTTGAGTTATTGCCCTTTGTCGTTTTTAATACTTCAATTTGGTCCGGTGAATATCTCCAAAACTATAGTAGCTAGGGTTATGAAATTTCATGGGTGGATAGATCTCATCAAGTGGGAGTGCAGTGCATAGGAATCATAACTCCTGCTTCCTTAATTTTTGAGTTATTGCCCTTTGTTGTTTTTCTTACTTGAATTTTGTCTGGAGCGTATCTCCAAAACTATACTAGCTAGGGTTATGAAATTTCATGGATGGATAGATCTCAGTAAAGGGGAGTGCAGTGCACAGGAATCATAACTCTTGCTCGCTTAATTTTTGAGTTATTGCCCTTTGTCGTTTTTCATACTTGAATTTGGTCAGGTGCATGCCCCAGCTTAACAACTTGGGGTAAGACGGGCATATCTTGCGATAATTTGCCGCTCATGTTCAACTCTTACTTTTGTACTCAACCATTCTGCATTCTGTGACAAAGACCTGTTTGGTGGCAAGGAGCTGGTCGGGGGGGGGGGTATGATCACGTTGAGTGATAGCTCTAGTTTTGTTTTTTTTTTAAATATTGACAGGTAGGCGTGGCTGTGGGTTTTTTACTACCTCCCATTCTGGTTCCCAACAGTGATGACCTGTCAGAGATAGGACAGAACCTGGGTATCATGTATTATATGGACGCGGGTCTGACTACAGCCATTTTAATCATCATTCTTTTTGGTAAGATATTATTTCATCAAAGCAAATTTCGCATTAACCCTTATACTGCTAAATAACTAAAATAAAATTTTCATTTCGATGGTAAAAAAACCAAATATTTCTATTTTAACGTTTTTTTTTTTTTTTCTAGAGAATAATACCTCCTCATCGGACTGTGTAGATCAAAGATCAGACTGCACGTTTTGTGCAGTCTGATCTTGATCTACACTGTCCGCAGATGGTCAGTAAGTAGCCCTTAGCAGCCTAAGGCACAAGTGCAGCAAAACAGCTGTCAGTACGTACAGTAAAAAAGATGAAACAGAGACCGATAGATTGACTGAGCGGTGGATGGATGGGAGGGTGGGTGAGTGGGTGGATGGATGGATGGAATGATGGATGAATGGATGGATGGATCTTAAAGGGTTAACACCGTTTTCAACATTATTTCTGTTATATCGCATCGGTGATTCTTACCAGAGTTTCTCTTTACCAATACTTCACACATTTTTTTTTCTAAGCCTCTGACAAATCATCGTAAAAAACGATGAAAGAGGAAAGAGTCCTTTCGCGATGAGTATCATCACTGCTTTGAAAGAAATCGGCCGAGCTGGGGACTCAGAGAGGCGACCCCAGGATTGGAATGTTACACCAGAGAAATAAATCAACCCTTTACCAAACAATCCCTGGTTTTTACGGCCCAGAGGAAAAAAAACTGAAAACACTGCAGGAAAATGAGACAATGCTGGTAACCTACAATGTTTCCTACTCTTCTAAAGTCTAGTTTTGATATTGAAGTCATATATCGTCGGTGTACTTCCAAAACCTCGTAACTACAGCTTGTAACAAGCTGTAGTTACGAGGTTTTGGAAGTACACCGACGATATATTTTATTTTGTCGTCTGCAGATGCTTTCAATTTGGACAAGTCTAAAATTTTGTTGTTTGGTAAAGAGTTAACCTATGTATGCGGCAGTATTTTAATCGTATTTTTTTATGTTAATCTTCATTTTCTTTTCCAAGTGTTTAAGGCGAGCCCACCTCGTCCACCTAGTAAAGCCCAGATGTTGGCAGGTCAATGTGTGGAGGAAAATTACATCAAATCTTTGTTTAGGTTGTTTAAAAATCGAGGCTTTATCATTCTCATGATAAGTTATGGTAAGAAAATATCAATTTTGTTTTTTACTATATAGATGAAATTTAAACTTAGAAGTTTATCTAATTTATTCCTAATCAAGAATTTCGAGATAAGTAATTTAATTGAATATAAGAATATTCAAAAAGTTTCTTCGTTTCCTCACAGTAACTTTCAGATATAACATACCATATATAACATAAACATCGCCTATCCTACTAATTTGCATTGTAGTTCTTACTTTTACATTCTTTTGTTGTGAGTGTTTGTCTGAAATGTATCATTGTTTGGCTATTGGTTCAATTCGATCATTACTATTGTAGGTATAAATACAGGCTGTTACTATGGTCTAGGTACGTTGTTAAATCCGATCATCCTTTACTATTTTCCCGTAAGTATTTTAAGCTTTGTTCTTATCAACTTATTATATATATGGCTTGCAACACGCGAAAAGGGGCATTCGGACATTTGCGTAAAGTGTCGTCTCGGATCAACCTGCGCACTCCGCACAGGCTAATCCAAGTCGACACTTCCCGTTTTTACGTCATTTTCTGTTTCGCGCATGTCTACTGTAGCACAAAATCTAATGTAGTCGTAAAGTGCCGTCTCGGATTAGCCTTTTAGCGTGTTGCAAGCCATATATAACTAGCATGAATGAATGACTGACTGACTGACTGACTGACTGAATGAATGAATGAATGAATGAATGAACGAACGAACGAACGAACGAACGAAAGAACGAACGAACGAACGAACGAACGAATCTTCTCCATTCACGTCCCTTTCTTCTGTATGATCATGCACAGCACTGAAATGTTTATCCATAAGTTGCAATATCTGTATGCAGATGTCAGATGGTTAATATTAAGGTTTTATATGAAACAGAACATGAACCTTGGTGCCTCGATTCCAAACTGTCACGTTTTTACGTCCCCATTATTTAAGCCACATTCAGTTTCCGTCTGTAAATGCTTTTCAGTCGAAATTGTTTTCGCTGGGGAAGCAATTAATCTCCCGTGAGATGCCAAAAGAAAATATCAGACTCTAAAATGAAGACGCATCTCTGTTAAAATACCAGGGCCCCGGTGTCTTATCTGCAATAAGTGCTCTGTCCAGGCGATGACGTCATATCTGTCAAGAATAGTTCGCATTCTGTAGTTTACACACCGGTCCTCTGCAAGAAAATCTTAGGCCTTTTTCAAAGAAATAAAGAAATTAGAGTGGAACACTTCGGGGCTTAAATGGAATAAGTTTCAATAATATCCCCCTTCAAGAAAATCTTACGCCTTTTAGAGAGAAATAAAGGAATTAGAGTGGAACACTTCGGAGATTGAGTGGAATAAATTTCAATAATATCCCATGCCCGCAGCATTTGCTGTGACCTTCATGTTTTTTCCTTAAGTTTTTATATCTTTCAACAAGACTTTATACTTATCCATAATCAGCAGAAGACAAACCAAATGTGGCTCAGTTAATGAGATTTTCAGACACAACATTTTAAGGAGCGACTTCCCCTTTTCCAGAGATGATTTGGTTTAACCCATTACCAAACGACAAAATTTTAGGCTTGTCCAAATCAAAACCATTTGCAGAGGACAAAATAAAAGTGACTAAAAATTTAAAATTTATTTTGTGAAGGGTAGAAAACATTGTGGGAAAAAAGAGAAAATGCTGGTTACCAGCATTTTCTCCTTTTCCCGCAATGTTTTATATATGCTTCTTCCTCAGGGTCGTCAAAAGTAGGAACTGTGTGGTAATGGATTAAATCATAGAAGAAAACCATATGAACCATACTCTGACGAAAGGGGGCATAATGCATCTCCGTGATCCAGGGTACCAAATAGGTCGTCATCATATCATAATAGATCCATTTTATCTATTTTGTCTTATAAGAGTCTGAACTATGCGGTACACTGGTCCTTAAACAAGCAGACAATTAATCAATAGCGAAAAGTTTCGGCCCAGGTCAGCCTGCGTGGACTGTGCAGCCTGAGTCCACGCAGGCTGACCTGGGCCGAAATTTTTCGAAGATGCATTAACCCGTTACCACACAATCCCTACTTTTGACGCCCCTGAGAAAGAAGCCTTTTGAAAACACTGTGGGAAAAGGAGAAAATGCTGGTAAACAGCATTTTCTCCTTTTCCCACAGTGTTTTCTACCCTTCTCAGAACAAATTTAAATTTTTCAGTCACCTTTAATTGGTCGTCTGCAATTGCTTTCAATTTGGACCAGTCTAAAATTTTCTCGTGTGGTAAAGAGTTAAGCCCCCTTTTCACAGAGCACGGCTTATATCTGTATAAAAAGATACTTTTCAAAGATATACAAAGAGATAAGGAATTTACATTATTTTTTCTCAAATTTGAGCTGAAAAAAAGCGTCTATATGATATTTCCAATCACCTCTCACTCGGTCTATCTTTTGGTGAAGATGTTTGTGCCATACCGTGACAAAAGGTTCCTTAATGCATCTTGGTGACCCTTAATACCAAGCAAGTAATTGCATGATCATGGATTCATAGAGTCCATTTTGTCTGACAACCGGCTGAATCATGGAGTAGAATGGTCCTTGAGCATGCAGAAAATTGACCAATAGCAAAAGGTTTCGGACTAGGTCAGCCTGCATGTCTAAGGACCAAAGTACCCAATAGTTCAGGTTTTTGTTCGGGGCAAATGTATCTAATGGATCGATAATGATATCATGACGATCTATTTGGTATCCTGGATCAGAGAGATGAATCATGAACTTGGCCGATACTTTTTGCAGATGCATGGTTCATTTTTTGTTATATATTTCTGCACCACAGGGTCACGAGACAAGTGCAGGACAGATTGGCCTCACGTTAGTGCTAGCCGGTGTGGCAGGGTCCGTTGTTGCCGGTCTGTGGCTTGATAGAACGAAAACATTCAAGTAAGTCGCCTTTTGTGTGAATTTTTTTTTTCAGATCGCAGATTCTTCTTGTACCATAGCTGTTACAAGAAAGCGCCTGCATCTATTTGTATGTCGATTTATACTCTTTGCCATACGGCGAAATTTCAGACTTTTTTTCAAACTGAAAGCGCCGGTAGCTCAGTCGGTAGGGAAAAGGACTTGAGAACAAGGGGTCGTGAGTTCGACACATTGGTAATTTATCTATGTTTGCACAGCTGAGCCGTTCTACACTGTAACTGTATCTCTTGTCTTTGCAAGAGTACCAGTCAGGTTCGGTGGGGTATAGCCGGCGTCTGTTGACGCACTACAACCACAGGCGAAATATTTACTTTTCTTATGGGCGAATTCAACATGTGGACAACCTATGGCCATAAGTTTGAATAAAAAATCTTATTGGTCTCGCAGATTTTCCTACAAAATTTGCGAAATCCTCTGCCACCATTTTGAATGACTGAGAAAGAGTTGCAGCACTGGCTTCACAGTAAATGTAAAAATGAACAGATTAAAACGGAAAATTCTGACGTCTTAAAACCTGTCTGTAAAACGCATAAATCTAATTTCAGTTCAGTTCACAACACCGTCATGTGGAAATCGATACGTTACTGCGCACTAGAGTTCATGTCTTTTTTTTTCCATACAGATATTTTCCTTATTTCTTTTATTTGTCCCTCTCCCTTTACTGTTGAATCCGTTCTGTTACGTTCACTTTTTTTTCTGCCTGTCAACCCTTAACCAATTCCCAAACGACAAATTTTGGGCTCTTCCAAACCGAAAGAGTTTGCAGACGACAATATTCTATGTTAAGAAAATGGCAGAAAGTTCTCAAAAAGGGTAGAAAACACTGTGGGAAAAGGAGAAAGTGCTCGTAACGAGCAATTTCTCCTTTTCCCACAGTGTTTCAAAAGAGTTTTACTGCAGACACGTAAAAACCAGAGCTTGTTTGGGAAAGGGTGATTCTTTCCATAAACATGTTCGTTTTATAGATCCATGAGAAAGCAAGCTTTTGAAAATAATAGATTATGCAAATTACTATTTTTGTTTTTTGTGTGGTGCCTGATACCGTTTTCAATATTATTTCAATGAGGGCCATTCTTCAGTTATTTCCCTTGATTCTTCTTCAGTACTACATTGGTCCAGATAAGAGAATAACTTGGATTTTATCCTTGATTTTCTTGCACTGAACAGCTATGTTCTTGAGATAATATTGCAAGGAAATCTAGTTAGATTGTTTTACAGATCAATGTATACCTACTTCCTGATTATGTAGAACAGAATTTGTATTGAATTAAACGCAGCCTTACACAAATGTAATAAATTATTGTCATATTTATCGCAACATGCCCAGCGGGCCAATCCGTTATTTGGATACCTTTAGTGTTTATCTGGCAAGGGAGATAATTTAATATCCAAGAATGACGCCAATTAACTTTTTATCATACGACAAATTTTTTGACCGTACCCAATTTAAAGCATCTGCAGACAACAAATAAAACCACGATAACATGGTGATTTCTGACTTTGATAGGGTAAAAAATATTGTGGAAAAAGGAGAAAATGCTGGTTGCCAGCATTTTCTCCTTTTACTACAATGTTTTCTTTATGCTTCTTTCTTAGGGTCGTGTGGTATAGAATTATTGGCGGTGGCAAGTGCACTTACCCATCCTTTCTTGGAGTTTCTTCTACCGGCACTTCGCGCAGTATCTTTTCCATATCATCAGCTGTTTTCCCACATAACAATCGTCGAAACATTGATCAGTGGCGAGTGTGTAAAGATCGCTGTCTGACAGTGACTCATCACTCCTTGAACAGTCATCACTCCTTGAACAGTAAATGGCTGACTTTGGGATTCGAACCAGCAATGCCTTGGTTTAAAACCCTGTATAACTGAGCTACCGGGGTCAACAAAATATATATGAGCTACATTGTGGCAAAACGGGATTTTAACCTTTCCCAAACAATCCCTGGTTTTTACGGGTCACGAATAGAAGCATTTTGAAAACATTGTGGGAAAAGGAGAAAATGCTGGTAAGCAGCATTTTCTCCTTTTTCCCACAATTTTTTCTACCCTACAATATAGAAAAATCATCTTTTTAGCAACTGTTAATTTGTCATTTGCAAAATGCTTTCAATTTGGTTTGGTCCAAAATTTGCTGTTTGGGAAAGGGTTAATGCATCTATGAAAGGTATCAATTCAGTTCAGCCTGCCCAGTTCGCGTACCCAGTACTGTAGTGTTTAGCTTGCAGTGTTTTAACTTTTCGCTAATGGTCAATGTTCTGTATGTAAAAGGACCAGTCTACCTCATGATTAAGTCGATTGTTGAAAAAATATATCCATTATGGACTCATATGTATACGATGACTTGCTTGGTATCTTGGATCACGTAGGTGCATTAACCCATTACCACACAATCCCTACTTTTGACGTTCCTGAGAAAGAAGCCTTTAGAAAACATTGTGGGAAAAGGAGAAAATGCTGGTAACCAGCATTTTCTCCTTTTCCCACAATGTTTTCTACCCTTCACAAAACAAAATTCAAATTTTCAGTCACTTTTATATTATCGTCTGCAAATGCTTTCAATTTGGACCAGTCTAAAATATTGTCGTTTGGTAATGAGTTAAGGCACCTTTTGCCAGCGCATGACTCATATACAGCAGCGTTTCTGAGCCTTAGATATTGCCGGATAGGGGGAGGGAAGTAGGCGAGACATAGCCCCCCCCCCCACCCCCCACATGATTTGGAAAATGTCTAGAATCCTTTTAGCTCATACGATGGACGAATCTTTATCCCTCTCGGTCGACTGAAACCAGAAATAACCATATATTAAAATCTTAACCTGTCTAAGCACCATTCTAAGTCAGTCTCAAGCCCCAGAAAAGGGTGAGAGATTAAGGTGAACATATACGAAACTGGTATGGCATATTTTTCGTCAGACCATTTCCAAGCCCCCACTGATTGAAAACGCTTCCTAAGGGCCGACGTTTAACGCCAGACAAACATAAAATGTGGAAACCCGGTATATCAGATAATAAATATGTAAAAGACCCAGGCGAGGATAATTGTTATTCGTCTTCAGAGAAGACAAATCGATTATTTCCCAAGGCTTCAGCGATATTTATACCTAACGTTTATAACTCTGGGCTTTTACACTGGCTTGAGGGACATTTGTAGTTTTTGCGTACCTCGTAGATTGTAGATCAGACTGCACAGAACGTACATTTCGCTTCATTGCAGTGTCGCACTGTCATATTGAGACTTGAATTTCTCAATTGTTTTTCTCATCTTAAGTTTGTTCACACGTTACTGCGTGTGTTTCGATTATCTTGTACTGTCTCGTAAGGCGTTTTCAGTTTCTAAAGAAATGTGAAGGGCGGTGACTCCATCAGACTTGCAATAATGAGTTTGTCGGACTGTTCAGTAGTTTGAAGACTTTGATTTCTTTTTTGTTTTTAGCTCCACTGTCATGGCCCGGTGTCCGTCGTGCTTCCGTCCGTGCACTTTTATTTCAAACATCTTCCTCTTTGAAACTACCATACCAACTTTGACGAAACTTCACAGAAATGGTCCTGCTATGGTCCTCTTCGAACTTTCTTAACAGAACTTGATTCCTTCAAAAAATGGTTGCCATGTCAACAAAACTGAAAAATATTGAAAATATTCTTGTCTGAAACTATAAAGCCTTAGGCTACCAAATTTGGCATGTAGCTTTATCTACCAAGTTTCTTCAAATTATAGCCCCGGGGTCAAAATTGGCCCCTTCCTCGGGGGGGGTCACAATTTTTGAAGGGCTCATATAGGGAGAAATTTAAAATTCTTCTTCTACCCAGCCACGTCTACCGAAATTGGCATATAGCTTTATATAGTGGACCTTTACCAAGGGTGCTCAATTTATAGCCCTGGAGTCAAGTTTGTCCCCATCCCAGGGTCACAAGTTTTTCGCGAGCTTATATAGGGAAAACTTTACAAAAATATTCTTGTACCTGGCCATATGGCCTAGGGCTACCAAATTTTGCATGTAGCTTTATCTAGTGGGTCTCTACCAAGAGTGCTAAATAATAGCCCTATGTTCAAACTTGTCCCCGCCCTTGATTCACAAGTTTTATATGGGCTTATATAGGGAACCTTAAAAAAAATCTTCTCGCACCTAGCCATTAGGCCTAGGGTTACCAAATTTTGCATGTTGTAGCTTTATCTAATGGGCCTCTACCAAGAGGGCCCATATAATAACATTGGGGTCAAGTTTGGCCCCACCCCATGGGTCACAAGTTTTATATGAGCTGTTATAGTTAAAACTTTAAATCTTCGTGTGACTTACCAAAAAACCTAGGGCTAACCTGTCTCATGGGTCTCATGTTTTAAAGGCCTTTTATTAAGTAAACCAAAACACATTCTAGACCTGATTTATTTGGTATAGGGCTGTATCCTGTGGACCTCCACCAGGATTCAAGTAATTGTAGCTTTGCGTTAGATTTCATAAGATTTCATAAAAGAAAATTTTGAATGTCTTCTAGTTTAAAACCAATTGGTGGAGTACTGTAATGTTTAGCTTGTATTGTTTCGACTTATTAGCTAGTGGAGCGATACAGGGTCATCATGGCTCTCTTGTTACATATTTACAGAGGTACGACAGTGGGTATATATTTCCTATCTATGGCGGGAATGGTTGCCTTGACTTTCACAATGGATGTAGGACTTATTTGGATCGTATTTCTGACAGGGGGCGCACTAGGGTAAGTTGAAGCCACTGCCAGGTCTCAGAAATATTGGTGTTAAAGTTTCTGTCATGTACACGAAGAGTCTTAGTGCTCTCTCCCGCTTCTAACACTCTACCCAACGAAAACATTTTAGACAGGTCCAAACTGAAAGCACTTGCAGATGACAAAATAAATATAGCTCAAAAATTGAAATTTTTCCCAGCCGGGTAGAAAACATTGTGGGAAAACGAGAAAATGCTGGTTACCAGCATTTTTCCCTTTTTTTTTCCAAAATGTTTTCAAAATCCTTCTATCTCATGGTTGTAAAAACCAGGGATTGTTTGGTAATGGGTTAAAGTTGTATCTTTCACGGACACGGTTATGTTAATCTTCAAAAGAAAAAAATGTCGGATATATTTGTAGATGTTTTTGACCGTATCTGCATAAGGATTAGGGTGTACCCAAAATGGCTGCCAGGCACTAGAATCATTACTGTTTAAGCATCTATCATCTGTCCACATAAAAAAATATGTTACCCATTTCTCCATTCCTGTCACCGCAAAATACTTTTTTTACATTGGATACTATATAGGCTTATTTTGACTGTATCCTGACAAGGTCCGCCAAATGATAGGATCAAATTATGATCATGCATTTGTAATACTATAGCATCCTGCTGATGACGACGGTGAAATAAAGGCGGGAATTGTTGTCATAACCTTAATCCATTTACCTATTTCACAAATATATTTTCAAAACCGTATGTTTTGCATATTTGGTTCAGTAGGAAATGCGAAAAGTTTTCTCAGGAAAGTAAATTGACATAAACAAGACAAAGAGTGCCAGAGTGACTCAAAGAGACAATTTAATTAAATTGGTCTCGTGTCTTCTTCGAATTTCTAGAGCTCTATTTGCCCAGACTTCTCCAAGATGTATCGATTTTTTTAACCTGAGACAAACTATTTGTCTAGAACTCTTTAACCTTTTACGAAACCAACCCAAGTACTAAGCACACTGAAGTTAAGGCCCTTTGAATACATTGTAGCAATTATAGCAGAAAACGCTGGTCTACATGTATTTATTTTTTACCAATTTCAGATTTGTCGTCGCCTGCAGATGCTTTGAATTTGGATAAGTCTGAAACATGGCGAGAAAAGGAGAAAATGCTGGTCTTGTTTTAAATCTACCTAACCATTGTCATATGGTTTTATATTTACGAGTTTTTTTCACAATAGGTTATTTACCCGTTTTTTTGTTTTTTTTTTTATGCAAGCTTACATGTTTTTTATGATAGGTAAATTACCGATTGACTTTTATATTTACAGTGTTTTTTCATTACTGGATTTTTACCGGTTGGTTTTTAAGTCACGAACAAAGTCCTTAACAAAGAAACAAATGATTAGATGCATGGCAGAAATAGGGGACCGGGCGGGATGCGAACCCCAGAGCTCCGGGACGAAAGGCCAATATCTTAACCACTGAGCCCAAGAGATATCTTCCTGACACAATGGTCAGATATTGCATTTTAAATCGGGACGAAGCCATGCAGGAAGGAGTGGTCTCCCGTAATAATGTTAACAAGTTTTTCATGACAGGTTATTTACCGGTTGATTTTTATATTTACAGTGTTTTCTTTTGTGAGAAGTTATTTTACCGGTTGGTTTTTATGTTTACAATTTTTTCATGACATGGTATATACCGTTGTTTTTTTATGTTTAGTTTTTTCATGACCGAAAGCCGGCAGCCTTTACTTTAATATTTCAGTATAATAATTTTCAATGTAATAAGTTATTATAAGTTGAACATCGTGGTAACCGTTTAGCACATAATCCCAACTTTTAACGACCTTCCTTGAGGAAGAAGGCTCTGGACAGCATTGTGGACAAGGGGGGAAACGCTGGTAACTAGCGTTTTCTCCTTTTCTCAAAATGTTTTCTCTCCTTCCAGGGACTAACCTTATCATCTGAGTCATGCTGAAATTGTCATCTGCATGCGCTTTCAGTTTGAACATACTCGAAATGTCGTTTAATAAAGAGCTAACCCATTATCACACAATCCCTACTTTTGACGACCCTGAGAAAGAAACCTTTAGAGGGCATTGTGGGAAAAGGAAAAAAATGCTGGTAACCAGCGTTTTCTCCTTTTCCTACAATGTTTTCTACCCTTCATAAAACAAATTTCCAATTTTCAGTCACTTAATTTATCGTCTGCAAATGCTTTTGATTTGGACAAGCCTAGGGTGTTGTCGTTTGATAATAAGTTAAATGGAGGAAATGTACGCTGATGGCATTTTCTCCGTTTCAAGCAGTGCCGACTTCAGACTGCAGATGTTTTATTTTTGGATAAGGCTAAAATCTTGTAAAGTGCAAAGGCGAAAACAGTATAATGATTGTGAATTTAAGTACCAGTATCTCTTAGATGTAATAGATTAGATCTAGTGAGGGAATTTTCATGCATGGTAAAATTGTATATATATTATTGGCCGGTGGCCTATATATTTGAATAAAATATTTGAATTTGAATTAGAATTCATGACAGGGTATATACCGTTGGTTTTTTTGTGTTTAAAGTTTTTTCATGACAGGGTATATACCGTTGCTTTTTTGTGTTTAAAGTTTTTTCATGACAGGGTATATACCGGTTGGTTTTTATGCTTACATGTTTTTTATGACAGGGTATATACCGTTGGTTTTTTGTGTTTAAATTTTTTTCATGACAGGGTATATACCGTTGGTTTTTTTATGTTTAAAGTTTTTTCATGACAGGTTATATACCGTTGGTTTTTATGTTTACAGTTTTTTCATGGCAGGGTATATACCGTTATTTTTTATGTTTAAAGTTTTTTCATGACAGGGTATATACCTGTTGATTTTTACGCTTACATATTTTTCATTACAGGGTATTTACCGGTTGATTTTTATGTTTATATGTTTTTCAGGACAGGTTATTTACCGATTGAATTTTATGTTTACAGGTTTTTCATGACAGGTTATTTACCGGTGGGCTTTGAGTTTGCGGCCGAGATCACGTATCCAGAGTCCGAGGGCACTTCGTCAGGACTACTGAATGCTTCTGCACAGGTAATATCTGTATAGCACTAAGGTTGCCACGAATCTGTAAGGCCAAAAACCTTCACAGCTCTGCACCCGTATTCACCACGCACTCTTAAGAACGTTCTAAGTTTTATTCTCGAAATTTTCTAAATTTGAAATTATAAAAGTTTTCAAATTAAGAAAGTCCTAGAGAATAATACTAAGAATGTTCCTCGGAATGATTAATGAATACGGACCGTCTTGATATTTTCTTTAACCCTTTACCCCATAAGGCATTTCTATGGTATCTCTAAATGACCCCTAATAACAGCAAGGATGAAACCGTTTCTTGCATGCATATGACACTTTATGATAGCATAGAAAACATTGTGACAAAAGGTGAAATTGCTCGTAACGAGCAATTTCACCTTTTGCCACAACGTTTTCCAGAGGCTCCTACAAGCAATGAGTAGAAATGAGTATCTATGGAGTAAAAGGTTTACTTCCCCTACAGAATTACCAACGACGATGGTGAATTACGTCTGATTATTGATATTCATAATTCCTCTGTTTTTTATTGATGAATTCATCATTTAATAACTTGTTAACTACTACTCCTTCAGGGCCGAAGGAGCCGGGTGGGGGGGGGGGCGCCCCCCTCCCCCACAATAATTTGATCACCAATAAAATGACTCTGTCAGTATTTCGCTGAATATTGCTAAACAACCATCGTGCATGAAGAAAATGAAGTAATAGAAAATTTTGAACGATTTAAAATAGTTCTAACAAACGGCGGCGAGCCATGGAAATTTTTCATCTACTTTTGTTATCTGACAGACACCAAACAATTTCTGACGTCACATTTCATTCCATGTGATTTTCTGCTTTATTCTTTCTCCAAATCTCATAATTCACCACATTGTTGAACAAATTTTCTTCTTTTTCGGTCATTGGTATTAGTAGGTGGGTTAAATTATTTCTCACTGCATAAACAAACGCAATATATGTAAACTCAGGACAAGCCGATTCTAAATTGATGTTGCCCCCCCCCCCTCTCCAATCCAAAATTGCTTCCTACGGGCCTGTCCTTTATCGACAAATGAAGTCACGTGATCATTTGATTTAGCATGATAAATCGAAAAGGGAAATCACGTCCCTTATTACATGCATAGGAGTATATATAAATATAAAATCATGTACCATCGGACTGGCTTGCTTACTCGAATCCGATGGACTAATAATATTTGTATAACGATAACTTAAACGCGATGTTCAGGTAAAAATAAAAGCGCTTTGAGTAGATCAAGCATTTATATTTTTACCTAAAATTGAGAGAGTGTTTGTTTGAACATTTGGATCCTAAACAAAAATGATAAACAACTATCACGCCGAGATATATGTAGGCATGACGCTCAAGCGCATCAAAGATAGTGTCACCACTCCTACGGCGACATAAATGAGCAATTTACATATTTCATAACTATACCTTTCAGTAGCAATCTTCCAGGAGCATCCTCGGATACCCCGGGGTCTCCCTATTTGCTACGCTACATCGACCCCTGGGACAATTGACTAATAAAACTTTGAATCAGCCGCCGAAAATCGATACGAAACGTCATAGCCTACAGTCCACTCGCCCATCACAAAATGATGATGGAACCAATGAAAAGCCAGCATTCGGCCATCGGTAAAGCGAGGGAAATTCAATTAATTGTCCCAGGGGTCGATGCAGCGTAGCAAATAGGGAGACCCCGGGGTATCCGAGGATGTTCCAGGAGAAACAGGGCCTGAACGCATTATCACCTCCTGAAAACATTTTTTTTTTTTTGACATGCAGAAGACCGCTTTAGAAAACATTGTGGCACAACAAGGAAATTGTCTATAAATCACTGGATTTGTTTAATGCTCTAATCAGTTAAGCATATAATTTCCGAGCTCTATACAAATCATCAAGTAACCTCATTAGGTAACTTCTAGAGCATTTCTTTCTTCTTATTGATTTATTTTCTGTGTAACTGAAGATGTGACCTTTTACCAAACGATGTCTATTTTACTGCCAAGGATTTTTCTACTTTTCCAATAACATTTTCCATCTTTTAACTCTTTACCCCATGTGGCATTTCTATGGTATCTCTAATTGACCCTAAATAACAGCAAGGATGAAGCTGTTTCTTATGTTTATATGACACCCTTTGATAGCATAGAAAACATTGTGACAAAAGGTGAAATTGCTCGTCACGAGCAATTTCACCTTTTGCCACAATGTTTTCCAAAGGCTCCTACAAGTAGCCTAATGTGTAGAAATGAGTATCTATGGAGTAAAGGATTAAAAAAGTAAACCCTTTCATTTGATTCAAATGTATTAGTCAACTGCAAAAGTTTTCAGTGTGAACAAAACGAGTTTTCATTCCACTTTAGACAAGTATGAAATTTTGTCGTTTGATAACGCCTGAATAAAACATTAAATTCAAACAGGAGCTCTTGATGCATGAATTGAAGTTATATGAGCAAATACTTTGGGGTTTTCTCCACTTTAAAGGACTACAAATGGTCCTTGTGGTAGGTTTGATGTAACTAACAATATTGGGCAAGGTACTTTCACGAGACGTAAAACTGTAAATGAAGTGTTATCTGCACACTGTCACCAAGAGAAGACTGGAATACTGACACGCATTATCTGTTTCAGTAAAAGAAAGTTTTGTGCTCTTAGTAATATCGGGTTTTACACGGCTTTCAACAGCATTTAATCATATCATCTACTTTTCATATTTATTATGGATTACTTCTGTACAGAACTAGGAGCTACATATATGTAGTGCTTTGTCCAAGGACAAATTCAACCTGACCTGAGCTACTAGCGGAGTGTCAAACCATACCTCCGTGATTATAGATCCAAATCTTTGGCGGGTTAGTCACAAGGACCACCATATGTAACAGCATTATGTAAGAAGGCTTGAAAACGGATCATATGGCCTGCAACATACGAAAAGGGACATTCGGACATTTGCGTAAAGTGCCTTCTCGGATCAACCTGCGCACTCTGTGCAGGCTAATCCGAAACGACACCTTCCGTTTTAATGCAATTTTCTGTTTTGTGCAAGTCTACTGTGGAACAAAATCTAATGTAGCCGTAAAGTGTCGTCTCGGATTAGCCTGCGCGGATTGCGCAGGCTGATCCGAGATGACACTTTACGCATGTTGCAAGCCATTATTATTGAATAGTAAATTTTCTTTATTTATTTTCAGACATTTGGTATAATAATGACGATCGGTATGAGGGCCTTAATGAACAAAGTCAGTGTGCTGGCGGCCAATATTACTGTTTCTGTGGCTTTATTTATTGGCATCATTATGACTGGTAATTTTTTTTCCCCATTTTTAGACAAATTAGTCTGACAGTCTGACGGTCAATAGCTTTATCAGAGTGTAGCCAATTTACGAAAGGACAAAGAATAGTGTGAAGGAGCAATCAACCCTAAAAAGGAAATGAAATCTATAACAGGGCATTACGATATAGGGATCATCTTCGCAAGCCAAGGCTGACGATTCACTACGTTACTCTACCCTTGGCGGATCAAGCTTGATTTTAGCTTACACCCGATACGCTTTTTCATTAGATGCAGCCAGCTCTAGCTGTAACGAATGAAATCACTCGTAGCATTTCATCGTTGATAAAAATAGAATAAGGTAGCGACCTTTCGAATAGAAGGTAAACATGGAAACCCACGTGGATGTCTGCTTATCGCTTCATATTGAATAATTGTATTCGTAAGTTGTTTGTAAAACGATATTTCATTGGCTTTCAGAAATATTATGTGAAGGGGGGTAATAAGCAGCATCCAATAGAGGATGCATCGCAGGAATCTCGAAATCGGGCTCAATCAGCCAAGGTAAGATCCACGTAGTGATCGTAACCTTGGCTCGCGAAGATGTATAGGAATATGAGTGAAACCTGGGAAAGGGCAATGAAACCTAGAAACATTGAAAGAGGTATTGAGTTTCAGTCAAACTCAAGAAGTTTAATACTCTACACTATGCCTCCAAGAGTCATTATTCAACAATTTTCAAAAGCTGTAGCGTATATAGAGAAACGGCAAAACGGGCTCACGAACAACTTGTTAAACTAATCGCGAAATTTCATGATGACAGGATCAATCAGAAACAGGAATACATGCCTTAACTCTTTCCCAAACGACAAAATTTTGGACCAGTCCAAATCGACAGCACTTGCAGACGATAAAATAAACGTAACCCAAAAATTGAAATTTGTTTCCAGCATGGTAGAAAACATTGTGGGAAAAGGAGAAAATGCTGGTTACCAGCATTTTCTCCTTTTCCCACAATGTTTTCAAAAGGCTTCTATCCCAGGGCCGTAAAAACCAGGGATTGTTTGGTAAAGGGTTAAACTCAAATTGATTTACTTGTCCTATTTATAATATATATTTTCTTATTTTCTCATTTTAGCATTTATTAAAGCGGATTATCGGCGTCAAGCTGCCGGAAGGGAGGTAATTCTTGATATCATTTACAGCAGTTGACTTATAAAATTGCAAGAGTCTTTCATCCATTCTGCTGACTTACGATCATTTATCGGGAGTTGTTACAGTGTTCAGCTGTGTTCGAGTTATATTGCGGTGGTTAGTGCACGCATCAATGCATTCCTTTCAATGCTTTCCTTGCATGTCTTTGAAAAGTACATGTGGTATCCATTTCGTCGGCCTCGTAACTATAAGGCCCTGGGTTGAATTCCCGGAGCGGGTGTCAACTCTTGGAGTGTTTATTGGTCAACATATTCGATGTGGTGGTTACCAGGAAGCAGAGAGAGATTATCGTAGGTTGTAAAAACTTGTTTTTCAATCGATACATTTCATGCGAAGTTTTATGTTGTCAAAAAAACGGACTATTTGCCTAATAAAGCTTTGGGTCATCAATAAATGATGACTAAAAGGATCTGAGTTGCGGGAGACCACTCCTTCGTGCATGGTCTCGTCCATATTTAATAAGAATACCTAACAACTGCTTTGGGGAGATATTTCTTTTATACATGTATAAGTGGTTATGGTATTGGTTTTTTAAATCTCGGAAAAAAAGGAGGATCGTGTCCGCCATAGGTTCGATTCCCGCCATATGCGGTTTGTATTTCAGCTATGCATTTGTTAACTTGTTTCTTTGTTACGGACTTTGTTCGTAAGACTATCTATCTATCTATCTATCTATATATCTATCTATCTATCTATTTTTTCGTCATCATCTATTTCAGACACTTCACTACCTAGACAATGTGAAGCTCGAAGTCCACGCAAAAGATCCAGATATAAGCACGCCAACTGAAGCCGGACAAAAAATCCCGGAGCCTCGTGAAAACTGAACAAACCACAACAAGCTATTCGTGTCCCGATTCTAATCATTTGAAGGATGACCTATACCTAAAAGCTCTAAATTTTAAATGAGCAGGGAGAACAAAATGTTGAGAGTCTGGTATAGTTGCGATGTATGCAAAAGCAGCCAAATAGGTTACATTCAATTTCAATTATTAAAGCATTAAATTACCCGGTAGTTCGAAATGTACTGAGTGGACATGCAATTGAGCAGATCTATCGGTACACTAGTTTTACCAGAATAAAGTATCGATAATCTTCAAATCTATGTACTATAATTTGCAATTTTATGCATACAAAAGTGCTTTCTATGAAAATATTTTACATTTTAAACTGAGGTATATTGTTGAGTGTTACTTTTTTTTTATTAATTCTGAATTTTCACTGCATTTACAATATTACCTCGGAGATAGCTGAGTTATTACTCTAGTTTTGTTCGCTCTTTCTTACAGTATCATACCGGTATTTCTTGCTAGGTTTTTGTAATTTTCAGAAGTAATGCTTTACAAATACAAACAAACAGAATTCACCATCTGCCTGTTTGTAAACCATATGTTAGTCATTTCACTCCGACAATATTTTTTTTAATATATATAATAAAGTTTTGTTCTACTCCTATATATGTGCTACACATTTCTACTGTATCTGACAAAAATTAGCTTCATAGAATACATGAACAGTGACTTTTATTCAGTTTCAGTGTTCAAGTTTTATTGGTGCACTATATATCTCGCTAGGTTTTTATCATTTATTCACGTTTACCTAATTAGTAGACACAACAGAATTCCATTTTTAACAGTTTTTTGGCGATATATAACCATTCCAATGATTATTTTTTTATTATTGTTAAGAAGTTATTACGATACTTTACTCATGCTATGTATTCATTGACAATTTTTGCCATTGACTGACAAAGATGTGCGATAGAAAATATAAAATAAGAAGTTTTGGCTCTATTCTTAGTAGTGCTTTATTTTATGTTTTGTACTTCTTGCTCGATTTTGTCAGTCTGATGTAGAAGACATTAATGAAATATATGTTTATGTATTGCTCTTATTTCATTCGTGCTATATTTTCTTGATAGTTTCTAACAAGAAATGAAAAATAAAAAAGTTTTTAAAATGCCATTCTTTTTTACTAGTATTATTTGAGAAAGGAATACCCTACCGATCAAAAGTCTTTGTGGATCAAAAGATAACTTTAAATATGTAGATTAGGACCAGTGTTTTGAGAACGACCATTCTGATAGTGAATTGTCAGTTTACTATTTTTGTAGAACATGCTTTATGTAATGTAACACATTATGGATCTCGCGTTTTTACCTTTTCTCTGAAAATACGGCAAGATTGATGCCTTATATCAGCTCTCCAATTGATAGGTACATTTTAAATACTTAAATGCAATGAAATTAAAGTAAGCCTACTACGCTGAACAACTCTGATTTACCTTGACCTTGCTTGTTCCAACAATTAATTTCATAAACATGTGATAAAAAGCATTTTTTTACTCCTCAATACCGTTACTAATTACAGTCCTACAAATATGCTTTTCATGACTTTCAGTCCTTTGATTTTGGCGAACTATTCGTTTACCACCAAACTGCAAACCAAATTTTCATTCGACAGAAAAGAAAAAAACTCAAATACTGTAATTTAGTAGTTCTTTGTGACGAAAATCTTCATCGTACCTACAGATCACAATCAAAATCAGACTGCATGCTCTATGCAACATTTGGTTTAGGCGCACTTATCAGTTAACCCTTCTCCTGCTGAATAAATCAAATTAAACTTTTCAGGCCAATATTATAAACCCAAACGATGCTATTTCAAGTATATTTTTTTTTTAAGAAAAATATCTCTTTATCGGACAGTGTACATCCAAGATCAGACTGCACGTTCTGTGCAGTCTGATCTTGATCTACGCTGTCCGCAAAATGTCAGCAAGTCGCGATAGGCAGTTTAAGGGTTAAATGATGAAAAATTTTCGGCAATGGGCTCCACTTTTAATCAGGGTGACACAGGAGATTTCAGTTTAATACCATCAAGAATCGGATCTTTTTCCTTTAAATGACATCTCTTTGAAAAGAAAAGACCATTGTAGGAAAAAGAGCAAATCTCTTGTTACTCTAAATACATTTTTACGACAAATGTCTCCTAATAAAAAAAGCATTTCTGATGAAATGATATCTCACGCCGAAAAAAAAAATTTACTTGAGGGGAGAATTTAAAATCGCTCGACTTAGTTGGCCATTTTATAATGAATCATTTTTTTTTTTTAAAAGCCCTCGGCAGAATGGGTTATTGTATATACATGTATAAAGTTTCACGAAATTCTGTTCAATGGTATTGGAGATATTCTCTGGTACGGACGGAAGGACGGACGGGCAGTCAACGCTAGAACTATATCTCTCCGCCTTCTGCGGAGGATGATAATGAAAGGACTTGTTGTTTTGAACTTGTAGTGTGGAGGCATTGTCTTCAACAAGAGATTAATCTTAATCGGATTATCACCTGATTATCGCTGGCAGACCGCTATGAAGTATTGCTTATTAATCCCTGTGCTGCTAAGCACGACTAACTTACCTTTTGCGGACATTCTAGATCAAGATCAGACTACACAAAACGTGCAGTCTGATCTTTAGTCTTCACTGGCCGATAAGGGTATGTTTTCCCTGTTTGAAAATACCTTTGAAAATGGATTTTTACTATCGACTGAAAACTTTCACTTCACTTATTTAGCCAGGTTAGGCTAAAATCGAAAGCATTGCAAAGGAGTTCTATCTTGGCACTTAAAAGTTAAACTTTTGCCATACATTCTCGAATACTAACAACCCGAAGAAAGAAGGCGTGTGGAAACGTAAGTTAAGCAGAAAATGTTGGTTTCCAGGCTCATATCTCCTTTTCCTGCAATCTTTTCGTATCAAAGACGATTCTCGGCGGTTAAGACATGTCTACAATGTCATCTGCAAATTCATTGCAAAATCTTGTCATCTGGTTCGGGGTTAATCTAGGATAAAAATGAACGAAGTTGGATAGACCTATATACGGTACTCGCAGTACTTAACTCTACTACACGATCCCTACTTTTGACGACGCTGAGAAAGAATGATTTTAAAAACATTGTGGGAAAAGGAGAAAATGCTGGTAACCAGCATTTTCTCTTTTTTCCACAATGTTTTCTACCCTTCCAACGAACAGTTTCAGCTTTTGAGCCACTATCACTTTGTCGTCTGCATAATTATCTTTCTAATTTTGAATTTTTGTAAAATATTGTCGTTTGGGAAAGAGTTGACTGTAAGTATGTGAGGATTGGTGGTGACTTAATCCTTCCCAAAACGTAGAAATTTTGGACTGGCCCAACCTGAAAACAGTTGCAGAAGATGAATTAAAAGTTGTTCAAGTGTTGAAGTTGACTTTGAAAGACAAGAAAACGGTGTGGAAAAAAGGGAAGAAACGCTGGATAAACAGAATTTTCTCCTTTTCCCACAATGTTTTGCAAAGGACTTCCATCTAAGGATCAGAATTCATTGTAAAGGGTTAAACCAGCAAATTTCAAGAATCTTTACGAGCGTGTATTATTTGGAAGGTTATGAGTACAGTGTGAACAAATTTTTTACAATGGACTAAAATACATAATTGTAGATATCAATCGATTCAAGGCAAAAAGGTAAGTTTTGATATTGTTTAGGAGCAGGCTGGCCCTACCCTATTTTTTCTACATTCAAAATTAAAAGGGACTATTAACCAGATTTTGGTTCGCAAATTCCGTCAGTTTAGAAAATCTTAACAAAGACTGTTAATTGCTAATTTTCATTTGCTTTGAAAATGGTTTTACACTCAAAACATAGAAAAAAAATACGTATAATATAGAAAATATGAGGAATTTCAGTTGTTTTTTCTTTTACTTTACCCGTAAAAACTTCCTATCCCGTTACTAATGGTATTGTCTTTATTCCATAATGATAGATAAACATAATTCTAACAAACCGATATACCGGTTGAAAGCCAATAATGGTTTTGATGATCTTGGGTTCCAGTCCCACCAGCATTGTTTGTCTTTTTGGGGTTTTTTTTTTTTTCTAAACTGAGAGGGTAAAAGTTACATCCCTTTATATGAATCAAACTATTCTCATTCTCTCTCTGAAGAAGAAAACAGGAAATAATTCTGGTTCAATGCCCCTTTAAAGCAGGCTATTTTGTATTTTTGGACAAAAGTTTTAATTCGAATATTCCAGTAGATTCTACTCTTTTCCAAGCATTTATTCGACACGACAAAAACTAATTTTCCTGGATAACAGATTTGCGCCTAAGAGTTTATAGCTGAGTGTCTACAGGACCACAGTGCAAAGGGAAAAGAGGCCTAATCAAAGTACTAAGGTGATCAAAGATGTGTACAGAAACCAAATGGTTTAGCAAATCGGAATATGTGTTACTGACGATTTTACCTCTTTACCAAACCGAAATAAATTACACATGCCTATTTTGAAAAAGATTCCTAAAGACAAGTTTAAAATATCTCTAAACAGCTGGGGTTTGTCTTGAAATAATAGGGGGAAAATGTGATAAAAGCAGAAAATTCTAGTTACCAGCATGTCCTCCTTTCTAACAGGGATCGTATATAAGATCCTTATTTCCAACAACGTTTTCCTATAAGCCTGCTTCCATTGGATCGATAAACTACGAGATAATTTGGTAAAGGAAATACATGTATATTGAGATAAGGTTCTATAAATTTCGTGATACATGGAAATATTGTTGGAAAGGCAGAAATATCTGGATCCAAGAGATTTTTCCAAATATCATAAAATTTTCAATTCTCCGAGTATTGTGACTACCAGAATTAATCTTTGTGATAAGAGTAGGCCAAGGTATTGTTGCCCATACGTACATACATGTAGTAGGCTTGGTCTAGTCTTTTTAATGCAGATTTAACTTTTTCAACATTTTATATATAAACTGGCAGAAACGTTTGTTTTCGTTGGTTCTTTAGATTCAATCTGGTAAAGCAAAAAAATGGTATTTCTGAGTCCATTCTATAAATTCAAGTAGAATATATGGTAGCCATTAAAAAAAGGTAAGGTTGGTCGCGGATTTAACTGTAATCCCATATTAGTACAAAGGAATGGTTAGATAAGAGGCCTAAACAGAGAAGATTACTACTTAGTAATGTATTTTGTAGCCGAATATTATTTACACCTTCCTTTGATACTTGACCTTTGATGTTCGTGGTATAAAAATTAGCCATTTTCTATGAAAAAGAAGGCTAAAGGCATCTACAAAAAGTTTTGACCCATGTCAGCCTGCGCAATCCGCGCAGGCTGACATGAGTCGAAACCGCATTTTGCTACGTATAAATTTTCTGCATATTCAAGGACCAGTCTACCTCCACATCCAAGTGATTGATGGACTAGATGGATTCTATGGATCCTCAATTTGCTTCACAGAGAAACATTAAACCCGCTTTTGCCAGAGCACGTTTCAAATATAATAAGCCCCGCAAAATTTATAATACGCAGAGTGTTGTATTTTGAATTTTGGTCCTATACGTTCCCCAAACGTTGTCTCAAAAAAAATGGAGTTTGTGATGCCTGAGAGTTTAACCCTTTCCTAAACGAGAAATTTTAGACTGTTTTAAACTGAGAGCATCTGCAGACGACAATATAAGAATTGCTACAGTTTAGCTTTAGTTCTTAAATAGGGTAAGAAAATATTGTGGGGAAAAGGAGAAAATGCTGGTTACCAGCATTTTCTCGTTTTCCCACAATGTTTTCAAAAGTCTTCTTTGATAGGGCCGTAAAAACCAGGGATTGTTTGGTAAAGGGTTAATCAGCAATTGCTGGGAAGACTGCACCTCCTCGTTATTGAGAATTTATGCCACGTGATGTGGGGAAAAGTATGGACCAGAAAAAAATGCCAGGACAGATATACCGTTTAGGCAAGGATTGTGAATTTGAAGCTGGCTACTGTTACGTAATGTTACGTTTCTCTTATCTTTTATCGGTGCAGGCTATTGAATATCGATTACTTGTATACACAATGTAAGTTCGCCAAACTCCGGAAACTTCCGGACCTTTACGTATGGTATCGATTATTTTCATCGATTTGTTGTCATGCGAGACTCGATAAGGCATGTCCGTGAAAGTTGGCTATAATTATTTCAAATTTGACCTAACTTTTTTTTCACTTAGAAATGTGTAATTTATATCTTTAGAAAGATCAATTTTCCAACTTATAGGATCCATCAAAAATTTTGAATTTAAGAGAAGAAATAATGTTTTTCTAAGCGTTTGTCCAACCATGGGGTGCTTCTTATTTGTGATTTTCCCTATCATTTAATAGAATCACGGGTTAGAAATTTGTGGTTTAAAATGACCTAACTTTTTTTTAAGCAAAAGTTTTGAAACTTATACCATCTTAAAGAGGATATAATGTAGATTTAGGAATGATCAACAATAATTTATTTATTCGAAGGTTAAATGGTGTGAAATGAACATGAATTAACATGCCCTATAGCAGTCCATTGTTTTCTGTGCGCTTTATCTATCGGTATACCAATACGATATCCAGGTAAGTCTGTGCTCCATTGCTGGGGATGTCTATAAAAAGGGGGGCTTAGCGCATCTGCCAAAAGTATCAACCCCGGCCAGCCCGCGCAGTCAGCGTAGGGAGACGTTTTTAGCTATTGGTTAACTTTCTGTATGTCCCAGGGCCAATATACCTCTTGATTGAGTTCGCTGTAACAAAAAGTGACTATTATGGATCCATAACTATGTGGTTTGGCCCGGTAACCAGCATTTTATCCTTTTCTTACAGAAGCAAATTTAAGCTTTTGAGCCATATTTGATTTTGTCGTATGGTAAAAAGTTAATCCTTTCCCAAACAATCCCTGGTTTTCACGACCCTGGAAAATAATCCTTTTGAAAACATTTTGGGAAAAGGAGAAAATGCTGGTAACCAGCATTTTCTCCTTTTCCTACAATGTTTTCTACTTTTGTAAAGTCAAATTTCAATTTTTGAGTCACCTTTATTTTGTCGTCTGCAAATGCTTTCAATAAAGATAAGTCTAAAATTCTGTTGTTTGGTAAAGGGTTAAAGTACATCGGCATAAAGTTAGTAGCACAAACAGACTGAAATGTCTGGAATGTATTGATAAACACACACGCTGCCCATATTTTGATGCAAATTAATCCTTATCTTGCTGAATAACCAGAATAAAATTCTTATTTCTGTAGTGAAAACCCAAACATTGATTCATATTTCAAAGTATTGGTTTGAGGAACAATATCTCATAATGATACAGTGCTTGAGACCTAGGGGTCACCTGTTCGAATACCCCGGCCGTGCCACCACTTTCTCTCCGAGAATTATTTTTCATTTCCCTGTGAAAGAATAAATCCTCCGTCTCCAACATCGCTTATCGTTTGATTGTTTTTTCAATACTTATATGGAAAAGCAGCTAGGACCCTGGAAAGAATATCCAATTGTGAGATGCACTAGTACAGAAGCCCAGAAAAGCCTAGGTAGGTGCACTGGCCACACTGCTTTATCATGATCACTGCAATACTGAGTGAAAGGAACATTCTTTAAAGGCTTCAGGTGTTACTGGCCTTGTATACTTGAAATCTGGTCAACAGTTCTTAGATCATTATTGGTATAGAAACCATCAAACTCTGTATATTTTTCTCAGTATTTTGATCTTTACACTGTTTCTTTAACAGAAAAAAAGACGGCAAAGAAAAAAGTATAAGTGACAAGCATGCATGCATGCCGCTTAAAAGGTTGCACAAAAAAAAGTAGTCGCATACTCGCTCACAAACCCTTAAAATAAAAGTTTTTTCATGCAGGATCTTGTTTTATTCCTTACGCAAATACAGGCCGGTAAACATTGTACTCTCTACAAAGGAGAATTTCATAAAATTGCGGAAGAGAACTTTACGCGAAATTTTGTGCAAAATATCAAGCGATTTTTCGTTTTTGTGTCGGATATTGTTCGCAAATACCACAGAACCCCCAAAAACACAATCGCCCGACTTAATGATTAGAAACAAATCGTAGGTACAAAGTAGATAAAGTTCGAAACTCGACGCGGTTAAAAACGCTGGAGCGGAAACGGCGTGAAAATTAACAACATAATCAAAGTAGTGTGAGCACTCTGGCCCCCAAGTAACCAATCTAGTCCCCAGAAAGACGCAGCACTGATCCTATCGATTTGTGCTTTTGGGATGGTAAATCAAATTATGAACAGCAGTTTCTACTTTCCCACAGTGTGTTTTAACCTTTCAATTTCTAATTATTATTCATGCAACATTTAATTTGTTGTCTGCAAATGCTCAAAGTCGGTCTTGTTGCTTTGTAAAAACTTTCTACGGACATTTTTTTCGTGCTCATTTTTAAAGACTCCTAAGACAACAACATTTACTGTGGTTCAAACGACAGAATTTTGTGAAAGTAAGGCCAAAATCATTGGGGAAAAAAGAAGATGCTGGTTACCGTAATTCTTCTCTTTTCCCACAATGTTTTTGGGGGCTATCCTCCTCAGGAATTATTAGAACATAATGTTTTGTATAGTGTCAATGACCATGATGAAAAATGCTTCAAAACCATTGTGGAAAAAGGAGAAACTGACAATATACTGATATTAAATATCCAGTATTTGAACCACTTACATCACTGTCGTATACCCTTCCTAAAGCAAATTCCAACCCACTTAAAGGTATATTCCATCATGTAAGACACATTTTGTCATCTGCAATTAGTTTCAATTTGAACAAGTCTAAAATTCTGTTTGGTAAAAAATTAGATCTACATCAGTAAAAAAATCACTTGTTATTTCAGATCGTAAAGATGGCCTGGCACAAACATAAGCAATATGATCCAACAGAAGCTTTCCTAGCAAACAATAAACAACAACAATTACTGGAAATCAAGTTAAAAGACATAGATAAGCTTTGGTTTGCCAGGTTAAAGTACTACGCAAGGGACCGACTCGAAACAACAGCAGAGCTACAGCGTCTTGCTGAGGACAAGCGACATCTGGATCATTATAATGCTTCTTTAAATCCGGAGGAACTAAAACAGTACACTGATAATATTGGGAAAGTTATGAAGCTATCACACAAGGAATTAACTAGTGATAATTTTGACTTTGATAAATATAAAAGGAGAAGGAACTCCATGATCGTC
Organism: Tridacna crocea; assembly: GCA_943736015.1. Taxonomy (NCBI): domain Eukaryota; kingdom Metazoa; phylum Mollusca; class Bivalvia; order Cardiida; family Cardiidae; genus Tridacna; species Tridacna crocea. Next base: position 25,635,255 of record OX031060.1, read on the forward strand.
CCACCTAGTACCTTATTACCAAGAATTGAGAAACATAACACAGAGGTTAACTTTAAGCTGAGACGCGAGTCAATGATATCAAAATCAGACTTAAAGAAATCCAGTAAAACGAAGAAATCTTCCAAGTCAAAATCAGGCAGTGAAGCAAGTCTGTCATTAAAATCTAGTCGTTTTATGAGCATGTCTGATACAGATTTGTACAAGAAGAGCAGGGAAAATAAGCCTAACAGTAAGACTAAGCAACTGAAACGCTCAAGATCAGATCTAGAACAAAGATTGAAGACTGACCTTTACAAGAAATCAAAGGATTTCAAAAACTCTAAACTTGACTTAGAGTCAATATTGCGCGTAGCTGATGTGAACTCACCTGATGTATTATCCAAACAACAGACACAGCAGAAAAGTAGTCGCAAGTTACCTCTTTTGGCTCCCAAAAAGATAATTGTGTCCAAGGATGAACATAGGTATTTAAAACATCAGATGGAAACAACGATGCTTCCACCATTATCTGAGGACGGACAGAAACGTAAAATGAGTTGTTAACTTGAATGTGTAAGACAAGTTTTTAATGTGAAAACTTAACTAAACAATCCCTGGTTTTTACGACCCAGGGAAGCCTTCTGAAAACATTGTTGGAAAAGATTTCCTACAAGGTTTTCTACTCCTCTATGGTCAAGTTTCAATTTTTGAGTCACATTCATTTTGTTGTCTCCAAATACTTTCTATTTGGATAATTCTAAGATTTTGTCGTTCGGTAAAGAGTTGATGAATTAATCTAGTATCAATAAAAATATTTCTCTCGATGAGTGCTTCTTAGAATCATGTTAGTAGAGTAAGACACTCCAAAAATGAGGCATATAATGGGATTTAAGCTCAATAATTTTGATGTTTGTGGCTGATACTACCACCCTTACACTGTTTTTTCTAACCCTTTACCCCTGGGGTAATGGATGAAGTCAGCAGCTTTTATAATAAATTGGTGGATTCCAAAGTCTAGTGATCTGTGTTAAACCATTACCACACAATCCCTACTTTTGATGACCCTGAGAAAGAAGCCATCAGAAAACATTGTGGGAAAAGGAGAAAATGCTGGTAACCAGCATTTTCTCCTTTTCCCACAATATTTTCTACCCTTTACAAAACGAATTTCAAATATTCAGTCACTTTTATTTTGTTGTCTGCAAATGCTTTCAATTTGGACAAACCTAAAAGTTTGTTGTTTGGTGACCAGCATTTTCTCCTTTTCCTACAATATTTTCTACCCTTTACTAAACGAATTTCAAATTTTCAGTCACTCTTATTTTGTCGTCTGCAAATGATTTTGATTTGGACAAACCTGAAAGTTTGTTGTTTGGTAATGAGTAAAGTGCTCTAGTCAGCTACTTTTGTTGTATCTGTCTGCATTAATTGCCATCTTTGACAGTATGCAACTTTTTACATAACTGCAACTCTTCAAAGGATAGTTTTTGAATACACTCATTAAACTTGTGTCACTGACATGGATACCCCCCATGTGCTGTGACCTTGACCTTTGACTTAGTGACACTGTTCTTGTAGAAAGTTTTGCAGACTATTTAAAACAGCAAAGTACTTTTTCTCCAAGGCATCTCCTTTTTTATTAAGTAAGTATGGATTGCTCTGAAGGTCTGCATTAACTCTTTACTACACAATCCCGACTTTTAACGACCCTGAGAAAGAAACCTTTTGAAAACATTGTAGGAAAAGGAGAAAATGCTGGTAACCAGCATTTTCTCCTCTCTCCACAATGTTTTCTACCCTTCCCAAAACAAATTTCAACTTTGTAGCCACATTCATTATGTCGTCTGCAAATGCTTTCAATTTCGACAAGTCTAATTTTCTGTCATTTGGTAAAGAGTTCAGAGTTGATGTAAAATAATCTTCACACAAATGCATTAACCCTTAACCTAGACAATCATATGTTTAACCCTTTACCACACAATCCCTAGTTTTAATGACCCCCAAGGAAGATTACTTTTGAAAACATTGTGGGAAAAGGAGAAAATGTTGGTACACAGCATTTTCTCCCTTTCCCACAATGTTTTCAGAAGAAACACAGAAACAATGATTTGAGCTACATTTAGTTCGTCGTTTGCAAATACTATGAATTCGGTTGGGTCCAAATTCTTGTTTGGTAAGGAGTTAAATTACTGCTAGAAGGGAATCCAGCAAAATCCCCACTTCCCACAATGATTTTCACGCTTTCAAACATCTTCGTGAGCTAAGGTTCCTATCACTACATGGATCTTACCTTGGCTGATTGAGCCTGATTTCGAGATTCCTGTGATGCACCCTCTATTGGATGCTAGTTATTACCCCCCCTTTACATCATGTTGCTGGAAGCCAGTTAAATATTCTTTTACAAATCGCTTACAAATACAATTATTCAACATGAAGGGATAAGCAGACATCCACATGGGTTTCCATGTTTACCTTCTATTCGAAAGGTCGCGACCATATTCTATTTTTATCAAAGATGAAATGCTACGAGCGATTTCATTCGTTGCATTTAGAGCTGGCTGCATCCAATGAAAAAGCGTATCGGGGGGAAAGTAAAATTCAAGCTTTATCCGCCAAGGGTAGAGCAGCGTAGTGAATCGTCTGCCTCGGCTTGCAAAGATGCCTTTCAAAAGCAAGCTCTATTTTATGAGCCATACTTAAATTGCCATCTTAAATCTGCTTTAACTCTTTACCACACAATGACAGCTTTTGATGACTCTGAGGTAGAAGCCTTTTGAAGACATTCTGGGAAAAGGAGAAAATGCTGGTAACCAGCATTTTCTCCCTTTCCCAGAATGTTTTCTACCCTTCCCAAACAAATTTCGATTTTTCAGCTACCTTTATTTTGTCATCTGCAAATGCGCTTAATTTTAACCAGTCTATAAATTTGTTGTTTGGTAAAAAGTTATATCTTGACGAGTCCAAAATTTCGTCATCTGCTATACAAACAATCCATGACAAACAAAAATGATCTTTTTGATAGTTTATTTAATCTTAACATCATTCTAAAACATTCAACAAAATATTGTGACTGGTGTAGAAGTACATGTATACAAAAATACAACAAAATATATTACAGGAAGAAACCAGCTTCACTAACAGAATCAAAAGTTATTTAGTTGCCTTTAATTCTTTACCAAAAGACAAAATATTAGACTTATCAAAATGGAAAGCAGTTGCTGACGAAAATTTAATGAGGCTCAAGCAAGAAAAAAAATGTTGTAGAAAAAGGTAGAAAACATTGAGAGAAAAGGAGAACATGCTGGTTACAAGCATTTCTCCTTTTTCCTCACTATTTTTAATGGCTATCTTCTTAAGAAACATTCAGAGATAGGGAAAAAATGCTGGTTACCAGCATTTTCTCCTTTTCCTTCAATATTTTATAATGGCTTTCTTCTAGAGGACTGTTAGAATTTAGGACTGAGGTAAAGAGTTTATACTTATCAGACAACAAAATCTTAAACTTGTCTGCATTGGAAGTATTTTGCAGACAATAAAAATTGTGAGAATTGTGTTTGAAAGGGAAGAAAACATTGTGGATAATGAGGAAATACTGGTAACTAGCAATTTCCCTTTTTCTACAATGTTTTCAGAAGTCTTTTTGCTTCAGGGTTATGAAATCATAGGATTATGAAACACAAGGCTGTTTGGTACTGGATTAAATGGAATTTGGAAAAAACAAATATCCAGTTATCAGTTGTAAAACTCACATTGTGATATGCTGTTTAAAGTTGCTAAGGCCTAAGTTCACATATGTCAAACTTTTTAGAGTGAAATTCAATTATGGGGTAAATGAACGGTTAAAAAAATAAAATTGTCAAACATTTTAAAGTTTTATTACTTTGAAATTTTTAATCCTTCTTAAAAAATCTTAGACTGTTTGGTAAAGGGTTAATGAGGCTTTTCAGGTTGTAGTTTATCAGTTCTGATCACATGATGATCCTCTTCTTCACCGTGTACTGAAACTTCCTTAGATGTGCTGGGCATTTCACTGGCTGCTGTGGTCACATGATCTTGTCTGTGTATTAAACTTTCATATAAAGTGCTGGGCATTTCATTGGCTGATGTGGTCACATGATATTGTCTGTGTATTAAACTTTCATCTGAAGTACTGGGCATTTCACTGGCTGATGTGGTCACATGATCTTGTCTGTGTATTAAACTTTCATATAAAGTGCTGGGCATTTCATTGGCTGATGTGGTCACATGATCTTGTCTGTGTATTAAACTTTCATCTGAAGTACTGGGCATTTCACTGGCTGATGTGGTCACATGATCTTGTCTGTGTATTAAACTTTCATCTGAAGTACTGGGCATTTCATTGGCTTTTAATTAACCCTTTGAAAGGGTTAATGAGGCTTTTCAGGTTGTAGTTTATCAGTTCTGATCACATGATTATCCTCTTCTTCACCGTGTACTGAAACTTCCTTAGATGTACTGGGCATTTCACTGGCTGATGTGGTCACATGATCTTGTTAGTGTATTAAATCTTCATCTGAAGTACTGGGCAGTCGTCAGATCTACTCACATGATCATTTTGCTCCACAAGTACATTATTTCCTGTACTTACGTGTTCAGCAGATTGGTCACTAACTACATGTGTGTGTTGAAGATTTTCTGTAAGCTCTGTATCTTCCTCAGTTTGTTGTGAAAACAGCGCAGACAAATCTCCAATTGTAAGAACACTGTCCTCAGAATTCTTTGACAAACCATGAGTGTCCAAGGATTTGATCAAAACATACATTTTCTGTTCTATGGTGCCTCGGATAAGAAATCTGTGCACTTTTGTAGGCCTAAAAACAAGGGAGTAAAGTACAGAACTTAATATATGAGGCATACTCTCTGTAAAGGGGGCCTAATGCATTTGCAAAAAGTATTGTATGCTAACCTGGACTGAAATGCTGGCAACAACAGCACTATGACATTAATTTCATGTTTAATTCAAACACAACTGAGCTGAGAAATAAGGAGTGTTCCCAAGTCAACAGTCATAGAGACAGACACAGTCTGTAAGAGACAACTTTTACATTTTAAACTAACCCAAATCCCTTTTTTGCCTGATGGCTTTTACAATAACCACATTCAGTCTTTACTGAACTACAAAATTTTAGACTCTTCCAAGCTGAAAGCATTTGCAGACAACAAGTCACAAAAAAGCTAAAAACAAAATATAGCCTATACAACTTTCTTTCCAAACAACCAACTACTTTGACATAAGCACCAAAAATGAGAAGTGAAAAATTGCCATAAAGGAAGTTAGCAATCATTAGGTCACAAGTTAAAAATGCTCACAATTTACTAAGCTATCAGGCCAGGAACATATTGCAAAAGAACTAACAAATATGATGTGCAAAAACTAATTTGTATCAGTTCGTTTTTGCCACACAATAAGCACAAGCCTATTTTGGTCCTTACACTTTGACAATAGTTGGTAATTTTGGAAACTATTGAATGAACAAAATGATAAAATTTATGGAGTAAGATCCAAAAGGAAAATGAGTAATAATTAACTACATCTTCTTGTCTTTTGATAGAGTAGAAAACAATGTGAATAACATAGGGTAAAAACCTTGCAAATAACTGAAAATACTGGTCAAGAGCATTTTTCTCCTTTGTCAATGTTTTCAGGAGCTTTCTATGTCAGGGGTAACTTGAAAATGTGAAGTAAAAGGTTAACATGAGATCTGCAATGTTCCATTTATGTAGGGCATACTTATTTTTTCACCCTAGGAAAGCTCCTGAAAGCTGACTGTATGGATAACAATATTATTGCTATGCTTACCTGGTTTGTCCAATACGATGTACCCTGCCAATAGCTTGTAATTCCTGGGCTGGGTTCAATATGGGTTCAACAAGTATAACATGGGTGGCCTCAATAAGGTTAAGCCCATTGGCTCCACTGTGGACTGGTAGTAGAAGTGTTGTGCCTTCATCGGATTGTTTAAATGCAGACAGGTTTTGCTGAAATTTAACGCTTTTACCACCCAACAATCCCAAGTTTTTAAGAGACTGAGAGAGAAACCTTTTGAAAATATTGTGGGTAAGGAGAAGGTTTTACTAATAAGCATTCACTTTCTCCTTTTAACACAATGCTTTTAACACTTTCACAGACAAAGAATATTATTTGAGCCCTATCTAGTTTATCCTTTATTTCATTTAGTTTGTAAGTGTTTGCAGTACAGATGATAATAAAATATTGTTGTCAGGTAAGGGGTTAATGATCCATTCTATTTAAGTTGGTTACCAAACAATACCAAGTTTCTGCAACTACAGTGTATTTGGTCAGAATGATTTTGAAGACATAACTGCAATAAAAATTCTGCCCCTGCTGATAAACAGAACTTTCTTCTATTTCAACAGTGTTTTCTTCTCTTTTGTAGACAAATCCCGTAATTTCAGCCTGACCAATCAAATTTTGTGTAAGTTTTTTTCAAATGTAAGAGTAAATCTGTCATTTCATTTAATATTTCATAATTTTATAGAAAATAGGAAAAGTTTCATGTATACAACAGCATATGAAAATAGTGCTGTAGCTGCATTAACTCTGTACCAGACAACGTTTTAGCCTTGTTCAGATTGAAAACACTTGATGTGGCTCAAATGGTGCAAATGTTCATTGATAAGTAGGAAACATTGTAGGAAAGGAGAAAATGCTGGTTACCAGCATATTCTCCTTTTTCTATGTTTTCAAAAGGCTTCTTTCCATGGGTCGGCATTGTGCGGTAAAGGTACGAACAATCTATCATGAATATAGTTGGTTTGTGATCAACGCAGATCAAGATCAGACTATGCAGAATGTGCAGCCAAATCTTTGATCTTTGATCTAATACTGCCTGCTATGCTCAGTCATTCTGCTCACTAACAACTTTGGAACATCAATTAATTGGATGCTTTTAACAAACCTGACAAAGATAGTTGAGTGATTGATTGAATGGTGTTTTGCTTCACTTTCATCATTGTTACAGTCACATCAGAGCATCAGCTCACTTATTTATGACTGTCTTGGGTTTCACAAGAACTAGGCTATGAGTTCTGAAGTGTCTTGCCAAAGAGCATTCCCATAAAATACCCAGTGCCTCAATCTAAGCTTGAACCTGGGGTCTTCAGGTACAGAGTTCCACACTTTACCACTTTATTATGCAAGAACCCTCAAGGTTGTTAAACACAGGATATTTGGTAAAGGGTTAAAGAAACTAGCTTAAAGAACCAAAAACAAACATTCTAGATGACTCACCTGGAATTTACCAGCAGTGTACAAAGATTTATATGAAACACTGTTTTCATCTAAAGTTGAGGCTATCACACTGAGGACATCAGTCCACTGTAAACAGACATATACAAATACTAAGTTATCAGATAATGAATTCAAGTCTATCTTAAACTGACAGAAAACCTTTTTTGTCTTGGAGGAGATCATTTATGAGACTATTGTGACAATTCCTCCTTTTTCTATCAAGTTTTTCAAAGGTATTCATGTATTCACCTTTAAGGTTTCCAAGACTTGTCCAAGCTAAAAGCATTTGCAGGCAACAAACTTGTTCAAACTCAAGTCACTGGTTATGCCTTCGAAAACCTTTTTTGTCTTGGAGGAGATCATTTATGAAACTATTGTGACAATTCCTCCTTTATCAATCACGTTTTTCAAAGGTATTCATGTATTCGCCTTTAACTAGATAACAAGGTTTCCAAGACTTGTCCAAGCTAAAAGCATTTGCAGGCAACAAACTTGTTCAAACTCATGTCACTGGTTATGCCTTCGAAAACCTTTTTTGTCTTGGAGGAGATCATTTATGAAACTATTGTGACAATTCCTCCTTTTTCTATCAAGTTTTTCAAAGGTATTCATGTATTCACCTCTAACTAGATAACAAGGTTTCCAAGACTTGTCCAAGCTGAAAGCATTTGCAGACAACAAACTTGTTCAAACTCATGTCACTGGTTATGCCTTCGAAAGGGTAAGAAATACTTGGGGAAACTGAAGAACAATACTTCACATTTCTCCTGCTTCAACTTTGTTTGACCCTTTACTACAATATCATAACTTTTAATAACCTCGACACAACAGTAGAAGCTATTGAAAATCTTGATAGAAAAGGAGAAAATGCTGGTAACCAGCATTTTTCTCCTATTCCATCAAGTTTTTCTTCCCTATCAGAGAAAGAAATCAGGATTATTCTGTTGTCAGTGAATGCTTTCAATTTGGCCAGGTAAAAAACTATGTCCTTTGGTGAAAGTTTACCTCTTTTCATTCATCTTTTTCACATTTTCCTTGTGTAGTACAGGTATGGAAGTCAATGATGTTTTGACAGATATGAAATCATTTTGACAAAAAAAGATCTTACCGTAGAAAACACCAGCACCTTTGCTTTTGGATTGTCCCTCTTGATCTTCAGCAGACATCTGACCACTACTTCAACCTTTGTGGAATGACTCCCCTGAAATTTAAAATACAATTTAAATGTTAAGAAAAGTAGAAAGAGGGACTATATTCAGAGACTAGGAAATATAATAATAACTAAAGACAATAAAAATTCTGATTGAAATTTACCTATTAATATGTGAAAGAGACAGTTGTGTGTTTAACTTATAACTAAAAAACTGTGACTGTAACCCACTACCACACAATCCCTAATTTTGACAACCCTGCCAAAAAAGTCTTTAGAAAGCATTGTGGGAAAAGGAGAAAATGCTGGTAGACAGCATTTTCTCCTTTTTCCCACAACGCTTTCTACCTTTCACAAAACCGATTTCAAATTTTCAATCACTTTTATTTTGTCATCTACAAATGCTTTCGATTTGGAAAAAGCTAAAATCTTGTTGTTTGTTAATGAGTTAAGCACCTGTGTAGCACACTGCTTTTGGAATACATTTAGGGGGGGGGAAAACATGGATGTAAGAAGCCATTTCTTCCTTTTATCAAAATATTTTCAACAGATTAAAAAGTCAAACCTTGCTGAGTCGAGATTACCATTTTGAAAGAATATTTTCAAAACTGATTGCAGCAAATTGTTGGTACATGTAACCAGCATTTTCTCCTCAATGTTTTCAATTCTTTCAAAAACAAATTCTGTCATATATATGCCATAAATAAATTTCTCATCGGCAACTGCTTTCAATTCGGACAAGTAAAAATTCTGCTATCTGGCAAAGAGTTGGATATAAATAGGACTACAAACTTCTTTCATCTAGTAAACAGTCACTTTTACAGAAATGTTTTCCATTCATCAACCATCATAAAACATCACCAGGAAATCTCACCTTAACCCAGACATCCATCCCATCACCAGCATCATTTTTACGTTTTGTTGTGACATAGGATATCTCTCCCTGGTGAGTGGACTGCCTACAAACAGCACATTTGACCGAAAAGTTACGATGACCAAAGCTTGCTCTATCAACCAGGATACAGAATACATTCCAGGCAGAAACAATGCCCACACTGCATTACACTCCACTGAAATTGTGAAAATACCATGTTAATTCCCCCAAGAGGGAAAAAAGTGGCTTGTATGAGACCTAAACCCAGATACACCCTCCATTCTAATTTCTCATAATTTTTGGTAGTTCCCCCACTTCCCTGATTCTTCAGGCCACAACCATCTTCAACAAGAGCTGTCAGAGACGGGTTATGCTCCCCGAACAAGTGCTTGTCATAAAATATAAGAAATTGATATAAATTCACTTCTTTATCCTAGAAGAACCTGTTCATGCTCCCCAAAATTTGAAGTGAAAAGGCAATTACTATCTTAGAGATAGCCAAAACAAACTTGTAGAGGACAATAAGCCCAATAAGCCCCCTTTAAGCCCCCTTTTCCCATAAGACAATATTGGATCATTGCAATAAATATAACGGGTGTGTGGTTTGTGGCATTTTTTAATAATAATTCAAAATTCGAAATTTCATAAAATTTTGAGCAGTCATGTATTAAATATTACATAAAACAATTTTTTACATGAAGCCCCCTTTTTCCGAGACGCAGCCTGAAATTGAGAAAAAGGAAGAGAGGTACCTGGGCACCGTTCCAACAAGTTCAGATTTGAAATTTCACAAAGTTTTGAGCACTGATAAAGGAGAACCTAGTGAAAAACAATTTTTTCCATGAAGTCCCCTTTTTCCGTGATGCAGCCTTAATTTGAGAAACCAGGAAAGACGTATTTGTGCATTAATAATTCATAGATTGCAAAAACAAAGGGCACATGTTGAAACTTGTAAAACAAGATATAACCATGAAATGTTGACAAAAACTGAACAAGATATTAGTAAAAATTGCAATTTTGCATTAGGGCCCCTTTTTCATTTTACAAGAAACCCCCTTTTTCCATGACAGAGGGTCAAATTGAAAAATACATAGATAAAGAAACAAGAGCACATAGTGAAACTTTGAAAAAACAATATAACCATGAAGTTTAATGAAATTTTTACCAAAACTGAATGAAATATTAGTAAAAATTGGATTTTTGCAAGAAGCCCCCTTTTTCTATGACAGAACGTCAACTTAAAAAATGCCCAGATTAAAAATAGTAAGGGCACATGCTAAAACTTTCCATAAACAATATAACCATGAAGTTTCATGATATTCTGACAAAAATTGAATGAGATATTGGTAAAAATTGCAATTTTGCATTAAGCCCCCTTTTTTCCATGACACGGGGTCAAAATGAAAATCCGGGAAAAATATATCGGTGCCATATATGAAGTTTTATCCAATTTGGTCCAAGGGTTGTGGAGAAATCGCTTCAGACGGAAGGACAGACAGACGGATGGACAGACGAAGCGGCGACTATAATGCTCGCCCTTCGGGGAGCATAAAAAACGTTAAAACAAAACTATGGTACCCCTTCAGACAAAACTATGGTACCTTTAAAGTAAGTGTGGCTGGTATAAGACTCAAAAACTGAGTGCCCTTACCTCAAAGCTACCCGATTTACTTCATGATAATCACTACTTAACAAAAATTAACAGCTCAGCTGGTGTTTCCAACATCTATCAACCCATAAAACAAAGTCATAAATCCACAGTAATGGGGCTGAAAAGAAGCTTATGAAAATAATCTTTACATACATTATTCTTCAGGGTCAGTTTCATTGTGCAGAGTTGGAGTTTTTTAGCATTTTTCTTTTTGACAAAGTACCAACAGCATAAATTAATTTACATTTCACGAAATTGACTATCTAAAATGATGAAGCTTTAAAGATTTGTCGATGCAAAAATTAGTGTGTAAAATTACCTCGTTTCTAACTGATCTTTAACTCTTTACCAAACAGCAAAATTATACACCTGTTGAAACTGAAAGCATTTGTAGACGACAACATAAGTATAGCTCAAAATTTGAAAATTGTCTTGGAAAGGGTAGAAAACATTGTGTGAAAAGGAGAAAATGATGGTTACCAGCATTTTCTCCTTTTCCCACAATGTTTTCGAAAGGCCTCTTTCTAAGGGTTGTTAATGCATGATTGTGTGGTAAGGGGTAAATTTTGATCTCTGTGCTTAACCTGGTAAAGACCCCTCTCTTTAATTTTTGAGCCCAAAAAAGCTCAGTAATAAATAAACAATAAATAGGCCATACTACAATATCCAGAGGTCATGGACTCAAATTTAGCCCCGCAAAAACTGTTTTCAAAGAGGGACAAAAGTCTCTGCCGCACATTTAATTCCTCCCTGACAGCTACTTTCAATTTTATTTTATCGGCAAAACCTGCTGATGGTTTGAAATGGAAATTCTATAATGCATACATGTCTGACAACGAAACTCCATGAATCCACTTAACTCATTACCAAACGACAAAATTTTAGGTTTGTCCAAATCGAAAGCATTTGCACACAATAAAATAAAAGTGAACAAAAATTTGAAATTTGTTTTATAAAAGATACAAAAACATTGTAGGAAAAGTAGAAAATGCTGGTTACCAGCATTTTCTCCTTTTCCCACAATGTTTCCTAAAGGCTTCTTTCTCAGGGGCATCAAAAGTAGGGATTGTGTGGTAATGGATTAAACCTGTTCTAAGTGCTGTGTAACAATTGAATTACAACTTCAAATGACATGTAATTTCACACAAACAAAATACACAAACAGTGCTTAACCAAAAAGCGGGTTCATGCATCTTGGTGATGCATTATACCAAGCAAGTCATGGGCCCATAAAAAACCAGATCTTGTGAGGTAGACTGGTCCTTGGACATGCATAAATATTAACCAATAGCAAAGTACCAGCCATAGTCAGCCTGTGCAAATTACACTAGCTGACCAAGCTGGATACTTTTTGCCGATACATTAACCCATTACCACACAATCCCTATTTTTGACGACCATGGGAAGGAAGCCTTTAGAAAACATTGTCGGAACAGGAGAAAATGCTGGTAACCAGCAATTTCTCCTTTTCCCACAGTGTTTTCTACCCTTCATGAGACAAATTTCGAATTTTCAGTCACTTTTTTTTTTTGGTGACTGCAAATGCTTTAGATTTGAACAAGCTTAAAATATTGTTGTGTGTTAATGAGTTAAACACCCTTTTCACAGAGCATGGCTCACAAGCATCTCTTTGCCTCAATGTATACGAAAAATACCTCTTTTTCTAGCTCTTGTTGACAAATGGGACACAACTCTGGGTTATCCCCGTCTTCACTGCAGCACCGAGTCTGTTGAATAGAGTACAATGGAAAATTTAACCAGCCTCATCTTATTAACTCTTTACCAAATTACAAAAATTAATTAAGTCTTTACCAAACAACAAAATTTTACACTTCTTCAAATTGAAAGCATTTACAGATGACTGAATAAATATGACTAAAAAATTGGAATTTAAGGCTGGGAACATTAGAAAACAGCATTCAGCTTGTTACCAGTATTTTCTTATTTTCCTACAATGTTTTCAAAGGCTTTTTTTTTTCTACCGTTCATTAAAGTCTGGATTGTATGGTAAAGAGTTCACTGAATTTCTTCTTTATCAGTTATTTACTTTGACACAAAATAACAAATAAGAAATATGCATCAAGATTATCAGTAACAACAGGTGACTGAACAAATATTAGGGTAGCAGTACACAGTTTTCGGCTAAACTCGTCTCGGTCCGCCATACGCCAAACTGAACTTCCTCAAACAAAGGTCTATATAGTCAGCCTGAAATTATAAGGAGCACTTAAATGCAACAGCACAGTCCTAATTCTTTAGATTTTATCAATAAATCATGTTCAACTTGTGAAATAGTGATATCAATGATCAATATAAGCAAGTGACATGGTCGGAAAAAAACTGAAAAAAATTGCCATTTTAGCCTATATTCCAAAATTCACAAAATCCAAACCCAGGGAGCTAGCCTGAAAATGCCAAGCTGAATTGAAACTCCAAACAACACGTAATCTGGGGATGAAATCCAAATTAGCACATTACCATGCTGTTTTTTCGCAATCTTTCGTGCCCTGACCCTACCCTTGTTTTCTCCGCTAAAAACAGCCGCTTGCTCCATGACCCCTCACTTTCGCATTTGGGGTCAAAACTATTGAACAAAGAAGGAAAGGTCATGACCCCCTGTTTCACATGCAAAACAAATGCTTCTTTTCCTTAATCTAACACAATTCATGGGTGTAATAACTACTCTTCTTATCAAAATTGCATTAAAAACCTACCTTACTCACTTATTTCTAATTTTGACCCTGGCCAATTCGAAGCAAACTGTTTACTTGTGCCTTAAGGCAGAAATGAATTTTTTCAAATATGCCAAAAAACACTATAAACAGTCTAAACAAGTAACTTGCCTTGTTACTGACTGATATAGACCAGCAGAATGAGACTCAGTTACACAGAACTCATTTCAAATGGATTCTTAACCCTTATGCAAATAAGAATATTTTACCCCATTTTACTGGCAATTTGAGCTCAAAGACAAGTCTTAGGAGAACAACTTGAATTTCACTTTCACAACCTAAGGCAAGATTCTATTGTCTTTCTGGACATTAATCTTACCTCAGGTACTTGTACAGTTGCAAAACCACTGGTTCTTCACTGTCTTGGGTTCCATTTCTGTTAAAACTGTCACTTCTCTTAACATACCATGCCAAACTGCCTGTTTGTTACATTAAAAAAATGCTAATAATTAGAATTTTAGAAACTGCTCCAACAAATTTAAGACATGAGCAACTTGCAAAACATACAAGAAACAAATATAACACAAAAACTGAAACCTTTTATATGACAAGTGATCAACATTGAGGCATAATTCGTTTGGACACAAATGTACATATGTTTGTCACTACAAAGCTGAATCGGACTTTTCTTGACAAAGTATGTAAGTCGATAAACCAGCAGTTTCGAACTTTTACCGTCAACCGAGACTAGGTATACGCCAAAGCCACATATACCGGTTAGGCCGGTCCTAACTACTCATTCCTCATGGCCCAGAGACTCGTCGGATAGAACATTTCGGTCCATGACGACTCTTTTCGGACACAATAGAGAACTGAAGAATGCACTGACCATGTAGGTATGTAGATCTGTTCCCCCAATATCAGAAATGGTCTAAATCTACCAGAATTGCCTAAATCATACTGGTTTCAAGCAAAACATCTCTGGAAAAGTACAAAAATAGCGAAATCAGGCAACATGACATCAAGCGCCAAATTCGCCAAATTTGCATTTTTCCGAATTTCGACTTACCTCCCTTCTTTGAATCAATATCAGCCAAAATTCACAATCTTGGGATCAACTTGAACACTATTTTCAGTCTGGAAATTGATGGAATTACTAGGCTAATTGCAATTTGCAGTCAAAATACAAACTTTAGAAACTGCCACTTACCTTAAGGTAGCAGTACACAGTTTTCGGCTAAACTCGTCTCGGTCCGCCATACGCCGAACTGAACTTCCTCAAACAAAGGTCTATATAGTCAGCCTGAAATTATAAGGAGCACTTAAATGCAACAGCACAGTCCTAATTCTTTAGATTTTATCAATAAATCATGTTCAACTTGTGAAATAGTGATATCAATGATCAATATAAGCAAGTGACATGGTCGGAAAAAAACTGAAAAAAATTGCCATTTTAGCCTATATTCCAAAATTCACAAAATCCAAACCCAGGGAGCTAGCCTGAAAATGCCAAGCTGAATTGAAACACCAAACAACACATAATCTGGGGATGAAATCCAAATTAGCACATTACTATGCTGTTTTTTCGCAATCTTTCGTGCCCTGACCCTACCCTTGTTTTCTCCGCTAAAAACAGCCGCTTGCTCCATGACCCCTCACTTTCGCATTTGGGGTCAAAACTATTGAACAAAGAAGGAAAGGTCATGACCCCCTGTTTCACATGCAAAACAAATGCTTCTTTTCCTTAATCTAACACAATTCATGGGTGTAATAACTACTCTTCTTATCAAAATTGCATTAAAAACCTACCTTACTCACTTATTTCTAATTTTGACCCTGGCCAATTCGAAGCAAACTGTTTACTTGTGCCTAGAGGGTACAACTTTAATCTATTTCTGGTCTCCATTACAGAACCTTTCATCAATTTAAATATGGAAATCCTCCTTTAGTTGCAAAACCTAGCCTCTTCCAAAATTAATTTTGTTACATTTTTTCCCGGGATTTCCTCTGACATTGCCAGTGACTACTTTCTCATATGATCTTTTTCCATTGAAAACTAAAGCTATCACTAGATGTGATAAAACCCCCCACCAGCCTCATTGTCACAAAAACAGGTCTTTGTCACAGAATACAGTATGGTTTAGTACAACAGTAAGAGCTGAAAAAAGTTGAAGGGGAGATAATTCCATAACAAATCGCAGCAGGGTCAGAAAAATTGCACATGCAAAACTTCATATATATAGGAACCCTGTGTGTAAATTTGAGTTCAGTATGTGAAAAACTGTAGAAGTATTGCTCCAGACAAATTTGTATCCAGGAACAGATGGACGGACAGACAGCCATAGCAATTCCAGTATACCACCCTCCTCTACATTGTGGGGGGGTATAATAACCAACAGTGAGAGAGGATCAAATCCTGTCACAATGACTATCATTAACCCTCAGAACAAAATTCAACATGATGGGAACTTGAACCAAGATGGGACGACATGATTTCAAGTCCTTTTCAATACTAAATGAGGTACAGCAGGTTCTGGGGTCCACAACAGACTTACCTTTGTTAAGTTTTTCAAATATAACAGTTGTCCCAGTTTTTTCCTAAGTTCTCCCTGTGCCACTATTCTGTCTGACGCAAGTTTCAGCTTGTGCTGGGTCAGCTGCAATAATTGCAAAATTCACCTTTAACCCTTTACCACACAATCAAGTTTTCACAACTCTAGAGAGGGCTTTTGAAAACATAGTGGGAAAAAGAGAAAATACTGGTATCAAGTATTTTCTCCTTTTTTCCCTTAATGTTTTACACTTTTCCAAAAACAACATTTAATTTTTGAGTAACATTTATTTTTTCCTCTGCAAATACTTTCAATTTCAACAGGTCTAAAAAAATTAAGGTTGGGAAAGAGTTAAACAGAATAGAATACAATTACAAATACAAAAAAAGTGCTTAAAGGAGAAGATGCTGATATCCAGCATTGTTTTCTATCCTTTGAGATACAAATCAACCATGTGTGCTACATTCAATTTGTCGTCTGCAGCAGCTTTGAATTTGGACAAGTCCAACTTTTTCTTATTTAGTAACAGGTAAATAAGCAATTCTACCTGTAGCCACAATGTTTTAGAATCAGAGCAGTGGCCTTTTCAATCAGTCTTCATGATTTACCATTTTTTGTCTCTTTTTATGTGTGCTAATTACATCAGTAAATACAACATATAGTTCTAAAAGTTACCTGTAGAGTAACAAGTACAAAAGTTGCTGCAAAGATGCAGCAAAATGGGTAAAAGCATGGCGAAAAAAATAATTTCGCAGCTGCCATTTGTTTCAAGAAATCTTTCAGAATTCACAGAATTTGATAGGCCATAATGCAATTGTATTACTAGTGAGTAGTCCAATAGATCTATTGAACTAAAGAAGATAAAGGTAAAATAAAGGTAAACACAATTGATTGGAAGATATCATATATACAAAAATATATAGCTATGAAATATATTTATTAAAACTTATAAAACAAATATTGTGTTAAAAAATATGTTCATTCTAAAGGAACAAGTACTGCGATCCCAAGCTTTAATAACTATGAAAGAGGTTTTTGAAAACATTGCTGGACAATGAGAAAATACTGGTAAACAGCCTTTGCTTCTTTTTCCCACAATATTCCTATAATAATCAGAGAAAGAAAATTATCATTTGAGCAAATGTAGTTAGTCATATATGTACGCCAGTAAATGCTTTTAGTTTGGTTTAGTCCATAATTTGGTCGTTTTGTAAAGAGTTATATCTAAAAATCAAATGCCATACAACGTGGGAAGAACAGAAAATATGAAAGAGAAAAAGTACAGACAATTCAATTTTTAGTTGCAGTAATTATCATTTACGTTTTCCCTGCACTTGGCAATCATTTGTTTTGCTACAGTATTGATCAAACGGTTAGTTTACTTTTTCAGAGGCAACTCTTTCGTCAGCTATATTACAATTAAGTGTGACAAATTTGGTTTTACATCTAACCCTTTACATTATTTTATTCCTCCCCCCCCCCTTTTTTTTTAATGATGCCCATTTTTGACAAAGTAATGTCATGATATAAAAAAGGAGAAAATGATTGGACTGAACCCAGGCTCCCCTAACAACACCGAAGAAAAGTTTTTTGAGTAAAGAAATAGGAAAGGCTGGTAACAAACCATCTCACCTTCCAATAGCGCTTTTGTAGACCACATCACAGGAATTTGACATTCTATAGTCAAAATAAATGATGAAAATATGAAAAAAAAAATCTCCCATATATAATTTAAACACAAGGAATGCAACGTCTCGATTGCTGGCGCTAGCACCCAACAGCCTTTCCCAACCAAAATGACCCACGAAACAAACATTGATCATAATTTCCTTTAGCCTAGCGATAGACAACACACTACCAGTAATGCACCTGCGACATCCAGCGATACCTCAGTAGATACCTTTCAACCGGAGATATCCGTCATGTTTTACAGCTGTATCAGATACTTTGATTTGTCTGGGTCTCCATTCGCTGACGTCACAGAAAGTGGCAGGAAGCGTATTTTCATATTACTTATTACTATTATTTTTTTTTGTTTTTAATATATTTATGGACATCACATGATACTAAAGATTTTTCTTTAAGTAAGTAACAAAAGTATTTGAGTGCATTCCTTTTTAAAGAAAAGATATTTGAAAAAATATTTGAAAAACGACATGCGCAGACAACACCCTAAAACATTCATTTTGTTTTTTTTTTTTTTTTGGGGGGGGGGGGGGGGGGGGGGCGGGGTGGGCGGGGTGTTACAAGAATTTCTCATTTTTTTTGTAGTTTATAGAAGTAGTTTGTACTTACCAGCATTTTCTCCTTTTTCCAAAATGTCTTCAAAAGGTTTCTTTTTCAGAGTTGTTAAAAGTTGGGATTGTGTGGTAAAGGGTTTAAGAAGAACTCAATTATTAATCAAATATTCTTTAACTTATCGTTTGGCATGTGGTCCAAATGGCTCACAAAGTCTGCATTGGCATTTGCTTGTATAAAAAAAATCTCACTGCCACAATGCTTTCAAAGGTTACCTCAACGCATGACAAAAAACTCCGCTGTGCTGGACATAAAAGGGTTTCTGTAAATTACAGATTCGGTAAAATGGACGTACTGTATGTAGATACATTCTTATCTTGAATGTGTGAAGGATATATGTTTTCTTAACCTTTTTTTAGGTGTTCTAGTTTTAGCATTTGTTATATTTTGTAGGATTTTTATTAATTATGATTTATTCTGATTGATAAAAACTTGAAGTCAAACACAGTTAAAGACAGGTAAAGGTGTGATAAATATTATACTGCATATTAATCTCTTTATTAAGAAGGCTGAGTAGAATACAGAAAATTGTACAGATATACCCATACTCGGAGTACTTCCCCTTGAATAAAGTTTTTTAACCCTTTCCCAAACAATCCCTGGTTTTTACGGGTCTGGCATAGTAGCCTTTTGAAAACATTGTGGGAAAAGGAGAAAATCCTGGTTCTTCCGGTCTGGTATGGTAGCCTTTTGAAAACATCGTGGGAAAAGGAGAAAATGCTGGTAACCTGCAACTATCTTCCAGTCTGGAATGGTAGCCTTTTGAAAACATTGTGGGAAAAGGAGAAAATGCTGGTAACCCTTTCCCACAATGTTTTCTACCCTATCGTAGATAGAAATCATCTTTTCAGCAAGAGTTGAATTGTCGTCTGCAAATGCTTTCAATTTGGTCGAGTCCATAAGTTTGTCGCTTGGGAAAGGGTTAAAAACCTGTTTTGATCACACACCCACAAAAAAATATAATGATATGAAATCTTTAAAAGAAATTAAAGTTATTGATAACAAAAGGTCGAGTTTAAAACGTGCTCTGAAAATAAGGTGTCGATAAGACCAAAGTTTGCAAACATTTTTCCACCGGGGATCGAAATGACCAAAATGTGTCGAAAGGACTGGGTGTCGAAATTACCGGGTGTTCAAATGACTGCCATTCGATAGAAACAAGTTTTTACAACTATATTTATATCAACCTCTCTCAATTATGCTATTTCTTTATTTTCTTTCCAACTAGCGTAAAGTGTTGTAATTGAACAAATTTCAAATTTTTCTCACAATTCAAACTTTTATCCGAATATATCTACAATCCGGATACTGAGAAGATAATTCCCGTTCATGTTTACTGTTTAATTGTCTTTGATATGGTTCATATGCAAAGATATAAACGTGTTTACTTGAAAAAAAAGAAACGTGCAACTTACAACCCTTGGCACACGTAAAATCGTAAAGAAAACAAGGAAATAGTGTCATGTCTTCTCTACCAAGCTTATTTGCTATTTCCGGTTTGTTCCTTTCGCATCAATTTTTGTTTGTAACACCAATTTACATTGCTTTTTCTCCTCAGTTTGTTTAATTTATTGCTACTATCGCTTATTTCTGTCAATTTTACCTGCAATTCTGCTTGGCATTTTGTTCCGGGCTGATATCAATTCGAAATACAAGGGTCTTGCAAGAGAATGATGAACGACTAATGGTCAAAGGGAAACAACTCGTACAAAATTTTGGAATTAGTAATGCTACAGTTGTCTCCCTTATTGAAGAGGAAATGGCTTATTTCAAACTGCTTCACGTCGTGAGTACGTGCATACCATTGAATGGTACGCCTACAAAACAAAGACTCCGCCCAAAACCTCGCTTTGGCTACTTCCGGAGGTGCTAAATTACTGCGGCTAAAGTATGCGCATAGTATGTGCAGAAGGCGGGACATGGAACCGCCTCTTCCTGTCTCTGGTCCTTATATGCCTGTGCACCTTACAAAAAATGCCAGCCAAGAGCAAGCATAAAACCGAGGACGAATAAACAAGGTTACGTCTGTAGAGTCGATCCGTTTGACGAACGATAATTTTTCATCTAGGTGTAACGAATTTCAATCAGTTCATAATGTCAAATTGTTAATTTTAACCGTTCTAAAAACGACATGCCACAAAAAAAGGTCAAACTTATTATTTTTCTTAACAGGCGGCAGGTAGTCTCCGGTTTATTTCACGTTAATTATACCCGCCAATATTTGAATTTGGAATTCAATGTAAGATCGCGCTACATTAAAAATGCAACATCAACACTAGATATCATTGAGGTAATAGATGTTCAGTACATGAAATTAATGAGTTATGATAACCACTACGACAACTTAACGCAAACTTACAAACAAAACTATGTTTTCATTCAATAACGATATCGACATATATCGCTAAATATGGAAGGTCATTTTAGCCCTATAGCTCAAATTCAAAACATAAGTTGGCTTATCATGGGAGGAAGATAATGTTTAGTCAGTAAAATTAATCCCAATGGATATCAAACCGCTCCCGTTACAAACCCATAGAGCGCCAAATAAACAAGAGATAACTTCAGTCTAAAAAAGGCTATCCAAACAAATAAATATAAATTAGGTTTTAAAGTCGCATAAAATTGTCCAGAAACTTTCTGAGTCTGAGGAAAGTGGACGATGTAGATTAAAGATCAGACTGCACGTTCTGTGCTGTCTGATCGTGATCTATAAAGACTGTAAAGACAACTTTTATTATATATGGCACTTTGAAGTTTTCGTTTGTACGCGCCTTAGACATCAAACCTCTGTCGACGATTTGAACAGACCGGAACTATATCTATCTGATATAGATTTTAACTCTATCCAAATATGCAATAACCATTTCGGCGCCATAGGCGAAAGCAGAGACTTTTGCGGACGGCATAAAACAAGATCAGACTGCACAGAACTTTCAGTCTGATCTTTGATCTATGTCATCCGCTGGTGTAGTCAAACCTATACAAACTAAATCTTTGTAACTTTCAATTCTGGAATGTGTTTAGAGCCGTCCGCTGGAATTTGAATTTATTAATTTTGCACTGAAAGGTTTACGAAACAAGTTAATTGTGTAGACTCGGAATCAGATCGTACATTCTGTGAAGCGTCATTTAAACTATGCCGTCCGCAAACCTCATACCTTTGCAAATGGCGATTTTCAAAGATTAAAACCCTTCTCGGTGATCCCAATCGACTTTCAAGTAGAAAAAGCAGGAAATGATCTTATTTAAAACTTAGATTCTAGTGTTTTGTATTACAATCAATATCAGAGACACTCTTTTGTTAAAATTAATTGAAATCTTCATCAAAAAACGGATTAAAAACGTTACATGCATGTCACCTTTTTCTCAGTGTTGTGTTTAGTACTTTGATCCGTCAAGCGTCTAGGAGAAATGATGAAGGGCGGATCATTATAAGGGAGACTACTCTTGTTTTACTCTTACTCTTAGGCAGTACGAGTTTTCTCCCCTAGACCATTTTTTTTTTTTTTAAATCCCAGCTGCGATAGTTTTGCAGTACGAGTCTATGGGCATCATTTATTGGGTTGATTGATAACAGCCTAAGAGTTGATACTATTCAAATATTTTCAGTGATATCACAGATGCAACCATTTCACCTATACATTTTCTCACAGCTTTTTTTCCCAGCACTTCTCACTATGGTGTTCCTAAGTCATTGGCTGCTTTCCGACATAACCATCTAGGGCATCATACACAGGTTATTCAGAAGCAAAATAGGAATGTATCCTGTTGCAATGACTATTATAAATTCTCTGACAGAAATTGGCAAGCTGGAATTTTGTACCAGCCACATGCTTACTCAAATGCTGTTACCAGCTGAGCTACAGAGCATTTTCATCTTTTCCCACAATGTTTTTAAAAGCTGTCTTTATCTCAGAAGACTTCTCCTTTTCTGGTAACAAGCATTTTCTTCTTTTCCAACAATGTTTTCAAAAGCCATCGCTTTCTCTGAAAGACTTCTCTTCTGGTCACCAGCATTTTCTTCTTTTCCACACAATCTTTCCAAAAACCTCCAATATTTCAACTCTTTACCAGACGGCAAAGTTTTGACCTTACCCAACTTGAAAGTATTTGCAGACAACAATTTAAATGTGACTCAAATAATGAAATTTGATCCTGATAGGGTAGAAAACACTGTTGGACAAAGAGAAAACACTGGTTACCAGCATTTTCTCCTTTTCCCACAGTGCTTCCAAAGGCTTCTTCCTCAAGCGTGTTAAAAGTCATTATTGGGTTGTAAAGGGTTAAAAAGCCTTCTTTTTCTTCAAAGACATCCCGTCTAGTTATCAACATTTTTCTTCTTTTCCTACAATGTTTTAGAAAGCCTACAGTGTTTTCAAAAGCCTTCTCTATTTGGGGTTGTTAAAACTCAGGATTGTGTGGAATGGGGTAAAAGGGATGACAAGATAAAAAGATAGAAATTCATCAAATAAACCTTATTTATTTCACAATGCAGTTCTGTGCATAAATATATATATGCATGTATTTTACAAAAATATTCTGAGTGTAATTGCTGAACTCTGTACCAATGACAAAATTTTTAGACTGGTCCAAATTGAAAGCACTTTTAGACGACAATATAACTGTAACTAGAAATTTAAAATTTGTTTCCAGCAGGGTAGAAATCATCGTGGGAAAAGGGGAAAATGCTGGTTATTAGCATTTCTCCTTTTCCCACAATGTTTTCAAAAGCCTTCTCCACAGGGTCATAAAAACCAGGGATTGTATGGTAAAGGGTTAAGAATTATCATTAAAACAAAGTGAAGTCAGTAAACTCATAATTATTCCTGTTTAAACCTTTACCACAAATACCAGCATTTTCTCTTTTTCCCATAATGTTTGCTACCCTGCTGAAAACAAATTTCAATTTTTGAGGTACATTTATTTTCTTCCCTGCAAAAGCTTTCAACTTGGACAAGTATAAAATTATGTAGTTTGGTGAAGAATTAAAATTTAAATCAGTGTTTACATTCTCACTTCTCACTATTTCCTGTACCTGAAGCTAATACTTTAACAAACAATACTGAAAGCATTTGCAACTGACAAATATAGGTCAAGGGATGGTTACTGTTTTGAGTTGTTAAAAAAAACTTGGGGGAAAAACAACATGTAGATCATCTACATTTTCCTCTTTTCCCATAATCTTTTCAAAAGCTTTAAACCTCCAATTCTCATGACTGATTGATTGATTGATTGAATTGGATTTAATTGCCATTTTAACAGCTGAGGTCATATCATAGCAGTCAGGGCTCCTATGCATGTATTTCCTGGCTTTCTCACACCTGTACTGATATAACTTTCTTTCAGGATCACTCAATACATTCTCACATGCATCAGCAATAAGAGGCAGGAAAGAAAGTTTGCCTCAGTGGGTATCAAACTAACCACAGCCAGGTCACAAGTTTGCTGACCACTGAGGTGCCCAGGTGAGCTAATCCCCTAGAAAAACAGAACTACAAAAAAAGGAGAAAATACAAATATACAAAATTTCTCCTTCTCCTGCAATGTTTTTTCACCTTTGTCTGTAAATACTTTTGGTTTGAGTCTAAAAGGTTTTCATCTTGTAAAAAATCAACAGGATTTTGGGTGAAATAAAGAGTTAACTCATTACCAAACGACAATTTGCAGATGACAAAATAAAGGTGACTAAAAATTTGAAATTTATTTTGTAAAGAGTACAAAACTGTGTGAGAAAAGGAGAAATTGCTGGTGAAAAAAAAAGTCAACAGGAATTTGGTCGAGATAAAGACTTAAAACCAGTAAAAACTTGGGTTGGACTTGAAAAACATTCTTACATTTAGGTTTGCATGCTCTAATACTATGGCATTTCTTAAATCTGGCCGGCCATCCATTGGAATAAGATAAATCCTGAATCCCCAGCTCACAGCCAAGTTTCTTCACCTTTTTGACAAGCATATTAACACTTACAATAATATTTCTTGAACTTTAGTCCAAGTACCAACGATAAAGGCTCTCATCCAGGTTCATGTGTTTTGGTGTGCTAGTCATAACCCTGTAATCTTCCAAACCACTGGTCCATTTCTCTTTGTTTTAAAAAAAAAAACTGAGTGTGGATGGTGGAAGACTCTTGCCCCACTTTTTCATTAAATACTTCACAACTTCTTTCTGAAAAATATTATGGTTTTTGATTTCTCTCTTCTTCAACGAGGTAAACTAGCTTCTGCATTTTGCACCTCCCTTCCATATTTACACTACAAAAATGGAAAGAAAAGTTCATTAACCCTTGATTACCTCCATGAAAATGTATTTTGAAAATAATGTAGAAATGAGAAAATATTGGGAACTGGCATTTTCTCCTTTTCCAACGAATAATTTTTTCTATCAAACACTTAACCTATTTTTGAAGTACATTCCCAATATGTTTTTGACTGTCAGAGACAAATCTCATTGCTTGAACTACATTTCATTTGTTGTCTGCAATTCCTTTTTATTTCAGCAAGTTGAACTAGAGCTGTGACTTAATGTGACTTAATACCCCTGCCAGCCCTTTGACAGAAAAAAAAGTGTCAAATTCAAGGGGAGATAATTCTCCAACTAGGAAGAGTTGACACTTGAAAAGTGAATCTTGCAAATCTTCGATATAATCATGATCAATATATGTGTAAGTTTCAATACAGTTGAAGGAAAACTGTAGGAGGAGTTTGGCACACAAAATTACTGGTATTTTGTACACAGATGGACAGACACACAGACAGATACACAGACAAAGTACAACCCCGAAAACATTCATTTCGTGGGGGGTACAAAAATTTCTCATTTTTTTGGTAGTTTATATAGAAGTAGTTTGTAGTTACTAGCATTTTCTCCTTTTCCCAAAATGTTTTCAAAATGCTTCTTTTTCAGGGTTGTTAAAAGTTGGGATTGTGTGGTAAAGGGTTTAAGAAGAACTCAATTATTAATCAAACATTCTTTAACTTATCATTTGCCATGTGGTCCAAATGGCTCAAAAAGTCTGCATTGCGGTTTGCTCTTATTAAAAACTTTCACTGACACAATGCTTTCAAAGGTTACCTCACTGCATGACAAAAAAACTCCGCTGTGCTGGATGTAAATGGGTTTCTGTACATTACAGATTCGGTAAATGGACGTACTGTATGTAGATACATTTTTATCTTGAATGTGTAAAGGATATATGTTTTCTTAATCTTTTTTTAGGTGGTCTAGTCTGGGCATTTGTTATATTTTGTAGGATTTTCATTAATTATGATTTATTTTGATTGATAAAAATGTGAAGTCAAACACAGTTAAAGACAGGTGAAGGTGTGATATATATCATACTGCATATTAATCTCTTTATTAAGAAGGCTGAATAGAATACATAAAATTGTACAAATATACCCATACTCGGAGTAATTCCCCTTGAATAAAGTTATTTAAAAACATGTTTTGTCACACACCAACACAAAATTACACTGATATGTCATCTTAAAAAGAAATTAAAGTAACTTGATCATAAAAAGTCGAGTTTAAAAAGTGCTCTAAAAAGTAAGAAGTCAATATAACCAAAGTTTGCAAACATTTTTCCACCGAGGATTGAAATGACCAAAATGTGTCGAAAGGACTGGGTGTCGAAATTACCGGGTGTTCAAATGACTGCCATTCGATAGAAACAAGTTCTTACAACTGTATTTATACTAACCTCTCTCAATTATGCTATTTTCTTTATTTTTTTTTCAACTAGCGTAAAGTGTTGTATTGAATAAATTTCAAATTCTTCTCACAATTCAAACTTTTATCCGAATATATCTACAATCCGGATAATGAACAGATGAATCTCGTTCATGGTTACTGTTTTATTACCTTTGAGTTTGAAATGGTTCATATGCAAAGATATACATGTGTTTACTTTAAAAAAAAACATGCGACTTACAACCATCGGCAACCGTAGAATTGTAAAGAAATCATGGAACTAGTGTCATATCTTCTCTACCAAGCTTATTTGCTATTTCCGGTTTCTTCCTTTCGCATCAATTTTTGTTTGTAACACCAATTTACATTGCTTTTTCTCCTCAATTTGTTTAATTTATTGCTACTATCGCTTATTTCCGTCCATTTTGTCTGCGCTTTTGCTTTGCTTTTTATTCCGGGTTGATATTCATTCAAAATATATGGGTCTTCAAGAGAATGATGAACGACTAATGGTCAAAGGGAAACAACTCGTACAAAATTTTGGAATTAGTAATGCTACAGTTGCCTCCCTTATTGGAGAGGAAAGGGCTTATTTCTGACTGCTTCGCGTTGTGATTACGTGCATACCATTGAATGGTACGCCTACAAAACAAAGACTCCGCCCAAAATATCGCTTTGGTTACTTCCGGAGGTGCTAAATTACTGCGGCTATAGTATGTGCATAGTGCGTGCAGTAGGCGGGACATGGAACCTCCTCTTCCTGTCTCAGGTCCTTATACATGCCTGTGCACCTTACAAAAAATGCCAGTCAAGAGCAAGCATAAAACCGAGGACGAATAAACACGGTAACGTCTGTAGAGACGATCCGTTGGACAAACGATAAATTTTCATCTTGGTGTAACGCATAGCAATCAGTTCTTGTGGTCAACTTGTTAATTTTAACCGTTCTAAAAACGACATGCCACCAGACAAAAAAAAAATATCGGTCAAACTTATAATTTTTCTTAACAGGCGGCAGGTAGTCTCCCGTTTATTTAATGTTAATTTTAACCGCCCAGGCCCGTAGGAACACGGGGGGCTGGGGGGGGGGGCCTCAGCCCCCCCCCCCCCTCCAATAATTTTGAAAATCATAGTAACTAAAATATGAGTTTTTAGCGCAATGCAATTACCACGCAAAAAATCTCAGTATTTCGAAGTTAGCTCCCCCAATCTTAAAATGCTTCCTACGTGGCTGCCGCCAATATTTGAATTTGGAATTCATTGTAAGATCGCGCTATAATAAAAATGCAATATCTTTTAACAGATATCATTGAGGTAATAGATGTTCAGTACATGAAATTAATGAGTTAATGATAACCACTACGATAACTTAACGCAAACTTGCAAACAAAACTATGTTTTCATTCAATGACGATATCGACATATATCGCTAAATATGGAAGTTCATTTTATAGCTCAACTTCAAAACATAAATTGGCATAATGTAGGAAGATGATGTCTAGGTAAAATAAATCCCAATGAATATCAAACCATTCCCGTTACAAACCCATAGAGCGCGTAATAAACAAGAGATAACTTCTGTCTAAAAGATCTTTCCGAACAATTAAGGTTTTAAAGTTGCATAAAATTGTACAGAAAGTCTGAGGGAAGTGGACGGTGTAGATCAAAGATCAGACTGCACGAACGTGCAGTTTGATCATGATCTACACAGACTGTAAAGGCAACTTTTACTGTATATGGCACTTTGAAGTTTTCCTTTTGACGCGCCGTAAGACATCGAACCTCTGTCGACGATTTGAACAGTGTACCGGATCTATATCTGTCTGATATAGATTTTAACTCTATCCAAATAGGCTTAACCCTTTCGGCGCCATATGCGAAAGCAGAGACTTTTGCGGACGGCATAAATCAAGATCAGACTGCACAGATCGTGCAGTCTGATCTCTGATCTATGTCATCCGCTGGTGTAGTCAAACCTATACAAACGAAATCTTTGTGAGTTTCAATATATTGTATTTATAGCCGTCCGCTTGAATTTGAATATTTATTTTGCACTGAAAGGTTTACGAAACAAGTAAACTGTGTAGACTCGGAATCAGATCGTACATTCTGTGAAGGGTCATCTTGAACTATGCCGTCCGCAAACCTCATACCTTTGCAAATGGCGATTTTCAAAGATTAAAACCTTTCTCGGTGATTCCATTCGGATTTCAAGTAGAAGACGCAGGAAATAATCTTATTTAAAACTTAGATTCTAGTGTTTTGTATTAAAATCAATATCAATGACACTCTTTTGTTAAAATTAATTGAAATCTTCACCAAAAACAGATTAAAAACGTTACATGCACGTCACCTTTTTCCTAGTGTTGTGTTTAGTACTTTGATCCGTCAAGCGTCTAGGAGAAATGATGAAGGGCGGGTCATTATAAGGGAGACTACTCTTGCTTTACTCTTACTCTTAGACAGTACGAGTTTTCTCCCCTAGACCATATTTTTTTTTTAAAAATCCCAGCTGCAATAGTTTTGCAGTACGAGTCTATGGGCATCATTTATTGGGTTGATTGATTAAATATATAATTCGATATTGTAATAAAACTGTATCTAATTGAGAAAAATGGTTATTATCTATTTTTTTTTCGTCATATATGAATCAAGGAAAATCATATTTGCACATAATCATGTAAACTATACAGTGGCTTATTTAAATCAATGAAAAATTTTGTCAAACAGTATGCTTGTATATGACTTTTTCTTATACATTTTAATCAAATAATTATCGTCTAATTTAACCCTTTACAAGACAGTCCCAGTACTTAGGGACACTGTTTAGGCTTTGGAAAACATAATGAGAATCTTGAGGAAAACTTCTGGTTGCATGCTATTTTCCTTTTGCCACAATAATTTCAAATCCTTCGCAAAGTCCTTCTTTTGAGAAACTTTTGATCAAACACTATCTGTAAATATTATTAATACTAAATAGTACAGAACTTTTATAGTCTAGTCGATTTGTTCGTTTAAAATTCAACCCTTATCCTACTAAGTAACAGATGAAAAATTCAAACTGATAGTAAAAACCAAAATTTGGCTATTTCAAAGGTATTTTTTTCAGGATCAGACATCCCCTTATAGGACAGTGTAGATCAAGGATCATACTATTTGTTCTGTGCAGTCTGATCTTGATCAACATTGTCTGCAAAAGGTCCTTGAGTTGCACTTAACAGCCTAAGAGTTGATACTATTAAAATATTTTCATTGAGATCACAGCTGCAACAACTTCACCTATACATTTTCTCCCAGCATTTCTTTTCCAGAACTTCTCACTATGGTGTTCCTAAGTCATTGGCTGCTTTCCCACATAACCATCTAGGGCATCATACACAGGTTACTCAGAAGCAAGATTGGAATGTATCCTGTTGTAATGACTATCATAAATTCTCTGAGAGAAATTGGCAAGCTGGAATTTTATACCAGCAACATGCTTACTCAAATGTTGTTACAAGCTGAGCTACAGAGCATTTTCATCTTTTCCTACAATGTTTTCAAAAGCTGTCGATTTCTCAGAAGACTTCTCCTTTTCTGGTCACAAGCGTTTTCTTCTTTTCCAACAATGTTTTCAAAAGCCATCTCTTTATCTGAAAGACTTCTCTTCTGGTCACCAGCATTTTCTTCTTTTCCCCACAATGTTTTCAAAAACCTCCAATATTTCAACTCTTTACCAGACGGCAAAGTTTTGACCTTGCCCAACTTGAAAGTATTTGCAGACAACAATTTAAATGTGACTCAAATAATGAAATTTGATCCTGATAGGGTAGAAAACACTGTGGGAAAAAGAGAAAACGCTGGTTACCAGCATTTTCTCCTTTTCCCACAGTGCTTTCAAAAGGCTTCTTCCTCAAGGGGTGTTAAAAGTCGTTATTGAGTGGTAAAGGGTTAAAAAGCCTTCTTTTTCTTCAAAGACATCCCATATAGTTAGCAACATTTTTTTTCTTTTCCTACAATGTTTTAGAAAGCCTACAGTGTTTTCAAAAGCCTTCTCTATTTGGGGTTGTTAAAACTCAGGATTGTGTGGAATGGGGTAAAAGGGATGACAAGATAAAAAGATAGAAATTCATCAAATAAACCTTATTTATTTCACAATGCAGTTCTGTGCATATACATGTATATATACATGTATTTTACAAAAATATTCAATTCTCTGGGTGTAATTACTCTTTACCAACAACAGAATATTAGACTGGTCCAAATTGAAAGCACTTGCAGATGACAATATAACTGTAACTGGAATTTTGAAATTTGTTTCCAGCAGGGTAGAAAACATTGTGGGAAAAGGGGAAAATGCTGGTTATCAGCATTTTCTCCTTTTCCCACAATGTTTTCATAAGGCTTCTCCCTCAGGGTCATAAAAACCAGGGATTGTACAGTAAAGGGTTAAGAATTATCATTAAAACAAAGTGAAGTCAGTCAATTCATATTCCTGTTTAAACCTTTACCACAAAATCCCAACTTTAAACAACCCTGTGAAAGAAGCAGTTTTAAAGCATTATAAGAAAAGGAGAAAATGCTGATAACCAGTATTTTCTCCTTTTCCCACTATGTTAGCTACCCTGCTGAAAACAAATTTCAATTTTTGAGTTGGGAAATGCGCTTGTGCTTGGTGTTTTGTTCTAAACTGATTTTCTTTCACAATTTAAGGCCATTGCGATAGAATGATGAACTACCAATGGTCAATGGGAGATGACTCATACAAAATTTTGTTATTAGTAATGTCAGAGTTGCTTCCCTTATTGAAGAGGAAAGGGCTTATTTCTGGCTGCTTCAAGTCGTTACCTCTGAAGATAGGTCTACAAGAGACAGGTTCCACCCAAAGCCTCGCTTTGGCTTTTTCCGGTAGTGCTAAATGACTGCGGCTACAGTACCTGAATGGTAGAAGCAGTAGGCGGGACATGGAACCTCCTCCTCATGCCTGTTGTCCTTATATGCCTGTGCGCCTTACAAAAAACGCCAAAAAAATGCCACCCGACAGAAAATAATTCTGTAAGACATATTATTTGTCCAAACAGGCGGTAGGTATAGTCTCCCTTTTATTTCATGACAATTTATAACACCAATATTTGAATTTGGAATTAAGGTAAGATTTCACTAGAATAACAATGCATCATTTGGTAACATATCTCTGAGGTAACAGATATTAATAAATCAAATTAGAGAGTATATGATATCACAATGATAAATAAACGCACACTTACCAACAAAAATATGTTTTCATTTACGGACAATGTCGACAGATACCGCTTAATATTGAAACATTATCTTATAAACTAGTTCAAAACAAAACTTCTGGTTTGTAGAAACATATGAGGTAGACTAAAACTTGAGCCCTAAAGCTGTCCCCTATACTGACAACTATCTAGGGCATCAAATAAACCCAACAGAAATGTTCAGTCTAGAATCTTCTCCCAAACAGTTACATTATCAAGGTTGCTTTTGTGAAGAATGTCTAAGCAAAGCGGACAGTGTAGATCAAGACCAGACTGAACGTTCTGTGCAGTCTGAGCTTAATCTACACTGATTGCAAAGACAACTATTATTGTATATGGTGCTTTGAAGTTTTTTCGTGCCTACATGTGGACCTCTTTCGACTGTTTAAATATATAGACTCTACAGTCCATTAAATGTATCTTGTAGAGATTTTAACACTACATAGGTTCACGTAGCTGATGTGAACTCACCTGATGTATTATCCAAACAACAGACACAGCAGAAAAGTAGTCGCAAGTTACCTCTTTTGGCTCCCAAAAAGATAATTGTATCCAAGGATGAACATAGATATTTAAAACATCAGATGGAAACAACGATGCTTCCACCATTATCTGAGGACGGACAGAAACGTAAAATGAGTTGTTAACTTGAATGTGTAAGACAAGTTTTTAATGTGAAAACTTTACCAAACAACCCCTGGTTTTTACGACCTAGGGAAGTCTTCTGAAAACATTGTTGGAAAAGGTTTCCCACCAGATTTTCTACTCCTCTAAAGCCAAGTTTCAATTTTTGAGTCACATTCATTTTGTTGTCTCCAAATACTTTCTATTTGGATAATTCTAAGATTTTGTCGTTCGGTAAAGAGTTGATGAATTAATCTAGTATCAATAAAAATATTTCTCAGTGAGTGCTTCTTGGAATCATGTTAGTAGAGTAAGACACTCCAAAAATGAGGCATATAATGGGATTTGAGCTCAATAATTTTGATGTTTGTGGCTGATACTACCACCCTTACACTATTTTTTCTAACCCTTTACCCCTGGGATGAAGTCAGAAGCTTTTATAATAAATTGGTGGATTCCAAAGTTTGGTGATCTGTGTTATACCATTACCACACAATCCCTACTTTTGATGACCCTGAGAAAGAAGCCATTACAAAACATTGTGGGAAAAGGAGAAAATGCTGGTAACCAGCATTTTCTCCTTTTCCCACAATATTTTCTACTCTTTAAAAAGGAATTTCAAATATTCAGTCACTTTTATTTTGTTGTCTGCAAATGCTTTCAATTTGGACAAACCTAAAAGTTTGTCGTTTGGTAACCAGCATTTTCTCCTTTTCCTACAATATTTTCTACCCTTTACTAAACGAATTTCAAATTTTCAGTCACTCTTATTTTGTCATCTGCAAATGATTTCGATTTGGACAAACCTAAAAGTTTGTTGTTTGGTAATGAGTAAAGTGCTCTAGTCAGCTAGTTTTGTTGTATCTGTCTGCGTTAATTGCCATCTTTGACAGTATGCAACTTTTTACATAGCTGCAACTCTTCAAAGGATAGTTTTTGAATACACTCATTAAACTTGTGTCACTGACATGGATGCCCCCCCATGTGCTGTGACCTTGACCTTTGACTTAGTGACACTGTTCTTGTAGAAAGTTTTGCAGACTATTTACGACAGCAAAGTACTTTTTCTCCAAGGCATCTCCTTTTTTATTAAGTAAATATGGATTGCTCTGAAGGTCTGCATTAACTCTTTTAACGACCCTGAGAAAGAAACCTTTTGAAAACATTGTAGGAAAAGGAGAAAATGCTGGTAACCAGCATTTTCTCCTTTCTCCACAATGTTTTCTACCCTTCCCAAAACAAATTTCAACTTTGTAGCCACATTATGTCGTCTACAAATGTTTTCAATTTCGACAAGTCTAATTTTCTGTCATTTGGTAAAGAGTTCAGAGTTGATGTAAAATAATCTTCACACAAATGCATTAACCCTTAACCTAGACAATCATATGTTTAACCCTTTACCACACAATCCCTAGTTTTAATGACCCCCAAGGAAGATTACTTTTTAAAATATTGTGGGAAAAGGAGAAAATGTTGGTAAACAGCATTTTCTCCCTTTCCCACAATGTTTTCAGTAGAAAGACAGAAACAATGATTTGAGCTACATTTAGTTCGTCGTCTGCAAATACTATGAATTCAGTTGGGTCCAAATTCTTGTTGTTCGGTAAAGAGTTAAATTTCCGCTAGAAGGGAATCCAGCAAAATCCCCACTTCCCACAATGATTTTCACACTTTCAAACATCTTCGTGAGCTAAGGTTCCTATCACTACATGGATCTTACCTTGGCTGATTGAGCCTGATTTCGAGATTCCTGTTATGCGCCCTCTATTGGATGCTGGTTAATACCCCTCTTTACATCATATTTCTGAGAGCCAATGAAATATTGTTTTACAAATCGCTTACAAATACAATTATTCAACATGAAGGGTTAAGCAGACGTCCACATGGGTTTCCATGTTTACCTTCTATTTGAAAGGTCGTGACCTTATTCTACTTTTATCAAAGATGAAATGCTACGAGCGATTTCATTCGTTGCATTTAGATCTGGCTGCAACCAATGAAAAAGCGTATCGGGGTAAAGTAAAATTCAAGCTTTATCCGCCAAGGGTAGAGTAGTGTAGTGAATCATCTGCCTTGGCTAGCAAAGATGCCTTTCAAAAGCAAGCTCTATTTTATGAGCCATACTTAAATTGCCATCTACTGCTTTAACTCTTTACCACACAATGACAGCTTTTGATGACCCCGAGGTAGAAACCTTTTGAAGACGTTCTGGGAAAAGGAGAAAATGCTGGTAACCAGCATTTTCTCCCTTTCCCAGAATGTTTTCTACAATTCCCAAACAAATTTCGATTTTTCAGCTACCTTTATTTTGTCATCTGCAAATGCGCTTAATTTTAACCAGTCTATAAATTTGTTGTTTGGTAAAAAGTTATATCTGGACGAGTCCAAAATTTTGTCATCTGCTATACAAACAATCCATGACAAACAAAAATGATCTTTTTGATAGTTTATTTAATCTTAACATCATTCTAAAACATTCAACAAAATATTGTGACTGGAGTAGAAGTACATGTATACAAAAATACAACAAAATATAATACAGGAAGAAACCAGCTTCACTAACAGAATCAAAAGTTATTTAGTTGCCTTTAATTCTTTACCAAAGGACAAAATATTAGACTGATCAAAATGGAAAGCAGTTGCTGACGAAAATTTAATGAGGCTCAAGCGAAAAAAAAATGTTGTAGAAAAAGGTAGAAAACATTGAGAGAAAAAGAGAACATGCTGGTTACAAGCATTTCTCCTTTTTCCTCACTATTTTTTAATGACTTACTTCTTAAGAAACATTCAGAGATAGGGAAAAAATGCTGGTTACCAGCATTTTCTCCTTTTCCTTCAATATTTTATAATGGCTTTCTTCTTAAGGGTTGTTAGAATTTAGGACTGTGAGGTAACGAGTTTATACTTATCAGACAACAAAATCCTAAACTTGTCCGCATTGGAAGTATTTTGCAGACAATAAAAATTATGAGAATTGTGTTTGAAAGGGAAGAAAACATTGTGGATAATGAGGAAATACCGGTAACTAGCAATTTCTCTTTTTCTACAATGTTTTCAGAAGTCTTTTTGCTTCAGGGTTATGAAATCATAGGATTATGAAACACAAGGTTGTTTGGTACTGGATTAAATGGAATTTGGAAAAAACAAATATCCAGTTATCAGTTGTTAAACTCACATTGTGATATGCTGTTTAAAGTTGCTAAGGCGTAAGTTCACATATGTCAAACTTTTTAGAGTGAAATTAAATTATGGGGTAAATGAACGGTTAAAAAAATAAGATTGTTAAACATTTTAAAGTTTTATTTACTTTGAAATTTTTAATCCTGACATGTTTGTGTACCTGAGCAGGCAATGAGAATGTGATGCATTTTTTGTTTCACCCTTTGTTAGAGCAACATATGAAATCAGTGTGGGGAAAAGAGAGAAAAATATTTTTCCAACAATGTTTTCTACCCTTACTTTGATGGATTCCTTCATTTTATCCATGTTTATCACATCATATTCTACTGCTTTCAGTTTGTGCAAGCCTATTTTTTTGCTGTCTATAAAGAATTCGAAACAAAAACACTACATATATGGATACCTGAGTGGTCAATGAATGTGGTGCTTCTTGTTTACAAGATGACAAAATTTTACATTCGTCCATATTAAAAGCATTAGGACAAGATGAATCAAATATGGCTTGAGCAATGGAATTAGCCTTAAAAAGGGTAGAAAATAAAATGAAGAAGGAGAAACTGCATTTTATTATCATTTCTTCCTTTTCTTACAATACTTTAACTCTTTACCAAACAGCAAAATTTTACACTGGTCCAAATTGAAAGCACTTGCAGACGACAAAATAAACGAAACTCAAAAATTGAAATTTGTTTCCAGCAGGGTAGAAAATATTGTGGGAAAAGGAGAAAATACTGGGTTACCAGCATTTTCTTCTTTTCCCACAATGTTTTCAAAAGCTTTTTATCTCAGGGTCGTAAAAAACCTTGGATTGTTCGGTAAAAGGTTAATGAGGCTTTTCAGGTTGTATCAGTTCTGATCACATGATTATCCTCTTCTTCACCTTGTACTGAAACTTCCTTAGATGTACTGGGCATTTCATTGGCTGATGTGGTCACATGATCTTGTCTGTGTATTAAACTTTCACCTGAAGTACTGGGCATTTCATTGGCTATGTGGTCACATGATCTTGTCTGTGTATTAAGTTTTCATATGAAGTACTGGGCATTTCATTGGCTATGTGGTCATGTGATCTTGTCTGTGTATTAAGCTTCCATCTGAAGTACTGGGCATTTCATTGGCTGATGTGGTCACATGATCTTGTCTGTGTATTAAGCTTTCATATGAAGTACTGGGCATTTCATTGGCCGATGTAGTCATGTGATCTTGTCTGTGTATTAAACTTTCATCTGAAGTACTGGGCATTTCATTGGCCGATGTGGTCGCATGATCTTGTCTGTGTATCAAATTTTCATCTGAAGTACTGGGCAGTTCGTCAGATCTACTCACATGATCATTTTGCTCCACAAATACATTAATTCCTGTACTTAGGTAATCAGCAGATTGGTCACTTACTACATGTGTGTGTTGTACATTTTCTGTATGCTCTGTATCTTCCTCTGTTTGTTGTGAAAACAGCGCAGACAAATCTCCAATTGTAAGAACACTGTCCTCAGAATTCTTGGACAAACCATGAGTGTCCAAGGATTTGATTAAAACATGCATTTTCTGTTCTATGGTGCCTCGGATAAGAAATCTGTGCACTTTTGTAGGCCTAAAAACAATAGGGAACAGTACAGAACTTCATATATGAGGCATACTCTCTGAAAAGGGGAGGGGGGCAATTCATTTGCAAAAAGTATCATATGCTGGCCTGGACCAAAATGCTGGCAACAACAGCACTATGATATTAATTTCCTGTTTACTTCAAACACAACTGAGCTGAGAAATAAGGAGTGTACCTAAGCCAACGGTCACAGAGACTGACAAAGTCTGTAAGAGAGAATTTCTACATTCTAAACTAACCCAAAAAATCTTTTTTACCTGATTGCTTTTACAATAACACATTCATTTTTTACTGAACTATAAAATTTTAGACTCTTCCAAGTTGAAAGCATTTGCAGACAACAAATCACAAAAAGCTAAAAATAAAATACAGTGGATACAACTTTCCTTCCAAGCAACTGACTACTTTTTACATAAGCACCAGAGACGAGAGGTGAAAAATTGTCATAAAGGAAATTATCACAATTTACAGAGCTACGTAGCCAGGCTCACATTGCAACAGAACTAACAAATCGATAGGTGAGTGAAACACTATTCTAAGTGCCTGTACATTGTACAGGTACTTAAAATAGTGTTGCACTCACCTATTGAAATATGATGTTCAAAAACTAATTTGTCTCAGTTCAATTTTGCCACACAATACAAAGATTAATTAGCAAAAGCCCATTTTTGTCCTCACATTCTAACAGTTGCTAATTTTGGAAAGTGCTGTATAAATTAATGGTAGAATTTATGGAGTGAGATCTATAGGGGAAATGATCAATGATTATCTACTTGTACTTGTCTTTTAACTTTTTTGAATAACAGTGCAAATACTGGTCACGAGCATTTTTTCTCCTTTTCCAACGATGTTTTCAGGAGCCTTCTATGTCAGGGGTAATTTGAAAATGTGCAGTAAAAGGTTAACATGAGATCTGCAAGACTCCAATAATGTAGGGTGTACTTACATTTTCACCCTACGAAAGCTCCTGAAAGCTGACTGTATGGATAACAATATCATTGCTGTGCTTACCTGGTTTGTCCAATACGATGTACCCTGCCAATAGCTTGTAATTCCTGAGCTGGGTTCAATATGGGTTCAACAAGTATAACATGGGTGGCCTCAATAAGGTTAAGCCCATTGGCTCCACTGTGGACTGGTAGTAGAAGTGTTGTGCCTTCATCAGATTGTTTAAATGCAGACAGGTTTTGCTGAAATTTAACAACAAATAACGCTTTTACCACCCCACAATCCCAAGTTTTTAAGAGACTGACAGAGAAACCTTTTGGAAATATTGTGGGAAAGGAGAAGATGTTGGTAATAAGCATTCACTTTCTCCTTTTCAAACAATGCTTTTAGCACTTTCACAGACAAAGAATATTATTTGAGCCCTATCTAGTTTGTCCTTTATTTTGTTTAGTTTGCAAGTGTTTGCAGTACAGACAATTATAAAATATTGTTGTTAGGTAAGGGGTTAATGGTCCATTCTATTCAAGCTCATTACCAAACAAACCCAAGTTTCTGGAACTACAGTGTATTTGGTCTGAATGATTTTGAAAACATAACTGCAATAAAACATCTGCCCCAGCTGATAAACAGAATTTTCTTCTATTTCAACAATGTTTTCTACTCTTTTGTAGACAAATCCCGTAATTTCAGCCTGACCAATCAAATTTTGTGTAGGTTTTTTTTTCAAATGTTCGAGTAAATCTGTCAATTCATTTAATATTTCATGATTTTTATAGAAAATAGGAAAAGTTTCATGTTTATAACACCATATGAGAATTGTGCTGTAGCTACATTAACCCTTTCCCAAACAAACCCTGCTTTTTACGTTTCTGCAGTACAATTCTTTGGAAAACACTGTGGGAAAAGGAGAAATTGCTAGTAACGAGCAATTTCTCTTTTTCCCGCAGTGTTTTCTACCCTTTTTAAGAACTTTTTGCCATTTTGTCCAAATCTAAAATTTTTGTTTGCAAACTTTCGGTTTGGAAGAGTCCAAAATTTGTTGTTTGGGAAAGGGTTAACCACTTACCAGACGTCAACATTTTAGCCTTGCACACAACAATTTTGATGTGGCTCAAATGGTGCAACTGTTCATTGATAAGTAGGAAACATTGTGGGAAAGGAGAAAATCCTGGTTACCAGCATATTCTCCTTTTCCTACAACGTTTTCAAAAGGCATCTTTCCAAGGGTCGTCAAATGTGGGCATTGTGCGGTAAAGGGTTAAGAGATTAGGTACGAACAATCTGTCACGACTATAGTTGGTTTTTGATCAACGCAGATCAAGATCAGACTATGCAGAATGTGCAGCCAAATCTTTGATCTTTGATCGAATACTGCCTGCTATACTCAGTCATTCTGCTCACTAACAACTTTGGAACATCAATTATTGGGATGCTTTTAACAAACCTGACAAAGATAGTTGAGTGACTGATTGAATGGTGTTTTGCTCCACTTTCAACATTGTTACAGTCACATCACAGCATCAGCTCACTTATTCATGAGTGTTGGGTTTCACAAGAACTAGGCTATGAGTTCTGAAGTGTCTTGCCAAAGAGCATTCCCATAAAATACCCAGTGCCTCAATCTAGGCTTGAACCTGGGGTCTTCAAGTACAGAGTTCCACACTTTACCACTGAGCTATGCAAGACCCCTCAAGGTTGTTAAACACAGGATATTTGGTAAAGGGTTAAAGAAACTAGCTTAAAGAACCAAAAACAGACATTCTAGATGACTCACCTGGAATTTACCAGCAGTGTACAAAGATTTATATGAAACACTGTTTTCATCTAAAGCTGAGGCTATCACACTGAGGACATCAGTCCACTGTAAACAGATATATACAAATACTAAGTTAGCAGATCATGAATTCAAGTTTATCTTAAACTGACAGAAAACCTTTTTTGTCTTGGAGGAGATCATTTATGAAACTATTGTGACAATTCCTCCTTTTTCTATCAAGTTTTTCAAAGGTATTCATGTATTCACCTTTGACTAGGTAACAAAGTTTCCAAGACTTGTCCAAGCTGAAAGCATTTGCAGGCAACAATCTTGCTCAAACTCAAGTCACTGGTTATGCCTTCGAAAGGGTAAAAAATACTTGGGGAAACCAAAGAACAATACTTCCAATTTCTCTTGCTTCAACTTTGTTTGACCCTTTACTACAATATCATAACTTTTAATGACCTCGACACAACAGTAGAAGCTATTGAAAACCTTGATAGAAAAGGAGAAAATGCTGGTAACCAGCATTTTTCTCCTATTCCATCAAGGTTTTCTACCATATCAGAGAAAGAAATCAGGATTATTCTGTTGTCAGAAAATGCTTACAATAAGGTCAAGTAAAAACTTTGCCCTTTGGTAAAAGTTTACCTCTTTTCATTCCTCTTTTTCACATTTTCCTTGTGTAGTACAGGTATGGAAGTCAATGATATTTTGACAGATATGAAATTATTTTGACAGAAAAAGATCTTACCGTAGAAAACACCAGCACCTTCGCTTTCGGATTGTCCCTCTTGATCTTCAGCAGACATCTGACAACTGCTTCAACCTTTGTAGAATGACTCCCCTGAAATTTAAAACACAACTTAAATGTTAAGAAAAGTAGAAAGAGAGACTGTATTCAGAGACTATAAAATATAGCCATAACTAAAGACAATAAAAATTCTGATTGAAATTTACCTATGAACAGGTGAAAGAGACAGTTGTGTGTTTAACTTATAACTAAAAAACTGTGACTGTAACCCACTACCACACAATCCCTAATTTTGACAACCATGCCAAAAAAGCCTTTAGAAAGCATTGTGGGAAAAGGAAAAAATGCTGGTATACAGCATTTTCTCCTTTTTCCCACAACGCTTTCTACCCTTCACAAAACCAATTTCAAATTTTCAATCACTTTTATTTTATCATCTACAAATGCTTTCAATTTGAAAAAACCTAAAATTCTGTTGTTCGTTAATGAGTTAAGCACCTCTGTAGCACACTGCTTTTGGAATACATTTTAGGAGGGAAAAAACATGGATGTAAGAAGCCATTTCTTCCTTTTATTAAAATGTTTTCAACAGCATTCAAAAGTCAAACCTTGCTGAGTCGAGATTACCATTTTTTGAAAGAATGTTTTCAAAACTGATTGCAGAAAATTGTTGGTACATGTAACTAGCATTTTCTCCTCGATGTTTTCAATTCTTTCAAAAACAAATTCTGTCATATATATGCCATAAATAAATTTCTCATCGGCAACTGCTTTCAATTCAGACAAGTAAAAATTCTGCTATCTGGCGAAGAGTTGGATATAAATAGGGCTACATACTTTTTTCATCTAGTAAACAGTCACTATTACAGAAATGTTTTCCATTCATCAACCATCATAAAACATCCCCAAGAAATCTCACCTTAACCCACACATCCATCCCATCACCAGCATCATTTTTACGTTTTGTTGTGACATAGGATATCTCTCCCTGGTGAGTGGACTGCCTACAAACAGCACATTTGACCGAAAAGTTACGACGACCAAAGCTTGCTCTATCAACCAGGATACGAATACATTCCAGGCAGAAACAATGCCCACACTGCATTACACTCCACTGAAATTGTAAAAATACCATGTTAATTCCCCCAAGTGGGAAAGGGTGGCTTGTATGAGACCTAAACCCAGATACACCCTCCATTCTAATTTCTTCTAATTTTTGGCAGCTCCACCACTTCCCTGATTCTTCAGGCCTCAATAATTGTCAAAAACCCTTCAGACAAAACTACGGTACCTTTAAAGTAAGTGTGGCTGGTAGAATACTCAAAAACTGAGTGCCTTTACCGCAAAGCTACCTGATTTGCTTCATTTCCACAAACATGATAATCACTACTTAACAAAAATTAACAGCTCAGCTAGTGTTTTCAACATCTATCAACCCATAAGCAAAGTCATAAATCCACAGTAATGGGGCTGAAAAAAAGCTGATGAAAATAATCTTTACATACATTATTCTTCAGGGTCAGTTTCATTGTACTGAGTCAGTGTTTTTTAGCGTTTTTCTTTTTGACAAGGTATCAACAGCATAAATTATTTTACATTTCATGTAATTGACTTGATCTAATACGGTGAAGCTTTGAGGATTTGTCGAAGCAAAATT
This sequence comes from Tridacna crocea, assembly GCA_943736015.1. Taxonomy (NCBI): domain Eukaryota; kingdom Metazoa; phylum Mollusca; class Bivalvia; order Cardiida; family Cardiidae; genus Tridacna; species Tridacna crocea. The sequence goes on from OX031060.1 coordinate 25,677,176, forward strand.
AGCCTGTAAAATTACCTCGTTTCTAACTGATCTTTAACCCTTTACCACAAAACAAAATTATACACCTGTCGAAACTGAAAGCATTTGCAGATGACAACATAAGTATAGCTCATAATTTGAAATTTGTCTTAGAAAGGGTAGAAAACATTGTGTGAAAAGGAGAAAATGATGGCTACCAGCATTTTCTCCTTTTCCCACAATGTTTTCAAAAGGTTTCTTTCTAAGGGTTGGTAAGGCAGGATTGTGTGGTAAAGGGTAAATTTTGATCTCTGTGCTTAACCTGCTAAAGACCCCTCTCTTTCATTTTAGAGCCCAAAAAGCTCAGTAATAAATAAACAATAAACAGGCCATACTACAATATATAGAGGTCATGGACTCAAATTTAGCACTGCAAAAACTGTTTTCAAAGAGAGACAAAAGTCACTGCCACACATTTAATTCCTCCCTGACAGCTACTTTCAATTTTATTTTATCGGCAAAACCTGCTTATGTTTTGTAATGGAAATTCTATAATGCATACATGTCTGACAACGAAACTCCATGAATCCACTTAACTCATTACCAAACAACAAAATTTTAGGTTTGTCCCAATCGAAAGCATAAATTTGCAGATGACAAAATAAAAGTGACCGAATATTTGAAATTTGTTTTATGAAAGATAGAAAAACATTGCGGGAAAAGGAGAAAATGCTGGTTACCAGCATTTTCTCCTTTTCCCACAATGTTTCCTAAAGGCTTCTTTCTCAGGGGCATCAAAAGTAGGGATTGTGTGGTAATGGATTAAACCTGTTCTAAGTGCTGTGTAACAATTGAATTACTACTTCAAATGGTATGTAACATCACACAAACAAATTATATGAACAGTGCTAAACCCGTTACCACACAATCCCTACTTTTGATGCCCCAGAGAAAGAGGCCTTTAGAAAATATTGTGGGAAAAGGAGGGAATGCTGGTAACCAGCATTTTCTCCTTTTCCCACAATGTTTTCTACCCTTCACAGACCAAATTTCGAATTTTCAGGCACTTTTATACTGTTGTCTGCAAATGCTTTCAATTTGGACCAGTCTAAAATTTTGTTGTTTGGTAATGGATTAAACAAAAAGCGGGTTCATGCATCTTGGTGATGCATTATACCAAGCAAGTCATGAACCCATAAAAATCCAGATCTTGTGAGGTAGACTGGTCCTTGGACATGCATAAATATTAACCAATAGCAAAGTACCGGCCATGGTCAGCCTGTGCAAATTACACTAGCTGACCACCATGGATACTTTTTGCTGATACATTAACCCATTACCACACAGTCCTTACTTTTGACGACCCTGGGAAAGAAGCCTTTAGAAAACATTGTGGGAAAAGGAGAAAATGCTGGTAACCAGCATTTTCTCCTTTTCCCACAGTGTTTTCTACCCTTCACAAGACAAATGTCGAAATTTCAGTCATTTTTAATTTGTTGTCTGCAAATGCTTTGGATTTGGAAAAGCCTAAAATATTGTTGTGTGGTAATGAGTTAAACACCCTTTTAACAGAGCATGGCTCACAAGCATCACTTTGCCTAACTGTAAATTACCTCTTTCCCTAGTTCTTGTTGACAAATGGGACACAACTCTGGGTTATCTCCATCTTCATTGTCACACTGAGTCTGTTGAATAGAGTACAATGGAAAATTTAATCAGCCTTATATTATTAAATCTTTACCAAACGACAAAATTTACAAATCTTCAAATTGAAAGCATTTGCAGACGACAGAATATATGTGACTGAAAATTTGGAATTGAAAGCTGAGAAGATTAGAAAACATTGTGGGAAAAGGAGAAAATGCTGGTTACCAGCATTTTCTCCTTTTGCTACAATGTTTTAAAAGGCTTTTTTCTTAGGATTGTTAAGCGTTGTGTGATAAACAGTTAACTCAATTTCTTCTTTATCAGTTACATATATTTAGTTTGACACGAAATAACAAATATGAAATATGCATCAAGATTATCAGTAACAACAGGTGACTGAACAAAGATTAGAGGGTATAACTTTAACCCTTTATCACATAATCCCGACTTTTAACGGCCTAGAAGAAAGTGGCTTTTGAAAACATTGTGGGAAAAGAAGAAAGTGCTGGTAACCAGCATTTTCTTGTTTTCCAACAATGTTTTCTACATTGTTGGAAACAAATTCCACTTATCAGTTACCTTTACCTTGTCGTCTGCAAGTGCTTTCAATTTGGACCAGTCTAAAATTTTGTTGTTTGGTAAAGGGTTAATCTATTTCTGGTCTCCATTACAGAACCTTTCACCAATTCAAATATGGAAATCTTCCTTTAGTTGCAAAACCTAGCCTCTCCAAAAAATAATTTTGTTACATTTTATGATTCTTTACTGGGATTTCCTCTGACATTGCCATTGGTTACTTTCTCACATGATTTTTTTTTTCCATTAAAAACTAGAGCTATCACTAAACATGATTATACCTCCCACCAGCTCCTTGTCACAAAACAGGTCTTTGTCACAGAATGAAGTATGGTTTAGTACAATAGTAAAAGTTGAAAAAAGTTTAAGGGGAGATAATTACGAAAAAAAAAATTGCAGCAGGGTCACGAAAATTGCACATGCACAACTTCATATATATAGGAACCCTGTGTGTAAATTTGAGTTCAGTACATGAAAAACTGTAGGACTATTGCTGCGGACAAATTTGTGTCTATGGACAGACGGACGGACAGGACAGACGGCCCTGGCGATTCCAGTATACCCTACTCCATTATGTTGTGGGGGGTATAATAATCAACAATAAGAGAGGATTAAATCCTGTCACAATGACCATCATTAATCCTCAGAACAAAATTCAACATGATGGGAACTTGAACTAACCAGGGACCACATGGTTTCAAGTCCTTTACACTAATAAATGAGGTACAGCAGCTGCTAGGGTCCATAACAGACTTACCTTTGCTAAGTTTTTCAAATATAACAGTTGTCCAAGTTTTTTCCTAAGTTCTCCCTGTGCCACTATTCTGTCTGACGCAAGTTTCAGCTTGTGCTGGGTCAACTGCAATAATTGCAAAATTCACCTTGAACCCTTTACCACACAATCAAGTTTTCACAACTCTAGAGAGGGCTTTTGAAAACATAGTGGGAAAAGGAGAAAATACTGGTATCAAGTATTTTCTCCTTTTTTCCCTTAATGTTTTACACTTTCTAAAAACAACATTTAATTTTTGAGTAAAATCTATTTTGTCCTCTGCAAATACTTTCAAATCCAACAGGTCTAAAAAATTTAAGGTTGGGAAAGAGTTAAACAGAATAGAATACAATTACAAATACAAAAAAAAGTGCTTAAAGGAGAAGATGCTGGTATCCAGCATTGTTTTCTATCCTTTGAGATACAAATCAACCATGTGTGCTACATTCAATTTGTCGTCTGCAGCAGCTTTGAATTTGGACAAGTCCAACTTTTTCTTATTTAGTAAAAGGTAAATACCGGTAAGCTATGTTACCTTTAGCCACAATGTTTTAGAATCAGAGCAATGGCCTTTTCAATCAGTCCTCATGATTTTCCCTTTTTTTGTTGCTATTTATGTGTGATAATTACATCAGCAAGTACAACATATAGTTCTCAAAGTAACCTATACAGTAATAAACTCAACCAATACCTCTGATTTTTCCAAGACATTTAATTGGGGTGTGTCTGGTACAGGCTCGTCAGGCAGTCTCAGTCTAAGTCTGGTTGTGGACATGTCTAATTCATCAAAGGAAGCCACATGCTCCTTGATACCAGCCCAGTGGGTCCGAAGTTTCTGCAAAACAATAGAAAATAAGATACTGACATTACAGTCATACTCTGTGAAAAGGGGGTTAAACTCATTGCCAATTGACAAAATTTCAGGTTTGTCCAAATCGAAAGCAATTGCAGACGACAAAATAGAAGTGATTGAAAATTTGAAATATGTTTTGTGATAGGTAGAAAACATTTTGGGAAAAGTAGAAAATGCTGGTTACCAGCATTTTCTCCTATTCCCACAATGTTTTCTATAGGCCTCTTTCTCAGGATTGTAAACAGTAGGGATTGTGTGGTAACGGGATAATGCTTCTAAAAAAATCATCAACCTATGCCAGCCTGCACAGTCAAGGTTGGCTGACCGGGCTCAAAATGTTTTACTTTTGTAATTATTCTGTAATGGCAAGGGCCATTCTACAGCATGATCCTGTGACTTTTAGACAAAACAGACTTTATGAATCCCCAAATTATGTAATGATTTCCTTGGTATAATACATCAAGGAGATGCATTTAACTCTTTACCAATCAACAAAATAGTAGACCAGTCCAAATTGAAAGCATTTGCAGATGACAAAATAAAAATGGTTCAAAACTTGAAAACTGTTTTGAGGAGGGTAAAAAACATTGTGGGAAAAGGAGAAAATGCTGGTTACCAGCATTTTCTCCTTTTCCGACAATGTTTTCAAAATGCCTCTTTCTCAGGGTCATTAAAAGTCGAGATTGTGTGGTAAAGACTTAAACCCCTTTTGTTGGAGCATGACTCAATTATCCTGATGAAGATTAATTTGTTCACCTTTTACTCCATAGATACTTATTTCTACACATTGCTTCTAGGAGTGTTTGGAAAACATTTCTCCTTTTGCCACAATGTTTTCTATGCTATCAAAAGGTGTCATATACACATATGAACAGCTTCATCCTTGCTGTTATTAAGGGTCAATTAGAGATACCATAGAAATGCCTTATGGGGTAAAGGGTTAATGTTGAAAGATAACTTATAATTTAATAAACATTAACACATATCGTTATTGACTGCATACTTCCATCATATCCAGAGATATTTTGTTCTGATTGTCTGGTGGTTTACATTAATTTCAACACCGTTTCAGTTATATAGCCACCACTTGTGCTTCCATCTTTATTTTCCTGAAGTTTCCAAATGCTTTCAACAATATTCCATTGTCTTCCTTTATATACTTAATCAAAACAATTTTCAGCAATGGCTGAAGCAAAACTCACATCAGATATACTACCATCAAACCTCCAAAAGAAAGAAATTGCCCGAGCCAAAGATACTCCCCAGCTTCAGGCCCTACATATCACCAAGTGATCTACATGGCTCTACTCTAACATCTTCGCAAGCCAAGGTTACAATCACTACGTGGATCTTACCTTGGCTGATTGAGCCCAATTTCAAAATTCCTGAGTGCGACCTCTGTTGGATGCTGGTTATTACCCCCCTTTACATCATATTTCTAAAAGCCAATGAAATATTGTTTTACAAAACGCTTACAAATACACATGAAGCGATAAGTAGACATCCACGTGGGTTTTCATGTTTACTTTCTATTTGAAGGGTAGGGACCTTATTCTTTTTTTATCAAAGATGAAATGCTATGAGCAATTTCATTCGTTGCAGTTATAGCTGGCTGCATCCAATGAAAAAGCGTACAGGGGGAATGTAAAAATCAAGCTCGATCTGCCAAGGATAGAGTAGCGTAGTGAATTGTCAGCCTTGGCTTGCGAAGATGTACTCTAAGCACACAGAAAATAAGTTGTCTGTAAATGATAGCATGTTTGTTCCATTTTTTACCTTATACTCCTTTTTCATAGCATCTAACAACTTGATGTGTGTATTTCCATACTCTATTAGCTCTGGGTCCACTGCAATAAAATTTTAAGTGTACTTAGAAATTATCTCATTTCTTCACCAAATGACAAATTTTAAACAAGACTATTTTGATACTATGGATTAGTCTTGGAGAGGGTTATCTCTTTACCAAACAAACTATCTAGAGTTGTCACTGAATATAACTTAATACCCTGCCAGCACTTTGACAGAAACAGGCAATTACAAGTAGTTTGTACACAGACGGACACACGGATGTACCCATGGACGGACACATGGACATTCGTTTTGCAGGGGTTTAAAAATATGTAGACTGGTTCTAATTCAAAGCAATTACAGAGAACCTTATTCCAATATAACCATCCATCTCCAACTTCCATGACAGGCTGATTCATTGTATGATGTTCAATCCCTTTTCAACATTATTTCTGGTATTTTGTGGTGGCCTGTGCACCTATCTATGATGATCCTGGAGTTTTTCTTTACCCAGCCACTGGCTGCTCCCCCACATAACTATCTCAAACAATGTTAAGGACTGAGAGACAAATGATACGCCCGTCTTACCCAAAGTTGTAAAGCTGGGGCATGCACCAGACTAAATTCAAGTATGAAAAAAGGACAAAGGGCAATAACTCAAAAATTAAGCAAGCAAGAGTTATGACTTCTGTGCACTGCACTCCCCCTTGATAAGATCTATCCACCCATGAAATTTCATAACCCTAGGTAGTATAGTTTTGGAGATATTCACCGGACAAAATTCAAGTATGAAAAAAGGACAAAGGGCAATAACTCAAAAATTAAGCAAGCAAGAGTCATGGTTCCTAAGCACTGCACTCCCCCTTAGTGAGATCTATTCACCCAAGAAATTTCATAACCCTAGCTAGTATAGTTTTGGAGATATGCGCCGGACAAAATTCAAGTATGAAAAACGACAAAGGGCAATAACTCAAAAATTAAGCAAGCAAGAGTTATGGTTCCTAAGCACTGCACTCCCCCTTAGTGAGATCTATCTACCCAAGAAATTTCATAACCCTAGCTAGTATAGTTTTGGAGATATTCACCGGACAAAATTCAAGTATGAAAAACAACAAAGGGCAATAACTCAAAAATTAAGCAAGCAAGAGTTATGGTTCCTGTGCACTGCACTCCCCCTTTGTGAGATCTATTCACCCAAGAAATTTCATAACCCTAGCTAGTATAGTTTTGGAGATATGCTCCGGACAAAATTCAAGTATGAAAAACGACAAAGGGCAATAACTCAAAAATTAAGCAAGCAAGAGTTATGGTTCCTCTAAACTGCACTCCCCCTTAGTGAGATCTATCCACCCAAGAAATTTCATAACCCTAGCTAGTATAGTTTTGGAGATATTCACCGGACAAAATTAAAGTATGAAAAACGACAAAGGGCAATAACTCAAAAATTAAGCAAGCAAGAGTTATGGTTCCTGTGCACTGCACTCCCCCTTGATGAGATCTATCCACCCATGAAATTTCATAACCCTAGGTAGAATAGTTTTGGAGATATGCTCCGGACAAAGAACTGGACGCCGCCTGCCCGCCCGCCCGCCACGGGTGATCCCATAATACGTCCCGTCTTCCACGGGCGTATAAAAAGGAAATGGCAGAAATGGGTATTCAAATCAGCAACTCCATGTTCTAAATTCCTGCATGCTAACATTAGCAGTCTCAGCCTTACCTGATATGCTTTGTGATTTAATTCATAATTTTGAATGTTACATTTTGCTACGCCAGTAACAAGATAACATTTAGTTACAGTACCTCTGCAACCCTTTGCAAATCCAAGAATAGTCTTTAATGCCTTCTCTGCTTCACTATCTGCCCAGGTCCCTTGTCTGTTCACATTGACGCTGTACCCCTGATCTATACCGCCCACCTCAACACCTCTGTAACAAGATTTCTCCCCTTTTGAAGTGTACATACCCCTCTTTCTTCTTAACCCTTTACCAAACAATCCCAGAGGAAGAAGCCTTTTGAAAACATTGTGGGAAAAGGAGAAAATGCTGGTAACCATTTGCTATTTAGTGAAGAGTTAAACTTTGAAATACAGAAAAACTGACTGACAGAAAAATATTTCCACCCAGGTCAGACTGTGCTGACTGCACAAGGTGACATTGGTTGATAATCTTTGCAGATGCATTAAACCCCCTTTTCATATAGTATGACCCAGAACACTGTGACCAGCTCTTAACTATACCAGAGATTTTTTTTTTCTAATTATTGATACTGAAGGTACTTAGATACAATATATTAGATACAGCTCAAAGTAAAGGAAACTAGAGCTGTCACTGAATGTGACTTAATACCCCCGCCAGCAATTTGACAGAATAAAGTGTCAGGATCAAGAGGAGATAATTCCTCAATCCGGAGGAGTTGACACTTGAAAATTGCATCTTGCAAATCTTCAATATATGTTCAGTACATGTGCAAAGTTTCATTACAATTGAAGGAAAATGTAGGAGAAGTTCACGACACAAAATTACTAGTATTTTGTACACAGACGGACACATGGTCAGACTGACACATAGACACATGGACAGACAGGCTGATTCCAGTTTACCCCCGAAAACATTTGTTTTGCAGGGGTATAAATATCTTTGAGAAGGTTGAAAACATTGTAAAAGATAGTTTTTTCTACCAAAAGTTTTTCTTACACATTCCTCCTATGTGAAGATACATGAATACAAGGGGTAGTCTTCTAAAATTGACAAATGACCTAACTATCACCTTGACCTCAGAAAATTTGTCCTCAAAAATAATGAGGTTCATAGGATTGGGAAACTCACCATGGTTTGTCCTCACAAACCAGTCCTAAGAATGTTCGTAAGACTTATCCTTGAGATTTCTACATTTGAAAGAAATACAACTTCTGATTGGCTAAACCATATGGGTTTAACCAATTAGATGTGTTACTTTCAAATTTAGAAAATTAATTTAACATGGTTAGTGCCTTCTAACAAGTAGTGTTGTCCACATAAATTGCTTCATCTGCTGCATTTGCATTGAAAAGCAATCAATGTTATGAATTATGACTAATAATTAAATAGCAGAAAAACAATATTTACCTTTCAACAAAGAAGAACAGTTTTGACTCATAAGTCTCAAATAACTCTTCAGATTTACAAAATGGACAGCTGGAATGACAAAATGATTTTAGTGACAACAGTACATACAGCTCAAAATAACTAAAGGGCCACTTGTTAGGAATTGTGATCTCGACATAATTATTTCAAATCCAACTTACAGCTGAAAGTAAACAATTAAGCAGTTATAACGCAGGCAACTTTTGTTCATACCATTTCAAAGCATGGGTATCATTTTGAGTCTTACTTTATGGTATGTATACTAGGATCTGTCAAATTTCAAGTCACTAGCAGAAAAGTAAATGGTGAAACTACAATTAAGCTTTCGCCTTTTGAATGGTATGACTTAAACTTGCCAAAATTTGTTTACTTTTGTGCTTTCTTTAAACAAAGCACAAATGCTATAGCTTAAGCACAGTATTGAGAAAAAAAAAAGAGAAAACATACATATTTAATACAAATAGGACTGAAAGGAATTTGTCAAAAAATTCTTAACAACATGGCTTATCAGAGTCTGTATTCACCAACCATTCTTAAGAACAATCTTTGTCTTACTCTTCAAGATTTTCTAACTGAAAGTAACAGATTTTCTGATTGGCTAAACCGATTGGTTTTTGCTTTCACATTGACAAAATTCTGAAGAATTAGACTAAGAATGTTCTTAAGAATGGTTGGTGAATACAGGTCCAGGATTTAAAATCCATCGAACAAGTAAGGCTTCATGTCATGTTGCCAAGATAGAAAGGAAACAACCTACTTCTTCAGCACTTCTGCTATAGGTCTCAGACAACACTCTACAGTTTTATTGATAAGATCTTGCGATGGTTCCCCCTGAAGCTCTTTCATTACTTTTAAGACCTGCTGGTAAGCTGAGTCTATGCCTGACAGCTGGTGATGCATCACATACTGTAAACCTGTGGAGTTTCTACAGCTGAAAATATTAATTACTTTTATATACTGAATGTTTGTTATCTTGAACACAGATACAGCCAAGCTTAATCGCTGGTTACTAGCATTTTCTTCTATTCAAACAATGTTTTCAAAAAGCTAATGTTAAGGATCAGAACTGTTTGGTTAACAGTTTACTGTAGTTAACTCTTTACTAGACAACAAAATTTTAGACTGGTCCAAATTGAATGAAAGCATTTGCTGACGACTAAATTAATGCTACTGAAAAATTGAAATTTGTTCTGGGAAGCTAGAATACATTGTGGTTACCAGCATTTTCTCCTTTTCCATTATGTTTTCAATAGCGTTCTTTTTCAGGATCGTGAAAACCAGGAATTGTTTGGGAAATGGTTAATTGATCAAAGGCTGTTTAGCCAGTGCATCAAAGTGATGCAGTTCTCGTGGTATGTATTACAAGAGTTAAGCACCTATAGTCAGATTGAATGTATCAATTAAGACTGTTGGTTCTATGCATAGAAGGCAAGCAAGCGTGAGAGTATTTGGCTTTTGTCAGAACTGTTACAGTAAGACGATTTGTGATACAAATGCCTTAAAATAGAAAGTTCAAAGTACCTTCTAAGAGGTGTTTTTAACTGGTTGTCAGTGTTCTCTAGAAGATCATCTTTAATTCTTATCACCAGTGTCTCATCTTGATCTCTCTGTATTGCCCACAGTATGATGTCTAACCACCACTCTGACCCTTCATGTAACTGAAAGTTGTGAAATCTAGATCAGTTTTACATGCTATGTTCAGGATTTTACACTGATTCATCATGATGCTTAACACCCCTTTTCAACATCATTTCAGTTGTATTGCAGTAGCCAGTGCACTTGTCTATACTTTCCTGGGCCCGTATTCACCAACCGTTCTTGAGAATATTCTTAGTCTTATTCTCCAAAGAATTCTACATTTGTAAGTAACACAACTTCTGATTGGCTAAACCGAATGGTTTAGCCAATCAGAAGTCGTGTTACTTACAAATGCAGAAAATTCTGGAGAATAAGACAAAGAACGTTCTTAAGAATGGTTGGTGAATACGGGCCCTGGAGTCTCTTTTACCAGTGTTCACCACAATACTCTTTCCAAGCCACTGGCTGCTTTCCTACACGGCCAACATTGAAACATTGGTCAGCAGTGGGACAAGAATGAATCCTGTCACAATAACTTTCATCTATCCCCCGAAAGAAATTTGCTGAGCCTGGGATCAAACCCACGACCCCCTGTTCCTAAATCCTGCACACTATCGACTATGCTACCAGGGATCAGCACATGATTACAAAATAGCATCAGAAGATTTCAACCTGATCATTTCACTGCTACAACTTCACAGCTTATGCAATTTTGTATCCCTGTACAGCAAAAATGTATATTTTCAAAACTGTCTGACTTATATCTGTTCTAGGATTCAATGAGTGAACCCTCCATCACACAATTTTTATTTTTCACAACCCCAAGGAAAACTGCATCTTGAAAATATTCTTGAAAATGCATAAAAATCCTGGTTACAACCATTTTCTCCTTTCGTCCACAATGCTCTCTATCCTGTCAAAAAGAAAGTTTAAATTGCACATTCAAAAATATAATGACATTACAAACCTCTCTTTGCAACTGTTTCACTTCAAACTGTACAGTATTTAGTGCATCCCCTGTTTCCTTCACATAGGCTATGGCCTTTGCCATATAGGTATCTTTCAATTCCTGGATCTAAAACAGACCAGAAGCCAGTTTCATTTTGCAATTAGCTAATACAGATACAGCCTGTGATACAATAAGAAATTCTATTTGTTATTTAAAGAATATTTCAAGTATTTTCAGAATGAGAGAATACCTTAAGTCTTTACCAGACAATCCTGACCTTAATGACCATGGATAAGATGCCTTTCGAAAACATTGTCGGAAAGGGAGAAAATGCTGGTATCCAGCATTTTCTCCTTTTCCTACAATATTTTCTACTCTTCCCAAATCAAATTTCAATTTCCAGTCACATTTATTTTGTCCTCTGCGAATTCAATTTGGATCACTCTATAGATTTGTTGTTTGGTAAAGAGTTAACCCAGTTCTTGCACTGCAATACATCTAGTTCCTGTAATTTTAAGGACCAACATACTACCCCTAAACTTGACTGACCTGAATTTGTAACTGATCATCCCTTAAAGTTGGAGCCACTCCATTAGGTTTAGACTGTAATATTTCATTCAGGTTGTACATGGCATGTAGTTGCTGTAACTTGTCTGTGTGCAATGAATCTTTCTGTTCTTCAATCGACCTTAGTACCTCCCTGTATCTATCTACTGCATCGACAAACTGGAAAATAAGGATTTATTGACCTCAGAGAGCACAAAATATAGATAAGAATGTTGCAGAAAATGTTACAGTTTGTCTTTTAAGATATGACAAAAAAAAAACTGGGCATAGGAGAAAATGCTGGATGCCAGCATTTATTCTAACAGCATTTCAAATTCTCTTTACGCATCAAAAGGATTGTTTGATAACCCTTTTCCACACCAACATAAGTTTTAAAGACCTTAAGAAACGAGAGGGCCAAGATCGCCCTGGATCGCTCACCTGTATTTTTGAGAGGACCATAGCCTTTTTTTTTTTTTGAAGGTATTGAAAAACTGGAAACAAAATCACTATTTTGTCAAGCAATTTTTAAAAGGTCACCTGTAAAAGTCCCTTCAAAATGTGACTGGCAATTTCAGACAAGAAGAATTTTTAGGCGTTTCTTGATTTCCCTACAGTGCAAGTAAGCCCCATTCACCAGAGCCATGTTTCTTGACCTATCAAAATTTTGCGAACAAATTTTGAAAAAAGGTCATTCAAGGAATATTTCCGTGAAATACTTATCAGATCTGACCAGCCATTTCAGAGTAGAAGAATTTTCAAGAAATTCTTCATTTCCATATGGTGCAAGTTGCCCCCATTCACCAGAGCAATGTTTCTCGACGAATCAAACTTTCACGAACAATTTTTGAAAAGGGTCACCCAAGGAATATCTCCGTGAAACTTCTCCAAAATCTGACCAGCCATTTCAGAGAAGAAGAATTTTTGAAAATTTCTTCATTGCCCTATAGTTGCAAGCAGCCCCCATTCACCAGAGCCATGTTTCTTGAAAGATCAAAATTTCACAAACAATTTTTGAAAAGGGTCACGCAAGGTACATCTCTGTGAAATTATTTCAAAATCTGACCAGCGGTTTCAGAGAAGAAGAATTTTTAAGAATTTCTTCATTTCCCTATAGCGCAAGTAGCCCCCATTCACCAGAGCCATGTTTCTTGACGGATCAAAATTTCATGAACAACTTTTGAAAAGGGTCATCCAAAGAACATCTCTGTGAAATTATTTCAAAATCTTATCAGCCGTTTCAGAGAAGAAGAATTTTTAAGAATTTCTTCATTGCCCTAAAGTGCAAATAAGAAGTCCCCATTCACCAGAGCCATGTTTCTTGACAGATCAAAATTTCACAAACAATTTTTGAAAAGGGTCACCCAAGGAACATCTCTGTGAAATTATTTTAAAATCTGGCAAGCGGTTTCAGGGAACAAGAATTTTTAAGAATTTCTTATTTCTATATAGTGAAAGAAGCCCCCATTCACCAGAGCCATGTTTCTTGACAGATCAAAATTTCGCGAACAATTTTTGAAAAGGGTCACCCAAGGAAAATCTCTGTGAAATTATTTTAAAATCTGGCCAGCAGTTTCAGAGAAGAAGATTTTTAAAGAATTTCCTAAAAAATTCCATTTCATTGCCATGGCAACCAGAGTTTTTGACGGAATCAAATTCTGTGAACACTTTTCAAAGAAGACCTCCCAAGGAACAGCTCAGCCAAGTTTGGTCCAAATTGGCCAAGCGGTTTAGGAGGAGTTGATGTTTAAAGAATTGTTGACGACGGATACCGGGTGATCCTAAAAGCTCCCCTTGAGCATGTTGTGCTCTGGTGAGCTAAAAAGGTTTTGAAAATATATTTGGGAAAAAGGAAATTGCTGGTAACCAGCATTTTCTCTTTTCCTACAATGTTTTCTACCATAATAATAACAATTTCAGTTTTTGAACCCCATTATTTTATTGTCTGTCAATGCTCTCACTTTCAGCAAGTCCAAACTTTTGTAATTTGGTAAAGACTTAAAGGGCTGGACCTTTGTACAATTTGGTTATTCATATTCTGCAAAATTATAAATATAGTTATCATCTGCTAAAAAAGACTGGTCCAATTTGAAAGTACTTGTATACTACAAATTAAATGTTATCAAAATGATAATTTATGTTTTGATTAGGTAGGAAACATTGTGGAAAAAGGAAAAAAATGTTAGTTACCACCATTTTCTCCTTTTCCCACAATGTTTTCAAAAGACTTCTCTAACAGGCCCGTTAAAACTCGTGATTGTTTGGAAATGGGTTAACCCCTTCACCAAACAATCCATAGTTTTTACAACCCTGAGATACAAGCCTTTTGAAAACACTGATGAAAAAGGAGAAAATGCTGGTAACCAGCATTTTCTCCTTTTCCCATAATGTTTTCTACCCTGCTGGAAACAAATTTTCATTTTTGAGATCTTTTGATTTTGTTATCTGCAAGTGCTTTCAATTTGGACCAGTCTAAAATTTTGTTTGGTAATGGGAGAAAATGAGAGAAAATCAAGTAAATGGAAAAGTTAAAACTTACTTGCTCTTGTATGATGCAAAGGCCAGCTTGACCATTTATGGCTGCAATCAACAGCCTGTGAGACTCTTCAGCTTCCAACTTGGCCTTTTTGGTCAAAGATTCTAACAGCTCTTCCATTGTCATAGTTCTGTTAATGGAGACATGCGATTACAAATTTTATACCAGTCCATTTTGACAGTATTTACAGACAAAATATCAAGGAGTAAAGAGGATTTTCTCTTTCTCCGATAGCATTTTCAAAAGCATCATCAAATCCTGGGACTTTTTGGCAAAAGATTTACCATATAATCCCAATTTTTAACAACCCTGTGGAAAAAAGCTTTAAGCCTTCACCGGACCACAAAATTTTAGACAGGTCCAAGTTGAAAGCACTTGCAGATGACAAAATTAATGTAACTTAAAAATTGAAATTTGTTTCCAGCAGGGAAGAAAACATTGTGGGAAAAGGATAAAATGCTGCTTAACTGCATTTTCTCCTTTTCCAACAATGTTTTCATTAGCCTCTTTTTTCAGGGTTGCTAAAGTCCGGACTGTGCAGTAAAGGGTTAAAAGAAAATTCTGGAAAGAGGAGAAATTGCAGGTAGCTAGCATTTTCAGCTTTTCCAAGAAAGTTTCTACCTTTCTAGGACAATTTCATCTTTTGAACAATATTTCATTTGCAAATAATTTGAGTTTATACAAGTCAAAACTTTGTGGCTAGGTAACGAGTTATCAACTATTTTGTGTATAGAAATAACCAATATTCAAAACAGCACAAAAATACACACATGTGATTCTGATCAGGTCCCTAAGTCTTCTTCTTACACATTCACAGCTGCACAAAACTAGATTTAGACAAAAGGGAATGAATTCCTTATAGTGTTCATTGGGACATGTCTATCTATAACAATTGCATCATAAAAAGAACAAGCAATTTCGTTGAAATGATATCCCCCGCCGAAAAAGACCTTTTTTGATACAAACGTATAAGAGGTATTGTGTTTTGCATGTACATGTGGCCTTTTTGTTATTGGTCCATGATAAAATTATACATTAAGCTCCCTTGTTCCATGGCACAGGATTTCATTACATAATAACTCAAAAATCATAAAAAGCAAAGTTATCATTCTTGTACAGTGCAGTCCCCCACAATAAAATCTATCCACGTATGAAGAAACATGTCATTAACTGAAATAATTTTTGAGTTATGTCCTGGACAGAAATTGAGCCTGAAAAATAACAAAGGGCAAAAATTCAAAAATCATATTGCCAGAGTTATTGTTCTTGTACACTGCACTCCTCACAGTAAGATCCAACGACCGATTAAGTTACATGTTCATATCTGAAATAGTTTTTCAATTATGTTCTGGACAAAAGTTAAGCCTGAAAAATAAGAAGGGGTAATAACTCAAAAATTATGAAAGTTAGAGTTATTATTATTCTGCACTGCACTTCTCCTTATTGAAATCTAGACACATACAAATTTCAAGTTGATATGTGAAACAATTTTCAAGTTATGTGCTAGACAAAAAAATTAAGCCTGAAAAATAACGAAGGGCAATAACTCCAAAAATTTGAAGGACAGAGTTGTCATTCATGTACACTGCACCCCTCCTTAACAAGATCTATCCACTTACGAAGTTTGAATTTGGTATCTGAAATACTGGTTAAGTTATCTTCCGGATAAAAATCAGGGACAGAAGGAGGGACTGACAGAGACTATTACCATATCCCCCCCCCCCCCACCAGGGGGATAATAAGTATGAAAAATAAACTAGCACTTGTTCCAGAACAGGATAAATTCATCAAAGGGTAATCTATCAAAAAAGGCCTGTGAATCTAAATAGAAATGTGCGAACAAAAATCCAAAGTAAAAATTTACAAAGGGCAATAACTCCAAAAATACTGAAGATAGAGTTATGGTTCTTGTGCACTGCACTTCTCCTCAATGAGTTCTATATATCTGTGAAGTTTCAAGTTCCTAGCTTTTATACTTAAGGAGATATGCTCTGGACAAAAATCCAAAGTTAAAATTTACAAAGGGTAATAACTCCAAAAATTCTGAAGATAGAGTTATGGTTCTTGTGCACTGCACTTCTCCTCAATTAGTTCTATATGTGTGTGAAGTTTCAAGTTCCTAGCTTTTATACTTTTGGAGATATGCTAGAGATAGAGTTATGGTTCTTGTACACTGCACGCCTCCTTAATGAGATCTATCCACTTGTGAAGTTTGAAGATGATATCTCAAATACTTTTGGAGATATGCTCCGAACAAAAATGTGGGACGGAAGGACGGACGGAATGACGGAAGGACAGACGGAGACTATTACCATATCCCCCACCGCCTTTCGGCGGGGGATAAAAACCATTACTCTTTGACAGTCAAGTTCTCATAATGTTTACAGGTTGCATTCAAAATGTATTTTAGATGTGGACTTTGATTAACTCTTTGCCACACAATCCTGACTTTTAAAGACCCTGAGGAAGAAAGCCTTTGAAAATATTGCAGGAAAAGGAGAAAATGTATTTCTCCTTTTCCCACAATGTTTTCTACCCTTTCCAAATCAAATTTCAATTTTTGATTCACATTTACTTGGTTGTCTACAAATGCTTTCTATTTGGACTAGTCCAAAAATTTGTCGTTTGGTAAAGAATTAATATCAAAACCAAATTAATCAAAGATTTGTTTGTTTGAATGGTGTTTTACACCGCTTTCAACGTTATTTCAGTCATATCATGGCGACAGCTCACATTATTCATGTTTCCCTGGGTTTCACCAGTATTAGGCTAGGCTCTGAAGTGTCTTGCCCAAAGACACTCCTGTGAAAAACCCCAGTGAGACCTCCAGGTTACGAGTCTTGCAATTTACCACTGAGCCACACAGGACCCATTTAATTAAAGAACAAAGTGTAAAAGTGGCTAGCTTTATTTACAAACTCTACCTACGTTTTCTGTATGGGTAAAAATTCTCCTCTCACAGCCTGTGGATGGCAACATGCTTGCCTCAATCTAAGCAATGGGTAAAGCAACTGAAAAAAATATAGACTGCTAATAAGTCATTGATCTGAATAAACACACTAGGAGCATATGGCTGGTGCATTCTTTTATATCATAAATAAAAATATTGTTGAATCACTAGCAACAACTGCCATTCTATTTTCAAATACAATTTTATTTATGCAGGATCATACATTGGTGTACTGATAATTTTTTCAATGCTCCTGGAGAATGCATCTTTTGAAAACATTCCAAGCCAAACAGTGCACTTGCATGTGAAATGCCTTTTGGGAATATTTCTTCCTTCAAACATTTGCTTTTCGCATGCTTTACAATTTTATTTATGCAAGGTCATACATTTGTGTACTGATAATTTTTTTAATACTGTTGCAGTATGCATCTTTTAAAAACATTCAAAGCAAAACAGTGCACTTGCATGTGAAATGCCTTTTGGGAATATTTTTTCCTTCAAACATTTGATTTTTGCATGCTTTACTATAGTTAAGTTTTGATACCAATAACAAATAAACTGTTTGAAAATCCGTCAAATATTATCTAAAATATCAAAGGCAATAAAAATCAAAGCTAAACCTTATCTGAACTAATTCTGAAATGGTGTTTTAAGTTTAATATGAATCTAGAATAAAATGGATTAAAAAAAGGATCTAGAACCTGATTTACTGTATGTCTATCCAGGCTGCTAAGTCTTGTACTGCTGTCTGTCCATTTACCCAATCTCTGCAAAATAGTGAATATTGGTTACCACCATTTTCTCCTTTTCCCACCATGTTTTCTTCCCTTTCCAAAACAGTTTCAAATTTTCAGTTTACCATGTTATAATTATGCATATTTTCAGTAATGGTGTATTTTAGGCCAGCGGCCTTTATTTAGAAGAGAAGTATTGTATTGCATTATAAAAAGTCAAATTTATTTTGTTGTTGTCAATTTGGACAAGTCTAAAATTTTGTCATTTGGTACAGAGTTAATAGAAAGTGTGGAATGATCAAGATCAGAAAGTGTAATCTGATCTTAATTCACCCCTTCCATAATGACCTTGTATAACAGGATATGGTTTATTAACAGACAAGTCAACCATACATACCTCCATAGACATTCTGACACAGTCCCTGTATTGTCTTCTGTAGAAATGTTCCTCTACAGGAGAAAATGTCAGCCAGTTCATTTCTTCTGTCTGTTCTGGTATGTTGATCTGAAAGTAAAAAGAAATTACCAATAAACCTATCAACACTTAAAGTAAAAACTTCTGGTGCTTTTGACATAAGAAGGAATCAAGATCAACAACCAACATGATGTCTTATCTGCTAAATCTGCTAACCCATAAGATAAAAATTATGCTTAATTCTGGTAAATGGTTTACAATTATCTCATTACTCACAACAATTGCTTCATTTTGCCTAAGACAGTGTACAAACTTGCAGCAAACAAATTCTAAACACCCCATTAGAAGAGAGAAAACTAGCATAAATTAGAATTAAATACTGAAATACATATGAAAGTATCACTTCAAAAGGAGAAATTGCTCAATGCTCATTATGAGCAACTATGTCATCAACCCTTTTCACAACGTCCCCTCATTTTCACAAGATCTGTATTGTTATCTGCAAATGCTTTCAACACAAAAAAGCCTAAAACTTTTGATGTTGTGTTCTGAATTTTTGGTGCAAATTAAATGCAGTTCCTTGATTGAGCGGCAAAACCATTTTCCTTTTTCCTGTAATTTTTCCAAAATCATTTTTCATCAGGGTTATCATAACTCAGGACCATGTGGTAGAGTTTACAGACACAGACCTGATCTAACACATCTATCTTCATTGTTCTCCACATGACTGACGTCAGTAACTCATACATAGGTTCTGTAACTCCGTAACAAAAAGGTTCATAGATAAGTTTGTTCCACCATGGCTGAACCCAATAGGGATCCACTCCAAGAAACAGCAACAAACCATACATATCTGTAAATAGATTAATAACACTACTCATTCACTCCTGAAACTAATTAAATATCACACAAAATTCCTTCAAGGACTTTGGCTGCTTTCTCAAATAAAAATAAACAAAACAATTTTCAATGAGAGAAGTATGAATCCTGTGGCATGGCATAATAAGCAATGCTGATAAGGAGTTTGGCTGAGGTTTTAACTCTTTACCAAACGACAATATTTTAGATGTGTCGAAATTGAAAGCATTTGCAGTAGACAGAATAAAAGTGACTGAAATTTTGAAATTTATTTTGTGAAGGGTAAGCATTGTGGGAAAAGCAGAAAATACTGGTTACCAGCATTTTCTCTTTTTCCCACAATGTTTTCTAAAGGCTTCTTTCTCAGGGTCATCAAAAGTAGGGATTGTGTGGTAACGGGTTAACTCTTTACCTCACAATCCTAAGTTTTAATGACCCAGAAGAAGAATGCCTTATTGAAACATTGTGGGAAAAGGAGAAAATGCTGGTAACCAACATTTTCTGTTTCCCACATAGTTTTTTTGCCTTTCACAGACAATTCACATTTTTGTGCCACATTCACATTATCATTTGCATGTGCTTTCACTATGACCCAATCTACCGTTTTATCATTGGTAAAGAGTCAAATTGGGCAGGATAAGGCTAAACGTACCTTCAACACTTTTCTGGATAGGGGTACCAGTAACACACCATCTGTTGACAGCTGTCAGTCTTAGAGCCATTTCTGCTGTCTAAAGATTAAAGACGAAATGAAGGGTTCAAATATTGACTCATTAATATCAAAACATTTTCTTTTCATCATTTGCTTCAGAACAATAATTCAACATGACACTTACTGTATGTTAGTTAACTTTCCATTACTGTAACATTTTTGACATTTTTTTATATCCCATTCAGTTATCATCTTTGGGAAACATTTCGGAAAAGGAAAATTAGTTGTAATACACAACTGTTCCTTTACCAAAGCATTTCTTATGTACCAGATGTGCATGTACTTACAAACAAAGATGCTCCCCCACCCATTTCGAATTCCTTTCCTTCAAATGTTTTTCTGCACTGTATACCACTACTAATTATTTTTCTCCTTAAACATAGACAACAGCTTTCACATAAAACAAATTCAGAGGATAAAATATGCTTATTCAACCTTTACGAAAAAACTGTATTTTTTTGTAGCCATAAGACAGCTTTCAAAAACATTGCGGGAAGAAAAAGAGCATTATTTATGACAAAAATTTTTTTTATAGATAAATGGTAGGTGAAAAAAACACAAACCTTTGTTGTTGTACATTCCACCATCTGGGCCTCATCCAAACAAATCTGTTAGAAAAATATATAAAAAAAAAACTCATTCAATATTGCAAATAACTATTCTTCTCTTGCAGCATACCAATTTTGCCACACATACCAATTTTGCCAAACATGTTATCTCTATACCACATTATGTTATTTTCGGCTTATTCAATTCAACACCTTTTGCAAATTCAATGTGGGTCAAATGATTGGCTTTGCCTAAGAAAGGATATAAAGCATTTTTGGGAAAAGAGAATTATGCTGATAACTCACATTTTCTCCTTTTCCCACTTTGTTTTCAAAGACCTTCCTCCTCTGGGTCGTTAAAAAACAGGATTGCCTGGTAAAAAGGGATACCATATTTTATATGGATTTTTCTTATTTTACCAGGATGTTTTCAAAGTTTTCTACTGATGTTTTACTCCAAGACCTGGTTGACATGTTCATATTTCAGGAAAAAGTAAAAAAGAACAGAAGGGTTTACTTTTTTCTCATTAACCCTTTACCACAAGGAGGTGGGGGAGGGGATTACAATGTTTCCAGTAATCAAGTCCCTCAAACTCTATAAATATTATCATAATTTTATGCAAATGCTTAAAATTTAGTCAAATCTATCATCAGACACCACTGCTTTGAGAAACCTCTTCTATGATTCTACATCCCTTCACTAATGCACAAAACAAACTTCATTTAAAGACAACTTGCTGTATGAGACCACCATGCTGTAAGAGACCACTTTTCTTAGTGACCTTAGGTGATCTCTTTAACCCTTTATCCCATAAGGCATTTCTATGGTATCTCTAATTGACACTAAATAACAGTAAGGATGAAGCAGTTTCTTATATGTATATTACACCTTTTGATAGCATTGAAAACATTGTGACAAAAGGTGAAATTGCTCGTCACGAGCAATTTCACCTTTTGCCACAATGTTTTCCAAAGGCACCTACAAGCAGTGCGTAGAAGTGAGTATCTATGAAGTAAAGGGTTAAAATCACAGGAATGCACAGATTGATGCATACACTGCAGTAAAATTAACCAATGGCAAGTAGCTATTGAAAAATGAATGTAACAATAAAACATACGAAAATGGCTGGGCAGCAATGCTTGGTAAAAAAAGGAAGAAAAAATATACCCTCCACCATTCCACGGCTATCATTGGGCTGGGAATTGCCATGAACCTCTTTGGATGTCTCAATCTTCTTCCACTGTCACCTACAGTATATCAAATCTTTAAGTCAATCATTACCAAATGACAAAATTTTTGGCTTGTCCAAATGGAAAGCATTTGAGGATAATAAGATAAACCTAACTGAAAATTTCAAATTTGTTTGGTGAAAAGGGTAGAAAATGTTGGTTACCAGCATTTTCTCCCTTTCCCACAATGTTTTTTAAAGACTTCTTTCTCAGGCTCGTCAAAAGTAGGGATAGTGTGGTAATGGGTTAAACCTTTAACAAATTACCCATTAATCCTATTTTCAAAAGATTCTAACAGATACAATTTTTAAAATATCATGGGAAAAGAACATAAAGCTGATAACCATTATTTCTTTCATTTTCCAACAAACGTTTTCCCCTTGCAATAGCAAATTTGTTCATTTGAGCCACGCTGAATTTGTGAGCTGCAAATACATTTGATTTGGATAAAAGTAAACTTCTGTTCAGGTAAAGGCTTTAACCTTTAATCTTGTGCATATTTTACACAAAGGATTTTGAAAACTTCTGTCAATTTCATTTTCAGAATTTGATGTATTTATATGAATCTCTTTTCGAAATACATCACATAACATACTGGCTGTGTGACAATACAACAGCCAACGAGTATATTCCAACTTTGTTTGCTAGATGTTAAAAAAAAAATGCTGATAACCAGCATTTTCCCCATTTTCCACAATGTTTTCTCCCATCGAAAGACAATTTCCATCACTTGAGCCACAATACTTTCCTCTGCAAATGCTTCCACTTTTGATGAGTCTGCATTTTTTTGCGTGGTTGGTTGTATTGGGTTTAACGCCACTTTAACATCTAAGGTCATATCATGGCGGTAGGTGATGCACATGTGTTTCCTGGCTTTCTCACACAAGTACTAACACAACTTTCTTTCTAAAGCCACTGACTACTTTTCTCACTTGCTTCAGAGGAGGTGAGAGGCGAAAAAAAAGCCGGAAAGAAAATTCACCTCAACAGGGTATTGAACTCACAACCACCAGGTCGTAAGTCTGACACGCTTACCACTGAGCCACCCAGGTGGGCTTTTTGTGTGGTAAATATTCATGGGTAAAAAGGATGTTTCTTTCAGCCGGAAAGAAAATTCACCTCAACCCGGTATTGAACTCACAACCACCAGGTCGTAAGTCTGACACGCTCACCACTGAGCCACCCGGGTGGGCTTTTTGTGTGGCAAAGAGTCATGGGTAAAAAGGGTGTTTCTTTCAGTTTTCTGTCTAGCTTTCTATAGAATAACAATAATGGATTCGAAAGCACTTACTGTTACTGTGGGGTAAATCCACATAGTCTATCTCCTTCCTCAAGGTCTCATATGTAGTTATTACAATATCCTGTCTGGCCAGGGTCTGTGGTTGTATAAATCCTTGTTTGTTCACTCCAGTGTACATCTGTTATTGATAATAAAACAACTGTGTCATGTTCTGAGAACAGGGTTTTAACCCTTTACCACACAATGACGACTTTTAACGTGACTAAACTGAGGAAGAAACCTTTTGAAAACACTATGAGAAAAGGAGAAAATGCTGATTTCAACTTTATTTTAAATGTTTTTAAAAGTCGTCTGCGGGGAAAAGGGAATGAATGTTGCTATTCAATTACTTTCATAGCAACTTACCAAAATATATGACATGGTTAACACCAGAAAATATTGGTTACATCCACAGTATGCATTGCTATCTAATAAATCTAAAAATAATTGTATAGGAAAGAAATGCAAGACCTGCCCTTCAGTTAACAAAGTTTCCCATACTTACAAAGACATTTATGGATTCATGTGCAACATGTTTTAAAATCTCCTCCACCCACTGGTCAGCTATAGAAGATGGAGAAATAATCAGTGTAGCCCCTGATGGTACTGGTTTCTGTGAAATGAAAAACAGAATATGCGATCACATGATTTGGTGACCCTAAGGTAGACAGCTATTGAAAATATTGTGGAAAAATGCTGGAACTCTAGGCTTTAGATTTCCACAAGCTAATTTGATCAGCTCTTACTCTTTACTAAACAACAAATCTTTACACTAGTTTAACTCATTACCAAACAACTCAAACGCACATGCAGATGACGAAATAAAAGTGACTGAAAATTTGAAACTTGTTTTGTAAAGGGTAGAAAACATTGTGGGAAAACGAGAAAATGCATGTTACCAGCATTTTCCCCTTTTCCCACAATGTTTTCTAAAGGCTCCTTTCTCAGGGTCGTCAAAAGGTGGCAATGGGTTAATTAACTCATTAACAGATGACAAAATTTTGACCATGTTCAAATTGAAAGCATTTGCAGATAACAATTTAAATGTGACCAGCACTTCCTCCCTTTCCCACAGTATTTTCAAAAGGCTTCTTCCTCAAGGGTGTTTAAAGTCATCATTGTGTGGTAAAGGATTAAAAGAATTTGCAGAACACAAATTATATGTGCTTCATATGAAAAGATTTGCCTTTTTCAATGGTAGAAATATTTCTGAAAATGTGTTTGATTGATTTGGCACTTTATTAGAAATTCATACTAGCCAAAAGCAACACATGCTGAACCCAATGCTTGGCTGCAGTTGCTTGATTTTCAGTGAAAATTCAAGTCAATAAAGAGGCATTACTGTGTCAGAAGTACTTTGATGGTCATTTGTCACTTGTTCTATTGGTTCTCCATTTGATAGTCAATAACTTATATGAATTTGAAGTAAACATCTTCAGAAATAACAGAGATAGAACAGAATGTAAAAATTTTGCACATCAACAATGATGATAACATTGATGAAGAAAATGATGACAACACCAGTGCTTCGACAATATCTAAATATTTTCTTTGAAAACAGCTGAGCTAAAAATGTCAACTTACAGATTCTACATGACAGTGGGGACACTTAAACTCCCCTCTGTATGGGTCCTTAAGGTCATAGTTGACACATTCTGCATGCTGCAGCAGCCCACACATCACACACTGAACTTTGTGCTTCCTTTTCTTCCGTCCTCTCAGTCCCTCAAACTCATCACTACCGCATATACACTCAAACTCTCCACTATGACTCCTTGGCTTCTCTGTGAATATATTTTTCTCTCTCCTTTCAGACGACTTTTCAGTGGTGGTTTTGGCACCATTATCATTTCCCTCAAACATCACATCTAAGTCTATCAGAGAAGCTTGTTGCTCAGCTGAGATATCCAGAAGACTCTTAGAATACACAATTGTGCTGTCTGAATCTTCAGAATCTGACTCTATCACAACCTTTTTCTTCCTTTTCTTCTTTCCTTTCTTACTTGAAGACTCCTCTGGTTCATCTGCAAAATCAAAGTCACCTTTTTACATTTTTCATCTTCTCAAAACTTATTACAATGCACTACCTGCAAATATCTGTCACTGAACTTCAGCTAAACACTTTTGAAAATGTTTTCATAGAAGGAGGCATTGCTAATAAACAGCAATTTTTTCCTCTTCCTACCATGTTGTCTGATTAATCATTCATTGATCTGTCTTTGGTCTGTGAAGAACAAAAAAATGCTGGCAACCAGTATTTTCTCCTATTCCTACAATATTCTCAAATGCCTTCTTAAAGTTGAAATATTCTGTGATTGTTGAGTAAAGAATAAATCAGAGGCCTGTGACTGAAATGTAAGAGAATAATTTGTAAAATATGTATCCTTAACTGTTTACCACAAAACAAAATTGTTGACAAAATTGCTGGTAACCAGAATTTTCTCCTTGTGTCACAATGTTTTCAAAAGGCTTCTTTTTCAAGGGTATTAAAAGGTTGTATTATGTGGTAAAGGGTCAACACCTCACAACACAATACAGAAGTTTTCTTCTTAATTTACAGAAGAAGGCTTCTGAAAATACTCTGAGAAAAGGAGAAGTTCTGGTACTCAAAGATGAAGTAAGGTTTACTCATATTACCTTCTAATATAGGCAGTATATCTGGCAGACAAACAAACTCTCGTGGATTGTGTAACATACAACCTAGAACCTCTACTGTCTTTCCAAGACCCATCTCATCCGCCAAGATACCTCCTGTCGGGTCACTGACATCACTGGGTCGTTCTTTGATAAGGCTTGAAATAAATATGAAATAAGAACAAATTTTCTTACATGCAAAATAAATTACACTGTACTATCATACCTTTTGAATGGACCAACCTATATCTTACTTGTGATACAGCTTCTGTCATAAACAAAGACTTTAGGAATCCTAAACATTTGTTTTTATGCCTTGAGCCTGGTAACTCAGTCACAAACCTACTAAGTTTTAAACCTTTACTCCATAGATACTCATTTCTACACATTGCTTGTAGGAGCCTTTAGAAAACATTTTGACAAAAGGTGAACTTTCTCGTCACTATGCTATCAAAAGGTGTCATATACACATAAGAAACGACTTCATCCTTGATGTTATTCAGGGTCAATTAGAGATACCACAAAAATGCCATATGGGGTAAAGGGTTAAACAAGGAGGTCACTGGTTAAAATCTCAAGCTCTGCCAATTTATTTCCCAGGATTGATAATAGTAATTGTTACAAAGTTCCTTAATACCTCTTGCAATATGGATCGCTGTTTCTAAAAAATAGTAACTGGGAAAGCAGCCAGTGGCTTCAGAGGAATACTGTGCTGAGTACTGGTACCAGAGAGCCCAGGAAAGCATGAGTAGGTATACTTTTATGTGCTAGATTAGTTAAACAACATCGAAAACTGTGTTCAAAACCCAATACACAAACACAAGAAACTTTTCGAGCCAAGATATAAACATATAGAACAGCTGTTAGACAGAATAGATATACATTTATATGTATATATGCTGTATGTATGCACAATGTAACATTCTATGGACTAAAGTAATTAACTTACATTCCTGAGTGGTTGTTATAATATAAGGTTTTTCTATCCACTGTCTGGAACTTTGTGTAGAGTAAATGAAGTCTCTCTGAAACATGCAAAATTAGATACAAACTGTAAACTCTTTACCTCACAACAGAATTTCAAAAGCAATTGAAAGCATTTGAAGAAAAGTCAACACCATAAATTTAAAGAAAAAGGGTAGGAAACACTGTGTGGATAAAAGAGAAAATGCTGGTCACCAGTATTTTTATCTCTTTTCTCCATATTGTGTTCAAATGCCTTCTTTCTCAGATGTGTTAAAATGTGGAATTGCTTGAAGAGTCAGTAAATTCATCTTCAACTTTTTATCACACAACAGAATTTTGGACTTGTCCAAATTAATCCTTTACCACATAAACCCAAAATTTAATGACCCTTAAAAATAAGGCCTTACAAAACATTGTGGGAAAAGGGAAAAATGATAGCAACCAACATTTTCTATATTTCCTGCAATGTTTTCTACCTTTTGACAGAAAAATTTTATGTTTTGTGTAACATCTTGTTTGCTCTGTAAATGCATTCAATATATATGGACTGGCTAGAAATTTCTCCATCTGGTAAAGACTTTTAGCATTTGCACAGAACAAGATCTACTTAACCCATTACCACACAATCCCTACTTTTGACGCCCCTGAGAAAAAAAGCCTTTAGAAAACATTGTGGGAAAAGGAGAAAATGCTGGTAACCAGCATTTTTTCCTTTTCCCACAATGTTTTCTACCCTTCACAAAACAAATTTCAAATTTCAGTCACTTTTATTTTGTCGTCTGCAAATGCTTTTAATTTGGACCAGTCTAAAATATTGCTGTTGGGTAATGGGTTAAATTTTGCTAAAATCAGGAGACTTTCTGTGAAAGAGCAGAAAACACTGTAGGAAAGGCAATGCTGGTCTCCCACATTATCATCTCTTCCCACAATGTTTTAACTCTTAACTCCAAATAAATAAATTTTGCACTGGTCAAAATTCGAAGTATTTGCAGATGACAAAATAAATGTGACTCAAAAAGTGAAATTTGATTTGGTTACCAGCATTCTCTCCTCTTCCTACAATGTTTTCAAAAGCTTTCTTTTTCAGGGCCATTAAAAGTCAACATTGAGTGGTAAAGGGTTTAAGGCTTTCTTTATCAGGGTCTTTAAAAAGTCTAAAGTATATATTGTAGATAATGTCCCGTACAGACGGACAACGCTAAAACTATATCTCTCCACCTTTGGTGGGGGGTAATAAGCAAATCTTGATTACGAAAAAAAGCTCCAACAATATTTTCCAAGTACGACAAAAAGTTAAACACTTTCTTTTTCACAGTAATGATGCAGAGCCGTAGTAGCTCAGCTTGTAGCATACAGGACTTGAACAAAAGGGGAGTCTCTACTTCGATAGCCAGTCCAGTTGTCTTTGATTAGCATCAGAGAATATGTTTACATGAATGATGACATGCCTACCTTGTTTTATGATGGATCTATATTGTTTGATGCTATGCTTACATTGTTCCATGTTTTGCTTATGTTGTTTGATATTTGACCTTAATCGTTTGATGATGTGCCTTTGTTGTTTGATAATGAATCTATCGTGTTTAATGGACTTGATGTTTGATAATCTGCCTTTTAAAAATACCCCTTCCTTGATATTTAGGTCTCTGTTATGAGATGGTATATACACGGTTCTTGGCATTTATTTCATAACTGTACCTTTTTCCGCAGTATCTGATTGCCTCTCTTTCTCCACCATCCATGTAATTGCTTCTTGCTGATATGGCCGTAATTTTGGAAGGAGTTTTTCATGCTGGATGCCTTGAAGTGGTTTTCTCTGCTGTTTTCTGTGCCTTTCTTTGATATGTTTGTACAGCTGATTCATGTCGTGCTTCTTATTAAAGGTGTACCCTTCAAAACCTGGGAGAAAATATGTAAAAAACAAGTCTTGACTGCATTGTTGCATTACCTGGGAAAGGAAAAATAAAATGCTGCTTGACCCTTTACCAAACAATCACTGGTTTTTTTTTTTATGACTCTGAGATAGCAGCCTTTTGAAAACATTGTGTGAAAAAGAGAAAATGCTAGTTACCACTATTTTCTCCTTTGCCCACAATGTTTTCTACCCTGCTGTAAACAAATTTCTGTTTCTGAGTTACATTTATTTTGTCATCTGCAAGTGCTTTCAATTTGGTCCAGTCTAAAATTTTGTCATTTGGTAAAGAGTTGGATAGTGATTTCTGTCTTTGATCGGGAAGAAAACATAGTGAGAAAAGGAGAAAATGTTGGTTACCCACAATTTTTTCAAAGCCCTCTCTTTGGGCATCATTAAAAGTCTGGATTATGAGGTATAAGGTGAACTAATAGTCTCCCCTTTATAATAGTCCCTTAGAATGGGACTTCTTGAACAGTTATCAGGAAAGGAAAAAATCCTGGTTAACAGCGATTCGTTACGTTTTGCACAAAATTTTCTACCCGTCCAAGAAAATTCCCATCATCTGAGCTATCTGAATTTGTCCCCTATAAATTCTTTCATTTATGGACAATACTGTTAACCAGCATTTTCTCCTTTTCCCACAAGGTCTTCTACCTTGATGGAAAAAAAATTCAATGTTCAAGTTCTGTTTATTTTGTTGTCTGCAAGTGCAAACTGCTATCAATTTGGACCAGTCTAGAATTTTGCCATTTGGCAAAGATTTAAATGTAATGGAATTTTTTGTCATGACAGTACATGACCAATATACATGTACATGATGTATTACAAATTCAAAGTTCTTGGTCATCTACCACGATGGGGCATGAAAGTTTCAACTAGTCTTACTCCAAGATCACAATGCATATTCTCTGCAGTCTGATCTTGATAAATTTACATAATCAGCAAAAGTAATCAACTGCCTTTACCATGTTCATCATCTGTACATTTCTAACTTATGGCCTTGGATACGAAAGTTTTCTGACAAAGGCATAATTGCACTTTGTGCACTTTATGATCTACACTTTCATTTGCAACTGTTCTTAGACATCAACATATTTTCCACAGCTACAGCATTATTATTAGAACTCAGAATAGGAGCACAGAATTTCAAAAAGGAACAGACTATGTTTCACTTACTTGGTTCTGCTATCCTGTAAAAGAAAGCCATTAAAGTTTTCAATGACACATTATGTTGTCTGGGTCGAACAGCCTCACTTGCAAATGACAAATCACTCAAAACATTTTCTGTTCCAATTATCTTGAAGGTCAAGGTCATCTGAAGCTTATCAAAATGATCCAGCACAACAAGTAAGTTTTTACACTTCAGAGCTAGCAAGCAATCATATGGTAAATCAATGTCAACCAACCAAAACTGTATCTCTTTTTCCATTTCAACTTTCGACTTGCCTTTTTTCTTTGAAGAAACAATTGGGTTGTTCCCGAGATATTTCTCAAAACTCAGAACACTTTTTTCACCCTCCGCACTAACAGATAATGTACAGGTTTTTGTATCCGGTAGTCCAGCAATAGGAAGAGGTAAAAACAAGGGACTGGGAGAAAAACTAACTTCAAATCTGGCAAGTTCAAAACTCCAATCTTCCTCTTTCAATACCAAATCTAGATATCCAGTTAGGTGGAATAAACAAGTTTCTATGTGAAGATCAAAAATATCTTTCAAGTCCTCATTTTTGTACCCAACAAGATTTTCCCGTTCATTTGTTGAAGTATGTGGCTTATCAGGTTTTTGCTGTGTCAATGCATGTTCCTGTTCTGCTAGCAGTGAAGGATCATTGTCTGGGATAACAGTCACCTCTGTTGACTGGTCACCTCCATCTAACATATTCCAAGTCAGACATTGTCGTTTCTCCTCTGTAGCTCTTTGTGGTACAGACTGCTTTCTCTTTCCCATGTTTGTAGGTAGACACGTCTTTGACCTGGATATAGTGATAAAAAGGAGTATTTTCAAAGTGTAAGATTAACCCTTTACTACACAATGACGACTTTTGACTAACCTGAGGAAGACACCTTCCGAAAACATTGTGGGAAAAGGACGAAATGCTGGTAACAAATGCCGGTCATCAAGGAAGAGTTATTTGCACCACTATGAAAATGTTGTCTGCAAAAGATTTCAATTTGGATAGGTCTAAAAATTTGCCATGTCATAATGGGTTAATGGTGTAAGAGATACAAGAATATGAATTTGCAAACTCTTTTGTGGATCAACTTGAAAAGAAATCATAAAAAAATACCTCGCTAGCAAACTGCTGTAATTTTTTTTGTCAACTTGAAAAGAAATCATAAAAAAATACCTCGCTAGCAAACTGCTGTATTTTTTTTTTCCACATTGTCTTGCATATACTGTATATATGTATTGTTGAAAACCAGAAATTTTCAGTTACATATATTTTTCAGAGTAAGATGTTAATCAAAATCATAGTTGAATAACTTAGAAGTTGCTTCCAAAGATGATGTGTGAAAAGTATTGTGCTATGGTATGGAGACCTATGCACTTGCTAAAATACGAGCAGGAGTCATGCACTGAATAATATCACTGTAACTGCTCGCAACAAAAGGTTTAACAAATTACCTTATTTCAACTATAAATGTCTCGTTTTCTCATTTTATTTTCTAACGCCTCCATACCAAATGCCACCACTATAGTATTAGCAGACAATAACCATGAATGCACTCTTAGAATGGAAGTAGATGCAGATCTAGTGAAACTAGGACACCATATTACTCAACATATAAACAGTACTGAGCAATAATAAATCAATATAGATTTACTATAAGACACAGTAACGCTCAAGTTTACCGGATTACAGTAATTCAGATTTATATTTTTATAAATATACTCGGAACACATTTTGTTGTGTCAATATCTGGACTACTTTTAAACAATACCGTAAAATGTTGATAAATAATACCAGTTTAGTTTGACAGGGATACTCTAACACCGGGCAAAATTTAAGAATAGATTATCATCTAGTCCAAATTTGAAGATGACTGGAATCGGATGATATCTGTATCAAATGATGAATTATATCATTGAAAAAGTGGAAAACATTGTGGTAAAAAGAGAAAACCCTGGTTACCAGTATTTTCATCCTTTTCTAACAAGGTTTGCCAAGGTTACTGGAGAAATCATACCCTGGAAAACTCGTGCACTGGAAAACTCGTTCCCCAATCTCAAGGGTACGAATTCTCCTGAGAAGTCAACTTTTATTATGCCGTCACTGTGATGTAGATTTTGATCAAAATGTTAAAAAGACAAAAATAGAGTAAAAAAAAATACTTGTGTGTTTTCTCATACAGTGTTTACATTTTGTGTTTGAAAATCTGGAGTTAAATTTCTTCACAAGTTAACACTCTACGACACAATCCTGTGTCTATTCGAACCTGAAGAAGAATGATTCTGAGGACCTTGTGGGGATAGGAGAAAAGCCTGGTAACCAGCGTGTTCTTTTTTGTTTTCATTTTCCACAATGTTTTTGACCCCGTTGAGGGCTATAGTTTAAACATATTTTATTTCATATACAATGAAATGGGGTTGGACCACAAGTTCTAACAACTTAGAATCGGTCCTTCCCCTACAAGAATGTATAATAATTATTTCTACAACAATGGCAAATACAGTAAATACCTTTCTAATAAATGTAAAACAAAAATGAAAACGAAAGGAACGGAAAGAAGGGATATTTATAAGGGGAAAAAGATAAAAGGAAATATGATGGTGCTCTCTGTTAGATGTCTGGTAATATTATCACTGTTACAGTCGGTGTAAATTACTTAAAACGTTTGGTATTTTTTATATATGTCTGGACTGCTTCAAAAAGTAAACAGTTTTGATCAAAAGTTAGGTCAGCACTGCCAAACAGTAATTTATTAATATTTAAAGGATGGAATTGCCTTGTTGCTCGAAAAAGCGAGATCCTGAAATCTGAATAACGATCGATGGCATTTAAAAAAATAATGTTCAGCATTTTCGACCCCAGTATAACAGTCACACATTGGATCCAATCTTAGATGGTTTATAAATATAAAGATCTTCGTTTAGATGGCTACAGTTGTTTCTTAACCGTGCATGAAGCACTGAGATATATCTATTACCAATATAATAAATATTTGAAATTTTGACTTGCTCATTCTTATCAGAGAATTTGGATTTAAACGAACTATATGTTGAACTACTTCTTATTTCTTGTTCTAATTGTTCCAGAGTGAAATTGAAGATGGGATACATGACTTTTGTAAAATACTTGTTCTAGTATGTATATTTTCATAATTTTGGCTGTCTCTCAGCTGATATTGTGATCTGTTGCCAACTAATGAAGGAATTAATTCTGCTATATAATGTGGGACAAGATTATTAGAAACTTTGTACATAAAACACAACTTAGAATTTTTCCTTCTTGCAGATAATGTTTCCCAACCACATTCTCGGTAAAGATTTTCAAGAGATACTGATCTTGTAAGGCCTGTTACGATTCTTGCAGCTTCATTTTGTAGTTTGTCAATACGTAGAATCCGAACATGAAGCTGAGCAGCCATCCCATACTATAGATGAGTATTCAAGGATAGGTCTTACATAGGATAAATAAATTTGATTTAATGCTGCACGAGTCAGAGTAAATTGAAGTCGACGCATAATATGAATTATTTTGGATGCCGCGTTTAAAGTGTTATTTATATGGTCATTCCAAATACCTGAACTACTTAGTGTTATACCAAGATGTTTCTGTTGATCCACAATATTGATTCTAGAATTTTCAAAATAAAGTTCTGGCTCACCATGATCCTTTCTTGAGGAAAATATAACAGCTTCAGTTTTATTTGGGTTGAAATCAACCAGCCATTGTTTTGCCCATATTGAAACATTTCTTAGGTCATGGTTTATTATACCCTCAATATCTTGTAGTGATGTAGCGGAATAGTAAAGGGAACTGTCATCTGCATATAATCTAGTAAGACTTAATATACTTAGTAAGATAAGGTTTAACTTAAATTAAACAAATACCCCCCTCCATTCCTCAAGAAATTAGAGCAAATATACCGTTTAAAGTGGGACCTGTTAACCCAGGTTAGGCCTACATAGATGCATTTGAAAAAAAAATGTTCAGGCAGAAAAATGCATCTTTTGGCACAGTAATTAGAACAGACTTACCCTCCCTCACAGCTTTTAACAAATCCAAACTTTTACAAGTGATCAACGTAAGACTAAACGAGATAAACACTTAAGGTAAGACCTGTGTAATGGAAAACAGCTATTTCCACTAAAATATCATCCTGCAAAATTAGCTATAATTAAAAATGAGTATTATTGAACTCCTTTCACCTTTTCATTTTTTTGTTTTTTTCCTTCTTCCCCGTGGGGTCCCGGGGGTTTTTACTATATAGAATAGGACCTCGGCCTTTCTCTATGGCATGTCGTAGAAGGCGACTAAAATAAGAGACAAACGGCTGCTTTCCTCGTAATTCGTAGGATTGCAGCAGGCTAGGTAGTTCTTATTCCAAATCCTATATTTTTTTCTCGATGTAAATAGGGTTTGGAATGGGAATCAATTGGCCTGTGGGACCCCGTGTGGTTTAATCGGGGGTATAAGAATAAACCACTGCAGTCCCGCGATCGTCACATCTGCCATTTCATCTGGCGGAACAAAAGTGACAGCATGCATGTCGTAAAAGGCGACAAAAGGGGCATCATTTTGTGTTTCATCCATTCCTCATTTATCATGTTTGTCTTGTGTTGTTCGACATGTATGTTATTTTCACCTCACATTATTGTTTACTAAATAAGTGCGCCCAATATGACCTAAGTTGTTGACGGGCCTTAAAACACTATTCATTCTATTTTTTCCTTCTTTGAATTATCATTTATAAATCTAAAACCGCTATATTCTCAATTGAAAAAGATGTAATAAGTGCATTACACAGGTATTACCTTAATTATGACACGTGTGTGTTAACTAGTCGGTGCCCAAAAAAACACAACAGCTTTTCAAATAGATCATCCACTTTGATGGTGAAAGACCGAGATCAAACGT
This sequence comes from Tridacna crocea, assembly GCA_943736015.1. Lineage (NCBI taxonomy): Eukaryota > Metazoa > Mollusca > Bivalvia > Cardiida > Cardiidae > Tridacna > Tridacna crocea. The sequence goes on from OX031060.1 coordinate 25,711,828, forward strand.
ACACCCAGCTAACCCTTGACTAGCTTTTCAATGAAAATAAGTATAGCACGTATTTGCTCCCTGAAAATGAATCTCTAACATCTTTTCTTCTAGAGGGAATGGAAGGTTTGAAATTTGAATTAAACTTTGTTATTACGATAGTCAACTTAAAAGGTAGATCAAACAGGAAAATTGCAAACATGAAACTATACAGATTTTTGAAAATGTTATTTCAAAGTTAAGATTTTTGGTATAAATTCAAAATGTTTGATGTCCCAGTTTTTTTTTTTTAGTAGACTGTCTCTGTCTTTTAGCAGATACTGGAACGATTTTTTTGGAAAAATTATCACATTAATAGTTTAAATAAATCAAACCACAGATTCCTGGACTTCGAGCCTGTACGTTACAAACTTAGCTACAGAATTACGCAAACATTGGTTGAATAATCAGACATAAAATTAGGAAAGGTCTATTGCAGGTACACGTATATTGATGTTAACCACACACACACCCCATTTTTATAACACTGAATCGTTCACCATATCTTTACGAAACAAAAATTTGAGACTTGCCCAAATTGGAAGTCTTTGCAGGTAACAGTTTGAATGTGACTTAAAAATGAAATTTTCTTTAGGAAGGATAGCAAGGGAAAAGGAGAAAAGGTTGGTTACTAGAATTTTAACCCTTTTCCACAACATTCTTTAAAAAAACTATATTTCTAAGGGTCATGAAAAACTTGGGTTATGTGGCATAGGGTTTTAAATAGTTACTACGAATGTTTTCATCCGACGACAACACTTTGGACTCGTCCAGATTCTTAGCATAATGGAGACGAATGAATAAACTAGGGTCAAATGGTTGTAATTGACTTTTAAAAAGTAAAAAAAATAAAGTGTTGAAACAGGAGAAAATGCATGTTGCAAGCCCTTCCTTTTTTCCTCAAATATTTTCGCTCACACTTTGAAAATTCGTTTTTTTCACAAATGTTTATGAACTACATATTGATTACTTTCAGTTTTAGGTTTTTTGAAAGTGTGTGGGGGGGGGGGATGTGTTAAGGTTGAGAAAGTGAGACAAATAACAGACAGTGGGACGAATCAGCACGTCTTCCCCCTTTTTACACAGGTCGCTCGAAATACTTTGGTAAAAGGTTGATTAGCTGTTTAGTGTCTTCAGAAAGACAGGGACAGTCCATTTAGTGATTTTAAAGTACTATTATCAAACATCCTTGTTGCACTTTCAGGCATGTACCTATTGACGAATAACTTATTATATATAGATCATGAACAAAAGAAACGTGGCTTCAGATCAAAATTCAGCCCTTCCATAACTTCTTTTGAGCTTCATTTTGAGTACAAAAAAATATGTATCTAATGAAGTCTTACTAAAAGAAAATGGATGAAGGGTTAAATCTGTGTTCCTTTGATCTCGGTATCGCACTGCAGAGTGGGTGACCTTTAGAACAGCTGTAATGTTTTATATTAATTTACCCCTTTGGTGATCATTAATGGTCAGGATTATGAATTTTATACAGGTTTCAGAGGCTAAGTCCGTTCTTAGTCTCAATATGCTCTTTATTTAAATACGATTTTATAAAATGCATATTTTGTCTGTTTGTGATTTTCTTTTTCAAAGGCAATATCATGAAATATGTTTGAATTGTGTTAGAATTGATTTCCATAGATTTCTTGCTATGTTATTTTCTTTTCAGTTATGAATTTGTCCAAATTAAAAGGATTTGCGAACGGGACATACGGCATTTGTTACTGAAATAATGCTTTGATTGTCCGGTATCACGTGATACTACAGGTGCGCCACTTACGATAAAATGGAAATATCGCTTATCGTCTATTGATTGTAATGTTGGAAATTGAATGTAAAAGGCTAGAGATATTTCAAAATTATAGTTTTCAGGAACAAACTTAATTTTGTTCGATATATCAACAGGAATTTTCTCTGTATTCGTTATGTATATTACTGTCAAGGGGCGTTACTCCTGCTTCTTTCTCATAATCAAAAGGAGACCACTTATACAAAAATAAACCAAACTTTGTCATGAATACTCTCCCTTCAACCGAAAAGGTATTCATTTGCTTAGTGGGTTGACTTTTAAGCCAATATCTGAACAATATGTCTCTGTTTCTTTCAAACTATTAATTCCACACATGGATTTCCTTGACAAATACCACTTCAGCGTTTTCAACGCTTTGATTACAACACTGAATCTTTCACCAACTCTTTACGAAATAAAAATTTGAGACTTGCCCAAATTGGAAGTCTTTGCAGATAACACATTGAATATGGCTTTAAAATGAAATTTTCTTTAGGAAGGATAGCAAGGGAAAAGGAGAAAAGGTTGGTTACTAGAATTTTAACCCTTTTCAACAACATTCTTAACTCAAAGTACTGAAAGTACTGTAAGCCAGCGAAGCATGACTGCTTCAGGAAATTTGACCTTAGTCACAGGTTGAATCAAGGGCAACAAGTGTGTAATGTTTCGTGATTATAAATTAAATAGCTAAAAGGTTAGAGCACAGGAACCTTTGACCTATGACACGAAAATACAATAGGACACCCCGTTTGGCTGATGGGCAACACTTGAATTAAGTTTTTAAGTTTCTTGGTCCTACATAGAATGGCTTTTCAGTTAGAGCACGAAACATACGAACGGACAGACATGGTGAAACCATTATACCCCCTCTCCTTTGTAGGTGTATGTATGTATGTATGTGTGTATGTGTGTGTATCTGGGGGGAGTGGGGGTTATAACAATCTATTGACAGGAACTGCAGAGTTGTAATGGAACAAAGTTGGCACCTTTTATTCTTATGCAGGACAATCCGTATTTGTGAAATCTGGCTACCTGGAAAGTCATGCAAGCACCTTACATAATGTATGGGGAATAATAAGCATCTTTCCAAGAGCCGAGATGCACATTTCCTGGAGCACCAATCAGTCAAGGAAAATGTATTTTCATCCATTAAATCAAGAGGATAATTGTTAAGAAGGGCGTAGTCATTTGAAATACAAACAACAATAATATGTATCTTCTGAAAAACGTCAAAATTTAATACATCTCTGACGTCTACAAAAAGAAAATAAAAATGAAAAAGTATGTCAATCATTATTTCCTACAGTCCCAATACTTTTTGCTGTCAGTCATATCATAGTTTGTTTACACCGACAATTATTAAAAAAAAAAGAAGAAGCTGCATCCATAGTAACACCTTATGGACGAGTCCAAAAGCTATCATTAGATCATGTATAGGGTCGTCTTTGCATTTTTCACTATTTGTCATAACCAGCATTTTCTTCTTTTCCCACAGTGTTTTCTAAAGCCTTTTTTGTCAGTGTCGTGAAAACCAGGGATTGATTGGTAAAGGGTTAAAGCATTTTACAAACAAGAACACAAATGAAAATGGATGACTAGACTGAAGTTTGAAATAACATGATGCCAAAACATAAAAGTCTTTCTTTCTGAACTCATTGTGCAAATGTTAAAGGAACGACATCTGCTCCTTTGAATGTGATGTTGGCCCTCAAAGGACCATCTAAAACCAGTTGTTCATGGTCTTAATCCGTGGCAGACTGAACTAGTCTTTGCTAACTTTCACGACACGATCATCGTCTAACAGAAGTTCGTAGTCTGTGTCACCAGTGGATACTGCCACAATGGAAGCACTAGCAGTAAAAGATGGGGCATCTCCTTTCTGTAAGATATAAACAAAGTACACAAAGGGTGAAATAATTAATTTCTAATATTTTACAAGTTATTGAGTAGAATGAAGAATGTTCAAAGTTTTCTGCTTTTTTCCAAGGTTTTCAAAATATCCCAATGAGGAAAGAAGCCTTGCCCACAAAAGCCGTATTTTTCAAGGGAATCTAAAAAGGTTCACACCAGGACCATCCATGTGAAATTAAGTTGAAATTCACTCACTAGTTTCTGGGGGAAAAAATCAGTGCATACAATAAAAAAGAAATGGTCTCCCATCCACAGAAGCCATATTTTACATCAGATTAAAATTTCTTAACTCATTACCAAACAAAAACAGAACAAATTTATGCATTTCATTAGACACTTTTATTTCACAAGTCCTGAACAATCGCTTCGAACAGTTGTACAATCACAGAGAGCATAAAAATGCGAGCAATAGGCATAAACCATAAGACTGTGACAACACGAAATGTCCCGACATGTGACAAGGCCCCATTACGAATGAGAAGTCGGCCTGCATCTGCACTGTGAGAATAAGTTTTATTTTCGGGCCAATACAATGTATATTAAATAAGGGAGAAATAAAGACAGTTAGCCCATTTTGTACCAAAACGAAACTGGTGACTCACCTTAACGGTTCAGGTTGAAATCTATTTGTCCGCTTCATGAACGTGACCTTCTTTCGTGAAATATGCGCGTTCAATTTGGTTGAACTAATATTCTATAGAGTGAGGGTACGCTGTTTTGATATAGACTCGGTATAGACTCTAAAGAGCGAGGGTACGGTATGACAAAATGGAAACGCTGGCATATGTAGAAATATGTATCATATAGAAGATCTGCAGATCAAAATTAAAATTTAAATATCGTCCTAGATATCTGCAAATTAAGAAGAAAATGCCAATATTCAAGTTATTAAAATTGAACTACTTTATGCCAACTTTAATATCATTGCGCTAAAGCCCGGGACCTTTCGGAGGTAGATTAATTTATCATCTTTCATTGGGATCTTTCATTGATCAACATATCCGGGTTAAGTACTGGTGTAGTTCCCAGGAAGCAGAATCAAGAGAGATTTGGATAATTTGTAGAAACTTGTTTTTAAATCGCTGATAAATAGATATGTTTAGTTGTTTTATGACCGAAATATGTTTAACATGCGCTTTAACCCATTACCACACACTACCTACTTCTGATGACCCTGATAAAGAAGACTTTAGAAAACATTGTGGGAAAAGGAGAAAATGATGGTAACAAGCAATTTTTCTCGTTCCCACATGAAGACTCTAAAGAGTTTAGGTACATACACAACACAAATGAAGACTCTAAAGAGTAAAGGTACATACACAGCAGATATGACGATCCTAAAGATTAAAGGTACATACAGAACAGAAATGAAGACTATAAAGAGTAAAGGTACATACAGAACAGAAATGAAGACTCTAAAGAGTAAAGGTACATACACAGCAGATATGACGATCCTAAAGAGTGAAGGTACATACAGAACGGAAATGAAGACTCCAAAGAGTTAAGGTACATACACAGCAGATATGACGATCCTAAAGAGTGAAGGTACATACAGAACAGAAATGAGGACTCCAAAGAGTAAAGGTACATACACAGCAGATATGACGATTCTAAAGAGTGAAGGTACATACAGAACAGAAATGAAGACTCCAAAGAGTAAAGGTACATACACAGCAGTTATGACGATCCTAAAGAGTGAAGGTACATACAGAACAGAAATGAGGACTCCAAAGAGTAAAGGTACATACACAGCAGATATGACGATCCTAAAGAGTGAAGGTACATACAGAACAGAAATGAAGACTCCAAAGAGTAAAGGTACATACAGAACAGAAAAGAAGACTCTAAAGAGTGAAGGTACATACAGAACAGAAATGAAGACTCCAAAGAGTAAAGGTACATACAGAACAGAAAAGAAGACTCTAAAGAGTGAAGGTACATACAGAACAGAAATGAAGACTCCAAAGAGTAAAGGTACATACACAGCAGATATGACGATCCTAAAGAGTGAAGGTACATACAGAACAGAAATGAAGACTCCAAAGAGTAAAGGTACATACAGAACAGAAAAGAAGACTCTAAAGAGTGAAGGTACATACAGAACAGAAAAGAAGACTCTAAAGAGCAAAGGTACATACAGAACAGAAATGAAGACTCCAAAGAGTAAAGGTACATACACAGCAGATATGACGATCCTAAAGAGTGAAGGTACATACAGAACAGAAATGAAGACTCCAAAGAGTAAAGGTACATACACAGCAGATATGACGATCCTAAAGAGTGAAGGTACATACAGAACAGAAATGAAGACTCCAAAGAGTAAAGGTACATACAGAACAGAAAAGAAGACTCTAAAGAGAGAAGGTACATACAGAACAGAAATGAAGACTCCAAAGAGTAAAGGTACATACAGAACAGAAAAGAAGACTCTAAAGAGCGAAGGTACATACAGAACAGAAATGAAGACTCCAAAGAGTAAAGGTACATACACAGCAGATGTGACGATTCTAAAGAGCGAAGGTACATACAGAACAGAAATGAAGACTCCAAAGAGTAAAGGTACATACACAGCAGATGTGACGATTCTAAAGAGCGAAGGTACATACAGAACAGAAATGAGGACTCCAAAGAGTAAAGGTACATACACAGCAGATATGACGATTCTAAAGAGCGAAGGTACATACAGAACAGAAATGAGGACTCCAAAGAGTAAAGGTACATACAGAACAGAAAAGAAGACTCCAAAGAGTGAAGGTACATACAGAACAGAAATGAAGACTCCAAAGAGTGAAGGTACATACAGAACAGAAAAGAAGACTCCAAAGAGTGAAGGTACATACAGAACAGAAATGAAGACTCCAAAGAGCAAAGGTACATACAGAACAGAAATGAAGACTCCAAAGAGTTAAGGTACAAACACAGCAGATATGACGATCCTAAAGAGTGAAGGTACATACAGAACAGAAATGAAGACTCCAAAGAGTAAAGGTACATACACAGCAGATATGACGACTCTAAAGAGTGAAGGTACATACAGAACGGAAATGAAGACTCTAAAGGGTGAAGGTACATACAGAACGGAAATGAAGACTCCAAAGAGTAAAGGTACATACAGAACGGAAAAGAAGACTCTAAAGGGTGAAGGTACATACAGAACAGAAATGAAGACTCCAAAGAGTAAAGGTACATACACAGCAGATATGACGATTCTAAAGAGCGAAGGTACATACAGAACAGAAATGAAGACTCCAAAGAGTAAAGGTACATACACAGCAGTTATGACGATCCTAAAGAGCGAAGGTACATACAGAACAGAAATGAAGACTCCAACGATTAAATGTACATACACAGCAGATATGACGATCCTAAAGAGCGAAGGTACATACAGAACAGAAATGAAGACTCCAAAGAGTGAAGGTACATACAGAACAGAAAAGAAGACTCCAAAGAGTGAAGGTACATACAGAACAGAAAAGAAGACTCCAAAGAGTGAAGGTACATACAGAACAGAAATGAAGACTCCAAGAGTAAAGGTACATACAGAACAGAAATGAAGACTCCAAAGAGTTAAGGTACAAACACAGCAGATATGACGATCCTAAAGAGTGAAGGTACATACAGAACGGAAATGAAGACTCCAAAGAGTAAAGGTACATACACAGCAGATATGACGACTCTAAAGAGTGAAGGTACATACAGAACGGAAATGAAGACTCCAAAGAGTAAAGGTACATACAGAACAGAAAAGAAGACTCTAAAAGGTGAAGGTACATACAGAACAGAAATGAAGACTCCAAAGAGTAAAGGTACATACAGAACAGAAAAGAAGACTCTAAAGAGCGAAGGTACATACAGAACAGAAATGAAGACTCCAAAGAGTAAAGGTACATACACAGCAGATATGACGATTCTAAAGAGCGAAGGTACATACAGAACAGAAATGAAGACTCCAAAGAGTAAAGGTACATACACAGCAGTTATGACGATCCTAAAGAGCGAAGGTACATACAGAACAGAAATGAGGACTCCAAAGAGTAAAGGTACATACACAGCAGATATGACGATCCTAAAGAGCGAAGGTACATACAGAACAGAAATGAAGACTCCAAAGAGTAAATGTACATACAGAACAGAAATGAAGACTCCAACGAGTAAATGTACATACACAGCAGATATGACGATCCTAAAGAGCGAAGGTACATACAGAACAGAAATGAAGACTCCAAAGAGTGAAGGTACATACAGAACAGAAAAGAAGACTCCAAAGAGTGAAGGTACATACAGAACAGAAATGAAGACTCCAAAGAGTGAAGGTACATACAGAACAGAAAAGAAGACTCCAAAGAGTGAAGGTACATACAGAACAGAAATGAAGACTCCAAGAGTAAAGGTACATACAGAACGGAAATGAAGACTCCAAAGAGTGAAGGTACATACACAGCAGATATGACGATCCTAAAGAGTGAAGGTACATACAGAACGGAAATGAAGACTCCAAAGAGTAAAGGTACATACACAGCAGATATGACGATCCTAAAGAGTGAAGGTACATACAGAACGGAAATGAAGACTCCAAAGAGTAAAGGTACATACACAGCAGATATGACGACTCTAAAGAGTGAAGGTACATACAGAACGGAAATGAAGACTCCAAAGAGTAAAGGTACATACAGAACAGAAAAGAAGACTCTAAAAGGTGAAGGTACATACAGAACAGAAATGAAGACTCCAAAGAGTAAAGGTACATACAGAACAGAAAAGAAGACTCTAAAGAGCGAAGGTACATACAGAACAGAAATGAAGACTCCAAAGAGTAAAGGTACATACAGAACAGAAAAGAAGACTCTAAAGAGCGAAGGTACATACAGAACAGAAATGAAGACTCCAAAGAGTAAAGGTACATACACAGCAGATATGACGATTCTAAAGAGCGAAGGTACATACAGAACAGAAATGAAGACTCCAAAGAGTAAAGGTACATACACAGCAGATATGACGATCCTAAAGAGCGAAGGTACATACAGAACAGAAATGAAGACTCCAAAGAGTAAAGGTACATACAGAACAGAAAAGAAGACTCCAAAGAGTGAAGGTACATACAGAACAGAAATGAAGACTCCAAAGAGTAAAGGTACATACGCAACGGAAAAGAAGACTCCAAAGAGTGAAGGTACATACAGAACCGAATTGAAGACTCTAAAGAGTAAGGGTACATACGCAACGGAAATGATGATCCTAAAAAGTAAAGGTACATACAGAAAAGAAATGAAGAGTCTAAAGAGTAAAGGTACATACGCAACGGATATGACGATCCTAAAGACTAAAGGTACAGACAGAACAAAAATGAAGACTCCAAAGAGTAAAGGTACATACAGAACAGAAAAGAAGACTCTAAAGAGCAAAGGTACATACAGAACAGAAATGAAGACTCCAAGGAGTTAAGGTACATACACAGCAGATATGACGATCCTAAAGAGTGAAAGTACATACAGAACAGAAATGAAGAGTGTAAAGAGTTAAGGTACATTCGCAACGGATATGACGATCCTAAAGAGTAAAGGTACATACAAAACAGAAAGGAAGACTCTAAAGACTTAAGGTACATACACAGCAGATATGACGATCCTAAAGAGTGAAGGTACATACAAAATAGAAATGAAGACTCTAAAGAGTAAAGGTACATACTCTTTAGAGTCTTCTTTTCTGTTCTGTATGTACCTTTACTCTTTAGGATCGTCATATCCGTTGCGTATGTACCTTAACTCTTTAGAGTCTTCATTTCTGTTCTGTATGTACCTTTACTCTTTAGGATCGTCATATCCGTTGCGTATGTACCTTAACTCTTTAGAGTCTTCATTTCTGTTCTGTATGTACCTTTAGTCTTTAGGATCGTCATATCCATTGGGTATGTACCTTAACTCTTTAGAGTCTTCATTTTTGTTCTGTATGTACCTTTACTCTTAAGGATCGTCATATCTGCTGCGTATGTACCTTTACTCTTTAGACACTTCATTTCTGTTCTGTATGTACCCTTACTCTTTAGGATCGTTATATCCGTTGCGTATGTACCTTTACTCTTTAGAGTCTTCAGTTCTGTTTTGTATGTACCTTTACTCTTTAGGATCGTCATATCCGTTGCGTATGTACCTTTACTCTTTAGAGTCCTCTCAGCTGTTGTGTATGTACCTTAACTCTTTAGAGTCTTCATTTCTGTTTTATATGTACCTTTATTCTTTAGGATCGTCATATCTGTTATGTATGTACCTTAACTCATTAGAGTCTTCATTTCTGTTTTTTATGTACCTTTACTCTTTAAGATCTTCATATCTGTTGTGTATGTCCCTTAACTCTTTAGAGTCTTCATTTCTTTTCTATATGTACCTTTACTCTTTAGGATCGTCATATCTGTTGTGTATGTACCTAAACTCTTTAGAGTCTTCACTTCGGTTTTATATGTACCTAATCGCTTTAGAGTCTTCATTTCTGTTTTGATGTACCTATTCCCTTTAGAGTTGTCATCATTGTTGATAGGAACCTAATCTCATTACAGTCTTTATCATTGTTGTGTACGCACCGAATTTCTTTTAAGTCGTCAAGTCTGATGTGTATGTACCTTAACTCTTTAGAGTCTTCATTTCTGTTTTGTATGTACCTTAACTCACAGCTGTTGTGTTTGTACCTTAACTCTTTAGAGTCTTCATTTCTGTTTTGTATGTACCTTAACTCTTTAGTTTGTGAAGAAGACTCTAAAGAGTTTAGGTACATACAAAACAGAAATTATTCTAAAGAGATTAGGTACATAGTTAACCATAATGCCGATTAGGCACATAGGCAACAGTGTTTTCTAGTCTTTCTGATTCAAATTTGAATCAATTTTTACACCTTTAATTTTTCGAAATTTTAAATGTGTATAAGGCTTGCCATTATTAATGTTTTTGTAATGTTTTCATGTCGTATTAATATGTCCCAATATAACTCTTTACCAAACAAGTCTGAGTTTTTTAGTTCTGATAACCAAGAGGAAGAAGCGTGAAAATCGCAAAATCATTGCGGGAAAAGAAGACAGTGCTGGTAACCAACAGTTTCTCCTTTCCCATAACGTTTACTACACTTCAAAGACAATCCTGTCATTTGATATACATCTATCATAATTTGTCATCTGCAAATGCTTTCAGTATAGATATATATAAAATATGACCATCACAGGGACGTAGGAAGCAATTCAAGATGGGGGGATGCTAACTCGTATTTTATGGAAAATTTTGCGTCGATTGAAACTATCCGCGACAAAGGGTAATTTGAATTACCATGATTGTCAAAATCATTTGGGGGGGGGGGGGGGCTTACCCCCTCACCCCCCCCCCCCTGTTCCTACGGGCCTGCATCAGGTAACGAGTTAATTCTCTTCAAAACGAGAAAATTTAAGACATGTCGACATCGAAAGCATAAATTTGCAAGTGACATTTGAAATGTTATTCAATTTTTTTTAAAATTTGTCTTTCAAAAGGTAGAAAACATTGCGGGAAAAGAAAAAAAAATGCTGGTTACCAGCATTTTATTCTTTTCCCACACTGTTTTTAAAAACCTTCTTTTTCGGGATCGTTAAGAGTCGACCCACGGTATGGTTTGTATAGAATTAGAAAACTTGTTGGCAATGACTTTATATATGTATACTACATGTCCTTTTTCTGCCCATGTAGATTCCAGTCATTTAATTAAAAGCATACATGTAGATCTATAATGAGTTTGAAATCCAAAGACTTAAAAAGCTTAGAAAATGACACTTGCTACATTTGGGATTTTTACTGTTTTTGAAGACTAGTCAATTAACTCTTTAGCAGACAATTTCGAGTTTTCGCATTTAGCAAACCGATGAAAAAGTCTGTTTGAAAACATCGTGGAAAAAAGAGAAAATACAAGAAACAGCATTGTCTCGTTTTCTCACTATGTTTTCTAGCCTATCATACAAATTCTGTCATTTTAACCTGAATTAAATTGTTGTCTGCGAATCCTTTCGATTTGGACAAGTCGTTCTCGTGTGAGTTGAACTAAAATTCCAAAGCGTTTGAATCAGTTTCAAGCTACAAACATACGGGATATTCCGGCAAAATTTAAGACGGAACTACTTTAACCCTCGCTCATTCTACCGCTGTGTACCTTCACGCTATAGATTATTAGATCCACGGTTCAATTTAGGCCTACTTCAGCTGTTTCGGTAACAGACGAGTTCGGTAACGTTAACAAAGCAATTATATAGTTTTTGTGTATCGTGACATTCTTCACACCCAACGCATGGAGTTATTTTTTTTTCCAAACCTTCGTTTTTTAAAACTTTATTTTGTAAATTCCACTGTATTTCATATATAATATTTTTGTTATGTACCCCATCTCATGCTGTATACGAGTATCGACCATGTGGATTGCCTATCTATTAAGCGAAAAGCGGTAGAGAGTGAAAAAATAAAAGGTTTGAACCTATAGATTTATCAATGGATGAAAAGTGCAAAAGTAAAAGCCATACATTACTAGTGTAAAGAACGTCACGGAACACAAACACAATAATGATAGCTTTGTTACCAAAACATCCAATCGATTTACTCTTTACAGTCTATGTTACCGAACTCGTCTGTTACCGAAACATCTGTAACCCCCATTATCTCCCGCTAGATGGCATTCTATAAATACTCATCTATCTGATATGGGCATCCTGGGTACAGAACATTATCTCCCGCTAGATGGCCTTCTATAAATACTCATCTATCTGATATGGGCATGCTGGGTATAGACTGGTTACCGCTTCTGATACAACTACGTATAAAGGTAATACACGGTATACAACGGTGGCCAGTTCATGCTGGGTACAGAGCCGAACCACTTTCCTACGCGACAACCGTTACTTTGAATTTAAAACAAAAAAAGGTTTACCAAATAAAACGCCACCTCGTGCAATTAACTCAACAATGATCACCAGTTTAGAGAAATCTGTTGCTACAACAAGTCTCATTTCTCCTCAAACGTATTGATATGTAAAAGCTATTTTCAACATTGCTACTTTATAGAGCGTAATATTACAGTCAACCCGCTTTCGGGGCTAGTAGTGATGCGTCATATAAGACAGTCGAATCTTCGAAGAATATGACATGCGCAGACAACGGGGCACAGAACCGAACCACTTTCCTACGCGACAACCGTTACTTTGAATTTAAAACAAAAAAAAAAAAGGTTTACCCAATAAAACGCTACCTCGTGCAATTCACTCAACTATGATCACCAGTTTAGAGAAATCTGTTGCTAAAGCAGGTCTCATTTCTCCTCAAACGTAATGATACGTAAAAGCTATTTTCAACACTGTTACTTTATATAGCGTAATATAACAGTCAGCCCGCTTTCGGGGCTAGTAGTGATGCGTCATATAAGACAGTCGAATCTTCAAAGAATATGACATGCGCAGACAACGCTGTCACCCCTTCAGCTATGACGGAAATATTATTGCGCTAAATTGTATGGCCAAACCTTTGTATTTAGATCTATAAATGAACACATGTCCAGGTTTTGTGTCAGAATTTCTCACATAAATCTATTCATTTTAAATGCAAATAGATAGATACTTGTTAAAAGTTTCAAAATTCCATTAGGACTATTTGAATGGCGTAGAGTTCAGTGGTTAAGCCTCCAAGGGCAGTTTGAACTCGTTTTTGGACAGAATTTTGTATGTTAACTTAAGTCCGCGAAGCTGAGAGCTTCGCTGACTAAAAACTATATTTCTAAAGGTCGTAAAAAACCTGGGTTATGTGGCAAAGGGTTTTAAATAGTTACTGCGAATGTTTTCACCCGACGACAACACTTTGGACTCGTCCTGATACTAAGCATATGGAGATGATTGAATAAACTTAGGTCAGATGGTTATGATTGTCTTTTAAAAAGTAAAACAAAAAACTATTGTTGAAACAGGAGAAAATGCATGTTTTAAGCCCTTCCTTTTTTCCTCAAATATTTTCACAATTTGAAAATTCGGTTTTTTTTTCACAAATGTTTATGAACTAGATCTACATAATGATATTACTTTCAGTTTTCGGTTTTTTGAAAGTGTGTGTGGGGGGGGGGGGGATTGGGGGGATGTGTTAAGGTTGAGAAAGTGAGAAAAATAACAGACAGTGGGACAAATCAGCACGTCTGCCGCCTTTTAACAAAAAAAAAATGGGTGAAGGGTTAAATCGGTGTTCCTTTGATCTCGGTATCGCACTGCAGAGTGGGTGACCTTTAGAACAGCTAATGTACTTTCTTCTTACAGATTAGCACACACGTGTCACATTAAATTGACTCTTCTTACCTTTTGTTTCATATTAAAATACCCCTTTGGTTATCATTAATGGTCAGGATTATGAATTTTATACAGGTTTCAGAGGCTAAGTCCGTTCTTAGTCTCTACATGCTCTTTATTTAAATACAATTTTATAAAATGCATATTTTGTCTGTTTGTGATTTTCTTTTTCAAAGGCAATATCATGAAATATGTTTGAATTGTGTTAGAATTGATTTCCATAGGTTTCTTGCTATGTCATTTTCTTTTCAGTTATGAATTTGTCCAAATTTAAAGGATTTGCAAACGGGACATATGGCATTTGTTACTGAAATAATGCTTTGATTGTCCGGTGTCACATGATACTACAGGTGCGCCACTTACGATAAAATGGAAATATCGCTTAACGTCTATTGATTGTAATGTTGGAAATTGAATGTAAAAGGCTAGAGATATTTCATAAGTATAGTTTTCAGGAACAACCTTAATTTTGTTCGATATATCAACAGGATTTTTCTCTCTATTCGTCATGCATCCTACTGTCAAGGGACGTTACTCCTGCTTCTTCCTCATGATCAAGAGGAGACCATTTATACAAAAATAAACCAAACTTTGTCATGAATACTCTCCCTTCAACCGAAAAGGTATTCATTTGCTTGGTGGGATGACTGAACAATATGTCTCTGTTTCTTTCAAACTATTAATTCCACACATGGATTTCCTTGACAAATACAACTTCAGCGTTTTCAACGCTTTGATTCAAACCAGACACACAATTCAAAACATGGAATTCCGAGGAAGAACGCTGACAGAGTTGTTTATTCATGTTTGTGTGGCTTAAACACGATGGTTTATTCATGTCAGTATATCAATATAGGCCAAATAAATGAAATATTACAGGTTTAGCCTGCCATACGCCTGTACATCCAGGCGTACAGAAAGAGAGAGAGAGTGAGACAGACAGACAGACAGACAGACAGACAGTGGATGGATGAATTACTGGGCAAACAGGTTTTTACATTTTTGTTGATTTTCTATTGACCTAATGCTACTACTTTAGAGACTTACTGAACCTACAGATGATGATATCAAAGGAACCTTCTACATTTATTGAAGTGTATTCAGAAGTACGCAAAAAATAAATCTAAGTGAAAAATCTGTGTTCTTATCCAAATACTTAAGAAAAGTAGGCCTATGTGTATTCTCAGAGCTTGGGTATACTGGAATCAGCCTGACTGTCTGTGTGTTCGTCCATGTGTCCATCCGCCCGTCAGCCCATGTGTACAAAATACTAGTAATTTTGTGTTGCGAACTCCTCCTACAGTTTTCCTTCTTGTATTGAAACTTTGCACATATACTGACCAAATATTGAAGATTTGCAAGACGCAGTTTTCAAGTGTCAACTCTTCCTGGTTGAGGAATTATTTCCCCTTGAACTTGACACTTTTTTTCTGTCAAAGCGCTGGTGGGGGTATTAAGTCACATTCAGTGACAGCTCTAGTTTCTACCCCATACCCCATGTTGTGGATATTCATTTGAATTGCCTCAATGAGACAATTCTAATGAGTAGCCATAACATAGGGTTAAGTGGAGAAAAACTAATATTTTCAGTTATGAAATCAGAATCACATCCTCTATCTGGAGCTCTGATTCTGTGTTCTGAAACTCCAAAGTATTTGATCCAAGCTCTGTGAAAAAGGGGCTTTATTCATCTGTGAAATGCATCAACCAAGATCAGCCTGCAATCTGGGCAGGCTGACCAGGGCCAAACTGTTTCGCTGTAAGTCAACTCAATGTATGTCTAAGGATCAGCCTACCTCATGATTAAGTCTGTTGTTATTATTGATCTGTAGGTAAAACATGGCTTGCTCGGTATAAAACATCACAGAGATGCATTTATTTGCAGACATGTACACTGGGCTCAAACTTTTTGCTGTCAGTCATATTTTTGGTTATTGATCAATCAATGTTGGTCAATTTTCTGTTTGTCAAAGGACTACCACAAGGTAAGGTAATTATTTTTAAAAAGTGGCTCCAGTGGATCCATAAATGTGAAGACTTAGGCTGGTATCAAGTGTCATGGAGCTGCATTAAGCCCCCTTTTTGCTAGAGCATGGTTTATATTTATCAGCTCCGGTTGTTCCTGGAAACCTGAATTAAGACCTGTACTGGAGCCATAATTATGGTGGACTTTTTAAAGTCTATGGTGACCCTTCTCACCATAGATGTAAACCCGAAATCTCACACCTGAGCTGCAAACCCTTCTTTGCTATTGGGTTGACGATATACAACAAAAGTGTGACAATCTTTAGAATATACAGGAGCAAAAAAAAAAAAGCATCACCCAAAGCTCGGTAAAATTCAATTATCGGCCAGAAACTCGGTGTATTTTGGTAGTTAGTATGAAGTTACATTATACCCGGTCGCTTTGGGATTTAAGAACTACCCATGTTTCTGGACCTAATGCTACAGTATATCCTGTCCTGGTTATACATCATTATGTTGAAATAGACACTAGATTTTATTAAAGAATAAATGAGCATTTGAAACAGGTGTTTAGGAGGAAAATGATGATCTTGCAAGATGACAGGCTGTTAGCTATCACATCTATTTATAGATTGTATATGACCCATTTCTATTTATAGATCACATCAGGACTAGGTTATTTTCATGTAAACACAGTGACAGAAACACAAATCAGATCGGTGAAAGGAAACGAAAGGTTGAGCATTATTTGTTTCTTCAAAAGACGTTTAAAGGTCGGTATAGATATTTATTTTTTTAGATAAATGTCTAAGCTTTGTAATTGAGCTGTTCTGGACCAAGGATTTGTAAAATTTGATTATTTCAGTACAATGGAGTATGGTCTACGTAGTTTCGATTTTACAGCAAAGAGGAAACATATAACATTCATAATTATCACTTTATTAGATTAAATCAGCTTTGTGAAAAACTCACAAATCAAGTAACTAAAATATCGTATGAAAAAGCAGCTGTTGTAGCGGGTTCAGTCATAATAAGACTTCTATCTAAGATGGTTTAAGTTGGTTCTTTCAAACAGGAAGAAAATTTGCCATGGCTATATTCATCAACCCATTCTTATTCCACTAGAACAGCGACTTTTATCTCAAAATTGAAAATGTTAATTTTTCTCCACTGAACCTGATGTTGTGTACCTTCAGTCTGAAGGTGTCTGCTCTGATGCTATTTTTGTGACTGGTCTTCGCAAACAGTTTGCAAAGACCAGTCACAAAAATAGCATTGGAGCAGACACCTTCAGACTGAAGGTAGATGTTGTGGGTACTCATTAGAATCATCTCATTGAGAATGAGTACCCACAACATAGGGTTTGGAAGAAAAATAATGAATTTAGAAAACTATCACTCCCTCTTATCTGGAGAGCTGCATTACTATTCAAAACTGCAAGACAAGCATTTAGGTTTTTCTGAGACAGCGCCTCTCAGCCAATAAGATGGCTTGTCTTAGAAACCAGAGTTAATATACGAATGTTCTAGAGTTGATTGTGCCAATCTGAACTAATCAGGCTGGGTAATGCAGCATGAAAGTTCAAAACTAGTGACCAGTCTATACATACAAGAAATTATTGATGCATAATGCCCATGGCGCAGGAAATCAGTTGTTTCTAAAAATAAGGCACATTACAGGATTTAAACCCATTACCACACAATCCCTACTTTTAATGACCCTGAGAAGCCTTTTGAAAACACTGTGGGAAAAGGAGAAAATGCTGGTAACCAGCATTTTCTCCTTTTCCCACAGTGTTTTCTACCCTTTCCAGAATAAATTTCTATTTTTCAGTCACCTTTATTTTTTTGTCTGCAAACGCTTTCAGTTTGGACCAGTCTAAAATTTTCTCGTGTGGTAATGAGTTAAACCCATTACCACACAATCCCTACTTTTAATGACCCTGAGAAGCCTTTGGAACACATTGTGGGAAAAGGAGAAAATGCTGGTAACCAGCATTTTCTCCTTTTCCCAACATGTTTTCTAACCTCTACAAAACAAATTTCATATTTTCAGTCATTTTATTTTGTTTTCTGCAAATGTTTTCAATTTTGACAAGCCTAGCTAAGATATTGTAGTTTGGTAATGTGTTAAATTGACCAAAGTAATTTTTTGCAGAACTTAAATTGGTGACAAATGAACTAATAAGTGCTAAACATTCCTTAGAATGCAACTTAAAACTATCGAGGTGGGTACAAAATGACAAAAAAAAAAAGAATAAATAAGTATCAAATGTCTTCAATTGTTTGAAACGGCCTAGGTACACCATGGCCTAGTTACAAAATGACTTGGAAGCCAAGTAAATGAAATGGCTGTCTCCATAGTAACTTCAGTCTGAAGGGTCTGCTCTGGACAATGCTATTTTGTGACTGGTCTGCGAAGAACAGGTACAAAAATAGCATCGGAGCAGACCCTTCAGACTGAAGGTACCTCCATAGGTACTTTTCAAAACCAAATAAAAATACATGTATAGTGCCGCCACTCATGCGGTGCCACAATAGCCAGACTGCCATCTTAGTGTAACCTCGTATCAAACCGTTCAAACGACAAAATTTTAGACTTACCGAAATTCACAGACTGCACAGATGACAAATTAACCCATTACCACACAATCAGGGCTACTTTTGATGACCCTGAGTAAGAAGCCTTTACAAAACATTGTTGGAAAAGGAGAAAATGCTGGTAACAAGCATTGTATCCTTTTCCTACAATGTTTTCTACCCTTCAAAAAACAAATTTTAAATTTTCTGTCACTTTTATTTTGTCGTCTGCAAATGCTTTCGATTTGGACAAACCTAAAATTTTGTCATTTGGTAATGAGTTAATTTGACATAAAAATTCAGATTTGTCTTTAGAAGGGTACAAAATGCAGCATTTTCTTTTTTTCCCACAATGTTTTTAGGAGCTTTCTTTCAGGAGATCAATCAAAGTCAGTATTTTGCGGTAACAGGTTAACCCTTTCCCAAACAATCCCTGGTTTTTAAGGGTCTGGAATAGAAGCTTTTTGAAAACATTGTGGGAAAAGGAGAAAATGCTGGTAACCAGCATTTTCTCCTTTTCCCACATTGTTTTCTATACTAACTGTTTATATGTCACCAGCATAATGCATTCAATTTGGTCTGGTCCAAAATTTGCCAATTGGGAAAGGGTTAAACCTGTACCAAATACTTCCATGTTTAAACAAATTACAAGGAGAAGACTTTGAAAACATGTTTGGTAAAGAGTTGACCGATTGCCACACAATCCTTACTTTTGATGACCCTGAGAAAGAATCCTTTAGAAAACATTGTGGGAAAAGGAAAAAATGCTGGTAACCAGCATTTTCTCCTTTTCTCACAATGTTTTGTACCCTTCACTAAACAAATATCAAATTTTCAGTCACTTTAATTTTGTTGTCTGCAAATGCTTTCGATTGGACAGACTTAAAATTTTGTCGTTTGGTTTTTAGTTAATGGAAAAAAAATCAAACAGAATTTTGTAAATATGTGTTTTATTAATTCTTACATTAATACTTTATTGTTATTTCATTAGATTTTTTATTTCAGACAACATAGAATAATGGATTTTGGGTCAAGTTTTGTATACATGTATGACGAAATGGGATACGAGTACATCTCAGACGATGAGTATGAAGACGGAATGCAAGTAAGGTAAGAAATCACCCGTGTAATAAATTGTGTACAACCCATTATTTTGCACATACTGGTTAATGTCCAATGAAATCATTTTAATGCCACCACGTGAGTACAGAATATCGTAGCCCATATTAGACGCTGTGGAGTCCAATACAGATTTTTCAGAATGAGGCACGAGTCCAATATAGATTTTTCAGATCAAGGCAAGAGTCCAATATGGATTTTTCAAAATCGAGGCTAGTAGTCTACTGAAGTCCGTTTTTAAAAAAAAAGGCAACTTCAAAATCTTCTTTTGATATATTTTGATTTCTTTTTTCTTTAATTATTATGCCCCCCTTTCGAAGAAATGGGGGTATATTGCTTTGCACTTGTCGGTCGGTCTGTCGGTCCGTCAGTCAGTCCGTAGACCACATGTTTGTCCAGAGCATAACTCAAAAAGTATTTCAGGTATCATCTTGAAATTCATAGGTGGATAGATCTCATTAAGGAGAAGTGCAGTGTACAAGAACCAGAACTCTGCCCATCATATTTTTGGAGTTATTGCCCTTTGTTGATTTTCATACTTAATTTTTGTCTGGAGCATAACTCAAAAACTATTTCAGGTATCATCTTGAAAGTACATAGGTGGATAGATCTCATTTCGGAGAAGTGCAGTGTACAAGAACCATAACTCTGCCCATCATATTTGGAGTTATTGCCCTTTGTTGATTTTCATACTTAATTTTTGTCCGGAGTATAACTCAAAAGGTATTTTAGGTATCTCCTTGAAACTTCATAGGTGGATAGATCTCATTCTGAAGAAGTGCAGTGCACAAGTACCATAACTCTGCCCATCATATTTTTGGAGTTATTGCCCTTTGTTGATTTTCATACATGTATTTAATTTTTGTCCGTAGCATAATTCTAAAAGTATTTCAGGTATCACCTTGAAACCTCATATGTGAATAGATCTCATTAAGGAGAAGTGCAGTGCCCAAGAACCATAACTCTGCCTATCATATTTTTGGAGTTATTGCCCTTTGTTGATTTTCATACTTAATTTTTGTCCAGAGTATAACTCAAAAAGTATTTCAGGTATCATCTTAAAACTACATAGGTGGATAGATCTCATTAAGGAGAAGTGCATTGCACAAGAACAATAACTCTTCCCATCATATTTATGGAGTTATTGCCCTTTGTTGATTTTCATACTTAATTTTTGTCCGGAGCATAACTCTAAAAGTATTTCATGTATCATCTTTAAACCTCATAGGTGGATAGATCTCATTAAGTAGAAGTGCAGTGCACAAGTACCATAACTCTGCCCATCATATTTTTGGAGTTATTGCCCTTTGTTGATTTTAATAGTTAATTTTTGTCTGGAGCATAACTCAAGTATTTCAGGTATCGCCTTGAAACCTCATAGGTGGATTAATCTTATCAAGGAGAAGTGCAGTGCACAAGAACCATAACTCTGCCCATTTATATTTTTGGAGTTATTGCCCTTTGTTGATTTTCATACTTAGTTTTTGTCCAGAGCATAACTCAAAAGGTTTTTCAGGTATCATCTTGAAACTTTATATGTGGATAGATCTTATTCAGGAGAAGTGCATTGCACAAGAACCATAACTATGCCCATTATATTTTTGCAATTACTGCCCTTTGTTGATTTTCGTACTTATTTTCTTTAAAATATGTGAGGTAAAATCATGAAACTTTAAAAGCTGATAGTTCACATAAATGGGAAGTGCAGTGCCCAAGAATTGTTAATTTATCATTTATAATTTTTGAGTAATTACCCTTTGTTCATTTTTACACTTTAAATGTAAGAGTTTATAATCACATTGGATGCCATTAGGGGGGCATACATGTTTTACAAACATCTCTTGTTCAAATTGAAATGGCTCTATACTTTTTGTTTACTTTAAAATCAAGTCTGAAGTGTAAAATAAATAGGTCATTTAAGATGCTTGGATACAATACTGAATTCAATTGGATTCATACACTCTATATATTTTTTATTTGGCTTTCGCTTCATCCAACATAGAGACTGATTCTGGGGTGTACTCATCCAAAAAAATTCCATATTGTATCCAAGCATGTTAAATAACCTCATATTATCAGACGATACATAAGATTTTAGACATTAGGCTTTTTGCGGATGATATTTGCAGATGAGAAATAGGGCCTAAAATCAACGTAACAAAACAAGTGAGAGAAGGAGAAAATGCTTGTTATTTGAATCTTTTTTCATTAGTGTCGTTATTCCAAGGCGGAGGGATGTAGTTTCAGCTTTGTCCGTCCATCCCTCTTTCAGCCTGTCTTTCTATCCATCCGTTCTTCTGTCTGTATGGGACAATATCTCCATTACCATTTGATGGGAATTTCTGGAACTTTATACATGGGTACAATAACCTTTTCCACCAATATTTTTTTTTTATGTTTTTTTTTGTTCCATGCAAAAAGGTCATCTGGTAGCAATTTTGAGTTACATGGTCACTTAAATTTTTGAAGTGTTTTTTGACGGGGAATATCATTTCAACAAAATCTCTTGTTGAAAGCAGGAATTGTGTGGTGAACAATGAATGATTTACCAAGAATTGTTTGGTGAAAAATTACTTTTGTACCAAAGTGTGAGATGGCAGTATGGACAGGAAGAAGGAAATTAACCCTTTCCCAAACAGCAAAACTTTAGACTGGTCCAAATAAAAAGCACTAGTCTTGCAGATGGCAAAATAAATATAACTTAAAAATTGAAATTAATTTTCAGCAGGACAGAAAATATTGTGGGAAAAGGAGACAATGCAGCATTGTTTTCAAAAGGCTTCAACCTCAGGGTTGTAAAAGCGAGGGATTTTTTGGTAAAGGGTTAAATATCAATCTTCTGGATCTATTTTAGTGACTCAGATTCTGATGATGAGTCAGCCTCTCGTGACAGAAGGAGTGCCCCAGCCCCAGGGTTACTACCCCTTGATGATGCTGATGCCAGTAGACCGCTGACCTTACATTCAGTGCCCTCTCCCCCACCAGTACCGCAGCCACGTTCCATTCTGCAAACTACATCCAAGACTAAAAAGAGAGCACACTGGAAACAATTAGGTATATTACCAAACCAGTACCAGTAATTTAAAAAATTAATTTAAGATTTAAGATAATAATTAAATCTTGTTCAAACTAGCATGCTCTCCTTTTCCTTGAATGTTTATTATCTTTACAACAAAAAAATCTGTTTGTTAATAGCTAAGTTAACCCTTAAGCTCTTTATATTAGTCAGATAAAGTCAGCTGATACATGTAGTAAAACCCCAGATATATTGCTATTTTATCTTTTTACCACACTATCCTTTAACGACCCTGAGAAAGAAGCCTTTTGAAAACATTGTGGGAAAAGGAGAAAATGCTGGTAACCAGCATTTTCTCCTTTTCCCACAATGTTTTCTACCCTTCCTTAAAAAAGTTCAATTCTTTAGTCAAAGTTATTTTTTTGTCTGCAAATGCTTTCAATTTGGACCTGTCTAAAATTCTGTCGTTTGGTAAAGAATTAAAGTTGATTGCAGGGAAAATATCTCCTTTATTGGACAGTGTATATTCAAGATCAGACTGCACATTCTGATTTTGATCCACATTGTCAGCTAATGGTCCTCTGGTTGCGCTTAGCAGCTTCGCAGCCAATTGGTTAACATTAAAATTTTGATGTCTGGTTTAAAGATGAAAAGCAAAAAAATTTCACTGTATGGGAAAAAGCTAAAATTATATCAAGATTTCTACAGCCTTTATGGCTTACTTTTGTTCACACCAGGTATTCCGGAATTCAGACAAAATAGGGGACAAAAAGTTCGCAGTGGGGACACAAATATTGTGTCAATCAAATTCAATCAGTTGGTTGCGCCAAGCAACATGCATGCAGGTGATCCACACTATTGCTCAGGCTGTGGAGCCATCCTGTCTAAAATCAGCAAACTGGAAACTTGCGGAAATGATAAGGTAGGTATTGTTAGTCCTTCACAGGCGATCCTGAGTTCTATTGAACAAGAAAAAGTATGTTTAACTCTTTACCATCCCGACTTTAAACAACCCTGAGAAAGAGAGCCTTTGAAAACATTGTTGGAAAAGGAGATAATGCTAGTAACCAGCATTTTCTCTTTTTCCCATGATATTTTCCAGCCTGTCCTAAATCAAATTTCAACATTTATTTTGTCGTCTGCAAATGGTTTCAATTCGGACTGGTCTAAAATTTTTTTGTTTGGTTAACTCTTTACCACACAATCCTGACTTTCAATGACCCTTAGAAAGAAACCTATGCAAAACATTGTGGGAAAATGAGAAAATGCTGGTAACCAGCATTTTCTTCTTTTCCCACAATGTTTTCTACCTTTCTCAAAACAAATTTCAATTTTTGAGTCCCATTCATTTTCTTGCCTGCAAATGCTTTTAAATTAGACTGGTCTAAAATTTTGTTGTTTGGTAAAGAGTTCAGAAATTTTGTTGGAAAAGGAGAAAATGATAATACTAGTAAGCAGCATTTGCTCCTTTTCCTACAATGTTTTCTACTCTTTCCTCATTTGATCCCCATATACTCTCTCTACTGCAAAACTCAGCAAAAGATTTTATTACCTATGGATCTTAAATTTTGTCTTCTTAACCCTTTACTCCATAGATACTCATTTCTACACACTGCTTGCTGGAGCCTTTGGAAAACATTGTGGCAAAAGGTGAAATTGCTCGTGACGAGCAATTTCACCTTTTGCCACAATGTTTTCTATGCTAGCAAAAGGTGTCATATACACATAAGAAACTGCTTCATTCTTGCTATTATTTAGGGTCAATTAGAGATACCATAGAATTGGCTTATGGGGTAAAGGGTTAAGTCATATGGCAGATTTTTATATAATAATATCTCTGTAAGTTTTACATAACTAATGTATCTGTCAGTCAGCTGGTGATACTCAGCAACATGGCATCCTTACTATTGTTTTTTTTTTTGATGCTCACTTAAAAGATGGTTCTAATGAGTGCCTACAGCACAGGTTAAAGTGGAGAAATGCTGCTTTTAGAAGTTTTAAAACAACTACCGTGTAAAGTGTTTAATTTTACTGGTTGAAAACCAGCAGAGCTTACATGTATGCAGGGCGTCAGTTTTTGTCCTATATCCTATATTTGTCCTATTCATGTATTTTGATGGCTGTCCTATATTGGATTAGGTGTCCTATATAGTGATAAAATGTCCTAAATATTCATGAGATCAAGAAAAAGAAAATGATAATTATAGTAATATTGTTATAACAGACTTTTGGAAGATGGAAAATTAGAATTATTTGTATTAAAGTCTGTTGAAAAATCAGAGGCTACAGTAGATAGTAGCGTTACTTCTTTTGCATAGCTGTTAATCTGTGTGCAACATATTTTCTACAGATCTGATATCACAACAATTTACTCAATATTTGAAGAAACTGATGCTTTTGTTGTCATGTTACCATTTCAATGTGATATTTTGTTAAGTTTCAAGGTAGATGCAGTTTTTGATACTAAAGATTGATGTCATGAAGCTAAATGATTTGCTCTTGTCTATGATATTAAAGCAACATGGCCCGATATAGTTTCTGGGAGCTCTCAAGAAGCACAGGTTATGCATAGCTCTGAAGAAACAGTTTGAGAAATCTCATGGCAGCAGTTCTGAATCCTTCAACACAATCTGGAAAGCCTAGTGACTAATCTCCAAAAAGGTCACAGAAATCTAGAAGCCATCAGCAAAACTGCATGTTTAACATTTCATACAAAATAGACATGATTTTATGTAAGAAAAAGAATTTAGTTGAGTAGTTTCAAAAACTTCACAATGTTTTTCTAAAAGGCACTTCGTATAAATATCATACTGACAATAGAGTATGGCTTTCTAATCAACAATCAGGTGTGGATCTGTGAATTCTGCTCAACAAGGACTGTGTTAGATGTTGAAGAGGAGGAAATCCCACAGGAAGAAGATGTGACATTTATGTTAGAGCCAGCATTGTCAACACAAGCAAGTGGGCCCTCAGGGCTTGATGAATCACTGGTTGTGTTTTGTTTAGATGTTTCTGGCAGTATGTGTGTCACCACAGAGGTTTGTAGCTTTGTTTAACTCTTTACCACACAAGAAAATTTTGGACTAGTCCAAATTGAAAGCATTTGCAGACGACTAATTACATGTGACTGAAAAATTGAAATTTGTTTTGTTTTGTTTTGAGAAAATTCAGCATTTTCTCCTTTTCCCACAAGGTTTTCCAAAGGCTTCTTTCTCAGGGTCATCAAAAGTAGGGATTGTGTGTTAAAGAGTTAACAGATTGTACAGAATGCTCCCTTTTTGCACTCTGATGGTTTGTTTTATGTGACAGCTCTTGTTGTCTTTCTATTAGCAACATTGCACACACCCATCTCCTATGACAATTTTCGTTAAAATTCCATAACTGTTTTCTGTGAGCTGAAAAGTAAATCTTGTCCAAAGTGAAAGGAATTGTGGCGGACATGTCAGATACAGCTCAAACATGATATTGAATTTTGTATTTGAAAGAACAGAAAATGTTGGAAATGCAGAAAATGCTTCTTACAAGCATGTTCTCCAGCATGTTCTCCTTTTGCCGCAATGTTTTCTTTAGCTGTCTTCATACAAATTGTCTGAACTTGAGATGTTTTGTAAAAGGTTAAAACCTACAACAGTGTTTCTGACCATGTGATTTTAGACAGAAAAATGAAAAACAACTTTCACTTTATAACTCTGTGAATAGCATGTCAATAGGTCAGTGCAACACTATTCTAAGTGCCTGCACATTGTACAGGCATTTAGAATAGTGTTGCACTCACCTATCGATGTAACACAAAGGTTTTGCACTGGATATTTTTTGTTCTGGTAGGCAAAGGCTTTCTAGTGGTATATGTCCTAAGACATGCCATTTATTACAATCCCCTTAGGGCATACATCATGTTGCTCTCTTTAGAATAGTAAGCTCCTCACCAAATGATAAAATTTTGGACTTGTCCAGACTGAAAGCATTTCAAAGAAAAAAGTGACTATAGCTGTAATGATTATAAATTGTGTGTGAAAGTGTTGAAAACCTGTGAGGAATAGGAAAATTAAAGCTGTTTACCAGCATTTGTTCCTTTTCCACAATGTTTTGGAAGGGTTATTTCCTCAGGGTCATTAAAACTTGGGATCATGAAGTAAAGGGTTACAGCATGGAATTGTTTGGTTGTTCATGGCTCATTAGTGAAGGTCTAGGATTTTGTAAACTAGATAGCCTGATTTCGATCTTCACTAAAGGTACTGAGCACTGTACTCTTTTTTACTTGCTCACTACACAATCCTGACTTTTAACAACCTTGAGAAAGAAGCATATGGAAAACATTATTGGAAAAGGAGGAAATGCTGGTAACCAGTATTTTCTCCTTATCCACAATATTTTCTACCCTATCAAAGTCAGATATCGTCATAATTATTACTAAGATTTAATTTGTTGTCTGCAGATGCTTTGAATTTGGTATAGTCCCCTAAAAATTATCTGATTGTAAAAAGTTGGCATTGTAGAGTGCTAGCTGAGACCATTGACACAAATAAGTAAGTTGACACTGTGATATCAATATCACTGGATTGATGTTTAAAACAATGTCAGTCATTCATAAAACTTTACAGTGACTACAATAAATAGTTCAGCCAATCAGAAGAATAATTCTGGATTTGGAATTTTGATGCAGATTTTATTAAGATGTGTAGGTATTTGGTTTCTCATGAACCCAGGGTTTACATTAGAGATACTGAATCATTTTTTTTTGCCATTTCAAGGTACCAGGTCATGTTGAGCTGCGTGGTGCTGAAAGTCTGCGACGAGCCCGACTGTTTAATCGTGAACGAGGGGACCAATATCTACCATCACAGAGACGGGATGTTACATATGTATCAAGGTTACAGTCCGTACAAGCTGCTATTGATCACCAGTTGCAGGAAATGGAGAAAGAATTCCCCAATCGTAGAGTGGCCCTTATCACCTTTAGCAATGAGGTTTGTAACAGTATGTTAATGTCAGGCTGGTTAACACTTTACGAAACTATCCCATGTATTGATGACCTTTAGAAAGAAGGCTTGTGAAAACATTAGTTCTTTACCAAGCAACATAATTCTGGACTTGTCCAAACTGAGACCATTTGCAGATTACAAAATAAATGTGAATCAAAAAATCGAATTTTGATTATGCAAGGGTAGAAAACATTGTGGGTAAAGGAGAAAATGCTGCTTACCAGCATTTTCTCTTTTTCCCACAATGTTTTTCAAAAGCTTCCTACTCAGAGTCATTAAAAGTTGGGATTGTGAGGTAAAAAGAGTAAAGGGAAAAGGAGAAAATGCTGGTAACTAGTATTTTCTCCTTTTCTCACATTGTCTTCTACTCATTTAGAGACGATTTCAAAAAAACTTAGCCACATTTGATTAACTGTCTGCAAATGCATTCCAATTGGAAAAGTCTAAAATGTCATTTTTGGAGAAAATTTGTTGATGGCATATATGTATGCAAAGTCCTTTCCATAATGTAAAACATGCAAAGAAGTTTCTTGAGGTACACAAGATAGGAAATATTTTCAAAATACATGTACTTAAAGAAAAATGTCCAGTAGCTTGAAATTTTAAAGCAAATCTGTGATGAACATTTTGATTTCCAGCTATTTGAGAAATTCATGTGCTTTCCATGTGTTACTGATTTGCAACAACCTGGAGTTAATCCTTCTAGACCCGATCATAAGTAGAGTTATTTTTCGGGACATTTTAGGTTGAGATTAGAATGAATAAGATGTAAAGTCCAGGCCTGTTCTTGTAAAACTGGAGTTCATGTTTAGCTGAGGTTGTGCTCAAACTATCAAATTCATTCTTGCTTACTTCTGAAGTATAATGAAAAACAAAGAATGTTATTTCTTAATGCTTTACCAAACAATCCCTGCTTTTTACAATCCTGAGACAGATGCCTTTTGGAAACATGGTGGTAAAAGGAGAAAATGCTAACCACTACGCTAAATGTTAACCAGCATTTTGTCTTTTTCCCACAATGTTTTCTACCATGCTAGGAATAAATTTCAGTTTTTGAGTTACATTTATATTGCCATCTGCAAATTCTTTCAGTTTGGACAATTCTAAAATTTTGTTGTTTGGTATAGGGTTAAGAAGAAGGAAAGGGAAGCTCCAAACTTGATAAAGTTACCGTGTGAAGTGTGTTTAATCAGTTCTGTATAATCTAGAAATTTCATGTTCATCTGAGTGGGGCATAAAAAGGAGATTTATAACAATGTACCTTTTGTCTAAATGTTGAGTCAAAAATTGCCACTGTAAGAAAAGTAGCATTTTTTTTCTACTCTGTGTTGTTAATGCATATGCTTTGTTAGGGCCATACTTACATATACATGTAGTAATTGTTGTGAGTGACAGTATAAATGTATTTTTCAGGTTACAGTGATTGGTGATGGAAAAGCAGACCCAATATGTCTTGCAGGTGATAAACTTGGAAGTAAAGATGCATTGAAAGAAGCTGCAAGGGAAGCAACTCTTCCAGATTCCATAAAAAATACTAGGAAGGCACTTGGAGCAAAACTATTTGAGTGAGAGAATTTCTATCTCTGATTTCTTTAGTTTTTTGGGAACCTGGAACCCTCAGGTATTCCTATTCAACCCTTTTCCAAACAACTTAATTTCAAACTGGTCAAAATTGAAAGCACTTGCATATGACAGGTAACTCAAGAATTGAAATTTGTTTCCAGTATGGTAGAAAACATTGTGGGCTACCATTATTTTCTCTTTTTCCTACAATGTTTTCAAAAGGCTTCATGCCCGGGTTCATATAAACCAGGGATTGCTTGGTAAAGGCCTACTTGTCTGAGACATTTTGTGTAGAATTAGATCAGAATATGATTTCTGTGGAAACTGTTGCCTTTGCTTTTTATATTGATGTACTCATGTTGTGCAGATGGTTTTAATGGTCTTTTTATGGTAATTCTTTACGAAGAATATGTTAGGCTTATGTGTAGTGAAAGAATTTGCAGATGACAATGAAATACGACTCAAGAGATGAAATTTGTCTGTTGTAAGGTAGAAAACAATATTGGAAAAATGTTGAAAGGGTAAAATACATAGTTCAAAAATGAGAAATGCTGCTTACAGGCAATTTCTCCCACATTTTTTCCAAAGGCTTCCTTTCTGGACAAATTAAAGTACAAAAGCTTTTTTTTTTTTAACTCTTTACAAAACCGCAACCTTATAGAGTGGTCCAAATTGAAAGCATTTGCAGACGACAAAATAGATGTTACAGAAATATTAAAATTTGATTTGGGAAGGGTAGAAAACATTGTGGGAAAAGCAGACAATGCTGGTTTCCAACAATTTCTTCTTTTCCCACAATGTTTTTAAAAAGCTTCTACATCGGGGTCATCAAAAGTTGTCTATTTCTGGTAAAGGAATAAAGCACTTACCTGTAATCACGCTTATGCTAAATGCCAAATCTGGGATAATTCTTTTAAAACAAAATTTCAGATTGGAGGAATGTGGACCTACAGCTCTGGGACCAGCCCTGTTAGTAGCAAGCACACTGGCATCCAGGGTCCGAGGTTCGAAAGTAATCTTGTGCACAGATGGGTTGGCCAATGTTGGGATGGGAAAACTGGATAATTTTAAAACAGGGGAGGAAGAGGAGGCCTCTCTTAACTTTTATGAGGAGATAGCTAATTGTGCAGCTGATGATGGGTATTTGTTTATTTAGGTTTTTATTTAACTATGTATTTCTAGTTTTCATAACTGACATGAGTGTAATAAACCACATGTGGACATTCTTTTGTCCTATACTAGATCCCTTTTTTGAACATATATACATAAATTTGAGCCACATTCTGTGAAAAGCGGTTTAACTCATTACCAAATGACAAAATTTTGGACTAGTCCGAATTGAAAGGATTTGCAGACAAAAAAATAAATGTGAATGAAAAATTGAAATGTGATTTAGGAAGGGTAGAAGACATTGTGGGAAAAAAGCATTTTCACTTTTCCCCCACAATGTTTTCAAAGGCTTTCTTTCTCAGGGTCACCAAAGTCAGGATTGTGTGGTAATGACTTATTGCATCTCTGTGATGGATTTTTCCAAGCAAATCATTATTAAGGATCCATTAAATCTGTTTAGTCTGATAATTGATTGAAACTTGAGGTAGAATGATCCTTGGACATACATAAAATTCTCAAATAGCATAAAGTTTCGACTCATATCAACATGCATGCACTGCACAAGCTGGAACAAGGCGATACTTTTTACAGATGCATCAGACATAGCATTGCTCTTGTTCATTGTATTTCTTAACTCATTACCAAACAACAATATTTTAGGCTAGTCCAAATTAATAGTATTTGCAGACGACAAAATGTAAGTGACTGAAAATTTGAAATTTGTTTTGTGAAGGATAGAAAGCATTGTTGGAAAAAGAAAAGATGCTGGTTACCACCATTTTCCTTTTTCCCACCATCTTTTCAAAAGGCTTCTTTCTCAAGGTCGTCAGAAATAGGGATTGTGTTAATGGGTTAAAAGTCATTTCAGGGGATCCCAGGTGTTCGCAGTAATTTTTGAAATATTTTGTTTCAAATTTGTTTCATTGCGTTTGTTACTGTCAATTTATAATATGTTTCAGCAAAGTTTTTTTGTGAAACTCTTCCCCAAAAAATGAAAATGTTTGCTGATGGCCTTTGAACTAAAACACCTGTGCTGGCCCAAAAAAATGTCTTGAAAACATTGGAGATTTCTAGTTTTTTGTAAAGAGTGTGTGCCATTTTTCACTGGTAAGGCAGAATAAGTCATGTTTTGTCTTTCTCTTTTTCTTTCCAGTGTTGCCATATCAGTTATCACCATCAAAGGTACAGATTGTAAGTTGGTTGAGATAGGAAAACTTGCTGACAAAACCGGAGGACAGGTAACCGCCATGTACACAATACAAACATGTCCAGATAAATTATAGTTGTTTGTGCACAAACAAAAATACTAGTCAAAAGATTTCCTGTTTAACCCTTTACCACACAATGCTGACTTTTAACACCTCTCTGAAAAAAAAGCCTTTTGAAAACATTGTGGGAAAAGGAGAAAATGCTGGTAACCAGCATTATCTCCTTTTCCCACAATGTTTTTATCCTTTCTTAAAACAAATTTCAATTTGTTAGTCACTTTTATTTTGTTGTCTGCAAATGTTTTCAATTTGGACCAATCTAAAATTTTATTGTTTGGCGAAGGGGTCATTCTTTACAAAAAGACAAAATTTTGACAATGTTCCCTCTAGCTTTTTATTTCAAGGGTACACTTACCTCCTAGAATGAAAATGTGGGGGGGTTAGATTTAATATAAGAGGGTATGACAATACTGGTTCTCAGCTTGAGGTAAAGCAATCTATAATGATGATTTACAGCAAAAAAAGTCTGCTATGATAAGATATTTATGTAAATTTACTGCCTAAAGTCATTAACAAGCTGAATGGCTTTCAGAGTGACTCTGATCAGACAGTGTCTAAGAGATATTTTGTTGTGTAGTGTGTTTACGCGGTTTTTGTTCCGTTGGATTTTTCATACCTGGCAATTTCTGGTTAAGTATTTCTGCTTGATTGGATCTAACTTTGTCAATAAGAATAACAAGGAACTTTAAAACCTGTCAGTATAACCGAGATAAGTCAACAGTGCTCATGTTGTCTATGTATTTTCTTACGTGAGGTCTCGCATGTAATCAATATTTGTTACGTAAATTTCAATTCTGTAAACTCATCCTGGTTGAGGAATTAGCAATGTATTTTTTCAGAAATGAGTACTCAATTGTTCTACAAAATATATTTTTCTTTCAACAGGTAAATATTGTCGACCCACTGAAGCTAACACAAGAGTTCAGTACAATTCTGGCAAATAAGATCATTGCTACAAATGTGGTCTCCACTTTTATACTTCATAAACAGCTGTAAGTATAGCCCACAGAGAGCTGGTTCCTTTAAATAACCTAGTTTAAATAAGTTTTACTCAGACCTGAGGAAAACTGTTTCAAGATGGCTTTTGAAACGAGACTCCCTAGGATTAAACCATTTGCAAACAACAGATCAAGTGTTGCTTAATAGTATGTGATGGGATTTTGTTTTAATAGGTAAAAAAATCATCATGAGAAAAGGAGAAAACGCTGGTTACCAACGTTTTCTTTTTTTCCACAAAGTTCTTAATATTTAAAGGCCTTCAATTGTTGATACATGAAATTTTTTACACAGGGTTTTTTACATAAATGCAGGTGAAATATTTTAGTAATGGGAGAAATTACTCATGATAACCATTTTGGCCGTACTTCACATTGTTTCCAGTTCTCAGTTGTATTTTCAAGAAAACCTATTATGCATTTGATGACTCTTTTGCTCCTTAAAACATCCTTAAGATTTTTTCCCAGTTAAGAAATTGAAAACTGTGGCGGTTATAATTGGTCTTCAGAATATTTCCATTTTGTTTTTGGGGTGAAAACCTATTTTGTATATAGTCTTTAGATCGTCTTAAAGAGGCGATTCTATTGAGTACACACAATAAGGTTTCTGTGAGAAAATAATGTTTCATAGTATATGTGAAACGACCAACAACACGTTTACATAAAAAAACAGTGAAATAATGGTTACTAAAATGCATGCTTTTGTTGTCTTTTCAGATTTTTCTTTTATGAGGAAACAGAAGAAAGCAAAGTTGTAAAGAAAATTGGCAATGTGACGTCTGATACAGAAATTACATTCGAGTATGGAGTTAGAACAAACAAGAAAGATACCGGTGATAAAGGTGAGTTTCTGTGAAAACATGCAAGACCATTCTAAATTATGTATGTGCGTAAATCCGCATAGACTGATCTGAGATGACTCTTTATGTCTACATTTGAGTTTACCCTGCAGTAGACTTGCACAAAACAGAAAATGATACAAGAATGGAGGGTATTGTCTCAGATTAGCCTGCGCATGCTGATCCGAGATGACACTTTACGCAGATGTAAATACCTTTTTCCGTGTATTACAGGCAACATGTACCTACCAAACCATCTGAGATTCCATTTCACTATGATTCTGTGGCTGGTGCGAATCAAGATAAGTGAGTGAAAAAAGCTACAGTTCCAGTCACTGGTCAAAATGTTAAATATTAATTTTCAAATAAATGTTGGCAACTTTATTTGTAGCTTTGATATTTACTATTCTGCCAATGACTTGATCCTTGACAAACCATATTTCAGCAGATCACCAGACTCACAATAATACTATTAAAAGATATGAATGACTATTACCTGTTGTTTACATTTGGTAGTTTTTTTTACTTTAATTGTGTTCATTTTATTTTTAACAGCTGCTGAAACAAAAACTGATGCTCAAGCAAAGAACCAGTCTACAAAAACAGACAGAGATCAGGGTAGCAGTGAAACCAGTCAGGGTGCTGATGCTGAATCAAAAATGCAAAATGATGACTCGAAAGCTGAAACTGACTCTACAGAACTGCCTGGGACTTCTAAAGCAAGTATGGAGGGTGCTGCCAGTGGCGGAACAGACAAAGCAGGGGCCCAGAAAAAAGAACTACCATTCCAGTTACAGATTGTTTACACTGACACAGAAGGGGCCAAAGCTCTACGAGTACTGACCAAAGTTAAGCCTGTAACTACAGATAGACAGAAAGCTGAAAGATGTAAGTATAGTCTGATTTATCTTTAGCTTTTCAGAAGAGGAAAGATTTGGACTTGTTTGTAATGAAAGCATTTTTCAGACAACGAAATTTAGCTTAAGAATATGATAAACCCTACTTCCACAGATTTTAGCCCATTACAACATAATCCCAAAGTTCTAAGGACCCTGAGAAATTGCATGTATACTTTTGAAAACATGTAAACTTTTGAAAACATTGTGGAAAAAGGAGAAAATGCTGGTAATCAGCATTTTCTCCTTTTTCTACAATGTTTTCTAACCTTTTGGAAACAAGTCAAATCATTTGAGCTAAATATAGATTGTTGTCAGCAAATGTTTTCAATTTTGCCCTGTTTAACATTTTTTCATGTAGTAAAGAGTGAAGCATACGGTAAAATTTAGGACTTGTCTATATTGAATGTAAACGTAGACAAGAAACTGAATGTAGCCAACATACAGGGATTTACCCTTTGAAATTAAGAAAACCGTGTTGAAAAAGGAAGATATGAAAGTTGTTGTAGATATGAAGCTAGATATGACCGTACTGAAAGAATGTCTTCAAAAGATAGTAGCCAACATTTGGTAAAATGCTGGTAAGTGATGTTTTGTCTTTTTCCAAAATGTTATCAAAATGTTTCTTGACTGAGTTCATAAAGGTAGAATAATATTTTGGAAAAGTAGAAACTATCTTTTACGTCATGGTTGAGTGAAAGTATTGACATTTTGTGATATCTCTGTAAATACCTAAGGTCCATGTACTTACTTCAAAGTAGAGCTAGTTGTTCACTATCACCGAGCCCTGGTAGCTCAGTTGATAGCGTGCAGGACTTGAGAACACGGGGTCCAGGGTTTGATCCCTGGCTTGGCCAATTTCTTTCCAAGGACTGATGATAGTCACTGCGACAGGATTCCTCTAGCACCGCTGACCATTGTTTCGATGATGATCATGCTGGAAAGCAGCCAGTGGCTTGGAAAAAAAATTGTGTGAAGTACTGGTAAATGAAACTCCAGGAATGCATGGATAGGTG
Organism: Tridacna crocea; assembly: GCA_943736015.1. Taxonomy (NCBI): domain Eukaryota; kingdom Metazoa; phylum Mollusca; class Bivalvia; order Cardiida; family Cardiidae; genus Tridacna; species Tridacna crocea. Next base: position 25,747,218 of record OX031060.1, read on the forward strand.
CACTGGCCTCTGCATTGTAACTGAAATAATGTTGAAAATTGCATTAATCACCATATGATCAATCAATGTTAACTATCAAATTGGGAATGCATTAAACAAGGAAATAACTCGGAATATTTTTTGACACAGCTGAATTTTCACTGAGTAGACAACTGCAGCTGAGGATTGGCATCCACATAGTGCTACATGTCAACTGAAAGATTTCATACACAACTTATAATTTCAGCTGCAAAGCTTGATGTATTAGCCTCCCACACAGCCCAACAATCAGCCAAGATGGCACTCGACGGCAAGTACACCATGTCCCGTCAGAGGGCCCTTATGAACCAGCGAGTAGCCTGGCGACACACTCGGTAAGAAAAATTGAAAGACTTGTATCTCTTGCCTTAAACCTCTGTGAGAAGAAGTTATACATACTCTTATTTCACGTTTTTTGGTATTTTATCAGGAAATAATGGTTAATTATAACGTTTATTATTCATGGTAACAACCAATGAAATTTACAGCAGATAGCTTGACTCTTGTATTGAAGGTAGTAACAGTAGTTCCGATGCATAGGTACATAGGTAAACAGGGCTTTGCCATTCAGTCAGGCAGAAAAAGTTATTTAACCCTTTACCACACAATGACGCCTTTTAACTACCCTAAAGAAGAGGCTTTTTGAAAACTTTGTGGGAAAAGGAGAAAATGCTGGTAGCTAGCATTTTCTCCTTTTCCCACAAAGTTTTCTGTCCTCGCATACAAAAATTGTGTCATTTGAGCCACTATGAAAATGTTGTCTGCAAATGCTTTGGATTTGGATACGCCTACAATTTTACCGTGTGGTAAAGGGGTAATTTATGCGCATTTACCCCATGTTTCTTGTGTTTTATGTAATGTTTTTAATGCATTGTTATATGAGGGAGGTGATGCCATGGAAAACTTCAGAAAAACAAATGTTTAAAAAAGGGATGAGAAGTATGAAATAGAATGCATGTTATTTTCAGGTCCAAAATTTATTTCATTTCATGAACATTATCACGAGATTTTTTATGAGTGGAGCATGACTCATGAAAATATTACAATGATATTCACACAATGAAATAAATTTCGATCTTCCACCAAAAAAAAGCAAGTTTCCTCTATTTATTCCTTTTTAGCTCTACCAAGTCTAAAGTTCGGAGCATCATCTTTTACCAAACAATACCAAGTTTGAACAGCCATACCGGAGAAAGCTTTTGAAAACATGGAAGGGAAAATGAAGAAATGCTGATAACTGCAAAAAAGAAATACAAAAGCGAGTTTGGCAAAATTAGTTTAATGAAAGCGTACCTTAACCTCTTACCACACGGTGTTGCCTTTTTGACAGCCCTGTGGAAAAGCCTTTTGAAAACATTATGGAAAAAGAAGTAAATGCTGGTAACCAGCATTTTCTCCTTTTCCTACAGTGTTTTCTACTGCATCAAAAGAAAATCACATCTTTTGAGCTATACTGAAATTGTTGTATGCAACTGATTTCAATTTGGATGGGTCTAAAACTTTGTTATGTGGTAAAGGGTTAATACTTCAGAGATGTAAGAACATAAAAAATCACTGCAATACCTTCACTAGTATTGAGTACTATATGGATGACTGGCATCCCTTTCTTACCATTTCAGAGATTCCGATAGCACTGCAACCACAAAAAGGGAATACAAAAACAAGTTTGGCAAAATTAGGTCCATGGAAAATTACCTGAATGCTCGTCAGAAGTCTGAGCGTGCCACTGTAGGACACACGTATAGTGATGAAGAAGATGAGGCACTGGATGAAGTGGATGAAACACACGAGCCTCAAGTATGTGGGCTTGTACTGTCACCAGCACCGACAACAGCCAAGAGGTCATCAAAGTCATTTTTGTCAAAGCTGAAAAAGGTAATGATAGTTGCACGAAAAGAATCTCACATGTGTTGGCATCTGAGATAAAATTTCATTAACTCTTTACCAAACAATCCTGACTTTTAATTACCCTGAGAAAGAAAGCTTTTGAAAACATAGTGGGAAAAGGAGAAAATGCTGGTAACCAGCATTTTCTCCTTTTCCCACAATGTTTACTACCCTTCCCAAATCAACTTTCAATTTTTGACTCATGTTTATTTTTATACCTCCGTAAAACGCATGTTTTCGGGGTTTACTGGAATCAACCTGTCTATCTGTGTACCAAATACTAGTAATTGCCTGTTTCTTTCAAAGTGCTAGCGGGGGTATTAAGTCACATTCAGTGACAACTCAGTTTCTTCTGCAAATGTTTTCCATTTTGGTTAGTCCAACATTTTGTTGTTTGGTAAAGAGTTAAAGGAATCTGAGAAAAATGTTACTAGGCTCACTTCTGGTGGACGGAATCGTTTCAAGATCAGACTTATATTCAAAAACTATTCCAGTCATGTGAGGTAGGCCCTGGATCTCAGCAATTACTATATTACAAGGCTTGATAGTTGATACCATAGATAACATGTTCATATCTCCAACTCGGCCAGTGTCTTTCCAAGGATCGATGATTATGCCCCCTTAACTAATGGAGGGGGTATACTGGAATCGCCATGGCCTTCTGTCCATCCGTCTATCCATAGACACCAATTTGTACGGAACAATACTCCAACAGTTTTTCACATACTGAACTCAAATTTACACACATGGTTTCTATATGAGGTTGTGCATGTGCAGTTTTCATAACCCTGCTGCAATTTGTTGTGGAATTATCTCCCCTTGAACTTTTTTCAACTCTTACTTTTGTACTAAACCATTCTGCATTCTGTGACAAAGATCTGTTTTCATGACAAGGAGCTGGTGGGGGGTATAATCATGTTTAATGATAGCTCTAGGTGTGACAGGATGTGTGCATCTCACTGCAGACAATGGTCTTGTGGGAAAGCAAACAGTAGCTTGAAAAGACTAATGTGTGAACAACTAATTGAAAGGAATTTGGAGAAAGCATGTTGCTCAGGCTGCCTAAATAGAACTGAAACAGTATTGAAAACTTGCTCAACCAATATGCAAATGAGGAAACATCATATGAGCTTCATTAAAAATTACACCCTCACAGTAGATAGAAAAAAATGCAGTTAACCCATTCCCAAATGATCCCTGGTTTTTAATGCCCTGAAAAAGAAGCCTTTTGAAGACATTGTGAGAAAAATAAAAAATGTTGGTAACCAGCATTTTCTCCTTTTCCCAAAATGTTTTCTGGCCTCCCAGAAAAAAATTCAATTTTTGAGTCACATTTTTGTTTTCTATAAATGCTTTCAATTTAGACCAGTCTAAAATTTTGTGTGTTCAATATTTTTTTGTTTAAAAATCTGTGTTACAGATAATAGTATTGAGTTTAACACAAGTTTGACTGTATATTTCTCTTTGTCCTTGTTTTCTTAGAAACGTTCCGAGACGACAGAAGATGATGGCGCAAACCTGGTATACAAAGGAAAAGCAGGGAGGAAATTTTTTGAAGACGATGATTAGTTTTACAAGGTTTTATATATTGGAACTTTGGCTGATTTGTCATCTTTGTATTTACTGAGTCATTCCTGATGCTGCCTGAATGCCATGTTGTCTATTTGTGCATACATTAATCGCAATGTTTTATTGTTCTCGTTACAAGACAACAACAGGATCAGAAAAATTCCAGAATTCGTACTTGTCCTCCTACCATTTTGCACTCATTTTTTCCTGCAGTTAGACAAAAAAGGATAATCCACTTGCTCTCACCAGAATTTTACTATTAACTCATTACCACACGACAAAATTTTAGACTTATTCAAATTGAAAGCATTTGCAGACGACAAAATAAAGGTGACTGAAAAATTGAAATTTGTTCTGGGAAGGGCAGAAAACACTGTGGGAAAAGGAGAAAATGCTGTTACCAGCATTTTCTCCTTTTCCCACAGTGTTTTCAAAAGGCTTCTTTCTCAGGGGCGTCAAAAGTAGGGATTGAGTGGTAATGGGTTAAGGATGTGTGGATGAGTGAATTTTTTGGACCCTGCTACAAAAATGTATGCTTGTCCCTTTTGAAAAGATTCGCAACCAACAAATGTCGCGGAACTGATGGGATTGATCTTTGAAAGATTTGAAAGAGTAGAAAGCGTTTTTGGAAGTAGCCATTTACTAGTCAACAAAATTTTAGACTTGTCCTAATTGAAAGCATTTGCAGACAACAAAATAAACGTGACTCAGAAATTAAAACTTGACTCTAGAAGAGTAGAAAATATGTGGGAAAAGGAAAAAAATGCTGGTTACCAGCGTTTTCTCCTTTTCCCACTATATTTTCAGGAGGGTTTTTCCCCTAGGTCGTAAAAAACAGGGATAGCTTGATAAAGGGGTAGGAAGAAATGACGGTTACCTGCATTTTCTCATTTTCAATACATGTTTTCAAACGCCATCTTCCTCAGGGTCATAGAAACTGTTTGGTCACTCCTTTAAAGAAAAGTTTCCAAAAAAATTGTGAAAAAAGAAAACAAATGCAGGTAACTTTCTTCTGGTTGAATCACAGGATTATAATGTGAGGGCTTAACTCATTACCAAATGGCAATATTTTAAGCTTGTCCAAATTGAAAGCATTTGCAGACGACAAAAAAAAAAGTGACTGAAAATTTGAAAATGTTTTGTGAAGGGTAGAAAACAGTGTGGGAAAAGGAGAAAATGCTGGTTACCAGCATTTTCTCCTTTTCCCACAATGTTTTAAAAAATTTCCGCTCAGGGTTGTCAAAAGTGGGGATTGAGTGGAAATGGGTTAATTCAAGGCATCCAATAATATCTATTCTGTGAAAGGTAGAGAAAAATAGTCTTTTAACCTTTTACCAGACGAGAAAATTTAAACTCTGTCCAAATTGAAAGCATTTGCAGACGACAATTTCAGTTTGGCTGAAATGGTGAAACTGTTTATGGATAGCGTAGAAAATATTGTGGGAATGGTTTCAAAGGTGTCATTGTGTGGTAAAGGGTAAATCTTTTACCAAAAAACAAAATTTTGGGCTAGTTAAGATTAAAAGCATTTGCAGACACACTTTGAATGTGGCTCAAATGCTAAAGATGTGAGTGAAAGGACATCAATCATTGTTGGAAAAGGAACAAAATGTTACAAGCATTTCTCTTTTTCTCACCATGTTTTCCAAAGCCTTTTCTGTAAAGGTTGTTAGAAGTTGGGGTTATATGGTTAAAATGCTAATATAATTATATCCCCATTTGTGTATTTTTCCCCCACTTACCTGTATATTTGATACTTTTATTGTGAAATTTTGTACTTTTTTTCAGAGCTCCAGATAAGAGGGATTGATGTATTCTAAATCCATTATTTCTCTTCCAAACCCTACCTTGTGGGTACTCACTAGAATCGTCCCAATGAGACGATTCAAATGAGTACTCATAACATAGTGTTTGGTGGACAATAAATAATATTTTCAATTTTGAAATCAAAATCACTCCCTTTATCAGGAGCTCTAGTCTTTGCCATGTGCTAGTTGTTTTTTCTTTCCTAGTTTTTGTGTACATTTTGATGTTGATCCATATTATTATTCAACCCTTTATCACATATGATTTGATATGATGATTCCGAGGAAAAATAGCCTATTGGAAAAGAAAACACTGAAAAGGAGAAAAGGGTAGTAACTGGCATTTACTCATTTTCCCATTTTTTTTTCGAAGCCTTTCTCTCACTTTTTTTGTTGTCTTTCACACTCAATTTTCATCATTTCAGTGACATTGAATATTTCACTTGCTTGTTACCAGTATATTCTCCTTTTCCCACAATATATTGAAAAGCTATCTTCCCTTAGGTTGTTAAAAATTAAAATTGTATGATGATGGGTTAAATATTTCATAGGCATTGTTATAGGCTAATTTAATTTTTATCAAGCTGTGGTTTTGTTGGAGTGAAATATTTTCTTACTTTTTTACCATAACCCAATTATTTTTACATCTTTTTAGCTCACCTGAGCACAACATGCTCAAGGGGAGCTTTTAGGATCACCCAGTGTCCATCGTGCGTCATGCGTTGTCAACAATTCTTTAAAAATCAACTCCTCCTAAACTGCTGGGCCAATTTGGACAAAACTTGGCTGGAAAACTCTTCTTTTCTGAAAGTGCGGGTCAGATTTTGAAAGGACTTTTACAGGTGACCTTTGGAAAATTGCTTGGCAAAAATGATTTTGTTTCCAGTGTTTTAATACCTCAAAAAAAAAAAATGGATATGGTCCTATCAAAAATTCGGGTGAGCAAGCCAGGGCCATCTTGGCCCTCTTGTTTCTGTTATTAACCATATTTCATACATGATATTGCACACAAATATTACATGCTTCATCCATTTCTATCTAAATACTGTTATTTTTGGATATTCATTCTGTCCCTATGTGAATATTGGTCTTTGATAGTTTCTTTTAACCCATTACCAAACAATCCCTGGTTTTTATGACCCTGAGATAGAAGCCTTTTGAAAACAATGTGGGAAAAGGAGAAAATGCTGGTTACCAGCATTTTCTCCTTTTCCCACAATGATTTCTACCCTTCTGGAAAAAAAAATATCAATTTTACGATTACACTTATTATGTCGTCTGCAAGTACTTTCAATTTAGACCAGTGTAAAATTTTGTTGTTTGGTAAAGAGTTAAGTCTTTCCCAAACAAGCCCTGGTTTCTATGTGTCTGCAGTACAAGTCTTTAGAAAACACTATGGGAAAAGGAGAAATTGCTTGTAATGAGCAATTTATCCTTTTCCCACAGTGTTTTCTAGCCTGTCGGAAAACTTTCTGCCATTCTCATCAAATTCAAAATTGTCATCTGCAAACACTTTGAGTTTGGGACAGCCTAAAATTTGCCATTTGGGAAAGGGTTAAGCAAACCTAGTGATTGGAAAATACAAATTAGCCAGGCTCTGACAAAAGAGGGCTTAATGCATCTCTATGATTATGATACCAGGCAAGATATCATATAAAAATGAATCCATGAAATATTTTGTATATCAAACGAAAGAATCAAGAGGTAGAATTGTCCTAGGATAAGCAGAAAATTGACCAAGAGCAAAAGTTAATGGTCCAGATCAGCCTGTACGGACTTTGCATGCTGACCTGGGCCACTACTTTTTGCTGATACATTAAACCCCCTTTTCACCGGGCATGACACTTCAGGCTTTTATTCTGTTCCAGACTGGTCCAAATTGAAAGCACTTGCAGACCAAAAATTAAATGTTACTCAAAAATTGAAAGTTGTTTTCAGCAGGGTAGAAAACATTGCGGGAAAAGGAGAAAATGCTGGTTACCAGTATTTTCTCCTTCTCCGGCAATGTTTTCTAAAGGCTTTTATTTCAGGGTTGTAAACACCAGGGATTGTTAGGTAAAGAGTTAAACCCCAGTTTTCATCAAGTATGGCACATACATGTTCGTTATATGACACTTCAGGCTTTTATTCCATACCAGACAACAGAATGTTGTCCATATTGAGAGTATTATCTAGTAGTTGGTGAAAAACTGAGTCGGATAATGTCCATTCCATGTCAGTATTCATATTTCTAGATAATTTGTCAGCAACTAAGTTTTCCCGACCTGGTATATGAAAGATGCTTAACCAAAAGTCAAGGATTATTACATGAACACATCTCAGAAGATGTTCACAATTGTTAACAATATCCTGCACCTTTTCAGGAGTTAATTTCACAGTCATAGTCACAGAGTTTATGATGAAGCCTACAAAATTTATTTCTTGAGTTGGAATCAGGACTGATTTGTCTGGGTGGAGGTAGGCTGTCCACACGTTTGACAGTCTCTGAAATATTTTCAGAATAGCTTGTTATGTCATCACTTTTAAGAAACTATCATCTATATAAGTAACATTACTATGTCCCAGTTTCCTTAATGAGGAGAAAACTGGCTTCATAATTTTTGTGTAAATTCTCTGTGCTGGCGCTAAACCATTGGGGAGCAATGTAAAGACAAAATACTTTTGGTCCCAAAAAAAAGAAAGCCATCCCTGACTCCCAGGACTCACAGGTACACTATGATATGCTCTTTCAGATCAATAGAGGCAAAATAACATCCTGGAGTAACCAAATGTAAAGCAGCTTTAAGTGTTTCCATTTTGAAATGATATTATTGAACATTCTCATTAAGCTTACGTAAATTTAGTATTAATCGATAGCTGCCATCTTTCTTAGGACGCAAGAATATAGTGGACACATATTTAACTTCATATGCTTGAACTTGCCTTATAACACCTTTATGCATTAGTTTACTCACTTCTTCATTAATGATTAGTATCTCCTTTTGGACAGATTTTATATTTGATCTGCTAGTGGAGAAAGAAGGGAGAGTGTCAAATTCAATCTTATATCCATTTTGCAATATATCTAAAATCCATTTGTCAGATGTTATATTTAACCAGTTCCTATAGTTTGAAGTAATTTTTCACGAAATGGAATTATCTGGAGTATAACAAATTTTTAATAAGGATAAAGTACTCACATTAGATTCATTTCATTTATTTACTGAGAGTGTGGTTTGTGGCCTGACCCTTGATTCTTCGTTCTTGTGTATGATGGTCGGGCCTTTCAGTCTAAAAAAGCTTTCTGTCTGAAGTCCCCTCTTGGCTCCTTTTCAAAACGGGGTCTCTTCATTTGTGGACCACTGTAATTGGATGGTTTAGGCCTTGATTTTCTACCAGCCAGATTCTGAGTGAGTTTTTGAGCTTCGTTTAAGTCTCGCATTTGCTTATGCAAGTCGTCTCCAAAAAGATGCTCTGTTACAGGGACTGAACCCTGGCAGAGCTTCCTATATTGTTTGGAGACCGCAGACTTCAGGAATTGCCTTCATGTTTGCAACATTTCCCAGTGACCATATACTAAGATCTGGAAAGCATCACAGGCCAAATCAAATATGTCAGTTTTTGTATTGTCCTGCAAGCATTTGTTCATTATTTGGACAACAAGGAGCATAGCTTTTGTTGTGATCCTTTGATTTTTGAAGAGCATTTTATCATTGCCCTTGTAAGGTTCCATCAAATTATCAGAGTTCCATAACTCAGGATTGATAAGGGGCACCCTTATGAACTCACAGATCCCTGGTACTTATCTATTTGTCCATAAGTTCCTTGCAAGCTGACTGAGAGTGGTTTGATTTCATTCCAGAATTAATTGGGGTAGCTAAATCTGAGTGCACATCATCTGAAAATTCATCCTTGGCCTCAAAATCTTCAGACAATTTTTGTAATTTGTCTACGTTACTTGAACATGAAATTTGTTCGGAATTTTCACTTTTGTTGGAAGAAGAAACCTTAAGGTCCTTAAATGACTGTCTCATATCATTGTCACTTTGTTTTTCAACGTCACTGTCAGACATTTCGTCTGTGGAAGATACATCCGAATAAAGCATATCAGTATCACTCACGCGAGAAATCCATCTTCCTGTTTTGTTTTTCGCCTATTTTTTCCCCGTTGAAGATTGCTTCGACGTTTGCCCATTAAATCTTTCTTCCTAAGTTTGAATAGATTGTTGAGGTTGTGCTATTTGGGGTGAAAGGTCAGGTGGAAAGCCGTAATACCCAGCGTAATATGGATTTGGAGCTGTGAAGTAAGATGTCGGCATCCATTGTTGTTGTTGTTGTCTCGCGGTATTTTGCAAGACTTCTTGTACTGAAAACAAAGGTCTTTGTCCAAGCCTACAGTACTGTAATGGCAGCCTCATTAATGGGGTCGGCATCACTTGGGGATTAGAAAATTTTTGGTTTTCACCCCCTGAAATAAGTTGCTCCAAACTGCATTCGCCAACATGCTCTATCGGGTTACCCGATTCATTCTGAGAAACGGCCCCGCAGGAAATAATACTTTCAGATTTTTGATCTGATTCCTGAGCTAAATCCATTGTGCTTGGAGAAAAACCTTTGTCCCCTCGGGGTATAAGGTTATCAGATCAATATAACACACATTATTTGTCACTAAATCACTAAAAACACTAGAACTATTTATGATGTCAATTTATACAAGTCAATTAAATGAGCAATAAGAAATAATCAGTTTATTCCGTGATTTAGAACTGAATTATGCTGCCTAACAAAGACTGTGGCTTATCAGTAGGTCCAAGTTCTCTTGGTCATTGTGTGAAACTTGATCCTAAAACTGATAAGCCCTGAAGAGTCTTGCATGTATAGCAATGCAAATCTGTGTCCACTTCCAGGGAACAAATTTTGAACCTGTTTCAACTTCCTTGATTCGAGGGACATGAGTTTGTGGTATGAATCAATCTTTCTATATGTGAATGTACATGTAATATTTGACACATGTTCATTTTTGTGATAAGTTTTGTTGAAAGAATAGGTTGTACAATAAACAAATTAACAGAGCCAAGATTCTGTTTGTCTCACAGCTTAATTTCAAAAATTTATGGTTGTAAAAAGTCTCTTTCTAAATGGCGTTTTATCTCTCTACCAGACAAGTAAATGTGGATACATGTATTTAGATTTTTCACATCTCACCAAATTAGAAAAGATATATGTCATTTAAATTTATATGAAGAAAAAAAAACAATAAAAATCATCAAGAATTAAGAGTTATGAAATTACATAAAGAAAATCATGGTGTTCCCTTAAAAGGCTATGTAGCCTCTCTGGTATTTTTAGATTTCATGCCAGAAATCAAAAATGCATTGTGGGAATGTCAAGTGACTAGCACATGACTAATGACGCTTAAATTTCATAACATAACAAACATATGATTACTTTCCATAATGTCATCTTCGCACGCTATGTTTGATACTTCATCAGTGTTTTTATTTCCTGTATGTAAGTGAGCAAGTTATTCATGTAAAAATAGACTGCTTTTCCAGTCGGTGTCTGCCTGGACAGTAGTAAATCTCTAATTTCTCTTGCTGTCGGATGGTTTTCGACAATGAAGGGCCACCTTTAAATTTCTGATGAAATTGAAAGCAATGATTTTGCAGACAACAAATGTTGGGATTTGTCTTTTTCAAATAAAAGAAAACATTGTTGCAACAAAAGGAGAAAATACTGGTTGCCACTATTTTTCCTTCTCTCCATTGCATTTTTAACTCATTACCACACGAGACAATTTTGGACTGGTCCAAATTGAAAGCATTTGCAGACAACAAAATAAAGGTGACTGAAAAATAGAAATTTGTTCTGGAAAGGGTAGAAAACACTGTGGGAAAAGGAGAAAATGCTGGTTACCAGCATTTTCTCCTTTTCCCACAGTGTTTACTAAAGGCTCCTTTCTGGGTGGCGTCAAAAGTAGGGATTGAGTGGTAATGGGTTAAAAACTTTTTTCAACTGGGTTCTTGAAACACAATGGTGTTTTTGAGATAGAAGCCTTTTGAAAACACGGGAAAAGGAAAAAATGCTGGTAACCAGCATTTTCTCCTTTTCCCATAATGTTTTCTACCCTGCTGGAAACAAATTTCAATTTCTTAATTATGTTTGATTTTTTGACTGCAAGTGCTTTCAATTTGGACAAATCTAAAATGTTGTAGTTTGGTATAGAGTTAAGTAGAGTTTATGTTAACCACACTTTTTGTTAAATCTTGTTAATTACTTCATTCATTATTTCTTGCATTTGAATGAAAAAATGACTTTATAAAGTTTACAGAGAACGACTTTTTCTTGTTATTCTTATCCATGTTTGCACATTATATAATGCTTCTTGGTACAAGTTGGCCTCTTTACAAACCCAAATAAATGGTCATGGCAAATGGAGAAAATAATTTACAGAAGTTCCCAAATGCATCTTTGTGGAAGATGATACAAATTTTTTCAGGTCAGGAGTTTTAACACGCACCCTCAACAATCTCTGTCTGTATGCCTCTTGGCCTGTCATTGTCTTTGTCGGTCTGTCCTTCACTCCTTCCATCCATCTGCTATGAAACAATGACGGGAAGATGCTCAGATAAATCTTCATGGTAAATGGAGAAAATAATCTACCAGAAATCTCCAAATACCTTGTTAAGAAGATGATACATAACATTTCTTTAAGAAAAGAATAACCTTCCCTCTCTCTGTCTCTGTCTCTCTCTCTCTCTGTCTCTGTCTCTCTGTCTCTGTCTCTGTCTCTCTATCTCTCTCTCTCTCTCTCTCTCTCTCTCTCTCTCTCTGTGACTTTCAGAACTACAGAAGACAGCTTCTGAAAATATTGTTGGAAAAAGAAGAAATGGTGGTAAGAAATGGTGGTACCAGCATACCTCCCTTTTCCACTATTCTATGGAGTGCAACACGCGAAAAGGGGCATTCGGACATTTGCGTAAAGTGTCGTCCCGGATTAGCCTGCGCAGTCCGCGCAGGCTAATCCGAGACGGCACTTTACGACTACATTAGATTTTGTGCTACAGTGGACTTGCGTAAAACAGAAAATCACATAAAATCGGAAAGTGTCGTTTTGGATTAGCCTGTGCGGAGTGCACACGCTGATCAGAGACAACACTTTACGCAAATGTCCGAATGACCCTTTTCGCGTGTTGCACTCCCTATGGTCATGCACAACCATTGAAATTATCTCCCTTTGAAATCTGACAAAAATTTAATTTTTGCAAATTTTATGACTTCTTTTGATTTCTTTTCACTTGGATGTCACTCACTATGAGTGGGAGCTACTTTTCCAACAGAAGAAATGTTGAGAAAAAGCTTCAGTATGAAACCTTGCAAATTTGGAGTTATCTCCCTTAAAACTGGTCCAGCAGCATTGTCAGTTGGTGATTAACCCTTTCCCAAACAATCCCTGTTTTTATGACCCTGAGATATAAGCCTTTTGAAAACATTGCTGGAAAAGAAGACAATGCTGGTAACCAACATTTCCTCCTTTTCCCACAATGTTTTCTCCCCTGCTGTAAATTAATTTTAATTTTTCGATTACTTTTATTTTGTCCTCAGCAAGCATTTTCTATTTGGACCCTTCTACAATTTTGTCGCCTGATAAAGGGATCAACTTTTTCTCTTTGTAATATCTTGTATTCAGAGCAGCGGTCACTGAAATAAAATAAAAGACAGATGAAGAGATATTGATGATAAAAAAATCTTAATATAGACTTCAAGAAAACACTGTGTCACTTGAAGAAAATGATCTGCCAGATGTTCTCAAATACTAGTAAGTCTTTTTCCACACATCCCAACTTTAACGGCCCTGAGAAGGAAGCCTATGGAAAAAATTGTTTGAAAAGGAGAAAATGCTGGTAACCAGCATTTTCTCCTTTTCCAACAATATTTTCTAGCCTATCAAAGTCAGAAATCATCATATTACCAAGATTTAATTTGTTGTCTGCAGATGCTTTGAATATGGTCCAGTCAAAAAAAAATGTCATTAAGAGTTTAAGAGAATGTGTTTGAAAACATTGTGGAAAAGCTCTCTCTCTCTCTCTCTCCCTAAAGATGAGAGCCTTTGAAAACATTGGTATCAGAATATTTTCTTTTCTACCCTTTCCAAAACAAATGACTTCATTTGAAAAAAAAAGCTAATGTGTTGTCTGCAAATGCTTTCAATATGGATCCATCACCACACAACAAAACACAAGACTTGTCCAAATTCAAAGCAATTACAGTGGACAACTTACACTTAACTCTTTATTAAACTACAAAATTTTGGGCTGGACCAAATTGAAAGCATTTGCAGACAACTAAATAACTATAGCTCAAATGATGATTTTTTTCCTTAAATGTGGTAGAAATCATTGCAGGAAAAGGAGAAAATGCTAACTGGTAACCAGCATTTTCTCCTTTTCCCACAATGTTTTCAAAAGGCTTTTGCACTGGGTCAGATTATATGTAAAGATGTGGTAAAGAGTTAAATGAGATTAGGAATTAAGAATGTCTTACATTGTTTGAATTTGTCTTTGAAAGGGTAGAAAACAATGCGGGAAAGGACAAAATGCTAGCTACAAGTTCTTTCCTTTTCTCTCAGTGATTTCATAAAGATTCCTGTGGTTTAATTAAATATTAAAGGGTTAAACCATCTTTTCTGACAGCAATGCAACAAGATGACTGTTTAACCCATTACCAAACGACAAAATTTTAGGTTTGTCCAAATCGAAAGCATTTGCAGATGACAAAATAAAAGTGCCTGAAAATTTGAAATTTGTTTTGTGAAGGGTAGAAAACATTGTGGGAAAAGAAGAAAATGCTGGTTACCAGCATTTTCTTCTTTTCCCACAAAATTTTCTAAAGGCTTCTTTCTCAGGGGCGTCAAGAGTAGGGATTGTGTGGTAATGGGTTAACCAGTTTTAAGGGAGATAACTCCATTTTTGCAAGGTTTTAGATTTGGATAAGTTACCATGAATTTGTTCAATGGAAAAGAAGCTTCCAATAATGGTGAGTATCGTCCAAGTCAGAAATATGCTAGAAATTGTGTGATAAATGGAAAAAAGCCTATTTAGTTTATTTTCAAAGGGAGATAATTTGACCATTCCTTATAGTTAGCAGAAATATCTCCAACAGTTGAATTTTTTCTTTGATAGAAAAAAAGTTGACTTGTAAAGTTTATCACTCCACACAGTTCCCAGTTTTGGTGACCTTGAGAGAAGAAGTCTTTTGAAAACATTGTGAAAAAAGGAAAAAATTGCTAGTTACCAGCATTTTCTTTTCCCACAAATTTTTCTACCCTGCTAGAAAGAAATTTCATCTTTGAATTACGTTTATTTTGTGGTCTTTAAATGCTTTCAATTTTGACCAGTTTAAAACTTTGTGTTTGCTTAAGAGTTTAACATTTTTCTTTGTAATAACTTGTATTCAGAGCAGCAGTACTGAAGAAAAATAACACAGATGAAGAGATATTGATGCTAAAAATCTTAATTAAGACTTCAAGAAAACATTGTGGTACTTGAAGAAAATGATTTATGTGCCAAAGGTTGTCAAATACCTCTTTTTCCTTGAACTCTTTACCACACAATCCCAACTTTAACGGCCTTGAGAAAGAAGCCTATGGAAAACATTGTTAGAAAAGGAGAAAATGCTGGTAACCAGCATTTTCTCCTTTTCCAACGATATTTTCTACCTTATTAAAGTCAGAAATCATCATATTACTAAGATTGAATTTGTTATCTGCAGATGCATTGAATTTGGTCCAGTCCAAAAATTTGTTGAGAAAGTTTCTTAAAACATTTTTGGATATCTGGATATCTTTCCTTCTCTTTGAAATTAAGAGGATAGCCTTTACAAACATTGTGGAAAACTGAGAAAATGCTTATATATGAGAATATTTTCTTTTCTACCCTTTCCAAGACAAATGCCTTCTTAGAAAAAAACCCAATGTGTTATCTGCAAATACTTTCAATATATCTGAAACTAAAGACTTTGCAATACTTCTGGTATTTAGTTGACCTTTTACCACACAGCAAAACACTACACTTGTCCAAATTCAAAGCAATTTACACTTAATCCATTACCACATGACAAAATTTTAGACTGGTTCAAATTGAAAGCATTTGCAGACGACAAAAAAAAGGTGACTGAAAAATTGAAAGTTGTTCTGGGATGGGTAGAAAACACTGTGGGAAAAGGAGAAAATGCTGGTTACCAGCATTTTCTCCTTTTCCCACAGTGTTTTCAAAAGGCTTCTTTCTCAGGGGCATCAAAAGTAGGGATTGTGTGGTAATGGGTTAACGCTTTACCAACCACAAATGTTTTGACAAAGTTGCAGACAACAAAATAACCATACCTCAAATTATGATTTCTTCCTTAAATGTGGTAGAAAACGTTGTAGGAAAAGGAGAAAATGCTGGTTGCCAGAAATGTTTTCGAAAGGCTTCTTGCACTGGGTCGGATTGTGTTGTACATGAAATGGAATTTGTCTTTTATTGGATAGAAAGCATTGTAGGACAAGAAGAAAATGATGGTTACCAGCTCATTCTCCTTTTCTCACAATGATTTCATAAAGATTTCTATGGTTTAATTGAATAAGAAAGGGTTAATCCATTTTGACAGCAATGCAACAAGATGACCGTTTAATCAGTTTTAAGGGAGATAACTCCATTTTTGCAAGGTTTTAGATTCAGGCTAGTTATCATGAATCCACGTAATGCAAAAGAAGCTTTCAATAATGGTGAGTATCGCCCAAGTCAGAAAAATCATAGAAATTGTGTGACAAATGGAAAAAACCTGATTTTGTTGGTTTTCAAAGGGAGACAATCTGACGATTTTTTATTACAGGTAGAATCATAGGACTGATAGTCCTGAGAGTCGCCCGATGGATAATGTGTTAGAAGTTTTCACCCTTAATAAATTTCCAAAGGTAATCTATTTCAAGCATTGAAGATACAACTTGATTTAGCCATAAGATAGTATCATGCAAGCATAATTTTGGAGTTGTATTTTCTCCTTTTCCCACAATGTCTTTGAAAGGCTTCTTGCACTAGGTCAGATTGTGTTGTAAAGAGGTTCATGAAATGATGGAGTTTGACTTCTATAAGGTAGAAAACATTTTGGGTAAAGGAGAAAATGCTGGTTACCAACCTTTCTCCTTTTCCCTCAATGATTTCATAAAGATTTAGCCACAAGATAGTATCATGCAAGCATAATTTCTGAGTTGTAGAGCTCTCAAATCCTTGAATCTCTCACATAAACATTAAAATTCACATGAAAAAATAGGAGGTGAGAATCAAAATTTGTGCCAAGCAACAGCTTTAAACAGTTCAAAGATTTCATATTTACTAAAACTCACATACCAGCCTGTTTTATGATATTTGTTCACAGTAGCCGACTGATTTTGCAAGACTGTATGGTGGTCCAGTCCATGGTGCTAATGGGTAATTATTAAACAATTCCCACTAAGTTTTCTCAACAGATAGTCAAGGCATCCTGTAGAAAAGACGGTTGTAGTTGAAAATACTATTAAGGATGTCCGCAAACTTGTTCAGTTCATGACTACTTGTCTCAGATACGCAAATTATACCTGATGTCTCTGTGAAAGCAATTCCTTTTCCCACAATGTCTTTGAAAGGCTTCTTGCACTGGGTCAGATTGTGTGGTAAAGAGTTTCATGAAATGATGGTATTTGGCTTTTACAGGGTAGAAAGCATTTTGGTTACGAGCCTTTCTCCTTTTCCCTCAATGATTTCATAAAGATTTCTCTGGCTGAATAGAACAGGGGAGGGTTAAACCATCCATTCTGACAGAAACGCAACAAGATGACTTAAATCAGTTTTAAGGGAGATAACTCTGATTTTGTAAGGTTTTAGATTCAGGCAAGTTACCATGAATTTGTTCAATGGAAAAGAAGCTTTCAGTAATGGTTAGTAAAGTCAAAGACTTAAAAATTCTAGAAATTGTGTGATAAATAGAAAAAGGTTATTTGGTTGATTTTCCAAAGAGACACAATCTGACCATTCTTCATTGCAAGTAGAATCAAAGGACTGGTAGTCCTGAGAGACGCCTGGTGTGTGACATAATTTTAGACAAGTCGAAATTGAAAGCATATGCAAACAACAAAATGTGACTCAAAAATTGAAATTTTGTGAAAAAAAGAAGAAAATGCTGGTTTTGAGCATTAACTCCTTTTTATTCAGTGTTTTCCTTACTCCATCAACTGAGGGTTACTTATACTCAAGATTATGAAGATCTTTACTTGAGGATTGAGTGTGAGAAATATAACAAAAATAATTACTTTCTTGGACTTCCTCTATGAGACAGGAACAAATTGTATTGAATATTATCACACTGGACTATAGTTGAAGGGTAGTATGCAGCCTCAATATTCTCTGGCATAGTTCTTTGGACGAGTCTTTTTAAAAACCAAAACTGTATCTTTATATCACAATTCTGCTGAGCAGGATATAAGACTGGGTTGAACAGTCAATTTAAACATTTGACCTTCAACAATGACCTTGACCTTGGGTGTATTGAAACAAACTTTTTGCATGACATGAGTGCTTGTTAAGGAGATCAAGTGTGAAGTTTTTTGAAATCCATTGATAAATGTAGAAATTGTGCTCTGGACATGGTCAATTTGAACATTTGACCTTCAACTGTGACCATGACCTTGGGTGTATCAAAACAAACTTTTTGCATGACACTAGTACATGTTAAGAAGAGCATGTGTGTAAAATTATTCTGAAATCCAATGATAAATATAGAAGTTATGCTCCGGACAAGAATGAGACGCACAAACTATCGCATGCATGAATGCACACACACACGGAGAGGCACACAGGTTAACTCTATACTCCCCGCCACCCCTCAAATTCATGGCAGGGGCATAAAAACTATCATTCTAAAAGGGATGTAAAACAAAATAAACAATTATTTACTTGCAGTTCAATTTTATTTCAAACCCTTACAGTCATCTTAAAAATCTGTTTAATTTACACTGGAAAAAATTCACCAGCCCAGCAAAAACAGGTTAAGTATGATAGTGAAGAAATAATTGCTTTCTACGGCAAAAAAAAAGCATACTGTATGCTCCGTACTTTTCTATAAAATACATGTTCCATGAATCTCAAATAAAATACATGTTCCAAAAATCTCAAGACAATCAAGAAAACATAGTGGCAAATGGAAAAATTGCTTTTTAAAATAACTTTTTTATGTTTGAAAGAAAGAAAACTCTTTACCAGGAAACAAAATTTAGATTTGTCTATATTGAAAGCATTTGCAGACACTGAGCTAAATTACATTAGGGAATATGCTGTTGTAGCAGCATTTTATCCTTTTCCCACTATGTTTTTAGAAGGCCTTCTACCTCCTTCACAGAGTTACAGGATAGTTGGTTAAGTGTTACTTCAATCAGAGGTCTTTATTCCTTTACCCAATTATCCCAGGGTTTTAAAAACACTGTAAAAGGCTTTTGTAAACAATGTGGGAAAACGAGAAAATGCTGATAAACAGCATTTTCTCCTTTTCATGTTTCAATTCTCATCTCTCATTGATTTCAAATTGGGCAAGTCTAGAATTTTATCATCCTGTAATTTGTTGACTGAATAGTGCTTTAACTATTCCCCACACAATCCCGACTTTTAACAACCCCGAAGAAGAAAGCCTTTGAATTGAAAACATTGTGGGAAAAGGAGAAAATGCTGGTAACCAGCATTTTTTCCTTTTCCCGCAATGTTTTCTACCCTTTCCAAATCACATTTCAATCTCTGATTCACATGTATTTTGTCCTCTGCAAATGCTTTTAATTTGGACTCGGCCAAAACTCTTTCAACATTATGTCAGTCATATCGTGCTGTGATCTAGTTTCATTTCGATAACTGCAAAAGTTGCATACACAGTAAAAAAAGAACTAGTAACATTTAGCTGGGTTTTGATATAGACAACTACATGTAGTCGAATACAGTAAGAATTGTTGCATGGAGTGACGTAATTATCGTAATACAAAGGCACAGGTGAGGACGTACTTGATATAGCATGACACACCTGTATTTATCTCTTACTTTATCATCTTTTCACTTCAAATCATCCCCTTATGCATGATGAATTATTGGATCTTTCCCCAGGCTACTTTTGAAAATAATGTGGCAAAAGCAGCACTATTTGTGACTTGCGATTTTTTACTCTTGACACATTATTTTTCATATTTACATGCTTGTTTCTATCTACCAGATAACAAAATTTTAGATTTGTTAACTCTTTACTAGATGAGGTAATTTTGGTGAGCTGAAATTGAAAGAATTTGCAGATGACAAATTTAGTGGGTCTAAAAAGGTGGTATTATTATCTGTACAGGAAGAAAATACTGTGGAAAAAGGAGAAAATGCTCAGTATGAGCATTTTCTCCTTTTTTCACATTGTTTTCAAATGCCTTCAACCTCAGAGCCATAAAAATCAGGGCTTATCTGGGGAAAGGGGTCAAAAAGAGAAACATTTATGGATAAATATTGCTCAATTAAAAAGACCCGTCTCTGAACGGGTGAAAATGTTGAAGAAGTAGCATTTATGGAGTTTTTCTTCCCAAAAGCCTTCTCCCTAAAGGTCAGGAAATGAAAAGGTATTCTGATAAAACAGATATGTAAATGCATAACTGGACCTAAATTCACCAACCATTCTATCTGGTGTTCACAGTATCAAATTCTAAATTCAGAAAGTAACATCATTCCTGCGTGGCTAAACATATTGGTTTTGTAAATTATGGCCCTGAAAAATTCACATTTCATGTAAAAAAGGAGACAAAGTGACTACTGGTTTTTTTTTTCCCTTCCCACATGGCTAAACATGTTAGTTTTGTAAATTATGGCCCCAAAAAATCCATATTTCATCTAAAAAGGGAGACAAAGTGACTACTGGTTTTTTTTTTCCTTCAATCCACAAAAAGATGATAGAAGATAAGCTACATGGAGTGTCACTAAAAATACACAACCTTTTGGTCTGACAGTGCACCATATTTTGTTACATAAAAATACATGTAAAATGGACAAGTCAATGAAATAAACATTATTACTGTGATAACATGTATAAAAAATATTATCCATAATATGTAAATACAGTTGCATCATATAATTCAAGGCAAATGAATATAGGCCCTTTCAGTTTTTCATACTAATCATACCAAATAATGACAATGACAGAATATAGGCCTTATTAAATGTTTATCAAATCTGTAGCATTAGAAAAAACACCTTGCAGACTTCCTTCAATGTAATTTATGGCAAGCACAAAAGAAATTAATTAACCCTTTAGCAAACAATCCCTGATTTCTACGACTCAGATGAAGAGGCCATCTGAAAACACTGGGGAAAAAGAAGAAAATGCTGGTTACAAGCACTTTCTTCTTTTTCCACAATGTTTTCTACACTCTTAAAGTTTCAATTTCTGAGTGACATTTATTGCATTGTCTGCAAATGCTTTCAATTAGGACAAGTCTATTTTTTTGTCATTTGGTAAAGAGTAAACTTTCATGTACTTCCTAGCAAAATTATTACGGTTAAGAAAGTTCAACAAGTCAAAATTTCTCGCATGTAATTCCTCATATTTAACAAAAACAGAATTCAAGTCTCATCAACTTGACAGTGTTCATAGCAAAATGTAGCTGTAAATGTATCTAGGATTTGTCAAAATTTCTTCCATGAAATGCATAGCAAACTTGTGCTAGTATCTGGACCTTACTAAACTTTCTTTCATGTAATCATGTTCTGACAAAAGCATGACAATTAGTTAAGTCTTTACTAAACGACAGCATTTTAGACCAATCCAATTTGAAAGCATTTGCAGACAGCAAAATTAATGCGACTCGTAAATTGAAATTTGTTCTGGGAAGGGTGGAAAACATTGTGGGAAAAGAGAAAATGCTGATTACCAGCATTTTCTCCTTTTTCAACAATGTTTTGAAATGCTTCTTTCTATGAGTCTTGAAAACCCAGGATTGTTTGGTATATAGAATTAATAATGGCTTTCACCGAAATTTTATGTTGAATTACATAAAAATTCCATAAGAGATCTCAATAGAGAAAAAGAAATTTGGCCCATACTTTCTTAAGAACCTTCTGTAGACTATATTTTCATAGTATCAAAAGATTAAACTCCTTATTACAAACAACTTTTTTTTTTATTTCTCACAATAATTTTTTGCACTGTGTTAAATGCCAAAATGTTTCAAAAGTGGTCATATAAAATAGTTGTCTGCTTAACATAATTATGATGCTTTATTTCATTTGAATTGTTGTTATCAACAGGTTTTTTTCCCCACAAATCTGGTTCAAAATCTGTATCACTGGGACAACAAGGTAGTCTGCTATGAATTTCTTTGTATAAGCTTTGGTACACTAACTTAACACATCAAAATGGGAACTGAAAGAATATCACAACAAATGGGCTATATACAATGCGTAGGTGAAAATAACCTGAACCATTTCGATAGGTGAGTGCAACACTATTCCAAGTGCCTGTACATTGTACAGGCACTTAAAATAGTGTTGCACTCACCTATCGATTTACCAGACAACAGAATTTTGGGCTCCTTGATATCAAATATGTTTGCAGACCACAGGTTAGATATGACTAAAACATTGGGGTATAAAATATTGTGGGCAAAAGGAGAAAATGCTGGTTACCAGTTTTTTCTCCTTTCCCCTTGATGTTTTCAAAAGCATTTTTCCTTGGGGCCTTTGTAAAACTCTTGTTTGGTAAAAGGTTAACTGGCTCCAGAGACAAACAGTTTTCATATCACAACTTA
Organism: Tridacna crocea; assembly: GCA_943736015.1. NCBI lineage: Eukaryota > Metazoa > Mollusca > Bivalvia > Cardiida > Cardiidae > Tridacna > Tridacna crocea. The sequence goes on from OX031060.1 coordinate 25,769,304, forward strand.
ATTCGTAGGAAGGAAAATTACAGTGGTTTCCTTCATACTGTTGATAAAGATTAGACTGCAGGGGAAATGATAGTCTTTAATCTGGTTTAACTTTTTAACACACAATCCTGACTTTTAATGACCCTGGCAGAGAAGCCTTCTGAAAACATAGTGGGAAAAGGAGAAAATGCTGGTAACCAGCATTTTCTCATTTTTCCACAATGTTTTCTACTTTTTCCAGATCAAATTTCACTTTTAGATTCATATTTATTTTGTCGTCTGCAAATACTTTCAATTTGGACAGGTCTAAAATTTTCTTGTTTGTTAAAGAGTAAACAGATTCCAAGTGATTGGTACAACCAGCAAGTTGCAGCACAGCGCAATAGTGACAAACCAACAAAATTTATGAAAACCCCTATGCCTTGGCATGAGATGCAGACATTCAGACTAAGTAATCAGGCATTGCCAAGCTTATTTCATTTGCATTCATCAATGCTAACCCTAACTAATTTTCACTCAAATTTTTCAAACATTCTGCCCAAGAACGTTTGACATAGTAATTGCATTTTTTTCTATAATCCTTGAACATTTTCATAACATTCACCAACATCATATTTAGCACTCTAAAGTTTTAACTCTTTACCAAACGACAAAATTTTAGACTTGGCCAAATTGAAAGCATTTACACATGACAAAGCAAATGCAACTCAAAAAATGAAATTTGTTTCCAGTAGGGTAGAAAACATTGTGGGAAAAGGAGAAAATACTGGTTACCAGCATTTTCTCCTTTTCCAACAATCTTTTCAAAAGGCTTCTATTTCAGGGTCATAAAAACCAGGGCTTGTTTGGTAAAGAGCTAATAGATTTTGAAAAACAGATACATGTACACATACTTACAAATGAAAGATGAAAAACATCTACTTTACTTCAATACAGCAGTTTTATATTAACAAATAATTTACGAGCCAATCTTTCATTTCTCCCTCCTCTGGTTTAGTAGGATTTACAGTGTTTTGATATACCCAACACAGATGACTTCCTCAATAATGACTTATGTACGCCTTTACGAGCCCTTGTTGTAGACCATTTCGTGAAACATTGTCGATTACTTTTTACCCAATTACCACACAATCCCATATTTTAACGACTTTAAAGAAGAAATATTTAGAGTATTAGTGTAGGACAAAGACAAAATGGCCGTCACCAGCATTTTCTCCTATCCTCTATTTTTACTATTCCAAAAACAAAAGTTGTCATTGTAGTAATATTTGATCCAAGGTCTAAATGCTCTCCTGTTGGCGCAGCCCAAAATTTTGTGGTATAGTAAAGAGCTAATACCCTATCAAAATGTAACATAATAGAAAATTACTTAGAACTTGTATTGAATTAAAACTGTTAGTATAAAAGACCGAGACTGTATTACAGATAGCTATACATGTATTATCCAGAACAAAAATCAAACAGAACTAAGCTTAGACAGTGGGTGGGGAACAGTATATTTACAAGTAAATGTTTATATTATTAGCACTTTCCGTATATCAGTTCTATATACACCATGCAATTTCATGATACACATACAAATTAAAAATTAAACATAACACTTTTATTAGTTTTAAATCAATATTGGCACACAAATACATTAATATTAATGCAATTTTTTCAACCTTTTTAAAACAACAGTCCATTTAACTCATTACCACACAAGAAAATTTTAGACTGGTCCAAAATGAAAGCATTTGCAAGCAACAAAATAAAGGTGACTGAAAAATAGAAATTTATTCTGGAAAGGGTAGAAAACACTGTGGGAAAAGGAGAAAATGCTGGTTACCAGCATTTTCTCCTTTTCCCACAGTGTTTTCAAAAGGCTTCTTTCTCAGAGGCGTCAAAAGTAGGGATTGAGTGGTAATGGGTTAACCCATTACCAAACAACAAATTTTAGACTTGTACAATTGAAAGCATTTGCACACGACAAAATAAGTGACTGAAAATCTGAAATTTGTTTCGTGATGGGTAAAAAACATTGTGGGAAAAGGAGAAAATGCTGGTTACCAGCATTTTCTCCTTTACCCACAACGTTTTCTACAGGCTTCCTTCTCAGGGGCGTCAAAAGTAGGGATTGTGTGGTAATAAGTTAACACCTTACTAGATAACTTAAGACTGGTCTAAATCCAAAGGATTTCCCCAGTAGAAGATCAATGTGGCTCAAATTATAGGATATATTTTTGAAAGGGTAGGAAACATTGTTGGAAAAGGAGAAAATGCTTGAAAAAAACCAGCATTTTCCCCTATTCACAATGTTTCAAAAGTCTTTCTCCTTAACTTTTAACCACACAAACCTAACTTTTAACAGCTCTGCAGGAGAGACCTTTTTGAAAACATTTTAGGAAAAGGAGAAAATGCTGGTAACCAGCATTTTCTTCTTTTCCCATAATGTTTTCTGCCCTTCCTGAAATAAATTTTGCTTTTTAATTCATTTTTTTGTTGTTGTTGTTGTCTGCAAATGTTTTTAATTTAGACTTGTCCAATGTTGTTTGGCAAACAGTTAAGAATTATAAAAACATAGAATTGTTTGGTAAACTGTAGAACATATGAAATTCAAATGATTCAAGGCCTGCACTCAACCTTTCTCTGTTTTGTGCAGCAGACCACATTTAACTCTTTACCAAAGGAAAAAAATTTAGGCATGACCAAATTAAATGCATTAGCAGATGACAAATTCAGATAATGCCTAAATTTATTCTATTTCCTTTACCAACAATCTCTGGTTTTTAAGACCCTGATATAGAAGCCTTTTGAAAACATTGTGGGAAAAGGAGAATATGCTGGTAACCAGCATTTTCTCCTTTTCCCACAATGTTTTCAACCCTGCTGGAAACAAATTTCAATTTTTGAGTTACATCTATTTTGTTGTCTGCAAGTGCTTTCAATTTGGACCAGTCTAGAATTCTGTCGTTTGGTAAAAGGGTAATTAACTCAATACCAAACAAGAACATTTTAGGCTTTTCCTAATCGAAAGCATTTGCAGACAACAAAATAAAAGTGACTGAAAATTTGAAATTTGTTTTGTGAAGGGTAGAAATTATTGTGGGAAAAATGCTGGTTACCAGCATTTTCTCCTTTTCCCACAATGTTTTCTAAAGGCTTCTTTCTTAGGGGCGTCAAAAGTAGGGATTGTGTAGTAATGGGTTAAAGAGCAGAAAACATTGTGAAAAAAAAGATATAATGCTGAATACCAGCATTTTCTCCTTTTCCCATGTTTTAAACATTCTCCACAAGGTCAGTGACCAGCATTTTCTCCTTTTCCTACTATGTTTTCTATCCCATCAATAAATAGTTCGATCATTTGAGCCACATTCAATTTGTACTCTGCAATGACTTTGAATTTGGACATATCTAAAACTTTGGCAGTTCATTACTAGAAGACCACTTTTGGATTCCACTACTCTGAAAGCATTTGCAGATGTCCAAATTAACAAAATTCAAAAAGCAACTTCTGTCTCAAAAAGGGCAGAAATCAGTGTGGAAAACAGCTATCTACCCCAAGGTTGTTAATAAATGAATGAAACTGTCTGATAAAAGGTTAAAGAGCTGATACATACACAAAACATGAACCTCTGCAAGTACAATGAAATAACTGAAACTATAAAATGGCTACATTTTGTTTTATCATTGACAGTGAATGAATAACCTACTGTTCTTCCAAAATATACTGATATTGATTGTTTCAACAGACAAAAAATAAAAGATATGTACTCTTAACTTGATTATAGTTTTCATTGTATGGTTACCTTTTGGCAAGAGACCCTTGTGTGAATTAAACATCCTGAGTATAATTTTCTAACCCTTTCACCAAACCATCTTGTGTTTTAACTCTTTACCCCACAAGAAATTTTAGACTAGTCCCAAAAAAAAAAGCATTTGCAGATGACAAATTACAGGTAACTGAAAATTGAAACTTATTCTGGGAAGGGTAGAAAACATTGTGGGAAAATGAGAAAATGCTGGTTACCAACATTTTCTCCTTTTCCCATATATTTCCCAACAGCTTCTTCCACAAGGTTGTTTAATCCATTATCACACAATCCCTACTTTTGATGCCCCTGAGAAAGAAGCCTTTAGAAAACATTATGGAAAAAGAAGAAAATGCTGGTAACCAGCATTTTCTCCTTTTTCCACAATGTTTACTACCCTTCACAAAATAAATTTCAAATTTTCAGTCACTTTTCTTTTGTCGTCTGCAAATGTTTTCAATTTGGACATATCGAAAATTTTGTTGTTTGGTAATGAGTTCAAATCAGGATTGTGTGGTAAAGGTTAAACATGTAGAAAACATTGTGTGAAAAGAAGAACATGCTGATAACCAGCTCACACAGTGTTTTCAGGACCTTTCTTCCTCAGGATAGTTAAAACTCAAAATTGGTTGGTACAGAAAAAAAATCACAGTGGAAAACCTTGAAAACATCACTGTGTACTATGGAGAGTCACCACAGACATATCAAATCATCATTCTATGTAGCTGTGTCAGAGATTCAAACTTGCTACACAAGTTTTGTTGTATGTCCAGAGATTTAAACTTGCACCTCTGTGCTTTAGCAGCCAAGAACTTGCACTACAATTTTTCAGGCTTTTGAACAATATCCCCAGCAGCCAGGAATCTGAATATAAATTCCTATGAACAACCTGCCCTGAACTTGTGCAAATTTCTAACTTTTTTTTGACACGAATGTGATTGTGAAATTCGACAAATGAGTATATACAGCTGATGAAGATAATAATGAACACTCTGTCGTCCCTTGCATAGTGGACATGATATTTGAGATCAAATCACATACAAAAATAACAGTGCAACCTATTCTTCTAAGTTCTTTAACATATGACAAAATTTTGGCCTTTTCCATATTAAAAGCATCTGGGATTGTGTGGTGTACAGTTAACTCTATACCAGACAACAAAATTTTGGATTTGCCCAAATTGAAAGCATTTGCAGAGTTTGGAAGTTTGGAATTTTGAGTTTGGAAGCATTGAAAACATTGTGGGAAAAGCAGAAAATGCTGGTTATCAGCATTTTCTCCTTTTCCCACAATGTTTTCAAAGGCTCTCTTTCTCAGAGTGGTTAAAAGTCAGGATTGAGTGGTAAAGAGTTAAAGCCTGAATCAAGAAATTGTAGAAAAGGAGAAAATACCGACAACCAGCATTTTTTCGTTTTCCCAAGGCATCTTCAAATGTATTGTTTATAAGGGTTGTAAAATCACAGGACTATTAGGTACACAGGTAATACAATATAGAAAATTTGTTCTACTTGTCTCTTTCTAAATTGTCTACAAAGCCAGTATTAACCAACCACTCAAAATATTATTCTAATTCTTATTGCAAAGGAAACACGCTGATTGGATTACACATTCTGTCTCAGCCAATCAGACTGCAGTTCTTTGAATATAGAACTTAAACAGAATTTAGAATAGCTGGTTACTATGGCATCAGATTCTATTCCAATGGACCTCTTCTTATCTATACAAAAATTATTTGTTTTATTACATCCCATGAAAATGTCTTGTTATGACGACAGTCAAAAGTCCAATGGGGATAAAGGTAAATCCAAAATGGCATTTCAACACTGTAGCTAGGCCTCTACGAAAAAGTGACAGCGATAGGAGGAATCGCACATTACAGGCAGTTTCTCCTTTATCCTGTGTTCATAAAAGTGCTTTGCTTCAAGAAAAGATAAAAAAATAAGAGTATACAACGAATGGCCCTCTTTCAATTATCAAATACTTCACTCCAGTAGTACAAGAGAAGCAGTTTACACCACTTTCAGCTAAAATAAGGCTCCAAGAGGTATCAAACTTAAGTCTTTAAAATGGACGGTTTAGCTTATAGTCTCCTCTATAACAAAAGCCACATCTCTATAATGGTCAGTAGCTCACAATGTGACTTGTCTTTGTATTATCATCTGAAATACTCTATATAACAATTCAACCCTTTGTCAGGAAACAAATTTTCAGACTAGTCAAAACTGAAAGAATTTGCTCTAACAAATTACATGTGGCTAAAGTAGTTACATTTGTCCATCACACAGAAAGCACTTTGGGAATAGGAGAATATGCTGGTATCCAGCATTTTCTCCTTTTCCCAGAATGTTTTCAAATGTCTTTTTCCTCATTATCGTCGGAACTTGGGATCATTTTTTAAAAAGGGGCAAGAATCCGTAGTGGTTACATTTCTTTAAGATCACTTGAAATAAATCTGCATAACAATTCAAGTCTCCCAGCAGTAAATTTTACTCCAACACTCCAGGAAGACTAAGGCCACAGGTCTGATCAACCTGCATTCTGTGGTGGGTGGGGTATGGTGAAACCCATTACTGCACACACATTTAAGTATACAAGGTATTACAAAGGCAAAACATTTCACATACAGGAAAATTCCTTTAATTAATACAATGGAATAAATTGTCAAAAATGTAAAAATTGCTGGTGTAAGGCAATTAGTCCTTTTCCTTAATTGTTTTCAAGCCAAATTCAGGTAAACTGAAACTATTTAAAGTGACATGACACAAAAGCGAAATACATGGAAAGTGAAAATGTATCTCCTTTAAATGACACTGAAATCATTATGGAAAAAGGAGTAATTGCTTATGACAAGTGATGTTTGTAAACACAATTGCTCCTTCTTCCACAACATTTTTGTACTTGTTATCCATCTTAGGCACAGGAAAAGGCCACTTTTGTGCAGTAATGGGTTATATGATGACATGACTAAACACATTTGTATGATGGGATGGATGATGCATGTAATGTTTATGACTTTCTTCAGTCTTTCACCAGTTTATATATGTGATGTTGTGTTCCATGTTCACTTGTCGACACTTCAAACACATATGCCGTACACAGCAAAGTTTCTTGTGTATCTCTATTGCTGACTACCTGTAATATATTGAGCAGGAAAATGAGCTGGACTCTGAAAAATGGGCTGGATGATCTCTCGTGATATGTTATGCCAGGCAAGTCTGTTTGTTATTATTAACCCTATACCAAACAACAATATTTTAGACTGGTCCCAATTGAAAACTCCTGCATAGGACAAAAGAAACGTAACTCAAAAATTCAATTTTGTTTTCAGCAAGGTAGAAAACATTGTGGGAAAAGGAGAAAATGCTGGCTACCAGCATTTTCTCCTTTTCCCAAAATGTTTTCAATAGCCCTTCTTTCACTGGGTCATTCAAACTCCGGATTGTGTTAATCTATATAATTCATTTTGTCAAAACAACTAACTAAATTATGAGGCAGTTTGGTCCTTGTACATGCAGAAAACTAACCAAGAGTAAAGATTTTGCCCTAGGTCAGGGCCTTTAGGTGAGAGTCAACCTAAAGCAATGCTATAACTTTCAGATAAAAATGTGGAAAAAGGGGAATGACTGCTTGCTTGTTTTCCCACTCTGTTTTCCACACTGATGAAAATAGTACTTTCCGTTACATTTACCCTTTACTATACAATCCTGACTAGTATCCTTTAGAAAACATTGTGGGAAAAGGAGAAAACACTAGTTACCAGCATTTTCTCCTTTTCCCACAATGTTTTTTAACCTGCTGGAATCCAATTTCAATTTTTGAAATATGTTTATTTTGTCGTCTTCAAGTGCTTTAAATTTGGACCAGTCTAAAATTTTGTTGTGTGGTAAAGAGTTCACTTTCCTTCCTTTGTGTTACTTTCTAGTTTTCTTTGGATGGGAAATGAGCAGAGGGTCGACTGGTAATTAAGGAAAAAACGTTTTAAATTGTCTGTATTGAAACTGTTCGCAGATGACAACTTCATCCTTTACTCAACAACCCTGAGCTCTAATGACCCTAACAGAGGTTTTTGAAAACATTGTGGTAACTGGCAATTTCTTATTTTCCTACAATTTTTTCTACCCTATTAAAGATAGAAATCAGAACTCCAGTTGCATATAAGTTGTTGCTCGCAAATACTTTCTATTTGGAAGTCTAAATTCTTGTTGTTCGGTAGAGGGTTAAAAACAGTTTAAACAGGATTTGTCTTCCAAAGAGTTAGAAACATTGGGATTGCCAGTTTTTTCTTTTATCTCAAAGGGTACCAAAAGCCCGCAACACTCACAGTCCATAGAGTTAACTATTTACCACACAATCTCAATTTTTACGACCCTGAAGGAAAGGCTTTTTGAACTCATTGTGGAAAAAGGAAAAAATCCTGGTAACCCGCATTTTCTCCTTTCCCCACAATGTTTTCCACACCATCAAAGACATATTTCATCATTTAAATGATATTAAGATTGTGGTCTGTAAATGCTTTCAGTATGGACAAGTCTAAATTTTTGATGTGATGAATAGTTAAACCCTTCCACACTTGTCAAAGCATCTTTCCACACTGTCTGTACACACATCCTTACCTGTAGTATAGTGAAGTTTTCCAGCACACTATTCATCATATATTTTTCTGGAAGATGTTTCAGTTTGTGTATAAAGTTGATCATGTATTCACACATAGGTGATCTGTGAATTCTGTACACAAATCGACCATTTTCAAATCTTGGATACTCAGTCTGAAATATCAAAATTAATGCACACTGAAGAGTTTCATAATTACTAATCTATTACCACACCATCCCAACTTTTAGCCAACCTGAGACAGAAAGCTTTTGAAAACAAAGTAGGAAAAGGAGAAAATGCTGGTCACCACAATGTTTTCTATCCTATTCAGGAAAACCAAATTTCTTGCACTTTTCTTTTATCTTGTCTGCAAACACTTTCAGTTCAGGAAGATCTAATTTTTGGAAAATTAAAACTTATGATGATAAAATTCAGTTTCAAAAGCCCCGATGGCAAAGATTTTTGAAATGGTACCTTGCATTTTCCCCTTATCCCAGAACATTAGTTTGGTTTGGTATGGCTTGTATTGGTGTTTAACTCCATTTTAACAGCTTGGATTATATCATGGCGGACAGTGACATACCCATCTGTTTCCTAGCTTTCTCAAACCAGCACTGACTCAACTCTCTTTCCAAAGCCACTGACCACTTTTCTCATATGTATCAGTGGTGAGAGGCAAAAAATCAGCAGAAAGAAAGTTCACCACAACCAAGTATCAAACCCACAACCTCCAGGTCACAGGTCCAATACATTAACCACTAAGCCATCCAGCCGGGCAACACAGCATTAAATCTTACAACATTCACAACCATTTCAGAGAAAAAGCCCTTAAATAAGCCACAATAATCCTGTTGTTTGCATTTGTGTTCAATGTAGACAAGTCTAACAAAAAATCAGTGTCTGACTTAGGCATTTAAACGAAATGGACAAAAAGGAGACAATGTACAAAATAATGTGCATCATTTCTCATTGGAGATGGAGAAAGTTACTGAGCCAATCACTTACCTCTACTTTTTCCACAACTTGTTTTCCAAATGAACACACTTTTGTTGAACATGTTATAGTCATGTTCTCACTTGACTCATACTGACTGGTTACACCATAAAAAGCACCCGCCTCGTCTTGGACATTTGTGTTTATATCAGCCTGAGGAAAACCATAAAATAGATAGGTAAAAGGGGCAGCAGGTGGCATGACATTTTATGAAAGTCTTGGAAAAAATGTATCTGAACCTAGTGTCCTTTTCACAACAAAGTTATCTTTGTGGCTAGTGTAGAACAAGATCAAACAGCTTAAGACCTTTAGTCTGATCTTTGATCTCAACTGTCAGCTTTGCACTAAAACATCCATGAACTTACATTTACCCTAGTCTTACTTTTAGACTGAAAATGTCTGATGGATTTATTTAATACACAAGGGTTTAACCCTTTACCACACAATCTCTACTTTTGACGACCGTGAGAAAGAAGTCTTTAGAAAACATTGTGGGAAAAGAAGAAAATGCTGGTAACCAGCATTTTCTCCTTTTTCCACAATGTTTTCTACCCTTCACACAACAAATTTCAAAGTTTCAGTCACTTGTATGTAGTCAGTTGCAAATGCTTCGATTTGGACAAACCTAAAATGTTGTTTGGTAATAGTTAATCCACCCTTTGATATGCATAATAGTAGTCTTCAAGCCATATCTGTTACTTTATCAAAGATAGATTTCTATTTCGATCTCAAGATGGTATCTCAATAAATTTGCTACAAAGACTCATATACAAAAATATATATATATGAGCCATGCTCTGTGAAAGGGAGACTTTATGCATTCGCGCAAAGTATCTACCCAGATCAGCGTACATATTGGTGGCAAATAGTTTCTAATAAACTTATATAATAACTACTCGACTTCAATCTGTATATACTAGTAAACTAAATCTTGACTCTGGAGATGTAATTGGTTTTGACTTATGATTTAACCCTTTACCACACAATCCCGACTTTCAGCACCCCTGTGAAAGAAGCCTTTTGAAAACATTGTGGGAGAAGGAGAAGGAGAAAATGCTGGTAACCAGCATTTTCTCCTTTCCCGGCAAAGTTTTCTACCCTATCGAAGAGCAAAAAACATCACTTGAGCAACATTTATTTTGTCATCTGCAAATGTTTCCGATTTGGACTAGTCTAAAATTTGTTGTTTGGTAAAGAGTTAACCCGAATATGCAGTTCAGTAAAATTTTGAAACTACAGGGCAGGAATACCATGTTTTTTAACCACAGTCGTGAAAAAAAAACTATGGCAAATAAAGTGTTTTTTTCTTCTTCCTCTTTTTTGATATGTCAAACTTACCCAAAATTTTACTAGAAAGAATGCCGATTGAGGCCCTTTATCATACAACTCTTTCAATCCACCTTTCTTTTCAGGAAACTTGTCATAAATTTGGCGTATATCAACAGACTGAAAAAGAAAGATAAGGGTTTTTATTCATCTATAATTCAATATCTAGAAACTAGTTTTACCCATTACCACACAATCCCTACTTTTGACAACCCTGAGAAAAAAGCCCATAGAAAACATTGTGGGAAAAAGAGAAAATGCTAGAAACTAGCATTTTCTCCTATTCCCACAATGTTTTTTATCCTTCACAATACAATTTTCAAATTTCCAGTCACTTATGCTTTGTCGTTTGCAAATGCTTTCTATTTGGACAAACCTAAAAGATTGTCGTTTGGTAATGAGTTAACACATTACCACACAATTCCTACTTTGACGACCCTGAGAAAGAAGCCTATGGAAAACATTGTGGGAAAAGGAGAAAATGCTGGTAACCAGCATTTTCTCCTTTTCCCACAATGTTTCCTACCCTTCACAAAACAAATTTCAAATTTTCAGTTACTATTATTTGGTCGTTTGCAAATGCTTTCTATTTGGACAAGCCTAAAATGTTATTTGGTAATGAGTTAAACCCTCAGACATGATATCTGATTAGGTGTGACAGTTTGTCTTAGCCAATGATGTAGCTAATCTTGTTATGCAAAATCAAAATATGGCAGTGAAACCTGTCATAATGTACCCTTGTGCCCTTATAAACCAGTGACCCTGTTAGAATACAGGGCCTGTGTGGATCCACATTTTTGAGACTGAGCTTGGGAGTTCATACAGCATACAATTGATTCTATGGTGTTTCATGCTACTTTCAACATTGTTTCCTTGATATGAAGAGGACCATTCATTTATATAAGTTATAGATTTCATTTTTACAATGCTAGGGCCCTGAAGTATATTGCCCAAAAACACTCTCACAAAAAGCTCTGGTGCCTCCAGGTTACAAATCCTACACTTTAACTGAGATTGGTTGGTTGTACTGGGGTTTAATGCCACTTTAACAGCTAAGGTTATATCATGGCAGACAGTGACGCACATGTGTTTCCTGGCTTTCTCACACCAGTACCAACACAACTTCCTTTCCAAAGCCATCCACTACTTTTCTCACTTGCTTCAGCAGAGGTGAGAGGCGAAAATATGCTGGAAAGAAAGTTTGCGTCAACCAGGTATCAAACTTACAACCACCAGGTCATGAGTCCAACACACTCACCACTGGGCCACCCATGCAGGCTTTAACAGAGACCTATGTAGGAACTCCTAACAGCACTTCAAGCTTCACATTTAATAACAGGGTCCATTTCAGCTCAAATATACTGTAGAAGATGTTTGTCTGCGACTCAATCTCATTGCTGAGCAAAACAAAATAGTATCTATTAACCCATTACCACAAAATCCCTACTTCTGATGCTCCTGTAAAAGAAGCCTTTTGAAAATATTGTGCAGTCTGTTCTTGATCTTATTGTCTGCAAAAACTAGCTCTTTATGGGTTAATGTATTATTAATTCACACCAAAAAGCAAGCTGAAGTATTGGATTTAAAATCATTTTTATTGGACTTATGCTCTGTAAAAATGGCGGCAAATTTATCTGCTTAAACAACTCCGAGGAAGAAGCCTTATGAAAACATTGTGGCAAATGCTGGAAACCAGCATTTTCGTCTTTTCCCACAATGTTTTCTACTATTCCCAAAACAAATTTTCGATTCTTGAATCAAATTCACTTTGTCATCTAAAAATTATTTAAAATTGGACTGGTCTAAACTTTTGTCATTTGGTCATGAAGAGTTAAATGATACTCAAGTCTTGAGATTGATAGAAAATATTGTGGAATAAGGAAGAAAAAAGTCTGATAGCATCTGTTCTTTTCTCCCACTTCTTTTCAGTTTTTCATTAATTGGTTGGCAAAAACATTGGATACTTTAGTAAATGAAAAATGCAAAATAATACAGTAAGAAATGTCATGGACTTACCTCTAAAAGTGGATCAGAGTAACTTGCATTTGAACTTATGTGTACAAACAAATGTTTGTGATACTGAAAGAAGAAAAAGGGAAACAAACATGACGCCTTTTTAACTCTTTACCACACAATTCCAAATTTAAAAAAGAAGCCTTCTGAAAACATTGAGGGAAAAGGAGAAAATGTGGGTAACCAGCATTTTCTTTTTTTCCCACAATGTTTTTTATCCTCCCCTAACCAAATTTCAATTTTTCAGTCACATTTGTTTTGCTGTCTGCAACTACTTTTTTTTGACCAGTCTAAAATTTTCTTGTGTGGTAAGGAGTTAAAAGAACTAAATCACAAGAAACATGTGCCATCCTATACATGAAAAGAGGGCTAACCAGAGCCAAAATTTTTGGGTTTTGGTAAATTGTCTGCATGTCCATGGACCAGTGTACCCCATGAATCAATCTGTTGTTAGACAATATGGATATTATAAATCCATAATTATGTGATGACATGCTAGGTAACATGGATCTTGGAGATCCTGTTAACCTGTATTTTGTCCTTTTCCCACAATGTTTTCTCCCATAAGCCCCCTTCTGTGAAAGCATGGCTCATCATACACATGTCAAAACTGATGTGACAGAATGTCTCAAACAATCAGATGGCTAGTGTTGCAATTAACCCTTTATCAAATGATCCCTGGTTTTATGACCCAGAGATAGAAGCCTTTTGAAAATGTGGGAAAAAGAGAAAATACTTAAACCAGCATTTCCTCCTTTTCACACAATGTTTTCTACCCTACTGGAAACAAATTTCAATTTTTGAGTTTTGTGTTATGTCTAATTTGTCAACTGCAAGTGCTGTCAATTTGGTCCAGTCTAAAATTTTGTAGTTTAATAAAGGGTTAAGACATCAAAATTTAATAAAAAATTGTTGATAAATACAGCCTGTGATGAATCTTGACATTTTGTCATTCTTGACATTCTAACAAAGAACTCTACAAATAATACATGTGTCAAACCTACCGAATCAGCATCTCTTTGTTGTTCTAAAAAGGCGGAGAATTCTACAAGACGTAATTTTGGCCCAGCTATGCTTCTGCCCTGCCATGGTGGCATCATTTCATTGTTCATTGATGGAGGTGGTTTTGTGTCCAGGCTGTACCCAGGGGCTCCATAGGGAGGTTTAACACTGAAATAGAACATAAGTTAACTTTAGCAATGAAAGTACTAAAATGACAGTTGAAAGCAGTAATAAAACAACTTCTAAAATTCCATCCAAATTACGGGATAGAGTGCATATAGAGCTGTGTAACATTTCAATTATTTTACCCTACTTTCACACTACAGTAACCTACGCTGACAGTGCAGATCAAGATCAGACTATCTGAAAAAGTCAGTTTAAGCCTACATTCTCCAATATATAGTCTCCTCAAAAAATACACATATTGAGAAACTGCAGTAACTGATCCGTTTTCTCTGAATGTCATTAGCGTGACGATTAAATATAAAAACTTATCCAAATTGCAAGCATTTGCAGGCTAAGAAAAAAATGGGATACAAAAACCGAATTTTCTTTTTGGTACGGTAGTAAAAATATGTGGGAAAAGGAGAAAATGCTAGTTACCAGCATTTTCTTCTATTCTCAAAATGTTTCCAAAAACTTTCTTTCCCAGGATCCTACAACGACAGGATTCAGCGCTAATGGATAAAATGACTCTCCCTGAGAGCTCAAAATAAACCTAGAGTATATTTCCAATCAAGCCCAATTTCAAGGTTCCTTTTATCTATGAAGTTTCAGCAAAGTAGACAGTGAAGATCAAAGATCAGACTGCACATTTTGTCCAACCTGACCTTGATGCAAATTAACGGCAAAGGTACTGTAGTTGTAACAGGCATTTTAACCATTTACCACATACATGAAATTAAAACTTTTACAGACATCGATGAAGAAAACAGTCTATGAAGAAAAAGAAAATCCTTGTCGATAACCCACATTTTCTCCTTTTCCCACTGTTTTCTGTCCTGGCTTATACAAGTTGCTTGACTGAAACACATTAAGTTTTCATCTGTAAATGATTTCAATCTTGTGTTCTGGTAAAGAAGCAAGGGCTTTATTTGTTGCTTTGTACCTTATATAAATAACAATACTTACTCTCCTTGGGCATTTGGGTGCTGCCAGAACTGAAAAAAGAGAAAAACAAAATATGTACATTATTTGTTGATGTACTGTCGATCTTAACCTTTTCCCTCACAATCCCCACTAAACAACTGAAACAGGAGGCTTTTGATAAAGGAGAAAATGCTGGTAACCAGCATTTTCTCCTTTTCACACAATGTTTTTTACCCTTGCAAAGACATATTCCATCGATCGAACAACATTAAATTGATGTCAGCAAATGCTATCAAATTGGAAAAGCTGTGTATTTTTTGTCGTCTGTTAAGATGTAAGTCTGATCCCAATATCTACTGAATCAGATGACTTCAAAAAAATCCTTCTAAAATAAGAATATAAAAATACAATGAAAACACCGAGGCAAAGGGAGAAAATATTCCATACAGGCAGTTTCTCATTTTGCCACATTTTAAAAAAGTTTCCTGGATAACAAGGAATTCTCCTTTGGTTTTGTAATCAATAGGACATTTTAAGGAAAATTATAACTTATAAATAGAGGATATTTGTTTTTTGCGATGAAAGATCGAAATTTATTTTATTGAGCGAAATTAAATATTACACTGTTTTTTTTCAATTTGGACTATTCTAAAATTTTGTTGTTGGCGAAGAGGTAAAAAATAACTTATTCTTAAACTGTATAACTTAGTTGTACTTTTGCGATATACATGTATCTTTCAGTAAAATGTATCCCAAGATGTCTTTTCTCTGTCCCTTCTATCTGTAGAATTCTCAGTTTTCATGAAATTTTAATCCTTAACCCATTACCACACAATCCCTACTTCTGACGACCCAGAGAAAGAAGCCTTTACAAAACATTGTGGGAAAAGGAGAAAATGCTGGTAACCAGCATTTTCTTTTTCCACAATGTTTTCTACTCTTCACAAAAAATTTCAAAATTTTAGTCACTTTTATTGTGTCGTCTGCAAAAGCTCTAAATTTGGACAGGCCTAAAATATTGTTGTTTGGTAATGATTTAAATCGCGTCCTCTGCTATAGTTGCCTTTGTAGCCAGTGTAGATTAACATCAGAGTGTACAAAATGTGCAATCTGATCTTAGATCTGCACCATCTGCTTTGCACTACAGACAAAAAGAACTTAACCCATTACCAAACCACAATATTTTAGACTGATCAAAATTGAAAGCATTTGCAGACGACAAAATAAAAGTGACTGAAAATTTGAAATTTCTTATGTGAAGGGTAAAAAACATTGTGGGAAAAGGAGAAAATGCTGGTTACCAGCATTTTCTCCTTTTCCCACAATGTTTTCTATGAGCTTCTTTTTCAAGGGCGTCAAAAGTAGGGATTGTGTGGTAATGGGTTAAACTGCAATTATTTCAGCTAGATCTTTCTGTCTGCAAAACCACTTTTAGCGATCAACTTTATTTAATATATGGTGGAATTCTATCTTACAGTAAAATCTGTGTCAAAAGAAATTTTACATTAGTGTCTGTTAAAATTCATGCTTCAGCAGAAAGGTAGACAAGAAGAGCTGGCAAAGTTTGTTGACAACAACAACATGCTTTGTTGGGGGTTTGGAAACACAAAAACAACATCATGTGCATCAAGAACAATTCATCAACAACAGCAGGTAGTCGGGCAGCAATAGAGGCAGCATTTAGGATTAAGGTAACAGTCAACAATACAACATAATACACAACATCATCATAAAATAAGATGTATGTGTCACAAGATGAGGGCTTAACTTGGCTTCATTTACTCAATGCAATCACAAATTAATGGCATCAGTATTCTTAAGATCATTCATTACCATCTACAGATTTAGTTGACTTCTTTCCTTTTGAGGTAAGACCACTCTTCAGTATAAGCAAAAGCAGAAATTGCTCAGACTAATGTCAGTATGTCTTCATGTTCATGAATAACTGTTTATTGACCATAATTTATAACCCTTATCCAGCTAAATAACTTTAATGGAATTTTCAACTCAATAGTAAAAAAACAAATATTGTTATGTTGTAACGATATATCTGGGGAATGACTTTCTCCTTATCAGACAGTGTAGACCTAAGATCAGATTGCACATTCAAGTGCAGTCTGATCTTAATTTACACTGTCTACAAAAGATTAGTCAGCCAGGCTTAGCACCCTAAGGGTTAAAATATCAGCTGCTACATTTGAGTACATTGCAGGAGGTTACAATTTCTTTCATTGACATAAACAAACTTGATTTTGTGCAAATATCAATAACAACACAAATGGGCATTTCATCAACTCTGGCTGTTATCATTTCAACTGCTTGTTCCTCCAACTTTAAAAAACTTTTGAATATCTATTTGTTCTAGCAATTCTGAGAACTTTGGAACTAGACAATGGACTCTTACTTAGCAATTTACCCCATTACCAAGGGTTTTTCCTGCTAGTGTGTTTCACTAAATGCATTATCAGAAGCAGAGTAGATCCAAAATCACTCTCCATTTTCTTACAAAATTTAATGTTTGCAGTGATTTAATCTATGCTGTCTGCAAAAAGACCATGATTTCCTCATTGTAATCTTGAAAGTAGTACTTACAATTCTAAACATTAACTACAAGGGTCATCAACTTTTTCCACATAACTATTTACCAAATGACGAAATTCTAAACTTGACCAAAATCTAATCATTTGCAGATGACAAATAAAATGTAGCTAAAATACTTATTCTTTATTTGATAGGGTAGAAAATATAATTATGATAAAGGGAGAAAATGCTGAGTACCAGCATTTTCTCCTTTTCCTACAATGTTTTTTTTTAATTAGGCCTCGGGGTTATCATAAGTCGGGATTGTGTAGTAAAGAGTTAATCACTATAGACACCTCCGAGACCACCCACTTTAAAATTTTATTTTCAATATTTTCATTTCCTTTTAAAAGATGATTTTAACTTTGATTTAGTATCTAAAATTTGCAAGGGTAACTTTTCATATAAATTATACTATTAAATATATTACGATACATTTGAATTAACATATACAGCTTTTTAAGGTATAGTAAGGGGAGTGATTCTGCCCAAGTACAGTTTAAGACTTCACTCACGGCTAACTTACATTTGGATTGGGTGGTGCCCCGGGGTAACCGGGACGGACGGATGAAGGATTGAACCCAGTTGGAAGCCCTGGTAACCCCACAGCCTTACTGTGTATGGCACTCGCGGACACGATCTGAGCGGACGACATTGCCGCCATGCTTTGTAGAGCTTTGTCCTTCGCCGCTTGATCCTGAAAATTGGAGAAGTTCTCCTGCACAGGAGAAAAACAGTAAGTAAGTTTATCTTGTTTTAAGTACTAGAACACAAAATTATAAAATACAGGCACCAAACAGAAACATTCACATAATTATAGAAATATTATTCTAGTTCTATGAAAGACAATATTTTCTTAGAGGATGGATGCAGCTCTACTAGCTAACTTGCAACTCAATAAAAATTATCCCAACTGAAATAACCTGTAAAACTTAAGCATATACTCCATGCGCTCTTTTGTCTGTAGAGGATACAACATGAACTTTGCAGATATGACCAATTTTCAAAGAAAATAAGAAAGCTCAGGACACAATACACAGGCTAGTTATTCAAACACAGAGATGTCCATGTGAATCCATACAAAGTCAATCACAACCTAACCCCTTGGTAAACAGTATCTCTGTAACTATGCTGCAGAGAAAAGCCTTTGAAAGCATTGTGGGACAAAGAAATAATGCTTGTTATATGCATTTTCTTCCTTTTCCACCATTTTGTGTTACTTTAAAGACAGTTTTCATGATCTGAGCCTCATTTGTCATCTGCAAACACTTTCTTTATGGACAAGTCTAAAACCTTGTTTTCTGGACAACAAATAAGTCATTACCATTTTTTCTTCATCTTAGAACAGATCATTTTTCAAAATATTGTGGTAAGAGTTCATGTTAAACAGCACATTTCTCGGCATTCAACAGACTGTTTAGAAATGGATTCAAGTACTAAACCTAAATTCATGCTGATTACCCATGTTTTGGATGTTTTTAGGATGTTTTCTGAGTCACTGGCCATGATTTTTTTTTTCATTTGGCACCTACCTAACAAGTTAGTTGCTTTTGCTTGCATAATGATACTGCGCTTACAAATCAGACTTTTACTGTCCTAATAGTTTATTAACTCTTTACAACACAATCCTGACTTTTAACAACCCTGAGAAAGACGCCTTTTGAAAACATTGTGGGAAAAGGAGTAACCAGCATTTTCTTCTTTTCTCACAATGTTTTCTACCATTCCCAAAGGAAATTACAATTTTTGAGCCACACTTATTTTGTCATCTGCAACTGCTTTCAATCTGGACAAGTCAACAAATTTGTCATTTGGTAAAGAGTTTAACTTTCGACACACTATTGCAAGTATTAATAACCGCCACAGAGGAGACAAGAAGAAAAAGCTAGAAACCAAAGTTTTCTGCCCTTTTACATACAAGTCTGATTATTTGAACCATATCTAACTTTTCATCGGCAAAAAACTTCCTATTTCTAAGGGCCTACAATTTGTTGTCTCGTAAATGTCTAAGCAGGCAGACAGTTTAGATCCAAGATTAGAATGCATGTTCTGTGCAGTCTCATCTTGATCACTAGCTGTAAAGGAAATACGAAAGACGACAGGCAAATAAAGGGCTTATGGTAAATTTGCAACTATTAAGCTGTCCTTATGATCCTGCAAAAATATCAATTTCCTTCTTTGTGCTACCATCTAAGTGTTAAAGACAGACAACATCTGCTAAGATCACATACTAGCCACATGTACATTGTACATTATACTGACAGCCTTTTACTTTTTCAAAAAAAAAAGTTCTAGATCTAAATACCTGTACATTCTGACACAATTTTGCAGCTGACAACTAAAATATATCCTTGTAAAATGGAATCAATAGGATTAAAGTTTTATTTCTTTATCACAAAACAAAATTTAAAACATGATGTTAAGGGAGACCACTCCTTCTACATGGCATTGGAAAGATAGCTCTTTGGCTCAGTTGTTAAGGTATTGGCCTTTCGTCTGGGAGTTCTGGAGGTTCAAATAGCCATTGAGCCTTTAATCCCAGTTGTTGTCCAAAAACGGACTTTCTGCCTAATAAGGCTTTGAGTCATCAAATGATGACTTTGGGGGGGGAGGGGATTGTTATGGGAGACCACTCCTTCCTGCATGGCTTCCTCCCGATTTAAATACAATACCTAACTACTGCTTTGGAGAAATGTCTCTTTGGCTCAGTGGTTAAGGTATTGGCTTTTCATCCGGCAGTTCTGGGATTCGAATCCCGCCCAGTCCCTTATTTCTGCCATGCATTTATTCATTTGTTATGGACTTTGATCGTGAGAATGTCCAAATTCAAATCATTTGAAGATGATAAATATTGTCTCAAATAAGGAAATTTCTCCTTGAAACTGAAAAACTCAAAATAGGAAATATGAGAAAATGCAAGGTACCCTTTTTCTTCTTATGCCGAAAAAGGGTTAACTCTTTACCACACAGTCCCGACTTTTAACGACCCTAAGTAAGGAGACCTTTGAAAACATTTTGGGAAAAGGAGAAAATGCTGGTGACCAGCATTTTCTCCTTTTCCCAAAATGTTTTCTAACCTTTCAGTAGCAAATCTCATCACATGAACCATGGTTAATATCTCCTATACAAATGCCTGTATCAAAGATGAGTCTAAAAGTTTGTTGTGTGGTAAAGGGTTAACAAAAGCCTTCTTCCTCCAGCCTTGTGATTGCATGAATTATTGGGTAAGGAGTCAACATATAAATGACAAATTGCTTGCTACATGCTTTTTCTCTGTCTTCAACATTTTTCTCAAAAGTTTGTCTGCTGCAAAACAAAAATCGTCTGCACAAGGTTACAAGCTACATATGATTAAGTTGACAAAAAATATCTCGTGCAAAAAAAAAGCCATTTCAAGTTACATGGGAACGGCAAAAACAAAACATACAAACAAGACTTTGTCATGGACATACATGCAAACTGGGCATTCTTCACTTTCTAACACAAACTTAACATGACAAACAGAGTTTGAAAAAATGTCAACAAGTAAACAATGGGAAAGATCACATTTTGTACTGACAATTTAGTCTATTACTTCTGCCAGATGAGTATTTTTTATATCATAGCAGAACACCCATCAAAATGTTGAGGCAAACTGAATAATTGCTAAAAGAAGATTGTATATAAATGTTAAACATTAATTAATATTAATATCCTTAAAGACATCTTTCAAAAATGTGTTTCAGAAGACATTGACTTAAACCTTTAACAAGACATCAAAATTTTAGAGTTGTCCAAACACAAGACAGCTGCAGCCGACATATCAACTACGGCTCATGTGACGGGATTTGTTTCTAATGGTAGAAAATATTGTAAGAAAACAGTCATAGACAGGAGTTTCTCCTTTTTCCACTATCAATTTTCAAGAATCAATTATATGGATGAGGCTAAAGGCCAAGTCATGACTGCCAAAATTATGTTGGAAATAATAACTTATGATATCTATTTGAAAACTTGCTTTTCTATTAATATTTATTCTGAATGCTATGGATCAAGAGAGTGAGACCGACATGGTTTTTCTTACCCTATAATAACATATGTGCACAATCCCAATAACTTGCGTTCTAGGCAGTGTGATAAAAGCTAAATCAAACTGCTAAATACACACATTTCAGAACATACTAAAGATTCTGACCAAAGATGGGCTTGAATTTGCAAGATTCCACTTTGCTAACCCACTAGAAATATTTATTATTCTAAGGTTTAACCCAGTGACAACATACTAGCTCCTACAAGAAATGTAGCCAAGAATACTTGAAAAATTTAAATACATCTTACTCAATTTAACTCATTACCAAACGACAAAATTTTAGGTTTGTCCAAATCGAAAGCATTAGCAGATGACCAAGCAAAAGTGACTGAAAATTTGAAATTTGTTTTGTGAAGGGTAGAAAACATTGTGGGAAAAGGAGAAAATGCTGGTTACCAGCATTTTTTCCTTTTCCCACAATGTTTTCAAATGTTTCCTATCTATGGGTTGTTAAAAGTCCGGATGGTGTGGTAAAGAGTTAAGGCATTCTATTTATCAAATGTCTTTTCAAACACTGATGCAAACACTGATGCAAAAAAGCATTTTCAATTTTCAATCATTCCGAGGGGGAGGAAGCAAGCTTGCATCCAAACAAGTTTAGTACCAAAGCTTGGCCAAACAAACCTACTTTCAAGGTTGCTTGCACTTCTTTGGCTTTCCGTCTTGCAAGAACTTGAATATGACTAGAAACCTGTTTCCGTGTCCTAGTTTTACCTGTCCGTAATTTGATGTACCTCGCGATCAGCTCATTGCGCCCTGAAATTTAATATTAGCTCCGTGTTAATGAATCTAGATCAGAAATGCTACCTACTTTCAAAGAGGCTTGAACTTCTTTCGTTTTTCGTCTGGCTAACACTTGTATATGACTAGAAACCTGTTTTCTCGATCGTGTTTTCCCTGTCCGTAATTTGATGTATCGAGCTATCAACTCATTTCTCCCTGAAAATGGATTGAAGATAATAAAACCTTCTAGTTTACCTGTAATCCATGTTTATATTTAATTGACTATAATAATTCCTTAACTTCTGATCTGACAACAAAATTTGAACCTTATCCAAATTGTTTGAATTCAAATGTATCGTAATAAATCAAACATGGTTTATATAAAAGGATTTGTGAATCATTGTGGGAAATGGAGGAAATACTGGTAGTCAGCATGTTTTCCTTTTCTCACAATGTTTTCTAAAGGCTGGTGCCTCAGAGCTGTTAAGATAGTTTGGTATTCAACTGAACAAAATAGATGTAATATGATGCAGAACAACTTCCAAAAACTTCCAATAAAATATATTGATAATTTACATGAACTATTGGTATGGTCTAAGACATTAATACAATCATATAAAAAATACTGTGACTAAATGAGAAATTGTTACATCTTAACCCATTACCACACAATCCCTACTTTTGACGCCCCCGAGAAAGAAGCCTTTAGAAAACATTGTGGGAAAAGGAGAAAATGCTGGTAACCAGCATTTTCTCCTTTTTCCACAATGTTTTCTACCCTTTACTAAACAAATTCCAAATTTTCAGTCACTTTTATTTTGTCGTCTGCAAATGCTTTCAATTTGGACCAATCTAAAATATTGTCGTTTGGTAATGGGTTAAGCAAAAACAAGAGGGAATTGATTTTCTTCATGGAGAAGAGCTACCATCACACCATGATATCATGTCTGCCACTTTGGGAGCAGGGTAAAAAGGAAAACCTTTAGATACATTTATTTTCCGGAATAGCATTTTTTTTATCCCATTAACCCTTCACCACACAGCAACATCTTAGACCTGTCCAAATTGAAAGCATTTGCAGACAACAATTTCAAAGTTGTTCAAATGGAGTAATTTTACTCCGATAGGGTAGAAAACTTTGTGAGAAAAGGAGAAAATGCTGGTCACCAGCATTTTCTACTTTTCTCACAATGTTTTCAAAAGGCTTCTTCCTCAGGGGCGTTAAAAGGCATCATTGTGTGGTAAAGGGTTAATAATGCACACATAGAATATTGGCACTCGTTACCACATGAGAAAATTTTAGGCCAGTCCAAATTGAAAGCATTTGCAGACGACATAACAAATGTGACTGAAAAATTGAAATTTGGTTTGAAAAAGATAGAAAACATTGTGGGAAATGGAGAAAATGCTGGTTACCAGCATTTTCTCCTTTTCCCACAATGTTTTCAAAAGGCATCTTTCTCAGGATCGTTAAAAGTCGGGAGTGTGTGGTTAAGAGATAAGCAGTTACTGCATCAAAATACCCTGCAAGCTGCTGAGACTGAATCTTTATTATGCAGATAAAATGGACTGAGATCAGACTGTTAAGCACAAAAAATGAAGTCTGATCTTTGATCTGCACTGTCTGAAACTGGTATGTTCATTCAAAATGGTTGGTTGGTTGGTTGGTTTGGCTTGTTGGGTTGGTCGGTTGATTGGGCTGGTTGGGTTGTTGGTTGGTTGGTTGGGTTGGTTGGCTGATTGGTTGGTTGGTTTGATGGATCAATGGATGTCTAAAGTCTGATCTTTGATCTGCACTGTCTGAAACTGGTATGTTCATTCAAAATGGTTGGCTGGTGGGTGGGTGGGTGGGTTGGTTGGTTGGTTGGGTGGCTGGTTGGCTGGTTGGTTGGTTTGATGGATCAATGGATTAATTCATTCATTGATGGATGAATTTATTAATCAATTCACTGACTGACTGCGTAATTTGAGCTTAATGTCATTTTCAACCTTTTTACTGCTATAATTATTACAATGACAGATCACATACTTTAAGGTATACCCCAGGTTTCAAAGTAATAGGCTAGGGCTCTACGGTGTCTTGCCCAAGAACACTCTAACCAAAATCAATGTGTTTTCAGTTAGGTTGGAGATTTGAGGTTCAAAAAGTTTGGTCTGTATACAACTGTAGTTAACATATCAAATGATAAAATATAAGATTTATCCCATTGGAATGCCTGGTTGGATATGAAATCTTCAATCTAGGTCTAAAGATGAGAACTGTTTTCAGAGTAGTGGAAAACATTGAGAGGAAAGGAGAAAATGCTGGTGACATTCCTTTTCCCATATTGTTTTCAAAAATATTCTTCCTTCAGATCATTAAAACTCAGGATTGAAAAACTCGGAATTTTGCTGTAAAGGGTTGCGTCATCCTAATATTTCTATTTGATCCGTTGCAAAGTTATTTCTAAAACATCATGTACAACAACAGGCATCAGAGCCCCAGATATGAGGGAGCGATTGTACTCTAAATCCATTATTTCTCACCAAAACCCTACCTATGTTGTGTGTACTCATTAGAATCATCTCGATGAGATTATTCTAATGTGTATCCACGACAAAAAGTTTAGTGGAGTATAACTAATATTTTCAATTTTGAAATCAAAATCACTCCCTCTATCTGGAGCTCTCTCAGAGGCATTAACCCTTTACCACACAATCCCGACTTTTAACGACCCTGAGAAAGAAGCCCTCTGAAAACATTGTGGGAAAAGGAGAAAATGCTGGTAACCAGCATTTTCTCCTTTTCCCACAATGTTTTCTTCCCTTCCGAAAACAAATTTCAAATTTCCTATCACTTTCAGTTTGGACCAGTCTCAAATTTTGTCGTTTGGTAACAAGTTAAGCATGAAGGTAAAGGTTTCATTTACAACAGTTTTTTTGGGAATTGTGATAGCCAAAGTACCTGTGAATACTTTCCTGGATTTTTTTAGCAGTACTCTGCACATCATGCTTTCTGAGTTACTGGCTGTCAACAGTAGAATATATCCCATGGACTTATGACTTTCATCAATCCTTGCACAAAATTCAACAGCCCTGGGAATCAAGCCATTATGACCTCTGCATTATTAGCCCTGTACCTTACCCAGAGTATTTACTAAGCTCAGAAAGGGAAAGTGTAAAGGAGCCCTTAGACTGGTGTCAGTCCCATAAATAGAGCCTTTTCACTAAAGAAAGTCAACAAGTAAAACTGCAAAACGAAAACTCTGTGTTCTCAATGTTCTGAATGTCTGATTTAAGGGCAAGTAACAACACACATTTCTGTGACTTTGCTGTAGTTGTGTACCTTGCTTATTAGAATGACTTAAATGCAGGGCCTGAATGCCAGGCTAAGGAGCCCTTATTAGTCGGACAACCCAAATACTGCTAATTCAGCAACAATGAAAAGAAAACAGAAGTCTTCACAAGGATCAGGTCATCTCAAGGTCATCAAAGCTTAAATAACAAGATGACCACAATGACAATTCAACTTTCTCCAAATTGTTTTTTTATCAGAAAAATATCCTATAAAAGTAAATTGCTAATTCTCCCAGCCTTTAACAGACTGTGTTACGTCTGACATAATAATTATCAAAACAGGGACATGACAGAATTAATACTATTAACCATTTATCAGATGACATACACAGTTTTACAACAGTCCCTATTTGCAGACAATGAATTAGACATAAACATTTCCTCCTTTTCCCTTAGTTTTTTTCTCAGATTTGCTTGGAGAAGGGCTAACTGACAAGGAAACTGAAAACACTTTATTCTAGTTATCTCACCAAATTAAATTTTTATCAAAATGGACTTTAACTGAAAATGATATATTGGGTATACAAAAAGTTAACCCTCTACAAAATAACCCCATGTCTTTATGATCCATTAGAAGGAAAGCATTTGAAAGCATTGTGGGAAAAGAAGAAAATTCTGGTTAGCCGTGGCTTCTCTTTTTCCACAATATTTTCTACCTTTACAAAGCAATCTCATTGACTGTGTCATATCCTGTTTATCATCTGTTAGTGCTTTGAGTTTGGACAAATCTAACATTTTGTAGACTGTTTAAGAACAACACAGTCTGGCAAAATGACATACCGGTAGGTCAATATTTATTCAGGGATTTATCTATTACTCCTTAACCATTGTCTGGTTTTCATATCCATGAAGATAGAGGCTTTTGAAAACATTGTGGGGAAAAGAGGAACTGTGACCAAAATCCTCTCCTTTTTGCCCAGTGTTTTTTTCTTTAATCCTTTACCACAAGACAAAATTTTGCAGAATCTGATGACAACTTCAATGTGGCTCAAATGATACAAGTTCTCTTTGGACAGAAAACATCATAGGTAAAAGGAGAATATGCTGGTAACCAGTATTTCTCCCTTTCCTACAATGTTTTCAAAAGACCTCAGTTCCCAGGTTCTTCAAAATTTGGCATTATGAGCTAAACAGGGTAAAAAAAAGTTTGTTAGATCACAAAAATACAGGATATAGGATTTTTATAATACATAAATGTTTGACTGCTAAAAATCCCAGGATTTAACTAATTGTTTCTTGCATAATCCAGACTTTAAATGACCCTGAGAAAGAAGCCTTTTGAAAAAAGGAGAAAATGTTGGTGACCAGCATTTTCTCCTTTTCCCACAATCTTTTTTACCCTTTTAGCGACAAATTTCAATTTTTGAGCCACATTTATTTTGTCGTCTGCAAATACTTTCAATTTGGACCAATCTACAATTTTGTTATTTGGTAAAGAGTTAAAAAAAAAAACCCTGACATTAGCAACATCCTATTATGATAAGCTTTTCTATAACCCTTTTCCTCAAAACAATATTTCAGCTTCAACGGCATTAAAACATTTAATTTTGAAAACATCAAATCATGGTCATTTGACATTTTTAAAAACAATTTTAATACATGATCCGTATAGGAAAATATAGTACAATATTTTTTTCATTTTTCCCAATGTGCTTTTTCTTTTTTCTTCCTATCTTTTCCGAACCTCACAAAACCATAATAAAAATCCTTCCATTAATGACCCACTATTGAAAAATGTTACCAAAACAAAAGATATTTGACTTTGAAATGATAGAAAACATTGTGAGAAAAGAAGAAAATGCTGGTTAGCTGGATTTTTTTCCTTTTCCCACAATGATTTCAAAATTCCTCCAAATACTGGATTATTTTTGTTATCACTTAACCCTTTCCCAAACGACAAAGTTTGCAGACGACAATTTTTGATTTTGAGAAAACGGCAGAAAGTTCTCAAAAAGGGTTACTTTAAAACACTGTGGGAAAAGGAGAAATTGCTTGTAACAAGCAATTTCTCCTTTTCCCACAGTGTTTCAAAAGACTTTTACTACAGACGCATAAAAACCAGGGCTTGTTTGGGAAAGGGTTAACTATAATTACTGGTAAAGGTAGTTAGCTCATCACCATTATAAATAGATTGGAGGATAGGCCTTCCTGTCACACAAATATTTATCTAATACTACTTTCTGCTTCTGCAAGAAACAGCTTTTGAAATAACTGTGGAAAAAGAAATTCTTCAATTTTAAAAAATAATTTTCCCTCAACCAGTTGACAGTTCTATCCAAAGGTGTATGTTTGGTTCTTGCTCTATGTTTTATGGTTCTTCCATTTTTCTTGCAAGAAATTTTGGTTGCTCTGAAAATAACATGGGCATGTATGTTGATCGATTTTATGGTATTTAACCAACGGTTATCAGCAATAATTCAGTATTATACAGCAGCTAGAGCACCTATCCATGCTTTTCTGAAGTTTGTATACTATTAACCCATTACCACACAATCCCTACTTTGACGCCCCTAAGAAAGAAGCCTTTTGAAAACACTGTGGGAAAAGGAGAAAATGCTGGTGACCAGCATTTTCTCCTTTTCCCACAGTGTTTTCTACCCTTCCCAGAACAAATTTCAATTTTTCAGTCACCTTTATTTTGTTATCTGCAAATGCTTTCAATTTGGACCAGTCTAAAATTTTCTCGTGTGGTAAAGAGTTAAGCACTTCCCACAATCTTCAAGCCACTGGTATTGAAACAATGATCAGAGGTGAGAGCCTCGAAATAAATCCTGTCACAATGATTATCATCAATCCTTGTATTGAGACTGGCTGCTCTGGGGATTCAAACTAGTTATCAAAAGTTCTTAAGTCCTGTATGCAAGCAACTGCCCTACCTGGACTTGGTCTACATGTGTAGTAACACTTTCCCAAACAAGCCCTGGTTTATACGTGTCTGCAGTGGAAGTCTTTTGAAAACACGGTGGGAAAAGGAGAAATTGCTCTTAACGAGCAATTTCTCCTTTTCCCACAGTGTTTTCTACTCTTTTTGATAACTTTCTGCCATTTGCTTGAAATCTAAAATTGTCGTCTGCAAACTCTTTCAGTTTGGAAGAGTCCAAAATTTGTCATTTGGGAAAGGGGTAATCAGACTCATTTCAAGAAATGTCATCAGCCGTCATCAGCCTTCATGTACAGTAATTGGATCAAGTAGAAGAACTACCATCAGACTACACAGTACGCTTGAAAGTTTTTTTTTTTTGAGGTGGCAGAGCCTAATGTAACAGCAATAGGGTCCCAGATAAGCTTGGACAATAATACCCAACACCAATTCTGATGTCAAAATAAGAACAATAGTTAAACCTTGACCTTCTGGCAGCAGGCATGGACAGGGTAAAGAGGAAACTGGACTAATATCCATCACACAAAATATGAACAAAATCAATCAGTAGCTCTTGACAAACTTTACCATGTAATTTCCAAAAATCTCCGACCTTGACCTTAAGGGCATGGGCATGCGCATGTATAGGTTGTTGGGTTTATTATAAACCCTGTACTACATAGTCTTCAGTTTTATCAATTCTCAGGAAAAAAACCTTTTGAAAACATTGTTGGAAAGGGAAAACAAGATAACTAGGATTTCTCCTTTTCTAACAGTGATTTCTGCCAGTCATCTTTCTATCATTTGAGCAAAATCTAAATTGTAGTCTGCTTTCAGCTTGGACTAGTATGGTGTTTTCACATGTGGTAAAAAGTTAAAACAAATTTAGGTCTCCTTCATTCCTCAATTTCAGGATCTATGGTTATCTGTCTGTGACCATCTTCAGGTATTGTTTTTTATCAATAAGGCAACTAACGATCAATATCATTTTAGACTAAGTAATGGCTGGAGGATTACAAGATACTTTACTTTGGTCTCATCTATTGATTTTGCTGTCCAGTCCAAACAGGTATCGTCTCACATTTCATCAAGAAAATCGAGCTTGAATTAACCCATTCCTATGCAAATTAAAGTTCTTTATAATAGCAAGTAAATTCCCTTCTAGTCAAAAGGT
Source organism: Tridacna crocea (assembly GCA_943736015.1). Lineage (NCBI taxonomy): Eukaryota > Metazoa > Mollusca > Bivalvia > Cardiida > Cardiidae > Tridacna > Tridacna crocea. The sequence goes on from OX031060.1 coordinate 25,798,832, forward strand.
TTAGAGAACAACTTTGGACAACCAATTTGTCCTCTTACCACAAGTTTTCCATACACTGAAGGAAGTATTTTACATTTTCACCTTTCTGTACATGCGAGTCATGCTCTGAAAAAACGGGACTTAATGCATCTCTGTGATGTATGATACCTGAAGCAAGTCATCACAGAATTATACATCCCTAAAGTCTGTTTTGTATAGCAGCTTGCTGTGTCATTAAGCACACAGGTCCTTTGACTCTTTACCAAACAATCCCCGGTTTTAACGACCCTGAAATAGAACTCTTTTGAAAACATTGTGGGAAAAGGAGAAAATGCTGGTTACCAGCATTTTCTCCTTTTCTCACAATGTTTTCTACCCTTCACAAGACAAATTTCAAATTTTAATTTTCAGTCACCTTTATCTTATCGTCTGCAAATGCATTCGATTTAGACAAATCTAAAATTTTGTTGTTTGGTAATGAGTTAAGTCTGACATCATGTAGAAAATTGACCAACAACAAAGAGTTTTGGCCTGGGTCAGTGTGTGCAGACTGCATTTGCTTATGCGATACTTTTTTTTAACAAATAAATTCAGTGTTCTTCTCCCAAAGCATGACTCGTAAAAGCTTTCAGCAAGGTGAAAAAAAAACATTAAATTATTTGGTGTTGTAATAACTCTTTACAAAACTGCAAAACATTACACTTGCCTAAATTGATAGTACATTTGAGAAAACAAATGAAATTCTGTTGAAAATATTAAAATCGTCTTGGAAAGAGTAAGAAAGCATTGTGGATAAACAAGAAAATGTTAGTAACTGGTATTTTCCGCTTTCTCTTCACTAAGTTTTCTTCATTTCCATGACACATTCAAGGATTTCAGGCCCATCTGATGTCATCTATGGATACTTTTAACTCTAATACCACACAATCCTGACTTTTAATGACCCTAAAAGAAAAGGCTATTTAAAACATTGAGGAAAAAGGAGGAAATACTAGTGATCAGCACTTTCTCCTTTCCCCACAATATTTTCTATCCAATCTAAGACAGATATCATAAATTTAGCAACATTTGTTGTCTACAAATGCTTTGAATTTGGTTCAGTCCACAATTTAGTTGTTTGGCAAAAAGTTTACTTCATGCAGGACCAGAAATAAAATCATAAAGTAAAGGTATAATTCTTAACCAAAACACCAAAGTTTAGACTCCTCAAAATTTAAAGCAGGTAAGCACAACAAATTAAAGGTTGCACAAATACTTTATGATAGAAGAAGCAAAATGCTGGTTACCAGCATTTTCTCCTTTTCCTACAATGTTTTCTAAGGCCTGTGTTTCATGAACTTGTTTCTCAGCATCATTAAAAAAAACCAGGTTGTATGTTAACTAAAGGGTCAATATCTGAATCAACAAAATATCAGTTCATCAACAAGAAAAAATAATTTCATGGTGCCGCACTGTATAACCTTTGTGAAATATCAATTATAAGAACTAAATGCACATCTGAATGCACATCTGCTTGATTCAAGTAATTATATGTTTCAATTCAAAACTACACCGACCCCAGATTTTAGAAGCAGAAGGAACTGGCCATGAAGAACAAAAATGCAGTATTTTGAATAGTGAATTTTCTGGTCAAATTAAATTTTGTAGTTTGGTAAATAAAGTTAAAGGTGGCCCTTCAGATTTTGGGAAGAAAATTTTACAACAATACAAAAAGTCATCCTTTTACACTCAAAGCCTTTTAATTTTCATTCATTATAAGCCCAAGTGGTTAAAAACCATCTGACAACAAGAGAAATTAGAGATTTATACAGCCCAGGTCGACACCGACGAAAACAAAGTCTACTTTTACATGAGCAACTCGCTCATTTACATACCCGAAAAACACAGATGAGGCTGCAAATATAGCATCTGAAGAAGACATGTTTGAAAGTAATTACATGTTTGCTATGTAATGGAATTTAAGGATCATAAGTCATGTGTCAGTCACTTGAAATCCCCACAATGCTTTTTTGATTTCTCAGCCGCAAAATCTAAAAATAGCTGAAGAGACTATGTAGCCTTGTAAGGCCCACTGTACGCCATCAAAAAAAAACTCTTGTGTAATTTTATGATTCTTAATTATTGATGATTTTGTTTTTTCATATTAATTTCAGGAATATATACATTTTTTTAATTTGGCGAGATGTGAAAAATCTAAATACCCACCTTTAAAAGTGCTATTCAGTTTTTTATCTCACTGAATTTCAAGCTGATTGGCAATGATCAGCAGAGAAGAAAGACAAACAAGAGCTTCCCAGAGCGGCGCATATACGCCCGAAGCCCTGGGCTTGTCAGTGAAATGGGTTGCATTGACGGATGGGCCATGAATGAAGAGTAGTTCTTCTCCTTGATATGTGAAAAATATTAAAGGGCAATAACTAAAAACATAAGGGTGGCACAGTCACAAATTTTGTGAATGGCTCTTATCCACAAGGTGTTCTATCAGTCTTTGAAGGTCCAAGATCATATCTTTTATATTTTAGAAATTATGGCCCTGACGAAAATTCAAAGTGAAAAGGGCAATACCTTAGAAAGAAGGATGGCAGAGTTATGGTTCTAGTGCAATGCACTTCTTCATAATGTGTTCTTAAGTCTTTGAAGTTTCAAGATGATGGATTTTGAAGTTTGGATGTTAGAGTCTTTACAAAAATTCAAACTGAAAATTAACAAATTGCAATAACTCAAAAAATAAAGGTGGCAGAGTTATGATTCATGTGCAATGCACTTCTCCATAATGAGTTCTATCAGTGTATGAAGTTCTAAGTTAATAGCTTTTATAGTTTGGGAGTTATAGCCTGGACAAAAATTCAAACTGAAAATTAACAAAGGGCAATAACTCAAAAAATAAAGGTGGCAGAGTTATGGTTCATGTGCAATGCACTTCTCCATAATGGGTTCTATCAGTGTATTAAGTTCCAAGTTAATAGCTTGTATAGTTTAGGAGTTATGGCCTGGACAAAAATTCAAACTGAAAATTAACAAAGGGCAGTAACTCAAAAAATATGGTTACTAGTTCATGTGCCCTGCACTTCTCCATAATGTGTTCTATCAGTGTATGTTGTTTCAAGTTGATACCTTTTATAGTATGGAAGTTATGGCCTGGACAAAAATTCTAAGTGAAAAGTTGGTTATTTCAGAAATCAGGGACAGATAATTTTAGAAAGCAAACAGTGATCCATATTCTAAGACCCAGGTGCACAACTAGACATCATGGAGATTCATTGTGGCAAGTTTCAAATAATTCCGATGGAAACTGTTGGAGGAGTTGCGCACACAAGAAATTGCAAACGGACAGACGGACGGACAGATAGACGGACGAACAGACCGACGGACGACCAGGGGTATAATTTAATACGACCCTTCAGGCATATAAGGAAAGGAAATCTATACATTTCGTTAATTCTAGAGCATAATAGCAGGGCACACCACCCTGCCCCTTATTTGCCCCAACTTGTGCCCAAGTGTAAAAATCTTATCAATTACAAAATTGTACTTTAATTTTATCTTTTGGTTAGCATCATAGAACCAACTGAGAGGAAAACTGCAAGTTTGACATACATCACTATCTCCTAAACATTTTGTATTAGTACTTATTACAGGTAAGTATGTAACTTCTCTGATATTCATTAAAAAGATATCATTGTCATTGTTACAGTTGGCACCAATTTACAGTCACATGATTTAAAAATATTGCCAAGCGATCTTTCAGATGATCAAAATACATCATCATGTCTGTTACTAAAATTGAATGTAATACAAAATTCTAGTTGGTGGGGTAGATGAGTTAAGACAGTATGTGCCTTTTTAACTGGGCCCTTTAGATTTTGGGACAAAAATTTTACAAAAATACAAAAACAAAGCTTTCACTTCAAGAACTTTTTCCGCCTTTCACTAGTATTGTGAAATGTATACATGTTGTTGGCTAAAGGTTGCCACCTGTAGAAGATCATTTAACCAATATGCAAGGTAAGACGAAAATCTGTTCTCCAATATTCCTTTCTTTCTTTGCTACAGACCAATTAATCAAATAAATTAATTAGATTTCAGTCTTTTTTTAGCAGGAAGACTAAAGAATTAATTGAACAAAAGTCTATTAAAAGAAATATATTAATGATAGGACAAAAGTCATCCAGTTTGATCAATCATCACATTGTTTCCATTATTCCTAATTTATGGGACCATTTAAATCACACAGGTGTTTTAATTGATTGAAATATCCGATTAATTATAATAATTTACTCGCACTTTGAATAAAAACCAGTCTCCATGATATTCTAGATGTGTGACCAGCCATGCATAAAATATAATCTAACCCTTGGACTGCAAACCTTAATTTTAACCAGCCAAAATAGCTCAGTAGGTAGAGCGTAGGACTCGTGAACACAATGTTTTGGGTCACTACAGGTTGTGGGTTCAAATCCCCAGCTGGCCAACTAAAATTACTAAAGGTCTTTCAGATGAGACATTGAACCGAGGTCCCGTGTGACGGTGCTATATGCAGAGCACGTTCAAGAACTAGGTGAAGCTCTCAGTAGTTTCAATCTGTATCCTTGCACTATCCCCCATAACAACTAACTTCTGAGAATGTCACTCAGATGGACAACAGGTAGTGACGATAAATGGAAATAACTAACAAACCTAAATTTACGTTTAATGCTGTTTTCCATGTTATTGCAGTCAGAACATGGCAGTTAGTTCATGAACATCTATCCATGATTCCTGTGTTTCCTTTACCTGTTCTTGCCATATTATTCTTTTAACCCTTTACCATACAATCACGACTTTTGACGACCCTGAGGAAGAAGCCATTTGAAAACATTGTGGGAAAAGGAGAAAATGCTGGTAACCAGCATTTTCTCCTTTTCCCACAATGTTTTCTACACTATCAAAGGAAAATTGTGTCATGTGAGCCACTATGGAATTGTCATCTGCAAATGCTTTCAATTGGGATAGGTCTAAAATTTTACCATGTGGTAAAGGGTTAATTAAAGCAAGGGGCTGCAGACCTGCATAATTATTATAGAAACACTGATCTGTAGTGAGAGAAAACAGAATCCTTTTGCAATTAATATCTACATCCTTGGAAAGAAATTAGCCAGGTTCAAGGCATTCAAACCAGGTACACCATGAATTCAAATTCTGTTCAATGCCGACTCTGAGCATTTGAGCTCGGCTGACAGGATAGATTCAAGGTAATACTTCATAAAGTATCTAACCTGTCACTACATGGCAAAACTTTAGTACTATTCAAAATTAAAAGCATTTCAAGACGACAATTTTACCAGCATTTTCTCCTTTTCCCACAATGTTTTAAAAGGGCTTCTTTCTTCAGGTTCAATCGGGATTGTTTAGTAACTGGCTAAGCTGATCCTTATAGCAGAGTGTCCGTGTTTTTAATTCATTACCAAACAACAATATATATTTTAGACTGGTCCAAACTGAAAGCATTTGCAGATGACAAAACAAAAGTGACTGAAAATTTGAAATTCGTTTTGTGGTTACCAGCATTTTCTCCTTTTCCCACAATGTTTTCTACAGGCTTCTTTTTCAAGGGCATCAAAAGTAGGGATTGTGTGGTAATGGGTTAGAGACACTTCAAAGATCTGGTTCAAGCCCTGATAGCTCTGTTGGTAGCATTCAGGACTAGATAACACAGGGTCCAGGGTTTGATCCCCAGCTACCATCCATGGCTCAGCCAATTTCTTTCCGAGGATTAATGATAGTCACTGCAACATGATTCATTCCTCTCCAAACTGTGATCATTGTTTCGAGGCTGATCATGTGGGAAGCCAGTGGCTTGGAAAGAAAGTTGTGAAGTTCTGGTAAAAAAAGGTCCAGGAATGTATGGATAATTGAGCTGGGCGATGCAATATAACTGAAATAATGTTGAAAATGGCATTAAACACCATTCAATCAATCAATCAATCAATTCAATGCTCTGGCCTACTGATGAAAAACATCAAACACATAAACTGCGAGCTGCCAAAATGTTGAAATAATCTTGAAATAGGTGTAAAACACCATTAACCCATTACCACACAATCCCTACTTTTGACGCCCCTGAGAAAGAAACCTTTAGAAAACATTGTGAGAAAAGGAGAAAATGCTGGTAACCAGCATTTTCTCCTTTTCCCACAATGTTTTCTACCCTTCACAAAACAAATTTCAAATTTTCAGTCACTTTTATTTTGTCGTCTGCAAATGCTTTCAATTTGGACCAGTCTAAAATATTGTCGTTTGGTAATGGGTTAAACCAATCAATTTAAAATGTTCTCCATATTAACCCTTTCTGAAACAATCCCTGGTTTTTACGACCCTGACATAGAAGCCTTTTGAAAACATTGTGGGGAAAGGAGAAAATGCTGGTAATCAGCATTTTCCCCTTTCCCCACAATGTTTTCTACCCTGCTGGTAACAAATTTCAATTTTTAAGTCACATTTATTTTGTCGTCTGCAAGTGCTTTGAATTTGGACTAGTCTAAAATTTTGTCGTTTGGTAAAGAGTTAAACACAAGCATTAACCGTATGTATTGGTTGGACATATGTATTGGTTGGACAGAGTAATACCTATATTTATGTAGGATTATGTCACGTCCATAAAACCTTTACCACATACAACAGTCCTTGTGCCTTCCTATAGGTAAACCTCTGAATACAATGTGGGAAAGGGAAAACATACCTGTTCCCAAAATGTTTTCACTCTTTCTACCTTGGTGTTGTTCCATTCATGTATGCTTTGCCATCTGAAAACTACTTATCCTATTACCACACAATCCCTACTTTTGACAACCTTGAGAAAGAAGCCTTTAGAAACCATTGTGGGAAAAGGAGAAAATGCTGGTTACCAGCATTTTCTCCTTTCCCTACAATGTTTTCTATTATTCAAAAAACAAATTTCAAATTTTTAGTCACTTTTATTTTGTTGTCTGCAAATGCTTTCAATTTGGAAAAGCCTAAAATTTTGTCGTTTAGTAAAGAGTTATAATATGACAAGTCCAACATGCTGTCCTTCAAATTTTAGACAAGTTCAAAATGAAAGCATTTTCCAAACAGTAAAATTAAATTTGGTTTACATAGAGAGGTTTGCACGGCGGGGAATCACGTGACACAACAACAACAACAATGACCGTTATTTGAAAAAAATCCCCAACTTCAGGTAAGAAAATCTTCAATAATTCCGTTAATACGTGACGGATTGGAATTTGGTTTGCAGCAGAGAAGGCGGAAGGACTCCGGGGATTTGCTTGATGTGTTAGATTTTTTAAACAACACCTGATAAAAAAGTTATTGACGAGCAAACAAATTATCCAGGGTAAAAAATATTTTTGCTCGTCAATAAATTTTTTATCATGTGTTGTTTAAAAAATCTAACACATCAAGCAAATCCCTGGAGTCCTTCCGCCTTCTCTGCTGCAAACCAAATTCCAATCGGTCACGTATTAACGGAATTATTGAAAATTTTCTTACCTGAAGTCGGGGAATTTTTTCAAATAACGGTCATTGTTGTTGTTGTTGTGTCACGTGATTCCCCGCCGTGGGTTTGGCTTATAAAGGATACAATTGATGTGGTAGAGTTAAAGTGTAAAGACATGTAAGTTATCAAAGGTGTGGTGTGTTCCCAACTGTAAGACAATTTGCCAATATCTTGTAACAGTCCACTCCCCTTTGTTATCCTTCATCCAACAACCAAGTTATAAGGACACTTTAGTAAACAAACTTAAGAAAAAGAATGTGTGAAAATCCTGCTGACCTTACAAATAAAAATTCCATGCATTAACATATTTAATCAGAAATTAATGTGCAAGAGCTGTTATATATTCATGTTGACAAGCCAAAAGAGCCAAGAGATAACCCATAAATTGAAATTTGGTTTTGGAAGGGCTTCTTTTTCAGGGTCGTCAAAAGCCGGGATTGTGTGGTCAAGAGTAACAGACAACCTTGAGGAAGGCATTCAAAAAAACTAGCCTCTGATACTTACAAGCCCCCCCCCCTTTTTCCACATTATTTCTACCCTTTTAAGACAAATGCCTTGTCAAAGGACACTCAAACAAAAAGGCTTGGCCAGCAAGCTTCCAACCAAGAACCTTTGAGTTATAAATAAGTGATACAATGGTATTTTATGACACTTTCAGGATGATTTCAATCCTATCATAGTGACAGTTCACTATTACATGTAACTAACCAGCAATTTCTCCTTTTTCCACAATGTTTTCTAAAGACTCCTTTCTAAGGGTTGTTAAAAGTCAGAATTTTGTGGTAAAGAGTTCAGTGTCCAAGTGCTCAGGTATACTCCGACTAAAAACACTAGTGTCGCGAGTGGAGTGGGCCTCACAACGAAACCAGAGCCTCTGGGTTCCAGTTTTTTCACCTTCAGCCATGCAGGACCTATCAGCGAGTTTCTAATCAACAACCACAACGACCATAGCTCTAATTACTGCGTAGTGCAGCGAAAAGGGTAGCGAGACCTCTCCCAACAGTGTAAAGTGTACACAGGTGTACAGTATATCGTACAGGTACACCTCAGACATTGCCTAAAACCCTGTTATTACTCAGCTCTACACTCTGACTCATCCACACAAAAAAGAAAAGATCTATATTATGTTATGTTTGTAAATATATGTCTTGTCCTAATTTTGCTGGGTGTAGATCTAGTTCACCCTGTGTGTTACATGTTAGCACTTTCCACTTCACAGCATTCAGTATTTTAAGATATGCTCCAACACAAAGCATAGTAAAAATGTGGTTCATATACTGTGGAATTTATCTATGACAGTTTCAACAGCATTGTGGGAAAAAGACAAAATGCTAACTAGCATTTTCTCCTTTTCACAGAAAGTTTTCATTGGTCATCTTTCAATAAGTCATTATAAATTGGGATAATGGAGTACAGAGTTAACCCAGTGTTATATCTGTAAAAGAGAAGCATTGGAAAGCAACATGGAACAAGAGCAGCTCATATACCCCCTTGAAATGTGAAGAGCTTGTCCTATGTCAATGTTTCAGTAATAAAGTAGGATTTTTATCTGTGACCCCCACATTTTCAAACTGTCCCCCATTTGAATATCTATGGGCTCAATAGGCCCCCTTACAAGCTAAGCTAGATTGAACACTTGGATTAAGTAATATACATGTACTTCTATTAGGGAGGGAACATTAAGGAGGTGAAATATTGTGATGCACCAGTCACAAATATCAACTGACACGGTTCTTCAAGAGATTTTGACACAATCATCTGTGGACCACAAGGCAACCATCCAGTTGCAGTTAAATTTGAACAGGGACAGTACAACTTTGAGACGCTTGCTGCCTAGTGCCTGTTCGAAGTTTAGGAAAGATAACTGGACAGCCACCAGACAATTTTTGGGTCATCAGAGAGCCTGTTAACTCATTGTCTGGGCTTCATTCGGTGATCGGACGAATCACTATCTCCAGAAATACAACGGCGTCCAGCCAATTTTTATGAAAACCTTTTTCTCCAAACCATCCGGCAACAGAGCTGCATCCTTATGGCAACTGTGCTGCCGTAGTTAAGGCGCCTGACGGAGCCCGAAGAGGCACCACCCAATAATAAATGTTTGTCATGGACTGTCCTGTGACCGTCAGATCCCTGTGCTGCATTGATTTGTTAATTCTCTCCGGATTGTAAATAAATACTTTGGCAACATGATCGGTAATTATAACAGTGTATATTGATATCTTACCTCATGATAATTTAACAGTTCTGAAGTGAAAATGGCACTTATACCACCACAAAATCTGTAGAATCTTTTTCATCAATAGCTTGCAAGCTGCTCTCTGAAGGTAGAGAAATGTAATAGCAGCTGCTGCTGTCTCAATTAAGAGAAGGCTGGGCGAGGCCACAGAGTGACGACTGAATGACATGACTCTGTAGCGAGCCAGATGGTGGCACAATTCCAAAAGATGTCCACACGGTTGCCATTCGATTGCCGCCAAATTACCGTCTGGTGCCTTTGACCGAACTTAAAGTGCACACACAGCATTTCCAAAGAAATTGCCATCCGATGCCCATTTGAGTTGCAACTGCCTGAGCAGAATGTTTTAAAATCATACGGCGCTCGGGCAACATCTCAAATCTTTGAATTGGCAAAGTCAGAAGAAATTGTCCAGTGCCCATTTTATTGGTGACCTAGGCGTAAATATGTTTGAATTCTGTTTGACAAAACTTTTTAACAAAATTTCAAAGATAGCACAGCTCACTTCCTTTTTCTGAGTTTCACCAGTACAAGGCTGGGGCCTTAACTTTTTACCAAACGAAAAAAAAATTGGACTAGTCCAAATTGAAAGCATTTGCTGATGACACAATAAATGATATTCAAATTGGGAAGGGTAGAAAATATTGTGGAAAAAGGAGAAAATGCTGGTTACCAGCATTTTCTCCTTTTTCCACAATGTTTCCAAAAGCTTTCTTTCTCAGGGTCGTTAAAAGTCGGGATTGTGTGGTAAAGAGTTAAAGTGACTTGCCTATGGGACCTCCGTGTTTCAAGTATGTCAGAAAATCATGCATGATAACCTTGTACCTTTCCAGGTCTGTTGTCTGTAAAGGTGAACAATACCAATACCTCAAAACCAGATCAGACGCTGCAAATGTTGGATAGTTCAATGTCCAGTTAGATACACTTACGTGTATGCAACATGATTATATCAAAAACACAACAAAGGCAAGCCCCCTCCATCCCGACTTGTTCAATTTTTAATGGGTGTTCAAATGGGCTCACTTAAAATTAGCATATATCTAAATGACATCAGTCTTGTGACCTTACATGGCAACAGGCCAATCTTTACAGGGTCGTCAGTGAGATTGGGTTACTCTTGAATCATCAATATTTTGATAAACTCTTAACCCTTTACCACATAATCTTTTACCTTAGTCTAATACAGTCAAAGGCTTGATCCCTTTCCCAAATAATAAATTTTAGACTGTCCCAAACTCAAAGCATTTGCAGATGGCAATTTTGAATTTGATGAGAATGGCAGAAAGTTTTCCGTTAGACTAGAAAACACTGCGGGAAAAGGAGAAATTGCTCGTTACAAGCAATTTCTTCCTTTTCCCACAGTGTTTTCTAAAGACTTGTACTGCAGACACGTAAAAACCAGGGCTTGTTTGGGAAAGAGTTAACCCTCTATAAGAAAGTTTTGGTCACCAGCATTTCGTCCTTTTCTCAAAAAATCTTCTAACATTGTTAGAAGAAAAATCATAATTATTTTGAGATATACCGGTATATAATTATTATCATCTCCAGGTGTCATTAATTTTGGAAAAATTTTAATTTTGTTTTGTGGAAAAGGTTAACCCTTTACAAATGACGGCCACAAAACATTATTTTTAGATTCCATATTCTATCTTTTCCACAATCCCTTATTTTAATATTTTACAGAACTTGGAGAAAGAGGCCTGATGATAACACTGTAGGTAACACTGCCTGATTAGCAATTTTCTCCTTAACCAATAATGCTTTCTGCCATTTTTAACTCTTAACCCATTACCAAACAATCCCCAGTTTTAATGACCCCTGAAAGATTTTGGTAAAGAGTTAAAAATGCATTTGTGTCCATCTCCATGCATCTTTTAATCCTTTACCCACAATATCAACTTTTAACAAGTATGAGAAACTTTGCCTTTTGAAAAACAAAGTTGAACAAGGACAAAGTGCTGGTTACCAGCATTTGCCACTTTTCCCACAATGATTCAGCCAGTGTGCTGTGAAAGACAAATTTCATGTATTTAGTGATATTTGTTGTCTGCAAATTCTTCGATTCAGACAGGGCTTAACTTTTGTCATTTAAAAAAAAATGTTTTAACTCTTTACCAAACAACAAAATTTATAGACTGGTCCAAATTGAGAGCACTTGCAGATGACAAAATCTATATAACTCAAAAATTGACATTTGTTTTGGAAAGGGTAGAAAACATTGTGGGAAAAGGAGAAAATGCTGGTTACCAGCATTTTCTCCTTCTCCCACAATGTTTTCAAAAGGCCTACTTCTCAGTGTCGTTAAAAGTAGGGATTGTGTGGTAAAGAGTTAACCAACAATTTCTCTATTTTCAGAAGTCTTTAGGGAAGAAGTAATTGGCTGCTAGATGGACCAACCGGCTGCTAGATGAAAAATAAAGTCCTCTGTAAAACTTAATGAGTTAAATCAACAAACTCGCCCAATAATCATCTTTTCTGTATTCTTTTGTAATGACTTTGTGAAAAGGACTGAACACTCTAATTCAGGTCAGGAGAATATCAAATGTAATCTTCTTGCCCAACACAAAGAGGATTTTACGACCCAGTAATCTCAACTGTAATGGATTAACAAAAGCTACTTCCCACTCAAAAAATAAAGGACAGTCACACATAATGTAAGAGGAAAAATTAGAGGGTAAAAAAAAAACCTTTTCATGTTTTTAAAATGATCCATTTGTTCCAACATCAGATTACAACAAACTCATATTTGAAGCAAAGCAGGCGGACATACAAAATGTTTTATAACCTAAACATCCAGTCTGCTTGACTTAAAAAACCAAAAGCTCTTTCATATGAATTAGAGTGTACAAGTGCACAGTCTGTAAGATGAAGACCATTCCTGCAACCCTTATTAGCATTTTGGTAGGGTATTCAAAAAAAGTTGCCTTTTTGGTAAGGCATTTAACTCCATACCGCATAATCACGACTTTTAGCAACCTTGAGAAAGATGCTTAGTAACCGGCATTTTCTCCTTTTCCCACAATGTTTTCAATCCTTCCCAAACCAAACATCAACTCTTCAGTCACATTTATTTTGTTTTGGACCAGTCTATAATGCTGTTACTTGGTAATGTGTTAAAACAAGATATTATAAAAAATATCTATTATTTAACCCTTTCCCAAACCATCCCTGGTTTTCACAACCCTGAAAAAGAAGCTTTTTGAAAACATTGTGGGAAAAGGAGAAAATGCTGGTAAATGTAGCACATTCTGCTTTACCCACAGTATTATCATCACTACTCCTCTTTGGGACTTTTTAAAATCTGGATTGAAAGTTAAGAACTGCACCAATCAAGAATGGTTTCAAAATTATATTATCTGTCTAAAATTATTTCTTTTCTGTCTCAAATTATTTCTAAGGAGGAAAGTCATTTAACACAAGATAATGACTTGTATCAAAACATCGTCCACATGCAGGTCAGGATTATGCATCGCCAATTTTCATCTGATTACACAATATGCGTAGTATTACAACAAACCACTTCTACTTGCACCTGCTCTCTACAGCAGCATGGCAAGAATCTTCCCTATCAGTATTAACCTTTCCCAAACAACAAATTTTGGACTCTTCCAAACCAAATGAGTTTGCAGAAGACAGACTTGGGGAAAATGGCAGAAAGTTCTCGAAAGGGTAGAAAACACTTTGGGAAAAGCAGAAATTGCTCGTTATGAGCAATTTCTCCTTTTCCAACAGTGATTTCAAAAGACTTACTGCAGACATGTAAAAACAAGGGCTTGTTTGAGAAACGGTTAACTCTTCACCAAACAGTCTTACGTTTTCACATCCTAAGAAAGTACTGTTAGGCTTTTGAAAACTATGTCGGAAAAGGAAACTACTTTTACTCCTTTTCACACAATTTTTTTCTATCCTTTCCATGAATGAACTCTTACCATATTAGCCATTCTATTTTCTCTATGAATGCTTTCATTTTGGACGAGTCTACCACTTTGTTATTTGCTGTGAAAATTAACTATTTGAAAAACCAAAATATTTTACTTTACCAATCTGAATGCATTTATAAACACATATCAGTTCTCATTTGGTTCATAAAGTGGAATACATCGCTGACAAAGTAGAAAATTTGGTTGAAGTAAAATGAAGAAAATTCTGGTTAGCAGCATTTTTTGGCATTTTCTCCATGATCTGTCATGTTTTCAAAAACACACTAAATTGTTTGATTAACTGTACACTAAATTGTTTGATTAACTGTTTACCAGACAAGAATTTTTTTTACCCAACCAAAAAAGAGAGCAATATTGAGTATGAAAAATTTAGCTCCGATACTAATTTATGTTTTAGGTATGAAAGAAAAGATTATAGGGATAGGAGAAAATGCTGGTATAAAGAACTATAAACCAGCATTTTCTCCTTTTCCCATAATCTTTTCAGAAGGCCTCTATCTCAGATTTGTTAAAACACACGATTTTGTGGTAAAGGGTTAGAGGCTCAGAGAGATAAGGCTGCAGCCTGTTTGCAAGACAAAGTAGTCCCAGGTGAAACTGATAGGCTGGGCTTATCAGCAGTGATGTAGCTGCATTTCTGAATTTAGCTTGGAGGATAGCGTAATCTCTGTCAATTAACATTTCAGGTAGCTCATACTCCGAAATTTAGATTATTATTGTTGTCTCCCAACAAGGAAAGGTCAAAATGATAATCATGATAATCATGATGCACAATCATGTCTCTGGACCCACTGTATAGAAGAGGGTGTCTGTTCCTGAAGTTGACGCTGTATTTTACAATTTACCCTTCAGGACAGACAATACTGACCTAAAAAGTTCAACAGAGTTGTTTCTTCTAAAATCTTTAAGTCAAACTTGTCCGCAGTTCTTACCAAAGAATTCTTTATTTATTACAACTGTGGGGATAAAAGCTAGGTAAGATAGTGGAAAAGAGAAAAAAGCTTGTAATCAACATTTCCTCTGATGATAATGCTGGTGACAAACAGTTTCTCCTTTGACCACATCATTTTCTTCTCTTCCACAAAGAAATCCAATCATTCTGATTTCAGGGCACATCCACTTGTAATGCCTTCCGACTAGTCTGAAGTTTTATAGCTTGGTCAATTTAACTCTTTACCATATGTAAATCTTTATCATATAACAAAATTTTAGTCTATTCTGTTGCAGACAACAAAATAACATTTGGCTGAACTGATGGAATTTTTCTGTTAAAATAGTACAAAACATAGTGGGAAAAGAAGAAAATGCCTATTTATAACAGCATTTTCTGCTCTTCCCTCATCGTTTTCAACCATATTCTTCCCAAGGTAAAAAAAAGAAATGAATGGTAAAAGGTTAAACTGAAAATTTTCTCAAAAAAAAGCAGTACATGTACCAACTTACCATACATTTTCCCTTCATCTGATAGGATAATCTTCCGTCGGCCACACGGTGGGTATATAGCCAGTGCCTCTTGAAAGCTTTGTTCTATATCCGGGCTCCACACACCTTCTGCATCATTGGCTAGCTCATCATCACCCAAATCATCATCCTGTTCTGTCTTTGTGGGTAAGCTGTTGGTGGGTCCTGAGACTGGGGGTTGTTCCATGTTGCCCCATGGCTTGGACATGATACTGTCTGGTTTTGGCACTCCGTTGTTGTTATTGTTGTTGTTGTTCTGGGTCGGAGGGTCAAGGTTCCCCCATGTTGTGGACATGATATGGGGGAAAAATTGTACAACCCTGAAATGATGGAACAAATTGCTGAAGAAAAAGCACACCTGCTACAATAAAAAGGCCTAGAAGGAATTGACACTACTTATTTGATTCTGATCATTACAATGGAATTCAAATTTTAATCTCATCCTTAATTTAACTCTTTATCACACGACACAATTTTGGACCAAAACTACATGTAGTCCAAAATTCAGAGTTTTGCGGACAACAAAAAAAATTGTGAATCAAAAATTGAAACTTGATTTGGAAAGGGTAGCAAACATTGTGGGAAAAGGAGAAAATTCTGGTTACCAGCATTTTCTCCTTTTCCCACAATGTTTTCTAAGACTTTCTTTCTCAGGGTTGTTAAAAGTCGGGATTGTGTGTTAAAGAATTAAAAAGCTATTTCAACAAGTAAGTAGAGACATGGAATGGACTTGAAAACCATCATTTCCTTTATACCGGCATAAATCCATGCCAAAAGAAAGCTGGCACTCTATGTAAGCCACTGGCTACTTTTCCACTTACAGTTAACTATGACAATGTTTAGGAAGGAAAATTACATGAAAATGGCTTTCAAAGATCCTGAAGAAGATTACACGCCTTGTCAGAGACATAACGTGCAATTCCTTCGTTACAGTAACCCTTGGAAATACAGATAAAGCTCATGGCCCTTAGAGTGGCAAGTAGACAATAGTAAAAAGGCACATACATGTATGGTACGTATGGGTAACTTTTAAGTACGCAAGAACTCATATAATTAACTTCAATTTTGACCCTGCAACAAATAAAATTGACTGATTATTATATTGATCCTTAACAAAATACATGAAGATCCGGATAAACATCCACATAAAAAAAAAAGTATTTATTCCACTAGCAAATACATTTTGGAGACTCCTGAGAATTGTCTTGGAAGGAGAGTAAATGTAATTATACCTGCCAACAATATAAGCTTTCATATCAAGCATGATGATGGTTTGTGGTAACGTAACTACCAAAATACCCTCTCTGACCATGACTTTAAAAGTAAGTATGATCATAATGACTACCTTTATTAAAATTTTATAAATTATTCCTCTTTACAATTTATTACTGACTGTCTTTTTCCGAACTTCATTATCATAAATTTTTTTCCAAATTATTCTGCTTCTTCCAAATGATTGGATTTAAGGGATCTTTTGTTCCACACATGAAATGTACCATGGAATCTGTACAACACAATGCCATGTAATTTGATGACCCCCTTAAGAATACGGCTTTTAAAAGCATTGTAAGAAAAGGAGAAAATGAAGCAAGGCAACACTTTCTCCTTTTTATTTCACTTTTCTGCCACCTTAAGGGAAAAGTTCAATCATATGAGCCACATTGAAAATTGCAGTGCTCATGGTTATGCTTCTTAACCCTTTCCCAAACGGCAAACTTTTGGACTAGACCAAATTGAAAGCATTTGCAGAAGACAATTCAACTCTTGCTGAAAAGATGATTTCTGTCTAGGATAGGGTAGAAAATATTGTGGGAAAAGGAGAAAATGCTGGTTACCAGCAATTTCTCCTTTTTCCACAAGGTTTTCAAAAGGCTACTATTCCAGACCTGTAAAAACCAGGGATTGTTTGGGAAAGGGTTAACTCATTACCAAATGACAAAATTTTAGACTTGTCCAAATCGAACGCATTTGCAGATGACAAAATAAAAGTGATTGAAAATTTGAAATTTGTTTTGTATAGGATAGAAAACATTGTGGGAAAAGAAGAAATATGTTGGTTACCAGCATTTTCTTCTTTTCCCACAATGTTTTCTAAAGGCTTCTTTTTCGGGTGTGTCAAATGTAGGGATTGTGTGGTAATGGGTTAAATTGAGCTCTGAGGTGGCATGCCAATGAAAACTTCCAGACAGAGACCAAAAAAAAAGCCAGAGGTGAAAATCAAATCAGTACAATCAAGGTTACAAACCATTATATCATCATTAATGAGCAGTACAGGACCTCTAGACCTGAATGAGTAACATATGACCTCTAGTCCCCAACATAACAACTTGGTCATACAGGACCTCTTAACCCAGATTTGACATAATGCATGAGTCATATATGACCTCTAGACCCATCCTGACATAACAACTGGGCCATACAGGCCCTAAAGACCCAGATCTGACATAACAAAATGGCCAAACATGGCCTCTAGAACTAGGCCTGACAACTGAGCCATACATGACCTTTAGACCCCAACATAACAACTGAGTCACATACAACCTTGGAACTGGAACTGCCAAAACAACTGGGCCATACAGGACCTCTAGATCCAAACTAACAACTGGTCCATACAGGACCTCTACACCCAGATCAGTGAGATCTGACTGAACAGCTGTGTCACAAGTGACATATACACCCACCATGATGTAACTGGGCCATTCAGGACCTCTAAACACAAACCTGACATTACAAATGGGCCATACTGATACAGGACCTCTAGATCCAGACCCGACATAAACAACTGGGCTGTGAAGGACTTCTGGAACCAGATCTGACTACTGGACCATACAGGACCTCTAGAGCAAGATCTGACAGAACAACTGGGTCACATATGACATCTAGACCCAACCTGACAACAACTAAGTCATACAGGACATCTGGATCCCAACCTGACATAACATCTGAGTTACAAATATATGATATCCATATCCAACCTGACAAAATAACTGGGCCATTCAGGACCTCTAGACCAAGATCTAACATGGGAACTGAGTCACATTAGGACCTTTACAACCATCTTGGCATAACAATCGAGCCAAACAAGACCTTTACTCCCAGATCTGACAAAACAACTAAGCCATACATGACCTCTAAACCCTACTCTGACATAACTCATACATTACCTATCCACAAATACCTGACATAAGAACTGAGCCATACAGGACTTCTAGATCCAAATTTGACCTAACAACTTGGCCACATCCTGACATGACAACTGAGCTATACATGACCTCTAAACACAGATCTGACTTAAAATGAGACCCACATCTGGTTTAAAAAATGAGTCACAGAGCCAATAGGACCTGAATACCCCGATCAGAACATAAAAACTGGTGACAACAGGCCCTCTATACCCAGACCTGACATAGCAACTGACCTACACAGGATCTCTGGACTCAGACCTGTCATAACTGAGCCATGCATAGTTTCTAGACCCAGACCTGACATAACAACAGTGCCCCAAAGGACCCTAAAACCAGGCCTGACATTACAAGTGAGACATTACAAGAACTCTAGATCCAGACCTGATATTACAACTGAGCCACATTGGACCACTTAGAGCCCCATCAAAACAACTATGCCACAGATAATCTCTAGATCCAGAAATGACAAAAACAGAGCCACACAGGATCTCTGGACCATTTTTCAGACCTGACATACAAACTGAGTCACACAGGACCTCTTCACCTTGACCAGACATAACAAATTAAGCCAAGAACATTCAGGTACCATTAAGCATTACACAACTAGAATGTGTCTAAAATTGTCATAATTATTTATGAACAAGAAAAAAGGTTCAGGAAAAAGGAGAAATGCTGGTTCCCTGCATTTACTCCTGAGTTCTATAATTTTCTCAAAATCCTTCTCTGTCACTTGAAACTTAGGATTGTGAAGTATAGATATAACATGACAGATAACAATCTGCCATGTATCTCAAACCTCCTCCCTCAAAATCTCCAAAATATTTAGGCAGCAGATCTAAGTTCTGACTGTTGATCTACATGTATTTAGAAAACATGCCTGATTTTAACAACTTTGATGTGATAGCCTTTTGATCCGATTGTGGAAAAAGGAAAAAATGGTGGTAACCAGAATTTTCTCCTTTTCCCACAATGGTTTCAACTCCTTCAAAGATAAATCCCATTATTTCTGTTAAATGCTGGTGACCAGCATTTTCTCCTATTCTCTGGGTTGATAAAACTCTGTGGATTCTCTGTGGCAAGGTTAATTTCTTCCTATAAATACAAAATTGTCCAAATTTTTGTTGGCTGGTAGATAGTTCGGTTTCATAGTGGACTATACCAAACAAAGCAATTATTCCTTCTAATAGATGTGACCATAAATCAAAAGATTTACCTTGAAATAGTAAAATCCATCAACACTTTTTATCAAGTAAACCATAAAAAAAGTTAGTTTTCTTGCACTCTGTCCCCCTTAATTAACTGTCCCTTTCTTTTTTGTAGCTGAATAAAGACTTTCTTTCAAAATCACACCATGGTCTTTCCCTCATTATCAGGCAACAAATTTAGCAGCTTGACTATTTTCAAAATCTACCAATAACTGATTTAATATGTCATATGTGAATGAGATTTTATGATGGAATTTGTCTTTGGCAGGATAAAAATCAATGTGGATGAGTTAAACTTGTTTCCCACTTCAATTTTACTTCATAGTTAAAAAAAACTAAGGGTCATAAAGGTAAAGGGTTGAATTCTTTACTATGTTAGTACTTAGCAGCTATTAAAATTTTCCAAACTTGATAGCATTAGCAAACAACAAATCAAATCAAATAATGTATCAAATGTTTTTTGTCCATGACACTGGTACACAACATAATAGAGAAAGAAGTTAAGTGCTGATTTCAACCTTTTCCTTCAATTTCCAACATGCTTTCAAAAAGTTTTTTTTTAGGGTATTAAAACTCGGTATTCTGTTCTAAAGAGTTGAACAAGAAACAATTGATAGTTTGTCCTGCTAGTTTATTTAATTGCCACCTTTAAACTTTTTTCCCATTCAAACCAGTCCTGAACCCTTTCAGTGTCTGATAACTGATGTGTAACTGACTTTTTTGTCTGGGGAAAAAAAAAAGCTTTAACATTGACCATTATACCACAGTTTTTTTTTTTAATAAAATCTCATATGATATAATTATGACGGAGTGGAACCAAGTTCAGACAGTCCTTTGATCAAAAGCTAGCTCTAAATGAAAGACAAGGTGTTGGACTTAACTCATTACCAAACGACAATATTTTAGACTGGTCCAAATTCAAAGCATTTGCAGACAACAAAATAAGTGTGACTGAAAATTTGAAATTTGTTTTGTGAAGGGTAGAAAACATTGTGGGAAAGGGAGAAAATGCTGGTTACCAGCATTTTCTCCTTTTCCCACAATGTTTTCTAAAAGGTTCTTTCTCAGGGGCTTCAAAAGTAGGGATTGTGTGGTAATGGGTTAACCAAATTGTAAGCATTTCCAGATGACATCCGATTGATTCAATCGCGTTTAGTAAAGTACCATTTTCAACATTACTTAAGTTATATCGCAGCAGCCAGTGCACCTATACATGCTTTCCTGGAGTGACAAGTCTCTTTTACCAGTACATCACATAATTTTCTTTTCAAGCCACTGGCTGCTTTCCTACTTAACTATCATATAGAAAATGGTCAGTGGTGAGAGAGGAATAATCCTCTCACAACTGACTTATCAGTAATTCTAGTGAAGAAATTGGCCAAGCCAGGGATCAAACCGATGACTTCCCCTTCTTAAGTTCTGCATGTTACATACTGCGCTACCTGGGCTATCAGCATTTTCTCCATTTCCAACACTGTTTTCACACACCTTCTTTTTCAGCTTAATTAAAACTCTGGACTGTGTGGTAAAAGACAAAGTCTCTTGAAGTTGTCTGCCTCTAATTGATACTATCCTACAAGTTCAGAGATTTTATCCTTTTCCTCTATTTATCATTTCAATCTGACAGAATAATTTAAACTGTGAACAAACCCTTCTCTCACTTGATGTCCCCCAGCACCGCTATTTAATATGGGATAAAAAGGAATATGAATGAACACCAGTGAGTCTCCTTTTCTGGTCAACTCTTTACTTCATGACAAAAATATGAATTAAAAGCATTAACTTGCTGACAATAATTGTGACTCGTATGAATAAACCGCTTTTTCATGGGGTACAAAACATAGTGTGAGAAGGAGAATATTCTGGTTACCAGCATTTTTTCCTCTTCTCCCAATGTACTTTTAACTCATTACCAAACAACAAAATTTTATGTTTGTACAAATCGAAAGCAAACGCAGATGATCAAATTTGTTTTGAAAAGGGTAGAAAACATTGTGGGAAAACTACAAAATGCTGGCTACCAGCATTTTCTCCTTTTCACACAATGCTATCTAAAGGTTTCTTTCTCGGGGTCATCAAAAGTAAAGATTGTGTAGTAATGGGTTAAAGGCTTTTTAGGTTCTTCCTTGGTTGTTGAAACTCCGAGTCATGCGGTACAGGCTATAGGGTAACCCATGTTTAACGCCTATGATGACTTTTTTTATTGCAAACAAAGACATTAAAGTCCCAAATGTTAAATTTCAGCTACATGTATAAACATTCATTTTACTCTTTACAAACAATCCTATGTTAATACCACACTTTGGAAAAAAGCTCATGAAAAATATTATTGGAAAGGTGAAAAATGGCAATAGAACTTTTTCCTTTTCGCACAATGCTTAAATCTTCCCTTCAAAATACAAATCCAATCATTTTCTCCCAAACACAGAATTTCAGATTAATAAAAATCTATAAATCAGGAAATTGTGGTGATTGCTAGAAACCACCAATTGTACTTTTTTTTTAAACAAAATGTTTCAGAATAGGGTCTGTTCAGAATACATTACAATCTAGATGCATACAAGGATGGTGAACTTAACCCATTACCACTTGGCAAAATTTTGGACTAGTCCTTAGTGAAAGCATTTGCAGACGACAAAATAAAGGTGACTAAAAAATAGAATTTTTTTCTGGGAAGGGTAGAAAACACTGTGGGAAAAGGAGAAAATGCTGGTTACCAGCATTTTCTCCTTTTCCCGTAGTGTTTTCAAAAGGCTTCTGTCTTAGGGGTGTCAAAAGTAGGGATTGTGTGGTAATGGGTTAATTTACTGTTTCTCATGCAACAAAATTTAGAGGCAGGTTGGACTGCATATTTAATAGTACAGAATTGACAGAAATAGCTTTGTGAGAAAAGAAAATTTTTCTCCTTTCT
This sequence comes from Tridacna crocea, assembly GCA_943736015.1. NCBI lineage: Eukaryota > Metazoa > Mollusca > Bivalvia > Cardiida > Cardiidae > Tridacna > Tridacna crocea. Next base: position 25,821,266 of record OX031060.1, read on the forward strand.
CAGAATGCCGTGTACACATGCTTTGTTAAGAAGAACCCTATTTCCTGCACTGCCTTCCAAAAATACATACTTCAACATGGAAAGTCCTAAAATTTAGTCATCTGTTAAACCCTTTACCAGACAAACAAAAAAATTGCCTTATCCAAATTGAGAGCATTTGCAGATCTATGACAATTTCAATGTGGCTCAAATGGTTCAATTTTTCTTTGGCAGGGAAGAAAACATTGTGGGAAAGGAGAAAATGTTGATTACCAGCATATTCTCCTTTTCACAGTGTTTACAAAAGACTTCTTTTCCAGGGTTCTTAAAAGTTGGCATCGAGTGGTCAAGAGTTAATAGAACCAATTTTTCTTGATAATGCAAAATAAGCAGATTGATCACTTTCAGTAAGGAAGAACGCACCAATTTTAAGATTTCAAACTGGATACATTGTCACTTAAAAATCTGTACAAAAAATTAACAAACAAAAGAGAAACTATCCAAAGATTTAACAAAAATTCTAGTTTAACCCTTTACCAAACAATCCCTTGTTTTTACAACCCTGAGAAATAAGCCTTTAGAAATCATTGTAGGAAAAGGAGAAAATGCTGGTAACCAGCATTTCTCCTTTTCCCACAATGTTTTCTACCCTTCTGAAAACAAATTTCAGATTTTCAGTCACTTTTATTTTGTCGTCTGCAAATGCTTTCAATTTGGACCAGTCTAAAGTGTTTTTTCTTCTGATAATGGGTTAATTTTGAACAAATTGTGAAAACATGCACCTGTAACAAATCCCAAGTGAAAGTTAGTTTAATGGATAAACTTATATTCAACTTTATCATTTCTGCATCACATAAATTAAATGGATTAAATATGATCATTCTTAGCTGACAGCACTTTAACCCTTTGCCTCTCATGATGACGAGTTTAAACAACCCTGAGGATGAAGCTTTTTGAAAATATCGCGGGAAAAGGAGAAAGCATTTTCTCCTTTTTCCAAATTGTTTTCTTAAACTTTCAGAGGCAAATCCAAGCAATTTATGTACATGTACATGTAACTTGCTGCTTGAAAATGTTTTGGAATTGGAAGTGTCTAAACTTTTGTCATGTGGAAAGGGTTAACTCTTAACCATACCAAAACATTTAAAATGTGTCAAAATTGACAGCAGTTGCAAAAGACAAAGATGGCAAAAAAATGAAAATGGTTTGATGGTGAAGAAAATACTGTATGGAGAAAAAGCTTTTTGTCAGCATTTTCTTCTTTTCTAAAATATTCCTAAACTTATTTATGTCAAGTTTCTTTGAGAAAATGGTGTTGTTCGGAAAGGGCTCAGGGCTTAGCCCTTTAACAAACGAACTTATGACAACCATGTGGAAAAAAAGCTTCTGAAAGCATTGTTGGAAAAGAGAAAACGCTGGTTACAAGTTTTTTTTTTTTTCTACAATATTTTCTACCCTTGTCGTCAAAACCTTACAATTTGGACAAGCCTAGATGATTGATAATTGCTTCCTCATTAGCATGACAAATCAGTTGTTGCCAGTTTCGTTTTTAACTCTTTACCAAATGACAAAATTTAAGACTAGTCCGAATTGAAAGTACTTGCAGAAATGAAATACATCTAAATGTGAATAAAAAACTGAAATTGGATTTGGAAAGGGTAAAAAACATTGTGGGAAAAACAGAAAATGCTACTTACCAGCATTTTTCCCTTTTCCACCAGGGACGTTAAAAGACATTATTTGTATTAAAGGGTTAATACATTCATTTCTTTTTCGTATAATCGTTATCATTTTTGCACTGATTCAATTTTATATCCTAACAGATGCTGTTTTACGCCACATCAACTGCATGATTTACCGCAACTTCTTCATTAATTTTCACCAAAGCAACAAAATTTTGGGCTTTTCCAAATTAAAAGCAATGACATGACAAAGTAGGTATGGTGATAGTTTGATTTCCTTTTGAAAAGAAAGAAACTATCATGGAAAAATTAAAAAATGCTTTGGCCACAACTTTCTTGGGATAGTTAAATATGAGTGCTTAAACCTTTACTTGATATATATGCCAATTTGAGGCTCTTTCATTTCAGCAGCAAATAAAGATATGATGTCAAAAATATGGACAAATGAGGATTCAAATATCTGATCGAGTGGAAAACATTGTTGGAAAAGGAGAAATTGCTCGTTACGAGCAATTTCTCCTTTTCCCACAATGTTTTCAAACAGCTATCTGTTGTTGATACATCAAAATGAGTATCGATGGAGTAAAGGGTTAATTAAGTCTTTACATCTGTAAAAATAATGTTTCACAATAAAAAAACTTTTACAGATGAACTGTAAAACATGGTAATCTGAAGTAATTTGTCTTTAAAAGGGTAGATCTACAAGATATTCTAACAAAGGACAAAATGGTAGGCACCAATATTTTTCCTTTTTCTCCTTTGTTTTTTAACCCATTACCAAACAATAATATTTTAGACTGGTCCAAAATGAGAGCATTTGCAGGCGACAAAAGTGACTGAAAATTTAAAATTTGTGTTGTTAAGGGTAGAAAACATTGTGGGAAAAGGAGAAAATGCTGGTTACCAGCATTTTCTCACAATGTTTTCTAAAGGCTTCTTTCTCAGGGGCGTCAAAAGTAGGGATTGTGTGGTAATGGGTTAAATGGCCATTTTCTCCAAGGCTCTTATAACACTAGATTGTTTGTTCAAGGATCGACTTATTTAGGTCTATTTTTCATGTCTTAGTTCAAAAATCACTTTTGAAGTTTGGGGTTAAAAAACTTCTTTAAACTGTATGATTAGAAATGAAAACTCACATTTGTCACTTTTTTACTAACAGGGTCTGGAAAAAAAAAAATCAAAAAATATGCAATTATGATATAAACCCATTACCATGTGACTACATGTATGTCCAGCAGATGACTTCAAAACCACTGCAATAGATAAATAATTATATACACATAACATTTACAGGTGAACTTCTTTTTAGACCTGTAAGGGCTAAAAGTATTTCCATACAACACAAAATATGGCTCTGATTTTTTTTTCTGAAGAAAAAAGAAAGGTGGGAGAAAATTTTGTTGAGAAAAGAGGAAACAGTATCAGTATATCTTTTTTCGTTTTTTTTTTTCCTCAATATTTCACAAGTGTTTTCCTCAGGGCAGTAATGAGTCTAAAAAATAGAAGCTAATAAGAATTTAACAAATTTGAGCAGTTCTGCTTGGACAAACTGGGTTTCTATAGACAGTCTGATCTCATGTTAATGTCGTCTGCCGTTCATATTGAGAGCAATTCTTCATTTGGACCAATAATGCAATAGACAAACTTTGAAATGTGGATAGTCTTTAACTATGACATACTGTGATGTCAACCTTGGATTTAGAAGAAAAAATAAAGAACTGATGATTGAAAATGAAAGTACTCACTGATAAGGAAAAATGAGAGCTTTCCTAAGAAAGGAATTTGGAGAAAAGTGAAATTACAGTCTGCTGTTTACAGGTAAACTTTGCAAAGTTTGAAATGTAGCACAGGTAATAAGGATAAAAAAACATTCAGTTCTGTGCATCACCTACATTCTAAAACTTAGGATAACGCAAAAGATGGGAGAAAAAACAGAACAGGCGATAAACCTTGCTGCATTAGTGTTCTATTTTCGGCAACAAGCGATCTTACCCATCCAGCTCGCGTATAACCGCTTCGAAAATTTGTTCTCTCTGGGATGGTGCTAAAGTAGGTCATATCCAAAACACAATACATGTCCGAATCAAACTCTTATACAACACAAACTAAATCCAAGTAAATCTAAGATTTAATCCTCATAAAATATTTAACACGGTTCCGAATAGACACCAATACATTTCAAGTGATACACCGGCCGGAAGTCGACTCTGAAAGTATGACAAATATTTGAGAGATTCGAAAACTGCAGACATTTCCGAGTGTCCGAAGCAGTTTTCACGTTAATTTCAAGTTGATAACTCGAAATCTGAATCAGAATAAACATATACTTACCTTTTTTACACAATCAGACACTTGACAAGTGAAATCAATCTTTAATAATTAAAATTTCAGTCAATAACTTCACATCCAAAGGTATGTCAGGAATGATACAAAGAATCTGGACAACGCATACGTCCACTGCGCACTACAGCTGCGCAGGGGTGGACCAGGTGTAAACTTTCCGAAACTATGATTGGCTGTTTCAGGGACTCTCGACGGAATATGTCGTCATTCGCTACTAAAAATAAGGTGTTAGGTTTCAACACAACGCTGGCTTGGTGTGCTGTATTGTACACATCTGACTCACTATGTGGTTTATCAAAGTGGTTAACACAAGGTGCTGTTTGTATTTTGTATGCGCTTGCAAACATTTCGTTTAAAAAAAAAGCTACCACGACGTTAGATCTGTAGCAAAATATGAAAGCCGTCACTTATTAATGCTTTTTCTGAAGTCAAAAAAAGATGTAGACCTAGATCGAATGAAGTTTCTAAACTTAGCAATTTAACAGCTGTAATATGACTTAATTAAATTAATGTTGTTCAGTTATATACAATATTCTTGAATATTAATAGCGACGCAACTAAGCGTAATGTTCATCGCTTCATTAACTGTTATAATATTTTGGCACATGTTGCAGGGCTTGCACAACATGGTCCTCTAATTTGAACATTTTAATCATATTATAGGCCTCTGGCCAAAAATACATGAATATACAATTGAAACATGTATAGTTCCCTTGACCCTTTACAATCAGCAATTACTGACACATTTGTGTGTTAACCCTTATCCTGTCAGATGACTGAAATTTGATTTTGACATCAATAGATCTGGTAAAAACCGAATATTTATTGCTAAATTTTGAACATAAGTAGGCCTATGTTTTCGGGAATAACAAATTCTGTCCTTATTGGACAGTGCAGATCTTAGATCTATCCTCTGAACAGCAGTAGGCTTACTTAGCGAATCAAAATGGGATTAGATCTAGATCTACTTACCAAGCAAAGTACTGTTTTTAAATTAACAAAAAATATTTGAAAGTGTGGAAACGTTGAAGGAAAGGTATATTCTGTTTAATGCTGAGCTAGTCTATCTACTTTTTATGTGAAAAAATAATTCATATTAAGTGCTACTTCAATAAAGTTATTTTCATTCAAACTTTTAACAAAAAATACCGTGTAGATCAAGGATCAGATTGCACATTTTCTTCAGGCTGACCCTGATCTACATTTGCTTAAAAATCAAGTGTAATTGAGAAAAGGCTCTTTAAGGTTTAGATTATAACAATGTAGCCGGCTAATTAAAAAAAAATCTTAAGTCTGTAATCTGACACACACACACAAAAAAAATCATCACAAAAAATGCAAAGGTACGTATATGCTGAATGTCTTTATACTTTCAATTTTATTTCAACTTTAATTATTTCTACTATTATTAACATAAATTACTAAACTAAACAACTGTAAACAAGTGTAAACAATAATGTTATATATAAAGAAAATAGTGTTGTATTGTATATTATGTAGACAGTGGAAATAAAGTAAAAATAAAAGTTTTTAAACAATGCGTTATGGGCCTACATGTGGGCCAATGTTCATTGTTCATACCTATGCTCTCTTGTAGAATTTTAAGCCGTGCAGGAAGTTAAAACTCTGCGACGGAAAAATTTGTCAACCTTCTAACAAACAATAATGTGCCTTAGAAAATAGAAAATGTCTAGGTATTTCGTGATATGTCTTAGTTTGAGCTACATAGTAAGCCATATTGAACCCTGATTTTCCTATTGGTCTTAACTAAATATATCCTTACCTTGATCTATATGCTCATCAAACATTCATTTCCAAGGGGCCAAGAATGAAATATGTTCATTTTAAGGCTTGCAAGACGGAAGTTGGACAGTTTCCGAACAATGAGGACTAATTTGTTGTAACTTCTTGGACTAATTGAGAAAATTGCCTGTGTACGCTTACCAAGCAATCCTTGTTTCCAAGATATTATGCTCGACTCAATCGGACACAGATAGCTTATTTTGGAATGTCGTCTGCAAAGGCTACGAAGAAATTTCCAGCTTGGAACAGTAGGCTAAGGAGTTGGTCATTCGGGAAAAGGTTGAACAATGAATACGTTACAGGACATGTTTAGGATTAGGCTTAACGTTAGTTAGAAAATGAAAAGTTGTACAATTATTGGAGTGAGCGAATATAAGTTTTTTTCCCCCGCCAAAATAAAATGGGGGTTTGGGAGAGGGCAATCTTCAATCTTGGGTGCCCCAAAATGCCCTTGATCCCACGAATTCGCTAATTCAATAGCGTCCTCCCACCTAAATAGAAAACAATTAAACTCTTGATCAACATTTTGAGTTCTAAGTTAAAATGTATTAATTTCGTAAGTTTGCAAAAAAAAAAAGTTTCTACGAAAGTCTAAAATTTATTTGAACATCACTCCATATATACTGATATTATTACTCGTGATTTCTTCGTGATCAACGAATGATGCGTTAATCTGAGTGACTCTCTAAACTCTTTACTGCAGGACGACAACAGTTTAGCCTGGTCCAAACTCAGCGCATTTGTTGAACACCAATTAAATTTGGCTGAAATGGTGGCAATTGTGAAAGAAAAACCTTGTGGGGAAAAGGAGAAAATGTTGGTTACCGGCATTTTCTCCTTTTTCCCACAAGATTTTCAGATCGCTGTTTCCTTAATGTCGCTAAAACTTAGGATTGTAGGGTGAAGGATTACACCCATCCGAGGAGGAATTCTGTGTATTCTGTTAGGCTTAATTTTTCAAACATCATGGAAAAAGCAGGTTAGGCTGGCATCCAGCATTTTGTCCTTTTCTACAATCTTTTATATCCTACTAGAAACAATTCCCAATATTTTTTTGTCAAATTTGATTTATCGTCTCATTAAAGTAAATTTTGTCGTTTGGTTAAGAGTAACCAAGTGTTTGTACATGTTTGAGCTGTTTCGGCGGGAAGTCTTGTTCTCGCAGCGTTTTCCACTTCCCTAAGCACAGGACTAGATAAAGTCACCCTTTAACAAAACAGTTACTATCGACTTTTTAGATGGCCATAATTTCGATCCTCAGAAGCTCAGAAAAAATTTAACCGTACAGGCCTTACTAATCGACCGGACCTTATAGATTCAAGATCAGACCGCACGTTCTCTCCAGTCTGATCTTTATCTATGCCATCTACAAACCAACGTTGTACGCGTATGGCGCCATATGAGTAAATCACGTGTTTGAGAAAAAAAGCAATTGTTGTGTTTGTAAACAGTGGGTTGCCAGCGTGATATAAAATTATTATTTCGGTCAGCCATTAAGACATGGGACATGCTCTGTGAAAACGTGGCTTTATCTGTTGTCTGCGTATGTCATATTCTTCGAAGATTCGACAGTCTTATATGACGCATCACTAGCTCCGAAAGCGGGCTGACTGTAATATTACGGTCTATAAAATAGTAATGTAGAAAATAGCTTATATCAATACGTTTGAGGAGAAATGAGACCTGCTTTAGCTTCAGATTTCTCTAAACTGCTGATCGTAGCTGAGTGAATTGCACGAGGTAGCGTTTTATTGAGTAAACGTTTATTTTAATTTGGAATTCAAAGTTACGGTTGTCGCGTAGGAAAGTGGTTCGGTTCTGTACCCAGGATGCCCAAATTCGATAGATGAGTATTTATAGAATGCCATCTAGCGGGAGATAATGTGGCTTTATCTAACAACCACTCAGTCCATACCTTTGACGACCCTGAAAAAGAAGCCTTTAGAAAACATTGTGGGAAAAGGAGAAAATGCTGGTAACCAGCATTTTCTCCCTTTCCCGCCATGTTTTCTACCCTTCACAAAAATTTCAAATTGTCAGCGCCTTTTTTTTTTGTCGTCTGCAAATGCTTTCGATTTGGGCAAGCCTAAAATATTGTCTTTGGTAATGAGCTAAACCAGGGGAGTGGAGGGGTCGAATACCAAGCCAATTTTCTTCCTGAAGATTGATGTTAGTCATGGCGACATGTGCAGTATTTATTTTTTTTCGCTGGCGAACGTTATTTTTTCTTGTGGAAAAATGAACATGCGATGTAATGGAAAAGAAATACAGGAACGACTGGATAGGTGCACTGGCGACTCCAATTTAACTATTAATGTTCATAACAGCTTTAAACACACAATTAACTTTTCAACTACATTTATTTAAAGGCGCTTACACTCATAATGAGTCACGTTGACATTGGACAGTTCTAAGTTTGGTAAAAATCTTGGGGTTGACCAAAAGCTGCTGTATAGATTGTTCCCAAAGTTACGGTCAGCATCGGGGCCGTGTTTAGTTATGCACATAGATTTAGCTCAACTCTGTACCTAACGACAGTTTTAGATCAATCTCCCATTAGAAAATGGGTTAAAATGTGCATTTTTTTTTTTTAAATTTCAGTCTATGCTGTCCGATAATATATGAATATGCTGGAATAATGAAGAGTCATGCTCTGTATAGAGGAGGGTTGATGCATCTGAAAAGATATTTACCCATGCCGGCCTGCTTTTTGTGTGTGCAAGTAGTCTGCATGCCTAAGGACCACTCTATCTCATAGTTGGACAGTTGTTAGGCAAAATAGATTACATGTACATGGATCTGTAACTGTAGGACGAGTTGCTTGGTGTGGTGCATTACGGAGATGCGTTAACCCTTACAAAACGACAAAATTTTAGACCTTTCAAAACTGAAAAGCATTAGCAGACGACGAAATTACAGTGACTCAAAAATTGATTTTTTTTTTTTTCTGAAAGGTTAGAAAACATTGTGGGAAAAGGAGAAAATGCTGGTTACCAGCATTTTCTCCTTATCCCACAATGTTTTCAAAAGGTTTCTTTCCAAAGGTCGTTAAAAGTCGGGATTGTGTGGTAAAGAGTTAAGTTAATGAGACAAACGCAGCCTATTCCTGTGTCGGAGCACTAGTCTGTTTGGTATCGTTGCAAATCAAATTATGATTTATTGTGATGATCAGACTTTAAGAAATTAAATCCCCGTATTTATCTTTAATCTACATATTAACTTTGTATCAAACTTGAAAATTTTAGACTTGGCAAAATTGAAAGCTTTTGCCGACGAAAAATTAAATTTTGGCTCGAATGCCAGCGGAATTAATCTTTGATAGAGAAGAAAACATTGATGAAAAAGCCGGAGAAAATGCTGGTTACCAGCATTTTCCCCTTTCCCATCAGTGTTTTCAAAAAAGACTTTTCACTACCAGGAGTTTCTTCTTTTCCATCGGTGTTTTCAAAAAAAGTTTTTTACTAGGGTCTTAAAAACCTGGGATTGTGTGGTAATGGGTTGCGGTTAAATCTGACGTTTACCGTTACCTTGTAGAACGTCATTGTTGAAGGTTATGGCCAAGACATACTGTTGATTCTCAAGTTCCGTAGTAATTTTGAATAGTAATACAAACCTTATTGGCTGGACAAGTTCTTTGAAGAAAAAAAGCCATTGAATTCAGCCTGATCCACCAACCATTCTTGAAAACATTCTTAGTCTTATTCTCCAAGGTTTTCTAAATTTGTAACACAACCTCTGACTGGCTAAACCAAATGGTTTAGCCAATCAGAGGTTGTGTTCCTTCCAAATGTAGAAAATTCTGGAGAATAAGACAAAAACGTTCTTAAGAATGGTTAGTGAATACGGGTTAGCCTGGATTAAAAAAATGTCGACTAAACAAAAAATGCACGTTCGTTTACAATACGTCGTAGTGCTGCCATCAACGGCATATGCTACCACGAGCATAATGTACCACTATCTTAACCACTCAGATTTTATCAGTATTTATCGTTCAGATTGTCAGTAAACCACTTCTACTTTGATTTTATCAGATTGCAGTTTCTATTACAAGCACTGTTTAAAAGATTTGACCATGGAGATAAAATCTAGGACCGATTTTATATGTCAAGATTTCAATTGCCTCGTTATGATCTTATCTGTTGTCACCTTCTTTTATCCCGTTACCATAGGTCTAAGCCAACTACTGAGCAGGCTATTGTACCTTTTTGCAGTATGACAATAATATTTAACCACAAGGCTCCTAAATGCAACTCACTGACCTTTTGCAGACAGTGTAGATCAAGATCAGACTATTTAGGAATATATACTATAATTATACTACCTATTCAGGAAACCGTGCAGCAGGGCACTTTTTTTCCCCTTCATACATGTTCCTTAGTCGGATAGTCCAGTCGTTCACGCACAAGGCTTTAAAACACTAATTTAACCCTTTACTCCATAGATACTCATTTCTACGCCGTGCTTGAAGGAGCCTTTGGAAAACATTGTGGCAAAAGGTGAAATTGCTCGTGACGAGCAATTTCACCTTTTGCCACAATGTTTTCTACACTATCAAAAGGTGTCATATAAACATAAGAAACTGCTTCATCCTTACTGTTATTTAGGGTAAATTAGAGATACCATAGAAATGCCTTATGGGGTAAAGGGTTAAGGGGGTTACGGGTTCGACTCCCCTAGTTCGCCATTTTCCATTCAAAATGGTATGATGTTGCTCATTTCGACAGATTAAATTCTCAGCGCAACCAATTTTTCCAACACGAATGATGCTAGCCAATGTGACAGGATTCCTCTCTCATCCTTGACCATTTTTAAAAAAAAAATAGTTAAAACAGGTAATAGGTTAGGACGAGTAATCATTACGTGAAGCATTGGTAAAAGAAACTCCACGAAAGCATGGACAGGTGAACTGACCGCCGTGACATACCAGAAATAAATGTTAAAGTAGGCTTTTACATCATGTAATCAAACATATCATATTATAATCTTCTCCTCTGTCACTGACACTAGTAAAAAAAAAAAGAAAGAAAAAAAAACAAGATTGTTTCCAATTGTATTGAGTTTGACCCTTTGGCTTGGAACTGTAAAAGTTTTCGGGCTCTAAAACTCGATTTTCGATGCGAGTGAAGGTCATTTTGGCCATTATTCAATATATAGTCGCGGACGGTGTCGATTCAAGATCAGACTGCACGTTCTGTGCAGTCTGATCTTGGATCCACGCCGTACGCAAAAGGTATTTTAAAAGTCGCAGTCGACAGAGAAAGATAGAAAATTTATGAGGTGGGAGAGCGACATCCCCTGACAAGCTGGATAAAGAACTGCCATTGTGCTGGAGAGAAAGACCAATTAAATAAAGATATGTGCATTTATGTGCAATAGAAAAGAGGGGGAGGAGGGGAGCTTTTCGTATTTATAAATGTAAATTAGCTTTATTCGCCTTTTCTTTTTTTATTTTTATCTTTTACTATCCTCTTCCCGGTGTGTCAACTGTAAACGGACCCCTGGACCATCTTAACCCTTTCCAAAATAAGTCCTGGTGTTTGCGGCTCCGAGGTTGAAGGCATTTGAAAACACTGCCATGAGCATTTTCTCCATTGTCCACAGTGTTTTCTTTCTTTAAAGATAAAAAGACCACCTTTTTTGCCACTCTAAATATATCGCCTGCAAATTCTTAAAATTTCAGTAGACCAAAATTATTTCATCCGGTAAAGAGTCAATCCTTTACCAGACGTATTTGACAGCATTTTCAACCGACAAGTTAGATAAATACACGTATAACGGTAGGAATTTCGAGATTATTACTTGAATGGGGGAAAAATGGAAAAGGAAAAAAACACACACACACAGAGAAAAGATGTTGGTTGTTAATTTTGTTTCATTTGCCCACATTATTTTAAAAAGTTACAGGGTCATTTAAAGTTTGGATCGTTTGGTAAACGGTGTGTAGTCTGATCTAGATCAACACTGGCCGTATGGTATACTAGGCACAAATTCAAGACAACGTAACTGCTTATAGTTTGTGCATCCAGGATCAGACTGCTTAGTATGGTGCAGAGCGTTCAGATTTAGAGGGCCCAGAACATGTAGTTTGATCTTAGATCTACAACAAAAGATATTTGACCATTAAGCATTTAAAATAATGTTCTTTCGAAGGGAGAAAATACGATGATGCTAGGCTGGTTAAGGAAGCACTGTTACAAAAGGAGCTATTGCTCGTTATTTTATAGAAAATTGAAATGATTTGTCAAACCGATGACCTGTCAAAATAAAGCATACGGAAATGCTAAGTTTGTTTAAAACAGTAAAAAGTGTGCAAACAGCGAGAGCGCATTATTTGACAGAGAATTGAAAACAATTTGTCAAAACGATGACCTGTCAAAATGAAGAATACGGAAATGCAAGGCTGGTGTAGAAATTATGGTGAGAAAAGAAGCAACTGGTGGTGGACAGAAAACTGAAACAATATGTCAAAAGGGGCGACCTGTCAAAGGTAATACCACGGAAATGCTTGTTTGATTAAATAATAAGAGAAAAGCAGCAATTATTAGTTACGTGATAGAAAATCTAAACAACTTGTCAAACTGTGCGAGGAAAGAAGATTGAAATATAAGGCTTAATTCGGAAAAATAATGTGTGAAAAAGAGCTATTCCTCGTTTTTTGACAGAAATATGAGACAATTTGTCAAAATGATGACCTGTCAAAGGGAAGGATACAGAAATGCTGGAAGAAAAAAAAACAACAATTGCGCCTTATTTGAGAGTAAATTAGAAAAGTTTGTCCGTATGACGACATGCTTTTTAACTCATTACGAAACGGCCAAATTTTAGGTTTGTCCAAATCGAAACCATTTGCAGACGACAAAATAAAAATGCCTGAAAATTTGGAAGTTGTTCTGTGAATGTAAGAAAACAATGTGGGAAAAGGAGAAAATGCTGGTTACCAGCATTTTCTCCTTTTCCCACAGTGTTTCCAGAAGGCCTCTTTCTGTGGGTCGTAAAAACCAGGCATCGTTTGGTAATGGGTTAAGAAAAACTTTGTAAGAAATAAGATAAATTTGTCTTTACAAATAAGTGCTCCTTTTCTCGCCATATTCTTACCTTGTTCAAACTACGTGGAAATTAGCAAAATTGTGTGCGCTAATCGAGAAAAGAAGCGGTAGGCAAAGGGAAATAAACATTTTATGTACGTGTCAGACCGGCGTCCTGTAGAGATGTTGAACTGGCCACCGTTGTATACCGTGTATTACAACAGGCACAAGCTAATCGTACCGTGCCCTGTGATTGGATAATTGATACGGCCAATGAAACGGCTCGAAACTTATATCGAGTTGACTTTATTTCATTCTTATTTTGATTATTATGTTATTAATAAATAATAGAATACAGGTATTCATAGAGCATAATTTATAACTTTCAGATAAAAGGACCTTTTCCATCTAGAATGATCATTTTTTTTTTTTTTTTTAATAAAAAGGAGAGGGAAATATGAACATTCCATTGTGAGAAAAGGAGAAACTACTTGTAACAAGCAATTTCTCCTTTTCTCACAAATTTTTCTGCCCTATATAGTACTTATTTTCAATTTAAATGCTCTTTAAAATGTCGTCTGCAATTTGTTTCAATTTGGACTAGTCTAAAATTTGGTCGTGTGGTAATGGGTTAATTAGATACTTTTATTTCAAATCCTCTCTAAATTCTTTATTCATTTAATTTTTTGACTATTAGACATATGAACATCTGAGTAATACATAAATATTCGGCAAGCAATTTTCCCCCCTTTTAATTTTTTTCCCCCAAACAGTTGTTAGTAAATGTTGAAACATGCTTCTTTATTCCTTACAAAACAAAGAAATATTAAATGTTAAGGGAGAATTAAATGATAATTAGACACCACATGTGTTTTATTGCCCCTGTGCTTATCTCTGCAGGCTTCTTCAAAGGGACAACAGACTTTAATCTTTGAGAATTGCAACCTACAATTCAATTTATAAGATAATTGATTATCTTATTACCCTTTCTGCTTTATCAAGTACAAACTTGTGCATTATATTTGTTATTTTGATGTTAATTCTTTTAGTAAAAGTTCAACGTCAGCACTTGAAAATTTTTCATGTATTCATTAATTTAGCTTTTATTATAAGCATAATAATCAAATAATACTCTTATAATCATTAACATTTTTTTTTTCTATCAAATTTTAGACATTCACCTATAGTTTGTTGAAATGATACCATGCATAAGTAATTATATTATGATCACAAAACAATCACTTTAAAAGACAGTAATACTGAAAATTATTTTCATAGCTATTGCTTTTTACACCCACCAAAAACATACACACAAAAATCAAGAGACGCTACTCTAAGTTACTACCTGCACAGTTACCTCGCATAATACGGGCAGAATTCGCCCCGTTTCGATTAGCCTGTACCTGTCCCTATACACGTAGTGTATCAGGGGCGGTAACCAGTCTATAGAGATGTTTGCGCATTTATTGTTGCCGAACCCTTAACAAAGCGGCCCCTTACTTTGTCGTACCTTTATAAAGCAATCCGTTTCTTTGGTCGAATCTGAAATAGGGGACTTACAACGATTGTGGAAAAAAGAGAAAACACTTGTCAGAGTAATTCTAAGATGTGCCAAAAGTTGTGTCCGGTACCCTAGATATTTATGTTCATTTATCGATGTTGAAAACTATCAAAAAGCGACCCCATACCTAGTCGTACCTTCACAAAGCAATTCGTTTTTGGTCGAACCTGGTGCAGGAGGATTGCAAAAATTGTGGAAAAAGAAGACCAGATTTACCAGTGTACTTCAAAAATATGCCAGAACTTGTATCGGTAGAGGTGTTTGAGCATTTAAAGATGCTTACCTCTTTACATAGGGACCCCTTTTACAACCCTTATTGAGGCGGGGACTTCATAAAATAGTTAAGAAAATGGAGAAAATTTTGGTTATAGATACTTTGTCCTTTAGCCATGTTTCCAGATTTCTAAGATGTATCAATCACAGTGTGAGTCCTCCTATACGTGTCAGACTATTGTTTTGTAAAGAGATATTTTCAAGATGCTTTTTTCACAGGGATGTTAAAAGTAGGAATCGTGTGGTAAAGGGTTAAATGTATTCTTTAAATTCTATCTAATACAAACCGTATACACCTGTTTTGGCTTTGTTTCGTTTTCCATTTATACGATTTAGTTCTTCGCCTCTTCCGCAGTTAACCCTTTATCAAAGTTTGAAACAAACCCTTGTTTTAACCACCCTATGGTAGAAGCCTTTAGAAAACAAAATGGGAAAAGGAGAAAATGCTGGAAACCAGCATTTTCTCCTTTTCCCACAATGTTTCTTTCCTGCTGGAAACAATTAAAATTCGATTTTTTAGTTACGTTTATTTTGTTGTCTGCAAGTGCTTTCAATTTGGACCAGTCTAAAATTGTGTTGTTTGGTAAAGGGTTAAAAAAGAATCACGTAGGCGGAGCATATCAGCACTTGTTAAATGCAGTTACTCGACCTTTTCCCTATTATCTTTTTAGTTACAATTAACCACTACCACACAATCCCTACTTTTGACGACCGAGAAAGAAGCCTTTAGAAAACCTCGAGTAAAAAGGAGAAAATGCTGGTAACCAGCATTTTCTCTTTTTCCCACGAGGTTTTCTACCCTTTACAATACAATTTTCAAATCTTCAGTCACATTTATTTTGTCGTCTGCAACTGCTTTCGATTTGGACAAGCCTAAAAATATTGTCGTTTGGTAGATTCTAATGAGTTAAATGAATATTTTCTTTTTTAAAAATTTCATGCAAACATATGTTAAGTGTATATATATATATAAATAAAAAAAGATGTGTTCGTCGAAAAACTTGAAAAAGCCCTATACATGTAAATAAATGTCTGAGTAAATCCAGTACCAAGTAAGCTATCCTTACGGTCTAATATATTTATTTTTCTGATCGCAAAAATAGCCGTTGATTTTTCTGTAAAAAAAAAACTATGTCGTAGCATACTCAGCTCGATTCTGTGTGTTTAATCATAGCCAACTTTCACGGACATGCCTTATCAGCAGTCTCGCATATCAACAAATCGATGAAAAAAATCGATATCATACGTAAAAGTCCGGGAGTTTCCGGAGTTTGGCGAACTTACATCGTGTATACAAGTAATCGATATTCAATAGCCTGCAGCGATAAAAGATAAGAGAACCGTAACATTACGTAACAGTGGCCTGCTTCAAATTCACAATCCTTGCCTAGACGATATATCTGTCCTGGCATTTTTTTTCTGATTTAACCTAAACCTTTGTCTGGTACAGCCAGTGTGGCTCTTGAATATCAGTATCAGACTGCACATAATGCGCACCCTTATTAGACTCAACAGCATATTGGAACAACACCTCCTGATAAAGCGAGATTTTTCTTGAGAAAAGAACATTGAAATTGTTATGTTTCAGCATTATTTGTCGGTTTGTAATTCATTTATCCTCGGATTAAGGGTTAAGTTTTGATTCTCTGAGACATAAACTGATCGGTCCTAAAACTGCTCTCAACAAATGCACTTTTTGTAGTCTGATCCTGAAATCTAATCCGTTCAAATGCGCTTTTGCTGACATTGTAGATTTATAACAGGCTGCACAAAACAAGCTGTCTGATCTTGGACCTGATCGATTCTATATGTCGAAAATTATTTTGGTTAGGAAAAAAATCTTTGATATTCATAGCAAAATCAACAAGTTGAATTCAGCAGAAAATTGGGAATACCAGTTTCACACCACAGCAATCTAACGGACCTGAGAAAAAAGGCTTTTGTAAACTTTGCCGGAGAGGGAGAAAATTTTCTCCTGTTCCTAAAATGTTCTACCTTTTCAAAGACAGACATTATCATTTGAGTTGCATTTATTTTGTTGTCTGCATATGTTTTTAACTTGGTGGTGTCCAAAATTTCGTCATTCGTTTTTTTTTTTTGATGAGAAGATTTGCTTTATGTGGCATTTACATGACCTATCCGACCCTGAGAAAGAAGAGTCCCCGAGAAAGAAAGACCCATCCGACCCCGAAAAAGCAAGCACGGACAGGAGAAAATACTTGTGGTGGGCAATTTCTCATTTTTCCTAGGGATCGTATATAACATGTTTTCTACGATTCCCACAGTGTTTTCTACCGTTTCGAAAGGGTATTTTTCGTCTGTAAGTTCTTTCAACTTGAAAAAAAAAAAATCATAATATATTTTGTCGCTTAGTAAATAGCTAATGGTTATATCTTGATTGGGTAAACTTTGTCTTTTGTGTGCATGTGTGGTTTGATGGTTTTGATTTTTATAATTTCTGCTTTCTACGATTTTTAAAAGAAAAAAAGTTGGGAAGGCGGAGAAATAAAACTGTTATAGCACATAAAATAATTTCACCGGCTGCTCAGAACCATTAGAGTAAATTTTCATGGTTTTACGCAGACGAAAAGTTACAGATTCGCCATATAAAAAAGCATTCATTCAAAGTTGGTTTTCATCGAACAAATAAAAGAAAATGGTACTGTGTGGCGCCGATTTGTATTTTGGCTTAATGAGGGATGTTGAAGTTGCTTACAATGTCTACTACTATCAATAAATGTATTAAATGTATTAAGATGTTTCCATTTTGAGTGAGTCTAAAAACTGTTTAAGTATAAGTATTTCGGAACAACTTGGGTCTATCTATGCACTAAACTACATTTTATACATAAAAGTAGGTCCAAGCTATTACCGGTATTATCACACAAGTTTAAAAACCTGCAGATGTATTATATATACTTAAGATTCTTTTTATTGCATCCGAAATGGGGGGAAAATGTGCTCGAGACTCAACAGAAAGTTACTCAAAGGTTCGTGTTGAAAGTAACAGATCAGCACTTGTGAACTGATTCGATGCTACACTCTAGCGCCGCTTACAGGCATGATAAAGATAAAAAGATATGTCTTCCTCTAAAAAAGTTATGTATGGTGTCATTTCAACTAATCATCAGTAGAATTCACCAGCAAGCTGTGTTAAAAACCGGTTTCAAACCAAGATACATGTAGATCATTCTTAATACAAGGTTGATTGAGTACTATCTCTTGAAATGATAAATAATGATTATGCAGCAGGTAACTTTTTAAGTTACTGGTAAAGGAGAAGTAGCTTGTATTATTCCCATTTCCGTGTACAAGTCATCTTTTTTTTCCATCTTTTATTCACTCATAGCGGTTATGCTTTTTGCAGGTTGCATCGTTTTAAAGATGGAAGAACCTCAATGTTTAGGCTAATTCTTCCAATGAACATTTAAAATATTAAAGATGTTAAAGGGGGGAAACATTTGAAAGAAGGGAGAAACTATTTGATTTATGTTAAAGAAAAGTTGTCAATTTTGATCTAGTGTTGTCATTCTTTGAATGGTAAATACTCTTTGCAGGAGAAACCGATTGCGTGATGTAGACAATATTGTTTGAAAAGTAGAAGATAACTTGTAAAAAGATAATGCGCCTGTTTTCATATTCTATCCTAAACAATCAACAGCAGGGTCGTTAGATGCCGTATTTATACAGTAACAGGTTAAGCTTAATTGTTATTTGAATCTTTACCAAAAGACAAAATTTCAGACTTGTTCACAATGAAGTAATTTTCTTAAGACAAATAAAACATGGAAAAAGTGGAACTTATCTTTAATTGAGTTAAAAATAGTGTGAGAAAATGTTGGCAACCAGCTTTAAAATCTATTTCTTCAATGTTTTCAAGGCCTTCTATGTGATACGACAGATTAAAGACCGATGTGAAAAAAGCAAGGAAACATGAGTTTGTGAGCTGTCGCCAGAAAAAAAAAATTATGATGCATTAATTTCTAAAAAGCTGAAAAGTTGAAAAAATCATCAAACGTACATTTTCTTATTTCATATGTCAATCTTAATCATTGTAAAAGGAAATAATGTCATAAGTATTAAATTCTGGTCTTTTAGATAAATAGGATACATAATAAAACATCTTAGGATTCTGTCAGGATCAAACAGTATTCGATCTGAAAACAACCCGGGTATAAATTCCAGTTTATAATCATGTGGATACATGTATATCATAAACATAGCAGGGGGTCCGTTTGTCAATGAAACATTACGTAACACAATAAAGATACCCGGCTGGCTTATCTAACAGTAAGACTCGGCCATTATCGGCAAAGTCCGGCATGATCCGAACGTTCACGGAAAAAGAAAAAAATAGGATAGTGGCATTAAAAAAGTGTAAAAAGGACCAAAAGTTTATTTTTTTAAACGCCTCAAAATTATACCATTTGAAAGAGAAATGAATAAAGTAACTCACTCCACTTGAGATAATTTTGACTTTCCAACACAAAGAAAGAAAATTAAACAAATATTACAGTTTTTGACCTCGGAAAATGCGTTTTTCCTCTTTATTCTATATAAACCATACCTACAATTTTTAAGTTAAAAAAGGACCAAAACTTTCTTTTTCGAATTTTTTCAAACTAAGTTCATTTGAAAGAGAATGAATTGAATTTTCTTACCTCACTTGAGATAATTTTCAATTCTGAAAATTGATAAAGTTATAAGCGTTTATTTACCTAGGCCCTTCATAATTCTATATAAAAAATTGCAGGTAAAATTGGCCGATATCGATTTTTCCATGTCCGCGAAAGTTGGCTATGCCGTGACCACACAGCAAAATTTTAGACCTATCCAAATTGAAAGCATTTGCAGACAACAATTTCAAAGTTGCTCAAATGGTGCAATTTTGCTTTGATTGGGTACAAAACTTTGTGGGAAGAAGGAGAAAATGCTGGTTATCAGCATTTTCTCCTTTTCCCACAATGTTTTCAAAAGGCTTCTTCTCCCGGGGAGTTAAAAGGTGTCATTGAGTGGTAACGGATTAAGACGACATGTATAATAAGAGTTCAAAATCAGCCTGCACAGGACGTGCAGTCTAATCTTCCTTATTTATTTCCCCCATCCCCCCCCACCCCTGGTGACTAAGAAAAACCTACCGAACCGAAAGTTTTCAGATTTTTCCCCTCTTGCTGGTAATTTTCACACTTAACCTTTTCCAAACAATTGCGTGTTTAAACGACCTCCAGGAAAAATCCCCCTTCAAAATACTGTTTAAAAAGAAAAAAAAGTTGCCTCTATAATCGATATTTTCCATATTCTTTCTAACTCAAATTCTATAATTTCAGACAAATTGACTTTGCTGTCCGCAAACTCGGTCATGTCGAAACTTTTTCGTCGGGCAAAGAGTTAATTAATTAATACAGTGTATTCATATTCAACAGTTTAAAGGTTTTGAAGTGATTGGGTCAGTATGGGATAGTTTAGTTTTATTGTTATCCCTAGAAGCGATATTTTTGGGCTGTAATAGCTGGAAAATATACATTTTGGCAAATCAGAAACTGTTTACTGAACCCAGCTGTGAAAGCTGGTCTAGTCTCATACAGGAAGTCTGATTATATGCATTGATTTTGATTTCATTTAAAGGATTTTGATTCCCCTTCATGAGTTTTGATTTCGATATGAGTTTTTGAATTTCACATGGGAATTTGATTTCCAGTCAAAGATTTTGGAATGTGATCAGAGATTTTGATCTCCTTTCAGGGATTGGTTTCCATTCAAAGAGTATGATTTCCATTAATCAACCTGTATGTTTTAGATGAACCCTTTGCCAAAATCATTAAATATTATATAAACAATCCCTTTTTTAATGACCCAGAGAAAATAGGCTTTCAAAGCAACTGATTGTCAAGCTGGTAACCAGCATTTTCTCCTTTTCTCACAATGTTTTTTATCATGTTGAAAACAAGTTCCGTTATTTCAGTAACAGCTAACTCATCACCAAGAAATGTTTTCAGTTCAGGTAAGTCTAAAATTTCGTCATCTGGCAACTACTTAATGCCAAAGTACAGTTCGTTGTTGCTTCTACTACATTCTAAATATGACTGCAGGATATGCAGACTAACATCGGATCTGCACTGTCTGATATTTTGTTTGATACTCGGGAAAAACAGTTTGTTTTTGTTCGACTATATTAGGTCTAGAATGACTAGTACAAATGCTACAAAATACAATGAAAGTGCCTGTGTGAAAACTTTAATGCTGACAAACAGACTGAGGCATCTGACACTTGCCAGAAAATTTACATTGATATGCCTCAGGAAATATACCTCCTCAAATACCCAAAACACTTTGCTCAGCTTGGTCAATTTGCATTTATTAAAGGGAGGTAATTAAAAAGCAATAACAACTGAAAATTTTATATCTGTCATTTAAATAGGGAGTTAAGGACCAACTATGAAAGTCACACGATCAACTTAAATGTTATACTTATTATAGTGAAAAGAAATTAATTCATTACCAAACAACAAAATTTTAGGTTTGTCCAAGTCGAAAGCATTTGCAGATGACAAAATAAAAGTTACTGAAAATTTGAAATTTGTTTTGTGAAGGGTAGAAGGTCGTCAAGGTCATCAAAAGTAGGGATTGTGTGGTAAGGGGTTAAACAGATAAAAACAACATTAGGAGTTATCTAGATGGCACACTTTTTGATGACAGGAACATAAATTAAACTCCATACAATGAACAGTTTTATTTTATTTTACAATCTATGCACTGAACAGGTGTGAATAGTCACATCCAATACTTAGCTCTTAGCACATAGAATAACCAAATAGTTATTTTCATGCAGGTACTAAACATATATTATAAATTAATACTCATGCTTATTGTATTTGTCTAAGAGTGTCTCACAATCTCTTACCATCTCTGTGTATATCCAAGATCTAAGTGGACACTCTATGCAGTCTGATCTTGAATCAACATCATCTGCAAAAGTAATCTTCTGAGTTATGATAAGCACTGCAACAGTTAAGAGTTTGTGATTTTATGAATGAAATTCTTTTTCAAACATGTCTGAATCTGAAAGTTAACCCTTAAAGTACTGAATTAAAATAAGAGACATTTTCAAGTAGGAAATACATCTGAATTATTGCTCTACCAAGTTTTTTTCTTGGCTAGAACATGTACAAAAATAGTGGATAGTGTAGACTGAGATCAAACTGCATATTCTGAGCAGTCTGATCTGCACTGTCATCAAAAACAAGTTAAGTCTGTTCCAGTGCTTTAAGCTTTAAGCACCATACACTAAATTGTGGTTTTCCTTTGTGAGTTCATGGTACATGAAGAGTGAGTGCTTTCTACTTCTCAAATGAATTTCAATCCGCCTCAAGTATGGACAAACTTGTCTTAGATACCACCTCTATAAAGCAAGGAACCTGTGTTAACCCTTTCCCAAACAATCCTGGGTTTTTACGGGTCTAGAATGGTAGCCTTTTGAAAACATTGTGGGAAAAAGAGAAAATGCTGGTAACCAGCATTTTCTCTTTTTCCCACAATGTTTTCTACCCTATCATAGACAGAAATCATCTTTTCAGCAAGAGTTGAATTGTCGTCTGCAAATGCTTTCAATTTGGTCTAGTCCAAAAGTTTGTCGTTTGGGAAAGGGTTAAGCAGTCACATCTTGTGCACTCAAGGAAAGCTATTTACACATGAGCAATGCTCTGTGAAAGGGGGGATTAATGCATCTGTAAGATATATTGACTTGCGTCAGTCTGCCCTGCCTGTAGTCTGACATGAGTCAAAACCTTTGGCTTTTTGCAAAGATTCTGCTTGTCCAAGGAGCATTTTACCAAATGATTGGGTTTGTTGTTCAAAAAGGGGATTATATGGATCCATAATTATGTGACGACTTGTTGGGAATATGTGATCATGAAGATGTATTAACTCTTTACCAAACAAGCCTTGATTTTCATGACACTGGGAAGGAAAGCTTTTGAAAATCTTGTGGGAAAAGGAGAAAATGCTGGTAACCAGCATTTTATCCTTTTCCCACAAGGTTTTCTACCCTTTCAGTGACAATTTTATTAAATATAGACTTTAAATCAGTCGTCTTCAAATGCTTTCAATTCGGACTAGTCTACATTGTACTGTTTGGTAAAGACTTCAACCCCTTTTTTAGATTATGGCTCACATAAATTGAACTGTACCTGTCTTCAGCATGTACCTGTCTTAAGCAAGCACACTTTTCATATCCCTCAGGTGCTTCCTTAAACCTTTAGAAACAATGCCGGGTTTTAAGGACCCTAAAATAGAAGCCTTTTGAAAACAGTGTGACAAAAGGAGAAATGCTGGTTACCAGTATTTTCTCCATTTCCCACAATGTTTTCTGCTCTAAGAAGGGCCAATTCTGCCATTTGAGCCATCTGCAAATCCTTTAAATTTGAACTAGTCTTAATTTTGTTGCTTGGTAAAGAGTTAACACAGGTTTGACTTTTACATGCAATTAGCCCTTTACCATACAATCCGTACTTTTCACGACCTCAAGAAAGAAGCCTTCTGAAAACATTGTGGGCAAAGGAGAAAATGCTGGTACCCTTCAAAAAACAAATTTCAGTATTTGAGTCATATTCATTTTGTTGTCTGCAAATCATTTTTAATTGAACCAGTCCAAAATTTTGTCGCTTGGTAAAGAGTTAACCCTTTACAAAGGAACTCTAAAGTATTAACAAACCGACTTTAGAGGACTTTTGAAGGCATGGATAAAGCAGAAAATACTGGTAGAAGCATTTTCTGCTTTTGATCCACCTTTGAATTGTATGGTCTTAAAATTCTTTCAATATGGACCAATCCACAATTTTGGTATATAGTGGAACAAAGTTTGAGTATCCCTTAGGTGCTTTATCTTATAAAATATCAAATTATCACACAAGAAGACAAGAAATAAACACTTTTATTGTTGCACAATACATGTAATTCATTCAAAAATATTGTAGCAAATGAAGCAAATCTTTTGAAAGTTGTCTGCTGAAAGCTTTCTTAGCAAATATCGAATATCTGTAAGTTAAACAAAATATTTAGAACTGAATAATAACGATTCCATTTTAATTGCAAATAAGGGCCAAAATGACAGCCTTAAAACATTTGGTTGATGTTTCATATGTTTATTGCATGAATTAAGATGTCATACATAAATAAAATAGCACCTTCTACTCAACCATAACAAAAAAAGATCCATACCTTTTTTTAACAGTTAATTTTAGGTTCACATAAAACTAAGTAAATTCATATTCAGTGTATCAGTAGTTCCAATTCCAATGAATGGGCAATGATATAGAGCAACAAGGAAGGAAGCCTGGGCCAATGTCCCTCCCACCTGAACTCTTCACCACATAATTCAAGGTTTTCAGGACTTTGTAAAAGAAGTCTTTTGAAAACATTGTAGGAAAAAAGGAGAAAATGCTGGCAATCAGCATTTTCTCCTTTTCCCATAATATTTTCTACCCTTCCCAAAACTATTTCCAATTTCAGAATTACCTTTATTTTTCATCTGCAAGTGCTTTCAATTTAGACCAGTCTATAAGTTTGTTGTCTGGTAAGGAGTTACAGACTAATTCCCAATAATTAATTGAAATAATTGTTCATTTTCTCTGTTTTGGAAAATGGTTTGCTAGTGTTTTTATGTAAGAATCAGTCATAAAGTGTTTTCAATGTAAGAATCAGTAGTAAAGTGTTTTCAATGTAAGAATCAGTCATAAAGTATTTTCCATGTAAGAATCAGTCATAAAGTGTATAAAGCATTTTCCATGTAAGAATTAGTCATAAAGCGTTTTCCATGTAAAAATCAGCCAAACTGTTATTTCATTTAAGAATCAGTCATAAAGTGTTTTCCATGTAAGAATCAGTATTAAAGTGTTTTCCATGTAAGAAACGGTCAGTGTTCTACATGTAAGAATCAGTCAAAGTATTTTGCATGTAAGAATTAGTCATAAAGTGTTTTCCATGTAAAAATCAAAGTGTTATTTCATTTAAAAATCAGTAATAAAGTGTTTTCCATGTAAGAGTCAGCTATAAAATGTTTTCCTTGTAAGAATCAGCCATAAAGTGTTTTCCATGTAAGACTCAGTCATTAAGTGTTTTTCATGTAAGAATAAGTCATAAAGTGTTTTCCTTCTAAGAATCAGTCATAAAGTGTTTTCCATGTAAGAAAAAGTCATAATCCTTTCCCACATGACGAACTGTAAACTGTTTGAAATGGAAATCAGTGTTAAATTTTTAATTTACATGTGCAGCATGATCTCCACATACACAACCTGACTCCTTGCAAGTTTCCATAGCCATTTACCTTGGGGTCATATTAGAAGGATCCTTGCCCTTTGAAATGGGAACTTAATTCAGATGAAAAAGTATCGACTCAGCTCAGCCTGCATGGATTGCACAGGTTGACCTGAGTCAACGCTTTTTGCTATCAGCAATTTTTCTGTGTATGTCAAAGGATCGTTCTAACCCCAGATCCATTCAGTTGTAATACATGTACATACAGTTGTAATGGATTTCATGAATCTCTTATTACAACTATTTATCAAATTGTAGACTTGTCCAAATTGAAATAAAAAATAAAACCTGAAAAGTGACCCAAATGTTGACATTTGTCTTTTAAAGGCAAACAAACATTGTGGAAAAAAAAGTAGAAAATACTGGCAAAAGATAACCAGCATTTTCTGCTTTTCCCACAATATTTGCAAAAAGCTTTCTTGACTAGGCTCATTAAAAAAAAAACTCAAGATTGTGTGATATAGGGTCAAAACTCCAGCAGGAAACATAAGAATATGAGTAATTAAGAATTGGCTGTTAAAAAAAAAAAATACAGAAAGTACCATGGCAAATGGAGAAATTGCTTATGTTGTAAACATGATTTGACCCTTAACCAAACAATCCCTGGTTTTTATGACCCAGAGATAGAAGCCTTTTGAAAACATTGTGGGAAAAGGAGAAAATGCTGACAATCAGCATTTTATCCTTTTCTCACAATGTTTTCTACCCTGCTTGAAGCAAATTTCAATTTTTAGGTTACATTTATTTTGTTGTATGCTGGTGCTTTCAATTTGGACCAGTCTAAAATTTTGTCATTTGGTTAAGAATTAAATTTAATTTTTACTATACTATCAACTAAAACATGCAATACCTTAATATACTCATACTTTAAACACAGTTTAAAAACTATACATATATCTATAATATAAAGATCTATTTTACATTTATGATACACAATAAATATGAAAATAATATTGCAGCAGCATAACTATTTTACAACAAGTATGATACAAAAAAAAACCTCATTATGAACCCTGTACTCTGATACCACACAATCCTCAATTTTAACTCATTACTCCATAGATACTCATTTCTACGCATTGCCTGTAGGAGCCTTTGGAAAACATTGTGGCAAAAGGTGAAATTGCTCATGACGAGCAATTTCACCTTTTACCACAATGTTTTCTATGCTATCAAAAGGTGTCATATACACATGAAAAACGGCTTCATCCTTGCTGTTATTTAGGGTCAATTAGAGATACCGTAGAAATGCCTTATGGGGTAAAGGGTTAAGTTGAAAGCAACTAATGTTGATAAATGCTGATCAATTAATGTTACAATTCAGGGCTTTTTGGCTGAGGGGTTAAATGCCTGTTTAGCAAAACAGAAAAAATTTACATCCATACTGTAAAAATTTCCCATACAGTTTTGGACAGTGAAGTTCAAAGATCATACTGCACATTGTGAACAATCTGATCTTGATCCACATTGTTTACAAAAGTTTCTAAAATTGTCTCCAGCATTCTACGGTTTAATGATATACATTGCCATAATACATGTACATACATAACATTTTACATGCCTATAAAAATGCTTAAGAATCTTTGGTTTACTAATTTGTGATCCGTCAAGCAAAAAGGGACAATCAGGGAATTCCGCACAAAAATTAGATGAAAACAGATCAAAGACAGTACAGGTCAAATAAACTTGATTGTTCAAAAATGATTCTATAGTAAGGTAAAATGACTACTTTTCATACAGAAAATATCATAAAAGCAAAGAGTCTGGTCCACCCGGGTCAGCCTGTGTAATCTGCACAGTTCCCAGAGGTCCCTTTTTGTGTGACGGGTCACATTTTTACAAGGATCTATTCCTACTACAATCTTCAATTTTCCAATTATTATCAAGACTTCACTCTTTACTAGGTGACAGAATTTCAAACTTATCCAAATGGGAAGCATTTGCAGACAACTGATGTGGATCAAACAATGAGATCTGCTTCCTAACTAATTAGTACACAACAAAATTTTAGGTGATACCTAACTGAAAGTATTTGCAGATGACAGTTTATATGTGCCCCAAATGAATTGCTTTGTTCTTGAAGGGTTAAAAAACATTGTTGGAAAAGGAGAAAATGCTGGTTCCCAGCATTTTCTCCTTTTCCTACAAAGTCTTGATAAGAGTTATTTCTCGGGGTCATCAAAACTTAGGACTGTGTGATAATGGCTTAACCCATTACCACACAATCCCTACTTTTGACGCCCCTGAGAAAGAAACCTTTAGAAAACATTGTGGGAAAAGGAGAAAATGCTGATAACCAGCATTTTCTCCTTTTCCCACAATGTTTTCTACTCTTCACTAAACAATTTTCAAATTTTCAGTCACTTTTATTTTGTCGTCTGCAAATGCCTTCAATTTTGGACCATTCTAAATTTTTTTCGTGTGGTAAAGAGTTAACTCTTTACCAAACGACAAAACTTCAGACTGGTCCAAATTGAAAGCATTTGCAGACGACAAAATAAAAGTGACTGAAAATTTGAAATTTCTTTTGGGAAGGAAAGAAAACATTGTGGAAAAAGGAGAAAGTGCTGGTTACCAGCATTTTCTGCTTTTCCCTCAATGTTTTCAGAAGGCTCTTTCCTCAGGGTCTTTAAAAGTCAGGATTGTGTGGTAAAGAGTTAAACAAAATTAACCCAAATTCATGAAAAATGCAAATGAAGGACAAAAAAGCGCAAACTAAAGAAAGGAATAAATGTACTGTCTTCTGTTTTGTTGTAAATAAAAACGAAATGTTTTGAATAAAATTGCAAAGTGACTCTTTATGGGGCAATCAGTTTTATCTTGGATCTCTTTTATCTAATATTTTTCTTTTTTGTATTTGAATAATTAATTTGGTAAAACACTCATACAAGTAATTGCTTATTAAATCATCATCTCCTTTACCCTTTGCCAAGAAACAAAATTTTAATGACCATTTGGTAAAAAGTACATGTACTTGAAAACATGGTCACATTCTGTGCAGTCTAATCTTGTTCTATACTGTCTGCAAAAGGTCAGTGAGTCATGTGTAGCAGCCTGAGGGTTTACCCTTTACTCCATAGATACTCATTTCTATGCATTGCTTGTAGGAGCCTTTGGAAAGCATTGTGGCAAAAGGTGAAACTGCTCGTCACAAGCAATTTCACCTTTTGTCACAATGTTTTCTCTGTCATATACACATAAGAAACGGCTTCATCCTTGCTGTTATTTAGGGTCAATTAGAGATACCAAAGAAATGCCTTATGGGGTAAAGGGTTAATGTATAACTTCACTGTTCATGTGAAAAAAAAGTAGCAGAAGGAGAGGCTGCACACACTCAGCAGTTTTTCCTTTAGCCACATTATTTTCAAAAGTGATCTGTAGCAACGTGGAAAAAAATTTGCATTTAGGTCATTATTTAATTCTTAAAGCACTTTTTACGACTTAGCATGCCATAAAGCAGCTTGTTTACTTCAAGATCAGACTGTACAAACATGAAGACTGATCTTTTACCTATGATGTCCACTTATTACATTCTGTGCTAAGCTGCTATAGTTTAAAAAAAAAAAAAACAGCCTCAAAATCTCAAATATTTGCGTCTTATTTCTCAACTTTAATACATGACAAAATTTTAAATGTGTCCAAATTGAAAGCATTTGAGGACAACACAATAAACATGACTCGAAAATCAAAACTTGATTTTAGAAGAGTGGAAAACACTGTGGGAAAAGGAGAAAATGCTGGTTACCAGCATTTTCTCCTTTTCCCACAATGTTTTCAAAAGGCTTCATCCTCAGGGTTGTGAAAACCTGGGATTGTTTGGTAAAAGGTTAACTGAAAGTGTCTATTAGTTCTATTGTGCACTCTAATAGCTAATGAATAAAATATCTGTATGACTTTCCAACTGTAAACTGATACAATTATTCCTAATGACACCCTATGGATTCTGGGAAATACCAGAAAACTATTCAGACCTATCTGAACACAAACAAGGGGCTTATCAGCATGACATCTGGCTAATGTATACCTTTTTACATTTTTTTTTGATATATTTTTTGACCCACTACTTCATAATAGATTTACTTTTTCCTTTCTCTTTTCATAAAATCTTTATCCTTCTGAAATGTTAAAATGAGTCTTAAGACTTGATGGTAACACTCCAAATAATGCAATATCAACATAATATTTTGGAGAAAAATATCTCCTCATTGTACAGTGCAGATCCAAGATCAGACTGCACATTCTGTACAGTCTGATCTTGATCTATGCTGTCCATACAAGGTCAGCGACTCCCACTTAGCAGTCACAGGGTTAATAAATGGCCCCTAGAGTGTTGGCCAATTAAGTGGTGAATAATTGAAACATACCTTTTTCAATTAGAAGAAAAGACCTGAATATAAAATAGATAATTTTTGACCAGATGTAACTGGAGCCTTACTCTGAATAAGGAGGCTTGATGCAATATGCGTAAGCTGAAATAGGTTAAAACTTTTTGTTTCTTGTCAATTTTCTGTATGTCAAAGGACTTTCCACTTCTAGAATCAGCCACTGGTAAAGATTTAAAGAACTAAGTTGCCTGAATGATGTCCCAGAGAGCTCCAGATAACAGGGAGTGATGGTATTCTAAATCCATTACTCCTCTTCCAAACCCTATGTTTGGTAGAATAATTAATATTTTCAGTTTTGAAATCAAAATCACTCTATCTGGAGCCCTGAAGTTTTACTTGATCCTTTTGTTCAAACTAGAAGGTCACCTATGGCACATTCCAAGCCTATCAAGGGAAAAATATTAATGACCTCAAAAGCTGCACTCAATTGATCCATAAATGTAGAAGTTATGGCTCGAAACAAAACTGAGCATACACAGATCCACTGCAAACAATCACCAAAACGAAGATTTTGTAACTTGGTCTTGCTCACCCAAATTGGGCTCCATACAAAACTAGAACTGTCACTGAATGTGACTTAATACCCCTGCCAGCTCTTTCACAGAAACAGGCAATTTAACAACAGAATTTCTAAGTTCAAGGGGAGATTACCTTTGAATCATAGGGAGTAGATGGTTGAAAACTGCATCTTGCACAACTTCAATATACAAATAATGTATCAACAAATTTTCAATTCAATAGCAGCAAAACTGTAGGAGTTCACGACACAAAATTACTAGAATTTTGTACAGATGGACACACCATAGATGCACAGACAGGCTGATTCCAGTATACCCTCGAAAACATTTGTTTTGTGGGAGTATAAAAATGATATTTCAAAGCATAAATAAGAAAACAAAAACTGCCAATAAGTATATGATTCTACTGTAACTATGCATTTGTAGCCTTTTACTATACTATTCTAACTCTGACAGTCTTTGAGGAAGGGGCTTTTGAAAACATTGTGGAAAAAAGAAGCAAATGCTGCCTACCAGCAATTGCTCCTTTCCCCAGTATTTTCCACCCTTTCACAGACAAATCCAACAATGTTGAGATATTTTCAAGTAGTCTCGTGTACATGCTTTGGATTTGGACAAGCCCAATATTTTGCTGTTTGGTAAAGGCTGAGTCACTGTGGGTATCGTGCCTACTTTGTTTTGAATGGTGTTTTTACGCCGCTTTCAATGTTATTTCAGTCATATCATGGCGACAGTTCACATATTCATGTTTCCTGGGTTTCACCAGAACTAGGCTAGGCTCTGAAGTGTCTTGCCCAAGGACACTCTTGTGAAAAAACCCAATGGAGCTAGAGAGGCTCGAACCCGGGACCCCCAGATCACGAGTCTTGCACCTTACCACTGAGCCACACAGGACCCTTATCATGCTTACCCATATCACCATAATTTATAGATCTTTTATCAACTGACCTACAATATTAACAGCCCTAAGGAAGAAAGCCCTTTGAAAACATTGTTGGAAAACAGACAATGCTAGTTGCCAACATTCTATCTATATGTATTTCATAAAATATTCTACCCTTAACCTTTTACCATACAATTCCATCTTTTAACAACCCAAAGTGTTTTCTACCCTTCCAACACCAAACTTCAATTTTTCAACCACATCCACTTTGTCATCTGGACATGTTTTCAATTTGAACTGGTCTAAAATTTCATTTGGTAAAGAGTTAAAATAGAAGCTGCATCTCTTGAGCTGCATCTAATTTGTAATTTTCAGATTCTTTCAAAATGCACTAATCTTAATACATGTATACCGTTAATCTAAAGGGTTGGATTCATTGTATACCAAATGACAAAATGTTAGACTTGTCCAAGTTGAAAGCACTTGCAGACTAAAATCAAATTTAATGTCAAAAGATGACAATAATCGTTTTTGATGGAATGGAAGACAATGTGTGAAAAGCACAGAAAATATTATGGGAAAAGGAGAAAAAAGCTCATTATCAGTATTTTCTCCTTTTCCCACAATTATTTTAAAAAGCCTTCTTCTTCGTGGTAATTTAAGCTTAGGATTGTGTGGTAAGGATTCACCCATTTCCTGTATACATAAAAGCGTATGTTGTTTATTATTGTAATAACTACTTTATTAACACTTATAGTGAGTATATTTACTATCATTGACTCTCTGCCTAACAATTCTAAGTTTCAATAAGCCTGATAAAGATAGTTTAGAAAACAATGTAGGAAAACCGATAAGATGCCGGTTACCAGCATTTTCTCCTTTTTGCAACAATGTTTTCTTTCCTTTTGAAGAAAGATGCACTCACTTGACCAACATTCAGCTTCTAATGTACAAATACTTTGCATTCAGAAAGTACAAAACTGTCATGTATGGTACAGAGGTAAATAATAAAGAGTATACAAACACTACATAACTGGCACTTGAAATTGATATGAGAATACTTATGTGATGATAATGTACTAGTCTATGTATCAGGTATATAAGGGACTCAACTGAGATATTAGGATTCTTACAATCAGATCTTTAATACACTCTTTACCATACAATCCCAACTTTTAACCCTTTCCCAAATGGCAAAATTTTAGACTGGTCCAAATCGAAAGCACTTGAAGATGACAAAATTAGTGTTACTTAAAAAGCAAAATTTGTTTCCAGCAGGGAAGAAAACATTGTGGGAAAATGAGAAAATGCTGGTTACCAGCATTTTCTCCTTTTCCCACAATGTTTTCCAAAGGCTTCTCTCTCTCAGGGCCGTAAAAATCAGGGATTGTTTGGTAAAGGGTTAATTACCCCGAGAAAGATGTCTTTTGAAAACATTGTGGGAAAAGGAGAAAATGCTGGTAACCAGCATTTTCTCCTTTTCCCGCAATATTTTCTACACATTCCAAAACAAATTTCAGTATATGACTCACATTTATTTTGTCATCTGCAATTGCTCTAAATTTGGACCATTCCAAAATTTTGTCATTGGGTAAAGAGTTACGGTAACAATATTTCAGCAAAAGTAATCAATTAACAGATCTACTACCAGTATGGAAATAAAGGTTTTAAAACATTGTGGAAAATAGATAAAATAACAGTAATATGCATGTTCTCCTTTCCAACATTTTTTTTAAACCATCCTATGATGGGTACAGCAAATCCTACTGTTTTGACTACACTGAACTGTCTTTACAGTCCTACGTACAAGCCCACTTTCTCTGAAAATCCCAGTTTCTGGTGGAACAGTTACTCTGTCAACCACCCTGATAAGACAGTATAATTTATTGTGTGTAATTAGTCCCAACTGGTCTGACCAGAAACTCTGTTCTCTGGGTCATTGTGTGAAACTTGATCCTAAAACTGATAAGCCCTCGAGAATCTTGCATTTATAGAACTGCGAGTCTGTGTCCACTTCCAGGGAACAATTTTCATGTTTCAATTTCCTTGGTTAGAGGGGTGTGAGCTGGTAGTTGTATCGATAATATTTATGTCACAAACTTTTGTAGTTTGTTAATTGTTATTGAGTGTGAAGTTTGGGATTTTTTGCAGAGGTTTTGGGGACCCAAGAAAAAGTGCATGTACTTAAAATGCATTTTTGTTACGCATTGTACATGTAATGCAGGATTATTTTTGAAAGGACTACAGGAAATTAAGAAAAATATAGATAAAGTACAACATTTTCTGAGTTAACCCTTTAGTACATGAGAAAAGTAAAGATTTGCCATCATTGTAAGAAATAATTTTGAAGATGACAATTTAAATGCAACTCAAATGAGGAAATCCGTCATCCAAATCGGATACGGTAGAAAACATTGTGGGAAATGGAGAAAATGCTTTTTACCACAATGTGTTTGAAATCTTTCTTTCTCAGGGTACTTAAAAGTCAGACTTTGTGGTAACGATTAAGATAAACCTTTAAAATTATATATTCTTCTACATGAAAATTGTGACTACCACTTTCAGAACTTTGCTTTTGTGGCAAGATTAGGCCAAGATCAGTCTGCAGAGAAATATGCAATGCAGAGATGTTCCGGCCAAACAAAATTGGTCATCTGCAAATATTTTCTGTGTGCACAATTCTAAAAATCTTGGTTGTAATTGGGGAACACTATAGTGGCACAGTGGTCAGGACCTTTGATTTGCAAACATGGATTTTATGTATGATCGTTTCTGGTTAAATTTAGTAGCTGTGTCCTTTGGCAATGCACCAGAGCCTCAGCCTATTGCTGTAGGACCAAAGGAAAGATTTGAATAAGTAAGCCATTGTCAGTGATAGGGCTTAGATAGTACTGAAAACAGCGTAATCACCATTCCAGAAGATTATTAGGAATTGTAAATGAAAGATAAGCAGATCTTTGTGAGTTCCTCAGTTAAACTACCCAATTAGAAATAACAAAAGTTTGAAAATAAGGAAACTTATCAAATGATACTTTTTGTTCATTACACCTATAATCATGATAAATATATCTCTGATTTACCGGTATATGATGCCTTCTTAGGACCATTACACTCTTTTTCTCATTCACTGGACTTATAATCACCACTGTTTATTCTAAAACATTAAAAAGATAAAAGGAAAGTCATATCTGATGCAACAAAAAGAGACAAAGTTTCCGATTGTACAAAGACCATCCCATTATTTTAAACAACCAAAATTGCACCTTTTGTTTGAATCTTACAGTTGGGGGTTGAAACATGTAAAATGTTTAGCTTACAATAACCATTTCCCACATGGATATGGACAAAAATAGTGTTGAAATTGGCATAAATCCCTATTCTAAAAAAACTTCTGGGTTTTCAGCCCTACTGGGCGAAGGCCAGCGGGCTTGTGTCATGGCCCGGTGTCTGTCATGCATTCGTCCGTCCATGTGTGCATTTAATTTTATTTCAAACATCTTCTTCTCTGAAATGACCCATCCAATTTTAATGAAACTTCACAGAAATGATCCTGACATGGTCCACTACAGAATTTGTGGGAAGAATTTGATTCCTTCAAAAACTGTGGTTGCCATGGCAACAAAACTGAAAAATTTTGAAAATCTTTGAAAATCTTCTAGCCTGAAACTGTAAGGCCTAGGGCTAACAAATTTGACATGTAGCTTTATCTACTGGACCTCTACCAAGTTTCTTCAAATTATAGGCATGGGATCAAAATTTGCCCAGCCCTGGGGGGTCACAGTTTTACATGGGCTCATATAGGGAGAACTTTAAAATTCTTCTACTATCTAGCCATAGGGCCTAGGGCTACCAAATATGGCATGTACCTAGCGGACCTCTACCAAATTATAGTCCAGGGGTCAAATTGTCCCCACCCGGGGGTCACAAGTTTTATATGGGCCTATATAGGATAAAATTTCAAAATCTTCTTGCATCTAGGCATTAGGCCTACGGCTATCAAATTTGGCATGTAGCTTTATCTACTAAATCTCTACCAAGGATGCTTAAATCATTGCTCTGGGGTCAAATTTGGCCCAGCCACGGAAAGTCACAAGTTTTACATGGGTTTATGAAGGGAAACTTTATAATCTACTGGTACGTAGCCACAAGGTTTTGGGCTGCCAAATTTTGCATATTGTAGCTTTATCTAGTGGGTCTTTACCAAGAGGGCCCAAATTGAAATCTTGGGGATCAAGTTTGGTCCAACCCCATGGGTCACAAGTTTTACAAGGGCTTTTATAATGATAACTCTAAAATCTTCTTGTGACTAATCATAAGACCTAGTGCTAACCTGTCTCATGGGTCTCATGTTTTACAGGGCCAAATAGTGACCTTTTATTGGTATGGGGCTGTATCTTGTCGACCTCCTTCAGGATTCAAGTAATTGTAGCTTTATGGCCAAAAATGGCTTTGTGGGGTGAGGTGGGGGTGGGGACTGGTCATAACTTTCTTGTAGGCTTTTATAGAAGACAATTTTGTATGTCTTCTAGTTCAAAACCAATTGGCCAAGTACGCTGTATTGTAATGTTTGGCTTGGAAGGTTTTGACTTATTAGCCAGTGGAGCGATACAGGGCCATCATGGCCCTCTTGTGTCTACATGAGAGGGAAAGTTGATCTTTGTAATGAGGATTCCTTAGATTAGACCTGTTAATCTAGTTTTTATGCTGAAGATCGTTGCTTTCAAAGCTTGCGAAATAAATTAAGCAACCTGAATTTGGTCAAAATTTGATTTTTCATTTAAAAAAAAAAGGCTAGTATAATAAACCCAAACTTTTTTCTGAAGTTTCAAGAGAGATTTTCAGAGCTCTTACTCTGTCCAAACTTATATAATGACTCACCATTCATTTAAGCAATTGGGTAGCTGAGAAACTGTCAGTAAAGGAGAAAACTGTATTTCAAAAAGACTGGTTATTTCCTTAATGGACTACATAACTTTTTAAGGAGGTACTTTTATGCAAGACATTGTCTCAGAATTTAATTAAGTTTTGTGAAATTGGCACAACATCAAAATAACACAGGACGAATATGCAGGATTGCATAATCATATACCAGTGAGTGCAGTGAAATTATAATTTATCTGATAAGAACAGATTTACTGACTGCAAAGGTACTACCCCAATATTTGACTACCAGATTTACAGCTTTTTCCCAAATGTAACTAATTTCATTACATTTGGAGAGAGCTATTTTGTAACTTGTCATAGTTACAAAAAATGTAGAAAAGAAAAGCCTCTTTGACCATGTGAGATTGTAATAAATAGGATATTCAATGTTGTCCATGATCATCACAGCAAACATTCAGTATAAGTTACATGTACTTTATAGCACATGGAACAACTGTTACCTCTTCTGGATTGCAAGGTAAATTTTTTTTAAAAAAGATGAACTATGTACCTATTATGCATCTTTTCAAATCTTCATATTCTTCCAAAGTAAGTTGAACAACGAAAAAACCGATTTTCAGGACTTTCAGTCCTTTTATTTTGGAAAAACTGTCCACAGAAAACATGTTGATGTAAAACAAATGTATTTCTCTGGCAAACCATTTTTTTCAAACTCTTTCTTCTTGGTTTTCATTCTGTATGCAACATGTAATAAGTGCTACTTTTACCTTATAATTTTTATTCACTCCTGGGCTTGTTTATCTCTCCTTTCTTTGACTTTAAAAAGTTACAGGATTGAGATAAGTTTTACAGGTAAAAAAGGGTCTGCACTGCAGTAATGCCAAGCCCCAGAATTGTTCATCTTATCTTCAAAAACCTCCCAGGGGATAGGGGTCGAAGACAGGACTGTTTAGATTAGGGGCTGACCAAGACATTTAATGGCCATTATGGTGATCATCAGGCTATTAACATAACAGTTTCCAAAAGTACCGCTGTCCTCAAATTTGAGGACGGTTTTGGGCTTGTACGTTAGACTGTTTAAATACTTTCACTACAGATTTGTCCAAAGTTTAGCTATTTGGTATAGGGTTAAATGAAATTTCATCACTTCTAAAGATGACAATCTCTTGTGACCTTGACCTATGATGACATTACTCATGACCTCAAAAATGCTACTTTTCAAACAATGTGTTTTTACATAGCTGTCTACAACTAATACATAAAATAGTAAAGTTGAATGTGTCAAACTGTTTCCTTGTTTCCAAAGAAAGTACTTTGATGATAATCTCTTGTGGCCTTGACCTGTGTTGACCTTGCTGTTTGACCTCTATTTACTGTAGTCCAGAGTCTTTGTATTTGGTGAAGATGTTGTACAGGACTCGTAGAGTGCATTTCAGGTCCAGGTTGACAACATCTGAAAATATAAATGATAAATTTTCAAAAATTTGAACCCTTTACCAAACAATCCATGATTTTCATGACCCTGAAGGAGGAAGCCTTTTAAAAACGTTGTGGGAAAAGGAGAAAATGCTGGTAAGCAGCATTTTCTCCTTCTCCTACATTTTTTTTTTGTCCTTCCCAAAACAAACTTTAATTTTTAATTATTATAAATTTTTGCAAATACCATAGTTTCAACTTGGATGAGTCAACAATTTTGTCTTAATTCTGGCAAAGAGTTAAACCATGATGCTTTGCTAAACCACAAAGTTTAAGACCAGCCAAGATAAAAAGCACATACAATTATACTATTGACAAAATAAATTTGACAATTCAAACAATAATATTTGACCTGGGAAGGCCAGTAAATACTTGGGAAAAGGAGGAAAAAACTGCTAACCAGCAATTTCTTTGCATTCCACAATGTTTTCAAAATTTGTTGTTCTAACCCGAACGTTGCAATATCCACATTCTAAAATCTAAAATTGTTTTATTGGATAGTGTTGGTCAAAGATCATACTGCAGCATGGTCTGAATAGTCTGATCTTGTTCTACACTTCGAACCAAGTCACACTTGGTAGCCTAAGGATTAGTGATTCTTCTTGCTATTTAGATGTGAAAATAGTATTATTATACTGCAAAGAGATTTCCTCTGATCTGATTGGTTAACATGCTGGAAACGTATATCATGTACACTGGCAAAAACCATGAAAAGCCAGTTTCCCTTTTGAGTGCCCAGTAAACATCACTACACATGCAACACAACATCCAAAATGGTGGTGTCGATCGTTCACCAGACTGCACGTTTATGCACCAAACTGCACGTTTTTGTGACTTCGGTTCCCAGTGATGTCAGTTTTCATTGAATTGGGGCACTCAGAAAGGAATTTCAATTTCGTCAGCATTCTTGATTCGTATGACTATAACACTGGAAAATTTCGCTTAATACGCTTTGAAAAGGTATAACTTTGCAGTATAATAAATTTGTTGTATGGTAAGGTGGCAGGGGACTTGGAAACTTGTTCATGGCTGTGGTGAATCATGTTGCCACCTCGCCTTCCACTCTGGGCGACATCATTAACCGTGAACAAGTTTCCAAGTCCCCTGCCACCTGACCATACAACTAATAATGTCTTATGTCAAAAAACAGGCAAATTTCAATCTAAGATTCTTATTTTCTCTTAACCCTCCACCAGAGGAAAACAATTCAGCCTTTTCCAAATTGAAAACAGTTGTAGAAGACAATTTCACTGTGGCTAAAATGGTGCATTTTTTTTCTTGATGGGGGAGAAAACATTGTGGAAAAAGGAGAAAATTCTGGTTACTTGCATTTTCTCCTTTTCCCACATGTTTTCAAAAGGCTTTTTTTCCCTGGGGTTTAAGTCGTCATTGTGTGGTAAGGGGTTAAATAACATCTGCTAGCAGTGTACCACAAAGTAAATTAATACTTGTCTTTCAAAGCATTTGAAAACAATTTGGTGAAAGGAGAAAATGGCCGATAAAAAGAAACATCTCCTATTCCCACAATATTTTCTTGAAAAACATTTTTTAAAATTTTTGTGCCACATTTTATTTATCATCTGACAATGATTTCAACTTGAGAAAGCTTAACATTTTGTTGTGTAGTAAAGTTTTAATTAGCCAAAGGGTAGTAAAACAGAATTTTTAGAGAATTAATGTCATACAATATGACATATTTATTGGAAATGGGTGGTGAACATTGAAAAAAGAAATCAATTATCACTTTATAGTCATTTTGACATTTTACATGCAATTGTACCATAGATTGCTTTATAAAACATTGATGCAAATAGAGAAATTCTTAACTATGACAAATACATTATGTATTCCCTTTTGCCAAGTATTCTTTTTACTTTCCTATGGATCATTACTGTAATAATTATATACTAAGGGAAAAAAGAAACGCAACTCTAGATTAAGCACAGAATTTAAATGTAAATTTGTTCACAATATTAACTGATTTCATTCTTGAAATAACAACACAAGAGGCTTTCTTTCACTGTAACTTTTCTTGACACGAAACCAAACGCACATTGATAAATATTGCAGCTTTTATGACATAAGGTTGGCGAATGCGCCGTTCAAATGTCTAATACCGAGTATGGCCCCCGTTGGCAGCCATTGCAGCTCTAATCCGTCTGTGCATGGAATTGATCAGACCGTTCACCTGTCTGATAGTGATGTTTTCCCACTCCTCAGTGAGTGCTTGTCTCAGCTCATCGTGTGACGTCGGCGGTGGATTCCGTTTACGTACACGTCTGTCCAAAATATCCCAAAGATGTTCAATGGGTGAAAGATTGGGACTGAACGCCGGCCAAGGCATAACATTCACGTTGTTGTCGGCCAGGTAGGCTTGGCATATCCTAGCAACATGTGGCCGTGCATTGTCGTGCTGGAAAGTGACGTTGTGATGTTGCACGAATGGGACGACGATCGGTTGCAGCACAGTGTCCCTGTAACAAACAGCTGTCAAAGATCCTTCTATGAATATGAGTGGAGTTTTTTGCCCATGTGATATGCCTGCCCACACCATCAACCCACCACCTCCAAAGTGATCACACTCCACCACACAAGCGTCTGAGAAACGTTCACCTCGACGTCTGTAGACACGAGTTCTTCTGTCTGAACGATACAGCAAGAAACGGGACTCGTCAGAGAATAAGACTTCTCTCCATTGCCGAAGAGAAAATACGCCCGGACGGTGGGCAGTAAGCCATTCCATACGGCGACGTCGTCTATCCGGGGTCAGCGGCAACCCAACATACGGCCTCCTGGCATTTAAGCCGAATTCACGCAGACGGTTTCTTACAGTCCTAGCACTCACACGAACTCCTCTGATGTGCGCTGCGGTTTCAGTGGCTGTACGAAACCGCTGACGTAGATGTGTCAGGCGTATATAAGCGTCTTCCTGACGTGTAGTAGCACGAGGACGGCCTGATCTTTGGCCATCGGCAGTAGTACCAGTTTCCCTCAAACGTTTAACCATTCGAGATATGGTACTTTTATGAACCCGTAGTTGCGCTGCAACTTGGCGTTGCGAAGTCCCGTTCATCAGCATCCTGACGGCGTGTTCGCGCTGTTCTTTGCTTAAGCGTGGCATAGCAATAACTGCATAAAAACGCTAAAAAAGTCTGGATTATTTGTACTTGAGCCTGTATGGTAAATCCTACGATGAAATTTGAATAGGTTCTCACATGCAAGTTGTTCAGTGCAACGTGCACGTGAAAAATTAAATTTGCTGAATACGGCATAACGCATGGGTTACATTTACTAAAACAAAGTG
Organism: Tridacna crocea; assembly: GCA_943736015.1. Lineage (NCBI taxonomy): Eukaryota > Metazoa > Mollusca > Bivalvia > Cardiida > Cardiidae > Tridacna > Tridacna crocea. The sequence continues at coordinate 25,861,693 of OX031060.1, forward strand.
AGTAAATATCGATAGTGATGACCAATTATAGAAAGAACGACGTTTCATTGCATGGACATAAACTTTCATATATATATAATTTTGAAAAAGTTGCGTTTCTTTTTTCTTTGAGTATATGTTTGATTATCTAGTTTTCTTTATCGGATATAGTTCTAATAATAAAAATCTTGTGTTTTATGACCGAAGGATTTTGAAACATCACAGGAAAACAAATTCTATTCTCCAGTTCCATCGTGCTTTTCCACTTTTCATGAACAAATCCAATTGTTGGAGGAGCATTTGATAGGTTGCTTTCAATAAAGACAGGTGCATAATTTTGTAAATCAGAATAGAGTCAATAAGCTTCAGTATTCTCCTTTTTCCAGAATGTTTTAAAAAAAAAACATTTTTCTTTCAGGTCCTGAAAACTGTTAGTTACAGAGTTAAAACTCATCAATAGACAAAATGCCAACATTTCAAAATTACAAATATAAAACAAATAACATTTAAAAGGCCTTGTTATTTATGCAAATTGAATGTCCAATATTTCAAATAAAATCTTACCCTTCAATTATTGGGGAATTTTCTTTCGATTAGCATTTTCTCCTTTTCCCACAATGTTTTCAAATTCTTCCTCCTAAAGGCTGTTGAGTCTGGGAATAGTGAACTTATAGGTTAATGACTTTAAAACATTATTTCAACTTTATAACAGCAACCAGTAGCTATCCCTGCTTTCCTGGAATTTCTCTTCTCAGTATTTAGCACAGTTTTTCTCAAGCTTTCCCTTATGAATATTATTGCAAAAACAATAATTAATGGAGGAAAGAAGAATGAATCTTGATTCAGTGACTATCATCTATCTTCAGACAGAAATTAGTAAAGCCATTTCAGATTGGATTATTCACAAAATGTACCCTAATCTTGGATCCACAATATAAACCTACAAGTATTTAACTCTTTACCACACAAGAAAATTTTAGACTGGTCTAAATTGAAAGCATTTGCAGATGACAAAATAAATGTGGCTCAAAAATTTAACTTTATTTTGGTAAGGGTAGAAAACACTGGGGGAAAAGGAGAAAATTTTAGTTACCACCATTTTCTTCTTTTCCCACATTGTTTTCAAAAGGCTTCTTTCTCAGGGTTGTTAAAAATCAGGATGGTGTGGTATAGAGTTAAATAAGGTAAATCCTGTTTACCTAACAACAAAATTTTAGATGCACCAACTTGAAAGAGTTGAAAGCCAACAAATTAACCCATTACCACACAATCCCTACTTTTGACCCTCCTGAGAAAGAAGCATTTAGAAAACATAGTGGGAAAAGGAGAAAATGCTGATAACTAGCATTTTCTCCTTTTCCCACAAGGTTTTCTACCCTTCACAAAACAAATTCCAAATGTTTAGTCACTATTATTTTGTTGTCTGCAATTTCTTTCAGTTTTGACAAACCTGAAATTTTGTCGTTTGTTAATGGGTTAAATGTGGCTCAAATAACGATTTCTGATAGAACAGAAAACATTGTGGGCACAGGAGAAAATGCTGGTTGCCAGTATGTTCTCCTGTTCCCACATTGTTTTCAAAACACTCTTCCTGCGAGGGTCATTAAAACTCGGGATTGTGCGGTAAAGGTTAATAAGGTAAAATTGTATACTGAGAAATCAATTGGTTTTAATCTGATGTAACCTGAGTTTTAAAAAGTTACAGGAAACTTTTCAAAGAAAACCTCTCCACTTTAGCAGGTTATAATTGATTAAGGAGACATGTTGCTTGTCAAAACTGGGATAATTGATGCATTTGAAACTGACAGCTGCTAGTCCTTGCTCCTTCAATCAAGTCCAAATTACTGGGTGATGACTGTACCCCCTCCCTCCCAAAACCTGCCCTGTCATTTTGGACATGTTTGTTCAGGTCATTTCCTTTTTCCCTTGGACAGGACAAATAACTATTTGACTTATTTTAAAAAAATAAACAATATTGGAAGATTTATCATTCCTTCTAATGATTGCAAATTTCTAGAAAAAAAAAACATCAAAGGGCCATAATTCTTATGAAAATTGTCCAATGATAATGAAAACTGCATGTACAAAACCTTTCCATGGAAGGCAGGCTCTAATTTACTCTTTACCATACAACAATATTTGAGACTTGTCCAAATTGTGAGTACATGTATTTGCAGACAACAATATTAATGTGACTCAAGTGGAGAAAATTATCTTAAACAAGAGGGCCAAGATGGCCCTGGATCGCTCACCTGAATTTTTGAGATGACCATAGTCTATTTTTCTTTTTAGGTATTGAAACATTGGAACCAAATTTATAATTTTGCCAAGCAATTTTCAAAAGGTCACCTGTAAAAATCATTTCGAAATCTGACCATCAGTTTCAAAAAGAAGAATTTTTAAGAATTCTTCATTTCTGTATAAGAGCAAGTAGCCCCCATCCATGAGAGCCATGTTTCTTGATGGATCAAAATTTACAAACAAGTTTTGAAAAGGGTCACCCACGGAACATCTCTCTGAAATAATTTCAAAATCTGACCAGGGGTTTCAGAGAAAGAGAATTTTAAAGAATTTCATCATGTCCATATAGTGCAAGTAGCCCCCATTCACAAGACCATGTTTCTTGATGGATCAAAATTATATGTACAGCTTTTGGAAAGGGTCCCCCAAGGAACATCTCTGTCAAATTATTTTAAAATCTGACCACAGGTTTCAGAGAAGAAGAATTTTCAAGAATTTCTTCATTTCCATATAGTGCAAGTAGCCCCCATTCACTAGAGCCATGTTTCTTGGCCAATCAAAATTTTGCGAACAATTTTAGAAAAGGGTCACCCAAGGAACATCTCTGTCAAATTATTTCAAAATCTGTCCAGCCATTTCAGAGAAGAAGAATTTTCAAGAATTTCTTCATTTCTATATAGTGCAAGTAGCCCCCATTCACCAGAGCCATGTTTCTTGACCAATCAAAATTTCGCGAACAATTTTTGAAAAGGGTAACCCAAGGAACAAGTCTGTGAAATTATTTCAAAATCTAACCAGCGGTTTCTGAGAAGAAGAATTTTTAAGAATTTCTTCATTTCTGTATAGTGCAAGAAGCCCCCATTCACCAGAGCCATGTTTCTTGACAGATCAAAATTTCGCGAACAATTTTTGAAAAGGGTCATCCAAGGAACATCTCTGTGAAATTATTTTAAAATCTGACCAGCGGTTACAGAGAAGAAGAATTTTTAAGAATTTCTTCATTTCTGTATAGTGCAAGAAGCCCCCATTCACCAGAGCCATGTTTCTTGACAGATCAAAATTTCGCGAACAATTTTTGAAAAGGGTCACCCAAGGAACATCTGTGTGAAATTATTTTAAAATCTGGCCAGCGGTTTCAGAGAAGAAGATTTTTAAAGAATTTGCTAAAAAATTCCATTTCGTTGCCATGGCAACCAGAGTTTTTGACGGAATCAAATTCTGTGAACAATTTTTAAAGAGGACCTCCCAAGGAACATTCCAGCTAAGTTTGGTCCAAATCCGCCCAGCGGTTTAGGAGGAGTTGATGTTTAAAGAATTGTTGACGACGCACGACGCACTGACGCACGACGGACACCGGGTGATCCTAAAAGCTCCCCTTGAGCACGTTGTGCTCAGGTGAGCTAAAAAGGGTAGAAAATATTTTGGGAAAGGGCAAAAATTCTGGTTATCGACTCTTTTTTTCCAAAATGTCTCCAAAAGGCTTTCTTCTTTAGGGTTGTTTAAACTCGGGATTGTGTGGTGAAGGGTTAAAATATCAGTAATGTTGATAGAAAAAAATCACCTACAAACAGACAGAAAACTTGCCATTTTCAAAATTTCTTATTTATCCAAAGGCTGCCACAGCACCAATCTTAATTTACCTCAAGTTTACTCTAACACTGGTCATTGCTTTGCCACTGGCTGCTTTCCCATTCCAACATAATTGAAACAATTTTCAGTAGCAACTGAAGAATGAAATATGGCTTAATGACTTTCATTAACTCATTCCCAATCATAGAATTTTAGAATGGTCTAAATTAAAAGCACCTACAGATGGCAAAATAAGCCTAGTTCAAAAATAGAAATTTGTTTCAAGCAGGGTAGAAAACATTGTGAGAAAAGGAGAAAATGCTGGTCACCAGCATTTTTCCTATTGCTACAATGTTTTGAAAAGGCTTCTATCTTGGGGCCAAGGATTGTTTAGTAAAGGGTTAATCCTCAGAATGAAACCAGCCAAGCAGGAGATTTACCGGTAAACCAGCAACCCTCTGGTTTCATGACTTCTTTACTACCATCTGAGCTTGTGGGCTAAGCAGGTCAAAGCTTCGACTGTAATTTCAGCCGAATTCGCTAAAAACTGTACAAGAAGACTTCACAAAATTATTACTACAGACAGACAGAAAGAAACCTAGAAGGCCCTGAAGGGCCTGAATATGCTCTTCTGGCAGAGAGTTTGCTTTTAAATAAAGCATACATAGGAATTCAATATGCAAAAAGACAAAAAAAAAATTGACATTTTCAACTCAAAATGGCTACTTTTCCATTGCTGTTGGTTGAATTTTTTCAAACTCAACAGGGTTAACCCATTACCACACAATCCCTACTTTTGACGCCCCTGAGAAAGAAGCCTTTTGAAAATACTGTGGGAAAAGGAGAAAATGCTGGTAACCAGCATTTTCTCCTTTTCCCACAGTGTTTTCTACCCTTCCCAGAACAAATATCAATTTTTCAGTCACTTTTATTTTGTTGTCTGCAAATGCTTTCAATTTGGACCAGTCTAAAATTTTCCCGTGTGGTAAAGAGTTAAAAAGCTATTGATGGGATAAACAAGCTGAAAAATTCATAAAATCTGATCACAAATAAATACTTTATACCCCGGTCACATATTCACGGAAGATCGCCACGGAAGAGCTACGGATTCATTCCGGCATTGTCCGTGGCAACTCGTACTAGTCTGTAGCTCTCCGTATTGTAACCGTAGGCATTCGTAGTAGTCCTTGTATATCCGTAGCGGTCTTTGACAATTTTTGAACATGCACAAAAATTCGCTACGGATCAAACGACCGTAGCGTATCCTTACTAGTCCGTATTAGACCGTACTGATACGTTCTGGTCCGTATTAAAACCGTATCAGTCCGTACTTATCCGTAGGCCCAAAATTTTTTCAGGATTTGATACGGAGAACTACGTATTAGCACGGTTACGCTACGTTTTAGTTACGTTATGATACGGATTTGTCAAGGAAAGTCACGACCTTAATACGTTGTACTACGGAAAGGCAGGGATTCGCACGGTCTTTTACGGTTTACTACGTTGCAACACGACACAGTACGGAATTTTAAGGACCATTATTGTTTGGGAGGATAAATTCAAAATCATGTACTTCAACAAGGGTATTTTTACTCTGTCTTTGTAGAATACAACGCAATTGCGCTTTGTTGTTGAGTTCACAATCATAAACCGTCAACAATGATGTTTGCAATAAATTGGCGGCAACTGGATATCGGTATTGCACAAAATGTCAAGGCACTGGTCCAGCAACTTGATGACATACATAGATGTAATAACTATATTTTTTATCGTATTACTAATAATACCTTTAATTTAAGGTTACATATTTTACAAAAAATTGTACGAAAATGAATAAACATCAGTATTATAATGTGACATTTTATCCAAACAACGATGCTAAACATGCAAGTAAAACAATAAAATAGTACGAGAACATAAAACTGTCACCGTTTCTGGTGGTTCTGACAAACGCCAACGAAACAGGAGGTCACAGGTTCGAGCCCCGCCAGGAACCTGTTCTGATATGGCTGGTTGGTGAACCGCCAGCTGGTTAAATGTATGGTTACTGGGTGCCTGCCTGGTGCCAGGCTGGTCCTTTCGAAATGGGTGATACTGACTATAACAGACAAGCAATTTACTTTTAAAACATAAACATTCACAATAATCAGTGTAATTGTGAAATAAACAGCAGATTTTATGAACATAAGAGAAACGTTATTGAGCAATATTTTCATTGAAACCTTTGCCATTAAATCCCTTCTTTTTACGGGTCTGCAACAGACAAGTCAAGAAAACATTCTGATTCTAGGAAATCGAAAAAGATGCTCAAAATTGGCAATTTCTCCATTTCCCACAATGCTTTCTACCTCATTGTGGAACTGAAGCTCATTTGTACCAAATTTACAGTTGTTGTCTGCAGATACTCTGAATTTCGTGAAGGCCAAATTTTGTCAACTTGTAATGGGTTATTGATTTTAATAATCAGTTAATAAAAGACAGAGAACATGTGGACTAGAGATTGGCTTTTACGAAGACCCGTCCATGACCAGTATGAGGCTCTCATAGTCGAACTTGTTGCATTTTGAAAGTGAGCGGACAAGAGCATTTGGACGGAATGCTAAATCGTGGTAGGTCCGTATCAATCCGTGACGATTCGTACTACTACGTATCTGATCGTTCTTATTCGTACTAATCCGTATCTGTACCGTTGCAAATCGTAGTGTATCCGTACTACAATCGTCCTGATTCGTATCGCTCCGTATTAAACCGTGTCAAACCGTAACAGTCCGTATCACTCCTAGAACTCTGACCTACATTTTGACTGTAGATCCGCCGAACTCCGTATTCACACCGTTGTGTATCCGTATTGGAATCGTAGCGGACTACGGAATTTGTCATTTCCGTAGTCATCGGTGAGCGATTAGACCGTAGCTCTTCCGTGGCGGTCTTCCGTGAATATGTGACCGGGGCTTTATCATGTAAATAGGCAATGATATTGTTCAATTTGAAAAGACTACTCTTCCCATACTGTTTGTCAGATTTTTTTCAAAATCGATAGGGTTAAAGCTATTGATGAGATAAACAAACTGTGCAAGTTTCACGGAAATCTCACCTAAAATGAAGACTTTATCGTGTAAACAAGAAATGAAAGTTTTCAACTTGAAATGGCTACTTTTCAAAATACTCTTTGTTGGAATTTTTTCAAAATCAACAGGGTTGAAGCTATTGATAAGATAAACTCTGCAAGTTTCATGGAAATCTGACCTAAAATGAAGACTTTATTGCATAAACAAGAAATGTAAATTTTAAACTTGAAATGGCTACTTTTCCAATACTATTTGTCAGATTTTTTTCAAAATCAATAGGGTTAAAGTTAAAAATGACCTGATATTCTATTAAAACATTGTCCTATTCCCTATGTTGCTATGTTGTGGGGGGGGGGGGGGGTGAAAGTTGGGGTAGTGGGGGAGATAATGAGAAATAAACCTGAGTTGTCCAACTAATTTTACTCTTGTTTACACAACAAATTTGATTAGAAACCGACAGGCAAATTGACATTTTAACCCCTTGTATGTAATGGCTGTCAAATTGACTGATATGATGTATAGAAAATCGATTTAAAATTGACAGAATTACTGTACAAGGACTCAAAGGCTCTAACCTTTTATCAAACAAATCTGTGTTTTAATAATCCTGTGGAAGAAGGCCTTTGAAAACATTGTGAGGAAATGAGAAAATGCTAGTAACAAGCATTTTCTTCTTTTCCCATAATGTTTCCAAAAGGCCTCTCTCACAGGGTCCTTTAACCCTTTCCCAAATGACAATTTTTAGACTCTTCCGAACTCAAAGAGTTTGTAGACGACAATTTTAAAAATTTGATAAAATTTGGCAGAGAGTTCTCCAGATGGGTGGAAAACACTATGGGAAAAGGAGAAATTGTTTGTTACGAGCAATTCCTCCTTTTGCCACAGTGTTTTCAAAAGACTTGTACTGCAGACATGTAAAAACAAGGGCTTGTTTGGGAAAGGGTTAAAGCTGGAGATAGTGTGGTTAAGGGTTAAAATTTTATATGATTTTATCAATTTCACAGATAATACTGCAGGTTGATTTTCAAAAATATATGTGACCTGTCACATGAAAAGGGACCATCTGGGAACTGTGAAAAGTGTCAACCCTGTTCAGATTGTGCAGGCTGACCAGGGTCAACACTTTTCCCATTTCTGTATAAAAGGTGGTCATTCTAATTTACTATACAATCATTTTTGAACTATCAACTTAATTTGACCTGCACTGTGATCTGTTTTCATCTACCTGGTAATTGATGTACAGAATTCCCAGATTGTTCCTTTTCGCATGACGGATCACATATATTTCGAAAAAAATGGTGAAAGCAGTCAAATAAGCAATCTCTCCACTTGCCAAAAAAGCTTTCTTGACTGCATTAGTTCTTCTTTATGTGAACCTTATTTTTTTCCTCACATATCAAATTAGACTGGTCCAAACCTTGCAGAGGATGTAAAAGGTTACACAGACTCAAACCTGTCCCTTCTGGCAAACAAAACAATCAATTAAGATCTCATAAATAAAGTCTTAGTCTTCCTTGTTTCAGATAGTAAGGAAAGGAAACATTTTTTAAACAAGAGGGCCATGATGTCCCTGAAGTCACTCACCTGAGCCTTTTGAACATACAAACATTCTGACAAACTTTCATTATTATTGGACTTAAATATGGTCTCTTGAGTATTAGGTTTAATATTATTATGTTTGAGGCATATCATCTAATCAGATCACAAGAAATTTCTTTTCACAGTATAATAACAGGTTTTCTTACAATTTGACACAGTGACCTAGTTTTTTACCTTTGACCCATATTCAAATTCTTTCAAAATACAGACCTTGTAACTAAATTTCAAGAATATCAGACTGAATATATTGCCTCTACAGTGTACACAAGATTTTTTCAAAAGTTTGACCAAATGACCTAGTTTTTGACCTGACATCAATCTTAAGACTCATTCAAGATAACATCAAGACAAGTTTCATGAGTATAAATTTCATGAGTATTAGAGTGTACACAAAGTAAAAGTTGATGACAGATGATGAATACACACAACAGATGTTTGATACAGCATGATCACAAAAGCTAACCTTGAGCATTTTGTGCACAGGTGAGCTAAAATCATTACTTCTTATATCAGTTGTGAACAAACACAAATCAATATACTCTGTTTTTGTAAAGACCCATTCAATTTGAATTGAAATCAAAAGTATAGCTAAAATTTGGTATTTGACCCTGTAAGGGCACAAAACATTGTCCGAAAAGAAGAAATGCTGGTAACAAGTGTTTCCTCCTATTCCCAAAATATTTCCTAGTTGTAACTTCCATCATTTGAGCCTTCACCCTCACTCATAAATACTAAGGATCTTTTAACTCATTACCAAACAACAAAATCTTAGACTGGTCCAAACTGAAAGCATTTGAAGACTTCAAAATAATTGTGACTCAAAAATTGAAATTTGTGCTGGGAAGGGTACAAAACATTGTAGTAAACAACAAAGTTAACATTTTACCACACAATTCCAACATTAAACATGAGGGCCATGATGGTCCTGAAATCGCTCACCTGAGTCTATTGACCAAACATGAACCATTTTCAATCTACTTTCCCAGTGATCTAGTTATTTATCAGACATTTCCCATTAACAAACACTTTTGAGATATCAGTAAGAAAAACATTCTGACTAAGTTTCATGAGCATTGGACTGAAAATGTGGCCTCTACAGCGTACAAAAGGTTTTTCTAAGATTTGACCAAGTGACCCTGTTTTGGACTCAACAATTACCCATTATCAAACTCTTTTGATAATCATTCTGACCAAGTTTGAAGAGTATCAGGCAGAAAATGTGGCCTTTACAGTGTACACAAGGTTTTTCTAATATTTGACCTGGTGACCTAGTTTTTTACTCCACATGACCCATTTTCAAACTCATTCAAGGTATCACCAAGACAAATATTATGAACAAGTTTCAGGAGTATCAGACTAAAAATGTGTCCCCCAGGGCATACAAAAGGTTTTCATAACATTTGACCTATTGACCTAGTTTTTGACCCAACATGACTGATTTTCATACCCATCCAAGATATTATCAAGACAAACATTCTGACCATTTTCAAGAGTGTTGGACTGAAAATGTGGCATCCAGAGCCTATACAAGGTTTTTCTAAGATTTGACCTGGTAATCTAGTTTTTGACCCAACATGACCCATTTTCAACCTCATCCGAGATATTATCAAGGCAAACATTCTGATCAACTTTCAAGAGTTTTGGACTGAAAATGTGGCCGCTAGAGCATACAAAAGGCTTTTCTAAGATTTGACCTGGTGACCTAGTTTTTAATATGACATGACACATTTTCAAACTCATCCAAGATATTATCAAGACAAACACTCTAACCCACTTTCAAGAGTTTGAGACTGAAAACGTGGCCTCTGGAGCATACACAAGTTTTTTCTAAGTTTCTGACCCGACATGACCCATTTTCCAAATTGTCCAAGATATCATTGAGGCAAACATTCTGACCAAGTTTCACAAATATCGGACTGAAAATGTGGCCTCTAGAGTGTACACAATGTTTTTCTAAGATTTGACCAAGTGACCTAGTTTTTGACCCAACATGACCCATTTTCAAACTTGCCCAAGATTTATCAAGGCAAACATTCTGACCAAGTTTCATGAGTATCGGATGAAAAATGTGGCCTCTAGAGCGTACACAAAGTAAAAAGTTGACGACAGACGACACACGATGGACGACGGACACAGCACTATCACAATAGCTCACTCTGAGCACTGCGTGCTAAGGTGAGCTAAAAACTCTGAAAGAGCGGGCTCTTGATAACAAAAGGGAAATATGAGAAAATGCTGTTAACCAATATTTTCCCTTTTACCACATTGTTTTCTACCCTATGAAGGACAAATTTTGGCATTGGGGCTATCTTTTTTATTCAATGTTTGAAGATGCTCAGAGTTTGGACAAGTCTAGGTAGGTGATGAGTTAACCCTTTATTACTACTTTTAAAGACTCCCAGAAAGAGGCCTTTTGAAAACATTGTGGGAAAATGAAAAAGTGCTGGTAACCAGCATTTTCTCCTTTTCCAACAACATTTTCTACCCTTCTCACACCAAATTTCAATTTTTCAGTTGCATTTATTTTGTTGTCTGCAAATGCTTTCAATTTGGACCAGTTTACAATAATGTTGTTTGGTAAAGAGTTAATAGAGGGTCAAGACAGCTTAACAATACTAATCTGACACCTGATAAAGGTATCATCTAATTTAAATCTGATGTAAACAACTGATAAACGTCTGGTAAGTGTATTTGATTGACAAATAGTGGCTAAAAAGTAGCTCCAGGCTCTCTGATTACTTTAAAATTGCTCTATCTTTGTACCTAATAACAAAATGTCAGACACATTCATATTGCTGGTTTGTATAGTGTTCACCCTTTCCCTTTCTGATTGTTAATGACCCTTGACAGGAACCCCCTTGAAAACACTGTGGGAAAAGAGAAAAATGCTGGTAACCAGCATTTTCTCCTGTTGACATTTTGTTTTCTACCCTATTTAACCCTTTACCAAACAATTCCTGGGTTTTAGGACCCAGAGGAAGATACCTTCTGAAAACATGGCATTTTCTGCTTTTCCCACAATGTTTTCTATTCTTCTAAAGTCAAGTTTCAATTTCTATTTTGTTGTTTGCAGATGCTTTCAATTTGGGCAAGCCTAAAATTGTGTTGTGTTGTAAAGAGTTAAGATAAAAATTATCCTATGAGCTAAATTCAAGTTTTTGTCTACAATTTGCCATAAAAATTTATACTGTTTTGAGCTTCATGCACAAGTTTTTGTCTACAATTTACCATCAAAATTTATACTGTTTTGAGCTTCATGCACAAGTTTTTGTCTACAATTTGCCATTAAAATTAATGCTCATTGAGCTTCATGCATAACAAGTTTTTGTCTGCAATTTGCCATCAAAATTAATGCTGATTTGTAGCACTTTGCTACCAAAATTAACGCTGTTTTGAGCTTCATGCATAACAAGTTTTTTGTCTGCAATTTGCCATTAAAATTAACCCTTTCCCAAACAATCCCTGGTTTTTACGTGTCTGGAATAGTAGCCTTTTGAAAACATTGTGGGAAAAGGAGAAAATGCTGGTAACCAGCATTTTCTCCTTTTCCCACAATGTTTTCTAACATATCATAGACAGAAATCATCTTTTCAGCAAGAGTTGAATTGTTGTCTGCAAATGCTTTCAATTTGATCTAGTCCAAAAGTTTAACATTTGGGAAAGGGTTAATGCTGATTTGAGTTTCATGCATAACAAGTTTTTGTCTGCATTTTGCCATAAAAATTTATACTGATTTGAGCTTCATACATAACAAGTTTTTGTCTGCAATTTGCCATCAAAATTAATGCTGACTTGAGCTTCAAGCATAACAAGTTTATGTCTGCAGTTTGCCATCAAAATTAATGCTTATTCGAGCTTCATACATAAGTTTTTGTCTGCAATTTGCTATCAAAATTAATGCTGATTTAAGCTTCAAGCATAACAAGTTTTTGTCAAATGCTGATTTTAGCTACATGCAGACAAAGTTTATGTCTGCAATTTGCCATCTAATACTGATTTTCAACATCATTTCAGTAACACAATGGCAGCTAGTGCACCTATCCATGCTTTCCAAGAGTTCAGTTATATAAGTGTTGTTCACAAAATTCTTTTCCAGCAATTAGCTACTTTCCTACATAACCATTGTCAAAAAATGGCCAGCATTAAAAAGAGGAAGAATCCTGCTCATTTGAACATCATCAGGCAAGACATCATGTATTAACAGGATCCATAAAATAAATTCTGTCTAACAATTAAATGGATCTTTAAGTAGATTTATCCTATGAAACATGGAATATTTACCAACCATGAAAAGTTTTAAACCAGGTCAGCCTGTGTGGACTGCGCTGGCTGACTGTGTTGTATACATTTTGCAGATGTAATAAGCCCCCTTTTCACAGAGCATGACACATATTAGTGTGTCTAAATTTCTCAGGTTTTGGATTTTATCTCTAAAAGGGTATAAAAACCAGTTTTTTCTTCTTCCACAATGTTTAAACATGGCTTCTTTCTGAGGACTGTTTGGTGCAGGGTTAACCCTAAGATCCAACCCATAAATTAATTATTTGATAAAATAATGCACTTATTGTATCTGTTTTGATATGATACTGTACCATCAATCAGTTGACAAAATCTATCTCTTGCAATTTCTCCTAGATTATGTCTGAAAATATCTGTAAGTGTAAAACAGTGAAAAGGCTGCACCTTCTTTGCAGTCTAATCTTGATCTACCTAGTCCACAAAGCCACATGTTTTACCCCTTACATCCCATCCCCCAAGTCAATGCTAATCTGACAGCTGATAAAGATGTCATCTTGTAAAAATCCAATGCAAACAATTGATATCAAATTAAAGTGTTTCTGATAAAAGTGCAGTGGCTGAAAAGCAGCTCTTTGATTTCAAGTCCACTCAAAACTGAGGTAAACCTTACAATGGTATAAGTGATATCCCTAAACAATTAGCAACAACACATATACCATACAAAACATAAATTATGTGTGTGATTCTGATATTCAAAATAACCCTAAACAGTATCAGACAAAGAGCTAAGACGATTCAAACACAGTGCTCAAGTGTCACTCATACTGTCAGTTACTTTTGCACACAGGCTTGAAAAAAACTTCCCTATCATAAAAAAATTTTCATCATTTGACATTCATGTTAAACCTGTATGAAAAAAAATTCAAATAGTAATACCACTCATCAAGAATAACCTTTCCCAATCATACTGAAATCAATGCATTTAAGTTAATGTAGAACCTATGGCCAGAAAAAATCTGGTTGAAAGCACCCTCAAGATTTGTAACCTTGACCTTCAGCCTGCCTGAACAGATCTTCTCACTAAGAAGAACAACTGAAAAACCTCAAAGTAATGACAGGTTTTTTTTCAAACCATAAATTCAAAACAGATGTTAATCTACCACAGAAACACTTCTCTATAGTACTTAACCCATTACCACACAATCCCTACTTTTGACAATCCTGAGAGAGAAGCCTTTGGAAAACATTGTGGGAAAAGGAGAAAATGATGGTAAGCAGCATTTTCTCCTTTTCCCACAATGTTTTCTACCCTATCGATAAACAACTGCACCACATTGAAATTGTCTTCTGCAACTGCTTTCAATTTGTACAGGGGTCAAATTTTTTCGTCTAGTAAAGGGTTAACAAGCATACAGACAAACTGAATTCCAAAGAATGGCATTTCTTTTACACTACAGCATTGCATTACTTTGCTCTTTTGCAAAGCACCTTTTATTCACTATAATAGGGATTCCTCGCCAGAGCCTGGCTTAGATTAGATAATAATTCAAGCCCTGTTTTTCCAAATGAAAGATATTATCCTGTCCGTTTCAAATGCCACAGTTACTGTCAAAAAAAGGACCCTGGCTGAAGAAATTCCATTATTACCAGGTAATCCCTATCTTCTACATGATTTACTATCCCTTTACCAAACAACAAAATTTTCCACCAGTCCAAATTAAAAGCATTTGCAGATGACAAATTAGGAGGGTCTCAAACGGTAAAATTTGTCCATGATAGGGTAGAAAACATTGTGGGAAAAGGAGAAAATGCTGATGACCAGCATTTTCTCCTATTCCCAAAATGTTTTCAAAAGGTTTCTTTCCAAGGGTCGTTAAACCCTGGGATTGTTTGGTAAAGGGTTAACCAATCACCAACTCTTTACTAAACCACAAAAAGTTAGACTGGTCCTATATTGACAACAAATTAACTCTTTACCACACTAGAAAAATTTAGACTGGTCCAAATTGAAAGCATTTGCGGACAACAAAATAAAGGTGACTGAAAAATTGAAATTTGTACTGGGAAAGGTAGAAAGCACTGTGGGAAAAGGTTACCAGCATTTTCTCCTTTTCCCCAAGTGCTTTCAAAAGGCTTCTTTCTCAGGCTCTCCAAAAGTAGGGATTGTATGGTAATGGGTTAAAAAGCAGTAATTATGAAATTCATCTTCGATAGGGTAGAAAACATAGTTGGGAAAGGAGCTAGAGCTTCACAGCATTCTTTTCTTTATCCCACAATGTTTTCTTGTGTCCTTTTCCTTGGGGTCATTAAAAGTTATGATTGAGCTGTAAAAGGATAAGTCGATCAGTACGCTGCTCTTCTAGGCTGCATTTTGGTGCAAGAAAATTCAAACAATTGTCCCAGTACCAAAACAATACCAAATTTTAACAACCCTAAGAATGGATTTTTTTAAAAAATATTGTGTATAAAGGAAACTTGTAGTAACCCACTTGTTTTAAATTTGGAAAAGTCTAAATTCGTGTCATCTGTCTAGGAATTGAATGTTCATAAAACTTGCACAGAGTGACAAAATAATTTTGACTTATAAAAAAGAAATCATATTACATTTTTTTTATTTCAATTCTATTTAATCTGATGAAATTTTAGGTAGTATGGTAGATAATGCATAGGGTTTGGAATCAGGAAGTCACAAGTTTTATTCTGCCTGGACAAGTTCTTTCAGAGGATTAATAACTGTCACTGCAACAGGATCCATTTCTCTCTTGCCACTGACCACATTTTCATAGTGCTTATAAGGGAAAGCAGCAAGTAGCTAGGTCAGAATAACTGAGCAAATTGCTGGGAACAGAAACTCCAGAAAAGCAAATTAAGGTAGATCTATACAATCACTACTGTGATATAACTCTTAACCCTTTACCCCATAAGGCATTTTTATTGCATCTCTAATTGACCCTAAATAACAGTAAGGATGAAGCCATTTTTTATGTGTACCGGTATATGACACCTTTTGATAGCATAGAAAACAATGTGACAAAAGGTGAAATTGCTCGTTACGAGCAATTTCACCGTTTGCCACAATGTTTTCCAAAGGCTCCTACAAGCAATGTGTAGAAATGAGTACCTATGAAATAAAGGGTTAATGTTGAAAAAAGTGTTAATTTCTATAGTTACAGACATTGGAACTGTATTTACATTTTTACTGAAGTAACAATGAAATAATTTCACCAATATGATAATTATATCACATAATGCCATATTTGGTAAAAAGGTTAATGTGGCACTATTCTTGGAATGCATATGCATCAATTTACATTGAAAAAATTGTGACAAAATGTCATGATGGATATTTTTTGCATGATTTCCTAAATGTACATTTTCTCAGTCCTGTGTATAAATATATCATGCCTACATCAGACTATGTTCTCTCACACCTGTTTATGTCTTCATCAGACCACATTCTCTCACTCCTGTTTATGCCTAAAAAGGACCAAATTCTCTCACTCCTGTTTATGCCTGAAAAGGACACATTCTCTCACACCTGTTTATGTCTACATCATACCTATTGTTCTCTCATGCCTGTTTATGTATAGATCAGACCATGTTCTCACTCCTGTTCACGCCTACAAAAGGACCAAATTCTCTCATTCCTGCTTATGTCTACAACAGACCCCACTCTCTCATTCCTGTTAATGCCTACATCAGACCATGTTCTCTCATGCCTGTTTATGTCTATGAAAGACCACATTCTCTCACTCCTGTCTATGCCTATAAAGGACCAAATTCTCTCATTTCTGTTTATGCCCACAACATACCACATTCTCTTGTTTCTGTTTATGCCCCCTACATACCACATTCTCTTATTCCCGTTTATGCCCACAACAGACCAAATTCTTTTGTTTCTCTTTATGCCTACAATTGACCATTTTCTCTTGTTGCTGTTTATGCCCACAACAGACCAAATTCTCTCATTCTTGTTTATGCATTCTCTTATTCTTGTTTATGCTCAAAACAGATCACATTCTCTCATTCCTGTTTATGCCCGTAACAGACCAAATTCTCGTTTCTGTTTATGCCTACAATAGACCACTTTCTCTTGTTGCTGTTTATGCCCACAACAGACCACATTCTCTTATTCCTGTTTATGCTCACAAAAGATCACATTCTCTCATTCCTGTTTATGCCTACCCACAGACCATTCATCTAAATTTCACTTCACAACAATTTCCTAAGTTTGTCCATATACAAGCAATCTGCATACAACACTGAATGTGCTTTAAATAGGATTTGTCTTCAAAATCAAAGGTACTATATACAATGTGGACAATGAGAAAAATTGCTGGTCACAAGCATTTTCATCTTTTTCCATATTGTTGCAAGTACTCTCTCCTTCTCACATGTTTTCAAAAGCTTTCTGCATCAGGGTTGTTAAAACTCTGGATTGTGAGGTAAAACTGGGTTAAAAAGGCAAACAAACTGTTTTCCATAAAAAATGCCTAGTTCTGTTTTTATCTTTCATCTCAATGTACTATTGAGTGATATTTATTCAATGAATTAACCCTTCACCAAACATCCCATTTTTTTTACCCTAGAAAGAAGCTTTTGAAAATATTGCAGAAAAAGGAGAAAATGCTGGTGACCAGTATTTTCTCCTTTTCCCACAATATTTTCTACGATATAAAGGACAAACTACAATGAAGCCATCTTTAATATGTCATCTGCCAATGCTTTCAATTTGGACCAGTCTAAAATTTTATATAGAGTTAAACCTTTCACCAAACAACCCTGTGTCTTAAAACCAAAAGGAAAAAGGTAATTGATAACATTGCAAGACATAGATAAAGTGCTTCTGTCCAGTAGTCTCTCCTTTCTCAAAATGTTTTCTTCCTGTCCAGATTTAGATTCTGTCATTATGAGTGGCATTTATTTTGTCATCTGCCAATGTCTTCCACTTGGATAAGTCTACAATTTTGTTGGCTGATTATAAAGAGTCAATTATTGTAAATAGATGCAGTGCTCCTTTTTACATTTTACCAGACCACAGAATAGTACACCAGTCCAAATTCAAAGCACTTGCAGACGGTAAATAAGATGTGTTCCAAATGATGGTGTTTTTCTTTCAAAAGAGAAAAAATAAAGATGGAAAAGGAGAAAATACTGGTTACCAGCATTTTATTCTTTTCCCATCATCAAAAGCCTATTTCTATGGGGCTGCTGTAACACATGATTGTTTGGGGAAGTGTAATTACTGTAAATAAATGCAGATTTTCACTTAAAGGTCACTTCTGTATATACTACAAATATTTCTATTACAGTTTGGACTCTTAACCATCCACAGAACCCAACAGCTTGGTTGGTAACCTAATGCCCGAGTCACAAATAACGAACTGCCGCTAGACGGCAAATTCTTCAGATTTTGACACGGTTGTCCGGGAACCAAACGGCAACCGTCCGGTGACAGTTCAATTTTGAAACGCTGTCCGGCGCGTGTTCGGACAATATTTGGGCCATTGGATTGCCAGTTAACTCATCATCCTGGCTCCATCATCATAAGGTGATAGATCGGTGACCGGACGGTAGTCGGATGGCGGCATATTGAAGTCTGAAAGATATCCATACAAGTGCCGGCCGATGTCCGTTCAGTGGCTGCACGGTGCCTTTCTGAACTGAAAAGTGCACGCACAGCAACATTTCCAAAGAAACTGTTGTACCGTGCCCGTTGGATTTGTGACTGCTTGAGCAAAATGTCTCAAAATCTTACGGTGCCCAGACAATGTCTCAAATCTTTGTATCAGGGAAATTGGAAGAAATTGTCCGGCGCCCATTTTATTTGTGATCTTGGCATAAGGGCTTGAGTACAGGCAGTTGCAGGATAGAATCCCCAATTTGATATCTAGGGATTGATGATAAAACACTGGTCTGCACCAGGAATCATCCATCCCTCATAGATGATCATTGTTTCGATGATGTTAATGTGGGAAAGCAGACGCTGGCTTTGAAAGAATATTGTGTGGAGTAACTGTATAAGAAACTTAGGAAACCATGGATCCACAGTGTAACTGACCATGTTGTAAACAGCGTTAAATATATCACAATAAACTTTGCCGGCTAACAAAAATTTGGAAATGTCTAAGCTGAAATCATCTGGCAGAGGACAAAGGGAGAAACTGCAGGTAACCAGCATTTTCTCCTTTTCCCACAATGCTTTCTACTCTTCACAAAACAAATTTCAAATTTTCAGTCACTTTTATTTTGTCGTCTGCAAATGCTTTCGATTTGGACAAACCTAAAATCTTGTCAATTTTGGTAATGAGTTAAGAACCTTCTCTGTCTTATTCTCCAAGATTTTCTAAGTTTGAAAGTAAGACAATATATCTGACTGGCTGTACAAAATATTTTAGCCTATCAGAAGTTGTGTTTCTTTTGAATTTATAAAATTCTGGACAACCCAACAAGGAATGTTAGTAAGAAAAGTCGACGAACATGGACCCAAGACAGTTTAGTCAAAGGATCTAAAATCTAAAATGTTGGTCGGATTTAATCTGCACTCTATGAGTTTGCCATTTGTTCTACTCTAGTTCATTTTGGCATTTTAACCCTTTCCCAAACGACAAACTTTTGGACTAGACCAAATTGAACGCATTTGCAGACGACACTTCAACTCTTGCTGAAAAGATGATTTCTGTCTATGATAGGGTGGAAAACATTGTGGGAAAAGGAGAAAATGCTGGTTACCAGCATTTTCTCCTTTTCCCACAATGTTTTCAAAAGGCTACTATTCCAGACCCGTAAAAACCAGGGATTGTTTGGGAAAGGGTTAATTAAACGAGGCAATGCCCTCATACATTGCCACGCAACAATGACATTGTATTTTTGTGTACCAGTGACATTACAAACCTTGTGATACTGCAGATTTTGCAAAATTTATCGAATCTGCAGAATACTGTCTGCTGACAATGCCTATTGAAGTCAAGCGTTGGTTCCTTGAATTCATCCATTACTAAGACCAACTAACTATTATGTGTACACTAACATAATAATAATATAACTTATTCCTTTACCAAAAATTTCTGGCTTTTAACCCTTAAACCTTTACCACACAGTAAAATTTTAGACTTGTCCAAATTGAAAGCATTTGCAGATGACAAAACAGATGTGGCTAAAAAATTGAAATTTGTTATGGGAAGGGTAGAAATGGGAAGGGTAGAAAACATTGTGGGAAAAGGAGAAAATGCTGGTTACCAGCATTTTCTCCTTTTCCCACAATGTTGTCAAAAGGCTTCTTTCTCAGGGTTGTTAAAAGTCGGGATTGTGTAGTAAAGAGTTAAAGTGCTGAATTAAAACAAGAGACATTTTTAAATAGGAAAATCATCTGATATATTACAGTACCAAGTTTTTTTCTTTGCCAGAATATGTAACATAATAGTGGACAGTGTAGATCTAAGATCAGACTGCACGTTCTGTGCAGTCTGATCTTGATCTACACTGTCCACAAAAGCAAGTTAAGTCGGTTCCAGCACTTTAAGGGTTAATGACACAGAGGAAGAAGACTTTTGAAACTATTGTAGGAAAAGGAGAATCTTATCTTGTTTCCTGTAATAGGAAAAAGGCCAATCCCGATCAGCCTGCACAATTTGCTAAGTCTGACAAGGGTTGACAATTTTCGCATTTCCCAGATGGTCCCTTTCATGTAATACTCTTCTTCAAAATGACTTCATTGGCATGGCTAAACCCTTTTACACACAATTCTAACTTTTAACAACCCTGACAAAAAAAAGCTTTAGAAAATATGGTGGGAAAGAGAGAAAATACTGAACACCAGAATTTTCTCCTTTTTCCACATTTTTTTTATCCTTCAAAAGGAAAAAAAAAATGTATGTTTCCACTATCATTTAATTTGTGGTATGCAAGTGTTTTTAAACAGTCTACTAGAATGCAGACTAGTACCAACAGACTGTAGTACAATCATGAGTCAGATGACACATTTGTTATAACCCATCCCCTGATTGGCACGCATGATAATGGTCAACTAATAATTGCTGACCAGAAGGTCATTTATTCACATGATAGACACTGTTTGAAGTATTGGCTAAAGGCTAAAAATCATCCTCGGATACCCCGGGGTCTCCCTATTTGCTACGCTACATCGACCCCTGGGACAATTAATTGAATTTGCCTTGCTTTACCGCTGGCCGAATGCTGGCTTTTCATTGGTTCCATCATCATTTTGTGATGGGCGAGTGGAGTGTACGCTATGACGTTTCGTATCGATTTTCTGCGGCTGATTCAAAGTTTTATTAGTCAATTGTCCCAGGGGTCGATGTAGCGTAGCAAATAGGAGATCCCGGGGTATCTGAGGATGGCTAAAAATATAAACAGTAAAAACACTGAATACATTTTGAGACCAACTTATTTTGGCAAATTATCAAATAAGCATTTATGCAAATGAGTGAACCTTCAGCTCCAACAAAACCCATGAGTATGCAACAAAATTGCTTGTATAATTAGACCACACATATAGTACTTGGACGAATCAGCAATCAGTATTTTGAAATTATGGCTATCAAAGATACAATTCTCATACAAAGATACAATGTCCTTGTACACAACAGCTGTATTTACCTCAAACCTACAATGCCCACTGACATCACTTAAATACCATCACTTGAGCACAATAAATATCTGAATCCATATTGGTCTCTGTGGTGTCCAGAATAATATTTCATTAACATGACATCATTCCAAGAAAAAGAGTTTTTCAAAGCAAGGCAAAAATTCAAAATACATGTACTGGTATTTCTTGGTAAAAAAGTCATAAATTAACATCATTCCATGAAAAGCTCAGTAGAATTTTGTTTCAAACATTTTTAAGTAAATGGTCCCAGCATTGTATTTTTTTTTCAGAGTCAATTATGTATGTGTGAAACATTTTACATGCTAGGGTACAATACTGAATTCTGTTGGACTGGTGCACTGCAGACTAAAGTCAAAATTTGGACTCAGCTGTTGCCTGTTCAAAATTATAGGCTGTTCTGCAGTGGACACATCCAACATTATGAGGTTATTTAACATGCTTTGGTACAATACTGAATTCTATTGGAACCAGTCTATATTTTGGATGAGGCGACAGCCGAGTCCAAAATCTAAACTGGTTCTGCAGAGTAAGAATCCAATTGAATGGAGTATTGTACCCAAGAATGTTAAATGACCTCTTTATATCACACTTCCGTACTGACTTTAAAGTAATTGAGAAGTATAGGGTCATTTCAATTTGAATAATGAAAAAAAAGAAAGCAAAACATAATTATCAAAAGTGGGTTTTGAAGTTGCTTTTTTACAACAGACTTCGGTAGACCACTCTTCGTCCAATATCTATATTTGAGACTCAAGCCTCCTTTTGAAAAATCAGTATTGGATTCTTGCCTCGTTCTGAAAAATTCATATTGGACTCTAGCCTCATTCTGGAAAATCCATATTGGACTCTACCATGTCTAATATATGCCAAGATATTCTGTACTCACGCAGTATTATTAGAACGATTTCGTTGGACCTTAAATTGTCGGTGTGAAATACAATTCAGTGTTGTGAACCAAACATGTGACCAAAGCATCTTAAATTACCTCATAATAATAAATATACAATAGGTTTGTGTTGTACACAGGGAATATACACAAATGTCTACTTGGTATATTTCACAAAAGACCAAATAAGTAAAGGTGCAACTATTGTATACAAGTGCAAGACTGACAAGGTGTGTCAGGCTCTCTGTATCACAGACAATCACACAAGCTTTTTCTATCAGATTTCACCAAGATGGAATGATAAAACATTGTATATGCCAAATATACTGACCAAATACCAAGCACTAGTTCACCTGAACTGTGTCATTATCTCCTGCTAGATGTCTAGGGGGATTGTCCTGATAGGCTGCTAGATGGCATTCTAAAAATACCCATCTATCTAATTTGGGCATTCTGGGATACAAAACAGGACTACAATACAACGGCGAAATATCAAACTAAAATAGGCTTAGGTAATGTACACGTGTTTGGTGTACCGTGTTGATCTATTTTTAGATACTGTATACAAAGATTTGCAGCAATCGATCCTATTTTTTCCAAATAATTTCTGCCAGTAAAAATATAGTTTTAGACAAATCTGAAGCTAAAGCAGGCCCGATTTCTCCTTGAAATATTAATTTTAGCCATTTTCTCCATTTTCACCACTTTATTAGTGCATATTCCTACATGCCCCCCATTAATGGCCATTAATGGGGGGAGTGATGTGGTCATATAAGACAGGTCAAGTCTTTGAAGAATATGACAAGCGCAGACAAGGTAACTGTGTTCTAAGTATGGTTAGATACATAACCACGACAGATGTATCTTTGAAATATAATTTCAAAATTGCATTTGCTGATTGGTCCAATAGCTATACATGTGGCTTAATTATAGGATAGACGATGGGTAGGCTTGTCTATGCAATACAGACATAGGTAAGTGTCTTTAACATATAGACAGTCTTTTCCATTTTAACCCTTTACCCCATAAGTAATTTCTATGGTATCTCTAATTGACCCTAAATAACAGCAAGGATGAAGCCGTTTCTTATGTGTATATGACACCTTTTGATAGCATAGAAAACATTGTGACAAAAGGTGAAATTGCTCGTCACAAGCAATTTCACCTTTTGCCACAATGTTTTCCAAAGGCTCCTACAAGCAATGCGTAGAAATGAGTATCTATGGAGTAAAGGGTTAAGACTATGTGGAATGAAAAAGCAATGAGTATGCACTATGTCCTAGTACAGACCAAATACTGAATGTTGATTGGATAATTTATTGGAGTTCCAAGTCTAGCTAGAAAACAGATTTGTTCATATAATAAAAATACAAATTCCATATGACTAAGGATAACAATAAATAGAGGAAAATACAGAATGATCCCAAACAACAAATGTTTCAATTACTTAACAACATAAAAGCTAAATTTATGATTTCGCAATGCATAAAAAGTATGATAACACAAATATGAATTTCTTCCAGTATTGATATATTTCTAAAGTTGTCACATAATTTCTAAAGTTTTGCTCATTGCAGAACAGCTGAAATAGTTCTATATAAATTAGAAGTAGAATCATTCAATTATACCCTTTGTGAGACAATCCCAGGTATCAAATACGATGAAAAAGAGCACTTTTGAAAACAATGTGTGAAAAGTAGAAAATGCTGGTCACCAGCATTTTCTCCTTTTCAGACAATGCTTTCTACAATGTCAATGCCAGATCTCATTATTCAAGATACATTTGATTTGCTGTCTGCAAATCTAATGCTTGCAATATGAGTATTTGAAGTCTGGTAAAGAGTTAAATCTTTACCACACCACAAAATTTTAGACTGGTTCAAATTGAAACCATTTGCAGACGACAAAATAAAGGTGACTGAAAAATTGAAATTTGTTCTGGGAAGGGTAGAAAACACTGTGGGAAAAGGAGAAAATGCTGGTTACCAGCATTTTCTCCTTTTCCTACAGTGTTTTCAAAAGGCTTCTTTCTCAGGGGCATCAAAAGTAGGGATTGTGTGGTAATGGGTTAAATCTTATCTGTGGGACAGTTATGGTGTTGTAAATCTAATGCACCAGTCATGCATACTCTATCTGCTTACACCAGACAACAAAATTTTACTCCTTACAAAACAACCCTGAATTCTAACAACCCTGTATTAGAAAACTACTTACAACAATACGAGAAAAGGAGAATATGTTTGTCACCAACATTTTCCTCCCTATCACATCAAGTTTTCTAATTTATTACAGAAGATAAGCTCATTTGAATCGAGTTGGAAAATTGTCATCTACAGAAGCTTTCAATTTCGCTGAGTCTAAAACTTGTTGGTGAAAGATTAAGCTCTTTGATACTAAATGCACCTGCATGCAACAAAAATTTAACCATACTCAAAGGACAGGATTTGTCTTTCAAAAGGAAGAAAACATAGAGGGAAAGGGGAATCCAACCTGCATTTGTTTCTAAACTGTGCCATACTTGTCATAATTGTCTGGCATAAACATGCATAAAATTACATCAACCTTTTACCAAACAACAATACTTACGAATGGACTAAATTGAAAGCATTTGCAGATGACAAATCAAAATAAGGAAAAAATCATGATTTCTGTCTTTGATAGGGTAGAAAACATTCTGGGAAATGGAGAAAATGCCAGTTACCATCATTTTTACCATGCATGTTAAATGAGAAATAAAAGAAAAGTCCAACCTTCAGGTCTGGCCTTTGGTTTGGGCAAGCCAGCATCCTGCATCAGTTCAAAGGCAAATCCTACATTGTGGACCTGGAAAGAGAAAAGAAAAATGCTAGAGTGGAATCCTGGAAAAAGGGGATTTAAACATAATTGTTTATCTAACATCGATTGAGAAACAAATTTTTACAATTTTAACTAATCTTTCTCGATTCTGCTTCCTGGGAACTACACCTCTAGTACTAGCAGCAAATGTGTGGGCAAAGGAAAAATCCCAAAGTTGCCACCATGACTCCCAGACTCAAGACCTTTTGGTTACAAGGTCAACGCTCTACCCCAGAACCAAGAACACCACAGAAGGGGGTTAACACGGCAGGGAATCATGTGACAAAACAACAACAACAATGACCGTTATTTGAAAAAAATCCCCAACTTCAGGTAAGAAAATCTTCAATAATTCCGTTAATACGTGACCGATTGGAATTTGGTTTGAAGCAGAGAAGGCAGAAGGACTCCGGGGATTTGCATGATGTGTTAGATTTTTTAAACAACACCTGATAAAAAAGTTATTGACGAGCAAACAAATTATCCAGGGTAAAAAATTTGTTTGCTCGTCAATAACTTTTTTATCAGGTGTTGTTTAAAAAATCTAACACATCAAGCAAATTTCTGGAGTCCTTCCGCCTTCTCTGCTTCAAACCAAATTCCAATCGGTCACGTATTAACAGAATTATTGAAGATTTTCTTACCTGAAGTTGGGGAATTTTTTCAAATAACAGTCATTGTTGTTGTTGTTGTGTCACATGATTCCCCGCCGTGGTTAAGGTATGTCTGTAATCTCTGTGGAGGAAACCTTGAAAACGTATCAGGGAAAAGGAGAAAATTCTGGTAAGCAGCATTTTCCTCTTTTCCCACAATGTTTTCATTCCTTTTAAAGACACATTTTCTAACTTGGGCAACACTGAATGTTGTTTACAAATACTTTAGATTTTGACCTGTACAAAATTTTGTCATTCAGTAAAGAGTTAAATTAAAATTTTAGAGAATTATAAATCATGATAGCACTGATAGGAAGAATTTCAAAATATTTATGTATTCAATATTGAATAACAATAACAAGTCATCCTCTTCCCTAGAGATTTGGTTTACTGCTGATCAACAATTGCAAATAAACATGAGTTTCTCTTTAGGAAGAAACTTTCAGCTGCTGTTTTCCTTGCATTAAAAAAAGAAATCCTGGATGCTTTAAAAAAAGAAATGCTGGAATTGTAAATGAATGTGACTCCTCCAGCGCTATAAATTGACAGTATTTTGTACATAGATGAACACAGAGATCGACACAAAAGTACAGACAGGCTGATACCAGTATACTCCTGAAAACATTCGTTTTGTTAGGGGGGGGGGGAGGGGTATAAAAACAACACTGTAAGTCAAAGTCAAAGGATCAATTCTTTACCAAACAACAAATTTATAGACTGGTCCAAATTGAAAGCATTTGCAGATGACGAAGTAAATGTGACTGAAGAATCAACATTTGATTTGGAAAGGGTAGAAAACATAGTGGGAAAAGGAGAAAATGCTGGTTACCAGCATTTTCTCCCTTTCCCACAATGTTTTCAAAAGGCTTGTACCTCAGGATTGTCAATTTTCATTGTGTGGTAAAGGGTTAATTTAGACTCAAAGCAACTCTGCATTACTTAATCCTCTTCCCTAGAGATATGGTTTACTGCAACAAGTGCAAATAAACATGGAGTTCCTATCAGGGAAGAAACTTTCAGGTACTTTTTTTTTTCTCACTCTAAAAACCGAAAAATACAGCACTGTTGGGCAAAGGATAAATTTACACACACAGCAACTTTCTATCAATTCATCTGGCATGAAAAGGATATATTTTTCATGTTTTTATTGTTTATTTTTCTCCTGTATTAACATTTATTAGAATTTTTGCAGTTATTTACAATTCCAGCCTGGATACCTTTATCCCTTTAACATGGCAGGCAATTTTTAGACTTATTCAAATCCTTAACATTTTCAGGTGACAAATGTCGCTATAATTCGGGAATTTAGTTTAGAAAATTGAGAAAACATTGAGGGAAACGCAGAAAATGCATTTTCTCCTTTACCAGCATTATTTTCTAAAGGTCTCTTTCTTAGAGTCGTTAATACTTGGCATTGTTTGGAAAAGAATTAAGATTTTAGAAATCTAACAAAAGATGCAAAGTGAAAAAAATTTTAGACAGGTTTATCTAATTCTTTACCAAACAACTCAGTTTTAGACCTATCCAAATTGAAAGCATTTGCAGACGACAATTTCATGGTGGCTCAAATGGTGCATTTTTTCTTAGAAAAGGTAAAAAAATTTGGTGGGAAAAGGAGAAATGCTGGTTACCTTTTTTCTCCTTTTCCCACACTGTTTTCAAAAGGCTTCTTCTTCAGAGTCGTTAAATATCATCATTGTGTGGAAGAGGGTTAACCTAAGGTTAAGTCAAGGGTTCAGAGCAAAACCCAGACAAACACATACCTAAACTGAAGTCACTTAACTGGTTTCTGCATTAACCCGTGACAGGGTTAAACCAATTCCCAAATGAGCCAGGATAAAGGACAGAATGTTCAACAAATCCAGCTGTCCACATACCAAACATGCTTGTAACCCCAACACAAAGACCTGTGGCATTTCAAGAATCAGTTTGCCAGAATACTAACATGGCAAAAAGCACTTAGCTTTTTGAGCATCTTTCACTGGTTGAGTTCCCTTTGTAGATCAAGATAAGTCTGCACAAAACATGCAGCCTGGTTTTTTATCTACACCATCTACTTTCCTGGACAAAAGCAACCCATAGAACTGCAACTTGGGTCTTATTTCCAAAATAAAAATCTTTGTTGGGTAAATAATAATGCCTGTTGGGTTTATACAGGCTTATTAGCAAAGGGTTACCTCAGTACCAAATGCCATAAAACTTTTAACTCTTTACCAAACAATCCTGGGTCTTATTGACTCTGAAAAACAAGCCTTTTTAAAAACACCATGGGGAAAGGAGAGAATGCTGGTAACCTGTATTTTCTCCTTATCAAACAATTTTTTCTACCCTTCAACAGCAAATTTCAGTTCTTGAATCATGTCTATTTTGTTGTCTGCAAAATTGCTTTCAATTTGGACCAGTCTAAAAATTTTGTCATTTGGTAAAGATTTAACCCTTTACCACACAATCCAGACTTTTAACGACCCTGAGAAAGAAGGCTTTTGAAAACTTTGTAGGAAGAGGAGAAAATACTGGTAACCAGCATTTTCCCCTTTTCCTTCATTGTTTTCTATCCTGCTGGAAACAACTTTCAATTTTTTTAATTACGTCTCTTTCATTGTCTGTAAGTGCTTTCAATTTGGACCAGTCTAAAATTTTGTCATTGGTATAGAGTTGTCCATACTGAAACATTTGTATGCAGATACCAAAGTTATATAAACTTATTCAAATAATGTGATTTGTTTATGGAAGATACAAAACATCGTGTGAAAAGAAGAAAATGGTGTTTAACAGTTTTTTCTCTTATTCCTATATTGGTTCGAAAGATTTCTTTCTATGAGTATGTGAAACTCCAGATTGATTGGTAAAGGGTTAACTCTAATACCAAAGGACAAAATTTTAGACTTGTCCAAATAGAAAGCAGTTGCAGACAAAAAATTAAAGATCACTCAAACAGTGGAATTTGTCTTTGACAGAGCAGAAAAAATTGTGGGAAAAGGAGAAAATGCTGGTAACCAGCATTTTCTCCTTTTCCCACAAGGTTTTCAGAGGGTTTCTTTCTCTTGGTCATAAAAAACAGGGCTTGATTGGTAAAGGGTTAAGAACTTTACTAAAGCAATGTATGAATGTATAGAATTAACTAACCTTTTCAGCTTCTGACTGATTTTCTTTTAATAATTATTAACAGGTCACACATAGGCGGGAGATATCAGTTCTCTTTTTCATTATATATATACTTTTGTTTCTTTCTTCCATTAACTCATTACCACACAATCCCTACTTTTGACGCCCCTGAGAAAGAAGCCTTTAGAAAACATTGTGGAAAAAGGAGAAAATGCTGGTGACCAGCATTTTCTCCTTTTCCCACAATGTTTTCTACCCTTTCTACCCAAAGTTCAAATTTTCAGTCACTTTTGTCGTCTGCAAATGCTTTCGATTTGTACAAACTTAAAATTTTTTCATTTGGTAATGAGTTAACCACACATACATTTTTTGTTGGAATTTTCCAACTCAGTTGAGGTTGTATAACCCTGACCACACAATCCAAATTTTTAAATATCCCCGAGGAGGAGAGCCTTAAAAACATTATGGAAAAAGAAGAAAATGCTGATCACAAGCATTTTCTTCCTTTTCCCACAATATTTTCTACCGATTCATAGCCAAATATTTTAGCCACACTTACGTGTCTGCAAATGCTTTGAACTTGTGCAGCACAAGACTTGAAGTCTAAACTTGTTCATGTAGTAAAGAGATATATAGGATAAAGTTGCTTTTTGAGATAGAAATTTATTAATGGAGTCTACAAAAAATGTTATTAACCAATTACCACACAATCCCTACTTTTGACGCCCCTGAGAAAGAAGCCTTTTGAAAACACTGTAGGAAAAAGAGAAAATGCTGGTAACCAGCATTTTCTCCTTTTCCCGCAGTGTTTTCTACCCTTCCCAGAACAAATTTTAATTTTTCAGTCACCTTCATTTTGCCGTCTGCAAATGCTTTCAATTTGGACCAGTCTAAAATTTTGTCGTGTGGTAAAGAGTTAAGCAAGCCTTTGGCGAGCTTAATAACATTTTCTTGCCGATGAGTTTTATATATTTTTACCTCAAAAGCCAATGAATATCAGATTCTTTTTATCACATTACTGTATAACAAAAATTACAATCCAAAATGTGTTAAAACAGTGAAATTTACATGAAGCCTGTGCACTTAATTTGACAGGTACATTACCAACGAGAAAAGTTCCGAAGACACTTGCCGAAATTGATTTTGTTCTTTTGTTCCGACTCTAAAAGTGATTAAATTAACAACTTTATCATGTTTAATAATTCGTGCCACTAATTTCCATCAGGAACCTAGGTCAGCAATGATTTAGAAAGGAAGCGTATAATTACAGAAAGCTGAGCAAATACAGAACTATTTTCTTATCTCACACATGTGTGACACAAGAAAATTTGTAATATCTATATAAAATATATTGAAAACAAGGAGGGTTATGTGATAAAAAATATGCTATGAAAGTTTGGAATATGTTTCAGATTCCAGCTACATGTATCAGTAATTTATGTTTTGTTTGGCTTGTTATCACACAATTACAAGTAAAACTAAGGCTAAGAAAGAGGCCTTTTGAAAGTATTGTAGGAAAAGGAGAAAATGCTGGTAACCAGCATTTTATCCTTTTCTAACAATGTTTTTGTCTCTTTCGGATTCTTCAGTCCCATCCTCTGAGCAAAATGAAATTTGTTGCCTGCTTAAGCTTTTAGTTTGCAACAGTCTAGATTTAATTTGGTGAAATGTACCAATTAACCCTTCATCACACAATCCTGAGTTTAAACGAGCCTGAAGAAGAAAGCTTTTGAAAATATTGTGGGAAACGAAGAAAATGCTGGTAACCAGCATTTTTTGCTTTACCCATAATGTTTTCTACTATTCCCAAAACAAATTTCAATTCTTGTATCAACTTTATTCTTCATCTGCAAATGCTTTCATATTGGACTGGTCTAAAATTGATGAGTCTTTTGGTAAAGAGTTAATCTTCACAAAACTATCTGCACATGTTTAAATGACCCTGATAAGAGTATAGACTAAAAAGAATGCTTCTTTTCCCATATTCTTTTTTAATATTTCAAAGACAAATTCCATAATTTGATTTAGTTCAATTTGTTTTCTATGCTTTCAATATGCCCAAGTCCCAAACTTTTTTGTATAGTATAGACAAAATAATGTTTATATGAATAACAGCATAATAATTATTACATTGTATTTGCATGTTTTTTTCCTGTCATTCTTGAGAGTATAGACTCCATTTCGCCTGTAATAAAGCATTTCTTGTTTAGATGACAGATTTTGTGGCACCTTATAAATAATAGGTCTACTTCTTTTTTTGCCAACATAAATTTGAAGTCCTTATAAGGCTTCAGTATTTAAAACTCTTTACCAAGTGACAAAATTTTATACTACTCCAAATTGGAAGCATTTGCAAACGACAAAATTAATGTGACTCAAAAATTGCAATTTGTTTTGGGAAGGGAAGAAAACATTGTGGGAAAAGGAGAAAATGCTGAATACCAGCATTTTCTCCTTTTCCCACAATGTTTTCAGGAGGCTTCTTTCTTAGGGTCATTAAAACTCGGGATTGTGTGGCTTGTCAGTGAAACGAGTTGAAATGACAGATAGGCCATGAATGAAGATTAGTTATTCTCCATGGTATGTGAAAAAATATTAAAGGGCAATAACTAAACAAATAAGGGTAGCACAGTTACAAATTTTGTGAATTGCTCTTATCCACAAGGTGTTCTATCAGTCTTTGAAGGTTCAAGATCAAAGCTTTTATACTTTAGAAATTATGGACCAGATGAAAATTCAAAATTAAAACTGACGAAGGGCAATAACTGAAAAAGAAGGATGGCAGAGTTATAGTTCTTGTGCACTGCACTTCTTCATAATGTGGTCTATTAGTCTTTGAAGTTTCAAGATGATGGATTTTGAAGTTCGGAAGTTATGGTCTTTACAAAAATTCAAACTGAAGATTAACAAAGGGCAATAACTCAAAATATAAAGTGGCACAGTTATGGTTCATGTGCACTGCACTTCTCCATAATGGGTTCTATCAGTGTATGAAGTTCCAAGTTAATAGCTTGTATAGTTTGGAAGTTATGACCTGGACAAAAATTCAAACTGAAAATTAACAAAGGGCAGTAACTCAAAAAATAAAGGTGACAGAGTTATGGTTCATGTGCACTGCACTTCTCCATAATGTGTTCTATCGGTGTATGTAGTTTCATGCTGATACCTTTTATAGTATGGAAGTTATAGCCTGAACAAAAATTCAAAGTGAAAAGTTGGTTATCGCAGAAAGCAAGGGCAGATAATTTTAGAACGCAAACAGCGATCCAAATTCTAAGACCCAGGTGCACAACTAGACATCATGGAGATTCACTGTGGCAAGTTTCAAATAATTCCAATGGAACCTTTAGCAGGAGTTGCGCACACAAGAAATTGCTAACGGATGGACGGACAGACAGACAGACAAACGGACGACCGTGGGTATAATAACATAATACGACCTTTTGGGCGTATAAAAATGTTTAGTGAAGTGTAGAAAACATTGTAGGAAAAGAAGAAAATTCTTGTTACCAGCATTTTCTCCTTTTTCCCACAATGTTTTCTAAAGGCTTCTTTCTCAGGGTCGTCAAAAGTAGGGATTGTGTGGTAATGGGTTAATAGTTATATTTTATCCTATGCTTTCTCCATCAAATTCATTAAAACACTTGAACAGCAGATCAGAATATGATAAGACAACAACTTCCGTGTCTGTGAATTTACCCTTCACCACATAATCTCAAGTTTTAATCCTCTCAAAAACAATCCCTTTTTACAGGTCTGGAATAGTAGCCTTTTGAAAACATTGTGGGAAAAGGAGATAATGCTTGTAACCAGCATTTTCTCCTTTTCCCACAATGTTTTCTACCCTATCATAGACAGAAATCATCTTTTCAGCAAGAGCTGAACTGTTGTCTGCAAATGCTTTCAATTTGGTCTAGTCCAATGTTTGTCATTTTGAAAAGGGTTAATGACCTTAAAGAATAGGGCTTGTCAAAAATAAAGTGAGGAATGGAGAAAATGCTGGAAACCAGCTTTTTCTCCTTTTTCAACGATGTTTTCTATTTGTACTGAAGGCAAATTCCACTACTTCAGCCACGCCTTATTTATTGTCTCCAACTGGTTTCAATTTGGATGAATATGAAATTTTTGTCATTTGGTAAAGAGTTAACCCTTTACCAGACGACAAGATTTTATAGCCTTGCCAAAATTGAGAGCACCTGTAGATGACAAAATAAACATTACTCAAAATTTAAAATTTGTTTCCTGCATGATACAAAACATTGTGGGAAAAGGAGAAAATGCTGGTTACCAGCATTTTCTCCTTTTCCCACAATGTTTTCAAAAGGCTTTTTTCTCAGGGTCGTAAAAAACAGGGATTACTTGGTAAAGGGTTAAAACATTAAGAAACTCCACCTAGTCATGATTATGCCTTATTTTGATAGCCAGACATCATAATACAGCATTTTATCTATCAATCAAACCATAATCTGGTGGGTGGACTGGTTTCTTTGAAATTACATTGCAGCCCTTTTGTTCCATTTTCAAACTTTACATGCTTCGGAGGGTGATGAAGGTTCAGATGATCCGTCAGCCAAAAACATAATTTGATTTTGATCATCAGTGGCAATTGTACTGTATTGAAAATTAAACATTTTCTTCTATGATTCTGGAATTTTAGACTCCTTTTCCAAACAAAATATGCATATTTAAAGACTGAAACATTAACTCATTACCAAACGACAAACTTTTAGGTTTGTCCAAATAGAAAGCATTTGCAGACAACAATATAAAGGTGACTGAAAATTTGGAATTTGTTTTGTGAATGGAAGAAAACATTGTGGGAAAAGGAGAAAATGTATTTTCTCCTTTTCCCACAATGTTTTCTGAAGGCTTCTTTCTGAGGATCGTCAAAAGTAGGGGTTGTGTGGTAATGGGTTAAAGTAAGGAAAATAGTATTTATCAGTGTGGCATAATGTCTACCCAGTGCACCTATCTATGCTTTCAAGGAGGTTTTCTTACCAGAACTTCACATGAGACTGTTGGTAATTAATATATAAGCCACCAGCTCATTTCTCATACCCATTACAAATTTTTCTTATCTTACACACTTTTGATATCACATTTAATTTGTGACGTCATTTTTGATATCATTTCGTACGTATTTCATAGAAGTGAATGGGTCTTATGGATACTTACCGGGGGGGTGGATTCATGAACGTTTTTGAATCATCGAATATAGTTTGTAAAATATCGTTATGTGATGAAAAGAATCTGACAATCGTGGGCATTTGAGGTAAGATTTTATTAAACTTGTCCAGGAAAAATGTTATTAAGCTCGCCAAAGGCTCGCTTAACAAGAGGGCCAAGATGGCCCTGGATCGCTCACCTGAATTTTTGAGAGGACCATAGCCTTTTTTTTTTGAAGGTATTGAAACACTGGAAACAAAATCATTATTTTTGCCAAGCAATTTTTAAAAGGTCACCTGTAAAAGTCCTTTCAAAATCTGACCAGCAGTTTCAAAAAAGAAGAATTTTTAGGAGTTTCTTAATTTCTGTACAGTGCAAGTAGCCCCCATTCACTAGAGCCATGTTTCTTGACCTATCAAAATTTCGCTAACACATTTTGAAAAGGGCCATTCAAGGAATATTTCTGTGAAACAATTTTCAAATCTGACCAGCCGTTTCAGAGAAGAAGAATTTTCAAGAATTTCTTCATTTCCATATAGTGCAAGTAGCCCCTATTCACCAGAGCAATGTTTCTCGACGAATCAAACTTTCACGAACAATTTTCGAAAAGGGTCACCCAAGGAATATCTCTGTGAAAATTTTCCAAAATCTGACCAGCCGTTTCAGAGAAGAAGAATTTTAAAGAATTTCTTCATTGCCTTATAGTGCAAGTAGCCCCCATTCACCAGAGCCATGTTTCTTGACGGATCAAAATTTCGCGAACAAGTTTTGAAAAGGGTCATCCAAGGAACATCTCTGTGAAATTATTTTAAAATCTGACCAGCGGTTACAGAGAAGAAGAATTTTTAAGAATTTCTTCATTTCTGTATAGTGCAAGAAGCCCCCATTCACCAGAGCAATGTTTCTTGACAGATCAAAATTTCGCCAACAATGTTTGAAAAGGGTCACCCAAGGAACATCTCTGTGAAATTATTTTAAAATCTGGCCAGCGGTTTCAGAGAAGAAGAATTTTTAAGAATTTCTTCATTTCTGTATACTGCAAGAAGCTCCCATTCACCAGAGCCATGTTTCTTGACGGATCAAAATTTCGCGAACAGTTTTTGAAAAGGGTCACCCAAGGAACATCTGTGTGAAATTATTTTAAAATCTGGCCAGCGGTTTCAGAGAAGAAGATTTTTAAAGAATTCCCTAAAAAATTCTATTTCGTTGCCATGGCAACCAGAGTTTTTGACGGAATCAAATTCTGTGAACAGTTTTTAAAGAGGACCTCCCAAGGAACATTCCAGCCAAGTTTGGTCCAAATCCGCCCAGCGGTTTAGGAGGAGTTGATGTTTAAAGAATTGTTGACGACGCACGATGCACTGACGCACGACAGACACCGGGTGATCCTAAAAGCTCCCCTTGAGCACGTTGTGCTCAGGTGAGCTAATAACATTTCCCTAAACTCCTTTAATAAAATCTTATCTCAAAAGCGCACTCATGTCAGATCCTATATATCATCAAAACTACAAATAACTCTTTACCAAATGACAACATTATAGACTGTTCCAAACTGAAAGCATTTGCAGGCGAGAAAATAAATATGATTAAAAATTTCAAAGGCTGTTTTAAAGGTGGCCCTTCAGATCTTGGGACGAAAATTTTACAAAAATGCAAAAACAAAACATCCTTATACTCCAACAACCTATAAATTTGAGTTCATAAAACTTCAGTAGTCGAAAACCATCGGACAACACAAGAAATTAGAGATTGACTATGGCCAAGGTTGAACGGAAGACACATTCTATTTTTAGATGATCAATTTTCTCATTGAAGTGTCAAACATAGTGTCCGAAGAAGACATTATGGAAAATAATAATTGCATGTTTGTTATGTAATAGAATTTAAGCGTTACTAGTCACGTGCCAGTCACTTGACTTTCCCACAATGCTTTATTGATTTTTGGCACGAAATCTAAAAATACCTTAAGAGGCTACATAGCCTTTTAACTCATTACCAAACAACAAAATTTTAGACTGGTTCAAATTGAAAGCATTTGCAGACGACACAATAAAGGTGACTCAAAATTTGAAATTTGTTCTGGGAAGGGTAGAAAACACTGTGGGAAAAGGAGAAAATGCTGGTTACCAGCATTTTCTCCTTTTCCTACAGTGTTTTCAAAAGGCTTCTTTGTCAGGGGCGTCAAAAGTAGGGATTGTGTGGGTAATGGGTTAAGGGAATACCATCAAAAAATTTTTTTTTTATAATTTTATAAGACTTAATTATTGATGATTTGTATTATTTTTTCATATGAATTTAAGTAATATATTTTTGGAAGGCGAGATTTTCATTCTTGCCTTCATATTTCAAGCTCAGCAGCTTGCTGAAAATGCCTCTGAACAGCATTATCAAAACACCTTTCAAATAGTTCAATACTTTTCGAGTACATTAGAACAAAATAGTGTCGAGACCATTGTAAATTTAATCAGAACAGCAAAAAGAAACTTCAAGTTTCTAGAAAGAATGAAATCGAATTCGTAAAAAGCATCGTTTTTGACAAATGCAAAATGCTTTGGATCAGTTCATTGATATAATCACGTTGCTACAGCAACAAATAAACCATAGCTATTATAAGCCAATCAAAAGCTACTAACGTGACGTCATTCGGACCTACTTCCACTTCACAACGCATAAACAACTAACCAGTGGGATCGTACATGTAAATTTACTATCCCAGAACAAACCAATCGGATAGCTTCTTTGAATGACATACCACTGATAGACCCCTTTCCTCTGTTGGCAACCTTATTCTGTCTTTGTGAGGAGTAAAATTTCAATGAAATAAATTCCTTTGAATCATCAAGTGTTTAAACAAAATTTTCCCTTTCAAAGAAATATTTTTCTTTTATCAAAGTTGTGCTTGACTTTATGATTAATGACTAGGTTATTGTTACGCATCGGAGTGGCCGAGTTTTGATTCTGGAGACCCGTGAAAAGAAAAAGGTAAATCAGTTGAAATCACAATATATGTGTCATTTCGAAGTAGTTCTGATCAGTATGATGTACCGATGTATAGCCTGGGTTCCAGTCTGATCGCTTCTTTCCTTATATACGAGTATGATCGGATTTTACTACGTCAGAAATGACAATAAAATGATCTATAACCGTTTTAACATGCAAAGAATTTTAACTTCTTCTTTTGGTTGTCACGTTGCTTAACGTTCAGCAATTATTCATAAATATTTAACCTTTTACCGCTCACTTGAAACGACTCTGAAATTCAAGCTTTTAAAAACATCGAGAGGAGAGGGGATATTACAGTCGGAAACCGGCATTTTTTTTTCATTTTATCACAATGTTTCTACCCTATCAAGAACAAATTTCGTCGCTAATTTGGGCCACCCTGAATTTGTCATCTGTATGAATCAGTGCTTTCAATGTCAACTTAGTCTGAAATTTCTTTGTCAGGTAAAGAATAAACGCTTATCGCAATTGATTGTTATCACAATCACTTACCTCCATCATTATTAGAACTGAAATCTTTACCTTATATATTCCCATTTATTTTCCTCGAAAGAATTTCCTTCAACTATACACTTTTTTCCAAAACTGAATAACACAATGATAAAATTAACTTGACAGGGAGAATCCCCACTGTCCTAGAGTGCATTGGACGTGTTCATGATTTTCTAAGAACACGGACCAAGGGCCTGTGTCTGTGTAACTGTACACGATATATTTTTGTCGAACAAAGGAATAGGGTGTATCTCAATATTGACGAGTTGGCAATCATTTTGCTTTCATGTTTGCCGACAAGCTGAACGTACATTCCGGTTACGCGGGATTAATGAAGGACAAGCGTTAATGTCAATGAACCCTTAGATCGTTTATTATGCCTGTCTCTTTTGAAGACAAGGCAGACAATTCTATGGTCTGCACAGAATATGCAATCTTATGTCGGATTACCTATATTGTAATAACCCGACCAAAACAGCCCAGGATGAGGTTGCAATAATTAAGCATTTTTTCCCCGAGATGTAAAATGCCATTTTCATCAATCTATAGCACTCTAGTATAAGGGTTAACAGAGCCATAGATTACAAGAATCGTATAAACGAAGAACACCTTCTGACGTTCCTTATAGGACCTAAGAAGTCAACCGTCAAATGATGTTGGTTGGTTATCCTTGATAGGATGGTAAACATTGTGCAAAACAGAGAAAATGTTCGTTGCCAGTATTTTCTCATGTTCCTGCATGCTTTCAAAATACCCTTTCCTTTCTAAAAAGCCCCATTCTTTAAGGTCATTATCAAATGTTAAATCTCCGTTTTGAACATTGAAAGTCGTTTGTTTTGAAAGTCTTTTTCAGTCTTTATAAAGTATATTTCAAATAAAATGGTAAACAAATACAAGAAAAGCCTTTTAACTGAATGACTCTGAAATTTTGACAACCTCAAGGGAAAAAAAAGTTTTAAAATACTTTTGGAATAGGAAAAAACGCTAGTCACAAGTATTTTCTCTTTTTACCACTATGTTTTGTACTTTTTCCCAGCCAAACGGCACATTTTCAGCTGCTCTTAACTTATTATCTGCTAATTGCTTTCATGTAGACGGCCCAAATTTTTTGTCATTTTCTGAAGGGTTTTGTAAAGGGTTACTAAGATAGAAAACATTGTAGGAAAGTCAAACAAAAGGTTGATTATCATTATTTGCTACTTTTCCTACAATTCTTTGAAAAGCCTCTTCTTCAACATTGTTGAAAGTCATTATTGTGATCTAAAAGGCTGAATCTCAGTTTCTATACTCTAAAATGTACCTTTCTAAAAACTCTTTGCTCTCTCAATAAAATTATCCATGGAGTAAAATGGTAAAGACTTTCGAGAAATTAATCATCTCATTACAGAGTTACAGTTTTAGATCTATCAAAATTGATTGCATTTTCAAGCAAATACTATTCTTTAATCCTTTACCATACCCTATCAAGTACCGTTTTAACAACCCTGAGAAAGAGGCCATTTAAAAACTTAATTTTGAAAAGGAGAAACTTTCTTGACTCTTTACACGAAGAAAAAAAAATCAGACTTTCCAAAGTTGAATGCATTTTCAGGTAGCAACTTTTTGATCTGGCACCATTGATGAAACCTGTATGAAATAGGATGGAAGACACTTTAGGAAAAGGAAAAAATGTCATTTAGCACCGTATTCTCCTTTTCAGACCAAAAGTTCTCAAGCCTTCTTCCTAGACCTTTTAAGCTCATTATTGGGCTAATAGAGGGTTAGATCTAAGTTTCTATACAACGTAAAAACATATACGGGTAACAGCAAATTAAACCTCTTTGCTATCACATAAAACTTCTCCTTCAAATGAAATGGAAAGGAGTTTCAGAAAAGTCCATTTGTTTTAATTTTTTTCAACATATTTTCACAAGCCTTCTTCAAGTTTGCTAAAACTCAGGATGGTAAACTGGTCTTCATTGCACAGGAACATTGCACAACTCTATAGACTTTGCTGTATCAGGATAGGCCATTCAAGTACAGGAAAATGTATTGCAATATGTTATGCATATATTCTAAACTCGCCTTCTAACAGTACTTTCAGTACTTTGATTTTAACTTGGTGCGATGTAAAAATTCTAAATATCCACCTTTAACCCTTTCCCAAATGACAAATTTTAGACTCTTCCAAACTGAAAGAGTTTGCAGACGACAATTTAACTTTCAGAACAATGGCAGAAAATTATCCAAACGGGCAGAAAACACTGTGGGAAAAGGAGAGATTGCTTGTTACGAGCAATTTCTCCTTTTCCCACAGAGTTTTCAAAAGACTTGTACCGCAGACACGTAAAAACAAAGGCTTGTTTGGGAAAGGGTTAAAAGGGTAGAAAACATTGTGGGAAAAGGAAAAAATGCTGGTTACCAGCATTTTCTCCTTTTCCCACAATGTTTTCAAAAGGCTTCTTTACCTGGGTCGTTGAAAGTCGGGCAAAGCTTGGATTTAAATCAGCAACCCTGGATTTCACAACCTGCACTGAGTTATGAGGGCTAGCTATAACAACTGTACCTCAGAAGGGGAATAAAACTAAATTAGCACACAACCCAAATAAAATAAAAGAAAAAAAACTAGGTGACAATTACTTTATTGACATCAACTGTCCATAAATCTAATGTAAAAGACATTTCATGACATGAACAGTCATTAGAATTTGAATCTGCATAACAAAAGCAAATGAAATTCTTTAACTCATTACCAAACAACAATATTTCAGGCTTGTCCATTTATTAATTGAAAGTATTTGCAGATGACA
This sequence comes from Tridacna crocea, assembly GCA_943736015.1. Classification (NCBI taxonomy): domain Eukaryota; kingdom Metazoa; phylum Mollusca; class Bivalvia; order Cardiida; family Cardiidae; genus Tridacna; species Tridacna crocea. The sequence continues at coordinate 25,901,949 of OX031060.1, forward strand.
AACTAAAAGTGAATGAAAATTAAATTTTTTTTGTGAAGAGTAGAAAACATTGTGGGAAAAGGAGAAAATGCTGGTCACCAGCATTTTCTCCTTTTACCACAATGTTTTCTTAAGGCTTCTTTCTCAGGGTCGTCAAAAGGAGGGATTGAGTGGTAATGGGTTAACTCTTTTCCAAAGAACATTTTTTTGGTATTGCCCAACTATCTGCAACAAAAAATTTAGAATTGGTACATATAAGCCTTAGTTGCTCTGTTACAAGAATGTTTTCTCATTTTCAAAAAATATTTTCAAAAGCCTTCTGATCCTTTAGTTTGCCATTGTTTTGTTCAGGTTCAACCCTTTACCGAACAATACTAGTTTTTACGACCCAGAGGCAGAAGCCCCCTGAAAACATTGTGGGAAAAAGGCAAGTTGAAAGAAGACAGGGATAGGTTATTGTTTGGTAGCAAGTTCAAGTCCTTGTCTCCAAAGACTTATGAAGGATATTGCAATTTCAAACCTTTTTTTACATCAATATGTGGAAATGCGGCCAACTATGTTGAAAAAAGATCTGACAGTACAGTTTGTGCAGTCTGATCTTGATCTACACTGTCCACAAAAGCATTCAAACTTGGGTTCAATGCTGCAAGGGTTTAACCCTTTACCAAACCACAAAATTGATCCAAATTGAAGGCCGACTTGTAAACCACAAAATAAACGTAACTCAAAAATTGAAATTTGTTTCTAGCAGAGTAGAAAACATGGTGGGAAAAGGAGAAAATGCTGGTTACCAGCATTTTCTCTTTTTCCCACCATTTTTTCAAAAGGCTTCTGACTCAGGGTCCTAAAAACCAGAGATTGTTTGGTAAAGGATTAACTCATTACCAAACGACAATTTTATAGACTTGTCCAAATTGAAAGCATTTGCAGACGACAAAATAAAAGTGACTGAAAATTTGAAATTTATTTTGCAAAGGTTAGAAAACATTATGGGAAAAGGAGAAAATGCTGGTTACCAACATTTTCTCCTTTTCCCACAATGTTTTCAAAAGGCTTCTGACTCAGGGTCGTAAAAACCAGAGATTGTGTGGTAAAGGGTTAATTAAAGACAAAACGATTACAAGGATAGTCCTTTGAAATGACAAAATTCTCAAGTTAAAATCCAGACAAAAAGTGATCAATTAAACTGTTTAATAATTTACAAGTGCAAAGACATTTTAAGTTCTGCAATCCCTGTAAACGTTTACTCCATAGTTATGTAATTCGGTCTTTTAGTTTGTTCAGCTTTCCATACCTGCGGAGCCCCTGTAGCTCAGTCGGTAGAAAGCAGGACTTGAAAATGCAGGATCCAGGATTCGATCCCTGGCTACGACCCTCGCTCAGCTAATTTCTTTCTGAGGATTGACGATAGTCACTGCGACAGGATTAATTCCTCTCCCACCACTGACCATTGTTTCGATGATGATCATGTGGGAAAGGAGCTAGTGGTTTGGAAACAAAGTTGTGCAAGTATTGGTAAAAGAAACTCTAGGAACGCATGGATTGGTGCACTGGCTGCTGTGATATAACCGAAATAATGGTGAAAATGGCGTTAAAAGTCATACACTCAATCAATCAATCAATTTTGCATATCTAACATCAAAGCTTTGAATGAATCCTTGAATGATCTCTAGCCCTTATACAAATGCATGAAAAAGTATGTGTCTCATGAGCAAAAAATTCCAAGTTACTTCATGGAAAAACATAAGTCTTTTATTTTGCTCATATCTACTAACCAACTCATATCCAGACTTACATTTAGCTCATTCTTTGAGATGTATTTCACTAACAGACTAACTATGATTCTCATATCCTAAACAAACACAAATTTTCAGATTCAGTCCAGCAAAGCGACGGACTTTCGTTTGTTAAGTCTTTACCAAATGACAAATTTCTCCTCTGTGTCAACAATGTTGTCAAAAGCCGTCTGTCGTGTCCGTGGTTGTGAGGTAGAGCGTCAGCCTAGTAACCATAAGGTGCCGAGTTTGATACCGAGGAGAGAGTGTCAACTTTGGGATCGTTCATTGACCAACAGTTTTGGCACACATAGTATGAAGGTCCCAAGAAACAGAATCGAGAGAGTTTAGTAAATATTATAAGCACTTGTTTCCCACACATTTGGCATGCATACTAGTGAAGTTCCCAAGAAGCAGAATCGAGAGAGATTAGTAAAAGTTATAAGAACTTGTTTCTCAATTGATGTTAATTATATAATTTATGTTTAACGCTTTACCAACCAAACCATGGTTTTCATGACTCTCTGAAAGCAGCCTTTTGAAAACATTGTGGGAAAAGGAGAAAATATGTGTCACCAGCATTTTTCTCCTTTTCCCACAATTTTTTCTACAAATTTCAGTTTTTGAGTTAAGGTTTATTGTTTCATCTGCAAGATGCTTTCAATTTGGACAAGTCTGGTAACCAGCATTTTCTCCTTTTTCCACAATTTTTTCTATCCTACTAGAAACAAATTTCAGTTTTTGAGTTAGGTTTATTGTGCCATCTGCAAGACACTTTCAAATTTTGTCATTTGGTAAGGGGTTAACCAAACTATCCTGTTTCAACAACCCTGAAGGACAATGCTTTGAGAAACATCTTCCAAAAGAAGACAAGATAGTAACCCTTTACAAAACAATTCCCTGTTTTATGGACCATGAGAAGTGTGCCTTTTGAAAACATTGTGGGAATAGGAAAAAGTGATGCCACAAGCAATTTCCGCTTTTCCTGCAATGTTTTCTACCCTTTCCAAAACAAGTTTCAAATTTTCAGCCACTTTTACTTTGTCGTCTGCTAATGCTTTCAATTTTGACTTGTCTAAAATTTTGTGTTAACCCATTACCACACAATCCCTACTTTTGACGCCCCTGAGAAAGAAGCCTTTTGAAAACACTGTAGGAAAAGGAGAAAATGCTGGTAAACAGCATTTTCTCCTTTTCCCACAGTGTTTTCTACCCTTCCCAGAACAAATTTCAATTCTTCAATCACCTTTATTTTGCCATCTGCAAATACTTTCGGTTTGAACCAGTCTAAAATCTTGTTGTGTGGTAAAGAGTTTAGTGATGTTTTCTAGCTCTACCCACACATCTGAAACACCAAATCATTCGAATGATTGATTGATGGTTAGAAGCATTTTCTCCTTTTCCTACAATATTTTAAAATGCTTCTTTCTCATGATCATTAAAAGTTAGGCTGGTACGGTAAAGGGTTAAACATAATGAATGCAGACAAAAAGGACACGGAAACAATTGTAAATTCTGTAACAAATTCTGTGACAGACATTGACAATTATAAATTCTCTGTGACAAAACATGAGAGTGCTTCAAAAGCACAGCATTTTCCACTCAAACTCTTTCCCAAATGATAAAATTTCAGACTTGTCCAACTTGAAAGCATTCGCATACGACAAATTCAATATGACTGAGTTAATATGAATTGTCTCGGAAAAAGGGGAGAGCATTGTGGAAAAAGGAGAAAATGCTGGTCACCAGCATTTTCTTCTTTTTCCCACCATGGTTTCAAAAGCTCCCTTTCTCAGGGCCATTTAACTCTTTACCAAACAACAAAATTGTAGACTTGTCCAAATTGAGAGCCCTTGCAGACGTCAAAATAAATGTGCCTCAAAAAATTGAAATTTGGTTTGAGAAGGGTAGAAAACTTTGTGGGAAAATGCTGGTTACCAGCATTTTCTCCTTTTCACACAATGTTTTCAAAAGGCTTCTTTCTCAGGGTCGTTAAGAGTCCGGATTGTGTGGTAAAGAGTTAAGCCCACAAATGTTTGGTAAAATACTTAACCCTCGTGCTGCTGAGAAAATCTCATTGACCCTTTACAGACATTTTTTGATCAAGATCGGACTGTAAGCAGTGTACAGTTTCTCCATTTGTCATGTTATTTTTTTATTCATTTCATCTTAATATAATTTCAGTGTTTGTTTTTATTGTTAAACCACATTCACAACTTAAATTGCCCTTGTAATTACAAAGGTCTTATCTCTTGACAGAAAAAGGGTGTTGGGTTTATTTGGTGCTCTACAAATTAACCCATCATTACCACACAATCCCGACTTTTATCGGGACCCTGAGCAAGAAGGTTTTTGAAATCATTGTGGGAAATGGAGAAAAATGCTGGTAGCCAGCATTTCCTCTATTTCTCAAAATATTCTTCTATCCTTATCAAGACAGATTTCATTCTTTGAGCTACATTTAATTTGTTGTCTGCAGATGCTTTCAGTTTGGTCTAGTACAAAATGTTGTCATTTGGTAAAGAGATTAGTTTTCCTCAATATTTCTACCCTATCAAAGATACATGTCATCACTTGAGCTACAATTGCTTCAAATCCTTTGAATTTGGTTGAGTCCAAAGTTTTGCTGATCAGTTCAGAGTTAATTTCTTTTTTTCCAAAGTTAAAAGTTCAGAGCATGACTCCTAGCGACGTATTCTATTCAAGTCAGGTAGTTCCACTCTGAATTGTGTAGTGTGTTGACATCAGCTTTCACAGTTTAGTCTGGAACTGTTTCTTTAACTCTTTAATCCATTACCACACACTCACTACTTTTGATGATTCTGAGAAAGAAGCTTTTAAAAAACAATGTGGGAAAAGTAGAAAATGCTGGTAACCGGCATTTTCTCCTTTAACCACATTATAATAATGTTTTCAACCCTTCACAAAGCAAATTTCAAATTTTCAGTCACTTTTATTTTGTTGTCTGCAATGCTTTCAATTTTGACAAACCTAAAATTTTGTTGTATGGTAATGAGTTAACAAAATTCTGGAATTCCTTAATGATACCCGACATGGGATAAACTAATGTTAAATGTTCCATGGCCAAGCTCTGTAAGTGCTTTGATCTCCAACAGGGAAATCACTCTATAGGAATTCAACCAAGTAAAAACAAAGGACAATTTTTTTTTCCCATAATGATAAACATTGGTGCTGTTTAGCAACTTGTTTGGCCTCAATTTTCATTTAAATTCCTTGACTTGGATATCACTCTTCAGTCACATTTTGTCTCTAAACTACAAGTTTTCAATGAAAAAAAATATTCAGAAGCGAAAGTGATGATATTGGCTTCTTTTTAATTTACACTATTACCCCAACCGCTATAATCCTTTTTTACATACAATTTTACTGGCAAACAGAAGAAGAGGCATTTGCAAGATCATGAGAAACATTTTCGAACCATGTGACTTCAAATTGGTGCCAACTATTGACAAACCCTGAAAAGCCACATGATTCATGTTTAACCCATTACCACACAATCCCTACTTTTGACGACCTTGAGAAAGAATCCTTTAGAAAACATTGTGGGAAAAGGTGAAAATGCTGGTAACCAGCATTTTCTCCTTTTCCCACAATGTTTTCTACCCTACACAAAACAAATTTCAAATTTTCTGTCACTTTTATTTTGTTGTCTGCAAATGCTTCTGATTTGGACAAACCTAAAATTTTGTCGTTTGGTAATGAGTTAAAATAGCATAATTATAGTGATGTTGCTCAAGGTCTGTTCTGTTTCAAGCATTTGCATGGAATTGTTATTGTTTTATGACACTTACTCAATGATGAAATTTAGACATGGTTTTGTAATCAATCCTATAGATCATAGTCTGATACAATTTTGGCATTTTTTCTTGATCTAACTGCAACTCCCTGAACCAACGATCCACAGGGCTACTATTGTAATAGGTACCAGTATGAGGCAAGACATGCCACATAAAACTGATTGTATATTTCTGTAAACAGCACACATACCCAAACACAGTCACGCTTCTTGGATCATACTAAGTTCGTATCATTATCTCCTGCTAGATGGCATTCTATAAATACTCATCTAATATGGGCATCCTGGGTAAAGAGCCGAACCACTTTCCTACGCGGCAACCGTTACTTTGAATTTCAAACTAAAATACATGTTTACTCAATAAAACGCTACTTGTGCAATTCACTCAGCTATGACCAGCAGTTTAGAGAAATCTGGAGCTAAAGCAGGTCTCATTTCTCCTGAAACGTATTGATAAAAGCTATTTTCTACATTGCTACTTTATATAGCATAATATTATGGTCAGCCCGCTTTTGGGGCTGGTGATACGTCATATAAGATGGTCGAATCTTTGAAGAATATGACATGCGCAGACAACGATGTTTGGTTTGAATACAATACTTCAGCCCCTTGCGATATGGACTACCGAGTTTTTTTTATAATTACATCCTGCTATTCCCTTTATGACATAATCTTGAGTTTTAACTAACCCTCGATTAGGAACTGTCTAAAATTATCTTGTTCAGTGAATAGGTAAAGGCCAGGCATAATCTATCTGTTTATGAATAGTTGTCTTATTAATCCTTTAACCCTTTACCCCATAAGGCATTTCTATGGTATCTCTAATTGACCCAAAATAACAGCATGGATGAAGCTGTTTCTCATGTGTATATGACACCTTTTGATAGTGTAGAAAACATTGTGGCAAAAGGTGAAATTGCTCGTCATGAGCAATTTCACCTTTTGCCACAATGTTTTCTAAAGGCTCCTACAAGCAATGCGTTGAAATGAGTATCTATGGAGTAAAGGGTAAACAAAAATCCCAATATTTTACTAATATAAGGAAGAAGGCTTTTGTAAAAATTGTAGGAACAGGAGAAAATGCAGGAAACCAGCATTTTCTCCATTTCCCACAGAGGTTTCCACCCTGCCAAAGACACATCCCTGCCATTGAGCCATGTCAAATCTGAAAATGCTTGTAATTCTCAGTAGTCTAAAATTTTGTAATGCAGGAAACAGTTTATCATCAAAATCTTCCAATAGTTCATACAGAACTCAAATCGGAAGGATGCGTAGGCCAACACTGATAATCCATAAAGTCATGAACTTGTATTATCAAATATTTTTATTCACCATTCAAGTTCACATATGGGACGAACTACTTATGCTCAATGGGACCACTTAGTACATCGGAGAACAAGTGAAGAGGAAAACACTTCAATCAACACAAAAAGTGCATTATCTGTCCGATTCAGATCCTATCCACCCATTGAAACAATTTAAACAATCCACATAATTATTTCCTCCATTAGCCCTTTTCTAAACAATCCCATGTTTTACTAACCTTGAGAAGGAAGGATTTAAAAAACAGCCTCAGATTGTAAAAAAGAAGTAAGATTCATGTTAAGCGGTGTGACACACATGCAAGCTTTACCGTAGGCTTACTTGCTCAGTATAAGTTGTGCAAATAGGATAAAATAGGATGCATGTCCACACGTTTCAAGTAAGCAAACTTCAGTTCCTGTTTAGATCTTGGCGGTGACGGTCATGTCTGATGAAGAAGACCTACTTACGTTTTTACTGAAAACACCGCATGACGCCTGTCCACATGGAGCAAGCTTCACTGTACGGTAAAGTTTGCATGCTATAATCTTTGACATGTCGATGATTTTGTAGGCCACGCTTATCAACTTGCACGGTATACAGGCTTCCCGTCCACACGTACGGGCTGACTTGCACAAACTGGTTTGTACAAGTAAGCCTTTGGTAAAGCTTGCACATGTGGACACCACTTTACATTGCAATAATCAAACCTAAACTAGTACTTTACAACAGGAGAAAACCATATTTTAGATTGTGTGGTCTTTTTCTCTTTTCATGACATAAATCTGCAACAGATGGCAAAAATTTAGACTGTTCCATACTGAAAGCATTTGTAGAAGGCAAATTAAATGTGACTAAACCCTTTACCACACAATTTCGACTTATAGCGAACCTGTGAAAGAAACTCTGAAAACGTTTTGGAAAAAGGAGAAAATCCTGGTTACCAGCATTTTCTCCTTTTCCCCAAATTTTCTCACCCCTGCCCTAAAGCAATTTCAAATTTTCTGTCACTTTAAGTTTGATGTCTGCAAATGCTTTCAATTTGGACCAGTCTAAAATCTTGTTTTGAGGTAAATAGTTAAATGAAAGACTTTGTGAAAAACAGTGCACAAAATTGCCATAGTTAATAATTTCTTCCCTCAGAATGTTCTCAACTCATTACTAAACGACATGATTTTAAGTTTGTCCAAATCGAAAGTACATGTATTTGCAGATGACAAAATGAAAGTGACTGAAAATTTGAAATTTGTTTTGTGAAGGGAAGAAAACATTGTGAGAAAAGGAGAAAATGCTGGTAACCAGCATTTTCTCCTTTTCCCACAATGTTTTCTAAAGGCTTCTTTCTCACGGGTGTCAAAAGTTGGGATTGTGTGGTAATGGGTTAAAAGTCACGTGCCATATCTTATGATCAGCAGTTCTTTTTCTTGTCCCAAAATGTTTTTAAAAGCTATCTTTCATATCTGTTTTATTGGGATTTCTTCTTCTCCTACGAAATTTTGTTTGTAACTCCATTGAAAAATCCCATAATTTAGCTACATTTATCATCTGCAAATGCTGTCAGAATGGAAGAGTCCAAAATTTTGATGAGTGAAACAATCTTGATGACATTATATGTAATATATGGGACCTACAGCCTACAAAATTTACCATATTTATTGACTGGCAGACATTGTAAATTACAGCTTGATGGCACACAACATAATTTCTCCCGTCTGTTATTTATAAGCATTCTCTGAAACAAACACCTATGTACCCTTTACAAAACAATCCTGTGTTTCAAAGATTAAAGGTGGCCCTTCAGGTCTTGGGAAGAAAATTGTACAAAAATGCAAAAAAATCATCCTTACACACCCAAAGCCTTTTAATTTTCATTCATAAAACCCCAGTTGTCGAACACCGTCCAACAACACGAGAAATTAGAGATTTACTACAGCCCAGGTCGACACCGAGGGGAGACACGTTCTATATTTAGATTATCAATTCGCTCATTTACAAACAGGTATACACAGACGAAGTTTCAAACATAGCGTTTGAAGAAGACTTTATGGAAAATAATTATTACATGTTTGTTATGTAATGGAATGAAAGCGTTATGAGTCACGTGCCAGTCACTAGCCTTTTAAGGGAATACCATCAAAAAAAATTTTTTTTTGTAATTTCATGAATCTTAATTATTGATGATTTGTATTATTTTTTCATATGAATTTCAGTGATATATATATTTTTTAATTTGGTGAGATGAAAAAATTCTAAATACCCACCTTTAACCCATTACCACACAATCCCTACTTTTGACTCCCCTGAGAAAGAGGCCTTTTGAAAACACTGTAGGAAAAGGAGAAAATGCTGGTAACCAGCATTTTCTCCTTTTCCCACAGTGTTTTCTACCCTTCCCAGATCAAATTTTAATTTTTCAGTCACCTTTATTTTGTCGTCTGCAAATGCTTTCAATTTGAACCAGTCTAAAATTTTGTCGTGTGGTAAAGAGTTAAGTTAGCGATTTTCTCCCAAAACAGCCTCGCCAACAAAACAAACAGTGTTTGTAGACAACATGATGGCCCTGTATTGCTGCACTGGTTGTTTAGTACAAACTATATTATACCAAACATTAAAATTTTAACGCTTTACGAAACTACAAAACTTTAGACTAGTCCAAACTGAAAACAGTTGCAGACTACTAAATAAGTGCAACTCAAAAATTGAAATTTGTTTCCAGCAGGGTAAGAATACATTGTGGGAAAAGGAGAAAATGCTGATTACCAGCATTTTCACCTTTTCCTGCAATATTTTCAAAAGGCTTCTTTACTCAGGATTGTAAAAAGTCAGGATTGTTTGGGAAAGAGTTAAGCAAAATGGTTGCAAACAAGACTAATAAAACTTTCTCTATACCGGTAGTTTATAAAAGCCCATGTTACCCCTGGGCAAGGCCAATTAATAACTTGTGGCCCCCTTGGGTAGATCCAATTTTATCCCAAAGGGTATACCTTAAAGCTATCTGCCAAACCTAGTCATCCTTGGGATTGTGGTATTGCACTTTCTTCATTTTCCAACTGTGTTCTCTACCCATACAATTATAGTCAGATCTGACAATTCAAGCCAAGTTCAACCTGAACCTGAACCTGCTATTTAATTACTTAAAAATTAAATCTTTCGAGCCCATAGTTACAAAATATGAATGCTTCTTTTTCTTAGTTTTATTTTTTTGTGAAGTAATACATGTACCCATATTCCACTAGGCTGCGATCCATGGTGCTCTAACCGTGCCCCATAGATTGCCATGCAGAGCGCCAAGAACACTAACAGATTTTTAGCGAATCTCCAAGATCGCCATCAGTCTACTCCCTTGCACAAAGATATGTTGCAATCTGGTCAGAATGCCGTTACATCCCTACTTAATCCCTTAAATCGCTATCGAAACACAACCTGAACGTAAAACATGTAAATGGAGTGCTATTGGATAGCTAAAGAGCGCAAATGTTCCTCCAGTATGCCGGTCATTGCGCTCCTATGTGATCTGATAGCAACCATTAGAGATGCAGTAGCGGTCCTTTGTGATCAAGTGGCGATATGATCGCGCTCCCATACGGTCAAGTGGCAATATGTAACGCTCCGCTGCGATCAAGTGGCGGCGATATGATAGCGCTCCGTTACAATCAAGTGGCGATATGATGGCACTCCCATCACGCTTTTGGAAGACTATATAAAAGAGTGTCTGTCTTGGCTATCACCATTTAAGGTTGGACAAGTGGTAAAACGCCGACTTTCAATCCTGAGGCCCGAGGTTCAATACGCAGCCCAACCAGGACCTTATTGAGCAATGACCTTTCCGATCCTACTAGAGGTGAACTGCTTTGGAACCCAGAGGTAGCCTCGGGTGTGTCAGTGGTTTATACCTAGCATGTTAAGGAACCAAGGAGGTGTATTCGAAGAAGAGCTCAGGGCTTGTACGCAGATTTTCTTTGCATCTGATTCTTTTTTCTAATGGTCCATACCATATATGCCTCGAGCACAGACGGTCATATCATCATTTCAAAACCAAATTAAATTCATTAGTCAAGGGAAGGAGCGAAAGGGGGATCAAAGCCTCAGGTGGCTAATAGAGTGACAACAGATCGTATAAGGTCGCAACTCCTAGCAAGGCTACGATAGTGATTAAGTACAGGTTAATCCCTATCGGATCTCAATTGTTGTTACTTGATCGCATGTGGTTGTTATCTGAGCGGAAGTGACCTCATAATCAACAATCCTGCAGCGATCTATGGTGCTCTGAATGAGCAATTGTGGCCTAGTGGAATGGGGTTACGATACCTTCTTATCAAATCTTTACCACACAAGAAAAGTTTAGACTGGTCCAAATTGAAAGCATTTGTAGACGACAAAATAAAGGTGACTGAAAAATTGAAATTTGTTCTGGGAAGGGTAGAAAACACTGTGGGAAAAGGAGAAAATGCTGGTTGCCAGCATTTTCTCCTTTTCCCACAGTGTTTTCAAAAGGCTTCTTTCTCAGGGGCGTCAAAAGTAGGGATTGTGTGGTAATGGGTTAAACAAACTAAACAACGCAGATCTAAGATCAGACTAGACATTTAGGGTAGACTTGATCTTACCCTAAAAAGGACCTCTAGTTGCATTTTTGTTAGCCTAAGGATTAAAGCCCCAGTGAAGTCCAAAAAATAAGTATTTTTCACGATTTATCACTTGAAAAAATAAAGGATAACCCATCACAAGACTAATACATAAGACAGGAGAAAAACATGGATATGTCACTTACTGCACTGATTCCATAATATACATGTGAAAAAATGCATGGAGAAGCCTGTTGATTTCAGAGATGACATTGATCGAGACAACCTTTGTTATCATTTGTATATATTCAAACTAGGTCTTCGACAAAGTCATATGATTGTATTGCAACTCATTAGTGCTAAGACATAGTTCCCAGGACTATTGTTTACACTTCCAATATGATGTCATTGGAAAGTAAGATTGCTCATTCTGAACCTCTTTTCTTATTTCGATGTAGTATTAACTCTTCCTGTATTGATGATAAACGAATAAGTGATGATCAGCCTGTTCAGTCTTTTTCTGTTTATAATGTTGATCAATAAACTTCGTTTTTTAAGCCTAGAATGGGGACAAAAATTTAATGACCAAGCGAGAGAAAGTTTTGTTTCAACGTATTGGATTATCACATGGCATTTATATCATTATTACGTCACTGCTGAGACTCACAACAAAAAGTCACTTAATTGTCGGTAATCATTGATGTAAACAAACGGGTATTAAGACATGGTAGGATCTGTTCTAGATTCAAAATTCTTTTTTCTACCATTGACTGAAACTTTTACAAACTCCACCTTTACATATCTTTGAAATTTATTTTTATCTTATAAACAGGTCTTTTTAAATTTGGAATTTACTGTGACTTTAATAAGTGTCTGCAAATGCTTTCAATTTGCACAAGTCCCAATTTAGTGCCTGGAAAAGAATTAAATGTCAAAGATAATGACATAATAAAGTAACTATTTAACCCTTTCCCAAACAACCCCTGGTTTTCATGACCCTGAGAAAGAAGCCTTTTGAAAACATTGTGGGAAAAGGAGAATATGTTGGTAACCAACATTTTCTCCTTTTCCCATAATGTTTTCTACCCTTCCCAAAACGAATTTCAATTTTTGAGTCACTTTAAGTTTGTCATCTGCTAATGCTCTGAATTAGGACCAGTCAAAAATGTTGTTTGGTAAAGAGTTATCAGATGATAAAATTGTGGACTTGACCAAACTGAAAACATTCGCAGACAACAACTTAACCCATTACCACACAATCCCTACTTTTGACACCCCTGAGAAAGAAGCCTTTTGAAAACACTGTGGGAAAAGGATAAAATGCTGGTAACCAGCATTTTCTCCTTTTCCCACAGTGTTTTCTACTCTTCCCAGAACAAATTTCAATTTTTTAGTCACCTTTATTTTGTCGTCTGCAAATGCTTTCAATTTGGACCAGTCTAAAATTTTCTTGTGTGGTAAGGGTTAAATGGCCTACAAGATGATGCAAGATTTCTTTGAATGGACAGAAATGTTGTGGAAAAAGTAAAAAAAAAAAAATCCTGGTTACCACCATTTTCTAGTTTCCTTAATGTTGTCAAAAGATTTCTTCTTAACCCTTTACTCCACAGATACTCATTTCTACACATTCCTTGCAGGAGCCTTTGGAAAACATTGTGGCAAAAGGTGAAATTGCTCGTGACGAGCGATTTCACCTTTTGTCACAATGTTTTCTATGCTATCTAAAGGTGTCATATACACATAAGAAATTGCTTTATCCTTGCTGTTATTTAGGGTCAATTGGAGATACCATAGAAACGCTTTATGGGGTAAAGGGTTAAGGTTTGTTAACCCTTTATCAAACAATCCAGTCTTTTAACAACTCTGTGAAATTAGCTTTTTGAAAACATTCAGGGAGAAGGAGAAAATGCCGGTAACCAGTATTTTCTTCTTTTTCCCACAATGTTTTCTTCCCTCTCTAGGACAGAAGTCATCCATGGATCAACACTATTCATCATCTGCAAATGCTTGAACTCCTTACCAAACGACAATATTTTAGATTGGTCCAAATCCAAAGCATGTGCAGACGACAAATAAAAATGACTGGAAATTAAAAATTTGTTTTGTAAAGAGTAGAAAACATTGTGGGAAAAGGAGAAAATGCTGGTTACCAGCATTTTCTCCTTTTTCCACAATGTTTTCTTCAGGCTTCTTTCTCAGGGTTGTCAAAAGTAGGGATTGAGTGGTAAAGGGTTAAACCTGGTCAAGTCTCAATTCTTTAGTTATTCGGTAAAGAGGTATAAAATGTACTTGTGTGGTTATTTTTATGAATGGATAGAAAATGTTAAGAAAAAGGAGAAAATGCTGCTTACCAGCCTTTTCTCTTTTTCCCACAATATTTTCAAAGATTCCTTCCTTGGATGTATCTTTGGTAAAGGGTTCACTCTTTCAGCCTTAATTCTATACCACACAATCCAGACTTTAACGACCCTGAGAAAGAAGCTATTTGAAAACATTGTAGGAAAAGGAGAAAATGCTGGTAACCACAATGTTTTCGAACATTCCCAAAACAAATTTCTTTTTTTGAGCCATAATTATGTTGTCGTCTGCAAAATGCTTTCAATATGGACTGGCCTAAAATTTTGATGTTTGATCAAGCGTAAAGTATAATCAAATTCTTTTGCTTTTCTAAACCTGAATATGCAATCCACTAAAATTCATAATAATTATAATCTTAAAGGGCTTGGCTAAACAATCAGATGGTATAGATCCAAGTTGTTACTGCATGATCTGTGCAGTGTAATCTTGACCTCTACCTTCAGCGAAAGCCTGTTTTTGCCTACGAGACTGAAAGGATTAACTCTTTGCCCCATAATCCCCACTTGGAATGACCCTGAGAAAGAAGCCTATAGAAAACATTGTTGGAAAAGGAGAAAATGCTGGTAAACAGCATTTTCTCCTTTTCCCACAATTTTTTCTACCCTTTCGAAATCAGAAATCATCTTATCACCCAAAATTTAATTTGTTGTCTGCAGATGCTTTGAATTTGGTCCAGTCCAAAAATCTGTCATTTGGTAAAGAGTTAAATGAGGTCTGCAGCACTGATGTACAACTTGGCATTTCACATAGTTTATAGGGAGACATAAATAAATACAAAATAGTTTCAAACTACACCTATCATGATGCAATGACAATTTCCTTCTTGGTGATAAATTTCAGGTCTGAAACAATAGTAACAGAAATATAAAATAGAAATTAGTATATCTCTTGAATGTATGGTATTTAATGCTGTTTTCAACAACAATTTTTCATTTGTATTGCATTAGCCAGTGCATATATCGATGCTTTCCTAGAGTTTCTGTTACCAGTATTCTGCGCATAATGTTCTTCCTAAGTCTATGGCTGCTTTCCCGGAAAGACATTGCTGAAATAATAGTTAGCACTGAGAGACAAATGAATCCCACTGCAATTACTATCATCAATCATTGGAAATAAATTGGCCTAGCTGGGTATATGAGCCAGGAATCCCTGTTCTCAAGACCTTTGCACTATGTATCTACTGTACTGCCAGAGAATGCTCTTACATTGGTGGAATAGAAAAATGGACTGAATAAATTATGTCACACGGAAAAATTACAAATCATTTTTTCTATGTGTAAAGTGTTCTTAAAGGTGGCTATTTAGAATTTTCACATCCCACCAAATTAAAAAACATATATATCACTGAAATTTATATGAAAAAACAATACAAATCATCCATATTCAGAATTCATAAAATTACAGAAAAAAATTTTTTTGATGGTATTCCCTTAAAAGGCTACGTAGCCTCTTAACTCTTTACCACACAACAAAATTTTAGACTGGTTCAAATTGAAAGCATTTGCAGACGACAAAATAAAGGTGACTAAAAAATTGAAATTTGTTCTGGGAAGAGTAGAAAACACTGTGGGAAAAGGAGAAAATGCTGGTTACCAGCATTTTCTCCTTTCCCTACAGTGTTTTCAAAAGGCTTCTTTCTCGGGGGCGTCAAAAGTAGGGATTGTGCGGTAATGGGTTAAGCTATTTTTAGATTTCCCGCCAAAAATAAAAAAAAGCATTGTGGGATTGCTAAGTGACTGGCATGTGACTAATGACACTGAAATTCCATAACATAACAAATATGTAATTATTTTCCATAATGTCTTCTTCGGACGCTATATTTGAAGCTTCGTCTGTATATTTCCGGTATGTAAATGAGCGAGTTGCTCATGTAAAAATAGACTGTGTTTCCCGTTGGTGTCGACCTGGGCTGTAGTAAATCTCTGATTTCTCTTGCTGTCGGATAGGTTTCAACTACTGGGGTTTTATGAATGAAAATTATAAGGCTTTGGGAGTATAAAGATGATTTAAAATATTCGTCCCAAAATCTATTTCGTCAACTGCAATATGCTTTCAATTTGGACCAGTCTAAAATTTTGTCGTTTGGTAAATAATTAAGTCTTGCAGAAGTCTACATTAGTACTTAGATATTCTCTGTGAGTATTGCAGAAAGCAGATATTCTAATCTTAAAGCTGCTTTTGTCCAAATTATCTAGCCAAGAAGTGGACAACAAACATCCAAGATGAACATACCTTACATATGTGAAACAATGGGTTATCTTAACTTTTTACCAAACAGAACAGATTTTTTACCACCCTGAGAAAAACGGCTTTTGATAACATCATGTCAAAAGGAGAAAGGCTGGTAACCTTTAATTTATCTAACTCTACCAAACAATGAAAAATTAGACTGGTTCAAATTGACAGGGTAAATGAAAGGATTTTTACCACCCTAGGGACAAGGGCTTTTGATAACTTCATGGCAAAAGGAAAAAGGCTGGTAACGAGCATGTTCTCATTTACTCTAGATATTTCTTTTTACCTGTCAAAAGTTCACCTCACTTTTTATGTTAACAGTACTGATTTGTCCCAATTGAAAGAAGATGAATCTTTAACATATTACCAATGATAAAATATTAGATTTATAAATTTTGAAGGCATGTCCAAACGGCAACTTTGAAAGGGTAAAAAAGTGGGAGACAAGGAGGAAATACTGCTTTTCAGTAATATCTTCTTTAATCCAGAAACTTTTTTAACCCTTAACTCCATAATACTCATGTCTACACATTGCTTGTTGGAGCCTTTGGAAAACATCGAGGCAAACAGTGAAATTGCTCGTGATGAGCAATTTCACCTTTTGTCACAATGTTTTATATGCTATCAGAAGGTGTCATATACACATTAGAAACAGCTTCATCCTTGCTGTTAATTAGGGTCAATTAGAAATGCCTTATGGGTAGAGGGTTAAAGGCTTCCTTCATCAGACTACTAGAAAGTTGGCATTGTGTAGTACAGAATTAATTACGGAAAGAGTTCAAACAAAGATATCAGTCTCTGAACAACTGTCTTTGACATATGTGCTTCACATCACATTAAAACCGTTCTTTCTCCAAATGAGTTATTAATTTTTTTTTAAATCATAAAGCAAAAGTATGCAATGCTCACAACCAGCATTTTCTCCTTTTCCCACAATGTTTTCTACCATTCACAAAACATTTCAAATTTTCAGTCACTTTTATTTTGTAGTCTGCAAATGCTTTCAATTTGGACCAGTCTAAAATAGTGTCATTTGGTAATGGGTTAAAGGCTGTAAAGCACTTAAATGATGACACAGCACGTCAATTTATATACTATTACACTGCTAGTGTAAAATGCATATGTATTATGTTTATTTTTTTCCCTCAATACAAGTGCCTATTCAACATGTTACTAAACAAGCCTGAGTTTCAATTCCCCTTGAGTAAAAGGCTTATGAAAACATTTGCAAAAAGATGGTAAAGATCCCACATACAAATGCACATTCTTTGAAGTCTGATCTTAATCTATGCACCCCTCAATAGCTCTTGTTTCAGGCTATGCAGCCCAAAGGTTGTGTAAGTTAACCCTTTAACCCATTTCTATGGTATCTCTAATTGACCCTAAACAGCAGCAAGGATGAAGCCGTTTCTTATGTGTATATGACACCTTTTGATAGTATAGAAAACATTGTGACAACAATGAACAGGTGAAATTGCTCATCATGAGCAATTTCACCTTTTGCCACAATGTTTTCCAAAAGGCTTCTACAAGCAATGCGTAGAAATGAGTATCTATGGACTAAAGGGATAAATCTTGCCCTGCTGAGTTAAATGGGTTTTGCAGATGCATAGGTCAAGATAAGAAAGCACAAAATGTGCAATCTGTTCTCAATCTATGCCTTCCAATACCTGATGCTGAAATTTGACCAGAATTGATCTTGAAAAGAGACAACTGTATGATAATGGTTTGTAGGAGTTTAAATGTACTAACCCATTACCACACAATCCCTACTTTTGACGCCCAAGAGAACGAAGCCTTTAGAAAACATTGTGGGAAAAGGAGAAAATGCTGGTTACCACCATTTTCTCCTTTTCCCACAATGTTTTCTACCCTTCAGAAAACAAATTTCAAATTTTCAGTCACTTTTAATTTGTTGTCTGCAAATGCTTTAGATTTGGACAAGCCTAAAATATTGTCTTTTGGTAATGAGCTAAGGTAGACAACTCATTGTTATTCATTATTTGGATAATTAAGAGTTATATCCAAGAGTTATGTCTTATATCCCTTTTATATAAATCTTAAAAATTCATCCAAGTCTAAACTTTAGGGCACTTGCAACAAAAAATAAAATGTTGCTGAAGTGGTGAAATTTGTCTTTGGAAGGGAAGGAAACAGTCTGGGAGAAAAATGATAGGGCAGAGAACATCACAGGAGAAAGGGAAAACGATGGCTAACAAATCTTGTCTGTTTATATTTTTGACTGAACAAAAATTTTCGGTGTAAAAATGCTGGTATTATGTATCCTATAAAAGCAGAGAAGTTTACTCACCTTCTGGTCAAATTCTGTAGGGGTAAGATGGAAGCTGTAGAGAGGCACAAAATATCCCTCAAGTAGACCCATCAGCAACACAAGGAATACACCATCATGAAACTTGAATTAAACAGAAAATGTGATTGATTGGTATTTTGTACTGCTTTCCACACTATTTCACTTCTGTAGAGAAATAGCTTTCTAAATAAAATATAGAACCATGAAACTGTGGATAAAAAAATAGAACAGATCACTAAATTGTGCTCTACTCTTATTTTTGCAAAATTTCCTCTAGGATATCGAGAAATAGCAGTGAAAAATTTTTTCGATCTTACACTGGTACCACCAGTGAAAATACCGATTTTCATGTTCTTGTTGCCTAGGTTAATTGCCTGTGCCTGACAACCAGATGGGAAATATGATGTTTTTTAACTTACATTTCTCACGTAATATTGTAATGTGTTGCTATGTGGGAGGGGTACGCCACGGGGAAAAACGGAAAAGAACTGTACTGGATGTTGATCTAGCTCCTCCCAGAAAGGGTTAAAAGCATGAAATAAATACAGTAAAACCTTGTTATTTCGAGTCTCGGATTATTTGTTTTGAACATTACGCTGACGTTGTACTTTGATTTTGTGAGAATATCAGGATCAGAATTCTGATTAGGTGTGACTATCACTGGTACCTTTTAATGTACCTATGACACAGGTAAATGTGATTTTCATGGGTTGTGTAGATATTCTGATCTGTTTTCGTGTCGAAGACATTGGTAATGAGAAAAGTCTAAATTCTTTATTTTTATTTCTCATTAGCTCAGCACTATAACTTCAGTAATTTACACTTCTATGACCATTTCAACAGCGCCAAAATCAAACAGTACCATTTGTGATTCAAAATTTTGACGTCTTTCTCAACATATAAAAGGGCAGATTTTACAATTTTGTTAAAATTACAGAACACGACTTTTCCAAAAACTATTGAAAAAAAGGCCAGATTATTTAGAATATTTAATTAAAAATCCATACTCAAATGATCAAAACAGGAAAATTCACAGAAAATAAACCTTTTGATACTATATTGTTCAAATACGGTAAATGAATTAAGCAAATAGGGACAGATATAAAGTTATATTGCTGGGGATCCTCGATCTCAAACGCACTTGCATTTTTTTCCAAGGACATTTTGGATGATTCGAGCACCGCGAAAACTCGAGCATTTTGCTCGTCCCCTTGGGACCTCGAATTATCAAGGTTTTACTGTAGGATATTTGTGTTTTTCGGGGAAAGATTGAATTGGTTGGTTGTATTGGGGTTTAATGCCACTTTAACAGGTAAGGTCATATCATGGCGGTCGGTGACGCACATGTGTTTCCTGGCTTTCTCACACCGGTACCAACACAACTTTCTTTCCAAAGCCACAGACTACTTTTCTCACATGCTTCGGCAGAGGTGAGAGGCGAAAATGAACCGAAAAGAAAGTTTGCCTCAACCGGGTATCGAACTCATAACCACCAGATCATGAGTCCAACACGCTCACGATTGAGCCCCCTGGGCGGGCAGAAAGATTGAAATTTATTTCATCGAGTGAACACCATCAGTAATATTTTCACAAGTGGCTGTGCCACTCGTGAAAAATATTACCAATGGTGTCAACTTGATGAAATAAATTTCGATCTTTTACCGAAAAGAACAAATATCCTCTATATATTACAGCAACAGCTCATTATAAAGAGGCATAAAATAAACTTCTAAACGAGCCATTTGTCACTCAAGGATTACACCCTAATGAACATGTTAGATATAAAATAGAAAATATGACTTGACAAAGTTTACCTGAGTTTCAATGTCAGTGACTTCCAAATTAATTTTCATCAACTGTTTGTTCACAAATGTCACCAAGGTCTGAAAAACAACAGCAACTATGAGGTCATGGTGAATGAGATATAGAGGATAATCAACTGGTTATTTTTGATATGAAAAATATCTCACGAGGATGTGCTGTTAGGTGTTGAAAAAAAAACCAGTTGATTATTTTATTTATACCTTATTAACATTAGAATTTTTAATTTTTTGTTTGAAAGTCGAAATCAATACTTTGGATAGAGAGAAGAAATCAGGGACATAGACAATTAGTGCAGATGAATACATAATTTAAAAGAACAAAACGAGACTTCACAAAACTGAAGAAGCTGCCATTTTAATCAGTCGGGGCAGATAAGTTGAACTTATAATTAACACTATCTATAAGTGCTAAATGAAAAAAAAAAGGTTGTTCCTAAATTACGGCAGGAAGTGAAAGTGAAAGTTAATATCAAAATTTATCACACTGGGAAATTCCAGGATTTCACTGCTAGGTATAAAATAAATAGTACAATCACACTATATGCCATGTGGCATCTTCTATGGAAATATTTCTTCATTTTCTTGCAGCAGACTGTTTTGAAAATGCTGTGGTACAGACAGTGAAATTGGCTGCTTGCCTGTTTGTTTCAAGACAAAAAAAAAAAAGAGAGTACATAAACTTTATCAAAGGGTCTTGCATGACTCAATGACAAAGTGTAGGACTAGTTCAAGCCTCACTGGAAGCAATGAGTTTTTCAAAGGAAGTTTTCTTGGGCAATACACTTCATAGCCCCAGATCAGTACTGGTGAAACCCATGAAATAAATAAATATGTGGGCTATGCAGCATGTATCCCTAGAATAATGTTGAAAGCAGGTGAAAAAACACCATTCAATCAATCAATCAATACATTATCAAAAAATTCTAGAACATACTATTTTAGAAGCAAATGGTGCAAGTTTTCCTCCATATCCCACCATATTTTCAAACCATTCAAATACAAATCCCCAACGCAAGACTTTTAGTGCTTTCATTTTGGATAGATTAAAGTTCTGTAGAATCACAATGGAAAATATCTCTACTAGATTGCAAAATTTTAGACTCGTCCATATCAAAAGTATTCAAAGAAAAAATATATGTATCTCAGTTCATAAGACAAATCTTTAAAAGGTAGAAACATTTGTGGAAAAAGAAAAAGTGTTGGGCACCAGCATCTTTTTTCATTTTACATAGATCCTTGAAAAAGACTTCTCTGTTAGGGTCATCTAACGCATGGAATTGTTTGGTAAAAGGTTGACTCTGTGCCAACCGACAAAATTTTAGACAATTTCAAACTGAAAGCAAATGCAGACAACAAAATAACTAACTCAAAAGTTAAAATTTCATTTCTAAAGCGTAGAAAATATTGTGGGAAAAAGTAGAAAATGTCATTTACAGGCATTTCTCCCACCAACCAAGTTTTCAAAAGCCAATCTTCTCAAGGTTGCTATAAGTAAAGACTATGTGATAAGCGGCTAACAAAAAAACTAGAGCTGTCACTGAATACAACTTAACCCATTACCACACAATCCCTACTTTTGACACCCCTGAGAAGGAAGCCCTTATAAAACATTGTGAGAAAAAGGAGAAAATGCTGGTAACCAGCATTTTCTCCTTCTCCCACAATGTTTTCTACCCTTCAGAAAACCAATTTCAAATTTTCAGTCACTTTTATTTTTTTGTCTGCAAATGCTTTCAATTTGGACAAGCCTAAAATATTGTTGTTTGGTAATGAGTTAATACCCCCACCAGCACTTTGACAGAAACAGGCAATTACAAGTATTTTGTACACAGACAAACACATGGATTCACACAAGGATGGACACAGACACACACACAGACAGATGTGCCGATTCCAGTATATCCCCAAAAACATTCCCTTTGCTGGGGTATAAAAACACCATGAAAATCTACCATTCATGTTCTCTTCCCCGTACAAGATATATGCTGCATCAAAAACAAATGATATTCCTACCTTTTTCACCAAGTTAAGTTTGTCTGGTGCATGGTCAAAGAGTGTATCAAAGGCATCCCTTTCTGTAACACAAAAAATGCAAAAAAATATGGCATATTACTTTTCTTCATGCAAGAGTAAAAGTGAACTATAAAACTGATTATATTCTTTTAGTCTGTAGAGTAAGGCTTTTGTTTCCAATAATGTTTGATACATTTGAGGTATTCTGTTCCTGTAAGCCCTTTAAAGTTTACCCCTTCTGCCAGAAAGCATTATGATCTACCTACCTAATAAATTCGAAATTCTCAGCCAATACTAAATATAAAATATCACAATCTGAATGTTCATCTCTCAGTATTGGGAAGTGGATATCCAAGGTCAGACTGCATGTTCTGTGCAGCCTGATCTTGGTCTACAATCTCCCAAAAAGTGTAGTGACTACAGGCTTAGCAGTCTTAGTGTTAGGGCATGGAAACAGCAATAAGTCACACATGTGGAGGTAAGAGTTTTATTAAGGATGTTCCCCTTTTTCCAATGTTTTATAAGCAAATTCTAACATTTTAGTCACATTCTTACAATTGCATTAGATTTTATTTGTCCTCTGCACATAGGTCTAGTCAAGTCCAACAATTTTGTTACCTAGTAAAAAGTCAACTACCAAATGACAAATATTTAGCAAGGTCCAAATGGAAGGCATTGCCGATGACAAACCAAATGTGGCCAAATGAAAAAATGGTCTGGATTGATTGATAAATGTTTTGGTAAAATGTAAATGACTCCTAATAGGTTAAATTCTAAAAGACATTCATACCAAAATTTCCACCAACATCCCTGAAAAAAAGAAAAAAAAAAAACATCTTAATGAACATGACTGTATTTATAGAAAATAAACAATTTGCAGTATTGAATTTGAACTGATTCCAGTGGCATGGTCTGTCATCAAACCAAAAAGCATTGTTCAAAGCCAAGATTTATTCTCAAAACCAATCCATAAGTTACAAGTCCCATATGTTAAAAACTAAGCTATTGGGACTTATTTGTTTTACTAATGTTTAAAGATGTTTTCAAAATTATTTCAGTTATATTGCCACCACAAGTGCACCTATCCATGCTTTCTTAGAATTTCATTTACCTGCAACTCCCACAATATTCTTCCTAAGCCATTGGCTGCTTTCCTACATTACGTTGCTTGAAACAACAATGAGCATAGAGAGAAAAATTAATCCATTTGTAATGACTGATATCAATCCTACAAAAAAATTTGCCAAACTATAGATTCAAACTAACAAACACTTGGTCCAAAATCCTGTACATTGTGTTGTGTTTGTTCTGATTTATTTGATTTCTGTAAAGTATTCCCCAGATTCAGACTGGGACATAAAGTATCAATATTAATGAAAACATTGGACTCAGGTCTCTTGAACAATCAAGATTAATGCAGATATGATCTTTTTTCTACCCATACCAATGTCAGCTTTTAAAAATACTGAGTCACAAGAAGTAATTACAACAAGAGGACCATGATGGTCCTATATTGCTCACCTGAGTACCAAGCAGTAAAGATTTACAATGAAGATAAATACCAAATATCGAAGTGCAAGGCCAAAGCTTTAGGTCTTCTTGGTTTAGATAAGAAGATAATCTTTCTTAACCAAACCCGGTTATATAAATATTTAAGAGAAGTTTGAAAGTGCTCAGGTGAGCTAACTAGAGCCTTAATTTGGAGTATTTTGGTAGAGGGCCACTAGATGATGCTACATGCCAAATATGAAAGCTCTAGCCCTTAAGGTTTGGGACAAGAAGATTTTTGAAGATTTCCTTCTTTATCTCTATGTGAAATCTGAGAACCCACAACATAGGGCCAATTTCCAAACTAGGGCCATTATTTGAAGTATTTTGGTAGAGGGCCACTAAATGATACTACATGCCATATATGAGAGCTCTAGCCTTTATGGTTTGGGACAAGAAGATATTTAAAGATTTCCTTCTTTATCTCTATGTGATATCTGAGAACCCACAACATAGGACCATTTTCCACACTAGGGCCATAATTTGAAGTATTTTGGTAGAGGGTCACTAGATGATGCTACATTCCAAATATGAAAGCTCTAGCCCTTATGGTTTGGGACAAGAAGATTTTTACAGATTTCCTTCTTTATCATTATCTGAAATCTGAGGACCCACAACATAAAGCCATTTTCAACACTAGGGCCATAATTTGAAGTATTTTGGTAGAGGGTCACTAGATGATGCTACATGCCAAATATGAAAGCTCTAGCCCTTAAGGTTTGGGACATAAAGTTTTTTACAGATTTCCTTCTTTATCTCAATGTGAAATCGGAGAACCCATAACATAGGGCCAATTTCCACTCTAGGGCCATTATTTGAAGTATTTTGGTAGAGGGCCACTAGATGATACTACATGCCATATATGAGAGCTCTAGCCCTTATGGTTTGGGACAAGAAGATTTTTAAAGATTTCCTTCTTTATCTCTATGTGAAATCCGAGAACCCACAACATGGGGCCATTTTCAAACTAGGGCCATAATTTGAAGTATTTTGGTAGAGGGCCACTAGATGATGCTACATGCCAAATATGAAAGCTCTAGCCCTTACGGTTTGGGACAAGAAGATTTTTAAAGATTTCCTTCTTTATCTCTATGTGAAATCCGAGAACCCACAGCATAGGGCCAATTTCTACACTAGGTCCATTATTTGAAGTATTTTGGTAGAGGGCCACTAGATGATGCTACATGCCAAATATGAAAGCTCTAGCCCATACGGTTTGGGACAAGAAGATTTTTAAAGATTTCCTTCTTTATCTTTATGTGAAATCCGAGAACCCACAGCATAGGGCCAATTTCTACACTAGGGCCATTATTTGAAGTATTTTGGTAGAGGGCGACTAGATGATACTACATGCCATATATGAGAGCTCTAGCCTTTATGGTTTGGGACAAGAAAATTTTTAAAGATTTCCTTCTTTATCTCTATGTGAAATCCGAGAACTCACAACATAGGGCTATTTTCAACACTAGGGCCATAATTTGAAGTATTTTGGTAGAGGGCCACTAGATGATACTACATGCCAAATATGAAAGCTCTAGCCCTTACGGTTTGGGACAAGATGATTTTTAAAGATTTCCTTCTTTATCTCTATGTGAAATCCGAGAACCCACAGCATAGGGCCAATTTCTACACTAGGTCCATTATTTGAAGTATTTTGGTAGAGGGCCACTAGATGATGCTACATGCCAAATATGAAAGCTCTAGCCCTTACGGTTTGGGACAAGAAGATTTTTAAAGATTTCCTTCTTTATCTTTATGTGAAATCCGAGAACCCACAGCATAGGGCCAATTTCAACACTAGGGCCATTATTTGAAGTATTTTGGTAGAGGGCCACTAGATGATACTACATGCCATATATGAGAGCTCTAGCCTTTATGGTTTGGGACAAGAAAATTTTTAAAGATTTCCTTCTTTATCTCTATGTGAAATCCGAGAACTCACAACATAGGGCTATTTTCAACACTAGGGCCATAATTTGAAGTATTTTGGTAGAGGGCCACTAGATGATACTACATGCCAAATATGAAAGCTCTAGCCCTTAAGGTTTGGGACAAAAAGATTTTTGAAGATTTCCTTCTTTATCTCTATGTGAAATCTGAGAACCCACAACATAGGGCCAATTTCCATACTAGGGCCATTATTTGAAGTATTTTAATAGGGGGCCACTAGATGATACTACATGCCATATATGAGAGCTCTAGCCTTTATGGCTTGGGACAAGAAGATTTTTAAAGATTTCCTTCTTTATCTCCATGTGAAATCCAAGAACCCACAACATTGGGCCATTTTCAACACTAGGGCCATAATTTGAAGTATTTTGGTAGAGGGCCACTAGATGATGCTGCATGCCACATATGAAAGCTCTAGCCCTTAAGGTTTGGGACATAAAGTTTTTTACAGATTTCCTTCTTTATCTCTATGTGGAATCGGAGAACCCACAACATAGGGCCAATTTCCACACTAGGGCCATTATTTGAAGTATTTTGGTAGAGGGCCACTAGATGATACTACATGCCATATATGAGAGCTCTAGCCCTTATGGTTTGGGACAAGAAGATTTTTAAAGATTTCCTTCTTTATCTCTATGTGAAATCCGAGAACCCACAACATAGGGCCATTTTCAAACTAGGGCCATAATTTGAAGTATTTTGGTAGAGGGTCACTAGATGATGCTACATGCCAAATATGAAAGCTCTAGCCCTTACGGTTTGGGACAAGATGATTTTTGAAGATTTCCTTCTTTATCTCTATGTGAAATCCGAGAACCCACAACATAGGGCCAATTTCTACACTAGGGCTATCATTTGAAGTACATGTATTTTAATAGAGGGCCACTAGATGATACTACATGCCATATATGAGAGCTCTACCCTTTATGGTTTGGGACAAGAAAATTTTTAAAGATTTCCTTCTTTATCTCCATGGGAAATCCAAGAACCCACAACATAGGGCCATTTTCAACACTAGGGCCATAATTTGAAGTATTTTGGTAGAGGGTCACTAGATGATGCTACGTGCAAAATATGAGAGCTCTAGCCCTTACGGTTTGGGACAAGAAGATTTTTAAAGTTTTTTCTCTCGGTTGCCATGGCAAACAGAGTTCTCCATGGAATTCAAATCTTTGAAGTATTTTGAAAGTGCATCACCTAAGGATCATTTCTGTGAAGTTTCACTGAAATCTGTTGGGCGGTTTCAGAGGAGAAGAATTTTTAAGTAATTGTTCACGGACGGACGGACGGACGGACGCCGGACAACGATCAATCACAATAGCTCACCCTGAGCACTATGTGCTCAGGTGAGCTAAAAATTAATTACATGTACTTTTCAGAGGAACTTATTTCCACTTTACATGGTGCTTTCCATATCAGTCCAAACAATTTTTTTTCTTTCTTTTTGGATAAAGTCACTCCTTTGAGTCTCCTGTTCCAACCTTTAGTATACTTTAGAAATAGCCTATGAGATTAAGGTTTAAGAAATAAGGGAAACATTTTTTAGATAATGACTTACTCATTTGCTCCTGTTATTTCTTCAGCAACTCTTCGAGTTTGTAAAACCCCAGTTCTTTTCTATTGTAAGGATTGAAAAGAAAATGATAATGATAAAAAAAACTTACATCAACTTACATGTATACTACCTGAATCAAATTTAAAGCAAGCAAGCCTTCTTTGTACAACAGAGACTATCAAATGCACTGACATTGACTGTACATAAAATATTTTGCAAAAAGGCAAAGTGTGTGAGTTCCCTAAAGTAACAGATTCTTTTATTATACAACCCCAGGAAAAAAGTCTTCTGATAGAATTATGAGCAAAGGAAAATATACTGTTTGTCATCTGCAGGTGCCTTTAATATAGATGAAACTTGATTTTGGAATAGTAGAAAACATTATGGGAAAAGGAGAATATGCTGGTTACAAACATTTTCTACTTTTCCCACAATGTTTTCATAAGGCTTATTCCTCAAGGCTGTTAAAACCAGGGATTGTTTGGAAAAGGGTTTATTTTCATAAATGTTTTCCTTTCAGTTTAAGAAAGGCATCCTCCTTTCCTTCTATTCTATGTTTCTAAATTTCTGTGACTAGTTTAGCAAGTCGGATAGTACACGTATCAGCATATTCTAAGATAAACTGAAATACAACAAGTCCCTTCAATACTATGTACTTACCAAATGCCAAATTTTAAACTGGTCTAAATTGAAATCACTTGCAGACTACAAATTCAATGTAACTCAAAAGCTCAAATTTGTTTCCAGTTGGGTAGAAAACATTGACGGAAAAGGAGAAAATGCTGGTTACCAGCATTTTCTCCTTTTCCCACAATGTTTTCAAAAGGCTTCTATCTCAGGGAGGCAAAAACCAGGTATTGTTTGATAATGGGTTAAGAAAAATATATGAAAATTATGGACTGGGCCAAAAGCATTCCAGACAGTGAGGTCCTTTTTACTATTGTCATACAAATCACCACATTTTCATTTGAATAATGTTGGTGATAATTCCAGCCCGTAATATTTACATGTTAGGTTATCCAAATTTCACAAAAATCCTTTTAAAACTGGTACAAATTTGTCTCTTGAGTAATGAATTAAGTTGTTAGGAAATACAAAATCTGCTATTTTGTGTTTTTGCACGGTATCATATTGTTGCAAGAACAAAATCTCTGAAACAACCAAGTCCAAAATAAAACTAGGCCAAGAAATCCTAATAATCATTTCTACTGGCTGCCCTGATAACCAGAGCTCCAGATAAGAGGGAGTGGTGGTTTTCTAAATCCATTATTTCTCTTTCAAACCCTATGTTGTGGGTACTCAATAGAATTGTCTCAAAGAGTCAATTCTAATGAGTACCCACAACATAGGGTTTAGCTGAGAATAACTAGTATATTCAATTTTGAAATCAAAATCACTACCACTATCTGTAGCTCTGCTGATAATACAGAATTGTCCTTGAACAAGGTGAAGCAGATTCTCAGCCTTGGTATAACCAAGGAAAGACACATAAATCAACTGTTACCACAAGAGGACAGAAATGTTATTGAAAGAGATATGTACAGACCATTCAAACATTTTGAATTTGAATGGTGTTTTACATCACTTTCAATATTATTTCATTCACATTACAGTGACAGCTCACAAATTATTGTTTCCTGGGTTCAAACAAATGAAAATACAGGAAATACCTGAACAACCACCAAATAAATGTAGACATTCTCTGGCAAACGTATTGGAGCTCGAAAATGTCGTGCGAGGGCAACAAGTAAGTGCAGGATTGCGATGAGATTCTTCGAATGAACACCTGTGTAAGAAAGCATGATACAATTATATTCAACAATCTCCATTCACAACTGCCGATTCTAAAATGTTGCAAGGTAACAACTCAGTTTTCAGTGCCAAACAACACTTGCAATAGACATATTAACTCATAACAAAATGACAAAATTTTAGGTTTGTCCAAATTGAAAGCATTTGCAGACGACAAATTCAGTGTGGCTCAAATGGTGTAATTTTTGCGTAATAGAGCAGAAAGCATTGTGGGAAAAGGAGAAAATGCTGATTATAAGCATTTTTTTTTCTTTTCCAACAATGTTTTCAAAAGGCTTCTTTTCCAGGAGCGTCAAAAGTTGTCCTTGTGTGGTAAAGGATTAAACGTGACTCAACACTGTGTTTGTCTTTGAAATGATAAAAAAAAAAGAAAAATTTTTCTCCATTTTCCATAATGTTTCAAAAGCCTTTTTTTGTAAGGATTGTTGAAAAGTCCAAACTTTGCGGTTAAAAAATTGCATGTAATTGGTTTTCATCAGTTTCATATTCATCAACAAATCTTTCCTAAGCAGCCGCATATTTGTGGTTTTAAGTCTTCACCAGATAACAAAATTTTAGACTTGCCTATATCTAAAACATTGGCAGACATTGAATATATCTCCAATGATGAGATTTGTAACCTTTTTCCTCGTTTTATTTTGAAAAGACAGGATAGTGTGAAGCATTGAATTTTACCTTAAAAAAAAAAAAGTCAAATACATGTACTCATTAACTCATTACCAAAAGACAAAATTTTAAGCTTGTCAAAATCAAAAGCATTTGCAGACGACAAAATAAAAGTGACTGAAAATTTGAAATTTGTTTTGTGAAGGGTATAAAACACTGTGGAAAAAGGAGAAAATGCTGGTCATTTTCTTCTTCTCCAGTGTTTTCTATAGGCTGCTTTCTTGGGGTCATCAAAAGAAGGGTGTGGTGACGGGTTGACAGGTTTTCCACTTTTCATTTTTGTCGTCAATATCCTTTACTACAAAATCCAGAGATTTAACGACAAAATAGGGAGAGGTTTTGAAAAATATGATGGGAAAAGTAATAAATGCAACAGAGTTTTCCAATCTGCAAGAACCAAATCCATTCTTTGGAGCCAAGTTGACTTTGTTATCTGCAAATGCTTTCAGTTTTGACAGGTCTAAATCTTTAATATACGGTGAAGAGTTAACTCATTACCGAATGACAAAATTTCAAACTGTTCCAAATTGAAAGCATTTGCAGACGACAAAATAAAAGTGACTCAAAAACTGAAATTTGTTTTGGGAAGGATAGTCAATATTGTGGGAAAAGGAGAAAATGCTGGTTACCAGCATTTTCTCCTTTTTCCACAAAGTTTTCAAAAGGCTTCTTTCAAAGGGTCTTTTAAAGTCGGGACTGTGTGGTAGAGAGTTTAGCAACCTGTGTTCAGGCAAGTTAAAATGTATATTTCAAAAGAAACATTTTTCAAAAAATTAAATCAACTTTTGCTGCCTTTGAATCCAGTGTAGATCAAAATCAGGCTGCAAAGAATATGCATCCTGATCTTTGATCTACACTGGCTCCTTTGCTTAAACACTGTATTTAGAGCAACCTTGAAAATGTGATTACTTGGGATTTACTTTTTGATTGAAAGTACCTTTTGAGTTTAATAGGAGCTCAAAGGGTTTACTTTGTAAACAATTTTCATATTCAACTGTAGAAACTAGAGCTATCACTAAACATGATTATACCCCCATCAGCTCATTGTCAAAAAAAAACAGGTCTTTGTCACAGAATGCAGAATGGTTTAGTTGGTTGGTTGGTTGTATTGGGGTTTAATGCCACTTTAACAGCTAAGGTCATATCATGGCGGTCTGCTTCAGCAGAGGTGAGAGGCGAAAATACACCGTAAAGAAAGTTTGCCTCAACCGGGTATCGAACTCACAACCACCAGATCATGAGTCCAACATGCTCACCACTGAGCCAAAAGTACAAAAGTAGGAGTTGAAAAAAGTTTAAGGGGAGATAATTTAACAATACATGGCAGCAAGGTCATGAAAATTGCACATGCACAACTTCATATAGGAATACTGTGGGTAAATTTGAGTTCAGTACGTTAAAAAGTCTTGGGGTATTGCTCTAGACAAAACTGTGTCTACAGACAAGCTGACAGATGGATGGGCGGGCAGACGGACATACAGGCAGCAAGGGCGACTCGAGTATACCCGTCTCCACTTCATTGTAAGGGTATAAAAATAAATTTCATTTGGTTGCCATGGCAACAAGAGTTTTTGATGGAATCAAAATCTGTGAACACTATTTAAAGAGGACTTCCCAAGGCACATTCCAGCCAAGTTTGGTCTAAATTGGCCCAGTGTTTTAACAGGAGTTGATGTTTGAAGAATTCTTGACAACGCACGACAGACACAAGGATATCCTAAAAGCTCTCCTTGAGCATGTTGTGCTCAGGTGAGTTAAAAAGTTGAATGGATAGGCAACATGAGAAATGTACCTAATTAATTTCTGCAGGGGTATTGTAAGAAATCTGAATATTATATGACCTGTGTCAATTATTTTGATCAGACTGCTATGTACTCGCAATCTAATCTGGATCTGTTTTCTTCCATATATTGCCAAAAATCTGGCACCAAATGATAAAATTTCATCAATACATACTGTCTACACTCCACTTTTGTTGCGTCCAGGACCCAAGCTGTGGAAGATTGAGGATACGGTTTATCACCTCTAAGATCACTAACAGTTTCTGTTTCTGTCCTAACTCAGACTGTGAGACTTCAGGCACCTCCACCTTAATTCCAGCTAACTTCTCTGTAATAGGACAAATAACGTCTATTCAACATACAAGTATTAATTGTATCCATAGGATAAACCCTTAATCTGACAATCACTGGTTTTAGCTCTTTACCAAACATCAAAATTCTAGACTGGTCCAAATGGAAAGCATTTGCAGATAACAAAAAAAATGTGACTAGAAAATTGAAACTTGGGTTGGGAAGCGAAGAAAACATTGTGGGAAAAGGAGAAAATGCTGGTTAATAGCATTTTCTCCTTTTCCCACAATGTTTTCAAAAGGCCTCTTTCTCAGGATCATTAAAGTTCGGATTGTGTGGTAGAGCGTTAAAGACCCTGAAGAATGAGCCTAGTTACTAGCCTTTTTTTCTTTTCCCACATGGTTTTCCACTCTTTCACTGAGTCTTGACAACTAGCATAATGTTTGCTACATTCAATATGTTGCATGCAAATGCCCTCAATACTGACTAGTCTAAAAATTCTGTCATCTGGTAAGGAATTAACTGCTTCAAGAAAAAGAAAGTCTCCCATTATTGGGATGGATAAATACATTTTTTATGAACATGCTAGCTTTGAAAGACATTTTAGAAACAAGAGGGCCAAGATGGCCCTGGATCGCTCACCTGAGTTTTGAGATGACCATACCCTATTTTTTTTTTTTTTTTGAGGTATTGAAACATTGGAACCAAATTTATAATTTTGCTGAGCAATTTTCAAAAGGTCACATGTAAAATTCATTTCCAAATCTGACCATCAGTTTCAAAAAGAAGAATTTTTAAGAATTCTTCATTTCTGTATAAGAGCAAGTATCCCCCATCCACGAGAGCCATGTTTCTTGATGGATCAAAATTTACGAACAAGTTTTGAAAAGGGTCACCCAAGGAACATTTCGGAAAATTTCTTTTAAAATCTGACCAGGGTTTCAGAGAAAGAGAATTTTCAAGAATATCATCATGTCCATATAGTGCAAGTAGCTCCCATTCACAAGAGCAAGGATCACCCAAGGAACATCTCTGTCAAATTATTTTAAAATCTGACTAGGGGTTTCAGAGAAAAAGAATTTTCAAGAATTTCTTCATTTCCATATATTGCAAGTAGCCCCCATTCACCAGAGCCATGTTTCTTCATGGATCAAAATTTTGTGAACAGTTTTTGAAAAGGGTCACCCAAGGATCATCACTGTGAAATCATTTTAAAACCTGTCCAGCCATTTCAGAGAAGAAGAATTTTTAAAAATTTCTTCATTTCCCTAGAGTGCAAGTAGCCCCCATTCACCAGAGCCATGTTTCTTGACGGATTAAAATTTTGTGAACAATTTTTGAAAAGGGTCACCCAAGGAATATCCCAGAGAAATTATTTCAAAATCTGACCAGTGGTTTCAGAGAAGAAAAATTTTTAAGAATTTCCTCATTTCCCAATAGTGCAAGAAGCCCCCATTCACCAGAGCCATGTTTCTTGACGGATCAAAATTTCGCGAACAATTTTTGAAAAGGGTCACCCAAGGAACATCTCTGTGAAATTATTTCAAAATCTGACCAGCAGTTTCGGAGAAGAAGATTTTTTAAGAATTCCTTCATTTCTGTATAGTGCAAGTAGCCCCCGCTCACCAGAGCCACATTTTTTGACGGATCAAAATTTCACGAACAAGTTTTGAAAAGGGTCACCCAAGGAACATATCTGTGAAATTATTTCAAAATCCAACCAGCGGTTTCAGAGGAGAAGATTTTTTAAGAATTCCTTCATTTCTGTATAGTGCAAGTAGCCCCCATTCACCAGAGCCACAATTTTTGACGGATCAAAATTTCACGAACAGTTTTTGAAAAGGGTCACCCAAGGAACATATCTGTGAAATTATTTCAAAATCCGACCAGGGGTTTCAGAGGAGAAGATTTTTAAAGAATTTGCTAAAAAATTCCATTTCGTTGCCATGGCAACCAGAGTTTTTGACGGAATCAAATTCTGTGAACAATTTTTAAAGAGGACCTCCCAAGGAACATTCCTGCCAAGTTTGGTCCAAATTGGCCCAGCGGTTTAGGAGGAGTTGATGTTTAAAGAATTGTTGACGACGCACGACGCACGACGCACGACGGACGACGCACGACGGACGACGCACGACGGACAGCCAGTGACCCTAAAAGCTCCCCTTGAGCACGTTGTGCTCAGGTGAGCTAAAAATAAAACAAATGGAAATAACAAGAAACTGCTCCTTTCCAAACAATCTTTTCTAGGCTGGTAGTAAAGTATATTTCCCTTACCTCAAAGTTTAATTTTGTCCTTGGTACAATTTGTGAAACATTTTGGTTACTTTAAATCTCTACCACACAATCCCGATTATTAGGGTAGTAGACCCCTAATACATCTAGTGCTGCATTGCATAACCTTTTCTTGGTAGTTGATAAATACGGATTTATACAGGTATAATACTGTTGCAAATTTTTAACCGTTCAGAAATTTCTTTTTTGCCATCTTGAAATTTTTTGTAGATACTTTTGTTCATTTCCAGAAAAGGGAAGTAATTGCTATATTTTTTGTAATGAAAATATAGTGGTTTTAGATTCATAAATGATAATTCTAGAGAAGACAAGAAGGGAAAAGTGGCTTAGTTAAAACAGTACACTCTTTTTCAATCAAGCAAATTTTCTAGGATGATATTATTGTGGAAATAGCTGTTTTCTATTAGGGGTCTACTGCGTTAATAATGATGCTGAGAAAGAAGCTTATAGAAAACATTGTGGGAAAGGAGAAAATGCTGGTAACCAGCATTTTCTCCTTTTCCCACAATATTTTCTACCCTATAAATGTCAGAAATCATCATGTAACCAAGATTTAATATGTTGTCTGCATATGCTTTGAATTTGGTCCAATCCAAAAACTTGTTGTTTGGTAAAGAGTTAAAAAAAGGCTGTAGTATAACATGTAACTGTTTATCATGCAAAAAAAATATCAGTCTTGACCACTCTGAAAGCTTCTGCAGTGGACAAATTGAATGGTGACCCTAATTATGAGATTTATTTCTAAAAGTGTAGATAACAGTGAGCTAAAGAGAAAAAGCTAGTTACAAGCATTTTATCCATTTCCAGCGATGTTTTCAGAAATCTCTTTTCCTCGGGGCTTGTTTAAACATGAGATTGCTTGGTAAAGGGCTTAGAAACCAACCACACATTAAATTAAGACCTCTTTTAGCTCTAGCTCTGAAACATAAGCATTCATTTTCCAGGGTATAAAGATAAAGACGATGACCGTATTTTACCTATAAGCTTCTGTAATATCTGTCCATCAAACAAATCTTCTTCAATATCCTTAACGATAATTCTGTCATCAGCAAGGACATCATTTATCCAGTCAAGTAGCATCTGCAAAAAGTGAGAAAGATGATGTTGCAGTAAAACACTTCCAAGTATGTGAGGAGTCAAGAAATTTAAATAAACTATCAGTGTATTCAACCCATTGAGAAATCATCAAAGTCTAAACTGAACAATCCCATGATTTCAGGACCATAAGAAAGAAATCTTTTGAAAAACATTGTGGGAAGAGGAAAAAATGATGGTAATTATGATTTGTGCTAGAATAAATATATTTCTGCAAATGCTTTTAATTTGGACATGTCTGAAATTTTGTTGTCTGGTACACTTAAACAGAGAAAATTTAAAATTGCTAAACTTTTGGGCAAACAACAAATTTCTAGTACCAAACTTAAGTCTTCAGAATTGTCCCTGAAATGGTAGAAAACATAGTGAGAAAAGGAGAAAATGCTGGTAACCAGCACTTTCTCCTTTTCCCACAATGCTATTAGAAGCCTTCTTCCTCAAGGGTTATTAAAACACAGGACTGTATGGTAAAGGGTAATATGAGTAATTCTAAATCTCTATAACTTCATAATAATTATTATCCAAACAGACAAGCATAAATAAAAAACCGAGCCTTTGTTAACAACAGAAGTTTCTTCTTTGTTTTTAGTATCACTTACAATGTTGATAACTGATTAAAGAAAACTGAGACCACATAAACAAGAATTATCAAGAGATCAGTGTCCATATTCACCAACTATTCATATGAACATTTTTAGCCTTTTTCTTCAGAATTTCATTGATGTGAAAGTAATAGAACTTCTGATTGGCTAAACCATATGGTTTGGCCAATCTGAAGTTCTGTTACTTTCACGATCAGAAAATCTTGAAGAATAAGACAAAAAACATTCTTAAGAATGGTTGGTGAATATGGACCCAGATTACCGGTACCTTCATTAGCTCTTTGACTTTGGGTTCATCTCTTGAATTAGGTTCTATCATAGAACGCTCCTCGTTTTCCTCTGTGAAATAGACCAAAAAACAGTTAATCATGTGAGCTGCACTGGACTTCTACAGAATTATTTCCCAGTCTGCTCAGAACTGTCCATAACTTTAGGACTTATTTCATGGTCTGATGGATCTAGAGTTACCCTTATTTCAGTAAAATATGATTACTGGTTGTAGGTCTTTTTGTCATTTTGGTAGGTTTTAAACAGCTATAAGTTTTTGAAATACAGTGAACACTGCTAAAAATAGATGAACAAATTTATAATAATATTTATTGTTTCTAAATGCATTTGAGCTATGTTCTATGAATATGGGGTTTAATGCTTCGGCAAAAAGTATCTACCCATAATACCCTAGGTAGCATATCAGAGAACAGTCAACATTTAACAATTCACCCAGTATATAATCAGACAAAATGTATTTTTTTTTAATCTATAGTTAGGAGATGACTTATTTTTTACAATGAATCAAGAAGATGGATCAAACATCTTTTTGCTAGAATGCCATTCAATTCAGTCTCACAATTGCACACCACAATTTAAATATTGCAAGAAAATCATGAGACTTGGCTTTGAAATCGCTGCTAGCATTTTATCCTTTTCCCAAAATGGTTTTAGAAGCTTTCTTTCTAGGGGTCCTTAATCCTTAATGAGCAATTTCTCCTTTTCCCACAATGTTTTTCACTCAATCAGATAATTGTTTCACCATTTGTCTATGTTTTTGGCATCAAATGTTTATTTGCTGCTGAATCAGAAGAGCCTAAAATTGGGATAATTATAAGGTAAAGGGTTAAGACATTGGATCATCTAGTAAAGGGTTAACTGAAGTCAAAACAGAAATATGACAAGTATGACACAATCATTACACACTTACAAACAGGACACTGAATCCCTCCCTTGTTTACTTAGTCAAGAATTTTCCAAAACTAAAAAAATCCCCCCAAAAAATGGAAAACTGACATTTGAGATATCAATCAGGAGATGTCCAACAACATAACAGAAGGCAGACATGTTTATACTCATGTTTTTTTCTTTGTCAGAATGTTTTCAAGTTGTCTGCAAAGGCTTATCATCTGTGTAGAGCAAAGTGTTCAGTTATTTCCTGATAAAAACATCTTCTGGAGCACCAACACAAACAATGACAGGAAATCTTCACATAACATACCCTTAACCCTTTCCCACACAAACCCCAGTTTTTACGCGCCTCCAGTACAAGTCTTTTGAAAACACTGTGGGAAAAGGAGAAATTGCTCATAACGAGCAATTTCTCCATTTCCCACAATGTTTTCCTCCCATTTGGAGAACTTTCTACCATTTTCATCAAGTTTGAAATTGTCGTCTGCAAACCCTTTCAGTTTGGAAGAGTCTAAAACTTGTTGTTTGGGAAAGGGTTAACTGTGGACTTGCATCTTAACTCTTTTCCATACAACAAAATATTAGACTGATCCAAATTGAAAGCAGTTGCAGGTGGTAATTTCAATGTGGTTCAAATGGAAAAAATTGTCTTAGACAGGGTATAGAAAGAATTGGGGAAAAGGAGAAAATGCTGTTTACAAGCATTTTCTCCTTTTCCTAAAACTTTTTCACAGACTTTCTTCTTCAGGGTCGATAAAACTGAGGACTGAGTGGGGCAGAGTTAACAGTTTAAAACATTTTTTATTAGACTACACTATATTTAAAACATTTGCAGATGTATGGTATTGTGGCTAAAACTATTGAGATGTTGTTTTTCAACAGGTTAAAACTTTTTGGTACGAGGAGAACATGCTGTTAATCAGTTTTTTTCTCCTTTTCCCACAATGTTTTCTTAAGTTTTATTGTTTGGTAAAGGGTAAAACAAAAAAAAAAACATTTCATTCTTTTAAATGTTTCTATTCTGTCTCACTTGCTTTAGAGTTGGGAAGTTTAAAATAAATTGAACCATACACAACTTTCACATTTCCCTTGCCTATCCACACTTTAGATTTCATTACAATACTAGGTGAAAAAAAAAAAGTTACTGTTGAAATAAATGTCTTAAAATAGTTCAAGTTTGCTGTGTCCTGTTTTATCATTTAACAATCTGTTTGTATCAGTTATACAGGAAAGTATGTATTCTCCACTCTTTTCTACAAGATATGACCATGTTCAACATCTATCTAATCTAAAGCTTAGCAATTAATAACATTTCTAATGATACCACAAAATTCACCCCTCTTACCCAGAAAATATCCCTCCGGGCCAATATCAGCTGCTGTTGGACTTGTAGGAGACTCAATGGCATGTTTCCCTTCTTCTTGAAGTTCAATGGCTAAAATTTAAAGATAAAAGCAGAAATAACTTCATAAACTCCATAACTGTATAGGAATTATTTTTTGACAAAAAAAGAAAACAACCTGTCAGCCCTTTCTCCGAAACCTCCTTCATTAACCCTCTAACACTTTACCAAATGACAAATTCTAAGTATCTGTAGACAATGTACTAAATCTTGTTAAAGTGATGATTTCTGACTTTGATAGGGTGGAAAATATTGCAGGAAAAGGAGAAAATACTGGTTACTTTCCAATGTTTTCCACAGGCTTCTTTCTCAGGGTTGTTAAAAGTCGGGTTGTGTAGTAAAGAGTTAACTCTTTATAAAATGACAAAATTTTTAGACTAATCCAAAGTGAAAGCATTTGCAGACGAGAAAAAAAATTACTGTGATTGAAAAATGGATATTAATTGTTGGATTGGTAGAAAACATTGTGGGAAATGGAGAAAATGCTGGTCAATAACATTTCTTCCTTTTCTCTTCTTGCATGGGTCATTCAGCCAGGATTCAGTAGTAATCTGATTTTAACATTACTATAAATGATCTATTGCTTCTGTGATGTAAGTAAAAAGTGTTTCAAGAGTGAGTTCTTGACTGAGACTTTGTTTTCTAAAAAATATTTCACTGGTAAGAACATTCTAAAATTAATCAGTACCAAAATTTGAAACACGACATCTATTGTTTTCTCTTTTTTTTTGGGGGGGGGGGGGGGGAAAGCCTATTATCTCTCCATAACCTTTACATAGGTCAGCTTGCGAAAGAGCTGTAATACCAAATACTATGAATAAATTTTATCATTTTAGGAATTTCAAGTGATAAAACTTGAAAAAAGCATGTCCTCCAGAATTTTCTGGGTTGACTTACTTTGACTCAATTTAGAATTGGATAATACCTGTACTAATACAGCTGCTAGTTAAGAGTTTACCATTGAAAACTGAGATGGAAATTTTAAGAAATTGTGTGTGTTGATAAATATGAAAATAAAGACGATGTTTCCAAGAATGCCATGGAGGGCCAAGTTATCTCAATATTTATTTTATAGCGATATCCGAATATACGGCCACTTTGTAAGTAAACAGTTCGAGCAAGTCTGAAATCTTTCTCCAAAATTAAAGTACTCTAAAAAATGAAATGGTCTATCTATCTCTAGACGGTTCACAAGTTCAAGGATCAATTAATTCGGCAAGTCTTAAACTAGCAACACAAAAATAAACGAGATCGAGGGATTTCCACTAGCAGATCCGGTCCTTATTTGGGCATGGAATTTAAGACAAATCTTAGACAGATACAACAATTTTATTAATTTCAACAACCTTCTTTCACTTTTTTCTTTCTGCCCAGAGTGCCAATTTTCTCTAGAAATGACTCGTCTTTCTTTTTTGGAGTTGATAAAGTCGACGTATTTGGGGAAGTAGCCATTTTGTCTGATAGATCTAGAGTTACCGTTCGTGAGTTATAACGAAGAAGGGTAACTCAAAACATAGGAATACGATTCCATTGGATTATCGAACTTGGGATCGTCTTCATTATTTTCCCAATCTTTAAAACATAATTTATATATATACAAAGCATGAATGGTTTCTATAAATATCAAAATGAATGGATAGGTTATACGTAGTTCTAGACCATGTGAAGATTTGTCGTTTTGTGTGTTTGTGTTTTTCTTTTTCACTTAGTAGAAGGAAAGAAAACGATATTAAAACCACATTGTCAACTTTCGTTGGCCGTTATCTTCAATTTCATGAATATGGTCTGCAAAACAGAGAGAGAGAGAGGCAGACAGACAGAAAGAGAGAGAGAGACAGACAGAAAGAGAGACAGACAGACAGAGAGAGAGACACAGAGAGAGAGAATACATCTCGAATAGATAGCAGAAAGACAGAACCATGACTGACTTGAATGCCTATCAGACCTCTAGGAGTGCCAAGACTGGACGTTAGGCCCAAGTGGAACATAAATGGATGTAAAACAAGTGTGGTGAATGGACAGACAATTTAGGAATAAATAGATTATCAAAGTTTCAAACTTGTTATCAGGCTAGAAAATTTTCAGCCAGTCAATATGTAATGGAACTTGAAACTATTAAAAACATGTTGGGATAGGAAGATAATGCTGCCACCATTTTCCTTAGGGTCGTTCATGAATATGATAAATTGTGGTAGCGCAGTAAAGGGTTAACCGGACGTCAGACCATTTGAAGTTGCTCTTGAGCGAACGTCAGATCGGGTGGTGGGGCATGAGGTGGTCTAGAATAGAAGTCGGAGCCATGAAGGCTTTGAACGGAGACAGACGGGTGGATCATAGATAGGGACAGAGCAATTTAACATTCAAAGGGGCACGTTGGCTCTGAATAGGTACAGAACAAGACCTATGCGGGTACTGGACCCGGACAGTACACCTTTCAAATGAGTACGGGACAATGTTGACCCTGAGTAGGGACAGAACTGTGACCAGCATGTGGGACATAAAAGGGGACAGACCTGTGAGGGTTGTGGACGAGAACATGACAATGTGGACCTTCAAACGGGCATGGGACAATGTGGGCCCTGAGAAGAGACAGAATCGTGTAGGACTTGAAAGGGGACGGATTAATCTGTAGGTCATGGACGGAGACAGAACAATATTAGGCTTCAAATTGGCATTGGACAATATGGAGCAAGTGTGAAAGCATTCCTCCTCCTCCCGCTTCCTCAACCCCCCCCCCCCCCCCCTCGTTCTCTACCCTGATGGAAACAAATTTCAAGTTTTGAGTTACGTTTATTTTGCCGTCTGCAAGTGCTTTCAAATTGGACCTGTCTGAAATTTTGTCGTTTGGAATAGAGTTAAAAGCAAGTGTTGGACGAGGATAGAACAAGATGGACCTTCAAATGGGTAAAAGATACTTTGGGTCAGGAGTGGGGTTAGAACCTTGTGGGACTTGAGTTGACGACAGGACCAAACAGACCTTGATGGAAGTCAAAACTATTTTGGTCATAGTTGAAAACCATGTTGGCATAGATCGGAGAATAGACCGACCATGTAGGGCTAGAATAAACGTTTATGGATGTTAGGTCGTGAAATGACTTGTTTTTCTATCAAATAGTTGGTGGATCTTAGAAAGATTTTAAAACATGATCTACAGTGTTCAAGGAAAAAAATCAAGGAAACACATTTTATTCTTTATCAGACGTCAGCATTTCAGATTTGTCAAATTTGAAAGTATTTGCAGTCGAAAAGTTAGATGAAATTCAAACAATTAGGCCTACATCTTTCTTTCGAAGGATAGAATACATTGTGGAGAAAGTCGTGGTTTCTAGCATTCCGGTTTTTTAAACGCTTTTTCTTTCCCCTATCCATATAACCTTATAAGCGGAATTGTATGGGAAAGGTTTAAATGGTGTACATTCCAATGTAGAAAATCATAGATTTGCTGTCAAGATTTCAAACGAAACAGGAAAAAACTTACCAGTAAATTGCTTATCCATGTCTTACTTTGAATTCAGAACTGAGAACTGTATATAGCAATCTAAGTGTCACTTATTAGTCTTTTCCCTTTTCTGAACACAAATACACAAAACCAGTCATCGATACATCAATATTTTTCTCGTAAAGTTGACAACCAGTTCACAAATATACAGTATTGCCAAAAAGCTAACTTAACGTCCATTTAGCCTCAAGGTCTTCTAAGAACCTATTCCCTCATGCACATCCTTTTCATCTCTTCACCAACGTGTAAATATGCAGAAAAAAAGTGATTTAAAAATTCTGAAGTTTTTCTTTAAAAAGTGATCATTGTAGTACACGTGGATATTTGCAATTTGACGAGCATTCTTCTCATTTACCAAGATGTTTCCGAAATTTATCGGCTACAGTTTAGTTAAAAGTCCGTAGTACAAAATAAACTTGAATTTCAGATTGTTGATATCTTAATAAACAATTAGTGAGCATTTTACGACCTCGGATAAGTGGTCTGCTTCAAAGTCTATTTCACTCTTTACCAGACGACAAAATTTTAGACTTGTCCAAATTCAAAACATTTGCAGACGACAAATGAAACATTTCTAAAATGATGGAATTTCTCTCTGAAAACGAAGTGTATGAACTGGGAAAAGGAGAAAGTGCCAGTTACCAGTTCGTACAGTGTTTTCCAAATGCTGTTTTCTAGTGATCGTTTTAACACAAATTACTTGGAAACGGATTTATTTCAACTCGTTTAGCAGACGACTTTTTGTTTTTTGTGTTGCAACAAACAACTTTTAAAAGTATTGTGGCAAAAGGAGAAACTGCTCGTAACGAGAATGTTTGTCAGAATGTTTTTAAAACATGTTTTCATGCATTAAATTAGTTCAGATCTTTAACCTATATTTTTACAAGGAAGTTATAAGATCAGTTTCCGGAAGTAGTGCCTTAACAAAGTACTACGCGCACTTTGAGTTTACTGTTGATTTATTGTAACGTGTTTAACACTGTTCTCAAAACTATTTCAATGATATCGCAGCACCAAGTGTACCTTTCCGTA
This sequence comes from Tridacna crocea, assembly GCA_943736015.1. Classification (NCBI taxonomy): domain Eukaryota; kingdom Metazoa; phylum Mollusca; class Bivalvia; order Cardiida; family Cardiidae; genus Tridacna; species Tridacna crocea. The sequence goes on from OX031060.1 coordinate 25,944,828, forward strand.
CTTTCCTGGAAATTCTTTTACCAGCACTAAATGTTACCAACATTTTCTCCTTTTCCCACAATATTTTCAAAAGTCTTCTTTCCCAGAGTCGTGAAAACCAAGGACTGTTCGGGAAAAGTTGAATGAACCCCAAAAGCATTTAAGTACGGAAGGAAGACCAAAATGATAATTGCAATATCATGATAGCTTTTGTATTTCGTGTTTAAGCAGAGCGGACAGTGTAGATTAAAGATCAGGCTGCACGTTTTGTGCCGTCTGATCTTGATCTACACCGACTGCAAAAGGCTGCCATAGTAGTGAAGGGCACTTGAAGGGTTGATAGATTCAGTGGACTGATTAAAATATTTTTCCTTTTATCACAATGTTTTCAAATATAGTCCCCTGCAAGTAAAAAAATCCGAATGGAAGAGATGGGTCACAAGTAATTTATGTTTGACTAATTCAATTAAAACCCTTTACCAAACAATCCCTGGTTTGTACGACCAAGTGGAAGAAACCCTCTGAAAACATTGTGGGAAAAGGAGAAAATGCTGGTAACCAGCATTTTCTCCTTTTCCCACAATGTTTTCTATTCTTCTGAAGTCAAGTTACAATTTTTGAGTTACCTTTATTTTGCCGTCTGCAAGTGCTTTCAATTTAGACCAGTGTAGAATTTTGTCTTTTGGGAAAGGGTTAACGATGTTTATTACATTTATGCTATCGTTAGTAAATAGATAAAAAAAAAAAACATGGCAACTATACTAGCCGTATACTCTGGCACTATGGGGCTAATGTATCCCTGGAAAGCATGATACTAGGCAGGTCATCACGTGATTATGGATACACAAAATCCATTTTGTCCGACAATCGATTGGATCATAGATAAGTATGGTCCTCAGACCTGCAGACAATTTACAACTAGCAAAAAGTGTCGATTCATGTCAGCATACAGCGTACAACATGCAAATTAATCAGAAAGAATTTGTCTTGCGTACACGAGTCGGTACTACATGCAAATTGATTAGTAAGAATTTGTCTTCATTATCTGACGCTTGCTGGAGAGTTGATACAAGGGAAGTAACTCCGATCTTTATTTGATTGTTATAAAGGCACGGTTATCTTTCTTAAAAACTTTTGAAAATTCATTAGTTGTTTCTAGAATCTAAAACTGTCACAGAAATAATGTGATATAGTCTTTAAATTTAGAACGGTATGACTTCTTTTTCCCTCACTATTTTCAGAAACTCTTTCTGCCCGCATCTTTCTCCCTCATTCCATAGAGCGGTTATTGAAACCTGGCGGTACTATATCGAGAACTACGTATGTTTCGTTGTTTTGTACGCATTATAGTACTACGAGTAAGTGAAAACAATAGTAAATGATAACTAGTAAATGGATTCCAGCATACCTTCATTTCTTTTTATACCCGAAACAAACGTATTATAATACAGCAGTGCTTGGGAAAAGGGGGTTTGACCCTTTACCACAGAGCAACATTTTAGACCTATCCAAATTGAAAGCATTTGCAGACGACAACTTCATAGTGGCTCCAATTATGTATTTTTTCTTTGATAGGGTAACATAAGTTTGTGGAAAAAAGAGAAAATGCTAGTAACCATTTTCTCCTTTTCCCGCAATATTGTCAAAAGGTGTCTTCCATAAGTCAAAATTCGTCATTTGTGTAGTAAAGGGTTAATGCAACTCTGTGATGAATGATACAAAGCAATTCGTCACCTGATTATCCATCCATAAAATCTATCAAACGACAAAATCATGAAGAAGAATGGTCTTTTGAAAAGCAGAAAATTGACAAAAAGTTTAAAGTTTCCACCCGGGTCAGCCTGGGCGTTATGCGCAGGCTAACACGAGTCGATGCTTCTTGCAAACGTTTTAACTCAATACCACACAATCCCTACTTTAGAGGAAGAAGCCTTTAGAAAACTTTGTGGGAAAAGGAGAAAATGCTGGTAACCAGCATTTTCTCCTTTTCCCACAAAGTTTTCTACTCTTCACAAAAGAAATTTCAAATTTTCAGTCACTTTTATTACGTCGTCTGCAAATGCTGTCGATTTGGACAAGGCTATATTAGTGTCGTTTGGTAATGAGTTAAACCCCGTTTTCACAGAACGTAGTCCTTATTTATTTACGCCAAAACAATAGCACATTTTGTCGTACTAAAATGTGCTGGTAAATCCGTGGGAACTCAAACCTTTACCAAATTACTATGTGTATTAGCGAACCTGGGGAAGAAGGAGTTTGAAAACACTGTGGGAAAAGGATTAAGTACTGGTGACCAACATTTCAGTCTTTTCCCAAAATATGTAAGTCTTAACGAAACAATAAAATTTTAGACAATTCAAAATTGATAGCACCTGCAGACGACAAAAATAAACCTAACTCAAATATTGAATTTTATCTCCAGCAGGAGGCATTGTGGGAAAAGGAGAAAATGCTGAACCAGCATTTTCTCCCTTTCACACAATGTTTTCCAACGGCTTCTATTTCCGGATCGTAAAAAGCAGGAATTGTTTGGTAAAGGGTTACTAAAAGGCAAAATGATATCATTTGAGCTTTCTTGAATTGTCGTCTGCAAATACCCCAACCACCCCTTACGAGCTTTTGCAACCGTCCTGAGGAAGAACACTTTTCAAAACATGAGGGCAGAAGAAAAAAATGTTGTTTACTAGCTAGAGGTTTCAGAAGTCAATGACCAAAGAATTGCAAGTAGCTTCCCGAGAACCTTCGTTCTCCAACATGCTAATTTCAATTCTAGTTCTAGATTCTTCAAGTAGCATTTGATAGAATGAGACGGTTCGTTTCCGGCTAATCAAATGACTAGCCAGGAAATTTCGAATTTAGAATGACTATAACATATGATTATATATTCGCAGTTTTTATTTGTCGGGGTGAATTTATCCAAATGTAAAGAACAGAACAGAACTTTACTTTATTAACCCAAGTATAACATGTGTACAATAAGTGTATGTATCAAAAGAATACGAATAAGGCATATATAGAGAACAATTGGTAAGTGGCCATATATTGGAAAATATACTGATACGCAGGAAAGGATTTGCGAACGGGATATACGGCATTTGTCATAGGGTCTGCAAGTCTCGTTTGGATGAAATGCACTTCCGGGGGCACTGGTCGCTATATTGAGATTTTTTCCACTATTTTGCTTATGCATGTACCGACATTCGTGACGCAACACCGATGTGTATATTATTCAAATTCTCAAAAATGGGTTTGGAGAGGAAAAACTGGAGATGATAGATGTTGGTAAGGGTTAAAATATTGTTTAGAAATAATTTTGTGATTTAAATACAGGCCGTGGAAATAAGCGAAAATCCGTAACCCAGTTTTCGTACATCCTTGCAATGGACATGTACTCGGTCGATTTCTGATCTCAGAAGGTCAAACTAACCTAGTTATGGCAATAAAATAATGTTTTTTTAGCATTTCATTCTAGAAATGCACTCATATCGCGTCTTCAGGGGCGTTTAGAAACATAAAGCGTTTTTGATACGTTTCGCACCACTGCAGTTTCGCACCCAAGTCTCCTTTGCACCATATTGAATGTTGCCGGTAATGACAGTTGGAATTATTCGGCCTCATTTTATTCATTGAATTGCCTTAATCAGCCATTCTAAACTGGTCGTGAATTATTGGCTTCAAAACCTATTTTGGCATCTTATCTGGAATTATTTTCAGTTAAATTCATCATTTCTAGTTCAAAACTAGGTATATGAGCTTAACCCTTTAAAGAGCACGGAATAAATCAAAGACGCGTGAACATTCTATAAATAAGATCGTGAGAATAATGCTGAAGTTGCCCTCGTCTGGACAGTCTTAGTAAAGCGATCAATGTAGATCAGAGATCAGACTGCAGACTTTCTACAGTCTAGTCATGATTGTACATTGTTGTACATTGATCACAAAAGCAACTAAAGTGGTCAAAGGCACTTAGAGGGTTATAACAAGGAATTGTGGACTATTTGAATACTCAGAATCAGTACTTGTGCTAGCCTATTTTGATGTAGCCTTTACAAGTGTAATGTTTCTAATGATGAAATGATCTATTCTGCAGAAAGTCTATTTGAATACATTGCTTTAGCCTGTTTTTTTTGCAGGAGGGCAAATAGGCCATGAAATCCTAACAAACACAATAACTGTCCAAAACATCTGTACAGTGCCACATGAAACATCACCTACTTTAGACTCATTGGAAATGCCAAACCAATAAAACAGAAGATTAATTCATGACTGTCCAAATGACAGCAGATGCAACAGGATGTACTACACAAGTTATGATTTGCAGGGCATTTTCTTCTACTTAGAAGAATAGGCATCTTGTTGGCTCTTTATCAAAAAAGCTTGTGTCAAAACAGCTAGGGGGAGGGAAGCCAGGACAATAAATATGAGAAAAAGAGAAAATATTGGAAATCATTTTTTCTGCGGTGTTTTGCACCCATTCAAAAACAAATTTCAACAGTTCATTTGCATATCACCTGCTAATCCTCTCGGCTTGACCCACTCGAAATTTTGTTCTGTGAGTTAACCCTTTACCAAACAATTTTGTTCCTCATTACCCTGAAGCAGAGGGCTTTTGAAAACATTGAAGGAAGATGAGAAAAAAGCTGGTCATCAGCTTTTTATACATTTCTCACGTTTCCTTTCATTTAGGCTAAAATTTTTCATCCTCCAACTTTGCTTTCAAAATAGACATGATGAAAATTTTGTTAAAAGATTAAAATGGTTGCATGTCTTCTTATATAGCCCTTGTTTAATTCATCCTTGCAAGTGTTGTTGGACCAGAGACAGCCCAGTAATTTTATACCAGTAGATAAAGGGGTCAGTGGTCTGTCTCCTGTAGATAACTTTTTATGTCTTGCAGCAGACCAATTTTGAAAACATTTTTACCTAAGGACAAATTGGTCAAAATAAGTAATGTCTGATTTTGACATGATTTAACGAATACTCAAGCTTTACTCCTTGATTAATTTTTTTCACATTCACAAGGATGCTTCTGAAGTTTTGTGCTCCAAATATGTTTCAGAAGCAATTTTATTATTTTTGGTGACTTGTAAGTCTTTACCAAAAAGTCCTGAGTTTTAACAACCCTGCAGAAAAATACTTTAGGAGACATTGTGTGAAAAGACAACTAATAATTTTTACTTTCAACACAATGTTTTCTACCTTTTAATAGGTAAATTGCAAAATGTGAGTCAAAATCAATCAATTGTCTGCAAATGCTTTGAATTTGAAGAAGTGCAGAGTTTTATCAGTTGGTAAAGATTAAACAAAATAAACATGAGAAATCTTAAAAGTTTTGTAGATATTTATCTTTATTACATTTGTAGTAACAAAACACTTTTGCATTATTCTCATGTTATTTGGGTCCCTCGATGAAGCAAATTTCTGCTTCAGAAAAAAATATTGTTAAAAAATGCAAAATTGTTTCTTAATTTGCCATTTCTCACAATGTTTTCAAAGGACTATTAATTTTGTGCAGCTAATAAGACTTGTATGTAACGAAGTTTCTTTTTCCACACAATGTCAATGACTGAATTTTACTACATGTATATTGCTTTCACTCTTCAAGGAGCATTAAGGATTTTGTTCTAAACATAAACAAGAATATTGCTTGTCCTTTATTTAACAAAGTCATGAAACCTTACTTTACTTTTAACACTAGATAAAATCTGAGGCAAATGGAGAAAAATAATTGAAAGAATGAGATGAAAACATTATGGCAAATAGATATTGCTGACTGTGAGCAACATATTTGATCACAATATTTTCAAAAGCAGTCTACTGCAATGCTATTTTAATTTAGTGTCATTTCTCGGTTAGGATTTTAATACCCTTTTCACTATTGAGCAGTACCGGTAAATACAAGCATGAACTTCTTTGCCGTGCAAAGATGGTAAACATAGAAAATTAATACTATACAGCACTATTTTTCTTTAATTAAATGTTTAAATGACTGCATGTCCAATTATACATATATGAGAACCATATTGCATAACATGTGGTCCCTGTAAGGTGCAGTTGTCTTGGAATCATGGTTCCTTTTTTGGTGTCATTCTTCTAGCCGGAGAAAGCTCTGAAAGTATATTAGGAAGAGACGTTTGTAAATACATGTATAGTATTTCTTAATACAAGTTCTCAGCTAACTAGAGCAAAAATTGCTTAATTCTTTATCACAGGACAGATCCTAAACTTTTCCAATTGAAAACATTAGGAAACAACAATTTAAATGGGGCTGGAAGAATGGAATTTGTCTTTGAATGAGTAGAAAACATTGTGGAAAAGGGAGGAAATGATGGTTACCAGCATTTTCTCCTTTACCAACAATGTTATCAAAAGGCTTCTTCCTTGAAAGCACTAGGGTAAATGACTTGTACAAATTGAAAGCACTAGCAGACAAAAATGTAAGAGTGGCTATAAAGTTGAAATTTATTTATGGAATGGTTGATAATACCCTAAGAAAAAGAAGACATGCTGGTCTGGTTACCAGCATTTTCACTTATTTCCATATTGTTTTCATAAACTGTTTTCTGTACAGAAAGGGTTAAACATTTCATTCATGTGCCAGTTAGTGCAATTGGTCATGGGTATCTTTCCAAAGTACTATGCACAAAGGTAATATTCAGTGTGCATGGTGAACAAGCATACTGCATTTTTCTTAAATGACCCTTGGCTTTTGAAGCACAATTAATCCTTTACAACACAATCCTGATTTTTAAAGACCCGGAGGAAGCCTTATGAAAACATTGTAGGAAAAGGATTAAATGCTGGTAACCAGCATTTTTTTCCTTTTCCAATAATATTTTCTACCCTCTCAAATAAATTTCCATCATTTGAGTACTAGATCTTTATTCTATACGGCATTAATTGTCATCTGCAAATCCTTTTAATTTGGATCAGTCAAAGATTCTGTCTTGTGCTAAGAAGATAATTACATACTTTTCAACAAAGTGTCGATCTAGATCAGACTGCAATGAACATGCAGTCTGATCTTGAATTTGATCTCTCTTATATTTGATATTTAAAGACATAATACTGGAGTGGCTGTCTTGAAAATACTTGAATATTACCTAAGGCTGAAATTAACAGCGGCTCAACGTAGATCTCGCTGCACGATCACCCTCGGCAAATTGCGGATTACAAATAGATCTATAAATATCTGCTTTAAAACGTCTTGTGTCGTACTTTTGCTTTCATTTTATGCCTTCACACAGCTGTAGTTTTGTGAAAGAAACGTGATTCACCTTTTTTGATTTAACTCTGTCAAAAAAGCATGATTCTATTGAATACGAAACCGAAAGTAGGTTGAACCATCAACCTGTTTACCTGCGCTGAACACGGTCTCTTCTTTACTGTGGCGTATTCATAGTCACATATCGTTCTCTGATCGACTACCGAAATTTTCAAATTGCTCGGACTTCTTAAATCTTACTTCATCATTCGTAATTGCTTCGTGTATCTCTCAACATACTGTGATGTAAAGGCAATAAATTTACGGTCGATCCCGGAAGTGATGAACTCTCGCGGTCACGTGACGAGACTTTCGGACCCTATTGAAATAATGCTTTGTTTGTCCGGTGTCGCATGATACTTCCGGTGTGCCGCTTACGATTACAAAGAAATATCGCTTATATCAAATGTAATTGGCAAATCGTCAATCATCGGCTTTGTATGCCTAATTATGGAATGGCTTTTATATGACTGAATTACAAAGTAAAAGTACACGGTAAAGTACTTTTAGATTATTCCATTGCAAAAAGTGAGAAGCCTACAAACGATTGTTATGCAGAATATTACGATGGGGAATTTACACATTATGACGTAAATATGATTATCTTTTATGTCACATCAATCCCACGCAGTAGATAGTATGTGAAATCCTCGGGCCTTTCCGTTTTTTCGCAAATAAAATCGATATTACCTTTAAGATATAAAAAAGGACTCTTCTCCATAGTCTCAATGGTAGGGAACCGTCAGTATTTGCTATAGACAAATTGAACATGATTCGAATGATGGGATTTGTTTTTGAAAGGACAAAAAACTTTGGTTACCAGCAGTTTCTCCTTGTCACCAAAATGTGTTCAAACACATCATTTCTAAAGGTCGTAAAAGCACGACCTTTACGACGTCGTATGGTATAGCTTTAAGTCACTTATTGTACTTGATAGGCCAGTTACGGTAATTTTTTAAATGGCTCAAATCTCAGCCCTGGTTTTTACGCTCAGAGGAAGAAGCACTCTTAAAACATAGTGAGAAAAGGAGAAAATGCTGGTAATCAGCATTTTCTCCTTTATTCCACAATGTTTTCTACTCTTCTAATGTCAAGTTTCAATTTTGAGTCGTGTTTATTTTGTCCTTAGCAAATGCTTTCAATTTGGATATGTGTAAAATTTTGCCGTTTGGTAAAGAGTTAAAGATGGTCTGGATTTAGTATTACGTGAACATTATGCCATACAGTTTCTGTCACAACATCTTCCGAAAAGGAGCAATCAAGTGTGGTAATAATATCACGTCAAATTAGAAATATTTTTAGGACAAGTTCCTAACTGACACAGTCACACCTGCTTCAAATTATTGCGGAAAGAATTGCGTCCATTTTACTTACTTTGACAATGTAAATGTCGGCTCTCGTTAACGCAGATTTCGTCAAATCTCGCGAGAAGACAATAGTATTGTCAGAAGTCATTATTGCGTTTCGCGCGAGATTTGATGAGAACAAAGTAATTCGAGGCAAAAACGGTTTCTCGATTGAGTTACCAAAGGATATTAAACGTGACAAACGAAATGTGTGCCGGCGAACGGCGGTGTTACGCAGTATTCTAGTCAAAATAAGTTGTTTTCGTATTGCCATGCCACTCAATTGTCTGTCTGACAGTAAATACTTTGTGGTTAGGTGAATTTCTTCTATACAAATCGCGAGTCAAGAACCTTACGGTCGCAGAGACCGCTCATTCTTAGTTAAACCACAAGACAATTTATCTTGTTATTTTCAACAGAACCAAAATTCGCAGCTAACGCATGCTTAAATTTAGACGCCAATTTCAAGTGACAAGACTGGCCAATCAAAATTTGTATCAGATTTTAGCACTCGTCAAAACTCGACCCATTTCTTAATTACAATAGATCAGCCGAAGTTTGTCGAATGAGTCTTAACTTGGTTTCTTTGGCTTTGATCGGGTGGGTGGTTAATCAAAAAAAGAAATATGGTGTTATTGTTAATCCAAAGCCTGTAAGTGTTGCTGGTTCCATCAGAGACTGAGTACAAACCTTCATATCAAGTGTTTTGGGTTCAACGAATGCACTGAGTACACACTGATTGATTGTATGCTGTCAATTGCCGTTTACAACATTATTTCAGTTCTATCCCGGCATCCGGTGCACCTATCGATGCTTTCCGGGAGTTTCTTTTGCCAATACTCCTCACATAGTTTAACCAAGACACTGGCTGCTTTCCAACATAACCAACGTCGAAATAATGATCAGAAGTGGAATGAATCCTGTCGCAATGACTATCATCAGTCCTCGGAAAGAACCCACGACCCCTTGTTTTCAAGTCCTGCACGTGACCGATTGAGCAACCGGGGCTGGGCTCTTAGTGCACAGTCTAACATGTTAACAACTTAGAGCGAATTTCCGTTAATTTGCGGATAGTGGAGATCAACATTAACTCTTTCCAAACAATCCCTGGTTTTTACGGGTCTGGAATAGTAGCCTTTTGAAAACATTGTGGGAAAAAAGAGAAAATGCTGGTAATCATTGACCCTTTGTCAAGATTTTTCTTCACAAATCTTCAAGTCAAAGGGGCGTAAGGAGTCGTCTCTACGATAATAGGTAAACCTTTATTTTAACCCTTTTCCAAACGGTAAACTTTTGGACCAGACCAAATTGAAAGCATTTGCAGACGACAATTCAACTCATGCTGAAAAGATGATTTCTGTCTATGATAGGGTAGAAAACATTGTGGGAAAAGGAAAAAATGCTGGTTACCAGCATTTTCTCCTTTTCCCACCATGTTTTCAAAAGGCTGGTTTTCCAGACCCGTAAAAACCAGTGATTGTTTGGGAAAGGGTTAAAAAGCAATATCTTGACAGCGCGCACGTTACGCGTTCGACACGCTAAGAACGAGCTCCCAAATGGACTGAACATTTAGCTCTTAAAATTACGGAACATGCCAAGTTAATACTACCAGCGGCTTTTCTGACTATAAGCTTAATTAATATGTTAACTACTTAAAACAAAAACAGTCCCCTACCACACAGATTGCAGTAAACTGCTAGGTCTTTATCAAATAATCCCGAGTTTAACAAGCCTAAAATATTTCGACTAGACTGTTTTTTTTTTCTTTCAGTCGGCTGCAAATGATGTCCGTTAAACATGTATAAGATTTTTTTGTAAATATCACCCTGTAACATGCCATAAACCACGACTGAATTGTCACACTGATATACGGCCCTAAAAATGGTATACATGGCTTACTTCCCCTGATTCGCTCCCGTACCTTTGTGACGTCATTGTCGAGTCAGCTTCGATAAATGTAGACTTGAAAATTAATCATATCAGAAACTTGTTAATTTGCTAATTTGTTAATAGACTTTCGAAAAACAGCATTTTCTCCTTTTCCCTTGATGTTTTTTTCTGATTTTTTAGAAGTATCATTTTGATCTCATGCAACCATGCAAGTATTGTTCGTGTGTGCTCTCAGTTTGGACAAGTCAAAAATTGTTGTTGTAAAGAAAGAGGGTTTTGAAAAAAACCCAGCAAACTTAATTTAAGAAAATACTTATAAACTGTTCTTAATTGCGAGGCTGAGGAGTTGATTGGCTGAGATGTTTTATCTCAGCCAGTCAGATAATTTGCCTTTCAATCTAAAATTAACCGTGAACAGTTTGAATTACACATAACGAAGTAATATTATGATACGATATTTTGATTTATTATATTACTTGCAGTGAAATCTTGGAATTTCCCAGTGTAATAAATTTTGATATCATCACTAGTGACGATACCAACTTTCACTTTCACTTCCTGCCGTAATTTAGGAAATAATTTTTTTCCGACTACATTTTTTTTTCGACTTTCAAACGAAAAGTTAAAAATAATAATGTTAATAAGGTATATAATAAATAGAGTAATCAACTGGTTATTTTTTATATGAAAAATATCTCACTCCGATGCGTCGTAAGGCGTTAAAAATCGTTTTTTTCAACGCCTAACAACGCATCCGAGTGAAATATTTTTCATATCAAAAATAACCAGTTGATTACCCTCTATTTAACTTGAAAAATGCAGTCACGTGATAGCTGTCTTGGAAAAGAGAGAGAGAGAGAGAGAGAGAGAGAGAGAGAGAGGAGTATATTGACAACAAATGTTAATGCTATAGAGTTGTCAAACCCATATGGTTTCAATTATTGTCATGGCGGTTCCGTCTCTAATTATTTGCCAGTCCGTTGTTTCTCTATAATTTTTCAAAAAAAAAAATCATATCATCTCATTACCAGTGGATGAAGATTGTTTCCCGACTACAGCCAAGGACTTTAAAAAACATTTCGGTAAAAGGAAAATTGCTCACTACGTGCAATATCTTCTTTTTCCACAATACTTTCACACATATTTACTCTTTACCTAACGAAAAATAAAGGAGTTGCCAAAATTCAAAGTATTTGCGGAGGGCAATTCATATGTGGCTTAAATGATGCTTTTTGGCTGTGAAAGGATAGAAAACATTGTGGGAAAGGGAGAAAATGCTGGTCCCCGGCATTTTCATATTTTCCAAAGTTTTCAAAAGTTGTTTCCTTTAACCCTTTACTCCATAGATACTCATTTCTACGGATTGCTTGTAGGAGCCTTTGGAAAATATTGTGACAAAAGGTGAAATTGCTCGTCACGAGCAATTTCACCTTTTGCCACAATGTTTACTATGCTATTAAAAGGTGTCATATACGCATAAAAAACGGCTTCATCCTTGCTGTTATTAACCCTTTCCCAAACGGCAAATTTTGGACAAGACCAAATTCAAAGCATTTTGCAGATGACAAATTAACAGTTGCTAAAAAGATGATTCTTCTATATGATAGGGTAGAAAACATTGTGGGAAAAGGAGAAAATGCTGGTTGCCAGCATTTTCTGGTTTTCTCACAATGTTTTCAAAAGGCTTCTATGCCTGACCCTTTAAAAACCAGGGATTGTTTGGGAAAGGGTTAAGGGTCAATTAGAGATACCATAGAAATGCCTTATGTGTTAAAGGGTTAACCGAGTATTTGAAAATAATAGACGTATTTTCGAGTTGTTACTGCAAATTCGTTTCGAAGGTTAATTTTTAATCCTGGGAAACCTAAAGTGGCTCCTGCAGACACTGTAGATTCGAGATTTCAGCCGAAGTGTGGACCGAAAGGTTCTTATAAATGCTAGTCTCATTCCAAAAACCTTGAATTTGGAACAGTCAGTTGAGTGTACTCCTCCATTGCAAGATGTGTAAAATGTTGCCGCAAAATGTAAGGGTAAAGTTGGGCGGGATTACCGGTCTTCTCTAATTTGAAATTTGCACTAAACATGTACTGGCAGATCATAACTTCTGTCAAGGACTATATGAATAACAAATGAACGCTTGCAATATAAAAGAATAAACAAAAATACATCATTTTTTCCCCATTTATAAACAGTAACAAAGTGTTATCCATCCAAGCTATATTTTTGTATCAGACGGCAAAATTTTGGCTTGTCTACTTTGGAAGCATTTGCAGTCGGCAAATTAAATGTGCATTTACTGATGGGAAAACAGAAAGGACAGAAAACTTTGTTTGAAGAGGAGGAAATGCTTTCACCCACCAGATTATATCCTTTTCCCACAGTGATAAGTCTTTGTCCTGGACGTAAAGGAAGAGGCATGCCACTTGGGAAGAGGGTTTTAAAACACTTATGTAAGAATTTGTCGGGAAAAATATTAAATAACTGCTCTATCTGTTGGAATTTTCTTCGAAAGGGTACAAAACATTGGGATGATGATGACTTTGTAGAATTAAGGTTCCTTCGTGCTCGAGGCATATACATTATGGTATGGACCGTTAGACAGAAAGAATCGGATACAAGGAAATCCGGGTACAAGCCCCTAGCTCTTCTTCGAATAGACCTCCTTGGTTCTTTAACGTGCCCGGTGTAAAGCACCGATGCAGGCGAGGTTACCTCTGGGTTCAAAACCAGTTCACCTCTATATGGGACGGAAACACAAGGTGTCTCAGAAAGGTCCTTGTTGGGTAGGGTATCGAACCTAGGGCCTCAGAATATATTGTCCAGCGCTTTACCACTGCATTACAGGTCCAGACAACACAAAACATTTTGTATCGTCATGTTGCGTTGTATCGAGCAATTCTTCACATAACTAACATGGTTAACCCGTTACCACACAGTCACTATACTTTTGACGCCCCTGAGAAACAAGCCTTTTGAAAACACTGTGGGAAAAGGAGAAAATGCTGGTAACCAGCATTTTCTCCTTTTCCCACAGTGTTTTCTACCCTTCCCAGAACAAATTTCTATTTTTTAGTCACCTTTATTTTATTTTCTGCAAATGCTTTCAATTTGGACCAGTCTAAAATTTTCTCGTGTGGTATAGAGTTAAATAACAGAAAATATTGTGTCGAACAGTCGACTCAATCAATCGTAAGGTACCACTGATCCTATGACATGCTGAAAACTGACCAAAAACAAACAAACGAACGAACGAACGAACGAACGAACGAACAAACAAACAAACAAACAAACAAACAAACAATTATCAGTTCAGATCAGCATTCGCGGGCTGATTTGGATCGAAACTCTTCGCATATACATCACGCTCCTTTTTCACAGAACAGAACAGAACAGAATTTTACTATATGACTTGTACAAAGAACATCGTCAGTTGCACAAATAATGTACATAAACAACGTCGTATATGGAGATACAACTATCGAGAAGTTACGAAAAAGACATATAGGAAAGAAATAAGTTGAAAGGTATATTGTTCAGAAATAAACAAGAAGTAGAGGGTTAAGATCTATAAATCATAATATTTCTGGTCGTTTTGCAATAGCAAGTTTGAAGTAGGCTGCAGTTTTCTTTCACAGGGCATGGCTCAACCATATTGTGGTAGAAAAAAAAAAGCTGATGTCAAAAAATCGCCTGCTATAGGACGCTAAAATGTCGTCTGCAAAAGGGGGATTGGGGGGTTGGGTGGGTTAATGAGTTAATTTGTTGGCATAACGTACGCCAGGATCATGTGACAGGATTATGAGAAAGTTCATTATAATTAAGAGAAACAACCACTGACAGAATCATGAGAGAAGGAAACCTGTAGGATTTTGCCCGGGGAGTCAAATAAAACATTCATAAAAAAAAACCCTTAAGGTTTGCTGCGTTGTTATTCCTTTACCAAACAATCACGTTTATTTTTTTAACGAACGTGAGGATGAAAGCTTTTGAAAACATTGCGTGAAAAGAAGAAAATGCTGCTAAGCAGCATTTTCTTCTTTTCACACTCTGTTTTCTACTCCTTCTACAGCAAACTCAAGTATTTGAGACATATTTCGTTTGCAAATGCTTTCGATTTGGAAAAATGTAGGTCGTTGCCTGTTGTTAAAGATTTCACACCATACCACAAAATTTTATATATATATTTTTTTCAAACTCAAAGAAATTTGCTGACGACAAATAAATGTGGTTCAATCGATGTGTCAATCGACCAGATTTTTGCCTCTAAGAAGGTAGAAAACATTGTTCTTGTTCCACAACCATTCCCAAAGCTTTCTTGTTCGGGGCTTGAGTGGTAACGGGTAAAGTAAGTATGTTGTTAAGATGATCAAAATTTGAGCGCAAAAGGATAACAGCACTTGTACTATTTTCTCCGTTGAAATCCAAAAACGAGAAAAAAAAAAGACAAAATATGAAGGAATTAACTCAAAATGTTGCTGTAGTTTCCGCTTTTCGAGGAAAAATATCAAAATATGACTGGGTTTCTTGGAAGTATCCTTCCGAGTGCCGAGTTGTCTAAATAGAGATATATAGTATCTCTTGAAAAAAAAATCAAAATATAACATTTTTAGACATAATTCTGACTGCATCCTGTTAAAGACAGTGGAAAAAGATCCAGATCTCAGATCAGGCCACACGGTCTTTGCAGTCTGATCTGATACATGTCTACATAGCTTGTATAAGAATCCAACGTTTAATCCATTATCCAGGTTGCAAAGAGTAAATCTTTTTCCAAGTAATCCCGAGTTTTAAAGATCCTGAGGAAGGGAACATTCTAAAACAGTTTTGGGGGAAAAAAAGATATAATGCTGGTAACCCAACATTTCCTCCTTTTTCCTAGAATGCTTTCTTCCAAATCGGCGACAAGTCTCCTCTTGAACAATGTTTAATTTGTCGTCTGCGGTTGTATAGAGTATGGACGAATCTAAAACTTTGGCGAATGGTAAAGAGTTATGAGCTGTGGGCGCCACCTACGTTGCCGTTAGGGATTTTAAAACCCGTACATATGTACGTTTATACGCAAAGAATTAACCGTTAGGTCATAGCAAATTAACGTGTCATGGGTTTACATTGCTTGTGGGCTTAACCTGGGGATGACAAGAACCCAATTGGAATGTGTCAGAGGAGTACTGACTGATTGCAAAATTAAAAAACAGATCTTTAAAAAGTTATTATGGGTTTGATAATTTCTATGCACTTTTGTATTGTGGGAAATGTAAAATAAATTCACTGTCTAAAAGCGCGTCATCAACGTTTAGGGGTTATGTTATTTTCTTAATTGGCATCTGTTTTCTACAAGATGTCTTTATTCGATATTTAACGCCGTTTTCAATAATAATTTTTCATAGTTATGTCGTGGCACCCAGTGCTCTATTTACGAAAGCCTCTGCTCTAGGATTATTACGCTTTTGGAATTCAAACATAACTTTCCCTCAATTTCATTACCATCGACCCAAAGCAGGCAATAGGAACACCACTCTGCCTGTCTCCCCACACGAACAGCGTAGAAACAAAATATAGCTTTGGGATAAAAAGAGATCCCATGGCATCGACATCATTCAGTCTGTGGGAGAAGTTTCGTCAAGTCCTTTTTCGAACTCACAAACCTTTGTTAGGAGAGTTATTACATAACCATTGGGCTACAATGGCTTGGCGGAATTGATAGACGCCTAAATCCCTTTCATCTTTCTTTTTTTTTTTCAAATAAATAACACATTTATGCACTATAGTGTTGTATACATGTACTTACTAAATGTTTCACAGCACGCAGTGATTAACAATTTCCCAAAATAATTATATACCTGATGAACAACTTGCTTCTCTTTCAGCCACCCCGTAAGGAATATTTGTTCTGATATATTATTTATTATGGACGTAAATATATATAAACAGTTATAGTAAAGACATAAATTACCAAACATGCACTTTTACCTAAAACTAAAGGGTCTAACCCGTTTCAAATAAAACTTGGACTCATGTTCACTAGTCAGTCAGTGTTTCAATTATCCCATTACCACACAATCCCTACTTTTGACACCCCTGAGAAACAAGCCTTTTGAAAACACAGTGGGAAAAGGAGAAAATGCTGGTAACCAGCATTTTCTCCTTTTCCCACAGTGTTTTCTACCCTTCCCAGAACAAATTTCAATTTTTCAGTCACCTTTATTTTGTCGTCTGCAAATGCTTTCAATTTAAACCAGTCTAAAATTTTGTCGTGTGGTAATGAGTTATCATATTATTCTAAATTGCATTTGCGTTATATTCAGATCCGGGTAGTCACCCTTGGAATTTTAACATAGAATTGAATTTTGAATTATTGATGAAATACGGCCTTGGAGCAGTATGGGTAAATTATACGTAACTTAACATACGTTTGCACATGCGTACGCCAACAACACCATTAGGAATGAAAATAAATCATATTCGTGACATTCTGAATATCTCTTGGCCAAAGTCAACGCCTTCTTTTCAAATTTTAGGAAGATATATAACGGTGCGGGCTATTAGCGTCGCTTCCAACAGAGAGGAAAGTGGTGGCAACCCTTGGTCAGTATTAAATTTCGCAAAGGAATTTCCTACGGGGAAAGCCAAATTAACCACTGTAGCGAAAGTCAGTCCTAGCGGTCCTTGAAATAATAAATCAGCTGCGGTTACAGCATTAGTTTTACTTATAACTGATTTGTTATCGGAGTTAGAACAGTGTGAGGTAAATTTAAAGGTATTTTTCTAAGTGAATATGCCATTTTAACGCCATTAGCGGTCGACTAGTAAATAATGTCTGGAAAGTGTTTGTTTATCAGACCCGCCATCGAAATGGATGACCACTTTGCATTAACTAACCTCTGAGATGATTTAAAGTAACACATAATGGATTAGTAAATCATCCAGCAATTTCCTCTGGTAAAGATGTTCAGAATGCTCTTTAAATTATAGTATTTCTTTGGACAAGTAATCACAGATCCCAAACCCAGTACTTGTACAATGCGGAACACTTGAATAAGTGAGCTGTATCAGTGACATGATTTAAACGCTTGTAATTTTGAAAGCGGCTGAATATACCATACAACCAATCAAATATTATCAACCCTCTGCTGTCATAGTACGAAAACGCTCGAAAAAAAATCCTATTTTTGTTTTTCTTAACCCATTACCATACAATCCCTACTTTTGACGACCCTGAGAAAGAAACATTTGGAAAACATTGTGTGAAAAGGAGAAAATGCTGGTAACCAGCATTTTCTCCTTTTCCCACATTGTTTCTATCCTTCACAAAACATATTTCAAATTTTCAATCACTTGTATTTTGTCGTCTGCAAATACTTTCGATTTGGACAAGCCTAAAATATTGTCGTTTGGTAATGAGTTAACCTAAATTCTTAAATGTGTCGACTCTATATCAGAGGATTGGTGTCATAGCGAAATCAGGTTTTTAAAAACCAATTCAACCTAAAGTCAATTGATTTCATAGCGATTAGTTCATGATCTGAAAGCTGGCGCTCGCAATCTTGTATACATAGGTTTTGCTTTCGATCTTTAGTGGCGTTTGTAAAATTTCGGCTTCAGATTGGTCAGACTTTATTATCCGAAAGACAAATTATACTGTATGCGGCTTCGCCATCATTGTAGAATCTTGCCAATATCGCAAGGCTTCCGTTTACAAAAGCTCCAATAACAAACCTTATGTTGCAACTCTTTCAAATGTTGAAAGGGTACGCCATGCGTTCGAACAATCTGCTCGAAAGCACAAAGTGCTTACCACTACCTTTGCCAACGTGAAAATCAGACGCGCAAAGAACGGCAGTCTGTAATTTTGACATTCAAGGATCGTGCCTGTAAACCATTGTCTTGGCAATTCATTTTCGTGTCAATTTTTCACCCTCCATGGGGTAAGGTCTTCAGTGCACAATTATCGCGCATTGAGGTAATTAATTAGAGCGGTGTGAATTCTTACTGCCACATCGTCCAGTGTAAAGTCAGCATTGTGTTATCTCTAGATAGCTTACGACCTGTCCATTAAAATTCTGAATGACAAAAATGCAATCACTTAAAATTAATTAGCAGTAGAAAAACAACGGTCACGTGATGGAATATCAATGACATGTTTCGAGCTGACAACCGTCCTTTACTATCCAGGGAAATAGTACACTGTTCATGGTGCTATATAATGTCTTTATCAAAAAAGAGGTACAGTAAACATTAAACTACTTACCAAACGACAGAAATTTGGACTTTTCATAGTTGAGAGCACTTGTAGAACACACATCTTTAAATAAAAATGATAAAGAAAATAAACAAATTGAGCAGATGATTTTACAAAATGATAAAATTATTCAAATAGAGCATGTTATTCTTCTTTCATTACGCTATTCGTTACAACGGTAATGAAACAGGTTTTACGATCTCGACAATAACTGCTTCGCTTGGAGCCAAAACAATGCACTTTATTTTACTATCATCCTCTTAATTACCGTTCTAATTCTGAATTCCAAGACTAGTTTGTAATTTGCCGAGACTTAACGTCTGAGCCGATCAGATAGCATTGCTTGAAAGTAAGAATTCTAACAATGATTGATCAGGTTAAAAATCGCACAAAAACAGATACCAGTAGACTACGATAAGTCATGCAACAAAGGATTTGAACATAGTGTCGCTGCATGGTTTACATCAGTCTCTGTCTTTACACTATTATCTTTAACATAATATCTATCTATCTATCTATCTATCTATCTATCTATCTCCTCTTAATAAATTATAAGCAAAGAACACTTATTTTTGCAAGGTTTCGTCTTAGTTGTTGAAGGACGGCATGTGAACGAACTGTTTCCATTGTCAAAAGTCTTAAATCAGATGCAAGTAGCTTATGTGATAGAGTATTATCAGCTAGTCTTCAGAAGTCCAGAGAACGTTTATAGCAACAAAGGCTGCGCCGTTCAAGATCCATCATACCTGTTATGGTAAATAACTGTCGAGAATAGCCCACCGAATTTGAGGTTACAATTTGATTTTAAATTATTGCGAGTTTTTTTAAATTATAAATTATAGTCTTGACATGCCATTGAAAGGCAAAAACCCAAACAGAAAACGGTAAAACCGATTCTGAAGTCTGATCTAAGCCTGTCCATGCAAAGGCTACATTATAACAAGCAGAAATACACAACTCGATTAGAAGACTCATTATCATCCAATCATCGCCTGATGAATTGAAACAATCGTTTATCGACGGGAGATCTCGCGAGAACTGATTTTCTGCGGACTAGTCGCTCACCTGTGACGTCAATCATCTTCTCTCTAATCGCACCTATTACGTAACGTCCCCTGTGAATTTCAAGAGAGTGCGCCGCCACTCAGGAAATAATTGACACATAATTGATGTTAATGTGAGGAGGCCAAAAGCTGAAGTGTGACTGCAGAGCGAACTCTTGATAGTATTACGATTTACTGATTCCTAACGTAGATAATCTGTGATAAAATAGATTTTACATGTGTTCTTATATACGATCTTAATACACCATATAGATAAGAGCTACATAAATAAAGCGACCTGTGGGTGTTTTAGCGCTCGTTGCTGACAGTTTCAAGGAGTTTGGGAATGCCTAAAACAAGATTAATTGACGTTACACTCTGATAAGAAATAAATAAACAAATAGTCGGTGATATACGAGTGAAAATCCTCATAGACAAGTATCCAACTTCATGTTGTAGTTACATGGCACCGCTTTAATTAGTTGCGTGATTCTGCGATTAACTCTTTTACTAGTGAACAGATAAATTGCATTATCTTAAAGGCTTGAAATACATTCCTCTGCTAGATCAAGAAACAGTTCGGTCATAATCTAGAATGTAGCTGTGGACAGTGTAGATCAGAGATCTCTAATCTACACAGTCCACAGAAGCTTCCGGTGTCGCATAAAGTATGGAAAGAGTTCAAGGTAAACTTGTAATAAGGTTACTACAGTTACGAGTTCCTGATGTGTAGAAAGTTATGTTGTGTTAGATAGATTTTAGACTCCTACATCCATATATATTTGTGACCCATCACGCAAAAAGGGACCTTCTGGGAACTGCGAAAAGGGTCAATTCTGCATAGTCAGACTGCGCGAACTACGCAAGCTGACCAGGGTTGACACTTTTCGCTTTAATGACATTTTTTGTATGGAAAGTGGTCATTGTACCTTGTTACACAATAATTTTTGAATTATCAACTTAAATTGACCCGCACTATCGTTGATCTGTTTTCATCTAATTGATTTACAGAATTCCTAGATGGTCCCTCTTTGCGTGATGGGGCACATTTTCATTTTCATAAAGTGATTCTGAGAGATTTTGGCAAACAAATGTATCCCTATTCATTAATTGTTTACAAAAACATTTTAGTTACACTACTCGAACAAAGACTGTTTTCACGAGCCATTCTAAACTACTTTTTTTTTTTTACAATTCTACATTTTGAAAGTAGCACAACTCAGTCTGATTTGCTAAATCAAAAAGTGTTCCTTTTTTGTGCAAATTGTTATATTCCGGAGCTTATAAAATTCCTGAGAACCATATTCATTCAGTCCTCATTATAGCTACGTAATTATACATCTGTACAAAAATAAAAACGTGTGTCTGTCCGTATAACTCATTATTCCAACATACAATATTTTGCCATGAATCTATCTTCTTTTTATTTTCAAACACCATAATTATCAGTATCACCAATCATCATAATCATCATTGTTATTATCATCATTATCATTATTATTATTATCATTATTATTGTTCTCCTAATTATTATGGTTTTTCCTATCGTTGTTCCACCCATCTTGAAGGCAACATTGTAAAAAAGACTTTGAAATATGTCTTAATGTTTTAACCTTCACTAAATAAAGATATTATTATTATTATTATTATTATTATTATTATTCATCAGTAGTTTAGAGTAGCTGATGAATACGAGCAAAGAGGTCGTAATGTTGCGAAGGCGTAGCATGTAGAAGTTTCAGTCCTTTACTTTACTGGCTACAGGCAATAGACTGGTATCAGTAGGCCGAGCCCCGGCAACACCGATTTACCAGCCCACAATGCTTTCAAAACCCATCTCCCTCAAGGTCGTTATACACGAGTTCATGTGGTCAAGGGTTAACACCAAACAACAACAACAACAAAAAAAGGCAATGGCACCAGACCTGGACAGACCATATTTACAGTAAGAACGATTCTAGTGGTTCAATGCGGTCGTTATGGTGCCACTTGGACACAAAAAATACAGCAAAAGCTGTTGCTACCATTTTCATTGTGTTTGTTCCTACTGGAGCTAGCACTTATGACTTAACAGTTTAGTTATTTGATTGTTTAGTGTTTAACGCCGGGTGCAGCGTTCCATGCATCTAAGTGTTTCTTTTTCGGTTCATGCACTGCAAAATACGCTTTTTCAAAGCTAAAATATACTTTGCTTTACAATGAAAAGCAACCACATTCATCTGGAATGTAAGCACTTATGTATTATATAAATGTACATTGAAAGCCCCATCCTTCCTCTATCTTTCCAATTTACATTAAAGGTGGGTATTTAGAATTTTCACATCAACCCAAATTAAAAAATATATATATAATTGAAATTTATATGAAAAAACAATACAAATCATCAATAATTAAGAATCATAAAATTACAAAAAAAAAAAAATGTTTTGATGATATTCCCTTAAAAGGCTACGTAGCCTTTTAAGCTATTTTTAGATTTCGCGCCAAGACCGAAGTATCAAACATGGATAAGCCGTGCTCTGGCAGATAGAGGCTTTCTGCATCTGCATGTTTCATGATGCATGATATCAAACAAGTCAGAACAGTACTACGGGTCTATAAAATTCATTTAGTATAACAACCGGCTGAAGCATTAAGATACGTTAGTCATTTGACATCCAGGACATGTACCAATAGCAAAAAGTTCCTTTCCATGTCAGCCTGCACAATCCGCGCAGGCTGACATGAGTAGATACATTTTGTAGGTGTATTAAACCCACCCACCCTTTTCACAAAGCATGGCTCAAATATATCTTGGTCCATATTCACCAACCATTCTTAAGAACATTCTTACTTTTATTCACTCTCTTGCACTCCGGATCATTCATATTCACCTCTGTAGTGGGCTCAGAAAGTAGTCCGTCATTACGTGATACTTTCGTCACATGACCAGAACTTAAAATGGCGACACAAACACCGGTGAAAGAAAGACCAATATTGATTATTTTGTGTGCTGCTCAAACAGCATACGGCAAATCAGACTAAGTGGTAGAAAATGTGAAAAAGAGGGATTTTCTGAAAAGCTTAAATGTCTTTTAAAAGCCCATAATTTGTTCTTTAATCTTATAAACTAAGATCCATCGGTGTGTCTAAACTGTCGCCATCATTCATGGGCGCAGCCATTTTTGTTAAAATCGGCGTAAGATTCTGATACGTAAAGAAGCTCGGAAAAAATAGTTCCATTGTATACATGTAAATTCATCAGTATGATATGCACCTATAATGTATCCAAAATCATATTTCGTCTGCTTTATAATGTAACACATGAAACAGTTAAACAGTAACAAAATATCTTTTCCCCGGTTTGACAAGATTCTTGTAATTTAGCCCATTGCAGAGATGTATGGTGAGAGTAACGAACGACAACTCTTCTCGGAGATTGACTTTTATTCTCCATATTTTTTTTTTAGATTTGAAAGTAACACAACATCTGATTGGCTAAACCATTCGGTTTAGCCTATCAGAAAATGTGTTAATTTCAAGTTCGGAAAAAATTGGAGAATAAGACTGAGAGTGTTCTCAAGAATGGTTGGTGAATATGGACCCTGACATGATCTACTACACCTTATATTTATTCATTCTGAAAACTACTTTGGGAACATTTTGACAAAAAAAGGACGCAGCTCGTATTCATTCAGATTTATGAATAAACGCTCACTCCATATTAATATTTTATGGCCAATCCTGTCTTTAAATTGGCCAACCACAAGTTTGTTTCGGGGGTGTTGAGGTAGTTTACCATGGGCAACTTCCTTCCTTGTATAAAATAGCGCAACTGCTGTAAATATAAAGTGTGTGGTCATAAAGTATAACAAATTGGAAATTGTATGTGTAACTTAAGTATGTCCCCCGTAGAGCTACGTATTGTGTGACTATGTTCATTAAGTAAGCATGAAACCATCCTGAGATACGGAAAATGCATGTTTTTGCACATTATAATTATTTTGCCATTTCTCACGACGAAATATCGGGTATGTCAGCGTCATCAACGCCCAAAATATTACTTTATGATCTATTCTACAAATACTTTGGGAAACGAAAGAATTGAGAATATTGTATTTAATGAACATCAGAAGCTGGCAAAATAGTACGATGATTTATGCTCGTTAGCATCATTAAGGCTTATTGATATTCGCACACTTACAACTGTACCGCCGAAGCAAGTAAAAAAGAAGTTCAGAAACACTGTGAGAAAAAAAACAACAATCTTTTTGTCATATTACATATTAACATAATGTCTTTTCTTGCACTAATATTTTTGATTTCATTTGACATCCGCATTTTGGGACCAAACTTGTTGATGCTTGCAGTCTGAGAGAAGCAGAGACTGTGTCATTTAACTCATTACCAAACGACAAAATTTTATGTTTGTCCAATTCAATAGCATTTTGCACATGACAAAATAAAAGTGACTGAAAATTTAAAATTTGTTTTGTGAAGAGTAGAAAAGATTGTGGGAAAAGGAGAAAATGCTGGTAACCAGCATTTTCTCCTTTTCCTACAATGTTTTCTAAAGGCTTCTTTCTCAGGGGCGTCAAAAGTAGGGATTGTGTGGTAATGGGTCAAGAGAATGTATTACTTGCGTATCATCACAATGTGTGTTATTTTGGTAACATATAATTATACGTAAGTTTAATACATTAATGGCTACAGACGAATTTCTCATCTTTCGTCAGAACATTATGCTTTTTTTCGATAACATAGCTAACAAAAAAAAGAAATTCGTTTGATTCATGTCTTGTAGTACTGTAGTAAGTAGCAAACAATAAGTGCGTCCAAGGAAAATGCTCCCTCTCATGCATGTCTTTGTATTCTTTGAAAGAAAAAACTTTTTGTAGGGATGAGCCATGATTTGTTAAACTCATTACCAAACGACAATATTTTAGGCTTGTCCAAATCGAAAGCATTGCAGACGACAAAATAAAAGGGACTAAAAATTTGAATTTTGTTTTAGGAAGGGAAGAAAACATTGTGGGAAAAGGAGAAAATGCTGGTTACCAGCATTTTCTCTTTCTCCCACAATGTTTTCAAAAGGCTTCTTTCACAGGGGTGTTAAAAAGTCGGGATTGTGTGGTAAAGAGTTAAGAAGGATTTTATGTGACCCATCACGAAAAGAAAAAAAAAAAGGACCATCTAGGAATTCTGTACATCAATTGGATGAAAACAGATCAACGATAGTGCAGGCGAGTTTAAGTTGATAATTCAAAAATGATTGCCTAACAAGGTACAATGACCACTTTTCATACAGAAAATGCCATTAAAGTGAAAAGAGTCAACCCTGGTCAGCCTGCGCAATTTGCGCAGTCTGAGTAGGGTTGACGTTTTTCGCAGTTCCCAGAAGGTCCTTTTTTACGTAATGGATCACAAATTATTTCATGCTTTCCGGTATATAGGATATCGAGAAATAGCAATGAAAATAATTTTTTCGATCTTACACTGGTACTACCAGTGAAAATACCGATTTTCATGTTCTTATTGCCTAGGTAACTTGCGAATGCCTCACAACCGCATGGGAAATATGACGTCATATACCTTACATTTCTATAGCGCTTGACGTAATATTGTAATGCTTTGCTATGCGTGAGGGGTGCGCCACGGAGAATAATGGAAAAGAACTGTACTGGATTTTGATAAAGCTCCTCCCAGAAAGGGTTAAAAACATGAAATAAATAGAACATTTGTTTGTCTTTTTTCCGTGAAAGATCGAAATTGTTGCATCGAGTGAACACCATCGGTAATATTTTCACGAGTGGCCACTCGTGAAAATATTACCGATGGTGTTCACTCGATGAATTAAATTTAGATCTTTCACCGAAAAAAAAAACCCCAAATATCCTCTAGTTCATTTCATTTATTCAGTAGGATAATGGTAAATATTGTAACTCTCTCGACTTTCTTGTCGACCCTCATCCTGCTGAATAACTAAAATGAAATTTTCAATTCAGAAGTAAAAACCCTTATATTCCTATTCCGAAAATTTCTTTTGTGGAAAATATCTCCTTCTCGGACAGTGTAGATCCAAGATCAGACTGCACGTTCTGTGCAGTCTGATCTTGAATCTACACTGTCCGCAAAAGGTCAGTGAGCCGCGCTTAGCAGCCATGTAGATTACGGTTTAAGCAATGTTTGTAATTTGCATGAATCTGAGGCTTTACCGCTGTTTTTTTTTTCTTTCTAACTGAAAAAAAGAGAAGATTCGGAGAAACAAATGTAACAAAAATATCTTGGTTGTCAGTTCGACATAGTTCGCCCCACACCTTTTAGAGACGGGAACATCTTGATCTTATTTACGTTCTGTTGGTCGTCACTCTCCGGCAGTACCGTGGTTTGTTTTACATAAGATTGTGTAAATAAAATGAGGTAAAAAATCCCGAGAAATATCTTATTCTTCCACGGCCATGCCAATAAAAATATTTATGGCTCGTAGCAATGTTTGTAGGTTTATGCAGAAAATGCGTAGGTATGCGCGGATTGGCTGAAATTCCCGGAGTTCGGGTACCCCCTGCTGTGATTGACAGCCGTATATTCCAGCGAGAAGCGTTTCTAGGTAAATCCTCGAGCGTCTTGCCATACCGAAATGAAGCTTAGTCACGCCCTTTGGTATTTCTCGGCAATGTCCGTGTATACATTAGTATCCCCGCATTGAAGATTATCTTTTCGGAAGAATTTCTGTAGAATTGCGGTCTTGGAGTAGTTGAAGTTCCAAGCGCAATGAGCGTCGACATTATGTATCAGCCGTACAGCGCAAACTTTGGATATCAAAGGAATAATGAGCATTCATTACAGGTAAAAATTGTGATTGTTTCTTATTGTTTATCGGGAGAGGACATCGTCTGCGGGCGTTTTTATCTTTGTCTTTTTTCCAAAATTAATGACATCACCTCTATTTCATACCGGGGCTGATGAATTTTTATTACAACCTGTGGCCATGCCAAAGGTATGAATTCCGATCAATTCGCGAACATATTTTGTAATTTTTGAGGGTAAGCAAAGCGCAACATTTCGTAGATCCTATCTTACCATCGCGTGTCGTCTGCCTCAACCCTTTACCAGACGACAAAATTAAAGTCTAACTTGAAAGCATTTGCAGATGACATTCTCAATGTGGCTCAAATGGTGCATTTTTTTCTTTGACAGAGTAGTGAAACATTGTGGGAAAAGGAGAAAATGCTGGTTACCAGCATTTTCTCCTTTTCACACAATGTTTTCAAAAGGCTTCTTTCTCAGGATCGGAGGTGTGATATTACTGGTAAAGGGCTAAAGTCCACACGGGAATGAGATATTTTCGGTAAGTACTTGCTACTTGAGTTCTTGAGATCCTTGACAAGTTGCTACTTGGAAACGAATTTGCAGCAGTCGGCTCTTAATGCTTTACCGAAACGAACAATTTTACACTTGTCGAATTTGAAAGGATTTGCAGACGACACAGTTGAATGTGACTAAAAATGAAATGTGTTAGTTTAATTTCTTATTTATTTGACATCGATTGAGAAACAAGTTCTTACAACCGCTTCCTTGGAACTGTAACAACACTTGCGTCGAATGTGTGAATGGGCAAATGAAAAATCCCAAAGTTGACATCTGCTGCCAGGGATCGAACTCGCTACCTTTACTTTATTGTTAGCAGGCAAATGCTTTACATCACAAACCAAGGACAACACGAAATTTGTTTTTGCAAGGATGGGAAACGTCGTGTAAAAGTAGCTGCAAGACGGCAACTTTTATATGGCTCAAGATAACCGGCATTGTATCTGTTTCCAACAATACCTTCAAGTCTTCTTTCATTGGAATAAGAATACAACAATAATAATAATAATAATAATAATGGTAATAATGATTTTGAAAATCTATTAAGGAAAAAGTAGCAGGGTTCTTAAAAGCCATATCAAGGACGTATTCGTGACGTCACGCGTTAACGAGACAAGCCGAAGCATCAAAGCACGCGACATTTCTCACATTTTCTGAAGTGTTTACGTGTGTGTCGCGATACTGCGGTCTTATCGCATAGTATCTTCCTAAAATGCCAACGTAATTCCAAAGCATATTTTTTCTCTTTTTCTTTCTTACTTTGCGGAGAACAGCATTCCTGTCTATGTAATGATACACGTTGAAAGTTTGAAGTGGAAACAAGTGGTAGATCGGGAAAGATAGTGAAATTAATTCTTGAATTCTTTCCTATGGCGATTAAAAAAAGCTCTTGCAGACGGTGTAGATTAAGATCAGACTGCACAGAACGTGCAGAATGATCTTGGATCTCCACCGTTTGCAATCTGACCCGAGCACATATATATGACGAAAGTTTGTAGTGGAAAATCTACTTTTAGAATTTGGAAAAAAAGTACTATTTACAGACCGGTCGGTATCAAG
Organism: Tridacna crocea; assembly: GCA_943736015.1. Lineage (NCBI taxonomy): Eukaryota > Metazoa > Mollusca > Bivalvia > Cardiida > Cardiidae > Tridacna > Tridacna crocea. The sequence continues at coordinate 25,972,995 of OX031060.1, forward strand.
TAAGCGACTACCTGACATTGAAAATCTGTTTGCTTAATTAACCCTTTCCCAAACAATCCCTGGTTTTTACGGGTCTGGAATAGTAGCCTTTTGAAAACATTGTTTGAAAAGGAGAAAATGCTGGTAACCAGCATTTTCTCCTTTTCCCACAATGTTTTCTACCCTATCATAGACAGAAATCATCTTTTCAGCAAGAGTTGAATTGTCGTCTGCAAATGCTTTTAATTTGGTCTAGTCCAAAAGTCTGTTGTTTGGGAAAAGGTTAAAAACAGGTACGTGATTAATACGGTACACAAATTTTGAATGCTTTGTACAGTTTGGTCGAAAACGCACAGGCCTTAAAACAGAAAATCTACAAACGGTGGAAAAAAATTAATAATCTTGAAATTTATTTCCAGTCTATATGTTTTTTTTTTTCTTGGGAAAACACTTAAAAAAATCACTTTCAAGCGCCGATTTCGATTTTTTTTCCGATCAGCAATTAAAATACGTTACTAGTATCGTACAAGAAAATGAATCATTTACTTTGTGCTCCATTGTCGAAATCTGATTTTAAAGATTTTTGTAATCCATTTTTCAAATTACATACCGTTTCTTTACTTCGACATAGTTTATGATTCTACCGGAACTATTCTTGATTATAAAGACAGCTAACGAAGTATTTAATTTTTGGGGCCTACCTATGAATATTTCCAAGCACAATGCAAACATGTCTGAATCCGTAAACCTACTAAATCAGGTGACAGAATATTTCTAGCCAACGGGAAAATAATGGCGCTTTCAAAGATATTCAGAACGCCCCAAAAAAATCTCATCGTCTCGAAAAGGGTGAATTCAAGTGCAGTCTGATCTTGATTAACACTTTCAGCAATTGCATAGGTAAAAATGTTGGTTCAGAAATCACAGAGGATTCGTTCCTTCTTTGTAACGTGTACCCGTATTGTCTAGGAATCGATGAGCATTATATAACACACGGAAATTTCTTTGGAGGGATTGAAATGCGTATTTCCCACATAAAAATCGATTAACCCATTACCACACAATCCCTACTTTTGACGACCCTGAGAAAGAAGCCTTTAGAAAACATTGTGGGAAAGGGAGAACATGCTGGTAACCAGCATTTTCTCCTTTTTCCACAATGTTTTCTACCCTTCACAAAACAAATTTCAAATTTTCAGTCACTTTTATTTTGCCGTCTGGAAATGCTTTCAATTTGGACCAGTCTAAAATATTGTCGTTTGGTAATGAGTTACAGAAAGTTACTTTTTATTAACCCTTTACCACGCGGCAAAATTTTAGACTGGCCCATGTTGAAAGCACTTGCAGACAAAATAAACGTTATTCAAAAGTTGAAATTTATTTCTAGTATGGTAGAAAACATTGTAGGTAAAGGAGAAAATGGTGGTTACCAATATTTTCTTTTTTTCCCACATTGTTTTCAAAAGGCTTCTATCTCAGGATCGTAAAAACTAGGGATTGTTTGGTAAAGGGTTAAAGCAGTAGACCCGTAACGCTTCTAGTGCAGCATGGGGAAAAAAAATATTTCTTGATAGCTGATATATGTACGAATTTAAACAGATATAATACTTTTGTACATTTTAACCGACCAGAAATTCCTTTGGTGTCTATCTTGAAATTATTTTTTGATAATTTTTGTTGGTTTCCAGAAAAGGGAGATAATTATTATCTCTCTTTGAAACGAGAATATAGAGGTTTTAGATTTACAAATTGATAATTCTGTGAAGGAAAAAATAGAAAAAGTGGCTTAGTTAAAGTAGTACAATAATAATCATTTTTAATCATAGCAAATCTTAAAGGATAATTTTATAGTGGAAATGGCTGTTTTCTACTAGTTTCAGGTCCACTACCTTAAGATATTTTTGACTTTTCGCTGGTTGGTGTTTTAAAACTCTTTACCAAACGACAATATTTTAGGCTTGTCCAATCTAAATCATTTGCAGATGACAAAATAAAAGTGACTAAAAAATTGAAATTTGATGTGTGAAGGGTAGAAAACAATGCGGGAAAAGGAGAAAATGCTGGTTACCAGCATTTTCTCCTTTTCCCACTATGTTTTCTAAAGAATTCTTTCTCAGGGTCGTCAAAAGTAGGGATTGTGTGGTAGTGGGTTAATATATATATTTTAAATTTCTTCAATAAATAGACGTCTATATGATATTCATTTCAGCCTCTGTGTCTCCCCAAATCGCAAGAACCTCTTGATTTGGGTATCTACCCTCCCCACACAAGTACCCTTGGGCACAGTCTACCCGGTTCTACCCTCGGGCCGCACGGATCTTCACTCGGAATTCACTCAGCGGGATTGGGACCCTCGTCAGGGCTTGTTGGGTTGAGCAACCCGGGCGGACTTTCCGGGCTCAAAGATGAAGATAAAATTGAACAGCCGAAGGACACGCAATTTTTGTCGGCAAACTGTGTTTTAATGACATATTATAGTGGGGATATTTCGGCAGTGGTCGATGAACATTTTACACGTGCTTTAAGTCAGCCGAGCAGCTACAGTCCCGACAGTAAACTTAACAAAGGTAAGTTACAAAGAAGTAAATTAACCATTTATTAACCCATTACCACACAATCCCAACTTTTGATGACTCTGAGAAAGAAGCCTCTAGGAAACATTGTGGGAAAAGAAGAAAATGCTGGTACCCAGCATTTTCTTCTGTTCCCTCAACGTTTTCTATACCCTTCAATAAACAAATTTCAAATTTTCAGTCACTTTTAATTTTGTCGTCTGCAATTGCTTTCGATTCAGAAAAATCTAAAATTTTGTCGTTTGGTTAATGAGTTAAGCAGTGCCGACATATCACGATCCTTAAGTAAACAAACTATTGAAATATATAGTGGCAAAAGTAGACTAGGCTGGTAACTATAGCATTCTCCTTTTTTGCCCCCTGTTTTTTTTTTGTATATAAGATAAATCTTATAACTTGAGAAAATTTTCATTTTTCTTCTGAAGCTGCTTTCCTAGGTCTTAATCTATTTGTTTATCGTCTCCAATTCTAAAACAGGGGTCGTCTTTTTCCCAGTCGTTAAAGTTTAACTCCCGCTGGCAGGACTTATAGCATGCGACTCTCCTTGGGCAGCGAAGATCTATAGCCTAATATTGTTTAGGCCGGGAAAACCCCCAAGTTGGCCAGTCGCCCCAAAAATATTACTGAAAGAGTGAAGAAAGTCGTCTATGAAAACGGTCACAATGTTGTCCTTCAAAAACAATCCAAATTAGTACAAGCAAATATAGCTCTTAATAAAATGAAACTCTTTAATTACTTGGAACAAGCCATTTTTCATATCGGTCGGCCTTACAGTGTTTGGTTATGATGATATACATACGTAATTATTCTACGACAAAATAATGTTCTACAATCCGATTAGAATCATAAATATGAATATCTCAACTAGAATCAAAATATAAACGTAGATACAGATCAAATCAGAGAATCTGAAGCGTGTCCGCTGCGTGTGGTGTCCTTAAAGATTTTCGCAGGTAGCACAAGCCACTTTTGAAACACTTAAGCGCTTTCTGTCGGCTTCTACTTAACTCATTACCAAACGACAAAATTTTGGGTTTGTCCGAATTGAAAGCATTTGCAGACGACACAATAAAAGTGACTGAAAATTTGAAAAAAAAAAACTTTTGTGAAGGGCAGAAAATATTGTGGGAAAAGGAGAAAATGCTGGTTACTTTAATAAAGGTAGCTTTAATAACGTGTTTGATAAAGTGGTAGGGAGTATGTTTCATGAGCATTTTTCCCTCATAGTTTCAGCATTCATTGGCAACTGTTCAGTAAGTTAATTTGTAAAAAAATAATGAAAGTATAGTCTTAACCCATTACCAAACGACAATATTTTAGACTGGTCCAAATAGAAAGTGTTTGCAGATGACAAAATAAAAGTGACTGAAAATTTGAAATTTGTCTTGTGAAGAGTAGAAAACATTGTGAGAAAAGGAGAAAATGCTGGTTACCAGCATTTTCTCCTTTTCCCACAATGTTTTCTAAAGGCTTCTTTCCCAGGGGCGTCAAAAGTAGGGATTGTGTGGTAATGGGTTAACTCGTTTTAATATTTGTTTGACATCGTGGGACGCCGGTATATAAACGCATTGTTGAGACACGCCGTCTTTAACTAATTCCTGACAGACATGGCAGACAAGTTTGGTTTCCAGCCACGTTACGTAACATATTTTAAGTAAAAATAAATAGAGTGTGTATAGGCCTACTTTAAAAAATCTAGCAAAAAGAAAAATATCGGAATAATGTCATATTCTATTGTATGAAATATATTTAAAAAAAAAAAATCTAAATCTAGTCATGTGCCGCTAATGTATTTGACAAAGCGTGACTCACTCTAAATAAACCTTTTTTTTAGTGAAAAAGCTAAGTAAGTACTGCCCCCCCTTTTTTTTCTGATTTACACTATCCTAAAGGCAGATTTATCTAAAACATAATTTTTATATAATTATTATTTGTATTAAAACCAGACTGATAGTTTTATTTTACTTAGTTAGAGCTATGATCGTATGAAAAGGGAAGTTCTTTAAATCTCAGCACAAGAACAAAAAGAAAATGAATAAAATTAAATCAACATTATTATTATTATTATTATTATTATTATTATTATTATTTTATAATTATTATTTTCATTATTATTAAACAGCCACGTAGGAAGCATTTCAAGATTGGGGGGCTAACTTCGAAATACTGAGATTTTTTGCGTGGTAATTGCATTGCGCTAAAAACTCATATTTTAGTTACTATGATTTTCAAAATTATTGGGGGGGGGGCTGACCCCCCCCCGCCCCCCTGTTCCTACGGGCCTGTTAAATAATTGTTGTTGTTGTTATCATTATTCCTTTCTGTTATCCGTCTTACATTATATCTCCTTCATTTTTTTCCCCAAACAGAGAATAAACAATTCGGTATAAATACAGAATAATTTCCGCGACTGTTCGATTGTTTACATTTTTTAAAACTGATTTTAAGTTTTTACCAGACGACAAAAAATCGACTTGTCAAAACTGACAGCATTTGCAGACGGTAATTTTAATGAGACTAAAACGGTCGGATTTCGCTTTGATGGAACAGAAAGTTTTGTGTGAAAAGAAGAAAATACTGGTAGCCAATGGTTTCTCACTTTCTAACAAAGTTGGGTTTTTGTCCCTTTACAGGAGCAAATCGTCAGTTTACTACGAAAGCCTCGTAACGATAGCTCGTAACAAGTTGTAGTTACGAGGTTTTCGAAGTAAGCCGACGAAATTTCATCATTTGAGCCATATCTAGTTTATCGTTTGCATATGCTTTCCAAAATTTTGTCCTCTAGTAACGAATGAACGCCAGGAGTTTATTTCTTCACCAAATAAGCCCTGGTTTTCAACTTTGAGAAGAAAAGCTTTTGAAAACCTTGTGGGAAAAGGAGAAAATGCTGGTAACCAGCATTTTCTCCTTTCCCACAAGGTTTTCTCTCCTTTCTGAGACAAATTTCATAAATTTTCATAAATTGAGACACTTTAAATATGTCGTCTGCAAATGTTTTCAATATGGACCAGTCCAACATTTTGTCGTTTGGTATAGAGTTAAAACTGTGTAGTCATAAACTTTGAGAGGCAAGAAAAAATTGAAATAAACGAGGTAAACAAATCACATGTCACTTTTTTTTGTTTTTCTTTCAGCGTCGTCTGCTCTGTTTTTGGGAGCAGCCGAAACCTTCGCGCCATAAAAAATGGCGAGCGCATGTTTCTGTCATTCGAGGCCAATTAAAAGTGTGTTAAAAAAATAAGGGTCGACAGAGGAGAAATTTAATGGTTTTCAAACATGGGGCATATTTTAGGATGTATTTTATACATGAGCGATGGTTCGGTAAAAGGGGGCTTAATACACCACCGAAAATCCATGGTATCAACCAAGGCATCACATGCCTATGGGCCGGTAAAAGTCACCTTTTTTAAACAACCATACTAAAAATGAAGTAGACTGGTCCTTGGTTACACAAATATTTACAAATAGCGAAATGTATTGACCAGGTCAGTCTGCGCAGGCTGATCTGTGTCGATACTTTTCGCAAATGCATTAAGTCCCTTTTTTAAAAATCAATGCTAATAAATAGACATAAGTATACATATAAAAAATAAAATCAGCGAACCTCGATTTTTCGTAGTCGTCAAACATTGAGAATATCGATTAATAGAAAGCATTGGCAAGCTTTCCTTTTGCGACAGTATTTTCAAAAAATGGCAACCGTTAAGAAGAAGAAAGTTAAGATAAGCAAGAGGTGTTGTCTCGAGCCACAAATACGGTTTTGCTGTGAGATGAAGGGATAATTAGATCGTAATCTATCCAATAAAGTCGTGGACATTACACATCACAGGTCAGACTGCACGTTCTTTGCAGTAAGATCGCAATTCACATTGTCTGCCAAAGTTTCTATCGTCGTCTGGAGTAAGGTAGGTTATAATAAGTGCAGATCTAAACCTTTTTCCTTCGAAAATTCCATTTAATAAAAAGGGCGTAAAACCCTGAAATTTATCATAAAACGCGTCATTAAAATTGTTCAAGTGATTGCATTTTGTAGCGACTCATTTTTCGTAAAATTTATCAAAACGTCAAGGATTCAGTTTCGTTTCTGCCTTCCTAGAGAGAAAACTATTCCGTAACGACGACGATATTTTCTGTTTTTTTTTTTCAAAAAAGCGTTGAACTTTATGGCGACTGTTCTTTTACGCACCGTCAGACCTGAAACTACATGTAGTCGTAGATTATGTTTTAATTCTACAAGACTTCAATAACTACTTCATTTTTCCTCTTAAATTTTTTCTCGCGTTCTCTGTCTGTCTGTCTCTCTCTCTCTCTCTTTCTCTGTGTCTCTGTCTGTCTCTGTTAATCTGTCTGTCTCTGTCTCAACCTTTACTTGTCTATCTGTCCATCTGCCCTTATATCTGTCTATCTGTCTACCGTCTCACCCTCTCTCTCTCTCCGTCCGTCTTTTTCCTTTTAAAGTTGTTCGTGTAAAAATTCTTTAACCAGATTATTTTTCTTGCTCCAAGCCAGTTATTAGTATAGTTAAAAGTACGAATCTATACACTGCAAATATTTAAAGTTACAAATACGAGTTTATAAAAAATTCCACCGCCAGTCCGCCTTCAAATAGTCAACAGCCATTTCCAAAAGAACAAGCTTTATTAAGAGTTTCCAAACCGTTAATTTTCGTTCAAGGGTCGCCCGTTTCTGTTACAGATTTATTTTTTTTGCGGAAACCGTTTTCCCAATTCTGCGATCTTCAATCCGTCAACAGAGTACACTCTGTCAGGATCATTTTTCGCTCGTTTATTTCACGTGTATATTTCACTTGTCAATTTCAAAACCTGTTCTTTCGATAGCCTCGTAAACGCTCGTTTCCCGCTGTTTTTAACGGCTTATAATTTATTTAATAGTCTTTTAAGCAATTTCCCTCTTCATGGCAGTAACGGAAAAGAGCGTGTCTGTAGCGTTTTAGCACGTTGCCACCTTCAGCCATTTTTTTTATTTTAAAATCTGTCAAATGGCGATTTTATAAAAGTATTTCGGCAAAAGGAGAAATCGCTCGTTACGAGCGATTTCTCCTTTTACCGCAATGCTTTTATACAATTAATTATGAAACATAAATGCATGTTGCTTATATTCATATAAAAGAATAACCAGACTTTTCACAGACGTCTGCTGTAAAATTGCTCAGAAATGAATGATAAAATAATAAATTTAAGTTCGTAAACACGAGTGTATGCTAGGCACTTTCCGTAAGCACACAACGAAAACACCCATATAGAGCCGAATAAATTAAATTTGGCATTTCAAGCTGGTAAAAATAGATATAGATTCCATATTGCGCTTTGAAAGCTGTTTTTCCCCCGAAATATCACATCATAGTTTTTCTCGCCAAATACAAGTAAATATCAGTTTGAACGAAACCTGCAGTCTAATGTTGATCTAGAAATGTTAGAAAATAACCCTGTACTCTGAGTGGCTAATTAGACCCAAAAGACTAGTAAGTTTGCTACGAGCCTGGTGTCGTTCCATGTCTAAAATTTCACGTTTTAAAAGACTCTCTTTTCCGCCCTAGATTAAACCAAAAACATCTACTTTATTAAGATTTTTTTTTCTATTTGTTTGTTTTGACTCTACACAATTTCGATTTTAAATGACCATAAGGAAAAGCCTTTTGAAAACCTCGTGGGAAAAGGAAAAAATGATGGAAATTCTACCGTTTTAAAGACAAGAATCATCATTTCAACTTATCTTAATATGCTGCTTGCAACTACTTTAACCCATTACCACACAATACCTACTTTTGACGCCCCTGAAAAAGAAGCCTTTAGAAAACATTGTGGGAAAAGGAGAAAATGCTGGTAACCAGCATTTTCTCCTTTTCTCACGATGTTTTCTATCCCTCACGAGACAAATTTCATTTTTTTTCAGTCATTTTTATTTTATCGTCTGCAAATGCTTTCGATTTGGACAATCCTAAAATTTTGTCGTTTTGTAATGAGTTAAAAAAAAGACCAGTCTGAAATTCTGTCATTTGTTGAAATGTTAGAGCACTATAGGGTGTTAAATCTCTCTGCCACCAACGCCTGCCTATTTCCTCTGTGTGTTCCTCTGTCTGTACGTGTATCCGTCCGTCAGTCCATTTCTCCTGGTTCCTTGTCTGTGATTTTTTTGTCAAACTGATGATTGTTGCAAATGTTATACAGGGTTTCGTTAAACGTTTAATTAATGTTTATGTAACAGGTACGATTTACAGGTTGTAAATTTTGCCATGTTTCTTGTCTATACCTTTATCCCATCAACATACGGGTAATTAATTCCTTATCACACAACACAATTTTAGACTATTCCATAGTCAGTAGTTGGAGAAACAAGATTAACCCTTATGCTGCTAACCAGCAATTTCTCCTTTTCCCTCAATGTTTTCTACCCGACTGGAAACAAATTTCAGTTTTTGAATTACGTTTGTTTTGTAGTCTGCAAGTGCTCTCAATTTTGACTAGTCTAAAATTTTGTCGTTTGGTAAAGGGTTAAGCTTGAGAAACTAAAAGGGTATGAAAAAAGTTGAAAACGAGAAAAAGAACTAGTAACCATCATTTTCTCTTTTTTCAACAAGGTTTTCCATCTTCTCATAGACAAATCCCTAATTTTTATAAGTTATGTAATTGTCGTCTGCAAGTGCTTTCTATTTGGAGGAGTCTCAGATTTTATCGTCTGGTAAAAGGTTAACTCTTTACCAAATTACAAAATATTAGACTAGTCCAAATGAATAACATTTACAAACGGTGAAATGCACGTGACAGAAAAAGTCTGTGGAAAGGTAGAAAACATTGTGGGAAAACGGAAAAAATGCTGGTTATCAGCATTCTCTGAAATCCCCGGAGTTTTGTCAAAATGTTGTTTTTTTTCCAGGGTCTTTGAAAAACTGGGATGGTGTATATAGTAAAGAATAAATGTAAAGGTTTTGGAAGCCCGTTGCCTGTCGTGTCAAACATCGAACATTTTACTTGGTTTGTTTACAAAATACAAATTATCTGGCTTAAAACAGAGCAGAGCGATTGTATAATTGATTAATTCAGTGTTTTGTAAAGAAAGAAATTAAACGTATCTTTGGGGATTATCACTGTTACCCCATTTGTTTCTAATTAAATCGGAGGTGCCATATGCTTATATAAACGGTAGTTTGATCCCCAGCAGTTTTACGCCATGATTATGCGGCGTGCAATCCATTTTTCCCGCCAGCCTTTTAACTGTTTAATAAATGGCACAATTTTGGACATGTCCAAATTGAAAGCAGTTGCAGAGGACAAATAAAAAGTGGATTGAATGATGAAATTTGTCTTCCATAAGGTAGAAAACATTGTGGGACAAGGAGAAAATGCTGGTTACTAGCATTTTCTCCTTTTCCCATAATGTTTTCTTCCCTTCTGGAAACAAATTTCAATTCTTTAGTCATATTTATTTTATCGTCCGCAAATGATTTCAATTTGGACTAGTCCAAAACTGTGTCTTTTGGTAAAGAACTCACCCTCTTTTCTTTCAGTCATAAAGGCTACATGTGTCGTGAAAGAGCTAAATTATTGTTACGTGTAAAGAAAATGTTTTGCATAACAACACTATGGTGATAGTTTCGAATTTGTAATTCAAACTGCGGGCTGAATAATAGCAAAATTCATAGCTCCAAGGTTGATATGGTTCCACTTACAGTTACTACGTAAATAAATACATTATTATTTTCTTTTCCAGATCCTTCGTTAATGTCTCAGAGAAAATTTCCACCATCATTTTGGAACAGTAACTATTACGCACCTGGAACTTTTTATTCGGACTTTCAGTTCCCATCCGGACACTATCCCACTTCTTCAATCACAGGATTCTCCGGTTTACAAGACTCGTGGTTTTCCCGACTATCTTCCCAATCACACACATTTCACCACCGACCCATGCATTATGACTTTCCGTATTCATCTATGGGTGCCGGACGGTATAATTCGAACTTTAGTTCATTGTTGTTACAGTCTGCAAGGAGCGGTCATTTTACCGGAAGTGACTATGGGAAGGCAACAGACACGAAATTCAGGTACCCGGATTACAGACTTGGTGCAGACTACCCTGGACAGAATACCTTTCCAGGTAAACACTGTAAGAAAACATTTTGTTATACTTTTTTTAACTATTTACCAGATGGCTTAACTGTCAACTTGTCGATGTTGAAAGCATGTGCAGAGGACAATCACACTTTCTTTCAAAGGACCCTGACTGTTTGACTGGCTCAGTGCATGGATGTTAGCGTCTCTGGTTGGATGGGAAACAAAAAGTGTCCCAGATACATCCATTAAAGTCGTAGGCTTGGTATCGAACCTGATACCTTCGGATTTAGAGTTCAGGGCATAACCAATACACCACCGCAGTGCCACAGCATTGTAATCAACTCACAAGGTTCAATTATCTAGCAATATAGATCCTCCCTCCCACAATTTGACCTCCTCGTCAAATCAGCAGCGTATTGTTAATAGCAAAAATAATCACCTCAATTCGGTTCCAATTAATTATCAGGCCGGCCGACAATATGGCCATTATCCAGTAGATTTACAGTCGTGATAGTCGGCACCTCTTCGACCCCTAACTCCCTCTTAACTTTTTACCAAAAAATCCCGACTTTAAATGCCTCTGTGAAAGAAGCCTTTTGAAAACATTGTGGGAAAAGGAGAAAATGCTGGTAACCAGCATTTTCTCCTTTTCCCACAATGTTTTCCTCCCTTCCTAAATCAAATTTTAATTCTTTAGTCACATTCATTCTGTCGCCTGCAATTGCTTTAATTTGGACCAGTCTAAGATTTTGTCGTTTGGCAAAGAGTTAATTCTTTTCAAACCCGTAGTAAAATTTCAATTATTGCATTTTCAAACTTACTTCAGGGAAAAATATCCCCTAGATTAGAAGCAAAATCAGACTGCACGTTCTGCACCGTAAGGTCGTCAAAATTCGTCATTGTGTGGTCAAGTGTTAAAGACTCTTACCTAGGAGGCTTTTCAAAAATATTGTGGAAAAAGAGTAAAACGCTGGTTACCAGCATTTTTCCTCTTTTTCTGCATTGTTTTCTGTCTTTTCAGAGACAACTTTCAACATTTTGATAACATTTCGTTTGTCGTGTGCAAATGCTTTGAAAATTGGATAAGTCTAAAATATTGTCAGGTAAAGAGTTAACCAAACAGTCAGGGTTGACCCAATGTGCAGTAGAGTGCAAGAGCCCATAGATCATGTCTCTGTCAGGTCCTTTAGGTCTATGTATCCATCTTCATCCGGGTTATTGATGCCTTCTGTGTGATCTGCACCCTTATACTGCCCTTTCCAAGTAAAGCCACCTATGTAGACAGTGTGGATCAAGATCAGACTGCACATACGTGCAAACTGATCATTGATCTACACTCTCCGCTCTGCTAGAACATTCTGGACAAAACAACAAACATAACTAAAAGTATTTGTGTCTTATTATAGACTGAAAATATCTGTTTAGTTTTTTTTTTGCGCTCTAAGTGTTAATCGTTAGACCTTTGAGGGCAATTGTTCGAAGAGACATTTCCAGTCTAGAAAAAAAGACCTAATTTAATGCAATTTAAATATTGCTTCTAGCTACAGCGTTTCAGCTTAGCGAACAGTCTAAATCAAAGATCAGACTGCATGTTTTGTGCAGTCTGATCTTTAGCTACACTTGCGGCAATGGCAGCTTAAATGATGAAAGATACAATAAGGGTTAACAACGGGTCATTTCAGCTATGTTATTGCAAACCATCTGTGCATATGAAGTTGTCTGCATGGTCGAATGCATGTTTGTATAAGAGCACATAGAACTGTCTAGGAGTTCGATCAAGTTGGGGCAAATTGTAAACTGATTCTATTTCTCTTGATTCTACTATTTTAATCCTTGGCTGCTAAGCGCGACCCACTGACCTTCTGCGGACAGTGTAGATCAAGATCAGACTGCACAGAACGTGCAGTCTTATCTTTGATCTACACAATCCGATAAAGACATATTTTCCCGCTCAGAAATACATTTGAAATAGCCAATTTGGGATTTTGCTGCAGGCTTGAAAATTTCATTTCACTTATTTAGCGAGATAAGGATTATAAACGAACGTCAGTGATGCCATTTTAATCCAACATTGGCGTTTTCTTTAATATCTTACAAACTCTATGTCCATATTCACCCACAATGCCCTCTCATCTTCATTAGGAACTCTTCAGTTTAAGAGCGCGTTTAGGTTTATAAGATTTATAACCAGAACCATGCACAGACATAACTTAATGGCAACATATTGTTGGAGGAACTGACATGACTGCCTTGTAATATCTTTTTTATCAAACGAGTTGACTTAAAGTATACAACGTATGCCTTGGCGTGCGTCATTTACAATGGGGTGGGGGGACATCAATATATCGGCATTGTCTGGTGATTGACATCTTCGCGAGCCAAGGTTACGATCACTACGTGGATCTTCTTACCCTGGCTGATTGAGCCCGATTTCGAGATTCCTGCGATGCGCCCTCTATTGGATGCTTGTTATTACTCCCATTTACATAATATTTCTAACAGCCAATGAAATATCGTTAACAAACCGCTTACGAATACACATGAAGCAATAAATCCACGCGGATTTCCATGTTTACCTTCTATTCGAAAGGTAGCGACCTTATTCTATTTTTATCAAAGATGAAATGCTACGAGCGATTTCATTCGTTGCAGTTAGATCTGGCTGCATCCAATGAAAAAGCGTATCGGGGGAATGTAAAAATCAAGCTCGATCCGCCAAGGGTAGAGAGCGTAGTGAATCGGCCTTGGCTAGCGAAGATGGGTGATTGAGAACAGAATTTGATTTCATAATACAAGGGCACCGTACAAATTTATCATAAATCATGTTACATGTATCGCAACATCCCCAAGGGAATCAAGGATAATTTGTAAACAAAGGAACATATGTAACAATGCCAGGCTAATGTAACAGGACCAATATGTTATTCGGTGACCTTAAGTCTTTATTTGGCAAGGGAGATAATTTGACTTGAGGAATGACACCCGTCCAGTCAACGAGTATGATGAAATAATGCCACGTTAACACGAATGTGAGATTTTATTTATTTCATGGAACGTATGACAGACAAAATTAATTAGCACCATCAGCCTTAAGGACCTTGTCACAGGTCCATGTTTAGACATGTAGTTTGGTTTGAAATGTGTACATACACAAAAATATAGCACTGTCATTTGCATCAAAAGTAAAGAGAAAGAGTTTATAGAGGGAGTAAATCAAAATATTTCTGAACTGTTCATTGACATATGCTGCATTGCTGCATTTCTTGATTTTATTCAACATGAAAATTACAAAAAAACAAATCCGCAAGTAGGGGTATATGTCTTGGCAGCAACGATATAATTTTGGCGCGGAATGGCGAAGTAGTACAAATTTTGGTACGAGCTGTGGTTGGTTTTATGCGCTTATAACTTCAAAAATACCCAGAACATGGAGCCATAAAACGATAGTAAACTAGTGTATCATCAAACATAAGTCATGGGTTTTATATACTGCTAGAGGAGATTTAATGTGATAAAAAAAAACAATTAAATGCAGCTATCTTTATTATGGAGGCACATTTCATTGCAGTGTAATCATAAGTATATTTTAGACTTTTACTTCTCGTTTGTTATTCTTGTTATGGGTTATTTAACCCTTTACCAAACAATCCCTGGTTTTTACGACCAAGAGATAGAAGCCTTTAGAAACAATTATGGGAAAAGGAGAAAATGCTGCTAACCAGCATTTTCTCCTTTTCCCATAATTGTTTTCTAACCTGCTGGAAACACATTTCAATTTTTGAGTTCTGTTTATTTTGTTGTCTGCAATTGCTTTCAATTTAGACCAGTCTAAAATTTTGGTAAAGAGTTAATGTATTTTTTTGTTTCTACGTTACGAGAACAGTATCTTATCTAATTATATTGCACTATTCGTCGGGAGACAACTTAATTTTCATACCAAATATGCAAAGGATTAGTTGCAAGCAGACTAATAGAAAAGTATGGAATATTGTAATGAGTCTGACAGTGTGTAACAGTACAGTATGTCAAGGTTCCAGTCTCTAGTAGAAAACTAGTAAACTTGTAAAGCTTGAAGTTGTACTCTAGATAATTCCAGTTTTAACCCTTATCATGCTGAACAACAGAAAGGAAAACCCAAAGATTCGAAAGTGAAAACCCAGATATTGGTATATCAGTCATGTGATGGGGAATAATACCTTCTTATTGGTCAGTGTAGACACAAAACCAGACTGCACATTCTGTACAGTCTGATCTTGATCCCTGAAAGCTGTCCGCAAAAGACCAGCGAATCACGCATAGCAGCTCAGAGGTTACGATTATTTTTTTCTGCCGGTTGCTCTAACTTTAACAGACTGTAACACATTGTTGAACTCTCAACAATATCTATGTTTGACCTTGGCCGCTGGTTGGCCTTTAATTGTATTCTTCTTACTTACCTTTTACAATGTATTAATCTATATTGATTTAAACAACGTTTTTATACAATTTAAATATATTATATTATCAATGTATTCATTTGTTTACTAGATGAAGAACTGTGCACCTTCACAAAATGTCTTTTATCTTAGGACCAATCAGATTTACGGTCTGTATCCAGTTTGTACAATTTCTGAAACGAAAATGTGCCCTCCTTTTTTTTGGTCCCTTTTGCGCTATTTCATTTGAATGTTTCTTTATATTATTTTACAGGTTTGGAACCTACTGCAACAGAAACAAGTGCTGGAAGAGATTTGTACTTATATTAAACATCCATGAAGTTTACGAACCCTCACCTTACGTGCTGATAACTACGACGATAGTGTACATTATAAACATGATGTACGAATAAACTAGGTGACGCCACAGTCCCTTATATTCTAAACAGGAAGAAGTGCTGGAAGATATACATACTTGTACTAAATGTGCATGACGTTTACGAACTCTCACCTTAAGTGCGGATAACTACAACGATAGAGTACATTATAAACATGATGTACGAATCAATTAGGTGACGCCACAGGTCCTTATATTCTAAACAGGAAGAAGTGCTGGAAGATATACATACTTGTACTAAACGTGCATGAAGTTTACGAACTCTCACCTTAGGTGCTGATAACTACGACGTCAGAGTACATTATAAATATGATGTACGAATAAACTTGGTGACGCCACGTGTTCGGAGAGATTTCTTCTTGCAGAGAAAGAGGAAGACTGATTTTGGTAACAGGTAACACCGTAGGAATGGGAGGAAATGCTGGTAAGGAGAAATGTCAAGTTAACCGACACATTTCTCCCATTTCCCCACAATATATCTCTTGCTGGAAGAAAACCACCCATGACTGATACGTGGTGTAAAAATGCACTCAAAATGGAAGGGTCTAAAATTTGGCCGTCTTGTACGGGGTTAACCTTTTACCATATCCCGCAATTTAACAACCTTAGGGAAGACGGCTTCTGAAAAACTTTGTGGAGAACGGAAAAAACGCTGGCTCCCAGCATTTTTTTCATTTCTCCAAATTTTTTCTACACCTCCAAAGAGAAATTTCAGTCTTTGAGTCACATGTAATTGGTCGTCTAATAAAGCTTGCAGTTTGGATCAGTATAAAATTCTGTCTTCTCGTACGGAGTTAACGGGTGGTCAGAGTAGTGCAAGCCATGTGCCTTACTGGCTTTGAACGGCTTGTAACATTAATGTATGTTTCCCATTAGATCTGCTGGCATCAGTCCTTATCAAATATTTCCTAAAGTGGCGAAGACAACCATCAAACTTTGCTCAAATCCAGTCCATCTTCGTCAAATATTGACTTGACTTAAACTGTTGATCATTTTGGCGTAAGTGGAAGAGTCATTTACTCATATTATTCTTTGTTCAATGAGTTGTCCGGTGGGAAATTAACACTGAAAATATTCTTGGAAATGGAGAAAATGCTGATACGAGAATTTTCTACCTTTTCAGAGAAAAAAAATCAATCATTTCAGACACATTTGATCTGTTGTCGTCAAACGCTTTCAATTAGGACAAGTAAATTTTTGTCATCTGATAAAGCGTTAACTCATTACCAAACCTCAAAAATTTTAGCTTGTCCAAATTGAAAGCATTTACAGATGACAAATTAAAGTGACTGAAAATTGAAATTTGTTTTGTGAAGGGTAGAAAATGTTGTGGGAAAAGAAAATGCTGGTTGCCAGCATTTTCTTCTTTTTCCCACAATGTTCTCTAAACGCTTCTTTCTCAGGATCATGAACAGTAGGGATTGTGTGGTAATGGGTTAGAATTGTGTAATCATTTCATACGTTGTGGAATAAAACAACATAACATTTCTAAAATGGTGCTGTTAATATTCTTAAAATTATTGTTTTTCTCCATTTTGATCTCGGCTGTTTTCAAAGAAAAAAATCGAGGAATTGTCGTAGCCATGGCGTCGTTTTCTGTAATTTATCGTTGTGCAAAAAGAACGTTGACATTATCATCTCTGTCGTTATTGAATACATTTACTTCAAACTCGGTCAAGTTCTTTCAAAAAGGGAACCCATAAAACATAGACAGGCAATCATGAACCCGTAAAACATGGACAGGCAATCATCATATTATTTTCGACGAATTTATGCTACTTTTTTTACTTAGAATTTTCAGTAACTTGGACCTTTTGTAAGTACATGTATCTCCGTAATTAATGAATACATCAACTTCAAATTTGGTTAATTTGTTAACTTTCAAAAGGGAATACATACAATGGCAGGTAACTATCAAAATAAGTTTGACACAGCTATGCCTCATTTTAGATACATGCATATAATATCACTGAAAATCATGTAACTTCAGCCGTGCGTTGGCGCCACCATACGGTGCTCTTGTTTTTTCTTGTATCACATATTTTATATATGTGATATTTTTGTAGAGATGTTATGAGAGTATGTATGATTATTTTCTAATAAAATATGAAATTTATTGACTTATTATTATTATTATTATTATTATTATTCAAGTCTGACACTGGCTAGAGTTCCTGCT
The DNA here is from genome assembly GCA_943736015.1 of Tridacna crocea. Taxonomy (NCBI): domain Eukaryota; kingdom Metazoa; phylum Mollusca; class Bivalvia; order Cardiida; family Cardiidae; genus Tridacna; species Tridacna crocea. The sequence goes on from OX031060.1 coordinate 25,990,610, forward strand.
GACGGCCAGTCAATAGTTTGTAGTTCAAGCATGTATACCTTGTTTGTGACATGCGCTTATTAATACTTTTCGTATTTACAAGATCCTAAAGGGAAGGCTTTGAATAGATTGGGGAAAAGGACAAGATGCTGGTTACCAACATTTTATCTGTTTCCACAATATTCACTGTCCTTTAGGTCGTTCTCCATCGTTTGAGCCACAATTATTTCCGTATGTATAAGCTTTCAAACACTCTATCACTCTGTGAGGAGACAAAATGGATTATTTCTCAGAAGGGCAATGACATTTCAGACTTTTCCATATTGAAAACACTTGCATGGCCACAAATTGAAGCGACTCAAATAATGAATTATGTATGTCCAAGGTAAGTTAGAAAACACTGTTGTAAAAGGAGAAAAAATACTGGTGACCAGAATTTTCTCCTTTTTGTACTTTACTAAGAACCTTCTACCTCATTTCCGTTAAAATATGGCATTGCTTTGTAAAGGGTTAACCCATTACCACATATCCCTACTTTTGACGACCCTGAGAAAGAAGCCTCTAGAAAACATTGTGGGAAAAGGAGAAAATGCTGGTAACCAGCATTTTCTCCTTTTTCCACAATGTTTTCTACCTTTCACAAAACAAATTTCAAATTTTTGATCGCTTTGATTATGTCCTCTGCAAATGTTCTCAATTGGACAAACCTAAAATTTTGTTGTTTGGTGACGGGTTAAGAAACGATTTTCGGACAATGTCGTTAAATGATAGATGGTTATATTGATGATGTAGCATTAAAACCAAAATCTAATTTGAAAGTACTCACTGTTTACTCACAATGAAACCAAGAAAGACTCATCCTGATAATCCCAGATTAGCATAACATGGCCTAGATTTTACAGAAACTATTAAAGGGACATTAAACCCTATTTCGTCTCGCAAGCTAAAAAAAGCTGCTTATTTTCATTCGCACGCAGAGTTTGATTTTAAAATTAAAACGAAGTTAAAAGGACAAGTGCAAAACACGAATTCGGGAAATCAGCGAGTCTACTTGTAGTTTAAACGGAGGTTTTCCTTATTTGTTAGTAACGGTATGGCTGCTTTGGCATAACAAGGGACCAAAACAAGGGACCAAAACTTTCCTTTACCCGGTAAAACATCGTTTGGTTCTTAGTTTAACCCTTTCCCAAACGACAAACTTTTGGACTAGACCAAACTGAAAACATTTGCAGACGACAATTCAATTCAAAGATGATATCTATGATAGGGTAGAAAACATTGTGGGAAAAGGAGAAAATGCTGGTTCCCAGCATTTTCTCCTTTTCCCACAATGTTTTTAAAAGGCTACTATTCCAGACCCTTAAAATCCAGGGATTGTTTGGGAAAGGGTTAAGGTGTAGTATAGCCGACTGTAGTTTTGAAAATCATGGGTTCGAGTCCAGCTTATGGCAATTTTTACCCATGAGTAAAAAATGCCACAAGCTTGTTTCGAGATAGCTTGAACCCACAGGTGCCTGACGTGTCTGGTATCATACCATCCCTCTATATAGACATAATATAATATTATATCTATACAGAGGGATGCTATGATACCAGACACGTCAGGCACCTGTGGCTTGAACCCATGTTTTTTTTTTTTCTTTGGTTTATGTTCACCACTTAGGGTGAAAGCATCAACTTTCCCACCCCATAGCAATACTGGATCAAAATTCGGGTTAATGCACCTTTACAGAAAGAATATTATTCAGTTTCCTCGATGAACCCCCAGAAACCAGAGCTATAGAAACTGTTACAAGTTTTCTGCAAGAACAAAGACACAGTCAAATGAATCCTATTACCTCGCGATATAAATAAAAGAAGCTTATTTATTTCAGGTTTTCCTCATTGAGACAAGAATTTCGGATCTAGTAAAATCCGGGTAAACCTTTGACGATTTGTAATAAAATCGTAAACGTCAGATTACAGGAAATAGTTTACATTTCTTACGGATTTAAACAAATCAGACGTACAGAGCTTTTCGACAAAAAAATGTTGAACTGTCTCCAAGGTAATTCTCTTATTCATACTCCCGTATTTTCGCTGTATCATCAGTGAAGACGGTGGGAAACTTTTGCGAAAAATTGACGAAATCCGTATAGGTTGTAATTCATAAATTGCAACAATGTTTTATGCTTGCCAGCGTATGCCTTGTTGCATCTGACTGAACCCATGACAATTTATGTGAAACTCTTTCCAGAACAAGCCCTGGTTTTTACATGTCTGCAGTAAAAGTCTTTTGAAAACACTGTGGGAAAAGGAGAAATTGCTCGTAACGAGCAATTTCTCCTTTTCCCACAGTGTTTTCTACCCTTTTTGAGAACTTTCTGTCATTGTCTCCAAATCTAAAATTGTCGTCTGCAAACTCTTTTGGTTTGGAAGAGTCCAAAATTTGTCGTTTGGGAAAGAGTTAACCATATCATCGCAATAGACGAAATGGATGGTTTTGCATACCACCGTTACCAAGATCAGACTGCATAGATTAAGCTGTCTGATCCTAGATCTTAGAAATTGTGTATTTGTAGAACGCCATCTTGCTGGTGAAATAGGTTTTATGGATTCACAATTATGATTTTGATAATTAGCTTGGTATAACGGGGATGCATTGAACCCCATTTTGTCAGAGCATGGCCCATAATGCTTTTGTGAGTATTATCCCATTACCAAACGACAATATTTTAGGCTTGTCCAAATCGAAAGCATTTGCAGACGACAAAATAAAAGTGACTGAAAATTAAAAAAAATGTTTTGTGAAGGGTAGAAAACATTGTAGGAAAAGGAGAAAATGCTGGTTACCAGCATTTTCTCCTTTTCCTACAATGTTTTCTAAAGGCTTCTTTCTCAAGGTCGTCAAAAGTAGGGATTGTGAGGTAATGGTTTAAGGAACCGTGAATGAAATCATTGTGACAAATTAAGAAAAATGCTCACTTCAAGCTGTTCCTCGGTTTCATAAAGCGTTGGCATTTTGCTTCATCAGCGCTTTCAGAATCATTCTTTCAGCAAAAAATTTTAGATTTTCGGGAAAAGTGTTTTTTTTAACCATTAAAATGAGCCATGCTCTGTAAAAAAGGAGGCTTAATACATCTGCAAAAAGTTTTCGTTTCGTGTTAGCCTGCGCAGTCCTCGCAGGCTGACCTGAGTTGAAACCTTTTGATTTTGGTCAATTTTGTGCTTGTCAAAAGACGATTTTTATCTGAAAATTCATATTAGTTGCTAATTATGTGATGACTTAAATTGCTTTGCCATCATGTATCACAGAAATGCACTTTTACCCACTTTTGCCCGAACAAAAGCACTTGTGGACGACAGATCAAAATGTGTCTTAACTCTTCACCACACTATCTCGACTTTTAACGACCCTGAGGAAGAAGCCTTTTGAAAACATTGCAGGGAAAGGAGAAAATGCTGGTAACCAGCATTTTCTCCTTTTCCCACAATGTTTTTCTATCCATCCCAAGACAAATTTCAATTTTTGAGTCACGTTTATTCGTTGTCTGCAAAACTTTTCACTTTGGACAAGTTCAAAATTTTGTCTTTCGATAAAGAGTTAATTGATGAGCTAGGACTTTTACGGGATATTAACATTAAAGAAAAACGAGAAAACGCTGATTACAAACTTTTCCTCCTTTTCTTCCACAGTGTTTTCTAATACATCTGTTTCATTTCTCTAAATTGTTAAAACGCACGATTGTTCGGTAAAGAATATTATGTTTTGAATAATTTAATAGTGGGGGAAAGGTTGTTGTTTTTTTTTTCATCAGAGCAAATATTCATACTATGCTTCTATAAAAGAATTCCTGGACGATGTGGAATTTTATAAAGTCATAAATTTCCGTATGAACTAATTTCACTTGTTGCAATGACCCATAAAATAACCGTTTAATTGTCGGTGGGAGGGGGGCAACCCAAACTTCCAAGGAACTGTAAAAGCCGAGGGGTCCATGTAAACACGGGACCTGACCAAGCGTCCCATTGCCGGCTGACATTTTTATTACATATTAAACCCATTAGCACACAATCCCTACTTTTGATGACTCCGAGAAAGAAGCCTTTAGAAAACATAGTGGGAAAACGAGAAAATGCTGGTAACCAGCATTTTCTCCTTTTCCCACAATGTTTTCTACTCTTCACAAAACAAATTTCAAATTTTCAGTCACTTTTATTTTGTCGTCTGCAAATGCTTTCAATCTGGACAAGTCAAAAATATTGTCGTTTGGTAATGAGTTAAACCCAGATTACCTCATTTAGAGATACCGATTCTACTGTTCTGCCTGAACACTGACTCAGCCGGTAAGGACAGGGCTGTAAACCAGGGGGTTACTGGTTCGATTCGACAGCTCGAATATATTTCTTTTTGACTGATGATAGTCGTTGCAACAAGATTTACTTCTCTCTCACGGCTGATTATTTTCTGGAAGATAGTTAAGTCAGAAATCAGGCAATAACTTGGAAGTTGTGGTAAAAACAACCTCGGAAAGCCAAAGGTAAGTGTACAGGCAGTAGATATTTAACTGTAAAATCGTTCAAAACGGTGTTGAATATCGCACAAACAAACCAGTACTCTTGTGCGTCATATTTGTAACGTTAGTAGTTGGTTCAGAAATGATTCGTACCTTGATGTTTAAACTACAGTAGTTCAATGGATCCAAATTTGGTTATAGAGCTGGTTCCAAGCCTGGTTTCGAAACTGATACCACGGTTCCACAGTTGCTTTTATTCAAAACTAGTTCTGGTAATTGTTAAAGTTGCTCCGTACTTGGTTTTAAAATTTATTTGAAAATTGTTCTGCAGTTAGTTCCAAATTTGACAGTTACATGTGCCTTTTTCCTAGATTAGTTCCAAATTTGACAGTTACATGTGCATTTTTCCTAGATTAGTTCCAAATTTGACAGTTACATGTGCATTTTTTCCTAGATTAGTTCCAAATTTGACAGTTACATGTGCATTTTTTCCTAGATTAGTTCCAAATTTGACAGTTACATGTGCATTTTTTCCTAAATTGGTTCCAAAAGTGATCCCGGCATTGATTTTATTATTGATTCTTAAAAATAGTTTCAAGATTTTTACCTTAATTGGTGTTGAAATCAATTTCAAAACTGGTTCTAAAATTTTGTTGCAAATTACGAGGTCTCGTAGGTCCCGAAATTAATTTCGAATTAGATTTCAAAAAAGTGGATCTGAGATTGGTTGCAAAACTGGTTATGTTATTGGTTTCAACGTTGGTTCTAAAAATGTGAAAGTTTTCCTTGAGTAATTGGCACTCAAAATGATTCCGAAATGGTTGTAAAATTGGCTGTGATATACTAGTAAGTGGCAAAGTTTGACCAAAATAAGTACCAAAACTGGTATTTATGCGACACATATAATTTCTTAAATAAAGATCAATGTACAAAATAACGCGTATCGGCATTACGACCATAAATTACAGTCACGTAGGATCTGGCAGCAGTTGGTATTTGAGATGAAACTTTATAAGACAATTCTAGAAAACACAATTTGAAAATATTAACTCTATCTTCAAAATTTTGGCTAATGTCTTTTTCAAGAAAATTAACATGAAATAAATGCCCTTTAATATGGTTTGTGGCTATTTTCACACTACCATATTTATACATTCATTTTTTTTTAAATATATGAATATGGTGGTGTGAAAATAGTCACAAAATGTAGAAGGCATTCATTTCATCCTAAATTTCTTGAAAAATGCATTAGCTGAAATATTGAAGACAGAATTAATAATTCTAAATTGTGCACCATTCATTCCCTTATAAATATTAACTAGATTTACAAAAAAATTGTTAACGAGTTTCTGATGAGCTAAACAATGTTTTTGTTTTTTTGAATAAATAATAGGTGAGATATGTAATACCAATTATGCACACATTTAAGTTTCCGTGAAATAGAGGATAACCTACTGGTTATTTTTGATATGAAAAATATCTCACGAGGATGCCTTGTTAGGCGTTGAAAAAACGAGTGCGAAGCACGAGTTTTTTTTAGTCTCTTACGACGCATCCGAGTGAGATATTTTTCATATAAAAACTAACAGTGGATTATTCTATTTATTATATACCTTATTAACGTTATTATTTTTAATTTTTCGTTTGAAAGTCGAAAAAAATGTAGTCGAAAAAAAAAAGTAGTTCCTAAATTACGGCAGGAAGTGAAAGTGAAAGTTGATATCGTCACTAGTGATGATATCAAAATTTATTACACCGGGAAATTCCAGGATTTCACTGCTAGGTATATAATAATGAAAATTCATTCACTCCTTATCAACAGCAATATAGGTTTGAGTGCAGATTTTTGTGTTTTCATCGAGATATAAAATGCAATTGCCTTATTACACGGCAAACAACGCCCGAAGGGCGTTATGTTAAGCCATGTAATAAGGCAATTGCATTTTATATCTCGATGAAAACACAAAAAACTGCACTCAACCCTTATAATTGCACTCGCTGTTCTCTTGAATCACTTTTCGAAAATGATAGAGAGACAAAATCACGGACAAATACGACAGTAAATACGAGTTAATTTCCTTCGCGGATACTTGGTAGAACGGGCATGAATACATAATCTATTTTAGCTTTTCAACATTTCTTTTTGGTCGAAGGCCTCCTTCTAGGGCACTCTGTGCGTTCATACAGAGCGCGTAGATCGCCCCAGATCGCTGCCGGATTGGTGATTATGAAAACACTCAGATAACAACCAGATGACGCTCCATCGGCAATCAAGTAACGACCATTGAGATCCGATTGCTATTGAACAGTACATATTCACTATTGTAGCCTCGCTAGGTGTTGCGACCTTGTGCGACCTGTTTTCGCTCCATCAGCGACCCGAGGCTTTGACCCTCCTTTCGCTCCTTCTCCTGGGTGGCATACTGTAGTTGACTAAAGAATTTATTGTACCTACACTAGGTGGTCTCCAAATGCGAAATGATGATATGATGACTTTGTAGGATTAAGGTCCCTCTGTGCTCGAGGCATATACTCGTATGGTATGGACCATTAGAGAAAAAGAATCGGAAACAAGGAAATCCGGTTACAAGCCCCGAGCTCTTCTTCGAATATACCTCCTTGGTTCCTTAACGTGCCCAGTATAAAGCACCGATACACGCGAGGGTTCCACCTCTTGGTTCCAAACCAGTCCACCATGTGGAAAATACAAGGTGACTCAGAAAGGTCCTGGTTGAGCCGGGTATCGAACTTCGGGCCTCAGGATTGAAAGTCCAGCTTTTTACCACTGCACTGCCGGCCTGAGAGACAGACTCTCCGTTACGTAGTCCTCCAAAAGCGCGATCGGAGCGCCATCATATCGCCACTTGATCGTAATGGAGTGCTATCCTATCGCCACTTGATCGTAATAGAGGGCTATCATATCGCCAATTGATCGTATGGGAGCGCGCGCGATCATATCGCCACTTGATCGCTACGGAGCGCTACTGCATCTCTGATGGTCGCTATCGGATCACATAGGAGCGCAATGACTGGCGTACTGGAGGAACATTTGCGCTCTTGAGCGATCCGATAGCGCTCCATTTACGATGTTTACGTTCAAGTTGCGTTTCGATAGCGATTTAAGCGATTAAGTAGCGATGTGACGGAGTTCTGAACAGAGCGCCACGGATCTTGGCGATCTTGGCGATCCGTTAAAGATCTGTTAACGTTCTTGGCGTTCTTGGAGCTCTGCATGGCGATCTACGGCGCTCAGTCAGAGCGCCGTGGATCGCGGCCTAGTGGAATGGGGGTATTAGCGAGTGAGCAAGTATATCCACCCACCCATTCAGCCATGCACACACACACACACACAGGCATCCCGCACACTTTTTCATCACATTCCCCCCCCCCCCCCCAAAAAAAAAAAAGCTTTGTTGTCACCACTTGATCATTACTTTGGCACATTAGTTACAAATTATTTAAACTTGAAATTCTGAATTGGGGAAATTGTAGAATTAGAAAAGATGTTGAAATTTTTAACACAATGAAACATAACGATATTGTGAACAACATATACTAGTAGCAAAATATTTACTTATATTGATATGTAAGGTATGTTGGGGGATGACAACGACCCTCACATACCGATAGACATGGCAATTAAAAGCTTGGGGAAGAAAAGATATTTCACAAAATATATGTCATAATATGCAAAACAATGTAAGTACAAGGGGTACTGTCAAATTTTAAAAGATCTACGAAATTACGTCACAAATGGCATCAAAGTCTTTATCTCAAATATATATGGGATAAGAAAATTGGTAACGGGTACATTGCACTTAAAACAGGGGCGGTTATGTTATAAAGTCGCTTTTGCTTTGATTCATACAGATCAGACTATAAAGAAAATGTATTTTAAAACAAGAAATCTATTATATTTTTATTTATATAGTTTACTAGATCTATAGCAATTTTTTCTTTTAGCCAAACGACAATGTTTAGACGCGTTTATCTTTAAAACGACTTAAAATGAGAGTTTTTGAACTCTTTCATTTTGAAAAAAAACATACAGATGATAAATCAAATGTGCCTCAAATGATAGGATCTGTTTTTGAAAGTGTAAAAAAAATGTGGGAAAAGGAGAAAATGCTGTTTATTAGAATTTTTTCCTTTCCCTACAAGTTTTTTTTTTTTTCATATGTTATATTTTAAAGTGGTGAAGGATCAATGATTTCAAAACATAATATAAAAAAAAAAACAACTGACAAGCCTCGAGTCAAGCCTTGTTTGCAGGGACTGGATGGAAACCAGTCACTGTTCTCAGGGTGTTGAAATTACGAAGAAAATGACACTTCATAAAAAACGGCTAGCTGTCATTAAGTGTCAAAGGCGAACCTGGGAAAGTATAACTTGACCACACGGGGCTTGTTCGCTGTGGGATCTTTCTGTTATAGACATAGAAACAGAAGAATTAATTGGCCGTTAAACGCAGTACTGTTGAAATGATATATGTGTATGGGATCCCCGTAGCTCTGGCACCTTCAACGCTACTTTGAGCACACAACTTTTCAACACGTTCTAAAATTATTCTTTTTTTTTCAACAAATTGATTTGCCTGCCACTTTCTCTTCTTATTTCTGTTCTTATTTTTCTTTTTGGTACATATTTAGATGTTAATGTATTTATATTTCTTATAATCAGTCTTTGCATAAACAGGTACAGACTGCTTAGAAATAGCATGTAACTTTTTTTCGGGGAATTTAGAGCACCAACATCTCGAACATGTTACTTTAATGTTAACCAATATTTGAACCATGCTCTGGATTAAAGCATCTTAAAGACTCGGACATGCAAAAAAAGTGGTATTCATCCTCAACGTCAAGACAATTGATTTTAGGATGCCAAAAGGTATTGTGGAATTTACATAAAGAAAAAGACTCGTATCTCCCTTAGTTCATTCAACATACTCAGGTTGTCAACAGAGTGGCATCATTAAGAGGAAAGGAGTCAAACGACGCCGTCCTTCAAGAAAATCATATGAAAAATAGCACTCTAATGTTCCATATTTCGGCTATTGCTTTTTTCAAGAGTTAGAAACACTTTATACTTCTAGAACATTTTTTAGCGTGTACAATGCAGCCATATTATTATACTAATCAATTAGTAATAAACTGTTTTAATTGTTCCCTACGGAATTCAAAGTGTCAATTTGTTGTTCAAGAAAATAATATCATAGAAAATACAAAATTAACAAGGGTGTGTCCTTTTGCGAGAATATTATTATTAATTTTTGTTATTGCTGTTGTTGTGCTGTTTTTTAAACCGGTCTGCTGCACGACGAATATTGGATGACAGTTAGAGGGTAACGACTTAAAAGTCTATTAGTGGCACAAAACCTGCTCATTATACCCCTTTCTCATACAAGTAAGTTACTGAAACACGTACATGTCAAAATAAGTTCATCAATTTCGCCAGACATCCAATCAAACAATATCAAAAGGAAAATGGACCAGGTCTAGATAAAAAGTATAGCGAAATTTACTGAAATGAACGAGACTAACTTTCTTTCTAATTTCAAAACTTCAGTAACATTTCAGTCAACACGAAATGGCAACATCAATGGGAAAGAAGTCAAAAGACGTCACACTTTTTGAAAATGGGATCACAGAATATACAGGATTAACATGGTCCAAATCAGTCACGGTTTTAAATGTCCGTCAACAGCTAACGTTTGAATTCATGGATTAGGGTGTTATCCGCGATTAAAAGATTGGCGGATACACGTGAATTAAAGGAATTATCGAGGGAACATGCCATGTAACTCAGTGACGAGCGTTGTCTATGAAAGTAGACTGACGTCCGGGCCCGTATTCAGCACCCTTTCTTAATAACATTCTCAGTCTTATTCTCCAAATTTGTCCAAAGTTGTTGAAATTCACATAACTTCTGATTGGCTAAACCGAATGGTTTAGCCAATCAGAGGTTATGTTAATTTCAAAGAAAATTATGGATAATACGACTAAGAAAGTTCTTAAGAATGGTTGGTGAGTACGGACCCTGATATTGTTGCAATTGCTTGATGCCAGCTTTGGTATGAGTTTGGGTTCTATTCTGTCAATGTGAAGAGCTGGCGTTTGCTGTTTCGTCCTTACAGACCGCAAAATAGTGGATTCGATCCGCATACCCTCTGCAAATCATTTTCTTCAATCAACCATGTTAAGTTTATCAAAGTGAACCAATAACCGCTCTCTCCATGGCGTGATAAAGACAAGCGAGAGTTTCAGAAATAAAGCACTGGAATGGAGGTACTATTTTTGTTGACCTATTCACTCTTGATTGCTTTCCATGGGGGTGGAGTGGGGGGTGGGGGTGGGGGGGGAAAGTTAATAAGGCATCTATCGTCGGATTTTATTGGTGGAATGTTCATCAGACTTTTAGAAGACCAGAGTGAAAAAATGCCCGTAGGAATCGGTAGACTAAACTGTGGTTAAGTAATTTCCCTTTTTTTTACTGCGTGTATAAACAGTCAACATTTTCGCGTGTTTGCTCTGTTAGCTGAGATTAGGATTATTTCATTGCAAGAGAGTATATTCGACAGGGTTGGGTAACAACTCCAAGCTACAGTAGCAAGGCCCCTTAGCCTACAGTTGAACTAACCCTTTCTCAAACAATCCCTGGTTTTAACGAACATGAAAAAAAGAATCCTTCTGCAAACATTGTGGGAAAAGGAGAAAATGCTGGTAACCAGCATTTCCTCCTTTTTCCACAATGTCTTCTTCCCTTCCAAAAATTAATATTAATTTTTGAGTCACATAAATTTTGTCGTCTGCAAATGCTTCCAATTTGGATTAGTCGAAAATTATGTCGTTTGGTAAAGAGTTAAGGACAATATTATAACAAAGAATGGAAAAAAAATGATTCAGTATTTTTCACGGTGCATGACTCAAACGTATATGAGTATGAATGCATATACATTTGAGTCTTGCACTGTTTCTGAATAGTAGAAAATATTTTGGGAAAAGGAGAAAATGCTGGTAACCAGCATTTTCTCCTTTTCCCACAATATTTTCAAATTGCAGTTTCCTATTATCATTAAAACTTTTAGTAATGTGACTGAGATCTACCATGGAGAATTCTACATTTTTGTCCTCTAGTAAGGATTTAATTATTGTGCAGTCTGAAAATCAACTTTGGCCGTAAACTTCCTGTCTCGCAAACCGAAAATAATTTTATTTTCGTGTTTCTCTCAATAAAGACATTCTAGCTTTCGTCTGATGCCTTAATTTGTCTTTAATGGACTTGTAAACGGGCGTAATTCTGAAAAGAAATTCGGGGAAAAAAGCCCGAAAAGCTCCACGAAGTCTGACTTCACTTTATTCATTAAGCTCAAATATTCAGCCTAATGGGCGAAATCCCTGTGCTTTTAAACCTGGAAAATAACTTGGAGCTGTGAACGTAAATTAAGTCACAAACATTGTCATATTTGACATTTTTCAGATTTCCAAGACAGAAATACAAACAAGTTTCGATAATTAAGCGCATGCCGACATGTGCAATCGTTTCGGGTTATATAACTTTTTACTCGGTGTTGTCGTGTTACTCTCTACCCTGTGATATTTACTTCTTTTCATGCGGTTTAAGTGGTAAAGTAACTTTTCTTTTCTTTTACAGATGCTAGTTTTCACTCTTGTCCATTACCATCAGTTTCCTTTATTTAAGCGCCAGTTAACTGAACAACGATATTCAATAGTTATATTGGTTAACCCATTACCACACAATCCCTACTTTTGACAACCCTGAGAAAGAAGCCTTCAGAAAACATTGTGGGAAAAAGAGAAAATGCTGGTAACCAGCATTTTCTCCTTTTCCCACAATGTTTTCTACCCTTCAATAAACAAATTTCAAAATATCAGTCACTTTTATTTTGTCGTCTGCAAATGCTTTCAATTTGGACAAGCCTAAAATTTTGTCATTTGGTAATGAGTTAAAGCCGTTTTGAATGTGTCGCACAAAATATCGAAGTAAATCCAAGGTCTGATTGCATAAACTATGCTGTCTGATATTTGACTACGCTGTCAACGAAGATACCTTTATTGCCTTAACTCTTTACTACATGAGAAAATTTTAGACTGGTCCAAATTGAAAGCATTTGCAGACGACAAAATAAAAGTGACTGAAAATTTGAAAATTGTTTTGTGAAGAGTAGAAAATACTGTGGGAAAAGGAGAAAATGCTGGTTACCAGCATTTTCTCCTTTTCCCACAGTTTTCAAAAGGTTTCTTTCTCAGGGGCGTCAAAAGTAGGGCTTGTGTGGTAATGGAATAAGGGTACCAAACACAATAACTTGCTTCACGTGCAGCAAGTAAAATATATATTTGAATATCTACATAAAAAATACTTCACAATTTTCCGCGGAGTGAAAGGGTCGGCTAACATTCCGAATTATGTACAAACATTCTTTAATCTTAAGGCTGTATTAGCTCGTGTTTTTTTTTTCTTTCAATTTTTCAAAACAAATCTAGGGAACATAATGTCTAAAGCTTTTACCACACGGCACAATTTTTTAACCATCCAAATTGAAAGCAATTGGAGATGACCATTTCATAGTGCCTCAAATGATACATTTTTTCTTTGATACGGTAGAATACTCTGTGGCAAAAGGAGAAAACGCTGGTTACCAGCATTTTCTCCTTTTTCCACAATGTTTTCAAAAAGTTCGTTTCCCATGGTCGTCATTAAAAGTCGTCATTAAGGGGGAAAAGGGTTAATTTTCTCCTCACATCGACTTTTAATGTACTTACCCTCATGACTGATGGGGAAACTATTTCCATGACAATTGTGACAGGATGTCAGAGGAATATAGTATTTCGTCTTGTATTCACTTACTTTTCCAAATTCAATGCTATTTTAAGATTTGATTCTAGATCACTGTTTCAACTCTAGCCGTCCGATCGGCCGAGGCAAAACGTGTATAAAATATTTCCAAATGTTGAAGTGATGGTGACCTGCGAGTAGTTATTTTAAAAGCTTGGCCGATCGATAAGGACGAGTATGATTAACCAATCAAATTCGTTCAATACATTTACTGTTGTATTACAATTTCCACTTCACGGTGGGAGTGGAAGAAAAAGTTCTTGATTCCGTACTATGTACCAAATCGAAAATAAATTGCCAAGAAACATGAAAGTAACGAGTCTACCACCTAATCGATTCAAATTAATATTGGTGAAACCCAGGATATACATAAATATGTGAGTTGTCACCGTATATGACGGAAACACTTTTCGAAGCGGCATTTAACATCAATCAATCGATCAATCGATCAATCAATCAATCAATCAATCAATCAATCAATCCAAGTTAAATTACCGTGAAAAGAAAAAAAAAAATACAAATGACTGAGCTGATACTCGGTAGGCAATACAGTTGGACAGTGTTTCTTTACCCTTAGCTTGCTAAGCGCTGCTCAAGGAACTTTTGCGGACATTGTAGATCAAGATCAGACTGAACAGAAAGTGGAGTCTGATCTTGAATCTACACTGTCTGATGAGGAGATATATTCCCCCCAAAATCTTTGAAATAGAAATATTATGATTTTGAAAAGCTTCGTTAACCCTTTTCCAAGCAACAAACTTTTGGACAAGACCAAATTGAAAGCCTTTGCAGACAACAATTCAACTCTTGCAGAGAAAGCCAAGGACCAAGCGATCGGTAGACAAATTTCGTATTATTGCGCCAATAGAAGGCTATGAGCGAGTTGAGCTATTTTCATTCAAAAATTAGTATTTCCACGATACATGGCCTCACCCAATGTATTTTAACATGCCATTTCCAATTACATATCTGAGTGCTACCAAAAAAAAAACTCATTTGCCTGAGAAAAATTGAGTTTAATTGTGTTTACGTCCTTCGGCTTTGCACAAGATACGATACACGGTCTTCAAAATTCATTACTGAACACAATGGCGGTATTGTCTTCGACAAATACCACAAAAATGAAAAGAGGAAGAATACTAGTTGTCCGCCTTTGTAGGTCAGCAGGTAGCGTATCTGATTCATGACTTGGGGATTGCCACTTCGATCCCTGGTTGAGGCAAACTTTCTTTCCGGTGATTTTTCACCTGTCAACTTGGATTTTATAACGTCATTGAATTCTAAAACAAACAAACAAACAAACAAACGAACAAACACAGAAACAAACAAACAGACAATGCTGGTTACAAGCATTTTCTCATTTTTCCCAAAACGTTTTTTTCTTGAAAAGGCTTCTTACTCGGGATTGTCTAATGGTGGGCTACTATTACTGAATTTCAGCTGCTAGTTTAATTTTCTCGAGTCAGAGTCGGCTAGGCTTTGTGAAAAAAAAAAGATACAGAGAAAAAATGATTGAAAGGGTATTCCAAACAAAAACACACGGGACACGGATAAGATGTACGCAGAAGCTGGAATCTCGTATATTACTTTTCCCAACGCTACATGATATGCTTAGCTTCTTTGACTTAACTCTGAACTCTTTACCAAACGACAAAGTTTTGGTCTCATCCATATTGAAAGCACTTGCAGACGACAAAATAAACGTAACTCAAAGATGGAAATTTGTTTCCAGCAGGGAACAAAACATTGTGGAAAAAGGAGAAAATGCTGGTTACCAGCATTTTCTCCTTTTCCCACAATGTTTTCTAAAGGCTTCTTTCTCGGGGGTGTCAAAAGTAGGGATTGTGTGGTAACGGGTTAACAGAACGACAAAATTTTAGATTAGTCCAAATTGAAAACATTTGTACACAATAAAATAAATATAACTCAAAGAATGAAAATTATTTTTGAAAAAAAAAATATTTGGGAAAAAGAAAATAGTCATTACTGGCATTTTTCTCCTTTTCCCACATTGTTTTCAACAGCCTTTCTCCCCAGAGTCGGGATCGTGTGATGAAAGGTTAACCTTTACTTTACGAATTCAGCCCTTTAACGAACAATCTCGAGATTAAACAACCCCGAGGAACAAACCTTTTTGAAAACAATTTTGGGAAAGGGAGAAAATGCTGGTAACCAGCATTTTATCCTTTCCCCACAATGTTTTCTATTCTGTCACACACCAGTCCCACTTATTGAATCACATATAATTATGTCGTCTGCAAATCCTTCCAAATTCAAATTTATCTACAATATTGACGTCTGGTAGAGATTTAACCCTTTCCCAAACAGCAAATTTTGGACCCGACCAAATTGAAAGCATTTTGCAAATGACAAATTAACAGTCGCTAAAAAGATAATTTGTCTATATTGTAGGGTAGAAAACATTGTGGGAAAAGGAGAAAATGCTGGTTACCAGCATTTTCTCCTTTTGCCACAATTTTTCCAAAAGGCTTTGATTCCTGACCCGTAAAAACCAGGGATTGTTTGGGAAAGGGTTAATGTTACCATCATAACTTAACGCTTTTTAGGGTCCAGTTATTGGCTTTTAACTGATATCGTTCTGCTAAAATAACACGTATTTCTAATAATAATAAAAGATATTAGAAAAAGATCAGACAGCACATTGAATCAATCTCATCCTGGGCCACCCTTTTAGCAAAAGGACATAAATGGGGTCGTTGAACGCCACGCCTGTACATGTCGGTCGAAGATCAACCCAAAATTCTTTACTTGTTGATTTAGTATATAGATATCAAATTGTTGACGTTTTGGAAGCTGTGAGCGGGCCCTCCATCAACATCCGGGTGTTTATGAAGTAATTTTTCATTCGTGTAATAGACCCGTCCTCGTTTGTTAGTGCCAAGTTGTGACAAGGTCGGCAAATAACAAAAATATAGTTCCTGCAATTAACCCTTTACCAGACGACAAAAAAAAAAGAGAGAAAAAATTAGTGCCATCCATATCGAAAGCATTTGCAGACGACAAATTACGATATGGCTAAAATGACGGAATTTATCTTAGAAAAGGTAAAAAAGCATCGTGATAAAAAAGAAGAAAATGCTGCTTAACAGCATTTTCTTCTTTTTTTTTTCAGGATGTTTCCAAAAAGTTACTACATAAGAGTTGGTAAAACTTTACGGTGAGCGATAAAGGGTTAACCTCCCCTATTTCTCTCTAAACAAAAACGGTTTTTACATTAGATATGTAGCTGCGGCCTGGATGTATGTCTTGAGCGGATTTTCCCGTCTAAAAAACAAGAATTATTTAGACAAGTTTACAACCAACCGGGGGTGTTCAACAGCATCTTTTATTATAGATCCAAATTACAAAAAAAAAAAACAGAAACTAGAATGGCTGAGGCAAAAGTCTCCTATTTTCTTGTATTTTCCATGTAAGAAGGCAATATTGATATTAGAGGTAGATGTGTGAGCATTTTACTTTCTGTAAATTAACCTTTTGGCAGCTAAGCGCGATTCACTGAACTTTGGCAGGCAGTATAGATCAAGATCAGACTGCACAGAAGGTGTTCCATATACAGATATCTATTCCGCCTCCCCCTATAAATACCTTTGGAAAAGCAAAAGTTGGGTTTTTACTGTCGACTTGCAATTCTTATGTAAGATATTTTGTAGGATTAGGGTTAAATTATCCTTATTACAATTTTTGCTGCTGTTGGTATTTTATCCTAATATTGTACTTGAAAGTCAATGCTGACACCTTCGTACATACATGTTCACACAACACACACAAAAAACATCCAAACAACGACACAGAGTAGATTTTAGGTATGAGAAGTTAGTTCGATTTTCGTTTTGTGGGATGCATAATGGATAGAGAGGGACACCATGTGGATATATCGAGTACACTTAAGTTAATAACTGAAAACTATGATTTTGAAATATCTTTGGCAGTTTACATTTTATTCCCAACATAACAATCAATAACTTCGATCTGTAATTAATCATGTACAATTAAACAGAGTAACGCGGAATCATTGGATGAACAAGCCATGGCACGAACTGGTTTTGGAACGAAAAGGCCAAGGACCAAGCGATCAGTAGACAAATTTTGTATGATTGCGCCAATGGAAGAGCGAGTGAGGCTATTTTCAATAAAAAAAAATAATATTTCCACGATCGATGGCCTCAGCCAGTATATCTTAACATGCCATTTGCAGTTTGATATCCGAGTGCTACCGAAATCTCACTTGTCTGAGAAAAAATTAAGTTTAATTGGGTTTATTTCCTTCGGCTTTGCACAACATACGGGACATGGTCTTCAAAATTCAATATTGAACCCAAAGTGGTTTTGTCTTCTACATATACCAGAAAAAATGATTGAGATTCACATATTGAACTTAGTTGAAACATAACGTTTTCAAAATATTACCGACGAAAACAAGTTCGGTCTTAATTCTCCACAAATAGGTTCAGTAATTTGATTAAAAATCACAATGAATAATTTAGCATTTTCGTAGTAACGAATTTGTACTTTATATTTTCCTCTTTTGAACCAGGTCAAAACAAAACTTTAATTTTTACGTCACAACGTCCCCATCTTGTAACTAGCTAATATGAACTTAGCATAAACAGCACAAATAAATGTGGTCTAAGTGAGATAGAAAATCTCGTGTCGTGGCAAATGGGAAATATACCACGGCACTCGTTTTCTATCCCATACCTCAAAGGCTAGTCATCTGATCAGTACAGAGCCAATCATATACTAGTATCACTTGTCTTGAAATTTTGAAATCTAGACTCGTCAGTGTACAATACGGCTGAGGCTGTAAAGCGATAGTTCATATCAGTGCACTGGGCAACAATGTACGCAATTCCTTTGTATCATATGATTCGTTTTCAACCAATCAAAAACGCTCTCTCAAAATACAATGAAGTTCATGGACACGTGATTACTATAATTTGTAAACTAAACGGTATATGCGAATGATCGAAAATTCGAACTATTCCCATTTCGCCGGATATTTTCTCTTTCGGGCCAGCAACAAAATACAACCATGAGTTATAAATCAAGATTCCAGCGACAAGAAATAACAAATGAGTCTGCATCAAACCCAATAAAGAGAATGTCATCAAATTATGCCTCTTCACATTCCACTCTTCTGCGGCAATCAAACAGGAATTCTGGGGTCCTTCATCCTTCATCAAAGTACTCCGAGTATCAACGAGTGTGAAACTGAGGGTTTTTTTGAAAACATCGTTGGAAAAGGAGAAAATGCTGGTAACCAGCATTTTCTCTTTTTCCCACAATGTTTTTTTTTTCTTTTTTATCCTGGCTTTTCATAGACAAATCCCATCATTTCAGCGACATCCGTTTTGTCGTCTGCAAACGTTTTCGATTTGGACTAGTCTAAAAAGTTTATAGTCTGGCAAAGAGTAAACACTTAGATTGTTCAGTAAGATTTCTAGATAAAATAAAACACATAATTTAGTTAAATGATAATTTAACAACCCCAGGCCTGTTTTCACCATAAATGCCCGTTTTAAGATCGGACGGTGTTGATCAAGGATCAGACTGCACATTCTGTCCACCAAAAGGACCTTGTATTTCTCCTCGCACTTAACCTATTACCACACAATCCCTACTTTCGACGACCATGAGAAAGAAGCCTTTAGAAAACATTGTGGGAAAAGGAGAAAATGCTGGTAACCAGCATTTTCTCCTTTTCCCCCAATCCTTTCTACCCTTCTGACAAAGTAAATTTCAAATTTCCAGTCACTTTTATTCTGTCGTCTGCAAATGCTTTCGATTTGGACAAACCTAAAATATTGTCGTTTGGTAATGAGTTAAGAGATAACTCTTTACCCGAGGTTGAAATTTTAGACCAGCCAAAATTGAGGGTGCCTGCGGAAGACAATTTTGATATAGGCCAAGTGATGCTTTTTGTATATGAAAGACTGATAAACATTGTCACCAGCATTTTCTCCTTTTCCCACAATGTTTTTCCAAGACCCCTTTTTTCTCTAAAAACATGAGGTTGTTTGGTGAAGGGTTAAATTACGGTAGAAATTCTATCTTTCATCACACGAAACGAAACATAATGGTTGATATTCCCTGTGTAGAGGCTTGTCTGAGATGCTTGGTATGAAACCTATGCGTTCCTACAACATGCCAAGTACGCTGACAAACATTCTTTTTCCAAGAAATTTTCCTATATATATTTGTCGATATAAAGGGCTTTCTCTTCAGATAATAGTAAAGGCTGGATCTGTTAAACATCTTTTTTTTTCAGGTGGTCAAAATGTGTGATTTTATTAATTTCATCATCGTTTATATTTGATATGATAAAAAAAAAATCGTTAGTTCTTGGACTGGTACAGTTGGGGTTGAGTTTAATCTGCATTACTCGGATACCTCGGATACACGTTGATTCTACAAATATGAAAAGTGCACATTTCAAAGATTTTTTTAAAAGAAATAGCGTTCACAATAATAATCATTTGTTTGAAATACTAAGATCAGATACATCATTCCTTAAAATGTTGGATGCTGTAAGGACAGCGTAAATCAAAGATCTGACTATACAAAACGTATAGTCTGATCTTGGATCTACAATGTCAGATAGTATCAAAATATTCTGCCGAGATATTTACTCATTACCAAACGACATTATTTTAGGCTTGTCCAAATCGAAAGCATTTGCAGACGACAAAATAAAAGTGACTTAAAATTTGAAATTTGTTTTGTGAAGGGTAGAAAACATTGTGGGAAAAGGAGAAAATGCTGGTTACCAGCATTTTCTCCTTTTCCCACAACGTTTTCTAAAGGCTTCTTTCTCAAGGGCGTCAAAAGTAGGGATTGTGTGGTAATGGGTTGAAAATTTGTTTTGATACTCTTACAGAATAGGGAGTTTAATCAGACAGCCCTTTCCCGACACTGATGATGCTGTGTGTTGTACAAAGTGAAGGATATGTGAACAATTGGATACTTTTCGATCTTAGTTTGGCAGAAAATAATGGATTTTTTGCCTGTGGGTGGAAAGGTTTATCAAGTTATGTTTTATTTATTTGGAATTAAAACAGTGAAATATTTGATAACAATTATATTCCCTGAAATATGATTTAGATTTGTGCCAGTGATAGAGAGGCGGTAATGTCTTATTAAATAAGCTCTGTGAAAAGGGGACTTAATACATCTGCGAAAAGTATCCACCCAGGTCAGCCTGCGTGTACTGCGAAGGCTGCCCCGGGGCCGAAACTCTTCACCATTGGTCATTTTTCTGTATGTCCAAGGACCAAGTTACCCCATGGTTAATTAATCCATTACCACACAATCCCTACTTTTGACGCCCCTAAGAAAGAGGCCTTTTGAAAATCCTTTGGGAAAAGGAGGAAATGCTGGTGACCAGCATTTTCTCCTTTTCCCACAGTGTTTTCTACCCTTCCCAGAACAAATTTCTATTTTTTGGTCATCTTTATTTTGTCGTCTGCAAATGCTTTCAATTTGGACCAGTCTAAAATTTTCTTAAGTGGTAAAGAGTTAAGTCGGATGATAAAACAATGTGGCTATTGTGGATCCATTATTAGGTCACAGTAATGACTTGCTCGGTACTGTGGATCTCGGGGTTGCAATAAGCCCTCTTTCTTTAGACCATAGCATGACTCGTTTATATGTACAAAATGTTTTGTATTTTCAACATATTTGTGATAATTTGTGATTTCGACTTTGTAATGATTAGAAAATACCAGTTAGTCGAATCTGAATCCCAATTTGTGATTACCAAAAATTCAAAGATCATTGTCAGTTTTAGAAAAAAAAAATATCAAGATTATCCATCTGATTGGCTGCGAGTCAACCAATCAAATTGCTGTGATCTTGAAATTTAGGAATGGGATTGAGTTTAGGTCTGTTCAATCTTTATAAACCAAGATTTCGTTAGGCATATTCTTTTTCTAATTCATACTTAAATATTTGATTCTGAAAAAATATTCTTGGACCTTCGACCCATGCTTTTATTATTTTTTTTTCTGTAACAGCAATGAATATTACTAGGTATATGAAAATACTTTTTTTTCATGTCTGAGTGGACGTAATCGTATTTTGTGTATATCAATAGATGGGTGTGTGTGTGTTTTTAGATGGCTTATCAACTCTTTTTGAATTATCAATTATTATAAAACTAAATGAATATAGAGAACATTGGATTTGAAATTAATTCAAATAACGACTGCCATTAAAAAAAATACATAGACACCTCTGATATATTTATAACTCTTCGGCTTGATGGAAATTTATAAAAATTGGTAAAGATAAGGTGAAAGTTATATATAATTACATAGAGGATAATCAACTGGTTGTTTTTGATATGAAAAATATCTCACGAGGATGCGTTGTTAGGCGTTGAAAAAACGAGTGCGCAGCACGAGTTTTTTTAACGCCTTACAACGCGTCCGAGTGAGATATTTTTCATATCAAAAATAACCAGTTGATTATTCTATTTATTATATACCTTATTAACATCATTATTTGTAATTTTGCGTTTGAAAGTCGAAAAAAATGTAGTCGAAAAAAAAAAGTAGTTCCCAAATTACGGCAGGAAGTGAAAGTGAAAGTTGATAACATCACTAATGATGATATCAAAATTTATTACACTGGGAAATTCCAGGATTTCACTGCTAGCTATATAATAAACTTCACTATATAACATGCTTATGATATCTTTACATTTTACTAAAAAACTATGGTTATTATAGCCACGGAAGTTTCGAAATGCGATGCAACCTACTGAAGTTCGAAATCCGATTTTTTGCATCGTATGACTGAGGTTATATCTAATAATATAAGAATTATGGCTTACAACACACGAAAAGCGACATTCGGACATTTGTGTAAACTGATGTCGCCTCGGATCAGTTTGCACAGTCTAATCCAAGACGGCACTTTACGATGTATACATTAGATTTTTTGCTGCAATAGGCTTGCGCAAAAATGAAAGTTACATAAAGACGGAAAGTGTCGTTTCGGTTTAGCCTACGCAGACTCCGCAGGCTGATCCGCGACGACACTTTACGCTAATGTCCGAAAGTCCCTATTAGCTTGTTGCAGGTAATATAGTAGCAAAACGTTGTGTAACCCATTATCACACAATCACTACTTTTGACGCCCCTGAGAAAGAAGCCTTTTGAAAACACTGTAGGAAAAGGAGAAAACGCTGGTAACCAGCATTTTCTCCTTTTCCTACAGTGTTTTCTACCCTTTCCAGAGCAAATTTCAATTTTTCAGTCACTTTTATTTTGTCGTCTGCAAATGCTTTCAATTTGGACCAGTCTAAAATTTTGTCGTGTGGTAAAGAGATAACTATGCTTGCATCTTCCATCATTGTTTGTTGTGAATTTCAACTTAACTCTTTACCACACGGCAAAATTTTAGACTGGTTCAAATTGAAAGCATGTGCAGACGACAAAATAAAGGTGACTGAAAAATTGAATTTTGTTCTGGGAAAGGAAGAAAACAATGTAGGAAAAGGAGAAAATGCTGGTTATCAGCATTTTCTCCTTTTCCTACAGTGTTTTCAAAAGGCTTCTTTCTCAGGGGCGTCAAAAGTAGGGATTGTGTGGTAATGGGTTAAAATTCGCAAGGGGTGTGATGTTGCCCAAAGCCACGTATTAAATAAGGCCCATCTGTAGAATATTCTTTATTATACTAGTTAAAACATTCACAGAGAGGGAAAAGAAAAAAAGAGCTGGTTACCAGAGTTTCCTTCTTTTTCCACAATTTTTTTTATCGCGGTCGTTAAAATTGGGAGTATGTGGTAAGGGGTCAATTGAATGACCACCATTTTTTTCATGGGGCCTAAAGGGTTATGTTATCTGTCACATCAAATAAATTAAACAGAAATCTTAGCGGCATTTTGCAGGTGCAGAGCTCTCGTGAAACTTTCTTTGATTCCCATATGGTTAAAATAGACCCTCCCTGTTTTTTTTTTTTTATTACTTGCATCTTATCCCAAGGGTACCAAGCAGAAAAAAGGTGGTTTTGCAGACATTTTGGAACAAAATCGGACCATCAACAACTTACACTGTGATCTTACATCCACATTGTCAGATATATTCCAGCCAAAAGAAAAAATATTCTTGGATTGCAGTATTTTTTTCCGAACTGGCAAGTGCTTTCAACTTGGACCAGTCTGATATTTTGTCGTTTGATAAAGAGTAAAGAGAGGGATTTACCATTTTTTGGACAATTTCGATGTTTTATGACTCTGATACAGTTGGCTATTGAAAAATCCTAAGAAAAGTACAGATGTTGACATTTCAAAGATATCTGGAGAGAAAGATATCTCCTTATCGGACAGTGTAGATCCAAGATCAGACTGCACGTTCTGTGCAGTCTGATCTTGATCCACACCGTCCGCAAAAGGTCAGTGAGTCGCGCTTAGCAACCTAAGGGTTACTGGATAATTGTACAATGATACTACAAAGGCTATCCTGTGCTCCCACTGGATTTCTGCGCTGCATTATAACGAACGAAGTTTATTTCACAGACTTATTGCTCTCGACATTTATTTCACTCGCTTGGCGATATATATCACAGATAGGGTTGTTGTGCTGCTGAAGTTTGGGGGGAGGATCTTTGTTTTTTTTCGTTGCAAGTTTTGTGTCGATATACATTGTTCTATCCGAGAAAATGCGATTATTCAAATTGTCGCTAAAATTAGATTTTCAGTTTTCGCTACCTACTCCTTTTTTCGTCAAGACATTCCTAAAAGCACTTTAAATTAGCCACATATTAATGGATGACATTTACATGTATTCGTAATTATTGAAGGTTTGGTGAAAAAGATCGGATATTTCTTTAGAACCCAGGTTTTATATTCACCAACCATTCTTAAGAACATTCTTAAATAAAAATTAATCCTGTTCTTCAAGATTTTCTGACTGAAAGTAACAGCACCTCTGATTGGCTAAACCAAATGGTTTAAGCAATCAGAAGTACTGTTACTTTCACATTGACGATGGATGGTTGTATTGTTTGTATTGGGGTTTAACGCCACTTTAACAGCTAAGGTCATATCATGGCGGTCAGTGACCCACATATGTTTCCTGGCTTTCTCACACCAGTAATAGCACAATTTTCTTTCCAAAGCCACCAACAACTTTTTTCACATGCTTCAGCAGAGGTGAGAGGCGAACTTTGAATAAGCCGGAAAGAAAGTTCGCCTCACCGGGTATCGAACACACAACCACTAGGCCATGAGTCCGACACGCTCGCCACTGAGCCACCCGGGCGGAGCGCATTGATGAAATTCTGAAGAATAAGACTAGGAACTTTCTTAAGAATGGTTTGGTGAATACGGACCCGGTCCCGGTCTGAACCACGCCGGCAGCAGTGGTCTCGTGGGAGTGCCCTTTGTCAAGGCACTTCAGAATCCACTTCTAGCACTGACAAACAACGGAAAGAAAGGAATAAGCGATCTTCAAGCCGACCCGATCAACCTGTATAACAAAAAAAAAAACCAAACACTCATCCATACAAACGATAACCATTGAAAGTCATACAGATATTATAGCAATACCCATGAGCTAGCACACAGTCAGACAAATACATAACATGGTGTCTCTTCCAGTTGACATCTTTAAACCAGTTTTATTGTGGCTAATTTTCGCGCGAATTTGAAGAATGTCGGACTTAGTGTTTTCGCCACACATTCACTGACAATAAAACCTTGATATACAATATGTTGGCATCTCAAACCTTCCCTTATGGTCTTTGAAATGACTTGTTTCATAAATCTCGGTCCTTTATGGTCCAATATTTCACTCTCGAGGACATGAAATAACTCTCACATTTAGTAAAAAAAACATTATTGTTTATGCTATCCTAAGCCTGTATTCACCATACCTTCATAATTGTGTTCTTCATCTAACTCTCAAGAGTGTTCTATACTTTAAAGTACTACGATTTCTAATTGGTTACACCAAACACTTTAGCCATTTAGAGATGGTGATACTTTCTAAAACTAGGCTTGAACAAAAAATTGAATATAGAATTGTTGTTGACTACAAATACTGGGAAACAAAAGACAAATAATAGGGGGGGGGGGGGGGGATTATATCTTTGAAATAAAATACAGATATCGTCGCTTTACTTCCAAAACCTCGTAACTACAGCTAGTTACGAGGTTTTGGAAGTAAACCGACCATGTAATGGTTATATAAACAGAACGGAACAGAACATCGTTTATTTGACAAAAACTACATAGTTTATAGTCATATAAATATATAAATTTTCAAATCAAATGTATTTAGTCACGCGATTTCTTGCTTCGTGTGTTTTACAATTCCGAATGATCAAAAATGAAAGTTTAAATAATTGAACAGTAAAAAGTGAATAGGTGAAATGGATATTTTCAGTAAACAAAGTTTATTTTTCATGATTACCTGCCATCAAGTGCGCGAAACTCAATTTGTTGAAGAAATTCGATATTTCGGGGACGATATGCACAAATAAAATAGTTGTTATTATGGATGTACATGTATATGTCTATGTCATCGATAACTCTAAAAAGTCTTATTCCTTATCCTGCTGAATACATGTAAGTTAAAATAAATTTTGGCAACGTAAAAGTAAAAGAGAAAAAAAATGTTTTGCTATTTCAAAACGGCATTGGTTTGGAAATGATATCTCTGTATCGGAAAGTGTAGATCCAGGATCAGACTGCATATTCTTTGGCGTCTGAACTTCATCTATACTGTCTTCAAAAGGTACTTGAGTCGGGCTTATTAGCCCAAGGCCTACTAATACAGAGTCGTCGGCACGATTTTGACACTCTGGGCTAATATTCATCGGCCATTCTTCAGAATGTCCTTTGTCTTATTCTCCACAATTTTCAACACTTGTAAGTAACACAACTTCTGATTGGCTAAACCATTCGGTTTAGCCAATCAGAAGTTGTGTTGCTTACAAATTTGGAGAATAAGACTAAGAATATTCTCAAGAACGGTTGTTGAATACCGGTCCAGGAGGCCACTTTGATAAGCACCGAATGTGAGAGAGGAATGGGAGAGTTAGCAGAAGTGGGATGTTTATCTCCTGTGATTTTTTCTGCGCAATATTATACTTATCCTGCGAGACGCAAGTATGGATATGCGCAGAGAGTATACCATGATCAGCTTCTAACACTATTTATTTAGCCTTCGTAATACATCGGGATCCACATTTCGCGTTTCTTTTTTTTTTTTATACATTTATCATACTTTTTTTTGCATTAAAGAGAAGAGCTATTATCGGAATACGACCTTACAGATCTTCGGAATAAACATTAGCCTCAAATTGCTCAAAATAAACCCGCAAAAAGAACATTTCTTTGTACAGGGCCCAGCTTTTCACTGCCGCGCGAATACAAGCCGGGAAACTGTGATACTCTCTACAAAGGAGAACGTCACAAAATCACGAATGACGATCTGCTCGAATTTTCACGTAAATATTGAACGGTTTCTAATTTTCTTGTTCATCTTTCTACATCTGCATTACGGAATCGTACAAAACCATTCAATCGCCCTACTTACTGATAAGAATAAAAAGGTGGTAAATGTGATTCATTCTGCTAACAAAATGAAGTTCGACTCGGTCTCTTGAAAAAAAAAACCTGGGCGAAATCGGCACGGAAACAACAACATTCTAAAAATAGAAACAATCCGTAGTACTATACGTAATCAAAATAATCTAAGTGCAACAAGCTTTGTGGTATTCAACAGCATGTCGAAGAAATTCCGAGTCGATGCTGTTGGTGCCAAAGCCGGCGGGGTATAGTTGCAGTTACAGATTATTAAGACCAAGATCAAACTGTATTTTGTAGACTATCCGATATTTATTAAGGTTTTTACCTATTAACTCCTTACCAAACGACAAAGTTTTAGACTGGTCGAAATTGAAAGTACTTGTAGATGACAAAATAAATGCAACTCAAAAACAATGAAATTTGTTTCCGGTAGGGTACAAAAACATTGTGGTAAAGGGAGAAAATGCTGGTTTCCAGCATTGTCTCATTTTCCCACAATGTTTTCAGAAGGCTTCTCCCTCTGGGTCGTAAAAACCAGGGATTCTTTGAAGAATTATTTTTTTTTATGATCGGACAAAATACTGGGTCGCCCCGTTGGCTTAAATTTCTTAAATACTAGACATGTCTATATCACGTAGAAGGCAAAGTTTGTAACAAAACGAACGCCCGCGGTCGCCGCCCCAATGCATCCCTATGCATACACAATATAATGCATGTTTTTTTTTTCTTTAGGGGTAAGGGTGGGGGAAAGACAATAAATTAGATCTGCCTTTTTCACATGTAGATCTATTCATGTTTTCCACAATTGCTTTTCATCATATTCAAGTGTCTTACTTTAATCCCAGTTCATTACAGTTTTTAGAATTTAGATTTTTTTTACTTAAGACTATTTTACCAAGATGATTCAAAACCGTCTATCTGCTGCAGTTATTTTTCTGGGATGGGGGTCAGAAGAAAGGGGTTTGGGGTAGTAGGTAGAGAAACATCGTCAGACTCAACAACTGTTCGTTGGAAAAAGTAAATCGAGTTTCATTATCACAAGGTTTGAAAACTGCGATCAGCATATCAACAAAATGTACAGCGGTGATAAATTGCCCCATTTGCTTTCTCCAGGGAACTCATTTTTCACGTTGCCTGTTAACTCTTAGGCTGCTAAGTGCGACTCATTGACCCTTTGCGGAGAGAGTAGATCAAGACCAGACTTCACAGAACGTGCAGTCTGATCTGCGATCTGCACTTTCCGATTAGGGGGTTCCTTTTTCTCGAGAAAACAACTCTGAAATAGCAAAATTTGGGTTTTTACTATCGGGTTGAAAGTTTCTTTTAATATATTTAGCTTGTTAAGGGTTAATACTTTACTATAACAATAAAATTATGGCCATAACCGAATTGAGAGAATTTGCAGACGACAAAGTGAAAGTAATCCAAAAGCTGAACTGAAGGAAAGAAAACAGAGTGGGAAAAAGAAAAATGCTGGTTACCAGCATTTTCTCCTTTTTTCTTGCAACAGTGATTTCAGAATTCTTCCTCAAGGTCTTTAAAACTCGGCATTGTTTAACCCTTGACAAAACATCCCGCTTTATAACCATTTTGTCGCGGTAAAAAATTTTAAATGTTGTGGGAAAAGTAGAAATGTTGCCCTTTTTGTAAAGACAACATTTATCAGTTGAATCCCACTTAAGATCTGCCGCCTGCAAATGCTGTCAATTTGAAGATATAACATTTCATCGTTTAGTAAATGGTTGCTTCTTCTTTTACTGCTCATGTCTACTTAAGTAACTTGTGCGTATGGCGTAGATCAAGATCGGACTGCACAAAACATGCAGTATGTGTTTTGTCTAAACTACATGATGAGAAACTATTGCAAAAAAACAGTCTTAAAATCGCCTTAGACCTCGTAATATGTCTTTTTTTCAAACTGTGCCTTGTCAGACCAACATATTTTGCATTGTGCAGAGTGTTACATTTAACTCAGTTTAAGGAATACTTCACCACACAATAGCAGGTTTTAATGAACTTCAGTAAGATACCTTCGAGAACATGGTGAGAAAAAAGGAGAAACGGACTGTAACCATGTGTTTAAACTTTTGTGGATAGTTCCTATCATTTGGACCAGAGTTAATTAATGTATCCAACACAAAAGCTTTGGATTTGTAAAAGTCATTTGAAATATTCAGTTCCATAATTAAGTTGGTTTAGAGCCCGTAGGAAATGCCTGACTAATCAGATTTTGACTAACAGAAAGTTTAAGTTAGGTTTTGCACTTTCAATGAAGGTGGTACTAAAATCAAAATTGCAAAAGTACTCAAAGACTAAGTTAAGATTCAAAGTTAGGTTTTTCTTAAAGTTCTTGTAATTTTTCAATCAGTATCTTGTATGGCCACTTCTGCTGTCGATTATTCGACGTCACGTAGACCTTACATAACGTTAAATCCTTGCATCAGGGTCCTTATTCACCAAACATTCTTTGTCTTATTCTTCAGAGTTTTGTCAATGTGAAAGTAACAGAACTTCTGACTGGCTAAACCATCTGGTTTATCCAATCAGAGGTTCTGCTACTGTCACAGAAAATCTTGAAGAGTAAGACAAATAATGTTCTTAATAATGGTGGGTGAATACGGACCCAGTAGGAATGTTATTCCATTCCTGGATGAGAACGGTCCACGTCTACTAAGTTTTGCGGCCTGAAGCAGTTCCATTTTTGCAACGACACGGGCCTTCTATACTTATGCACGACAACGCACGGCCTCATGTTGCACCGAATCAGTCAGCATTTTCTGAACAGAAACAATGTTGACATTCTTCCTTGGCCAGTTTTATCGCCGGATATGAATCCAATAGAACATGTCTGAGATTACTAAGAAAGAAAGGTTCGATCACGGAGAAACGTCAACAATCTCATGGACTTGGCCACCGCTCTCTTTCAGGAATGGAATACTCGTAACATTCCTGATGCAATGATTGTACGCAACAAAACTTTTGACAGATCTAACGAGTAACATGAACTTCTCCATATGCAAACTCTTCGGAAGCTGGCACTAGGCACGAACTTTAATAAAAAGAATATCATCTAATGATTTTAAGGCTTCTCACTTTATTATAAGAAAATAAGTATGCTATCTGCCCATGTCAAATTCGTCGAAGATTCGACCTGTCTGCTAGGACCCATCACCCATCTCATATACAGGGGAAAAGTAGGGCTTATACTGAAGCTTTTACCTAAGCCTATAGGGGCTGTTCAACTTATGATAATTTGGCACTGGACATGAACTTCAATAAAGAGAATAAGTGAATGAATTTGAAGTTTCAGTTTTAAAGACAAAAGACATAAATCCATACTGAAATTTGGAGGCTTTTTTTAAAAACTTGATAAAAGTAACAAAATCACTTTTTGTTCATCGTCGTCTTGATCACCTATTTGATAACATATAGCTTTGGGTATTCTCGAAGACATTCGGTCACCTCGACTGCCACCTGTGCTGACCATCAGTCCTGTGGTCAGTTATGTTACATTTTCCGCCTCACTACAATTGGCCGTAAAATGGACATAAACCCACTTTATATTAGTCTTACTGGCTAATTAGATCTGACAGGCCGATAGTTCCACTGGTGAAGAGCCCCAACTTGTAACTAATCAGGAATGTAGTGATAATGGCTTTAAATGACTTCTCTACCATTTGGCTGTTTATTGGTGAGCAGCTGTGGGTCACGTGTGTCAAAGGTTCTTTCGTACACTACTTGATACGTGCATAACTACATGTATTTAACCATTTACAAATTCGGGTGATAAGGAAAAAAATACGACTTCGCACAACATTCACAAACTATTTGGTAGATACTGATACAAATTAACAATTCTCTCAGACAGTTTTGAACTTAACTCTTTACCACACGAGAAAATTTTAAACTGGTCCAAATTGAAAGCATTTGCTGACGACAAAATAAAGCTGACTGAAAAATAGAAATTTTTTCTGGGAAGGGTAGAAAAAACTGTGGGAAAAGGAGAAAATGCTGGTTACCAGCATTTTCTCCTTTTCCCACAGTGTTTTCAAAAGGCTTCTTTCTCAGGGGCGTCAAGAGTAGGGATTGTGTTGTAATGGGTTAAGCACTACTTTTAATTTGCGGAATGCTCATTTTTTCGTGTAAAGCCGCTAAATTCGTTGGGAAAAATGTGGTAAAAGTTAACTTAGTGAAAGTCATGTGACTTTTATTCATGTATAAAAACCTATTATTGATATCGATCATTTGTGCTTTAACCCTTTCCCAAACAATTCCTGGTTTTTACGGGCCAGGACCAGAAGCCTTTAGAAAGCATTGTGGGAAAAGGAGAAAATGCTGGTAACCAGCATTTTCTCCTTTTCCCACAATGCTTTCTACCCTATCATAGACAGAAATCATCTTTTCAGCAAGAGTTGAATTGTCGTCTGCAAATGCTTTCAATTTGATCTAGTCCAAACATTTGTCGTTTGAGAAAGGGTTAAAATGTTGTTTTCAGATTCGTGTGTCACAAATTAGCTCGTAATATACCTTTTCATTAGTTTTTGCTTTGTTTCAGTTTATATGCATAAACTAAACGTGATTACGATAAGTCGATCAATATTCCAGACTGCTTTCAAACTCGTCTACTGCAAATTGGCCTTTTTCCAGCCGACAAAATAGTAGACTAGTTCTAAATTGTAAGGTAAGCATTTGTGAACGACAAATTCAACGTATTTCAAATGATGAATTGGTTTAAGAAAGGGTAAAAAAAAGTTGTGGAAAATCGAGAATATGCTGGAGAACACTGTGCTTTCAGATTGTTTCTTCCCAAGGGTCGTTGAGACAAGGGTCCGTTAATGAAACAACTGTTTACCGAACTGCCCCGGGTTTAGCTCTTTACCAAATAAGCCCTGGTTTTCACGACTCTGAGACTGAGGAAAGCTTTTGAAAACCTTGTGGGAAAAGGAGAAAATGCTGGTCACCAGCATTTTCTCCTTTTTCCACAAGGTTTTCTATCCTTTCAGAGATAAAATGCAAAAATTGAGACCCTTTTAATTCGTCGTCTGCAAATGCTTTCAATATGGACCAGTCTAACGGTTTGTTGTTCGGTGAAGAGTTAAGCGACCATATAGGGAAATTTTGAAGAGTTAAGCTACCATATAGGGAAATTTTGAAAACATCGTGGAAGAAAAAGAAAATCATTGTCTCCTTTTCAGGCAATGTTTTCTATCCTTTCTAAAGACTCTCATTTGAACTCTTGACTGCAAGCCCTGTCACTTTGGAAAGGTCTAAAACTTTATTGTCTGTTAAAGAGTTAAGTGAGTTGAAAGTATGTCGAAAGTATACGAATTATTTGTCGGCATTAGGAAGATTACACGGTCCTTTACGATTTACTTAGCCAAAACCAGACTGGTTGTTTGATAGACTTTGTTGGAAGAGAAACACAATACCTGTCTACTTTAAAAACAATTACAGCTCAATATCAAGTCTGAAACGCTTCACAGAGAAAATAAAGACGCCATTTTGTTGCCAAGAGATTCTTATTATGTATGTAAAATAATCCAAGAAATAGTTATGCAGCACGTATATACGAACCATTATGATTTCTACCCTAGATTGTTCTAAAATTCCAAGACAAGCCGTCTGATTGGTCGGGACAGAAGTGTAGCCTTAAACCCACAACAGCAACCTGATTGGACAGAGATCATTAAAAAAAAAATAAATAGTCAGATCGTCAAGAAACAAAAACGAGCTCGTTGAACTATTTTGATATGTCTCATTTTGACCTTACTTACAAGGAGCCATTCTTTTTTGTATTATTTTAATCCTTATCCTGCCAAATAAAAATCGGTGACGATTACACAAGAACATTTTGCTAAATGTAGGGCCATTGGGTTGAGCTTATATGACCCAAACTACAGATAAAGCATCGGAGGGTGTAGAGCAAGATCAGACTGCACGTACGTGCAGGCTGATCTTGCTGTACACTCTCCGCAAAAGTTATCCATGGTCGCGAACGGCAGGATAAAGGTTAATGCCCATATCCGCTGGAGGTACATAGCAACGGGATAGCAACCAGGGTTTGGGGTTTGTTCGCCATAAGACCAGTTCGTAACCGACCTACTTTTTTATTGTAACAGATAATTAATTCCTTGTTTATCATTTTCTGGCAATTGAATATTACTATAACTAGCAGCCAGTTGGGTTAATCGTTTTCACAATTATTCATGATGAAAAATTCGTCTATGTTGATTTTCGAAATGATTTTACACATATGTTTCCAAAGACATCTGCAGCGCTGTTGTTTCAGTGGGCAATAAGTAAATAAGAGATGATAGGTCAATCGTTCTGCACTGGCCGTGCTGTGACGAAAATTGTAATAGCCAGTGTCCAGTGTGTTTGTAATAAGGCAGAATTTTATGAATATAATAAAAATTTCGAGCCTGCTGTGAGAATGACTGGTTTTGCAGCAATAAAATAATTGTTGAGGGTCTGCTTAGTGTACTATAATTTCTCAATGAGAGTAAGTATTTGCACTTGTTGCCGAGTAGGGTAACGCAGTAAGCAACCGGTTTGGAACTTAAAACTCAGAGGTCTCTGGTTTGATTCCCAGCTCGACCATAGTCTCGACCATAGGCTTTTAAAAGACTGATAAGAGCAATTGCCATAGGATTCACGCCTCTTCGCTGGAAAACAGTTTCACAGTTTGGAAAAGC
Organism: Tridacna crocea; assembly: GCA_943736015.1. Lineage (NCBI taxonomy): Eukaryota > Metazoa > Mollusca > Bivalvia > Cardiida > Cardiidae > Tridacna > Tridacna crocea. The sequence continues at coordinate 26,024,191 of OX031060.1, forward strand.
AGTCATTAAATTGGAGAGAGAACAGTGCATGATACTTTTACATGAAACACTCGGGATGCAAGGATTGGTGCACTGGGATATGGTTGAAATAATGTTGAAAACGGCCTCAGACACCAACGCAATCTTCCTCGGGGTGAAAACACGAATTTGTTTTGATAAAGGTTAACTACATGACGGTTGCTGACTGACATCCGGGAAAAAGTCCAGGATGACGGTCTTCAGCTACCAATACCAAATACATTCTTTCATGGTCTTAGTACAAAGTAACCCTTTACCAAACAATCCCTCCTGTTAACGACCCTATAGAGAAGTAACACTTTGAAAAGGTTGTGGGAAAAAGGGACAGGGAGCTGGTTACCACCATTTTCTCCTTTATCCACAAGGTTTTTCTACACTTCACTAGCAATTAGCACCATTTCAGCTATACATGATTATAATATGTCGCCTGCAAATGCTCCCAATTTGGACCAGTCTCAAATTTTGTCGTTTCGTAAAAATGCTAATGACCAATTTACTGTTTGGCTAAGCCATTTAGTTTATCCTGTCAGAAATTACGTTACTTTAACATGTGCAACTTTTGAGAATAAAACTGGGAATGTCATTAGGAATAGATCTAGCAACATTTTGATTTCTGATTCGAACCACCAGGACTGTTACAAACAGCTTACACTTCATAAATCTAATATCGTAAGATTAATGTTTAAATAGTATTTTTGTATTCAGCGGCGTCTAAAGTATGCGTGTGCCTTCATACATCCGTCAGCAGGCAACATAATTACTTATAAGCTGTATTCGGCTGGGTTTTTGTCGAAAGATTTATTGGACCTGAAATGTTAAGTTAATAGACGACCCTGTGAATGGCGAATTCTAGAATGAAGTTAGTTTACCGAAGCCTTTTTTTCTTTGCGTGTATAACGTTATTCGCAAACGTGACTTGAAAACAAGTCAAAACTCTTGAAAATACAAAAGGCTTTAACACTTACAGTGCTGAATTAATAAAAAGGACTGCTTTAATTATCAAAAGAATCCACTGTATCAAATTTTTATTGTTGTAATGGCTAGAATATGTAACGTTCCGTGCAGTCTGTTCTTGATCTACACCGTCCACAAAGGCAACTTAGTTTGGTTGGTTCCAGCACTTTATGGGTGAACATCGAACGAAAGAGTGGTTTAGTTCATAGATGTAGTGCTTTTATTTATTTTTTGAAGATTTTAAGTCATTTAACCCTTTACTCCATAAGGCATTTCTGTGGTATCTCTAATTGACCCTAAATAACAGCAAGGATGAAGCCGTTTTTTATGTGTATAGAACAGCTTTTGATAGCATAGAAAACATTGTGACAAAAGGTGAAATTGCTCGTCACGAGCAATTTCACCTTTTGCCACAATGTTTTCCAAAAGCTGCACCAAGCAGTGCGTAGAAAGGAGTATCTATGGAGTAAAGGGTTAAGTATTATTTAAATATTCGTCAATTCTTTTTATCTACAATTTGGAAACACATTGTGAAGTGATCTGCTAATCTGATAATATATGTAAACAATACTAGTTATGCCACTTCATGCTCCTATGACTGAATATAACTAATTTGACAATGATCGGTTTTACATGTATATGTTTATAAACATATAAATTATTAATGATCATCGTTTAACCCATTACCACACAATCCCTACTTTTGACACCCCTGAGAAAGAAGCCTTTTGAAAAAGGGATTGTGTGGTAACTGGTTAATGATAAAGCTAAACTTTATCATGCTAAAAATCTAGAATGAAATTTTCAATTTGATGATAAAAACCTAAATGTTAAAATTTCAAAGGTATGTATTTGGGGGAAATATCTCCTTAGCGGACAGTGTAAATCAAAGATCAGGCAGCACGTTTTGTGAAGCCTGATCTTGATCTACATTGACTGCAAAAGGTCAGTGAGTAGCGCTTAGCGGCCTAAGGGTTAATTGTTTATTGTAAAATAAAGATACTGCCTAGAATGACTGTGTTATAACCTTTTTTTTTTTTAAATAAACAATGAAAGATGTCATCTTTCTGATTTTGTTTTCAATGCATGTGTCCCCAATTTTCAGCGGGAGGAAGAGAAGCCGAGAAAGCAGATGGGAGAAGACGAAAGAAAGAAAGAAATAAAGAAAGAAAGAAAGAAAGAAAGAAAATTATGTATATTGCTGTATTGAATCAAAAGACCTCATTAATATTTGATACTTCGAATATGCATATTGGAATTTCGAGGAACATTTCAAGGGATTTCAAATTTTTAAAAAAGTTTACTCGAATGTCTAGACCTTAGTATTCACCGATAGTTCGAAGAAACTCTTCGTTCAACTCTTACACGACATAATGATGTTTAGATATACTAAACATGGAGAAATATAGCTGTGAGAAAGGCGAAACTCATGCTGCCTCATTTTCGTCAAGAAGTTTCGTACCCGAAACCTCACTATACATGGTTAGATCGAACACATTTCTTTACAAACCTCCTATTCGACTTATCGCAGTATAAATTTATGTATGTGCATGAAAATACAACTGTTAATTGACGATACTCATCTCACTTCACTTTCGTGTACGGGTTGTTTCGTCGTTGCCAACTTCGTAGACTCGAATTATCGCAGTGTAGACACGAAAATACAGCTGCAGGATGACGATACTCGTCCTACCTCTTTTTCGTGAACGAGCTGTTTCGTCCCAGTGAAGATAAGATAACAACCTACCATAATTGCATCTTATGTCTATCTTTATTGAAATCTTAATGAGTTTAAGTGCCAGAAAACAAAGAACAATGCTGCAACGAAAGATGGAGAGGTGCGATAGTAGAGCCTATCTGACCCTGTGTGAGAAGAGCATAAGTTAAGTTGCATTTTCATGCCATAGATAATTGAGTCTTACGCTGTACAAAAGGAAACTTAAAGCATCTGCAAAAAGTATCGACTCATGTCATCCTGCGCGGATAGCGCAGGCTGACATGGGTCGATACTTTTTGCTGTCTATACACTCTCTGCATGCCATAGGACCATTCTATCTCCAGATTCAGTCAATTGTCAGACTAAATGGAATTTGTGTTTCCCTAATCAGGTAATTTCTTGCATGGTGTAATGCATTAGAGTGATGCAATGAATGCACTTTTTGCAAGTACGCCACTCGTACACAGTATTGCAAGAGATTTGATCTTGGGGCTATCGTACAAAGCCTTTTGAATGCCGAGCGCAGTTTTAATGTAAATTAAAATCAGACATAGCGCATACTGTCTGATCTTGGATCTTGTTTGCTCTGAGTTTATTATACCCCCCGAAAAACAAATGTTTTCGGGGGTATACTGGAATGAGCCAGTCTATGTGTGTGCCCATCCGTGTGTCCGTCAGTGTCCAAAATCAAAGGGCTGGCGGTGGTATTAAGTCACATTAAGTGACAATTCTTGTTTTTTTCGTGATATTTTGGCCAAATAGTTTTCCAATTGCATATGAAAAATATAGTATTTCCTATCTATTAATTGCATGTGAAAGCTACCTTCCGACAAAAGGGGGCACAATGCATCTCTGGGATCCACCATACCAAGCAAGTTATCACCTAATTATGGACCCATAAAACACGCGGCCATTTTGTCAAACAAACAAATTAGCTTTAGGTCTCTGATAGGGTAGAAAACATTGTGGGAAAAGGAGAAAATGCTGGTTACCAGCATTTTCTTCTTTTCCCACAATGTTTTCAAAAGACATCTTTCCCAGGGTCGTGAAATCCAGGGATAGTTCGGTAAAGGGTTAAACATGGAGGAAACTTGGCGTGTAAAAGTACGTGGTTTCCATACATGACCTCCTCAGTCGATACATTTTTTAGGTATCATTTACCCGTCTTTTCAAAGGACATGGCCGGGAATTTTTAATCCTTTACCGTAAAACCCCGTTTTTAAAAGACTCTGTGTCGCCGAGCACAAAAATCTGGCAAAAAGTAAACACTTTATTAATAAAAGACATGGTAATCTGACAGTTTTTAACCTACATGTACATATAGTTTCAAAATTAATTTCTCCGTCAGCGACTAACACCTAGACCGACCGTACAAAGAAAGGTTATAATCCTTTCAATAATTTCCATACTTAATTGTGTCGCCGCACATGAGCGGCAGCATTATATTTTTATTCAGTTTCGAAAAGTACCTATGGAGGCAGCCATATTGCACTCGTCACAACTCGGCCGATTCCGTACCTACATCACCCGAGGAATGCCGAATGAGCCATTTTGTTTACTCGGCTGCCAGTCATTTCGAAATAAGATAATTTCGTACCTAGGCCATTTCGTACAATTTTGGTCATTTCGTACCAAACTATACTTTTTATTTGGTCATTTCGTACTCACTTTGATCATCTCGTACCAACTTTGGTCATTTCATACCCAGCTTTTTTAAATATCAGTTTGGTAATGTAGAAGATTATGTACCTTATTTCAGAAACAACTGATTTGCGGCGCCATGGATGTTATGCATCAAAATTTTCTTGTTTTAATCTTTAAATAGCATGATATAAATACAATCACATTTAACTCTTTACCAAACGATCAAAGTTTGGACTCAACCAATTTGAAAACATTTGCAGACAACGAATTAAATGTTGTTAATAAGGGATTTCTGTCTTTGATATGACAGAGAACATTGTGGGAAAAGGAGAAAATGTTGGATACCAGCATTTTCTCCTTTTCCCTCAATGTTTTCAAAAACCTTTTTTTTGAAGTAGGGATTGTGAGGTAAAGGGTTAAACAACCGCTTTGATTACATTTGCCCTTTATTGATACTTTAAACATCCTGATCTGTCCAATTTTATTCAAAACAGTACTAAAACTGGACACTGGAATCCAAATGAAATCATTTGGATTGTTTTTCGTGTTTTTTTTTTAAATTTAAACTTCTTCCAAAATAATATTTGCAGCCGAATTATAATTTTGTCATGACTTTAATTTTCACTCAATTTGGTGCTTTATAAATTATAATAAATTATGATAATTATCATTATTATTTTGGTAAGCGTTCATTGAAAACCTGTTACATAAGCCTTATCGCCTGACAAATACATCTAGTCAACATATTTTTTTCTAGTCAGAATACATTTGAGCCATGCATGCTCTGCGAAAAAGGGGCTAAATATATCATGACTGACCTGTGTTGCAGCAATTATAATTTCGCCACGACTTATTTTCACCTCAGTTTGGTACCTTATATCTAATTGTTATTATCACTGTTCTCGTAGGCGTCCATCGCAAATCTGTAACATGAGCCTTAATCGTCTTACAAATACATCTAATAAACTTTTCCCCCAAATCAAAATATAATTCAGCCATGCTTTGTGAAATAGGGGCTCAATGCACCATGATGCAGTCCGCGCTGATTGACGTGTGTCACCTGAATACTTGATAGTTTCCGTATTTTTTCTGCATATCTAAAGTCCGATCTACCGCATGATTCCATCAGTAGTTAGCCAACATGAATTTTATGGGTCCATAACAATGGGATAATTTGTCTTAATACATTGTATTACGGAGGTGCACTAACTCTTTAACAAACGACATAATATTAGACCGCTCCAAATTGGAAGCATTTTGCAGACGACAAATTTTTAATGTGTCTCAAAATAAATTTAAAATTTATTTTGGGAAAGAAAGAAAATATTGTGAGAAAAGTGAGAAAATGCTGGTTACTAGCATTTTCTCCTTTTCCCACAATGTTTTCTACAGGCTTCTATCTCAGGGTCGTCAAAAGTATAGGGATTGTGTGGTAATAGTTTAAACCCCTTTTTACCAGATCATGGGTCATTTCATCTCTTCCCTCATTTAAGAATTGTTAATTCTTTAACAAACGACAAAATTTTACACTGGTCCGAATTGGAAGCACTCGTAGGCGACAAAATAAACGTTATCAAAAAATCTAATTATGTTTCCAAAAAGGAAGAAACATTTTGGGAAAAGGAGTAAATGCTGGTTACCAGCATTTTCTCCTTTTTCCACAATGTTTTCTAAAGGTTTCTATCTCGTGATCGGAGAGACCAGGTGTTGTTTGGTAAAGGGTTAAATAACTGTATAAATGGCTTACAACAAATGTGAGATTTTAATCTAAACTCGGACTAATAGAAAACAGCCTAGCACTGTGTAACATTGATACGCAAGTAATTTTCCAGGAAAGCACCGCCCCCAAAGAGCACACATACAGCCCACAGTGAAACAAACTCCGCCCTTATTCACCAATACTATAGATACGCGTCCGTCCCCACCAACCATGCTATACTTGTAAGGCTTCTTGTTTTATTCTCGAAGATTTTCCGAAAGTAACGCTACTTCTGATTAGCTAAACAATTTTGTTCAGCCAATCAGAAGGTGTGTTACTGTCAAATTTAAAAAAAAAAATCTGGAGAATGAATAAAATGAACAGTGTTCTAAAGAATGGTTGATTACTGCAACTCATTACCTAAAAATCAGGCGTTTTGAAGATCTTGAGGACAAATGCGCCTGAAAATATCGTTGAAAAGAAGAAAGTGCAGGTAACCAGCATTTTCTATTTTCTGACTATGTTTTCGATTCTTTCAGTATTCCTTTCAATTCAAATCATACCATTTAAAAACGAGGAAGTTAATCTGTGTTGATGACAATCTGTTTATGCAGTCGTCCAAGTTAAAGTCGCCGGTAGAAAATGGTTTTAAAACTAGGTCCTAGGTTAAAAAACAAGGTCCTCCTTAAAAAAAAAGGTCGTAGGTAAAGAAAAAACTAGGTCCTCGGTTAAAAAAAAATAGGTTCTAGGTAAAAAAAACTATGTCCGGGTTAAAAAAAAAAAACTAGGTCCTAGTTAAAAAATAACTAGGTCCTCGGTAATCTAGATAGGTTCTCAGTAAAAAAAAAAAACTATGTCCTTGGTAAAAAGACCTAGGTCCAGGTAAAAAAACTGGGTCCTAGGTAAAAAGAATGTCCTAGGTAAAAAAGAACTAGGGCCTAGGTAAAAAAAAAAAAAAACCAACTAGGCCCTAAATAAAACAAATCCTAGGTCCCAGGTTAAAAAAAAAAGCAATCAGAAGGTAGACCATAAAAACTGGCAACTTTTTGCTTAGTTTTGATTGTTTTCCCTAAGACTAGTTCTTGGATCGCTCGCATAATACATACATACATACATACATACATACATACACACATACATACATAGGTACGTCTGTACGTACATACATAGAGACATACATACATACATACATGCATACATACATATCTTTATTTGCATAGAATATTAATAGATCCATAGCAAAATTGTTTAACAAAATATACATGTATTACGCAAAGTAATCAGGACAAAAGAAGATTTAGTAGGAAAAATGTATCTGTTGTTTACTCCTTTTGAATAAAAGGCGGGTAGATAACACCGGGATCAATTTTGCATGTACATGTATATTGATCACGGTCCACACTTCCAGCCTTTGAAAAATAAAAGATATCGGATATTTCGCACGTATAGAAAGTTAGGTTAGATATCGGATTTTCGGATTTTTAAGAAGTAATATAAAATGGTAAGATTTGGTTATTTACCCATTACCAAATAAGCCCTGGTATTTGCGACCCAGAGAAAGAAGACTTTTGAAAACATTGTGGTAAAAGGAGAAAATGCTGGTTTCCAGCATTTTCCCCTTTTCCCACAATGTTTTCTACCCTGCTGGAAACAAATCTCAATGTTTGAGTTAAGGTTATTTTCTTGTCTGCAAGTGCTTTCAATTTTTTACCAGTCTGAAATTTTGTCGTTCAGTAAAGGGTTAACACCCGCTTTGTTTAGTTTTGGTCGCGGCTGGGTCTTTAAAGTCCTCTCTGATGAACATTGTTTTGACGAGGTAACGAATAAGATGAAACACGAAAACGGATTACTGTAATTTCTGTTGAGCAATAACAGGCCCTGTCAGCTAATTTCGAAATATAAAAATTAACTTGTTAGAAGTACACATCATAAATGCAGAACACTTAATTAGCAAAATCGAAAACGTTTAAAAAAGGCACGCTAAAACAGAACAACCTGTGGTTTCTTCTGGGACCAAGTGCAGTCTCAAGTGTTCATATTTATTCAAATGATTTAGTCTTTTTAATGTCGTGAATACGTTGTAAATGCATGGTGTTTATTTCTGCAAAATCGAAAGAATTAAAAATACACGTTATGCACCCTTGAACGAAACAACCGATTCTTTACCTTCTAGGCTCGCGCTAAGTATCAAATATTCGTATTTGTTCGTTTATTTTCATACTACATGACGAAATTCTAAACTTGCCAAACTTAAAGTATTTTCATACAATAAATCAAATGCCGCTACAATGATGGAATTTGCTCTAGAAAATAATAAAAACATCGTGGAAAAAAAGGAGAAAATGCTGGTTACTAGCATTTTCTCATTTCCAACTATGTTTTCGAATGGCTTCTGTCTCAGGGTCGATAAAACTCGGAACTGCATGGTATGAGGTACTCATGTCACTAAATGCATTTGTGTGACAACCATTTTTGAAGAAAATGAACTTAATTCTAGATAGAACTCGAGACGAAATTTAAGACGAAATTTTAGACAAAATTTTAGACATATTCATATCATTCATGCATTTGAGTTAAGAACTGTTTTTGAAGGAAATGAACTTGGCTCTAGAACACGAGACAAAATTTTAGACTTGTCCATATCACTTATGCATTTCAGTGACAACTATTTTTGAAGGACTTAGCTCTAGAACTCGACGAAATTGTAGACTTGTTCATCATTTATGCATTTGAGTGACAACAGTTTTTGAAGGGAATGTACTTAGCTCTAGAACTCGACGAAATTTTAGACTTATTCATCATTTATGCATTTGAGTGACAACAGTTTTAGAAGGGAATGTACTTAGCTCTAGAACTCGACGAAATTTTAGACTTCTACATCATTTATGCATTTGAGTGACAACATTTTTTGAAGGGAATGTACTTAGCTCTAGAACTCAACGAAATTTTAGACGAAATTCACATTACTTATGCATTTGGGTGATAACTGTTTTTGAAAGGAATGAACTTAGCTCTAGAACTCGACGAAATTTTAGACGAAATTTTAGACTTGTTTACATGATCATTTATGCATTTGATTGATAACTGCTTTCGAAGTGAATCAACATAGCTCTAGAACTCGACAATATCTTACACAAAATTTTAGAATTGTTCGTATCACTTATGCATTTGAGTGACAACTGTTTTTAAAAGGAAGGAACTTAGCTCTAGAACTCGACGAAATTTTTGACGAAATTTAAGACTTCTTCACATCACTTATGCATTTGAGTGACAACTGTTTTTGAAGGGAATGTACTTAGCTCTAGAACTCGTCAAAATTTTAGATGAAATTTTAGACTTGTTTACATCACTTATGCATGCATTTGAGACAAGTGATAACTGTTTTTGAAGGGAATGTACTTACATGTAGCTCTAGAATTCGACAAAATCTTACACGAAATTTTAGACTTGTTCATATTAAGGAGCATTTACAGACGATAAGATAAAGGTTGCTAAAACGATAGAAAGCTGTTTTATGTCGGGAAGTATTCATGAAACAGTTTTCATGCAGTCAAGATTTAACTTATTCCTTGATAAAAATGGTAAAAATTGTTTTTAAAAAAAGATATGCACACACAACATTTTCCCATGGTTCGTCTTTCATTTTAATATCCCAGCAATACATACGGTAAATCCGGGGGAGTTTGGTTTTAGAAGTAAACGTAACGGGGAGAAAATCTGCATTCTTTTCTTAATGAAGTTTTAGTTATAACCTAACCCGACCTGATGTTTTCACGTGTAGGAATTCGGCAAAGAGCATTTCAGCGTTTTATGTCGAAACAGAAAAATGTCAAGCTTGAGAAATATGAAAATCCAGTCAGTAACCTGCATTTTTCTCCTGTGTTTTTTGTATGTTTTGATGACTTTATCACAGGGCATGTTTTGAAAGAAAATGAAAGCATGTGCATCGTTAATATGAAACAAAAGTTCTCTCCATCCTTAACTCATTAGGCTTCTGTACGACTTATTTCCCTTGGCCCTCCACAAACTATTAAAATCTAACACAGACATTTAATTCTTTACCAAACGCCTAAAATTGAGACTGCTCCACGCAAACTGAAAATAATACTGTAGATCTAGACGACAAAATTAATATGACTGAAAGATCGAAATTTGTTTTTGGAAGGGTAGAAAAAATAAATGTGGGAAAAGTAGAAAATGCTAGTTACCAGCATTTTCCTACAATGTTTTCAACAGACTTCTTTCACAGGGTCGTTTGGAGGTGTGATTGTTTGACAACAGTTTAGCATTCTTCGCCAGATGTCAAAATTTCGGAACAGTCAAAACTCGATGCACTAGCAGAAATAAACCATTTTGTCTCTCAATTGATGGCATTCAGCTTAAACCCTTATCTTGCTAAATATAGACTACTACTTAAAATTTGCTTGGGGTCACCATGTTTTCTTCCACTCCCTTCAATATCAAGAAATTGTTATGAAAAAAAGTCGATATATTTGAAATATGTTATATTTTAGATAGTTTTGTGATGGTTTTGGGAAAGAACTCAGAGGGATTAAATCTGTGTCTCTTCTTTTATGTCAGTCACATGGATGCCGTGTTTATCCTATTCTCTAAAATAACCACCAATTTCCCCACCCTCTTGATCTGCATTATTCAAGAATAGTTCAAAATGTTCAACTTAACTTAATCGATCAAAACTGACCAAACCCATCCACTGCACAACCTTCCAGGTAAACTTGAATGTGCCTTTTTTAACTCTTGAAAATTCGTCTGCCTGTGGAGAAGCACGTTTTATTTTAAAGGCAAAAATGAAACGTACATTTTTTTTTTCGAAGTTTTATCAAATTATTAAATAATTCGAAATATTGAAATGATACCTATCAAAGTGTAAGAATTATAAATGAAATGAAACTTTCCAGCCGATAGTAAAAATCCGAGTAATGTTGTTTCATATTTTTTTTGGATGAGAGAAAAACAATCTTATCGAATAGTATAGATCCAAGATCAGACTGTACTTTCTGTGTAGTCTGATCTTGATCTTCGCTGTTTGCAAAAAAAGTCAGTGAGTCGTGCGTAGCAGCCAAAGGGTTAAATGGGGAAAAAAGAGGCATTTTCTACTTTTCCAAGTTTCTTGTTAAAGCGGCCTTCTTCTGAAGGGTTGTTGAAACACAGGAATCTTTGTTATAGAGTGAAACGACATAATTCATTCTAAAAAGAGGAAAATTAACTTTCAACAGAATAGAGAACGTAGAGGGCAAGGTAGACGTAACTTTTTGCAAGCAAATTGTCTTTTAACCATTTACTACGCAATTCCCAGTTTTAACGAGTATAAGCAAGAAAGTTTTGAAAAACATTGTGGGAAAACTTGAAGAAATTGCTAGTATAAACCACATTTTCATCTTTTTCCAGCAATACTTTCTACTGTACCAAGGACAGAGGTGATCCTTTGAGCTTGATTTAATTTGTCGTCTGCATAATCTCTAAATTTGGAGCAACCTAAATTTTGTCGTCTGATAAAGAGATAATTGCATTTTCTCAAACAGTTGTCAAATGCATTGACCTGAAGAAACTTCTCGAAGTAGGTTTACCGCGATTGATTCTGCACCATATGTGCGCACAATAATACAATAGCAAAAACAGCCAGTGATACGGTTAAGAAAAAAAAATACGTTTTTCAAAATATGAATATAGGGGTAAGAAGAAGTAAACGATACAATGTACATGCGTGCAAATACGCTATATAAAGATAAACACCCTTTCCTGGAGTTTGGTACCTATTCGGTGTATATAACACCTTATTCAGAACGAAATGCATTCAGACCAAAAAGTAGTCCCTACTGGGAAAAAAAGTCAAGCATTTCCTCTTAACTCTTTACCACACGAGAAAATTTTAGACTGGTCCAAATTAAAAGCATTTGTAGACGACAAAATAAAGGTGACTGAATGATTAAAATTTGTTCTGGGAAGGGTAGAAAACACTGTGGGAAAAGGAGAAAATGCTGGTTACCAGCATTTTCTCCTTTTCCCACAGTGTTTTCAAAAGGCTTCTTTCTCAGGGCCGTCAACAGTAGGGATTGTGTGGTAATGGATTAATAAGTTATCAGAAAATTTAAAAGGGTAAAAGAGCTTGTCTAAAATATATTTCTGACGTTGAATTGAGGAAGTGGGCACAGTTCATGATGTTTTTCTTTGGGAGAGGAGAAGGGCTGTGTGGTGCTCTTAACCATGCGTAAGAAATTGTCTGCAATCAGGAAAGGCTTTCTTAATAGTTATGATTTTCTAAGGACATGACTTGGATCTTTTTCCAGATTTTTTGTGGATACCATTTGACATTCATTTCAAGAATTCTCTCCAAATAAGTGAGCGGGGTGGGGGCCTACCGCTTCGACCAAAATTTGCTTGTGTTTCTTTAGATCTAGTGGCCTATATCAGCTGGAATGTTCTAGATCTATTTGACTCATGAAAATAAGAAAAAAACTTCTCGTTACAAGAGAAAAATAGGCCTTTTCCATCATAATTTTTAAAAGCGTTTCGGTAATATCACGTGATGTATTCATGAAGCACATGACTGCCAGCCTGTGCCAGGCATATTTGTTTTCATCAACTGCATTAGAGGTCGTCTGCATCAGGTGACGTATACAACGAACTACTAGTTGACAACGCAGACATTTGACCTCACTTAATATTACACCGTTATCTGCAAAAATGATAACACAGGCGACCTAATACAAACACAACATTTACATAAATTGGCGGACGCCTGGACGATGATCTTTGGATTGTGAGTAGAGGGTACATTTTATACTTATTTATGATATGTGCGGATGTACAATATGGATCTTGTAAGAGTTTAGATCTTTAATTAAATGCTTCATGAATCCGCCCATAGGCCTGTATTTGTGAAACATCCGTTCGATCAAGAACTCTCAGAGACATTCTACCTTACTCCCCAATTATCTCCGATTCGGTGATTAGCTCCAGTGTTATTTTTGTGATTCAGCTAGGGTGCAGAGGCACAATCACAAAAATAGCATCGGAGCAACCCGTGAGACTGAAGGTAGTTCCTAATTAGACCTATATATCTAGTTCCTTTCGCGTACTAGTCCGATGTGAAACTTTCATTCTTATTCATAAAGTTTTATCTTGGATTTCAGCTCATATAGCCTACTTCAACTTTTATTATGAAATAATCATTAAACAGATAAACCTAAGGACTAAGGAGTCTATGGAAAACAGAGAGACAGGAAAACAGGTGAAATTGGGGACAAGATGCGTTCAGTTCCCGAGCCCAGAGTTGCAGCCCCTTGAAGACAGTAATCACCTATTGGGGGACAAAGATGCCCTGTGGAAGGAACTGGATAACAAAGGGTTGGTATAAATTTACCTTCAGTCTGAAGATGTTGCTCCCATGTTGTTTTTTGATTGGGTTTCCACACCAGTGTGGGGACCCAATCACAAAAATAACAATGCAGCAACCCTTCAGATTGAAGGTACTATAACTTTCATCATGATGATAGATCTAGATCTACGTGTAATTTGATATAATTATGGATTTTGCTCCAGGAATAGGGGTTTAACCCTTTACCACACGAGAAAATTTTAGACTGGTCCAAATTGAAAGCATTTGCAGACAACAAAATAAAAGTGACTAAAAATTTGAAATTTGTTTTGTGAAGGGTAGAAAACATTGTAGGGAAAAGGAGAAAATGCTGATTACCAGCATTTTCTCCTTTTCCCCACAATGTTTTCTAAAGGTTTCTTTCTCAGGGGCGTCAAAAGTAGGGATTGTGTGGTAATGGGTTAACGCATTTCTATGATGCATTATACCACATAATGATGGATCCATAACATCCGTTTTGAACAGCCACTGACTATATCATAAAGTAGACTGGTCTTTTGACATGCAAAAAATGGACCTATAGCATAAAGCATCGACCCAGGTCATCCTAAGCTGATTCTGCCAGCTGATTACTAGGTGACCTAGGTTGATCCTTTCGTAGATGTATTAAGCCCTCTTTTCTCAGAGCATGACCCATTTATATTGTAGCCTATGGCATACCACAATATTGTAAGAAGTATTTCAATGAGAGAAATTGCCATGGATACAGGTAAAGCAGAGGCTTTTATTTTTGAGAGGAAAAATATACTATCCTATAATAAAATACATGTACATTTGATCAACATATAAAGTATTTCATTAGGAAGGACTGCAACACGTGAAAAAGAGCATTTAGACATTTGCGTGAAGTCCTGGATCAGCCTGCAGATTCTGTTCAGGCTAGTTCCGCTTTTATGTAATTTTCTGTTTTATGCAAGTCTACTATAGCAGAAAATCTAATGTAGTCGTAAGCTGCCGTCTCGGATTAGCCTGCGCAGGCTGATGCAAGAGGGCACTTTACACAAAGGTCGGAATGCCCCTTTTTGCTTGTTGCCAGCCAGGATAGTATATATTTTGTCTCAAAAAGCATGGAACTAGTCCCTATAGTTTTGGCTGGATAATCAACCTTGGCAAATGAAATTTCTCCTCATTTGTAAAGTATTCACAATGTTTTCTACCTCTACAAATACTAATTGCATCATTTGCATCACACATCTATTGTCATCTGCAAATGTTTTCAAACTTGTTGGCTAAAGTGTATACAACCCTCGCCAAGGCTTGCTTCGTGTAACTTTTGTCAACTTGTTTAATGAATATGATAATGAATATAAATGTTCATGTAAGATCTTCTGTAATGGAAAACAGCTATTTCCACAATATTATCCCAAAAAAAGTTGCTGTGATTGAAATTGAGTATCATTGTACTTCTATGACCATAATACTTTTTTCACTTTTTGCTTTTTAGAATTATCATTTATAAATCTTGGGCCACCCTATTCTCATTACAAAGGGAGATAATAATTACCTCCCTTTCAGAAAACTAACAAATACATGTATAACTAACATATAATTTCAAGATGGACATGAAAGCAATTTCTGGTCGGATAGAAATGTACAAATATTATATCAGTATAAATCCTTATTTATCAAACTAATTAGAAATTTCATCCCATTTTGCACTAGAAGCATTAGGATGGTAATATACATGTACTTATTTTGTTTGTATGGTATACAACTATTCATTGCCTTTCAACATTATTTCAGTTAACTCTTTACAACACAATCTTGACTCTTAACGACCCTGAAAGAAAAGCCTTTTTAAAACATTGAGGGAAAAGGAGAAAATACTGGTAACCAGCATTTTCTCCTTTTCCCATAATGTTTTCTACCCTGCTGGAAACAAATATCTGTTTTTGAGTTACTTTGTTTTTGTTGTCTGCAAGTGCTTTCAATTTGGACCAGTCTAAAATTTTGTCGTTTGGTAAAGATTTAACCCATTACCAAACGACAATATTTTAGACTGGTCCAAATTGAAAGCATTTGCAGACGACAAAATAAAAATGGCTGAAAATTTGAAATTTGTTTTGTGAAGGGTAGAAAACACCGTGGGAATAGGAGAAAATGCTGTTTACCAGCATTTATTCCTATTTCCACAGCATTTTCTATAGGCTTCTTTCTCAGGATTGTCAAAAGTATGGATTGTGTGGTAAAGATTTAAGTCATGATGAAAAGACTTTGTGTGCCTGTCCATGCTTTCATGGAATTTCTAGTACGAGCACTTTGCACAATATCCTTCCAATTGCCAGTGGCTCCTTTCTCACACAACCATCATAGAATCATCCTGTCACAATGGCAGTCATCAATAAGCATCTTTAGTAGCTCTTTATCTGTATTCACCAACCATTCTTATAAGACCATTCTTAGTCTTATTCTCCATAATTTTCTTACTTTGAAAGTAACACAGCTTCTGATTGGCTAAACAGAAATGTTTAGCCAATCAGAAATTGTTTTACTTTCAAGCTTGGACAAACTTGGAGAATAAGACTGAGAATGTTCTTAAGAATGGTTGGTGAATACGGACCCTACTTTGCAATTATTTTCTTGTGCTGCAATCTTTAGGTATCTGTACATTCGAGGTTTACACAAACGAGAGGAGGTATTACAAGCACGTCTGGCAGTCCTTGAGTTTATCATGTCTGAAGGAGAAGGCAAGATTGATTTGACTGAACAGTGGGAAAAAGGTGTACTTGACCTCCGCTGTGGTGGAGGTTGTCTCCCCTACATGGAGGTAAGCTATGCCATTTTCTCCACAAACTCTTGCTAGCCACAGTGAAACAAATTTCTCAAGATCTATTTGATTCTTTACCACACAATCCCAACTTTTAAGGACCCTGAAAAAGAAAGCTTTTGAAAACATTGTAGGAAAAGGAGAAAATGCTGGTATCCAGCATTTTCTCCTTTTCCCACAGTGTTTTCTACCCTACTTTAGATTTGGACCAGTCAAAACTTTTGTCGTTTGGTATTGAGTTAAAAAAAGAAATTATTTTGATTCGATTGAGCTGTTTAGTGTCATCCAATCGAAATACGAGAATTGATATTTACAACTATTTATTTAACTATTGTTGAGATAAGTGCCTCTTTTAGAGGGACAGATATCATTATGACACCTTTGTATTTAGTATTTGCAAGAATGGTCTCACTGAAATAATCACATTCTTTATTATATTTAACTCTTTACCACACGACAAAATTTTAGACTGGTTCAAATTGAAAGCATTTGCAGACGACAAAATGAAGGTGACTGAAAAATTGAAATTTGTTCTGGGAAGGGTAGAAAACACTGTGGGAAAAGGAGAAAATGCTGGTAACTAGCATTTTCTCCATTTCCTACTGGGTTTTCAAAAGGCTTCTTTCTCAGGGGAGTCAAAAGTAGGGATTGTGTGATAATGGGTTAAGTGTTATGGAAAGCACCTGTGGGCTTAATGATCTTTCAGTATAGTCATCTATGTCAGAGTGTAGACTGAAACCCTGTTATTTCACTGGAATAAAATATATATTTCATAGATACCTACTGATCAGAGATTTCCATCCCCGTGAGGATGTTTTGCAAGCACGCCTTTCTGTTCTCAAGGTCATTAAAAATTTAGGGCTTCACAAACTTGATGAGTCGTTTCCTTGGCAACAGGGTGTGCTTGACAAAAGATGTGGACATGAATGCATACCCCAGTTTCAGGTGTGTCCCAACATTTAATCCAACATGGATTTTTATAACTTTTATTTCCAAAAAAGCCTTTGCTTTACCATGTTTGAATCCAACTTTGGAGCTTCAAATATCCAGTGCATTTATACAAAATTAAGGTGTCAGATTCAGAGTACAGTATACCTTTTGGGTGTATGGTTGATTATAGACAGAGTGCATGTGCAATAATTTTTAACTCTTTGTTAGATAACGAAAAGCAAGGGACTATATGATAGTGAAAGCATTCGCAGAAGACGTGTTGTTCGATGTTGTTTAAGTGACAAGCTGTTAAAGTGACAAGCTTTGTCTTTAAACCTTTCCTGAACTATGGTTTTCTTGACCCTGAAAAAGAAGCCTTTGAAAACATTGTGGGAAAAGGAGAAAATGCTGGTAACCAGCATTTTCTCCTTTTCCCACAATCTCTTCTACCCTCCCAGAATAAATTTCAATTTTTGAGTCATGTTAATCTTGTCATCTGCGAATGCTTTCAGTTTGGACCAGTCTAAAATTTTGTTGTTTGGTAAAGAGTTCAAGGGGCAGAAAAGACAGGAAAACAGGAAAAAAAATTCTAGTAAACAGCATGTCCTTTCCCCAAATTGTTTTCAAAATTCTTCTCTGTCAAGGTTGCTAAAACCCAGGCTTGAGAGGTAAAGGCTTATAGAAGATAAGTAGCCTTCTGTGTCACCATCCAGGTCTGAGGGTTGACTCTCTGCCAGATGCCAGAGTGTTAGATCTATCCGATTGAAAGCATTGTGGTGTCCATGGTTGTGAGGTAGAGCGTCGGCCTCATAACCAAAAGGTCCTGAGTTCAATTCCCGGGAGCGGGTGTCAACTTTGGGATTTTTCATCGGCCCACACATTCAGCGCGAGTACTGGTGTAGTTCCCAGGAAGCAGAATCGAGAGAGATTAGTATAAGTTGTAAGAACTTGTTTCTCAATCAATGTAAAATAAATATGTTTAAAAGCATTAATTTTGCAGAAAACATTTTTATCTATTAGAGTGTGGAATGGATTGAACTGACATTTTCATTCTAGAAATGTGACCCCCAAAGGAGTTACTCGAAGTTTACTATTTTGAAGAATGTCTCACAAGTGTAGATCAAGGATCAAACTGCATGTTATGGACAGTTGATCTTGATCTTCACTGGCTGCAAAGACAGCTAAAAGAGTGAAACCCTTTAACAGACAACAAATTATAAAACTTGTCAGAAATGAAAACATTTGCAGACAACAATTTCAGTGTGGATCAAATGGTACCATTTTTCTTTGATAAGGAAGAAAAAATTGGAAGAAAAGAAGAAAGTATTGGTTATAAGCATTTTCTCCTTATCCTACAGTGTTTTCACAAGACTTCATTCCTATGGTCATTAAAAGTTGGTAAAAGGGTCATTTGGGCTTTGTCTTCAGAAAATGAGAAAATTGTCTGTAAATCAACTGGTAAAGTGTCATGGAAAAAAAAAACCTGTAGACATATGAAATTGAAATAACAGAATAAGAATTTTAGTTTTGTTGTATTTTGCAGGGTAAAAACAACATAACACATTCACCAGAGATCATCAAAGTACTTGAGGGGCCTAGACGTAAGTTCATTTTTCCTTTTTTTAGCAAGTAAACATACCTTAATTACCTGTGGAACCTTTTTTTTTTTCTTATCAACTTTAACCCATTACCACACAATCCCTACTTTTGACGGCCCTGAGAAAGAAGCCTTTGGAAAACACTGTGGGAAAAGGAGAAAATGCTGGTAACCAGCATTTTCTCCTTTTCCCACAATGTTTTCTACCCTTCACAAAACAAATTTCAAATTTTCGGTCACTTTCATTTTGACGTCTGCAAATGCTTTCAATTTGGACCAGTCTAAAATCTTGTCGTTCAGTAATGGGTTAAACGATACTTTTGATAAGCACAGAACATGCAGTCTGATCTTTCAATGACACTTGCAGAAATTTAGTAAGCTCCTCTGGATATTTTATTTCCATCTCCGAATTGTACTAGAGGTTAATAATCAATTCAAGTTCAATCTAAAATATTAGCAATATCAAATTTTAGATCATGAAGTAAATGGGTCTTTTCCTGCAAGATAACTGTCAAAATTATTGCTATTTTTACCCCTTTACCAGAGAATCATGGATTTGATGCCACTAAGGAACATAGCTTTAAAAAACATAGTGAAAAAAGGAGAAAATGCCTGTAACTAGTATTTTCTGCTTTTTCCACATTGTTTCTTACCTTATCAAAGCCAAATCCCATCACTTTAGCAAGGGTGAGCAATGTTTGTGTGCAGCACTGGTTACAGTATAGATTAGTGCAAAAATGAATGTTGCAGATATTTTTAATAGAAAAGTTTAAAACTCATTACCAAACAACAATGTTTTAGGCTTGTCCAAATTGAAAGCATTTGCAGACGACAAAATAAAAGTGACCGAAAATTTGAAATTTGTTTTGTGAAGGGTAGAAAACATTGTGGGAAAAGAAAAAAATGCTGGTTACCAGCATTTTCTCCTTTTCCCACAATGTTTTCTAGAGGCTTCTTTCTCAGGGTCGTGAAAAGTAGGGATTGTGTGGTAATGGGTTAAACTCTTTACCACACAATCCGGACTTAAATGACCGTAAGAAGAAGTCTTATGTAATATGATGGTAACCAGCATTTTCTTCTTTTCGCACAATGTTTTCTTCCTTTTCCATGACTAAATTTCAGGTTTTGCGTCGCAGTAATTTTTTGTCTGTAAATGCTTCCAATTTTGACTCGTCTAAAAATATGTTGTTTGGTAAAGAGTTAAAGGTTTTCTTTATCATATTCCAGCATATGAATTTTTCAAAACACTTTTTGGGGAGGAAGCAAGAACTTTTGACTACAAATGGCTGAGGTAACTTGCTTTGAATTTTACTACAATGTGTGACGGAGAACCTCAATACATAATGCATTCATTGAATGTAGATTTTTCTTGAAATTTCCTCACAAGATTTTTTTTTTTGATTTATCAATCTGTTACGCAGTATCTTGGAAAATATAAGAAAATAAAGCAATCATACTGAGTAAGCATTTCATCTCTTCTATGTCTGATTCAAAATTTCTTTCATTTACCGGTAATAATTTCAGGTTGTCAAAAAAATAACCCTTTACTAAAAAATCCCTGGTATTAACCACCCTTAGATAGAAGACTTTTGAAAACATTGTGGGAAAAGGAGAAAATGCTGATGTCCAGCATTTTCTCCTTTTCCCACAATGTTTTCAATCCTGCGCAGAACATATTTTAGTTAAGAGACTAGAGCTATCTATTGACAGGGCTGTCCACAGACAAGTGTACACAGGTGCACATGTAGATAATGTATACATGTCTCGTGGTACGCCAAGGTTATTAACAATGTGGACACCATTTGGGGACACGGATATGGAACTGGGATGTCTGGCTGTGTGCGAGGGATCAAACAAACTACCTGGGTATGTATGTGTACATACCCCTAAATTCACATTCCCTTTTTCGACTTTCTTCCCCCTTCAACAAACTGGATGTAATATGATGGTGTCACAATATTCTATCTTTTGACATGGTATAATAAACTTTTTCCACTAGTATTGTACAGTTTTGAAAATCGCTCTACCCAGAGTCAAAGGTCAAGGTCACAAGTTTGAAATGACACTTTGTCACATAACCTCCCTTGTTTTCAGTGTAATATACCCATTACGAATTGTCTTATCTTATGTACACGTTTGATATAACATTTGTGTAACATCATTTTTGACATCATTTTGTACGCATTACATACAAGTGAATGGTCTTATGGAAAATACTGCAGGTGCATTTATAAATGTTTTTGCATCATCTGATCTATATTTCGTGAAATATCATTATGTGATGAATAGAATCTGATATTCGTTGACGTTTGAGATAAAATTTTATTAAACTTGTCAAGGACAATGTTATTAAGCTCGGCAAAGGCTCCCTTAATAGCATTTCACTAGACTTGTTTAATAAAATCTTATCTCAAAAGCCAATTCATGTCAGATCCTATATGTCACCTAATACATATTAACTTTTATAGATGATGATAACACTGTATACATGAATCAGATACAACACAAGGAAGTAGAGTTCTTTGATATGAGTCAAAAAGTTCAAGGTCAAACAGCAAGGTGGTAATAAAAAATATTTTGAAACTCATTACAGAGAGTATCTCAGAAGCTGTTAGACCTTTGTTATTGATGCATTCAACAATGGGATCATTGTTTTTAAAAGCCATGTCCTCTTGGTAAACTCTTTTTCCACACAATTCTTTTTGGTGTCCGTGATCGTGAGGTAGAGCGTTGGCCTTGTAACCAGAAGGTCCTGAGTTCGATACCCAGGAGTGGGTGTCAACTTTGGGATTTTTCACTGGCCCACACATTCGGTGCAAGTACTGGTGTAGTTCCCAGGAAGCAAAATCAAGAGAGATTTGTATAAGTTGCAAGAATCTGTTTCTCAATCAATGTAAAATAAATATGTTCAGACTTTAAAGCTTTTGAAAACGTTATAAGAAAATGCTGGTAACCATTTTTTTCAGTCATGTCGATTTTTCAGTCATGTCAATTTGTTATCTGCAATTGCTTTCAATTTGGACCAGTCTAAAATTTTGTCGTTTGGTAAAGAGTTAATCTACATTTTTTACCTATAAAAGACAAATACCGTTAATTGAGACACATCTGAATTGTCGTCTGCAAATGCTTTCAATTTGGACATGTCTACATTTTTATCGTAATGGAAAGAGTTAAAGAAACGTGACACAGGAGAAATTACTTGTTATGAAAGACTTCTCCCTTTTCCATAACATTCACATGCTTTTTATCTTGTAAAAAACAAAATGCTTATTTCATGTTAATGTTTAGATTTCAGAAATTACATGACACCTATAGTTCAACAGACATCGAAGCAATTAATTTGAATGGTGAGTTAAAATTTACATGAGTTTGGTCCTTTATAAAACTAATCAGTAATGGTATTGTAACTCTACCAGACGACAGAAATTTAGAATTGTCCAATATTTGAAAGCTGTAATTGCAGACAAAATAACAAAACATGTTTAAAATAATGAAAATTGTCTCTGAAAGGATTGAAACCATGCAGGTTACTATACAACTATTTCACTTTTACCCATAATTTCTTTTTAAAAGTCTTTTACCTGAAGGCTGAATAAAAAAAAACAACAAGCAATTATCTGGTAAAGGATATGGAGGATATTTGGGGGGTTTTTTTTGTAAAAGATCGAAATTTATTTCAAATGGACATCATTGGTAATATTTTCATGAGTGACTCAGCCACGAGTGAAAATATTACAGATAGTGTTCACGAGATGAAATAAATTTCAATCTTTCACAAAAAAAACCCCAACAAATATTCTATTTATTTCATGCTTTTAACCCTTTCTTGGAGGAGCTTTATCAAAATCAAGTACAGTTCATTTCCGTTATTCCTGTGGCGTACCCCTCCCACATAGCAACACATTACAATATTATATCAAGCGTGAGAAATGTAAGGTAAATGATGTCATATTTCTCATCTGGTTGTGAGGCACAAGCAATTAACCTAGACAACAAAAACATGAAAATATGTATTTTCACTCGTGGTACCAGTGTAAGATCGAAAAATATTTTCACAGCTTTTTCTCAATATCCTACCGGAAAGCATGAAATAATAATGTGTACTGTGTTGTGAACAGTAATAGATCAAGATCAAACATCAAAGCACATGCAGTCTGTGATCTATAATGTCCCTTGCTGAGCCATAGTAGACCAGTTTTAAAATACATAGCTTATTATCCAGCAGTTCTGAGCTTGAATTCCAGCACCGTCTGACAATCAGCAATTCTTTGTGAAAGGACTTATTTTGCTGTCGTTGCGTAATCAGTATTATTTCTATGCTGATGATGTTTTAAAGGTGCCAGTGACTTTAAAACAGATGTATGCCAATGCTTTGGACTTGTAGAAATCTAAAACTTTGATTTCCAAGACACCTTTAATATTTCGTGTGCACATACTTTCAATTTAGTCTAAAATTTGTTGTTTAAACCATTACCAGACAATCCCTACTTTTGACGACCCTGAGAAAGAAGACTTTGGAAACATTGTGGGAAAAGGAGAAAATGCTGATAACCTGCATTTTCTCTTTTTCCCACAATGATTTCTACCCTTTACAAAACAAATTTAAAATTTTCAGTCACTTTAATTTTGTCGTCCGCAAAATTAATGTTTTTGATTTGGAAAAATGTTTTTGCAGGAACTGGATGGTTCACTGAGGATCCATTTGAAATTACGGAAAAATTTGGTGGACAATGGAAAACCACAAATTACAGAGCAGGAGATGTTCTCATCTTTGGAATGAGGTAACAAATTGTTAAGGCTTTGATGCATTTGTTAGTTAGCGTCAAGGTTAATTGTATTATGAAGTAGTCCTTTAACAAGCGGGTGACTAAGAGAATTTTGTGTGAATTACTGGTCAAAGAAACTCTAAGAAAGCATCAACTGGTGCACTGGCATCCATGATATAACTGGATGAATGTAAAAATCAAAGACATGTCTTTGCTCTCTCACTGAGCCTGTGATCATTTTCACAAGAGAATGATGTAGAATTGCCAAAATTCAATGCTGGTCCATATTGCTTCAATGTGGCTAAACCCTTTACCACACAATCCCTACTTTTGACCACCCTGAGAAAGACGGCTTTAGATAACATTGTGGGAAAAGGAGAAAATGCTGGTAACCAGCATTTTCTCGTTTTCCCACAATGTTTTCTACCTTTCACAAAACAAAGTTCAAATTTTCAGTCACTTTTACAGGGTTTTCCCTCGGCCACAAAAATAGGGGGTCATTGTGACCCCCTACTCAAAAATAATGGGGGTCATTTTGGAATTTGTGGGGGTCACAACAAAATGTAATTCGCTAAATCGCTTAACCCTTTACTCCATAGATACTCATTTCTATGCATTGATTGTAGGAGCCTTTGGAAAACATTGTGGCAAAAAGTGAAATTGCTCGTGATGAGCAATTTCACCTTTTGTCACAATGTTTTCTGTGCTATCAAAAGGTGTCATAAACACATAAGAAACTGCTTCATCCTTGCTGTTATTTAGGTTCAATTAGAGATACCATAGAAATGCCTTATGGGGTAAAGGGTTAAACAAAAGCTACTATTTGTGAAAGTATGTGTTCTTTTATGTGTAGCATCTCACTATGGTTAAGGGTTTTTTTTGTTTTTATCACAGGAATTGACCATTTCGTTGGCGAAGAAAGCTTGTTGTGGGCCAGAGTGGGAAGTCTCTGTTATTTTTCTTGATAAAGATTATCCGTTTTGGGCAAAAATAAACTATTTTCACCAATTAGATAAATGACGGATTCTTGTGTTTTGACACGCTGGTCGAGTTCATGCCGCTGTTTTCAAAGAATAACAAACTGTATCTCTAGCTAATTTACAGTGAACCCTCGAGACCTTGAAATAATTTTCCGGGTGCACTTACCAGCCGCAGTATCATCTGATCTTTGTTTAAGGGCTCTTCTTCCTTGCAGACTGCAAGAATGACGTCGATTTTGACAGGAAACATATTGTTTTCATTTGAGATCGACTGGTTTAGTTTAGACCCATTTAAAGACCGAAGGTATTTTAGTAAAATCGATACACAGTCCAGTGTTTCGTCCCATTTTCCCTTCGTACTCCAGATTTTTCATCTGCTCACGATGTAACAGTGTCAGAAGTATATACGATCATTAATACCTCTTATTGTATTTGTGCGTCCACCATGACGCATTACTGAAAAAAATGCGGGTCATTTTCCTTGAAAGTGCGTCAAAACGCACAAAATCGTGCGTCAAGGAAAACCCTGCTTTTATTTTGTCGTCTGCAAATGCTTTCGATTTGGATGAACTATAATTTTCTTCTATCTTCCACAGTGTTTTTAAAAGGCTTCTTCCTGAAGATGGATAAAATTCAGGATTTTGTGGTGAAAGGCTAATAGTTTGACATTCCCTTTGTTTCAGGACTGTTCACATGTCGACAGCCAACTTGACTGATCTTGTCCGTATAAGCTGTGATACAAGGTAAATATGTCTAGTGTGGCCACATTCTAAATTCAAATTAAAACTGAATTGTTAAATTCTATTTTAATGAATGTAGAAGCATTTGAAAACCAGCAACTAGCATTTTCTACTTTCCTTACTGTCTGTTATCTTCTCTAAGACACATCTCATTGCTTGAGCCGCATTAAATTTGTTGTCTGCAAATACATTCAATTTAAACGAGTCTTAATTTTTGTCCTTGGTTAAAGAGTTAACTCCCTTTACCACACAATCCCAAGTTTACATGACCCTGAAAAGCAAGACTTTTGAAAACATTGTGGAGAAAGGAGAAAATGCTTTCACAGCCCAAAGAAGAGGCCTTTAAGAGATTGTGGGAAAAAAAGAAAATGCTGGTAACCAGGTATGTCATCTATATTTTCAGTCGACAGTGTATTGTGTGGGAAAGGATTTACTCTTTACCAAATGACAAAATCTGATACGGATTCAAATTGAAAGCAGTTGCAGACAACAAGTAAAAAAATGGGGCTCAAATGGAGAAAATTATCCTAAAAAAGGTAGAAAACTTTGTGGGAAAAGGAGAAAATGCTGGTCAACAGCATTTTCACCTTTTTCTCACATTGTTTTTCAAAGTATTTCTTCTACAGTCATTAAAACTCAGGACAGTGTGGTAAAGGATTAAGCTGATCAAATGGTTCCTGTTGGGGTTGTCCCCTAAGCTCTTAAGTTTAATTTTTTTTTCATTACCAACATATTCTCCTATTCTAATTTTTTTGAAAAAGGTTGTACTCCCCGAGGACATAAAAGTATAGGGTTGGTTGGAAAAGGGTTTATCATTATTTTCGTTGTTTTGTTAATCCAGATGGCAGCCAGCGAGTGAACCTGCTGACCACAGATATGTTGGAGAAATGAAGCCTATTGCTAAATTTGGACATCATGCAAAGGATAATATCAAATCGGAATCAGTCACAATGAATCAACTGAAAGAGAAGTGGGGATTTCAGTAGGGCTTACTGTGATGAAATGTTGAGAACCGTTTTCAGTATGGTGCTTTGGGATACTGATTTTTGTTTTCTTGATGTTAGGCAGCCATTATGGCTGTAAAAATATGAATGTTTTCACCCCCTACAGTTGACAATCATTAAATTAAAAATAAAAAGGAAAAGGAGCTTGTTATGAGCAATTGCTTCTTTCCCATGTTTTAACTTTGTTGAATTATTCTTCCTTTATTTTAGATGTTGTTTCAGTGTTACAATTATTAATGATTAATGAGAGGTTGAAAAAGTCTTCTTTTGTTTTTGGGAAAACTATCCTTGATCAAAGTACAATTTCGGTAACCAGCATTTTCTTCATTTCCAAAAATGTTTCCTATGCTTTGAAAAACAAATTTTATGTTTTAATTAAGTAATGGAAAATATGTGGTCTGCAAATGCTTCCAATTTGGACCAGGCTAAAAATTTGTGTGGTAAAGAATTGTTTCATGGGTAGGGCTTGACCGTAAGACCAGTTGAATAGTAGAAGGGAGATAACCAGACTTCCATTTATCAACATGTCCCTTTTAACCCTTACCCTTACCAAACTATCATGTGTTTTCACAACCCATTATGAAAAAGAACATTGTGAGAAATGGAGAAAATGCCAGTTAACTCATGTTTTCTATCATTCGGAAGATATATCTTGTCATTCAAATCATGTTTAACACATTAACGAAAGATGAAATTTTAGACTAACGGGAATTAAAACCATTTAAGATTAAATGCATTTAAATGATGGAATTCCTATCTTAACTCTTTACCACACAGTCCTGACTTTTAACAACTCTGAGAAAGAAGCCTTTTGAAAACACTGGTAACCAACATTTTCTCCTTTTCCCAAAGTGTTTTCTACCCTTCCCAAACCAAATTTCAATTTTTCATTTACTTTTATTTTGTCGTCTGCAAATGCTTTCATTTCAGACCAGTCTAAAATTTTCTAGTATGGTAATAAAGAGTTGAAAATGTTGCTTGAAAAGGAGTAAAAACTTTCTTTAAACATCTTCTCCTTGTTCCTTCCCCAACGTCTTTGAAAGCTTTCTTTTGCAGGGTCATTAAAACTCAGGTTTGTGTGGTGAAGTATGTAACCTACAATTGCTTTCATTGTGGACATGTCAAATATTTTCTAATTTCATGAAGACCAAACAATGCCAAAAGAAATTCCAAACAACAAGACATTGTAGAAGGCTATAGCAAAAGGAAAGTAAGAATACATTAAAGATGAAAAAAGAAAAGTGAGCAGAATTCATATAATATTTTCATAGTTTTATTCTGATTATCAGGCATCATAAAAGTTGTAACTTCAAGCTGAGCTGCAAGTTACTGAATTTCTAAAAAAAAAACCTACAAACAAACTGGTATAAAAACGATATTTTCTCTTTTATACATGTTTATTCTTTGAACATATGAAAATTTGTTCTAAAAAGCAAAATGTGGTCAATATGAGGGTCAAATTGCAGACAAATTTTGAATTCTGAACATTATCAAATATATACATTTACAAATTTGATAAGGAGTCTGATAGTGTACTTCATTGGAATCTGTCAAAATTCCAGTGGATGGAAGAAAATGTTGTATGAAACTTGAACAAACATTTTCATCTTATGTTATCTTGTGAATTAGATTGTTCTGTATTTTACTCCCAGATTCTTAACTTTCCGCTGCAATTGTGGTTTCAAGTAATACTTATTCATTGTTATGTGATAAAATATGCCTGCAAAAGCAATTCTGTTATCTCTTTATATTTCCTCCTACCCCATTCCCTAAACTACCTGGTGCATTTTAACCCTTTACCATAAAGCAAAGTTTTGAATATGTCTTGAAAGCAAATGCTAAAAACAAATGGAACACTACTTGGACAACAGGATTTGTATGTAAAAGGGTAAATAACATTGTGAAAAAAATCAAAAATGCTGGTCACCGACATCTATAAACTTTCCCACAATCCCTACTTTTGACGCCCCTGAGAAAGAAGCCTCTTGAAAACACTGTAGGAAAAGGAGAAAATGCTGGTAACCAGCATTTTCTCCCTTTCCCGCAGTGTTTTCTATCCTTCCCAGAACAAATTTCAATTTTTCAGTCACCTTTATTTTGTCGACTGCAAATGCCTTCAATTTGAACCAGTCTAAAATTTTGTCGTGTGGTAAAGAGTTAAGGCTGTGAAGGAAAATTCATGCTGTTAAACAAGGCATAACTCTTTTCTTGGTGCTTTTTGTGTCTTGCATGTAGGTTACAGAATACAGCAATAAACACAATACAAACAAAATATATTAGTGTACAATTCACATAAAACACATATTTTTTTCAAATCAATATTTGTTATACTTCTTAACCCTTTACTCCATAGATACTCATTTCTACGCATTTGTTGTCGGAGCCTTTGGAAAACATTGTGACAAAAGGTGAAATTGCTCGTGATGAGCAATTTCACCTTTTGCCACAATATTTTCTACACTATCCAAAGGTGTTTTATACACATAAGAAAGGGCTTCATTCTTGCTGTTACTTAGGGTCAATTAGAGATACCATAGAAATGCCTTATGGGGTAAAGGGTTAAACTCTTTACCACACAATCCCAGCTTTTAACGACACTGTGAAAGAAGCCTTTTGACAACCTTGTGGGAAAAGGAGAAAATGCTGCTATCCAGCATTTTCTCCTTTTCCCACAATGTTTTTTACCCTTCCCAAACCAAATTTAAATTTTTTAGTTATATTTGTCTTCTGCGCATGCTTTCAATTTGGACCAATGTGTAATTTAGTTGTTTGGTAAAGAATTGATATCTCTTTACCAAACAGGAACATTTTAGACTTTTCAAAATTCAAAGCATTTGAAGATGACACACTAGATCTTGCTTGAAAGATGGGAAATGCCCATAATAGAGTAAAAAATTAGTGATTGCAGAGAAAGGAATAAATACTGTTCATATTTTCCCCTTTTCCGCCATTATTTTTGAATGTTTTTTTCTGAGGGTCATTAAAATGTGGAATTGTTTGGTGAAGGGATGATTATAAACATTTAAAGTAACTTCTAATACTGAAGTGCATAAAAAATCGTGAAAAATGGAATGAAAATTTGTGTAAATGTATTTCTGTCACTGGTATCACTTTGTTTCCTGTGAGGACATTTTTATCCGATTTTGGCTTGCGAGAAGTCCATCTCTGGATTGGCTTTCTTGATCCTGAAATTAAAAAAATAAAATTTAAGTCAGCATATCTAAGGCCAAAAAAAAAAACATGAAAACAAACTACAAGCTCTGGACATGGTTAACCTTCGACCAGAAAAAACTGTGTTTTCACAACACTGTGGAATAAGCATTTTAAAAGGAGAAAATACTCAGAACCAGCATTTTCTCCATCACCCACACTGGTTTCTACCTTTTGTGAAAAAAATCTTTATTTTATAGTCTGCAAATGTTATCAGTGTGGAAAAACCTAAAATTTTATAATTTGGTAAATAATTCACATTAATTGTGGAATTACTTTAACTTCCACGATGGAGTTGAGATAAAAATACAGGAATGAGGTTGGTGTCTGTCAATCTGTAGACACAAATATTTGTTCTCTTCTCCATCTAAAATTTTAAATCACTTTAGCTGAAAATTAAAGTGAAAGCTTTCCTACCATGACAACTTAACCCTTTACCAAATGACAAAATTTTAGACTGGTCCAAACAGAAAGCATTTGCAGACGGTAAATTAAAAGCCATTTATGAAATTTGTCTCTGAAACGGTAGAAAACCTGGTAACCAGCATTTTCTCCTATTCCCACAAGGTTTTCAAAAGCTTCCCTTCCCAGGGTTTGTTTAATAAAGACTTCTAAAAACACCTGAAATTTCCATAATCTAGGGTTGACCAATACAAGGGTCATGGCCCTTTGAATTTTTCATGAATGATCCAGTGACAAGGCAACCCATACAAGTGTTCATCTGCCTGCAAGTCGTAGTTAGCTAATAAGTCACTGATATATTTTCTTTCACACTTAACCAGACGGAAATATTTTAGAATCAACTATGATGAGAGCTTTTCAACCATATGGAGAGCATTCTTAGAAAGGGCAGAAAATATTGTGGGACATCGAGGAAATACTGGTTATCAGCACTTTCTCAATTTTCATATTTTCAAAAGCCTTCACAACCTCAGTGTTGTGAAGGGACTTATTGAAGAGATACTTGTAGCAGGAGAATTTTATCTAGGCTTACTTTTCCAGGATTTCTTGTTTTTTCTTGTCCTCTGACGTAGGCAAACCCATCTCACGCTGTCTCTGATCGTACATCATCTTCTCTACGATAGATCTGGTTTCACCGTCCAAATCTGACAGCTGTTCAATTAAAAAAAAATAGGAAATTCTTAATCAGAAATAGACAAAAAGTAGGGTCCTGGTAAAAGTGAGTTTTAATGCATTGTTTTAAACATCATACCAAGCAAGTATGCCCATAATATTGATTCACCTGGTGTTTTTGATATATGCTGCAAATATACCAATACATGTACTGGTATATAGCACTAAGTTTTTACCAGAATATTGATCAATACTGTTTGAAGTTGCATTAAACCACCTTTTCAGAGACCATATTTCACGTATATTGTAAATTGTACAGCATGTAACAGTAGAAAGCATACTGACAGATGGAATAATATTCTTAGGCGTCACACAAGCTTTACCTCATTAACTTGTGTGCCAAATTTCCAGTGGAATAATACTCATTTGAAAA
The DNA here is from genome assembly GCA_943736015.1 of Tridacna crocea. Lineage (NCBI taxonomy): Eukaryota > Metazoa > Mollusca > Bivalvia > Cardiida > Cardiidae > Tridacna > Tridacna crocea. Next base: position 26,055,123 of record OX031060.1, read on the forward strand.
TGTCCATGTAGAAAATGAAATATGAAGATGAATGACTGTAAAAACAAGAGGGCCATTGGCCCTGGAACGCTCACCTTAGACTATAGCTTACGAGTGAAATTCAATTCTTTGAGCAACTTTGGTAAAGCTTCACTCAAGGAACATCCCTGCCAAGTTTCATCAAGATTGGCCCAGTGGGTTAGGAGAAGAAGATGTTTAAAGAAATTGTTGACGGGCGACAGACGCCGGACATAGGGTAATCAAATATCAAAGCTCTACACCTTCCAGTTTCAAAGAAGAATTTCAAATTTTCCATCTTTGTCCTATGTTCGAACTTGTGGTCCCCAGGGCTGGATCAGTTTAAACCAAAGCAGCATCCTTGGAACAAATTTGGTAGAGGTCCACTCAAAGATGCTACATACCAAGCATCAAAGCTCTACAGCTTCCCGTTTAAGAGAAAAAGAAATTTAAAATTTTCCTTCTTTGTTCCTATGTTCCAACCTGTGACCTCTGGGGCAGGGCCAGTTTTGACGCCAGGGACATCTTATGACCAAACTTGGTTGAGGTCCTCTAGAAGATTCTGCATACCAAATATCAAAGCTCTGCACCTTCAAGTTTCAGAGAAGATTTCTAAAGTTTTCCTTCTTTGTTGCTATGTTCGAACCTGTGACCCCCCGGGGCAGGGCCAGTTTTGACCCCAAGGGGATTATATGAACAAACTTGGCAGAGGTCCACTAGGAATTGCTACATGCAAAATATCATAGCTCTATGCCTTCTAGTTTAAGAGAAGAAAAATTTTAAAATTTTCTTTCTTTGTTCCTATGTTCAAACTTGTGACCCCCAGGGTGGGGCCAGTTTTGACCCCACGGGCGTGATTTGAACAAACTTGGTAGAGATCCACTAGGAGATACTACATACCAAATATCAAAGCTCTATGTTTTCTAGTTTCTGAGGAAAAGAATTTTAAAGTTTTCCTTCTTTGTTCCTATGCTCAAACACGCTCAAACGCATTATCCCCCAGGGAGGGGCTAGTTTTGACCCTAGGGACATAATGTGAACAAACTTGGTAGAGGTCCATCAGGAGATGCTTTTAGAGGTCCACTAGGAGATGCCACATATCAAATATCAAAGCTCTACGCCTTCTAGTTTCAGAGGAAAAGATTTTTAAAGTTTTCCTTCTTTGTTCCTATGCTCAAACTTGTGACCCCCGGGGTGGGGCCAGTTTTGACCCCATTGGCATAATTTGAACAAACTTGGTAGAATTCCTCTAGGAGATGCCACATACTAAATATCAAGGCTCTACGCCTTCAAGTTTCAGAGGAGAAGATTTTTAAAGTTTTCCTTCTTTGTTCCTATGCTCAAACTTGTGACCCCTGGGGTGGGGCCAGTTTTTACCCCAGGGATATAATTTGAAGAAATTGGTAGAGGTCCACTAGGAGATGCTACATACCAAATATCAAAGCTCTACGCCTTCAAGTTTCAGAGGAGATGATTTTTAAAGTTTTCCTTCTTTGTTCCTATGCTCAAACACGCTCAAACGCATTATCCCCCGGGGCGGGGCTAGTTTTGACCCTAGGGACATAATGTGAACAAACTTGGTAGAGGTCCATCAGGAGATGCTACATACCAAAAATCACAGCTGTATGTCTTCTAGTTTCAGAGGAGAAGATTTTCAAAGATTTCGTTTTTTTTTTTTTTTTTTTTCGTTTTGTTGCCATGGCAACCAGAGTTATGGGTGGGATTAAATTCTTTGAAAAATTTTGGTAGAGCTTCACCCAAGGAACATTCCTGCCAAGTTTCATGAAGATTGGCCCAATGGTTTAGGAGGAGAAGATGTTTAAAGAAATTGTTGACGGACGCCGGACAATGGGCGATCACAATAGCTCACATTTAGCACTTTGTGCCAAGGTGAGCTAAAATCAATATTGCAAAATTCAGAAACTGCAAGTAACCAACAGTTTCATTATTTTCTTCTGCAGGGTGTTTTAACTCATTTCCAAATGATAAAATTTTAGGCTTGTCTAAAATGAAAACATTTGCAGACAACAAAATAAAAGTGACTGAAAATTTAAAATTTGTTTTGTGAAGGGTAGAAAACATTGTGGGAAAAGGAGAAAATGCTGGTTACCAATGTTTTCTAAAAGCTTCTTTCTCAGGGTCGTCAAAAGTACGGATTGTGTGGTAATGGGTTAACCCTGTACCAGACGACAGAATTTAGCCTTGTCCAAATTGAAACCAATTTTTGAGTCACACTATTTTGTTGTCTGCAAATGTTTCCATTTTGGACTAGTTCAATTTTTTTTGTGTTTGGTAAAAGGTTAAACACAGGATTAAAGGCAATTGAAAATTACACAAAGTAAATGAAAACAATACAAGCATATAAAGTAAATAAAATTCTAGTGATACAGTTCTTACCATAAAAGTTCAGAAGATTAGCCCTTGCACACACATGTTAGGTTTTTTTTAATAAAGATCAAAACCAGACTACCTTTTTCAGCAATTTTGATTACATGTTTGATACTTTCAATTAGAAAAATGGAACTTACACCAAAATGTTGTAAGATTAAGACTAATTTTGTCAGAATAACTTAACAGACTTGGAGAAAGAGAAGATTTTAGATTTTTTGATGTGCTTTGCTCACTCAGTGCTTGACAAGGTATTTAATAACTCTTTATCAAACCACAAAATTTTACACTTCTTCAAATTGAAAGCATTTGCAGACGACAAAATAAATTTGAATCTACAATTAAAACTTGACTTTAGAAGAGTAAGAAACATTGTGGGAAAAGGAGAAAATGCTGACTACCAGCATTTTCTCCTTTTCCTGCAGTGTTTTTTAAAGGCTTTTTTTTTCTCAGGGTCATTAAAAGTTGTGATTGTGTGGTAAAAAGTTAAGAGCTGATGCATAGCAGATCTATTAGAATTAAAGTAATAGAAACAAATCCAAGTCCAGGTTTCCATCTTTTATTCAAACATTTTTCAAACGTTTTCAAAACAGACAAAATGGCATGAAAGACTGACAAATTCACACCTTTTTCTTCCCGAGCATACTGCTCTATTAACTTATTTCTGTAAAAAAAATGAAATGTCCCATCAAATGACAGTTTGGGAAAACATTGAAAACTGAGCATTTGCTTGTAACCAGTAATTTTCATTTTCCCACAAGGTTTTCTGTTATATTGAGAAGTTTCTACACTTGGGATGTTTTCCTTTCTTTCATATACATCTACATGTCCTTGATGTAATTTGCAACCTTTCTGAAAGTCCAATTCAGTAACGGGTAAATAAATCTTAACCCTTTACCACACAACAAAATTTTAGACCTGTCCAAATTGAAAGCATTTGTAGATGACAGTTTCAGTTTGGCTCATATGAATTTTTTTTCTTTGAATGGGTAGAAAACATTGTAGAAAAAGGAAAAAAAAATGCTAGTAACCAGCATTTTTCCTTTTCCCAGAATGTTTTCAAAAGCCTTCTCTTGTAGGAGAGTTAAAAGTTGTCACTGTGTGGTAAAGGATTAACTTCTTTTCTTTGTCATGAAATCACATGTAAGGTCTGTGGCCCCTAACTCATCCATAAACATGTATGTTTTTGCACAGGCTAAAATATGAGTTTTTAGCGCAATGCAACTACCACCCAAAAAAATCTCAGTATGTACAAAACTTTTTGTCACATGACCAAATTCTAACCTTGTCCAAATTGAAAATATTTGCAGACAATAAATTAAATGTTAGTCAAAACTTGAGTTTTGTCTTTCAAAGGGTAGAAAGCATCGAGGGAGAGGGAGAAAATTCTGGTTACAAACATTTCACTTTTTCTGACAATGTTTTCAAACAAATTCTTCCTTCAGGTTATCAAATCGTGGAATTGATTGGTAAAGTTTAAAAAGATGGTGGGGCGAGGATTATTTCCTCATGAATGATAACTCCTGTTCCAGCTTATTTTCTGTTCTATGCAACATGTTTTTGTCCATTCCTGTACATACTGTTTGTACTGCATTTGTTGTGTTAACTTTTGTTGAGTTTAAAATACCCCATACTTTATAGGGAAGACTTTCTTTGATTAACTCTTTACCATTTTAGACTTGTCCAAATTGAAAGCATTTGCAGATGACAAAATAAATGTGACTCAAAAATTGAAAGTTTACTTTAGAAGAGCAGAAAACATTGTGGGAATAGGAGAAAATGCTGGTTACCAGCATTTTCTCCTTTTCCCGTAATGTTTTCAGAAGGCTTCATCCTATGGGTTGTAAAAACCAGGTATTGTTTCGTAAAGGGTTAATAAATGGTCCTCATGTTTTATCACAATTAGGATGTTTGCACTGTGTTCATGGCCGAACATTTCCACCTCTGTCTCAGTTGAATTTACATTTTGAGAAGTCCATTTCTGGGTGAGCTTTCATAAATCTGAAAGAAAAGAAATCAAAACACAATTAAAGCATAAGTTTTCTATTTATGAAAGGAAAATTTAGACTCATCCAAAATGAATACATTTGCAAACAACAAAATGAAAAGTTGCTAAAATAACCCTAGATCGAAACATCATTTTTTCATGATTTGAGTTGCATTGTAAAGACTGAAGTTTATCTATATTCAAGTTTGTTCACAATGATTTTCTAGACTGTACTCCAGGATTTCCCAAATTTCACCAACTATCCTTGATTATGAATCTGGATTACCAATTATCTCTGATATCATAAAAAAGCATTTTTAGTAAATTTCATCATGTTTCATACAAAAAAAATATGTAGCTTCTACAGGGAACATAAAAGTTTCAAAGATCTCAATCAGTGACCTAGTTTTAAATCCAGGATTATCCACATTTAACTTAGATCTGGTGCACCTGAATAACCAACAGTCCAACAAACGATTAATGACAGATAAGAGGGCCAAGATGGCCCCGGATCACTCACCTGAATTTTTGAGAGGATCATAGCAAATTTTTTTCAAAATCTGATCAGCCGTTTCAGAAAAAAAGAATTTTTAAGAATTTCTTCATACCCATATAGTGCAAGTAGGCCCCATTCACCAAAGCCATGTTTCTTGACAAATCAGCATTTTGCAAACTGGTTTTGAAAAGGGTCACCAAAGAAACATTTCTATGAAATTATTTCAAAATCTGATCTGCTATTTCAGAGAAGAAGAATTTTTAAGAATTTTTTCATGGCTATAGAGTGCACGTAGCCCCCATACACTCATTCACACATTCATTCGACGCTGCTGTTTTGCATGTTGTATTGCACATGTAGTAATGTTTACAGCGAACTCAAAAGGGAAACTGGCTTTACATGGGTTTTGCCAAGGAACATGATATACATGTTCCTGGCATGTTAACCGATCAGATCACAAAAAATTTCTTTGCAGTATAATAATAGACTTTGTGCTACAGTAGACTTGTGCAAAACAGAAAATTACGTGAAAACTGAACATGTTGTTTCAGATTATTCGAGAGAACACTTTACATAACTATTTGCATACCCCTTTTGCATGTTGTAGGCCATATGTGAGCCATCCTCTGTGAAAAGGGGGATATATCCATCTCCAAAAATTAAAGTCCCATGTCGGCCTGCACAGGCTGATATGGGTCAAAACATTTTGCTATAGGTAAAATTTCTGCATGTCAAAGCGCTGGTCTACATCATGATTCTGTTGGTTAGTAAATGGATTTTATGGATTCATGATTATGTAATGTCTCACTAGTCACAATGCATCAAACAGATACATTAAGCCCCTTTTGCCACAGCATGGCACATATATAGTGTAACTTGCTTCAAAAACTGCCCGTGTTAAGCAATGTACTGCTTTAACCTTTACCACACAATCCTGACTTTTAACACCTATGTGAAAGAAGCCTTTTGAAAACATTGTGGTTACCAGCATTTTCTCCTTTTCCCACAATGTTTTCTTGAGTCTTCTTCCTCAGGGTAGTTAAATCCAGGGATGATCTGGTTAAAAGTCAACTTTATATTTTCAGCATGGATAGAAATATCTTACTTTTCCATAACATCCCTTTTCTTCTGTTCATCCGATGTGGGCAGTCCCATCTCCTTTTGCCTCTGATCGTACATCATTTTTTCTACCATGGATCTTGTTTCACCATCTAAATCTGACAACTGAATGAGAAAAAAATATTTAGAGAGTTAAAATATTAAATGGGGAAATAAGTTAAAACTTGAAAACAATTTGTTCTGACTTGAGAACAAAATACTTTGCATGCATAGAACACCTCCATGCCTAGGTGCCAGTCTAATAACTTTTCCCTTTTTTTTAATGATACATATACTTCTTTGTCAAAAAAAGACCATCAGTGTTATGGAAAAGATTAACAGACCTAGGAAATGTCTATAAAGACTAAAATACAGAGTCACTGAGTGACAAAATACTTTTTTTATAACCTGTACTCAGGTTAAAAAATCTCCTGGAATTTTACCTATTTTTTGACACTTCACTATGCATTTTAAAGGATGAAAATAACAAAATTAGTTTCAGGATTTCAAAACAATTTCATGGAAATGGAATAATTCTATATGTATTTTATTTACGTGTGTTTGAATAAGCACTGAATGTCATCAAAACTTAACTCTTTTCCACACAATCCTGACTTTCAATGACCCTGGAGCATTTTGTCCTTTTCCCAAAATGTTTTTTTATCCTGTCACAGACAAAGTTTATAATCCAAGTCACATTTAATTTGTTGTCTGCAATTGCTTCCAAATTGGGCAAGTCTAAAATTTTGTTGTTTGGTAAAGAGTTAAACATCATGTTGATGATACATCAATTATACATAAGTTTACAAATATATAGCGCTTTAGAAAAGATTGAAATAAAGCAAAAACTTCTATTACATATGAAACTAAATACCTTGTGTTTCCTCAAAATAATCGGATTTCTTAATAAAGCGAGTCGCATGAAAGTATGGTTGGTGAACTTTTAAATTCTACCGAATACCTAAAAATTTAAACAGTGCTTAATTTTGTTGAAAGTGCAATTAAGAAATACCATTATTAAGAATAAAAAGTGTACAGAACAGAGCATGCAAAAAAAGAGAATGCATTATAACAACAACAACAATAACAACAAAAAAGTGCTTTGAACAGGATACAACATAGGTTACAATAGATAAATAAACCTGCTACAAGACTACTTGCAAATGGGTTTTGATGACCCAAAGACAGCTTTTGAAAACAATGCAGGAAATGGAGAAAATATTTTCAAAGACAAATGCAATCACTTGAGTCATATTTAACCTGTTGTTTTGCAAATCCTTTTCAAATTTCAATGAATGTAAAGTTTTATTGGATGGTAAAAGATCATTCTAAAGTTATATGCCAATGTAACCCAATATCAGTTCAAATGGAACCAATCAAGTTCAAAAATCGACTAAATTTGAAGAAAATCAAAATTAGGATACATAAACAGGAGAACTGTCTCCTGTTATAATTAATTTCTGCCAAAATTGGAATACATGTAACAGGGAAATCTTTACATGTATTGTAACTGAAATTGAAGCAAGAGCATCACATGCGGGTGCCAACACTTGACTACAGTTGTTTTTCATGAAAATTCTGAGCTGAGAAAAAGGGACATAACTGTGTCCAAAATATTTAGATTGTTTCCTGCCCATATTTTATAGGATTACCTTGTGATAATCAACAGCTTGTTCAAGTTTGAAGTAAATAATTTACTTATGACAGCAGTATTATTGAAAGAAAGTTAATGTCTAATTTTATGAAAATGTCATTTTTTTTTTTTTCCACAATGAGATACATGAAACCAGGGCTATAACATCATGAGATGAAAATGAAAAAAAAAAAAGGGAAAAGAAAATTTGGAGAATGGAAATGAAAAGCACATTGCCTTTTGCAAACAACTGCATCATCTGCAAACAGGAGCACCACAATGTGGGTGTTTTACTTCAGCTGCTTTTACAGTGAAGTTCTATAGGATGTCTTAACCCTTTACCAAACAATCTCTGGTATTTACGACCCTGAGATAGAAATCTTTCTTTAGAAAACATTGTGGGAAAAGAAGAAAATGCTGGTAACCAGCATTTTCTCCTTTTCCTACAATGTTTTCTACCCTGCTGGAAACAAATTTCAATATTTGAGTTACGTTTATTTTGCTGTCTGCAGGTGCTTTCCATTTGGACCAGTCTACAATTTTGTTGTTTAGTAAAGGGTTAACACTTTACTACACTATGGCGAGTTTTAACGCCCCTGGGAGATTAAACTTTTGAAACAAATCATGGGAAAAGGAGAAAATGCTGGTAAGTAGTACTTTCTCCTCTTCTCATAATTTGGATCATTCCAAAATATTGTTGTGTGGTAAAGAGTAAAAACAAGAGGGCCATTGGCCCTGGAACGCTCACCTTAGACTACAGCTTATGAGTGAAATTCAATTCTTTGAGCAACTTTGGTAAAGCTTCACCCAAGGAACATCCCTGCCAAGTTTCATCATGATTGGCCCAGTGGATTAGGAGAAGATGTTTAAAGAAATTGTTGACGAGCGACAGACGCCGGACATAGGGCAATCAAATATCAAAGCTCTACACCTTCCAGTTTCAAAGAAGAATTTTAAATTTTCCTTCTTTCTCCTATGTTCGAACTTGTGGTCCCCAGGGCTGGGTCAGTTTTAACCAAAGCAACATCCTTGGAACAAACTTGGTAGAGGTCCACTCAAAGATGCTACATACCAAGTATCAAAGCTCTACACCTTCCCATTTAAGAGAAAAAGAAATTTAAAATTTTCCTTCTTTGTTCCTATGTTCCAACCTGTGACCTTCGGGCCATGGCCAGTTTTGACGCCAGGGACATCATATGACCAAACTTGGTAGAGGTCCACTAGAAGATTCTGAATACCAAATATCAAAGCTCTGCACCTTCAAGTTTCAGAGAAGATTTCTAAAGTTTTCCTTCTTTGTTGATATGTTCCAACCTGTGACCCCCCGGGACAGGGCCAGTTTTGACCCCAAGGGCATATGAACAAACTTGGTAGAGATCCATTAGGAATTGCTACATGCAAAATATCATAGCTCTATGCCTTCTAGTTTTAGAGAAGAAGAATTTTAAAATTTTCTTTCTTTGTTGCTATGTTCGAACCTGTGACCCCCCAGGGCAGAGCCAGTTTTGACCCCGAGGGCATAATATGAACAAAGTTGGTAGAGATCCACTAGGAATTGCTACATGCCAAATATCATAGCTCTATGCCTTCTAGTTTTAGAGCAGAAGAATTTTAAAATTTTCTTTCTTTGTTCCTTTTTTTCAAACTTGTGACCCCCGGGGCGGGGCCAGTTTTGATCCCACGGGCATGATTTAAACAAACTTGGTAGAGGTCCACTAGGAGATGCCACATACCAAATATCAAAGCTCTATGCCTTCTAGTTTCAGAGGAGAAGAATCTTAAAGTTTTCCTTCTTTGTTCCTATGCTCAAACTAATGACCCCCGGGGTGGGGCCAGTTTTGACCCCAGGGACATGATTTGAATTAACTTGGTAGAGGTCAACTAGGAGATGCAACAGACCAAATATCATAGCTCTATTCTTTCTTGTTTCTGAGGAAAAGAATTTTTAAGTTTTCCTTCTTTGTTCCTATGCTCAAACTTGTGACCCCCAATTAGGGGACAATTTTGACCCCAGGGATATAATTTGAACAAACTTGGTAGAAGTCCACTTGGAGATGCCACATACCAAATATCAAAGCTCTACGCCTTCAAGTTTCAGAGGAGAAGATTTTTAAAGTTTTCCTTCTTTGGTCCTATGCTCAAACTTGTGACCCCCGGGGTGGGGCCAGTTTTGACCCCATTGGCATTATCTGAACAAACTTGGTAGAGGTCAACTAGGAGATGTCACGTACTAAATATCAAAGCTCTACGCCTTCAAATTTCAGAGGAGAAGATTTTTAAAGTTTTCCTTCTTTGTTCCTATGCTCAAACTTGTGACCCCTGGGGTGGGGCCAGTTTTGACCCCAGGGATATAATATGAACAAACTTGGTAGAGGTCGACTAGGAAATGCTACATACCAAATATCAAAGCTCTACGCCTTCAAGTTCCAGAGGAGAAGACTTTTAAAGTTTTCCTTTTTTGTTCCAATGCTCAAACTCGTTATCCCCCGCGGCGGGGCCAGTTTTGACCCTATGGGCATAATTTGAACAAACTTGGTAGAGGTCCATTAGGAGATGCTACATACCAAATATCAAAGCTCTACACCTTCTAGTTTTAGAGGAGAAGATTTTCAACGTTTTTTTTTTTACTCTTTTTGTTGCCATGGCAACCAGAGTTATGGGTGGAATTAAATTCTTTGAACAATTTTGGTAGAGCTTCACCCAAGGAACATTCCTGCCAAGTTTCATGAAGATTGGCCCAGTGGTTTAGGAGGAGAAGATGTTTAAAGAAATTGTTGACAGACGCCGGATGCCGGACACTGGGCGATCACAGTAGCTCACCTTTAGCACCTTGTGCTAAGGTGAGCTGAAAAAATAATTCAAACATAATTTGGCGGTCACTTGCCCCTTAGTATTGGTTTCCTGTTTGTTTGAATGGTGTAAGGTGCCATTATCGTCATAATTTCAGTCAGATTACAGCAGCAAGTGCAGCTCTCCACGCTTTTCTAGCTTTTCATTTACCAGTACTTTGCACAATGTTCTTCTATTGGTTGCTTTCTCACATAGGTATTGTCAAAACAATGATCAGTTGGGAGAGCTGTCACAATGACTATCATCAATCAATAAAAAGAGATTGGCAGAGCACAGGATTTTATCCAGTGAACCCCTGATTTCAGGTGCTGTATACCAAGTGCACTTCTGGGCTTGAAGGGTTTCCCCTTTGACAGGCAACAAGTAGATCGAAAGTACTATGAACATTGCCCTAATGATACAGGTTTTAAATGTCAAGGTTTCTGCACCATGGCCAAAATTCACATAACAACAGTGCTATGACAAGGTTTTTTTTTAACAATGCCATACTAAAAATATATCCAGTCATTATACAGACATAAAGGTATAGTGTGTCAGGTTAGTATTTAGAGGTTATTACATGGCTGATGAGGGCCGGAGAGTGATATCGGCCCGCCACCTTGATATCTGCCCCGAGGGCTTTAGCCCGAGGGCAGATTTCGAGGTGGAGGGCTGATATCACTCTCCGGCCCTCATTAGCCATGTAATAACCTCTTTATTACATTCATGGATCAATTGCTCGATTTTTTGGTTTTCTGGCATGTTTAGATACTCAAAACAAACAAAAAATCTTGTCTTCATTCGACACAACTTTTCTCCACGGGTAAATGTCACGTTCAAGACGTCATTCATCATAACTATTGTAGAGCTGCATTATGTGCAGTATAGGACATTTTAAATAAACAGTTCTTCATTTTTTGTTCAATGTTAAAAAGCCGATGCCATTATCATTTTTCAGTCTAAATATTCAATCTAGTGTGATACGGATTAAAACTGAGAAACAGGATAAATAGAACAGATGATTGGTGCTTCAAATTATGAAACTTAATCAAGCTCGGTTCATTGGATAAAAATCGTAGAACTACTAGCCTACAGACACTAAACATTGCCTGACAAGTTTCCAAATCCAAGACAACAAACTGTTCTCTATTTATCACATCTTTGTTGATTGAACGATTCAACGTTGACTGTTGTTCTGAAGATTTGTCCGCTAGCGATTGACGGACCGATTCAGCCATTTTTTTTTTTTTTCAAAATGGATGTTTTGAGAACATTAGTTTACGAGGGAGCGTTCTGTTGCTACAGATATAGAACAAATATCTTATCAGTGGGCAGGATATCAGATATCAGCCCATTGCCCTGCCATATCTGCCCTCGCGTGACACTGATATTACACTATTTTCGGTGGAAAATGTTACTATTATTAGTAACAGAATGTAATAATTCTCTTTATTTTCCTCCTAGTGTGTACACAACATAAAAAAGTCAAGATTGGTGAAAAGGGGGGAGGGAATTTAATTTATATGCAAAAAGAATCCATATAGATCAGCCCCTGCAGTTTGCACACACTGACCTTGGTTGAACTCATCAGCTATTGTTAAATTTTCTGTTTGACACAGTGATTGGTTTAGTCAGTTTTTTTTGACAAAGAGATCCATATTATGCAATAACCAAAGCTTCAGTAAATCCTCTTTTCCCAGGGCTATCCTAATAATATATATTATAATTATAATCTATTGTTAACTCATTACCAAACGACAAAATTTTAGGCTTGTCTGAATTGAAAGCTTTTGCAGACAACAAAATAAAAGTAACTGAAAATTTGAAAATTGTTTTGTGAAGGGTAGAAAACAGGGTGGGACAATGAGAAAATGCTGGTTACCAGCATTTTCTTCTTTTCCCAACATTAGAAAACATGGTGGGAAAAGGAGAAACTGCTGGTTACCAGCATTTTCTCCTTTTCCCACAATGTTTGCAAAAGGCTTCTACATGTATATCAGGGCCGTAAAAACCAGGGATTGTTTGGGAAAAGGTTAAACAAACAATAAACTTTTAAAACTGGTCCATATTGAAAGCAGTTGCTGACGACAAAATAAATGAAGCTTAAGAACTGAAATTTTTTTCCAGTGGGGTCGAAAACATTGTGGGAAAAGGAGAAAATGTTGTTCACCAACATTTTCTCCTTTTCCAACAATTTTTATTTTTTCAAAAGGCATCTATCTAAGGGTCATAAAACAAGGGATTGTTTGGTAAAGGGTTAAACAAGACAAATGCTTTACTTTTGTTGTTTGGTAAAACATTAAATTTGGAGATATAAATTATTGTTAATAGGTATAATTATACACTGGGACAAAACTAGTAAACTGGGACCAAACTAGTAAACTAATAAAACATGCTTAAACTAGATTTACAAATGATAAGGTATATAAAAGCTTGTGCACAAGTTAAAAAAAAAAAAAAAAGAGATCTGGACTTACTTTGGAGTTCTCTGGTGACACCTTTTTAGTATTAATTTCTGGATCTGTCATCACAATTTTGCTCCACCACTCCATTTTATTAACCTGGTAGACACAAATGATGAACTTGACCCTTTACCATGCATTCACATCTTTTAACCCTTCACCAAACAATTCCTAGTTTTCATGATCTTGAGATAACCAGCAATTTCTCCTTTTCCCACCATGTTTTCTACCCTTCTGTAGAAACCGATTTCAATTTTTGAGTTATGTTTATTTTTTCGTCTGCTAGTGCTTTCAGTTTAGACCAATCTAAAATTTTGTTGTTTGGTGAAGGGTTAATGAATCTATCTTTGATCTTTTAATTCTTTATTAAAAGTCAAACTTTTAGCCTGGTCACAATTGAGTTTATCTGCAGACAACAAATTAAGGGTAGCTTAAAAGAATCAGTTTGTCCTTGGTATAGAGTCAAGAACATTGTGGGAAAAGAAGAAAATGCTGGATATCAGCATTTTCTCCTTTCTTATAATCTTTTCACAAGCCTAAAAAGCTGGATACAAGCTATGATTTTTAACCTTTTACCACACAATCCCAACTTTTAGCAAAACTAAGAAAGAAGCTTTGTGAAAACATTGTGCAAAAGGGAGAAAATGCTAGTTATCAGCATTTTCTCCTTTTCCCATAATGTTTTCTACCCTCCCTTATACAAATTTTTAGATTTTCAGTAACTTTTATTTTGATGTCTGCAAATGCTTTCAATTCGGACCAGTCTAAAATTTTGTCGTTTGGTAAAGAGTGAAAAAGGCAAATTGGGTTTTTGAGTCATGTTTAACTCAATCATACAATCTTGAGTTCTAACGACCCTACAGAAAAAGCCATTTGAAAACATTGAGGAAAAAGGGGAAAATGCTGTTAACCTGCATTTTTTCCTTTTCCAACAATGTTTTCTACCCTTCCAAAAACAAATTTCATATTTGAGTCAAGTTTATTTTGTCATCTGCAATGCTTTGAATTTGGATCAGTCTTGTGTGATAAAGAGTTAATTTGTCATCGGTTGATGCTTTCAATCTGGACAAGTCTAAAATTTTGTTGTGTGGTTAACAGCTAAAATTTGTCTACTTACAACATTTTGACTTACTTTTTCAATGAACAACTTGATAACTTTTCTATCCTCGATGGTCCAAGTAGATTCCTCCACCTTGATATCATGTTGTAGTTCACCTTCTATAACAGGGGGTTGGCCCTTTAAACCTGCTTTTAATTTCTAAAGAAAAACAAAGTCAAATAAGAGCTTCGCAAATTGGAGCAGATATGCCTGAAGGGGCATGTCAGTGAAATGTCTTTAAATCTAGAACACCTGCAGATATTCAAATTTTAAAAAGTCACAAGCACAACTTCGCACGATATAGATTCATTGTGGTAAGTTTAACCTTATTCCGATAAAAATTGTAGGAGTTATTGCGCGCACAATAAATTGCTAACGGACGGACAGACAGACAGATGGACAGACAGACGAAAGAGGCCATAATATAATACGACCCTAAAAAGATATAGAAAGTGTAGATGATCCATATTTAAATAATCTTAGCTTTACATGATTTTTTTCTTCCAAGACTAACCATTTCATTAGCAAAAACAAACAGAATGTATCAGCCAATCAGGTGGCTGGATTTGTAATTGAGAGTAAGAGCAACTGAACAGCAAATACAGCTCAAGGCATGGTGGTCGGATATAACACAAAAATCTGCATTTATATATGGAAAAGCCGTCAGGAAATATATTTCTCATAAACATAAGCTTTTATGGATTTTATCTTCTGAGAAAACAAAAAGATTTTTGAGTACAATAACCCTATTTTAACCCTTTACGACCCTAACATAGAAGTCTTTTGAAAACATTGTGGGAAAAGGAGAAAATGCTGGTAACCAGCATTTTCTCCTTTTCCCGCAATGTTTTCTGCCCTACTGAAGATAAATTTCAATTTTTAAGTTATGTTTATTTTTGTTGTCTACAAGTGCTTTCAATTTGGACCAGTCTAAAATTTTCTCATTTGATAACGAGTTAAACCAAAATTAGAAACAATGTAAAGCAAAACCACTCACCCTCTTTTCAAAGGTAATTACTACATCTTTCCCTTTCACTGGAAAAGTAACATTTAAAGGTATTTTGATCTGAAATAAAAATGAAATAATTCTGTTCAAAACACCTTTCAGCACAGCTGATATTTGACCCTAAACCACACAAGGTTTAACCCATTACCACACAATCCCTACTTTTGACGCCCCTGAGAAAGAAGCCTTTAGAAAACATTGTGGGAAAAGGAGAAAATGCTGGTAACCAGCATTTTCTCCTTTTCCCACAATGCTTTCTACCCTTCACAAAACAAACTTCAAATTTTCAGTCACTTTTACTTTGTCATCTGCAAATGTATTCGATTTGGACAAGGCTAAAATATTGTTGTTTGGTAATGAGTAAAACAAACCTTATGAAGAGCTTTTGAAAACTAGAAGGCCCTGAAGTGCCTGGATATGCTCTACTGGCAGAGTTTGTGTGTATGGTAGCATACATTATGAATTCATGGTGCAAAAAGACAAACTAGATATTCAATCCCTGATAAATCTTCACAAGAATTGCATCAACACTCTGAACTTCATTGCCTAAACAAGAATTGGAAATTTTCAACTTTAAATGGTTACATTTCCAAAGCTCATTGTCAATTTTTTTTTAAATCATAGGGTTACAGCTGTTTATAATACAAAGCAACTGTGCAAGTTTCGTGAAAATCCAACCAAAACTGCTGACCTAATCACGTAAACAATAATTTGAAATTTAGAACTTGAATTGGCTACTTTTCCAATATTGTTTATTGATTTTTTTCAAAATCAATAGGGCTGAAGCTATTGATAAGATAAACAAACTGTGTGATTTTCAAGAAAATTTGATAAGAAATGCAGACTTCATGCAAGCATGAAGCGAAATTTTTCAACTTGAAATGGCTGCTTTTCCCATACTGTTTGTTGGATTTTTTTCAAAATCAATAGGGTCGAAACCATTGATGAGATAAACAAACTGTACAAGTTTCACAAAAATCTGATTACAAATGCACATTTTATTGAGTAAACAAGAGTTTGAAATTAACAACTTAATATGGCTACTTTTCCAATATCGTTTATTGGATTTTTTTCAAAAACAATAGGGTTGAAGCTACTGATGTGATAAACAAACTGTGCAAGTTTCAAGAAAATCTGACAACAAATGCAGACTTTATCGCGTAAACAAGAATTGGAAATTCTCAACTTGAAATGGCTACTTTTCCCATACTATTTGTTGGATTTTTTCAAAATCGATTGGGATGAAGATATTGATGAAATAAACAAACTGTGCAAATTTCACAAAAATCTGACAACAAATGCAGACTTTATCGCATAAACAAGACAAGAGGGCCATGATGGCCCTGAAATCGCTCACCTGAGTTTATTGACCAAACATGCACCATCTAGTTTCCCAGTGACCTAGTTTTTTATCAGACATTACCCATCATCAAACACTTTTGAGATATCAATAAGACAAACATTCTGGCCAAGTTTCATGAGTATTGGACTGAAAATGTGGCCTCTACAGTGTACAAAAGGTTTTTCTAAGATTTCATCAAGTGACCTAGTTTTGGACCCGACAATTACCCATTATCAAACTCTTTTGAGACATCACCAAAACAAACATTCTGACCAAGTCTGAAGAATATCAGGCAGAAAATGTAGCCTCTAGAGTGTACACAAGGTTTTTCTAATATTTGACCCATTGACCTAGTTTTTGACTCCACATGACCCATTTTCAATCTCATTCAAGGTATCACCAGGACAAATATAATGAACAAGTTTTAGGAGTATCAGACTGAAAATGTGTCCTCCAGAGCATACAAAAGGTGTTTATAACATTTGACCTATTGACCCAGTTTTTGACCCAATATGACCCATTTTCAAACTCATCCAAGATATTATAAAGGCAAACATTCTGACTAATTTTCAAGAGTGTTGGACTGAAAATGTGGCATCCAGAGCATATACAAGGTTTTTCTAAGATTTGACCTGGTGACCTAGTTTTTAACCCCCAATGACCCATTTTCAAACCTGTCTGAGATATCATCAAGACAAACATTCTGACCAACTTACAAGAGTTTCGGACTGAAAATGTGGCCTTTAAAGCCTACAAAAGGTTTTTCTAACATTTGACCTAGTGACCTAGTTTTTGACCCCACATGACCCATTTTCGATCTTGTCCGAGATATCATCCAGACAAATATCCTGACCAACTTTCATGAGTATCCAACTGAAAATGTGGCCTCTAGAGCGTACAAAAGGTTTTTCTAAGATTTGACCTAGTGACCTAGTTTTTGACCCCACGTGACCCATTTTCGAACTCGTCCGAGATATCATCGAGACAAACATCCTGACCAACTTTCATGAGTATCCATCTGGAAATGTGGCCTCTAGAGCGTACAAAAGGTTTTTCTAAGATTTGACCTGGTGACCTAGTTTTTGACCCCACGTGACCCATTTTCGAACTCGTCCGAGATATCATCCAGACAAACATCCTGACCAACTTTCATGAGTATCCGACTGAAAATGTGGCCTCTAGAGCGTACAAAAGGTTTTTCTAAGATTTGACCTGGTGACCTAGTTTTTGACCCCACGTGACCCATTTTCGAACTCGTCCGAGATATCATCGAGACAAACATCCTGACCAACTTTCATGAGTATCCGACTGAAAATGTGGCCTCTAGAGCGTACACAAGGTTTTTCTAAGATTTGACCTGGTGACCTAATTTTGACCCCACGTGACCCATTTTCGAACTCGTCCGAGATATCATCCAGACAAACATCCTGACCAACTTTCATGAGTATCCGACTCAAAATGTGGCCTCTAGAGCGTACAAAAGGTTTTTCTAAGATTTGATCTGGTGACCTAGTTTTTGACCCCACGTGACCCATTTTCGAACTCGTCTGAGATATCATCCAGACAAACATCCTGACCAACTTTCATGACTATCCGACTGAAAATGTGGCCTCTAGAGCGTACACAAGGTTTTTCTAAGATTTGACCTGGTGACCTAGTTTTTGACCCCACGTGACCCATTTTCAAACTCGTCCGAGATATCATCGAGACAAATATCCTGACCAACTTTCATGAGTATCCGACTCAAAATGTGGCCTCTAGAGCGTACACAAGGTTTTTCTAAGATTTGACCTAGTGACCTAGTTTTTGACCCCACATGACCCATTATCGAACTCGTCCGAGATTTCATCGAGACAAACATCCTGACCAATTTTCATGAGTATCCGACTAAAACTGTGGCCTCTAGAGCGTACATAAGGTAAAAAGTTGACGACGGACGACGGACGACGCACGACGGACGACGGACACAGCACAATCACAATAGCTCACCATGAGCACTTCGTGCTCAGGTGAGCTAAAAAAGACTAACAGACGGACGGACTGACGACAGAAACCCTGCCATGACATAAGCTCTGCTGGCTTTCAGCCAGTAGAGCTAAAAACTGAAGAAAAAGGAGAAAATGCAGGTAAATAGCATATTCTTCAATTCCAAAAATATTTCTCCCCTTTTGAATACAAATTCCATCATCTGAACTACATTTAATGAGTTGTACTCAATTACTTAACCCATTACCAAACAACAATATTTTAGACTGGTCCAAATTGAAAGCATTTGCAGACGACAAAATAAAAGTGACTGATAATTTGAAATTTGTCTTGTGAAGGATAGGAAACATTGTAGGAAAAGGAGAAAATGCTGGTTACCAGCATTTTCTCCTTTTCCCACAATGTTTTCAAAAGGCTTCTTTCTAAGGGGCATCAAAAGTAGGGATTGTGTGGTAATGGGTTAAACATGGGCAAGTCTATAGTTTTATTATATGTTCTCCTATGCATCAGCCATTTTCTATTGTTACTCAACATTTCCCACTACTGATATCTTTATTTTTATTTGCGGGAGACCACTTTTGAATGTGATGCTAATAATCATAAACAGATTCATTTTTCCTTTAGCCACTATGTTATTGCATATATTCAAACTAGTATAAAACCTTAATCTCTGTTATTTTACATTTCAAAGCCCTTTTAGCAAGGAAAAGAGAAAAAAGAGAATTAGCATTCTCTGTTTAGATTTTCTGAAAAAAAAAAAACTTGCAGAATAACATAAGTTTAATACCCCTTTCAGTGCTCGCGCTGCCAATCGACATTATCGACATTTGTCGATTTATTAATTCAGATGTCGATTAATTCTTCCAATTGTCGATAAAAATTGTCGATTAATTTATTCCCCAAAAACATAACATAACAACATAACATCCCCAAAAAGTCGGGTAAAATTTCCTTTAAATGCCTGGATCACAGGTTAATTTGCGCCGGAAATGTGTGGTAATCGCTTGTTTCACACCTCGGCGACGCAGACTTGGGCAATCAACAGGTCACAATAGGCTGGTATATTATACAACACGTGTCATATTATTCTAAGCCGCTTATTGGCCATTATTGTTTGTTTCTTCTTAAATTTTGATTGACCACGTTAACTGACTTGCTGATAGAAAGGAACCAATCAGATGTTACTACGTTGACATTACAAATTCACGTAACAAATTTTGGTTACACGCGAGACCTCACGTTAGAAAGAACGGGGGAAAAAAAAACATTATTCGCTTAACTTGTGTAAAATGACAAGATGTGAACTAACTTGCTACCCTTATTGATAATTATAGGCAAATCACGTGGAAATACCTATCCACAAATCAACACGCGTGAAAAAATGCTCGATGCAAAAAGCACGGAAACCCATAACACAACAAAAAGTTCCTTGTGACATTGACCGATCAGTGTCCCTTTACACCGTCTTTTCAGCTTTTTAATGACTTTAACTCATTACCACACGACAATATTTTAGACTGGTCCAAATTGAAAGCATTTGCAGACGACAAAATAAAAGTGACTGAAAATTTGAAATTTGTTTTGTGAAGGGTAGAAAACATTGTGGGAAAAGGAGAAAATGCTGGTTACCAGCATTTTCTCCTTTTCCCACAATGTTTTCTAAAGGCTTCTTTCTCAGGGGCGTCAAAAGTAGGGATTGTGTGGTAATGGGTTAAGAGGTAAATTTCCATAGTTAGCTTACTTTAACAGAGTTTTGTGCAGCAAATTATCAATATTGAGTACTTTACCTCTAGCAGAGAACAATTATTGTCATACCATATCATGACATCTTACCCCTAGATTTACAGATCAGTGGGTAAGTGTACCCTTGAAACAAAAAAAGCTACTGGGATAACTGTTCACTTATTTAAGTCTTCTGCAATGTTTATGCACTATCGAGTGAATAACTTTTTGTTGACATAGTCTTACTCGCCTACCACAATGACTTAATTTGAAAATAATTGAGGTTAAAATATAATAAAGGGAGGTAATCATGTAATAGAAAATTTTCTCCATTTACTTGTGCGTATCACTTATTATGTTATTTAAAAAAAATGTTGTTTGGTAAAAAAGTACTCTCAAAAGTCCTTATGCTTTTATGCGATATTGTGGGAAAAGGAGCACTGTCCCAGGAAGTAGTGCTTTACAAATTTTCCTTTCCCCCCCCTCAATATTTTCTGCATTGTAAGATTAGAACAAAAATTGTGTTACATGTTAAAAGAGTAAACTCTCAGGAAATGGTTTAGAGCAAGTGTTCCTTTTCCCCCAATATTTCTACAATACAAGATTAAATATATAGGTAATTTATTATTATTATTGACATAATTATGTGAATGAAAGTTTGAAACTATGAGTTACCAGTAAAGTTCGTTCAATGCTACCTGTGCATATTTATTTTTTTTTAAACCAACTTCACACGCTTATTTTGTCTATTATTTTTTGTAAGAAAAAGTTGTTGGCCATTATTTTACTTGGGCCAGAGCTAGCACTGCCCTTTAATCAAAATTGTTCCATACAACATTCTCTCTTTTAGGCCAAGTAGAAACACTAGATTACTTAGTACAGAATTTGAGACCACTTACTTCTAATTCCTCTAGGGTTTGTGTCCAGCTGTAGTTCTCATAGTCTGCACCATTCCCACTGTTAGGCTTCAACTTTCCCTTAGCATCTTCATCTTCTTCTTCATCCGACTAAAATGTGTAAGCACGGTAACCATAAAATGTATTACAAATGCAAGCAGAAAATGTATAACCATAGCAACCAAAAGAAGTATAATCACAACTACCATGATATACAGAAATCACAGCATTTATATAAAATGTTTAATGACTCATGGCAATTTTGATTGTTTGAAATTGAAAGAATTGAGGTCAACAAATACTCTGCAACTCAAATTACCATATTTATCTCTAAAAAGGTAGAAAACACTGAAAGAAAAGGAGACAGTCCTGGTAACCAGCATTTTCTACCTTTTCCAAAGTAAATTAAAAAAAACTTTAATCTTCCTCAGGTTAACAAAAACACAGAATAGTTCTGTAGCAGGGCAAAATTTTACCACAGCTTTGATCTCCTCTACTTCAACAGCTTCTCCATTTTCTTTATCTGTATCTTTACTTTCTTTGCCATCAGCATCACCTTCAACTGTTTTCTTCTATAACAGAAAAGAAAAGGTTTTTTTTGGCAGGGAGTTGACTGTGGATGGGAGTAATGTGGTTTTTAACTGGATACACTGCACAGATCAATAACAAAATCTTGACCAAGTGCTTGCATAAATGGCTTTTTTTGTTTATTGTGCTTAACCCATTACCACAATAATCCCTACTTTTGACGACCCTGAGAAAGAAGCTTTAAGAAAACTTGGTGGGAAAAGGAAGATGCTGGTAACATGCATTTTCTCCTTTTCTCACAATGTTTTCCACCCTGCTTGAAACCAATCTCAATGCTTTAGTTACGTTTATTTTGAAAATGAAAATCAAGAAAAGTTGGTGAATACAAACCCAGATTTAATTGATTCTATATTTGTGCACTGAAAATATCATAATTTTAGAAAAACTTTATTATAACTTTTTTTGATGTTCATACTCATTATTTAACCCTCTACCACACAATATCAACTTTTAATGAGAAAGACTGCTTTTGAAAACTTTGTGAGAAAAGGAGAAAATGCTGGTGACCAGCATTTTCTACTTTTCCCACTAAGTTTTCTTCCCTTCCTAAAATATTTCAGTTTTTTAGACATTTTTTTTTTTTGCTTTTAATAAAATTCTGTTGTTTGGTAAAGAGTTAAACATCCTTGTATGAAATGGCATGAATGCTTTTGTCAGAAATTGCTAGACTCAAACAGCCACAGGCATTCTGCACCTTGTTACATTCAAAGTCTTGATCAAAACGAAGAATTCATTCTTTATGCAACATTGTTCCACATATAACAAGAGCACTGCATGAAGGTGCAAACACTTAGAATGCAAAGGCTTGATTTTCAGTGAAAAGTCAATCAAAAAAGGGGCATAACTGAGTAAAAAAATTTTGATGGTTATCTGCCCAGTTGTTTGAGTTCCTCTTTTGCTAGTTCAGAAATTGAACGAGTATGAAGCAAATATCTTCAGTAATAACAATGATATTACATTACAAAAAGACAAAGATTTTGCACGACGAGGAAAACAATGACACATACAGCACTGCCAGGGCTATGACAATAACATTATTTTCTCGGAAAGCAGCTCAGCTAAAAATAAAGCAACAAACTTTATCTAATTCTTCCTGCAGTTTGTTGGCCTCTTCATCAGTCAATTCTTTTATTCTGGGTTCCTCTTGCTCCTTCTGCTCTTGTGCTTTTTTCTTGGCCAGCCTCTCTTGCCTTCTTTTCTCCTCCTCTTCTCTTTCAGCTTTCAATTTGGCTTGTCTCTCCAAGGCAACTTGTTCATATTTCTTAAAACTTTCTAATACCATCTGTGAGTAACCAAACAAATAATGTTTGACTCTATTCTAGACTACAGTATTTTAGACTTGTTCAGACTGAAAGTATTTGTAGTTGACACATTAACTTTTTACCAGACGACAAAAGTATAGACTTTGAAATTAGAAACTGAAAGCATTCGCAGACGCCAGATGACAAAATAAACATGACTCAAACATTGAAATCTGACTTTGGAAGAGTTGAAAACATTTTGGGAAAAGGAGAAAATGCTGGTTACCAGCATTTTCTCCTTTCCCCAGAATGTTTTCAGAAGGGATTTTGGCAGGTTTGTTAAAACTATAGATTGTTTGGTAAAGGGTTAAATGCTGCACAAATGATGGAATTTGTCCTTGAAGAAAAACAAAACAATGTTTAAAAATGGAAAAAATGATGATCATTTTTTTTCTTTTCTGACAATGGCTCATACCTTAATCCTTTTTCACACAGCATTCTTTATCTTACTTTTCAGACACAAATTACTAGACTTTGCACATGACAAAAAAATGCATCTAATTGGTTGAAATTGTCTTTAATAAGGTACAGAATCAACTCTTAGACTATTTACTGTTAAATAACACCTGTATCTCTTATTCATTTGGATATCAATTATACATCTTATTCATTTGGATATCAACTAAACCTTTTATTTACTGGTATTAAGATATCAATTATACCTCTTATTTACAAGGATATCAACTGTATCTCTTATTTATTTGGATATCAACTGTACCTCTTATTCATTTGGGTATCAACCAAACCTCTTATTTACTGGTATAAGGATATCAACTATACCTCTTATTTACTTGGATATCAACTGTACCTCTTATCTATTTCGATATCAACTGTACCTCTTACTTATTTGGATATCAACTGAACCTCTTACTTACTGGTATTAGGATATCAACTATACCTCTTATTTACTTGGATATCAATTGTACCTCTTGTTTATTTAGATATCAACTGTACCTCTTATTTATTTGGATGTCAATTGCATCCTACATATTTAGATGTCAATTGTGCCCCTTATTTACTTAGACATCTACTGTGCCTCTTATTTATTTGGTTGGTTGGATTGGGGTTAAACGCCATCTTAACAGCTATTGTCATATCATGGCTGTAGGTGACGCACATGTTTTTCTTGCTTTTCTCATACCAGTACTAACACAACTTTCTCTCCAAAGCCACCGACTACTTTTCTCGCTTCAGCAGAGGTGCGAGGTGAAAATACGGCGGAAAGTTTGCCTCAATCGGGTATCAAACTCACAACCACCAGGTCATGAGATCCACATGCTCACAACGGAGCAACCCGGACTGGCTTAATTATTTGGATATCAACTGTACCTGTTATTTTGAATATCTACTGTACCTCTTATTCATTTCATTATCAGTAATTTTGTACTTCTTATTCAATTAAATATCAGCTATACCACCAGTGTACTTTTCATTGATTTTAGTTTAACTCGTTACCGAACGACAAAACTTTAGACTGGTTCAAATTGAAAGCATTTGCAGACGACAAAATAAAGGTGACTGAAAAATTGAAATTTGTTCTGGGAAGGGTAGAAAACACTGTGGGAAAAGGAGAAAATGCTGGTTACCAGCATTTTCTCCTTTTCCTACTGTGTTTTCAAAAGGCTTCTTTCTCAGGTGCATCAAAAGTAGGGATTGTGTGGCAACGAGTTAAACACACCAGTATTTGTTTACATCGATTGAGAAACAAGTTTTAACAACTTATACTAATCTCTCTCTATTCTGAGATTGATTTTGACTGTCTTACCTTTTGAGCTGCCCCCTTTTCACCTCCAGTGTAAAAGTCTGTTTTTCTTGCAAGGAAACTGAATATTTTCTCCAACATCTGAAACCAAAAACAATGATGAATTCATTTAGTTTGCCAGCAAAACCATGGTTAAATACACAAGAACATCCAAATAACCTACACCTAGTTACATACCTTTTGGATGCTGACACTGTTTTTCGCTGCTTCTAATAAGATTTCAGTTAACCCAATGACAAAAATATAGACTTGGGCCAGATCAAAGCATTTGCAGACAACAATTCCAATGTGATTCCAATGACTGAACCTGTTCAAAGGGCTTCTCTGTCAGGGTTGTTTAAACTCAGGATTGTGAGATAATCATGGTAGAAACTCACTCATTCTATTCCAACTGAAAGCATCATAATCTGCACCGCTTTTGTCATCTACACATATTTTTCAACATTACTGCAGTCACGTTATTTTGATTGACATGGTTCTTTGTGGAGTTTTGCACTCTTTACCACACGATCCAAACTTTTAACGACCCTGATAAAGAAGCCTTTTGAAAACACAGAGGGAAAAGGAGAAAGTGCTGGAAACTAGTATTTTCTCTTTTTACCAGTGTTTTCTACCCTTCCCAAATCAAATTTTAATTTTTTCAGTGACCTTTATTTAGTCATCTGCAAATGCTTTCAATTTGCACCAGTCTTTTCTCATGTGGCAAAGGATTAACTCTACCACATGAGAAAATTTTAGACCTTTGCCACAGCATCCTGAATCTTAGCTACCTTCAGGACAAAGGCTCTTGAAAACAGTTAGAAAAAGACATTCTGCAAACCAGCAATATCTTTTTCGCCCCAGTCTTTGTTTAATCCTATCAGAGAGATATAGTTCATTTGTACAAATTTTGAATTATCTGTCTTCAGACTTTTTCTATCGTGAACAGTCTATTTGTATAGTGGAAAAGGATATTGACCTTTTCCATATAATGTTTTAGACATCAGTTTGGCAAATAAACTTTCTATGTTATCCTTATTCAAGTTACAGAAGGAAAGCTAACACAAAACAGAGAACAACCAAGTTAGCTGTTTTACGACCATGAGAGAAGAATACATCTGGCCACAATGACCATCATCAGTCCCCTCAAAGTGCTTGGCTGAGCTAGGATTTGAACTCACAAACTGTATTACAAAGTCTTACGGGATACTAAATGAGCTACTAAGCCTCCTGGCTCTGTTTGTTTTTCATTAACATGTATATATTTATATAAATTATATAGTTTGCTGTCATGCTGTCATATTTATGGATCAAGCTCGTTGGTTTGTTTATTTTGGTATTGGACATCTTTTCAACATCACTTTTATTGCAGTAGCTGTGCACCAATCCTTGCTGGTCTGGGGTTTCTTCACCCAGTTTTTTAATTCTTGAGGTTCTTTACCAATTTTTTTTTCAAACCTTTCCAAAACCATGGTTTTTAAGACTCTAAGAAAGAAGCCTTTCGAAAATTTTGTGAAGAATGGAGTAAATATTGGTAACCAGCATTTTCTCCTTTTCTCACAATGTTTTCTACTCTTCCCAAGACAAATTTCAGATTTTGAATTGCATTAATTTTATTGTCTGACTTTCAATTTAGACAATTCAAAATAATTGTATCTGGTAAGGAGAATACACATCATGCTTTCAAAGCCACTGGTAACACAAGCAGGTTAATTCATTGGCATGAAAGGCAAAGTTCTTGGGGGAAAAAAACCTGAATGATAGAAACCTTACCATGAATTCAATATTCCACTCATGTGAGCATAACTATTAGCATCAAAATGAATCACTCTCCCTAAAAACAGAATATTTTCTGTCAAAAAAACTTAATATCTAGCAGCAATCATGTATCACTGCAGTTTGATCATCAAGGGAGACAAATAGCAACAACCTTTATCCTTTATAAAAAGTTATTTCCCTTGCTTACAGTTTAACTTGAAGTGACTATATTTTGAAGCCCATGTTAAACTTGTGATCCCTAAAATGGAGCCAATTTTGACCCCAAGACTATCATATGAAAAAAGTTGTTAAAGGTCCATTAGATAAAGCTACATGCCAAATTCAGTAGCCCTGGGCCTTGTGGTTTCAGAAAAGATTTTTTAAAATGTTAATTTTTTCTCAGTTTGTTGCTATGGCAACCAGAGTTTTTGAAGGAATCAATTTTTTTCAAGAAATTCTGAAGAGGACCATGGCAGGATGACTTCTGTGAGGTTTCATCAAATTTGGATGGGTAGTTTCAGAGAAGAAGTTTGAAATAAAAGTTAACGTACAGACGGAAAACGGGCCACGACATAAGCCCTACGGCCTTTGTGCCAGTGGAGCTAAAACTGAAATAAAAAGAGGCCTGTGGGGCAGAGTTATTTTGGATTCAATCCCAACACATCAGCAGCTAACCTAACAGACCCTGCAATTTCTTGGGAGCACAACTCTACATGGCAGTAAAACTGTTTCAAAAGGGTTGGTAACAAAAAAGTAAAAACTTCAGATATATCTGTCTTTTATTTCCAACTATGATTAAGCAAGGCTTGATTAAACTCATTACCACACAGCAAAATTTTAGACCAGTACAAATTCGGAGTATTTGCAGATGACAAAATTAATGTGACTCAAGAATTGAAATTTCTTCTGGGAAGATGAACTTTATGGAAAAAGGAGAAAATGCTGGTTACCAGATTTTCTCCTTTTTCCACAATGTTTTCAAAATTCTTCTTTAACAGTCATGAAAACCTGGGATTGTTTGTTTGATAGAGTTACAAAAAAATCACTGACTTTTTGTTTTTGTAAAAACAGAAAATGTCCATTTCAAAAGGCTTTTTTAACTGAATAATGAAAACCTGGGATTGTTTGATAAAGAGTTAAAAGAAAATCATAGATATTTCATTCTTGTTAAAATCTATCTCTCAACTCATTACCTAAAAGTCCCAAGTTTCATCGACCTTGTAAAGGTCTTCTTTGAAAATGGTAGCAGGCATTTCCTCCTTTTCCCACTATGTTTTAGACCGTTACTGTGTCAAATATCAGTAATGTAAGCCTGTCAAGATAAACCCTTCACTACACAATCCAGAGTTTGATGAACCTGTAGAAGATAGCTTGCAAACACATTGTGGGAAATGGTGAAGATGCTAGATAACCAGCATTTTTGCCTTTTTCTAACAATGATTTCTATCCTGTCAGAGAACTTCAGCTGCTCTCTGCTAATTTTGACTGTCACCTGCAGATGTTTTGAATTTGGTAAAGTGTAAAATTTGTCGTGTATGAAAGGGTTAACCCATTACCACACAATCCCTACTTTTGACGCTCCTGAGAAAGATGCCTTTTGAAAACACTGTGGGAAAAGGAGAAAATGCTGGTAACCAGCATTTTCTCCTTTTTCCACAGTGTTTTCTACCCTTCCCAGAACAAATTTCTATTTTTCAGTCAACTTTATTTTGTCGTCTGCAAATGCTTTCAATTTGGACCAGTCCAAAATTTTCTCATGTGGTAATGGGTTAAACATCACCTGCATATACCATATGATACAATCCAAATTTTTGCATCAAATCTGCTGACAGGCTGATATTTTCTAAGCATTTCTTGCAAAAACACACTTGGCCAATGACAGTGACCGGAAATGCCTTTCAACACATGAAAAAGGGCACTCTGAAATTTCTGTAAAACTGTTGTCTCAGATCAGCCTGTGCAGTCCATAAGGGCTGATCCAAAGAAGACTCTTTACAATTACATTTGATTTTGTGCAACACTAGACTTGTGCAAAACAGAAAATTACTTATAACAGCAAGTGCCGTTTCGGATTAGCCTGTGTGAACTCTTCAGGCTTATCAGGAGACAACACTTTAGTCTTTACCCAAATGTCCCTTTTCCCATGTTGCCAGTTATTATGTTTGGGTTCTTGTAGTGGACACTTTACAAAATAACTCAACATTTTCATGACTCAACAGATGGGTTTTACAAACATCCTTGCAAAAAGGAGAAAGTTCTGGTAATAGATTTTACCACCATATTTCATATCTTTTTCAGAATGTATCTTATCATATGATCATTATGATGTAACATAATAATTCTTTAACTCATTACTAGACGACAAAATTTTAGACTTGTCCATATCAAAGGCATTTGCAGACGGCAAAAAAAAAAACCGACTGAAAATTTGGAATTTTGTTTCAGGAAGGATAGAAAACAGTGTTGGAAAAGGAGAAAATGCTAGTTACGAGCATTTTCTCCTTTTCCCACCATGTTTATTTAAGGATTTCTCTGGGGCATCAAAAGTAGGGATTGTGTAATAATGGGCTAACATTTTTTACCAGTCATATATTTGTCGTAAATGATAAAAATTTGCAGACTACAAACTCTAATGGCTCCTATCATTTAATTTTACTATCAAAAGGTTAAAAAATATTGTGGGAGAAAGGAAATGGTGGTTCCCATCATTTTCTCCTTTTCCCACAATGTTTTCAACTGATTCTTCTGTCAGGGTAGAGAAAAACTCAGGATTTGTGTGATAAAGGGCTAAAGGCACGATGACAGTCCAAAATATACAATTCCAGAATTAAATGCTTTTAAATTTAAATCATGACATCACTGAAAGGAACAGAAAATATTGTAAAGATATGACACTGTTACTGTATGGTTGGTCCAACAGATTAATGCATATTAACCCATCACCACACAATCCCTATTTTTGGCTACCTTGAGAAAGAAGCCTTTGGAAAACATTGTGGGAAAAGGAGAAAATGTTGGTAACCAGCATTCTCCTCTTTTCCCACAATGTTTTCTACCCTTCACAAAACAAATTTCAAATTTTCAGCCACTTTTATTTTTTTTTCTGCAAATGCTTTTGATTTGGACCAACCTAAAATTTTGTTGTGTGGTAGAGTTAACTCTTTACCACACGAGAAAATTTTAGACAGGTCCAAATTGAAAGCATTTGCAGATGACAAAATACATGTAAATGCGACTGAAAAATTGAAATTTGTCCTGGGAAGGGTAGAAAGCATTGTGGGAAAAGAAGAAAATGCTGGTTACCAGCATTTTCCCTTTTTCCCACAATGTTTTCTAAAGGCTTCTTTCTCAGGGGCGTCAAAAGTAGGGACTGTGTGGTAATGGGTTAAAACACTGTAAAAAACTAGTTTTTCCATCTTTTGTTTACCTTTTACTTGGTTTCTAAATTTCATTTGCTTTCCAATGACTAACATTTGGACTAATTTAATACAAATGACTATGAAGAAAACACTAAAGGTAAAGGAGAATATGTTGGTTATGAGCATTTTTTTCCTTTTTCCACAATGTTTTCAACAGTGCTATTCTTAACCCTTTACCAAAGAATCCCTGGTCTGAATGCATTGTAGGAAAAGGATAAAATGCTGGTTACCAGTAATTTCTCCTTTTTCCGCAATATTTTCTGCTCTTCTAAAGTCATATTTTAATTTTTGAGTCACATTTACACAGTTGTCTGCAAATGCTTTCAATTTGGACAAGTCTAAAATTCTATCATTTGGTAAAGAGTTAACTCATTACCAAACGCCAAAATTTTGGACCAGTCCAAACTGAAAGCATTTGCAGACGACAAAATAAACGTGAATCAAAAATGGAAATTTCATTTGGGAGGGTAGAAAACATTGTGGGAAAAGGAGAAAATGCTGGTTACCAGCATTTTCTCCTTATCCCTCAATGTTTTCAAAGGCTTCCTTTTTCAGGGTCGTTAAAAGTCGGGATTGTGTGGTAAAGAGTTAAGGTAGTTAAACAAAAGGACCATATGGTAAACTGTCAAGAAAGAAGTCACATACATGTAATTGTAAAATTTAACAACAACAGCACAGACCAGGGCCCGTATTCACCAACCATTCTTGAGAATATTCTTAGGCTTATTCTTCAGAATTTTGCCAAAATGAAAGTAACAGAACGTCTGATTGGCTAAACCGGATGGTTTAGCCAATCAGACGTTCTGTTACTTTCACAGTCAGGAAATCTTGAAGAATAAGACCAAGAACGTTCTTGAGAATGGTTGGTGAATACGGGCCCTGAGCTGCAGATGCTTTTTCTGGCAATATAGATCAAGATCAGACTGCATCAAATGTAGAGCTGGGGCGATATCATCGATGCATCGGTGCATCTTGATATTTTTGCTGGCGATAGTATATCGCGATACTAACTCATTGTATCGATACTTGGCGATACATTTATGTCGTGTGCACAGTGTGTGTGATCATGTTTAAGTGTACATGATTCGTGTATGAAATAGAAAAAAATACGCACAATTTGTCTCTGCTATACATACAAGAACATACAAACAACTCGCCCTAGAAACAATGAAATACATAAAACTTTGCAATTCGGGGAATAATTTGCAGCGAAATGTTTAGTCACTCGCTCTTGCCTAGGGTTTTCCCGGTTTTAAATATAGATGCTAATTCGGAACACTTTAAGGTTATCATATTTTGTTCGTGCCCAAAACGTTGCGGCTGTTTTGATCGGTTTGCCTCCTTAACATTTTTGTCACAAGGACTGTAAGATAAAATAAAGCATTCATTAACAAGGTCATTTGATTTACATGACGAATATAAGCTGCAATTTGATTATTTGCTAGCGAAAGATAGCTCAGTTTGAAATGTCTTTGTTCTTTCTAAGTAACAAATGAATGAGCTGCGGATCGGCAACCGTCTTCCGAAGTTGACAATAGTGCGAGTTTTGACGCTGAGAAATTTGAAATGACGTCTTTGACGCTGAAAGTATCTGCCTAATTGTCAATCTGACGCATAAAGTTATGATCTAGAGCTTCATATAACCTAGCTTTCATGCATCCAGCAGAAATATGGGCTAAACACGATCAGTATAAAATGCAAAGGACACGCTCATGATCAGGAAGCTGGCGAGTCATTTATGACAACGTAATAAAGGTGTTAATACTCTTATCTAGTGTAAAGTGACAGATTTTAAAGTTACCTGCTATTCAAAATGGCAAACTGATGTCAAACAATGTAATAATACTTCTCCAAAAATTAATTGTCACGAAAAAATAGATCGCCAAAAAGCCGTGAAAACCCATGACACTACAATGATCAGCGTGGCATCGGCCGATCAGAGTGACTTCAAACTATCTTCTCATTTTTAATAATGAAGTTAAACAGTGAATTTACAAAAAAACTATGAATAAAACAATAAGTTTGGGGCTAAAATTCTGTTTATGAGTGAAAAAAATTGTTGTTTTAGGAAATGAAAATATAAATCTACCGGGGCGGGGGGGGGGGGGGGGGGGGGGGGGGGGGGGGGGGGTCGGCGAATGCTTGAAATAGGTCTATTTTTTTTTTTTTTTAACTTGCTTGGAAATTAAAATTAGAGGACCAAAATGAATGATATTAAATAAAGCAAAAACTCTAAATGGTATTGCATTTCCGTTGATTTTTGAAGTACAAAACACAACATCCTCATAAACTTAATATCATGTAGACAAATTGTCTTACCTGCTTGTTTTAGCAAACATTTGGATTGATTTTGCCAAAAATGTTTGCACAGTTTAAGGAAAGGTTCCTAAAGTTTTTGAAGAGCGTAATATACATGTAAGTGTGAACATGTAGATCTATCTATAAAATCTTGTTTGCGCATATGGCATGAAAACAGTCTCTCTTTTAATAGGCTGTCATTAAGTATATCTGGATCAATTAAGTATCGTGATATCGTATCGTATCGCCCGCCTGATATCGTGATAGTATCGCGATACATTTTTCTTGGCGATACCCAGCTCTAATCAAATGTCTATTATGTATAGCCTAATCTCATAGTGTCAGATCTAGTACATCTCATTTTTTTAACCAGCATATAGTTTAACCAGCCTCAACTCTCTACCAAAAGATATTTCAAATGAACTTGTCTCAATTCAACTCTTTACCAGTCCACACAATCCTGACTTTTAACAACCCTGAAAAAGAAAGCTTTTGAAAACAGCGTGGGAAAAGGAGAAAATGCTGGCAACCAGCATTTTCTCCTTTTCCCACACTGTTTTCTATCCTTCCCAAATAGAATTTTAATTCTTTTTTGTATTCACATATATTTTGTTGTCTGCAAATGCTTTCAATTTGGACAAGTCCAAAATTTTGTCGTTTGATAAAGAGTTAAAGTACCGGTATTTCCAGATGACATAATTAAAGGTAGTGTAGCTCAAATAATGAAATTTGTTTCTATTGGGATTGAAAAAATTATGGGAAAAGGAGAAAATGGGCATTATCTCAATCAGGTTTGTTTACAGTCTGGTTTCTATGATGAAAATGACTACAACAATTCACTCTTTACCATTAGATAAAATTTTAAACTAATCCAAATTTAGAAAACTGTAAATGTGACAACTAATTTGACTAGCAACACACAAAAAAAGGGAGATTCGGACCGTTGCACAAAGTCCCTGGGTAGTCTGTACAGGCTACTCTAAGACTACACCTTACAACTACATAAGATTTTATGCTACAGTCATGTACAAAACAGAAAATTACATAAAAATGGAAAGTGTCATTCAGATTTATCTGTAAGGCTGATCCGAGACAACACTAAACGCAAATGTCTGAATGCCCCTTTTTGAGTGTAGCAGGCCAGTTGCGCCTTAGATGATGGTGAGAATACTGGTTACAAACATTGCTCGTTTTTCCACTTGATTTCAAAAACCCTTCTTCTCAAGGATCATCCAAACTTGTTGGAACTTCCTGGATATCATTCAACTCTTAACCATACAACAATATTCTACACTGGAGCAAATTGAAAATAATGGCAAATAACAACTCAAATGTGGTTCAGATGATGACATTTGTCTTTGATCCCGTAGAAAACATTGTTGAGAAAGAAGAAAATGCTGGTAACCAGTATTTTCTCCTTTTCCCACAATTTTTTCAAAAGGCTTCTTCCTAAAGGTCTTTAACTTTACCACACGACAAAATTGAATAGTGATTATTCTAGACCAGGCAAAAGGGCAGGGAGGCAGGAAAAAGGGGCAGGGAAGCAGGAAAAAGGGGCAGGGAGGACCATTGCCTTGTTGAATAACTTCACATATCAGATAAAGGCAAATCAGTGTCCTTCACTCTTTTCGAAACAAGTTCTAACTACATGTATAACTTTGGATATGAGTTGCATATTAAAGAAAAGAATAAGAAAAGATTCTTAT
The DNA here is from genome assembly GCA_943736015.1 of Tridacna crocea. Lineage (NCBI taxonomy): Eukaryota > Metazoa > Mollusca > Bivalvia > Cardiida > Cardiidae > Tridacna > Tridacna crocea. The sequence goes on from OX031060.1 coordinate 26,088,875, forward strand.
CAACTCACAGACTCAAAGCAACACAATCTGACTATACAGGTTATGATTACCATGTAATTTATGATCCCATGATGCAGTCACACTTAGTTTTAATGTAGTAGACCCGTAACACTTCTGGTGTAGCATGGAATAAAAGTTCTAGATAGTTGATAAATACGGATTTATACAGATAAAATACTTATGCATATTTTTGACCAACTAGAAATGCCTTTGATGTCTCTTAAAAACAATTGTTGATACTTTTGATAGTTTTCAAAAAAGGGAGGTAATTTTTAATTTGCTTTGTAATGAGAATACAATGGTTTTGGATTTATATATAATAATTCTAGGAAGGAAAAAAAGAAAAAATTGGCTCGGTTAAAGTAGTACAATAATACTCATTTTAGCAAATTTTGTAGGATAACAATATTGTGGAAATAGCTGTTTTCTATTACAGGTCCACTACCTAACTTCTCGTCAGATAACAAAAAATGTCCAGAGTAATTATTATAAAAAAAACCCCTTCTTCTCAGCTGTTTTAAGAAATGGCAATAATTTTGATTAAAAAAAAAATAAAAAAACTTAATTATTACATAGAAAGAATTACAAAATGTGTAGGCAGGCCTACTGATGGATTAGTGTACTACTGCATAGCCATTCTATAAATAGACTGCTAAAAATAGAACACTGCAATGCAGATTTTGCTTTAAAAAAATTGCCGATGCTTGAATAGCAAACATCAAGTATTTTCAAGATAGTTGGCAACTTTGGTTTACCACCCATACTTGTAATTTATGCAAAAAATATACGAAATGATAATCTCCAGCTGCAATAAGTGTTAATTCAGCTTCATTTTAAAACTATTCAAGTAATGATCAATTTCACTGATTGTGTGACGTCAATTAAAGATATTAGCAGACGTTAAACACGGCGGGGAATCACGTGACATAACAACAACAACAATGACCGTTATTTGAAAAAATTCCCCGACTTCAGGTAAGAAAATCTTCAATAATTCCGTTAATACATGACCGATTGGTATTTGGTTTGAAGCAAAGAAGGCGGAAGGACTCCAGGGATTTGCTTGATGTGTTAGATTTTTTAAACAACTCCTGATAAAAAAGTTATTGACGAGCAAACAATTTTTTTACTCTGGATAATTTGTTTGCTCGTCAATAACTTTTTTATCAGGTGTTGTTTAAAAAATCTAACACATCAAGCAAATCCCCGGAGTCCTTCCGCCTTCTCTGCTTCAAACCAAATTCCAATCGGTCACGTATTAACGGAATTATTGAAGATTTTCTTACCTGAAGTTGGGGATTTTTTCCAAATAACTGTCATTGTTGTTGTTGTTGTTGTGTCACGTAATTCCCCGCCGTGTTAAAGTACCTGTGGGGGAAAAAAGTCAGGGTTTCCAGGGATAAAGGGATGGTTAAGCAAGTTAATGACAGAGAAGGATTATAACACCCTGCTGTCCTGTCTTAACTGACGAAGTTCATAAAGGATAATTAGTGTCACCCTTAGTCTTAGATCGGCTGTATTTCATGAATATAGTCAGGTCGGAAGAAATTTATGGCGACTTTTTCTGACTGTTCAAGCTTGACGAGACAGAGCCGAGACACTGAAGATGAGTTTTTTGCCCATGTAGCCCGGAAGTTTGTTCTGAAACCAGAACAATACACAGACAAGTTTTGTATGTATTTGAAAAGGGCAACAGGGCGGGTGTTCACAGATTCGAGGGCAGCAGGGCGGAGTGAAAAAGGGGCAGGGCGGCGCGCCCTGCTATTCCGCTCTAGAATAAACACTATTGAAGGATTAATTGAAAGCATTTGCAGACGACAAAATAAACATGGCTAAAAAATTGAAATTTGTTTTGGGAAGGGTAGAAAACACTGTGAAAAAGGGGGATAATGCTGGTTACCAGCATTTACTCCTTTTCCCATAATGTTTTCAAAAGGCTTCTTTCTCAGTCGTTAAAAGTCGGGATTGAGTGGTAAAAAGTTAAAACTTGAGATTGTGAGGTGAAGAGTTAAAGGATTAACCCATTACCACACAATCCCTACTTTTGACGCCCCTGAGAAAGAAGCCTTTTGAAAACACTGTAGGAAAAGGAGAAAATGCTGGTAACCAGCATTTTCTCCTTTTCCCACAGTGTTTTCTACCCTTCCCAGAACAAATTTCAAGTTTTCAGTCACCTTTATTTTGTCGTCTGCAAATGCTTTCAATTTGAACCAGTCTAAAATTTTGTCGTGTGGTAAAGAGTTAATCAAATTCCAAAAAGAATCTGACAGAAATAAGAGAGTGTAATTTTCACATAAAAGCATTAAAAAACCCCGACACACTCAATATATGTGTGGCGGCAAGTATCTGAACACATTCAGTTTGTCTGAATAAATTTCTCTAACTTGATACTTGATTGTGACAGGGACAATAAAATTTATCATGACGCCGAAGTACTTTTATGTCACAACAGTATTTTAGATGAGTCCAGTGGTCACAGTCCTGAAAGTCACATTTACCCCATGTTGCAAATTCCACAACATAGCCTTTGGTGGCCATTTCCGGGTGATACTGTTTACACACACAACACTTTTCTGAAAGAGGTATCTCTTCCTCCACACTTTCAATAACAACTGTTGGTCCTGTCTCGATCTGGTTTTCATTTACCTCTTCAGGGTATATTACTTGTTCCACTTTGACATTTGCATGCAGTTCTGTACCCACCCTGCCATCATTTTGTTCTTCTATCTGAATTTCTGAAACATCTTGATCAGCAGTGTCAGTAATCTCCTGTTTAAGAGAAAGCTTTGATTTCTCTGCCTCAGCTTTTTCAAACTCCAACTTTGCTCTTTCAAATTCTTTCTCAAATCTCTCTCTTTGAGTTCCTTCAAACAACATTCCATGCGAATTCAACAACTCCTCTCGGAGAGCACTTTCAAAATGTTCCCTTTGTTTATTCTCCGTATCATCGTCCTGATCTTGTGTCTCTTCTTCCTCGCTAGACAACATCTCTTCGATCTCCGAATCAGTTTCTGAGTTATACTCTGAACTTTCAGCATCTGAGTCTTCTCTGATTATCTGTGTAGTTTTTCTCTTCCTACTGCCACTGGAAGCAGATGTGTCCCTAACAAGCTTTATTTTAAGTGATGGTTTCTCTGTAACAATATTATCAGGTTGTAGTTTTTTACGCTTGCGGGGAGGTACAGCACTTTTTCTCCTATTGCTAAAGTTTGTCCTTTTCTTAGCTCGTCTTCTTGAAGACTTTCGCACCATCACTTCTGCTTCAATATCATCCAGGTTATCCAACTGTGTAATGCTTGGCTTCAATGTCTGCTTTCTTCTGGTCTGTCTTCGGAGCCGTGTCTCTTGTTTGACAACAATCATTTTCTCTTTTTTACCAGAAGCTGTAGAGGATGTGGAAGGTACAGCACTGGAGATATCTAGATTCTTGTGAACCTGTTGAGGTTTAAATGGATAAACACCACATTTCTGAAAGGCTTCTTTAAGACCCTCTTCAACAACAGATGAATTATAGGCTTTGCTAGCTATGACACACACATTTGAATGAATTGATTTCTCCATCTCTGTTTCATGAAAATCATCAGATTCATCATTAAAATTCCTTTCAAAGTCCCCAAATATACCTCTGCTGATATTGATCAGCATTTGGGATGCACTTGGGGGTATGGGAAATAAGTGGACATTCTGACTTTTGTACAGTTCTACAAGAGTTGGCGAAACATGCGAGCGATGTCCATCATACAACAATAAAATAGCTTCAGCATCATCTTGACGTTCGATAAACTTGAGAAAGTGATTCTCCAGATATAACTGAAACACATTTCCGTTAGTTAAGCCATCATCACTGCAGGTAGCTCCAGTACCAGGGGAGCAATCTTCAATAGATTCTGAGGAAACAGTTTTGCCTGGAAATATGAAAAACGCTGGAAGTCTTGCACCACTTGCATTGCCACTAGCAATCAGTGTCATTGTTGGCGGCAATGATTTTTTATACTTTTCAAACTTCATATTTTCTCTCCATGAATACACTGATGGGGGACTTCTGTCTAAGTCAATAAGTAATTCATCTAGCATGAAAATGGAGTCTGGTTTACTCATTAAGTCATGTTTTGTCATCAGATTCTGCAAATTGAAAAAATACTGGCTCAAGCAGTCTATGGACATGGCTTTTTCATAATGTCTCTTTGTTCCTGAAGCTCGCCTAACATCTTGATTTGGCCAGCGATTCAAAAAATTGTAATACCATTGATGTGTAAATGCATCTGTAGGTGCTCTCTTTCCTAGCAGTACAGCAAAGTCTGAGGCAAAGTTGATGACATCTGATCTAGAAAATCCATAACCAAAACTGGACATTGTTTTCAAATATTCTACAAGCTTTTCCTCTTCATGAAACCCTAAAACAGGGGCAGGTCCTGACCTTTTGGTAGTTAAAGGTACCTTCCCTTTCACTCGGTCTCGTAATGTAGACTCTGGAATACAGAATTCATCTGCAACTCTTTTCACTGCCAGCTTCTTTTCTGTAACAAGTCTGTATGCTTTAGTCAGATCTTCTAGAGAGTAACTTCTGTACTTTCTTCCTGGACCCCTACTTGGCTGGAAAGAAAAGATAACATATATAAATGTTACATACAGGTACAAAAACTGTTAACCAATAGTAAACTCAATTAATACAATTATACAAATGTACAAATGAAAAACACGGTATACATGTACATTGTACTTCACCAATACATACAATGATCATTCTTTAACCCATTCCCAAACAACAAATTTTAGACTTCCAAACTGAAAGCACCTACAGAATGATATTGAAGCGATACATTTAACAATAAAAGATCTCTGGTGGGGTACGAAACATTGTGGAACAAAGAGAGCATGCTGGTTACCAGTATTTTCCCTTTTTCCCATAATATCAAAACCCTTCAACTTCAGCATCATTAAAACTTGGGACTGTGAGGTAACAAGTTAATAGACCCTCAAATGAACTTTAATGCATTTCATTTGGAAAGAAAAATAGGTGATGAATGGCTTTTGCACAAAACCTCAAACTTATCTATTTCAAGAAGACATAAAATGTGTATAGTGAATTTTTTTTTTTTTTTTAAAGAAATCTGCACCTTTCTTGGAGAGATAGATAGAATTTTCTGTAACTTTCTTGTATTTTTCTCCCTACATTTACATGTATTTGTGTAGCACCTCCATTATTTGCCTTTCACAACAAAAAAATACAGGCATTATTGTATTTGGCCTTAGTTACCTATTCCAAGTTTTGTATGCAGAATAACTAGCAACCTTTTGCCTGATGTCAATCAGAACACATCACATGAAAAATCAAGCCAGAATTTTTATCTGAAGTAAGGTCTCACAAACATTTCATTCCAGAGAAGAAAACTGCCACTTATTGCCAATTTCAAAATTTCCTTCGTAATTGCAACTGTAAGATGCTTCGAGTATTCTAAAGATTCGCTTGAATCAAATTTGACCTTTGTCAAACTAAATCTATTTGTGAATGAAGGCCACAAGTATATGCATTTTCAATTTGAACTGTCAGCTAACAATATATTTCTAAATCTGGCTAACCCTTTACCAAACAATCCCTTGTATTTACGACCCTGAGGAAAAAGGCCTTTTGAAAATATTGTGGGAAAAGGTGAAAATGCTGGTAACCAGCATTTTCTCCTTTTCCCATAATGTTTTTTGCTCTTCTAAAGTCAAGTTTCAATTTTTGAGATACATTTATTTCGTCATCTGCAAATGCTTTCAATTCAGACAAGTCTAAAATTTTGTTGTTAGATAAGGAGTTAACTTTCTTTTGAGCCCATTAGTTTAGCACATCATGTTTATGAATTACACATGTACATCTACATGTACATAAAAAATTAACTTTGTGTCAAGTTAAAATTCATTTCTAAGTCAACTTGATCCATTAAAGGAAGTACTGTATTATGGAAATATTCTACTTTTACTCCAAAGAGACAGATAGACATAAGATCTAAAGAATTCATAATGTTTTGAGTTGCAAATCACACTATATTAAATGCTTTAGATGATCACTTACCTTGACAATGTAAGATAAATGCTTGATTGTGATAGCATGTGATCTTCTAAAACATCCGAGAAATATACCGCTAGCTGACACTTTTTGAGGTCGAATATGTGAGCTTAAGAATGTTTTGAAAGAACAACAAGTTAAGGCTGCAAATATAAGATAATTGTTGAATGTGATTTTCACATTGAAAAATTTTACAAAGCTATGAGCAGTAGTCACTTTTTGGTAACAGATTTCTTCATCTTCCTATGTTATTTCACTTATTTCTTCCATAATTCACAGTGGAAACTGAATATCATTTGCAACACACAGAAAACAGACTGTAACTTCATAAACTGTAAACAACAACTTACACAGTTCTCCAATAAAATATTTAATAACATTGACCGATATGGCAACCACCTCTATATCTAAATATAAGTTGATTTTCCAATTGCATGACCTGTGCCGAGATTCATTTTTGCTATTAAGTATTTACTCTACAATATAGTGAACTTCTTCATAAAGTTTCCAGATCCAGAAATTTCTCAAGACTAAAGTTGAAATAAATATTTCATACATGGAAGACACATAAGATCTGACTCCAAAACAAGTTCCCGATACGGAAAGGAACATACTAGCTGTGGTCTGTGCAAAAAGGAATTAAGTTTGTTGCTGTACCCTTTACCAACAATCCCTAGTTTTTATAACCCAGAGGAAGAAGCTTACTGAAAACATAGTGGGATAAGGAGGAAATGCTGGTGACCAGCATTTTTCCTTTTCCCACAATGTTTTCTATTCTCCTATGGCTAAGTTTCAATTCCTGAGTCATGAATGTCTTTTTTGTTGTCTGCATATGCTTTTAATTTTGGACAAATCTACAATGTTGTCATATTGTAAAAGAATCAACAAACTGGATTTTATGGATCCATATTTATGACATTGTGATGACTAGCTTGGTGTCATGAATAAAGGAGATGTATTAACTCTTTACCACAACAACAAAATTTTGGACTTGTCCAAATTGAAAGCATTTGCAGACGACAAAATAAATGAAAATCAAAAATTGAAAATTGATTTGGAAAGGCTAGAAAACATTGTGGGAAATGGGAAAATACTGGTTACCAGCATTTTCTCCTTTTCCCACAATGTTTTCAAAGGCTTTCTTTCTAAGGTTCATTAAAAGTCGGGATTGTGTGGTAAAGAGTTAAGCCCTCCCCTTTTGCCAAAGCATGATTAAATATGGATGAGCCAGTTGCTCTAAAATGCTTTTGTACAAAGGAAACTAGTTCATTAATCCTTTATCATGATGACAAACTCTAGGCCTGTTTATAATAAAAACATTTTGTAGACAACACATTTATTATCGCTCACATTATGAATACACATGCTTGATTGGATCTAAAGGAAATGGTGAAATGAAGACAATGCTGCTGGTTAACCCATTACCAAACGACAATCTTTTAGACTGATGCAAATTGAAAGCATTTGCAGATGACAAAATTAAAGTGACTGAACATTTGAAATTTGTTTTGTAAAGAGTAGAAAACATTGGGGGAAAAAGGGAAAATGCTGGTTACCAGCATTTTCTCCTTTTCCCACAATCTTTTATAAAGGCTTCTATCTCAGGAGCATCAAAAGTAGGGATTGTGTGGTAATGCGTTAAAAGCATTTTCTACTGTTCCTACAATTTTTTCAAAATCCATTTTCATTCGCTTTCACCTGTATTGGTCATTTAAATAGCAGGTTACACAGCTTTCATATTAAAAGCAAATCTACCCATCTTTGCCTAGTCTTTTTGAGGTCAAAGAAATAAAAAGATTTTCTTCATACAAAAACAGTCAGAAACAAAATTTTTTACACTTGAAAATGGCATCACATAAGTCACTTTCTTAGCCCAGTACAGCAATCAAGGCATAGCATGCTAATTTAAACTTCAGCCCAGTCAGCTTTGGCCCTGTCAGCATTTTCTCTAGACTTTGCAATATGGTGGTCATTTAACTCCTGTAAAATGAATTTTAGAAGGCTAACATCTCAATTTTGAGGGTCATTTAGAAAATTTGGGAGTCCATATTCAAAGTATCAGGGTATAAAGGAAAACCCTGCCAAGGAAAATTGTTTGTAATTTATCATTTAATACTAAAGATTTTCAAGTTTCCTCTTGAGCAACATGAGACACCCCTATGGCAGCGCTTATATTTGATCCCAATGCTCCATTTTGAACATATTCAGAATGAAGCACAACATGAAGGCATTGGCCAAATTCGGTAGCCCTAGAACTTGGGGTCTACTAGACAAGGCTACATGTGCACCAAATATGGTAGCTTTAGGAGTTATGGTTTCCAACAAGATTTTCATTTTTTTTTAGCTTTGTTGCCATGGCAATCAAGGTTTTTGAAGCAATCAAATCTGTTCAAGAAATCCTGAAGAAGAAAATATATCTGTGAATTTTTGTCAAATCCAGGTAGGTAGTTTCAGAAAGATATGACAGAACATTTATTGCATGCAATGACTGACACACACATGATGGTTTCCTTGCCAGAACATAAGCCTAATCGCCTTCAGACAGCAGAGCTAAAGACCTTGAATATCTCCTTCCTGGATTGATTTATACAGGGGTCGAGGTGACAAGGGGCCAAACGTTTACCTTAAGTGGATTCCAGAGAAAAGGCATGTGCTACTATAAATTAAAAAAAAAACTTGTCTGCTGTGCTATGTCACTCATCGAGTACACAAAAGCAAATCCTAGATAAAAAAAATTTGCAAAATATCAGTTATTAGTTCCCTACTGTCATCCTACCCACGTTTCTGGCTGACGCCATTTTAGAATGGAGTTGCTTGCCCCACTTAGAATCTTTGTGCTAATTATTTACCTCTGGCACGCCACCTTCAAGCTGGCTAGCCATATTCAAAAGAACTCCATCGTATTTCTCATCGTCCGACATAGTTTTCTGCGATATTGTCCAGACAAAAAGCGTTAGATATTTGAGCAAGTGCCGTCTTGTCACGGGTTTTCACGGGAACAATCTTTTGTCACGGGTTTTCACGAGACTAAACATTTGACAGGAAATGTCGGATATGAACTTTTAGCATCCGACTGTTTACTTATGTATCAATTATCGGTTTCTCATACTGATTCTTTTTTTTAATCAGAGAAACACAAAAAGACATTTTAATATTTCACGACGAAATTAATTATTTTTGTCTCTACTGCGGGTGTCCAACGAAAATGAATTCGTACTAAACTAGACAGGTTTATCTTGCGGGCCTCTAAAGGTCAATACGGAATATCACATTTACCCATTGCCACACAATCCCAACTTTTGACAACCAAGAGAAAGAAGCTTTAGAAAACATTGTGGGAAAAGGAGAAAATGCTGGTTAACAGCATTTTGTCCTTTTCCCACAATATTTTTTACCCTTCTCAATACAAATTTCGAATTTTCATTCACTTTTTATTTTGTCATCTGCAAATGCTTTCAATTTGCACCAGTCCAAAATTTTATTGTTTGGTAATGAGTTAAGGAATGCGGAACAGAAATGGAACGGAACAGGAGGAACGTTGCAGAAAAGAACTCTACGGAACATAAATGGAGCACATGTACTTTGCAAACATATTTGCATTTAAAAAATTAGATAAAAAATAATGGCATATGGGTATGACTAGATACAGAGAGTAGCCTAATTCTGAAAAATACAAAATAAATCTGACTGGAATTTAAAGATGTAGTATTAAATCAATAAGCAAGAGAACAAGTATATGGTAATTTACTCACTGTATTCTACCTGAAATGCTGGGGCGAGGAAATTCTCTCATGGTGTGCCGTAAATATGTAACCTCCCGATATAAATTGAAGAACAAATTACACAGTAATTAAGCAATTATGATATATTAGGTATTGAAATTGAAACATTGTGGTAATAAAACATATTTACAAAATCTGACAATGTTTTGCCTCCCTTCATTATCTATCAAATGTTTACAGCCAAATATCCTGCAAAATACGTTTTTCCCTCAGTGAAACATAAATATATGATATAAAATACACATCTTGATATAGATAACTAGGTAACAAGTTATTTCACTGCTATGGAACAGCTGTGGCATGCAAAAACTCCCATGGCTTATTTTAGTAGGACAGTTTTTACAGATGGACCAACCAAATGATACAAAAAGCCTTTACCGAGAACTAATCCAAAACATTTTAAATCGTTTTATTATATCTAGCGGCTAACAACCATGCAAAAAAAAAAAGATTTTACAAAGGAGTGTATTTTCCAATTAGCATCGTAGGTAACATCGTCATTCATTACATAGGCGATGAAACATTGTCGGTGATGATGCCACATGGAAACGCAAATAAAAATGAACCATTGATTAGAATGAAACCTTCAGTAAGGGACAAATTCAGAAGAAAATAGAAGTAGAAAAACCACACAGAGTCTACAAAAACCTAGTATGGAAAACGTGTACGGACGCGATGCAAGTTTAAAAACCCAGAAATATAAAACAAATGCACAATACAAAGGCAAGCAAGTAGGAAAAGATTCGCTTGACGAGAGACGCAATAAATAACACTCATGAAATTGACCTTTCTCTACATGCAAGTTTGGCACGCCCCCACCACCTCACCCCCTTAGTAACACAGTATTTCGGTTGTCAAGCCTGTCAAGCTTACCAGAGATGTGTCAGACTTTTTTGTTTACATGGCGCCCGATGCTGCATTTTATTGGCCGATAAGACGTCGGTAGAACTGTCAATCAAAATCGGCAGAGAGGTCAATTGGCACATGAGAGAGGATTTATCCATTTTCTATGTAATTACCCCAATCTTTGCATTGTGGCTGTTGATGTTGAAATGATACAATGTAATACAATTAAAAGACGAATACTCGTTGTTGATCGAGCTATCACAAAACTTTAATTCTGGGCGTGTTTTATGTGTCTCCAAATGTCTTCAAACATACTGTGTTTGAAGCCGATCTGTTGGTGGTTGGCCTTTTCCGGATCTGTGAAAGTAAACTGAGTGACACATAAAAACATTTTTCAAGATTCTTTCTTCACTGTATGGAAACTCTGTATGGGAAAATTCTGTGGTAAATTCAAGATGATGGACACTTCTTAGCTGTTATAAAGTTTTGAAATTTTGCGTGGTGTACTCTTCAGTGTAAACCGAAACTAGACCACTATATGGTTGCAAAGATACCGAGGAGAGATTGGCATCAGACTGTGCGGACATACTCCGGTTTATAACTCTATAACTGGTAGTGTTTAGCAACCTTGAATTCGTCTATTTACAGTTTTTACCAAATATTCTTCATAGCCTTGAACGAATGAACAGACAAACGAATGAACGTTTGAAAGAAAGAAAGTGCCGGATACAAAGTGGCAATGAATTGAAAGTTTTGAAAGACTAAAAGGCCAAACGGAAAGAAGAGGGTATATTAGAAGTTTTTTTCCCCCAAATCCCTGGCCTGTCTGACCAGACACCGCCTACATTTTTTAATATTCAGGATCTCTTTACAGCCCAGCCCCTTAAAGTTTCCCTACTGATAAAGCAATAGATGTTCACTCTTTACTAAACTAAGACTAAAGACGATGCCTGTTTCTTACTTGATCTGTAAGACCAAAAGACGATTTTTGTTAAGACCTGAGTTCGTATTCACCAACCATACTTAGGAACTTTCTTAGTCTTATTCTTCAAGATTTTCTGACTCTGAAAGTAACAGAACCAAATGGTTTAGCCAATCAGACGTTCTGTTACTTTCACATTGATGAAATTCTGAAGAATTAGAATAAGAGTGTTTTGAAGAATGGTTGGTTGTTCATACGACCCCTTATTGCCAGTGAATTGCATCAGGGACTGCATTCACAAACCATTTTAAATATTGCTGTATTGAAACACTAACTGTGCCATCTTGCAAATAAAGGACATTGTATAATGACGAAGTAAAGGGATTAAAAAAGAGCGAAATCATTTATAAAAAACAATCATTTCAACCAAACTATATAACATAGAAAATATAAGGAAAAAATTGTTTGTCACCCTACGAAGAAACAAGCCCTCTCACATGTCCTATCGGTCAATTGTGAGCACAGCTGTAAGCTTTGGAGTGGAATAATTTTATTATGTATGTGGCAAGAAAGACCCTGCCCCACTCTCAACCATGGCCATGTTTTTCACGAAGAGTTTTTGAGAAGGGTCACCCAAGGACCATATCTGTGAAATTATTTCAAAATCTGACCAGCAGTTTCAGAGGAGAAGATTTTTAAGGATTCCGTCTTTCAAAATTCCATTTGGTTGCCATGGCAACCAGAGTTTTTCATGGAATCGAATTTTGAGAACCGTTTCTAAAGGGAACCTCCCAAGGAACATATTCCAGTCAAGTTTAATCCAAATCGGCTGAACAGTTTAGTGGGAGATGTTTAAAGAATTGTTGGCTATGGACGACGGACACGGCATGATCCTAAACTAAAAGCTCCCCTAGAGCACGTTGTGCTCATATGAGCTAGAAAATAAATGAAAGTGTAGATTGTTTTTCTTCGGATCAGTCTGCGCATTCCCATCCACCAGTTCCATTTTGCCAGGAAAACGTTACAGGAAATCAAAGGAACAAGATTCTACCCAAAACTATGGCAGCCTATTATGAGGTAAAACATCCCTTTCATTCATTCATTGTGCAAGAATTTGTGCCAGCTTCCTGTACTTCAGGAACACTTTCACTTTCTTTCAACTCTTTACACTGAAGCTGGTCAATGGTAAGTGCCGAAACGAAAACCGGCCTTAATTTTATGGTCAAAGGGAGGAAACTCGTACATACTGGCATCACTTTCTAAATGACAGAGTTACGTCCCTTACATTTGTAAACGGCATAAAACCAATGACGAATAAAAATGATTCCAGTTTGTGAAGACGATCTGTATCGGGAAAAAAAACCACAAAAATGTTTGTCTAGCTATCATTATTTCTGGTACAGTTTAAACAAGATTTATGATCTACTTCTGAAAATATGATAAGAGTAGGCAAAAGAAATAATAACTTATAAGTGGTTACTATTTTGTAAATAGGTGGTAGTCTCCCTTGTATTCTGTCACAACAGTCAAACCGCATTGTCTGAATTCCGACCGCCTTGGGTAATGAACAAGGTCATACGTGTGGGGTAATATGTACTTAGGCTTTCTTTATTATGCCAAAGAAATAGTTCTGGTAATCCCTCACTATAGAAGAGATGTTATTTCCTACATTTATCTGTTTAATGTCCAGAATTAGAGGAACGATAAGGATATTGATCAAAGGAAGAAAAAGGGGATTAAAAATGATGATAAGGAGAAGAAAAATAAGAAGGTGAAGAAGAAATTAATAAATTGGACTTTGATTTGCTAAATCTGTGGCAAAATTGTAATAGGAATAGCGTCTCTTTTTTTGTAATTTTCATACAAAAATGAAAATATACATATATGTTTAGACCCAAAGGAAGCGCAATACTCGTGTACAATACATAACCCTTTACAAAACAATCCCTGGTTTTTACGACCCGGAGGAAGAAGCCTTCTGAAAACATCGATAGAAAAGGAGAAAAATCTGATTATCAGCATTTTCTCCTTATCCCACAATTTTTTCTACTATTTTGAATTAATGTTTCAATTTTTTAGTCACAATTTTTTTGTCGTCTGCAAGTGCTTTCAATTTGGGCAAGTGTAAGACTTTGTCGTATGGAAAAGGGATAAAGGGCATAGAATCCCGGGTCGATGTATACTACTCAACATTTCCTAGGGATCACAATCTTAGATTCAGCTTATATGTGTGTGCGGCATGCATCAGGGATGGTTTTTCAATATGGAACATTGCCACGATGATGAAATAAAGCTTCTGAGGAAATAGTGCTTTTTTTTCAGCAGAACTGTGTTATTTTTTTTAGCAAATACCCGGTCTGCACCAACCATACATTATAGAACCAAGCGCGTACCTAGTCCTTGTAAAAAACAAGGGCGGATCTACTCCTTTTAAACAACAAAAGCCCCATATAACATAAGGTGTATGTCCCACTCTGCAACAACCATATATTATAGACCCAGGGCGGATCTACTCCTTTTAAAAATAGAAGCCACATGGAACCTAAGCTGTATGTCCCGCTCTGCAACAACCGTATTTTATCGAACCCGGGGTGGATCTAGTCCTTTTAAAAATAGAAGCCCCATATAACTTAAGTTGTATGTCCCGGTCTGCACCAACCATACATTATAGAACCAAGCGCGGACCTAGTCCTTGTAAAAAACACGGTCTACTCCTTCTAAAAGCACAACCCCCATAGAACCTAAGCTGTATGTACTGGTCTGCAACAACTACATATTATAAACGCAGGGCGGATCTACGCCTTTTAAAAACACGAGCCCTATAGAACCTAAGCTGTATGTTACGGTCGGCAACAAATATATTATATAGAACCCAGGGCGGATCTACTCCTTTTAAAAACACAAGCCACATAGAACATAAGCTGTATGTCCCGCTCTGCAAGAATGATATATAAAAGAGCCCGGGGCAGATCTACTTCTTTCAAAAACACACTGAGCGACATACAACCTATGCTGTATGTCCCGGTCTGCAACAACAAAAGCCCCATATATAACTTAAGCTGTATACGTCCCGGTCTGCAACAAATATATATATTATAGAACCCAGGGCGGATTAACTTCTTTTAAAAATGCAAGCCCTATAGAACCTAAGTTGTATGTCCCAGTCTGCAACAACCATATATTATAGAACCCCGGGCGGATCTACTTCTTTTAAAAACGCAAGCCCGATAGAACCTAATCTGTATGTCCCGGTCCGCAACAAAGATATATCAAAGTTCTGAAGTACTTATAGAAGGTGATGGTAGAAATTTGCTACTCGGTTTTAACACTGGTTCAGTTCATTAAACATTTCATTTATCTGATGGTGTAAGTTGATAACATCTTTTTCTCAAATTCTTGTCATTTTTTTTGTAGAGTCTGCTCAGCAATGAACAGAATAAATGTTGATTTTTAACTTTATTGAACACAGGTTTACATACGGCTTGGGGACTGTAAAAACGCAGAAATATAGAACTTAGAGTTAAGCAGACAATATACACAAAAAAGGGTAATGGAACAGGTAATAAAACACAGCCAATATAGAAAAAGAAGACAAAAACGTTCAAGAAGGTTTTCCGAAATGCCTGTTAAATGAGTACATAGACTTTGATGAAATTTTCATTGATTATATCTCAATTCAGCGCGTTATACCGATTATGTAGCTCAATTGTATTTATTTACAAATCCGTGTATAAAGGGGGTGTTAATTTTCATTTCAACATACATTTTAATTTGAAGATAGACTACAGTTAAACATAGGGTATTATTTATGTTTCGATTACTTTGACTGAAATGAATCTACCATCTCTATTTGTACCATACGAATCTTTAAAATGGATAAATTTTACTGTATTTTTCACCTGGCGTAGCTTTTGAATATATAGTCCAGTCAAATTGTGAGAAGACCCAAAACAAATTGCAACACAAACACTTTTTTCGTTTTCAACATCCTTAGGGACACTATTTTAACATATGTAAAGTAGGACGAAATCGGAGGATATGAAATTTGATTTTTTTAAGCTTTTTTGAATTCGTATGAATTTTGCCATTTTAAACTTTATTACAGCTCATCCCGCAAGTTTTACATGTCATTCCTACTCGATTTTTCTCTTGAAAGTAACAGTAAAACCCACTAGGAACTTGTTACAACCTGCCCGCCATGATTTACATATAAGGCAGCATCCCTTCTGTCAATTTAGTTCTACACTGGAGTTGGTTTACCCCACCCACCAATACAAAGGGAGGGACCACTGTAATAATACAGTAAACTAAGCTTGAACAGTTGAAATAGTTTACTTACATTTTTATTGTGAATACTGTTGAAATACTGATTAGTACTTCAGACCATATTTTTCTCTGTAAATGTACAGAAACTTGTCGGTAACACTTTGTTAAGGTACATGTAGAGGACCCGTAATACTTCTAGTGCAGCATGGCATAAAATTTCTTGACCGTTGATAAAGACAGATTTATATAGATATAATACTTTTGCACATTTTTAACTGACCAGAAATTTCTTTGATTTCTATCTTCAAATTATCTGTTGATACTTTTGTTAGTCTCCAGAAAAAGGAGGTAATTATCATATCTCTTAGTAAAGAGAATAGAGTGGTTTTAGATTTATAAATGATAATTCCATGGCAGCAAGGACAAAAATGAAAAGGTGGCTCGGTGAAAGTAACGTTAGTACAATAATACTCATTTTTGATATTAGCAAATTTTGTAGGATAATAAGATAGTGGAAATAGCTGTTTTCTATTAGGGGTCCACTACGTTAAGTGGTATAAATTTGGTGTTGGAGAAGCGAGAAGGTAGTTTTGTGGTCCGAATATAACATACCCATTTGACTGCCATTCTACATAACTGTTGCAGGCTAATGATCATGTGACATTCCAACTTGCATTTGCAAATTAGCATGAAAACTAGATTTACAATAAATAGTAGCTACGTATCCGTGTAAAACAATACCTCAAGAGACCTCTTTTAGTATTCTTCCTACAAATGGATATGTTAGCAGATACCGTCTTACTCTTTACAGATATTAAGTACAGAGTTCCACAGAGATACACTGGGGATATTTCCATTTATGTTGCATATAAAATTATCATCAAAATAATATATAAATCTTTTTATATTTTAGCATTGTATGATAAAAAAAAATATGATACGTCATAATTGTCTGTCCTCAGTTCACTCCGTCCTCAGTTCACTTACAAGATGTAACTGGGATCAATTAAAATTATCAAACATATTTGTTTCACTGGACTTGTGAATTCTACTCTTCTTCAGGGGCCTAAATCTAAGTGAACCCTACATGGATAATTTAACTTTTCAGGATTTTTCTCATCATCTCCACCTGCCATTCATGGTGATGACGTAAAAAATTCACCCATTTTGTAACCATTCTGAAATTCCGCAGAACACCCCATTATCATTTTGCCTCTGTTCACAGGACAGAGGGCCGAGGATCTGAACTTGCACTGACCTTACTCGTATACATGTATATATTCCATCAGAATCCAATATACATGTACATGTACATAGCGTTTTCCTTTTTCCAAAGAGAGAGTGTACATGGTTCATGGGCCGTTTCTAATGGCACGGTCACAAATAAGGAACTGCCAACGGACAGTGCGCCTTTATCCAGAATCGGGGCAGAATGGGATTGCACCAGCCCGGCGGCAGTTGCAAATGAACAAGAACAGCTGAAAATTTTGTCAATAGACAGAGTTTGTTGGAGGTTAAGGTACAACTTAACAGTTAACGGCAACAACAACAACAACAAAACTCACGTCATCCGGGTATCTTTTCAAATAGGCACTGCCTTTTACTTATTGTCAGGGTATCGGGCGATTTCTGTGCAGTCAGCAGGCAGTAGAAGTCTTGTCTGACTGGAGCCGCCTGGCTTACATGTATCTAATGAAAGTTGAGATTCCAAATTCTCTATTGTCGGGATTTTGTTTGCATTATAATCAGAAGAAACATTCTTTTGAAACGGAGGCTGTGTGGAGCATTTCTTCAGCAAAGAAGAAACATACTTGTTGCCACAGCAGTTTACATTGGGAATGCTGGAGAAGCCCACGAAGAAAGCTCTGTTTAAGTGAAAGCCTTGCTGTAATGTGGGAGTTAATGAGTAGATTCCAAGTCATAACTTCACCTGAAACTGGATACGATTCTTGAGGTTCTCGACAGGTTGGCGCCTGGTTTAAACTGGCCAAGAATCTGCGCTTCTTGGCAAATCATATTCTTACTGCAGTCTTGCCATTGGCTTTACCTTGTCCTTCTTTGCTGGCAATTTTATCATTAGTAGTCGATAGATAACTACTGATAGACTGAAGTAACCTAGATGGTCTCAGTGCAGTTACCTCCTGGTTCACGCACGGAGATCAACTAACATATTCACCACGCGGACGTCATTCGATTGTCAGAAGGTCACCCATCCCAATACCACCTAGCATTCTAAACTGCTTGTTTCCAAACTTGGTTGAATATTACCCAACGATTCTTTTATTTGTAAACACTCGAAGAAAAAATATTGGATCAAACTGCAACCTGTCCGAGTCCATAATTCACTGATATCTATCCTGCATCATCATCAAAGAACTAGATTTGGCTGGTTGCATGATGTCTATGTCTGAAATTATTAGAGCTTTAAGTTTCTCCTTGGTAACACTGTTGCAGATATTGTCGTACCTCTGTAGACACTCTGCTTTCATAACGTTAGCTTTTATGCAGATGTACTTTAGCATTCATTGCATGGTTTGTAACTTATCAATTAGTCTTTTCTATATATAAGATACGTCCGAGGCATGTGTCTACTGGTTGGCTAGGAAACATTTTACCATAATGCACACCTTAATTCAAAAGATGCGGCAGAACCTTAATTACTTTCAAAAAATGCCCGATGTCATTCAGTTATCATAAAAGACCTGCTAGCATTTTTTTTAATCAAGAGTACATTTTGGACAACCCTTGCTTATGGCTTTTGAACACGTGCATGCGAATTTCATTTGCTTAACTTGGAAAGTGAGTCGCTTATCAAGTTTGACAGACACCAATCACAAAACCAGTATTATGGCTTTTTCGTAACTTAAAATGGCAACGAATTCGATAAGAAATTGTTGCTGGAATCCAAAATAAGATAAGAAAAAGAATATTAAATGGTTGAATAACGAAACCTTAAAGTTGGAACTTTGTATGTGTGGTTTACAAATCTAAGTTGTAAGACTTACAATCATTGGTTCATATGACAGCTTTGCGTGAATACATCTATGGGAGTACTTGTGTTTAACCTTTAATTGACTTAATATGCCCCTGCAGTTGATAGCGGTATATTACCTTTTATTAAAATGGTGGTTCATGGTTTGCTTATTTATAGAAAAAGCGATAGGGTAAGTATAAGACCAAAAAGATAATGTAATTATTTTAATTATCATAGGTTGAATTATTACCTGCATCTTGTCAAAAACACCATAACACAGTTTTCTAAACTTAAAACACAATGATTCAAGTTTATTCCTACCGTTTTTAGTGAGAGTGTTGTTTGGCAGGACACTTCAGATCCCAAGTCTATTACTGAAGAAACCAAAGGAATACACCAATATGTGAAATGTCACAGTGGTATGACTGAAACCAAGCTGATTGTTGCATAAAAAGTCATTCAACCAAACATTCAAGTTTATTCATAAACGATTTTGTTGTTTCACAAAATCTATGATAAGACCCAGATTCGGCATTCACGACTCCATCACAAGACATTGTGCCAGACTTTATCAAATGACAGCCATTGAAGGAATGTGTGTAGGCTTTTAATAAGCAATTATTATCATATAGGGAATGATCATGCACATAGCAGTTCACTTCCCCCAAAAACTTGACGCTGAAATCCTAATATAAAAAGTAGTGGGTGGGGTAAGTTGATATTAGCTCTATCATTATTTTAAGTAAAAAATCAGAAAGAAGAAAGAACAATATTTCAAATAACTAGATAATTCAACACCAGAGTTGTCAGAAAATGTTACATGCAATATAAAAAGCTCAAAACAGTTCGAATAATGTAAAATTTATAAATAAGCTATTATTTGTACACAAAGTTGCGGCTGGAAATAAAACGCGCGAAAAAATCGAATTTCATATCTTCCGATCTCGTCCTACTTTTTATATATTGTTTAGGGAGGGTAACCCCTCATGAAAATCAAAGAATGGCTTGTGTTGCAATTAGTTTTGGGTTAAGCCCTTTTTTCATTATTTTGACTGGACTAATAGGTACATGTACCTGTTTTCATCATTTTGCCCTAGAGCAATGAATGAATAGTGTGGGGGCGCTGTTCAAATAAGTGAATGTTTCAAGAAATCTTGTTTTAAATGAAGAGATATTTAACCAATAACCAGGAGGAAAGTCTGGTATTTCTGAGTACCTTGAACTTATGCCTTTTTGCATGTAGCCCTTATAAAGTTACCCTTCACCAAACAATCCCTGGATTTTATGACCCTGAGATAGAAGCTTTTTGAAAACAATTCTGGAAAAGGAGAAAATGCTGGTAACCAGCATTTTCTCCTTTTCCTACAATGTCAAAGTCTGACCACTTTTCTCCATTTTGAAGAACTCCCATTCTCAGGCGCGAGGGAAGTGGCTTCTCCTCAAATTCTGAGAGTTGGTTAATTCCTGAGTATTCAAACCTGACAATACAGTTAGAATTTAAGGATATTTCAAAATCATGTTTAACCCTATATTGATACAGCAAATTATCCATTACTAACAGCGTAAGATGTGCTCATGCTCATAACAAAAAATATTACATTACAAGCAAAACTCTCTCTCTCTCTGGAAGGGAGGGGAGGGCAGGAGGGGGCTGGGGTCATTTTACAAAGTGAAGGGACACCACTTTAGTGGAGCTCAACTTTATGCCGAGTATAAGGCTTAAAAGTATGCAAAATGTGCAGGTTTTATTCTAAATTTACAAGACGACCCTACGGTATGTTCATTTTGAAAATGAAACGGGGGTTGGTCGACACCTCAACAGTTATTCAAGAATAATAAATGTTTTACTGTACATCAGCTTTTCTTTTTCTACTCTAGTAAATTGATTGAATTAAACGATTATATAGAAAGAAGTTAAATACGCCTGTCTGTCCTTGAAACCAAACAAATACTTGAATTGTGTTTCAAAATCAAAACGAAAAGGTAATTCACCCAACAACTATATATAGCATTAAAACCCTAAGCCCTGGAAACCTGTATTGGTACATGTATGCTGATAGACGTAGCCTGGGGGTACTAACTGTTTAAACCTTTGCCACAAAATGACGACTTTTGACGACCCGTAGGAGCAAGCCTTTTGACAGCATTGAGGGAAAAGGAGAAAATGCTTATCTATAAACAGTTGCACCTTTTGAGCTGAATGAAAATTGTCGTCTGCAGATGCTTTCAATTTGAAAAGGGCTAAAAATTTGTCGTCTGGTTAAGGTTTAAACAACAAAACAAAAAAAAAAGTGAACTCTGTGCATACCCGATATGATGAAAAAAAAAAACATTTCTTTCAGTAGCTCCTTTCTTCACATTTCTTCGTGTAAAAGAACACTTCATTAACATAAATTGTCATGTAATAGTAATTTCTTTAAAAAGCAAGCACTCATTGTGGGAAAAGGAACATGTCTGTAGAAAAAAAGGCGATTGAAACGTAAGAAAGTAGTATTTTTTTTACAAGATGTTTTAAAACGATATTTTTAAAAGCCCTGCCCCTGCCAGTGTGGTTCTAGATTTCTCTTTCTTTCATTCTCTCTCTCTCTCTCTCTCTCTGTCATTCTCTGCGTCCCTCTTTCTCTCATTCTCTGTCCCTGTCTCTGTCTCTCATTCTCTGTTCGTCTCTCTCTCTCATTCTCTGTCCGTCTCTCTCTGTGTCCGTGTCTCTCTTTCTCTCATTCTCTGTCCCTCTCTCTCTCTCTCTCTCTCTCTCTCTCTCTCTCTGTTCTCTCTCATTCTCTGTCCGTCTCTCTCTCATTCTCTGTCTGTCTCTCTCTCTGTCCGTCTCTCGCATTCTCTGTCTCTCTCTCATTACCTGTATGAGAAAGCCAGGAAACACAATGAATGTGTGCATTTGACACTTTGATATGACCTAAGCTGTTAAAGCAACGTTAAACTCCAATATAAACAAACAAATGTAGGTGTTCGAGCTCATTTTTCCCGGAAGATATGATAGTATTTTTACCATATGAATTTTTTTTAGACTAGTCCAAATCGAAAGCATTTGCTGACGACGAAATAAAAGTGACTGCTTAATTGAAATTTTGTTTGGGGAGGCAAGAAAGCAATCTGAAAAAAGAAGAAAATGCTGGTTACCAGGCATTTTCTTGCGGTGCGTTAAACGTACGGATTGTGCGGTAAAGGGTTAGGAGCTCTTCAAAATTGCAGCTCCGCCTTTTCCTTTCCGAGAATTGATGATAATTATTGCGACAGGATTCATTCCTTTCTCGCCGCAAATCGTTGCTGATCAAAGAGGATTACATACAAAAGCAGCCAGTAGCTTGTAAAGACTTGCGCTGAGCACTAGTAATAGAAACTCAAGAAAACGATATATTGGTGCACTGGCTGTCGCAATATAGCTGAGATAATGTTGAAAATGACGTTAAACGCCATACGGACGAAAGCGGCCACTGGACTACCAGCATTTTCTACTTTTCCCAAAATGTTTGCTAGCCTGCTGGAAAGGAATTTCAGTTTTTGAGTTATCTTTATTTTGTTGTCTGCAAGTGCTTTCAATTTGAACCAGTATAAAATATTGTCGTTTGGTAAAGGGTTAAAGATATCTCTTTTTTCAAATACATTTTCGTAGACATACATACAGACAGACAACCGAACTAGAAGTCAAACAGATAGACGGACGAAAAGACAATCTAGCGGACAAGTAGCTAGACATGGCAGACGAGGACGGAAACGATAGTGACCAAGGTTTCGTGTTATTTCTTGGAAATGTCCACTTGAGATCTCCGAGACAAATTGCTACTCAAAAGAAAGCCCTGCTTTTCAATTTCTTTCTTTCTCTCTATGTTATTTATTCCTTTAGTTTTGTCATAAAAAGGGACAAAAAGACAGACTCAAGGACAAACTGTCTGAAAGCCTGACCAAATGACAAACTGTTTTAGGACACATCAAATGACGGATTGTTAGCAAAAGAGACCCAAATCCGGACTGTCATAAATACAGACAAAAAATCTAAAGAAACTGAAAAATATCGGAATGCAAAATGAGATGTAGGGAAGAACTGCAAAGAGTGCTTTCCTGGAGTTTCTTACAACAGTACACCAGCACCATTTGGTTTAGCCAATCAGAATTTGTCTTCCTTTCAAATTTAGAAAATTCTGGAGAATAAGACCAAGAATGGTTTTAAGAATGATTGGTGAATTTAGAGCCTGTTTAACAGCATTTTGCCTTTTTCCCACACGATTTTTCTTTTTTTTTTTCTCTAAAGGTCATGAAAAACTTGGGATTGTGTGGTAAAGGTTTGATCTTATATCATTTTATTCTTGTTTTTGTCGTGTTAATGACTGTTTTGACATAATTTCAGCTGTGCTGAGGTTTCCAGTGCACCTATTTCTACTTTTCAAGACCATTTCTAAGTTAGTCTTTCAACGACAATGGACTATGTCGGACATGAAAGACTGATGAAGAGAGAGGGAGCGAGGGGGAAATGTGAGAGAAAGAGAGAAAGAAAGAAAATAAAAAGTGAGAGAAAGAAACAAAGAAAATAAAAGGGAGAGAGAGAGAGAGAGAGAGAGGATATCAATGAAAAAAAAGGGAGCCAGAGCTGGGGACAGGGGCACGACCAGGGCCTGTAAAACATGGCGTTTGCAAACATCGTGATAACCCTCATTCCTTACGTTTCAAATGCCTTTTTCCTACAAACAATTTTTCCTTTATCAACAATGATCGCTTGTCTTTCAAAGCCAGTAATATTGCATGACAATTCTTGTTAATTAAGTGTTCATTTTTACAAGAAGAAATACGAAGAAAACGGGAGCAACTTCAAACAGATTTTTTTTCATCGGTCACTTCTTTTGTTCTCTTGGTTTCAACAGTTAGTACCCCCCAGGCTACGTCAATCAACACGCCATTACGGGCTTCCAGGGCTTAGTGTTTTGATTCTATATATAGTTGTTGGATGATTTTTTTTGTATTTGTTTTAAAACAGAATTTAAGTATTTGTTTGGTATCAAAGACAGACGGGCGTACATGTATATGAATTACTTCCATGTAATCGTATAATTCAATCAACTAAGTAGAGTAGATAAAGACATGCTGAAATAAAGTAAAACATTTATTATTCTTGAATAACTGTTGAGGTGTCGACAAACCTCTGTTTCATTTTCAAAATGAACAAACCGCAGGGTCGTCTTGTAAATTGTGAATAAACCATTAAGCCTTACTTGGCATAAAGTTGAGCTCCAGAAAAGTGGTGTTCCTTTCACTTTGTAAGAGAGAGAGAGAGAGATTTTGGACTGAACTGTGAAAAATTAAAAACACTTTTTTCTTTAGATAGACTAGTGCATTATCCAAACAACCAAAGGGAAAAAGCAGACAAAATAGAGCACAGAGTTAAGCAGACAATATACACACAGAAGGATAATGGAACAGGTGATAAAACGCTGACATTGTAGATAACTTTATAAGGGCTACATGCAAAAAGGCATAAGTTCAAGGTACTCAGAAATACCAGACTTTCCTCCTGGTTATTGGTTAAATATCTCTTCATTTAAAACAAGATTTCTTGAAACATTCACTTATTTGAACAGCGCCCCCACACTATTCATTCATTGCTCTAGGGCAAAATGATGAAAACAGGTACATGTACCTATATTCAAAAGCTACGCCAGGTGAAAAATACAGTAAAATTTATCCATTTTAAAGATTCGTATGGTACAAATAGAGATGGTAGATTCATTTCAGTCAAAGTAATCGAAACATAAATAATACCCTATGTTTAACTGTAGTCTATCTTCAAATTAAAATGTATGTTGAAATAAAAATTAACACCCCCTTTATACACGGATTTGTAAATAAATACAATTGAACTACATAATCGGTATAACGCGCTGAATTGAGATATAATCAATGAAAATTTCATCAAAGTCTATGTCCTCATTTAACAGGCATTTCGGAAAACCTTCTTGAACGTTTTTGTCTTCTTTTTCTATATTGGCTGTGTTTTATTACCTGTTCCATTACCCTTTTTTGTGTATATTGTCTACTTAACTCTAAGTTCTATATTTTCTGCGTTTTTACAGTCCCCAAGCCATATGTAAACCTGTGTTCAATAAAGTTAAAAATCAACATTTATTCTGTTCATTGCTGAGCAGACTCTACAAAAAAAATGACAAGAATTTGAGAAAAAGATGTTATCAACTTACACCATCAGATAAATGAAATGTTTAATGAACTGAACCAGTGTTAAAACCGAGTAGCAAATTTCTACCATCACCTTCTATAAGTACTTCAGAACTTTGATATATCTTTGTCGCGGACCGGGACATACAGATTAGGTTCTATCGGGCTTGCGTTTTTAAAAGAAGTAGATCCGCCCGGGGTTCTATAATATATGGTTGTTGCAGACTGGGACATACAACTTAGGTTCTATAGGGCTTGCATTTTTAAAAGAAGTTAATCCGCCCTGGGTTCTATAATATATATATTTGTTGCAGACCGGGACGTATACAGCTTAGGTTATATATGGGGCTTTTGTTGTTTAAAAGGAGTAGATCCGCCCCGGTTTCTATAATATATGGCTGTTGCAGAGCGGGACATACAGCTTGGGTTATATGGGCCTTTTGTTATTTAAAAGGAGTAGATCCGCCCCGGTTTCTATAATATATGGCTGTTGCAGAGCGGGACATACAGCTTACAGGTTCTATGTGGCTTGTGCTTTTTAAAAGGAGTAGATCCGCCCTTGGTTTATGTAATATGTGGTTGTTGCAGACCGGGACATACACCTTACGTTATATGGGGCTTTTGTTGTTTAAAAGGAGTAGATCCGGCCCGGGTTCTATAATACCTATAACATATTGTTGTTGCAGACCGGGACATACAGCATAGGTTGTATGTCGCTCAGTGTGTTTTTGAAAGAAGTAGATCTGCCCCGGGCTCTTTTATATATCATTCTTGCAGAGCGGGACATACAGCTTATGTTCTATGTGGCTTGTGTTTTTAAAAGGAGTAGATCCGCCCTGGGTTCTATATAATATATTTGTTGCCGACCGTAACATACAGCTTAGGTTCTATAGGGCTCGTGTTTTTAAAAGGCGTAGATCCGCCCTGCGTTTATAATATGTAGTTGTTGCAGACCAGGACATACAGCTTAGGTTCTATGGGGGTTGTGCTTTTAGAAGGAGTAGACCGTGTTTTTTACAAGGACTAGGTCCGCGCTTGGTTCTATAATGTATGGTTGGTGCAGACCGGGACATACAACTTAAGTTATATGGGGCTTTTGTAGTTTAAAAGGACTAGATCCACCCCGGGTTCGATAATATACGGTTGTTGCAGTGCGGGACATACAGCTTAGGTTCCATGTGGCTTCTATTTTTAAAAGGAGTAGATCCGCCCTGGGTCTATAATATATGGTTGTTGCAGAGTGGGACATACACCTTATATTATATGGGGCTTTTGTTGTTTAAAAGGAGTAGATCCGCCCTGGGACCGACCGTGTTTTTTACAAGGACTAGGTACGCGCTTGGTTCTATAATGTATGGTTGGTGCAGACCGGGTATTTGCTAAAAAAAATAACACAGTTCTGCTGAAAAAAAAGCACTATTTCCTCAGAAGCTTTATTTCATCATCGTGGCAATGTTCCATATTGAAAAACCATCCCTGATGCATGCCGCACACACATATAAGCTGAATCTAAGATTGTGATCCCTAGGAAATGTTGAGTAGTATACATCGACCCGGGATTCTATGCCCTTTATCCCTTTTCCATACGACAAAGTCTTACACTTGCCCAAATTGAAAGCACTTGCAGACGACAAAAAAATTGTGACTAAAAAATTGAAACATTAATTTAAAATAGTAGAAAAAATTGTGGGATAAGGAGAAAATGCTGATAATCAGATTTTTCTCCTTTTCTATCGATGTTTTCAGAAGGCTTCTCCCTCCGGGTCGTAAAAACCAGGGATTGTTTTGTAAAGGGTTATGTATTGTACACGAGTATTGCGCTTCCTTTGGGTCTAAACATACATGTATATTTTCATTTTTGTATGAAAATTACAAAAAAAAAAAAAATAGACGATATTCCTATTACAAATTTGCTGCAGATTTAGCAAATCAAAGTCCAATTTATTAGTTTTTTCTTCATCTGCTTCTTTTCTTCTTCTCCTTATCATCATTTTTAATCCCCTTTTTCTTCCTTTGATCAATATCCTTATCGTTCCTCTAATTCTGGACATTAAACAGATAAATGTAGGAAATAACATCTTCTATAGTGAGGGATTACCAGAACTATTTCTTTGGCATAATAAAGAAAACCTAAGTACATATTACCCCACCCGTATGGCCTTGTTCATTACCCAAGACGGTCGGAATTCAGACAATGCGTAAACAAGGCGACCGCTAAAATTCAAACTTTGAAGAAACAAGTCGGTTTTAAAGTAAGAGCTCGCGCAGAATATGAATATGATTTCTGTGCTAAAATTTACTGATGAATGTATACAATAAAATTTTTAAGTTTTCCTACAAGTTAACCTTTAGAACTAACGACCTGTTTTCGTATACCTTAATCTTTCAAGCTAATAAATGGAGATGAAAGCTATGTTTTTTTTTTCCGGATATTGACGATGTTGATTCCAGTTAAGATTCCCCTCTTTTTCTTTGAATGGAACTGGGTTATAAGAGGGGAGGTCACTCTCTATAATTTGAGCATTTGATCCCTTGGTCAAGTGATGAATTTAAAATAACGCAACATCATCCTGCCCTTTGCAGTAAAATGCCAGCTGACAACCTATAACTTCAAGAATCAGAACATATGGTGTAGTTAATGGACTTGCAGTCTGATCTTGAATCTAAACAGTCCATTCACGACATTTTTCCAAAAGAAAATTGCTTTGAAATATCAAAGATGGGTTTTTAAAATGTGCTTGGAAGTCCATCTTAAATTATATAGCAGGATAATTGTTAACAGAAAGTCCGGTTTTTTCGATAAGTAATACGGGTATACATGTACGTATATTAACCTTGCACTGGTGTGACTGATTTTAATGGTTGAAAAAAAGACCATTCCAGGGGCGGAAGTGACCGGGGGGGGGGGGGGGGGTAAACAATAAGGGAGAGTACTCTTCATAAATAATAGATGAAGAGGTAGCACGAGTTTTCTCCCTTCGACCATAAAATCACAATGGAATCTGACGGTGACTGTTTCCAGACCCGAGACCGATCCACAGCACTCTTGGTATTTAGGAGCTCTAATATTCTCCCGTTTGCTTTACTCCAGTCCAATTTTAATCTATTAAAAATCTATTTCCTTCCCTAGACCTATTGTCCATTATCATGTTGGCAATTTGCCGTAGCTCTAGATCATTTGAAATTTGATTTTCTTATTACATGTAGTTGGCAGGTTAGGTCTGGAGGCCTACCTCAGATTTGGAAGGTAGCTCTGTTGTTAATTTTGTGGCTTTGTCTGGAATGCTTTACGCTCTAGCCCATAGTGGAGAAACAATCACAAGTATAAGGTTAGGGTTACCCTGTGCATTTAAAGGTGATGAGGGGTTTGTTAATCCTGTCTCAAGTTTGATTAGGGGGACCTAACTCCGAAACAGTAATTCTGAAGTACACGTAGTTTGTGACTAGTTGTGCTAGCAATGCTCAAATAAATAGACTAGACCCTTTTTTTTAAATAAATACCTACTACGTAACTACGTAACAGATATCTAGATCTACTGTAAGCGATCAACACTGTAGTCCAGCATTGCTGGACTTTCGACTACAGCCTTGATCAGAGAAAACGGCTGGAAATTATTTTGCTCTGGTATTACTCCGCACAGATTAAAGTTTTGCTTGTGATTTAAATTTACTCTTGTATATATGCATGACATGCAACTGACACAATATATGTCCAGGTACCAGCGTCAAATTGAAACACGAAACAGATGGACAACGGTCAATCGTAGGTTACCAGCTGGACATAGAACAGTAAACAGACTGTGATAATAACAAATTTGCGGAGAGTCCTCACATTAACACCCGTTTTAAAGCAAGTTCCCAAAGAACCTGATAGCTCAGGAGTGCCAGGAATCGATTCCATTCTTCTGGGACTACCCGGGTCCGGCAATGGAACCCACTGAGCATGATGAACCTTAACCCTTTACCAAACAACAAAATTTTAGACTGGTCCAAATTGAAAGCACTTGCAGACGACATTCATAACTCAGAAAATTATATTTGTTTCTTGCAGGGTACATTGTGGGAAAAGGAGAAAATGCTGGTTACCACAATATTTTCTAAAGGTTTCTATCTCTGGGTATTAAACACCAGGGATTGTTTAAAAGGGTTAAATGTAAAGGTTCCATCTTCCCCCTAGTATTTTTTTTTTTATCTTTTAAGCATGACAATTCGGAAGCAATTTTCAGGGGGAAAAAGTAATAAAATCTCGAATTTGATGAATTATCATTGCGATAGAAAACATTGTGGAAGGATTTCATTTGTCAGGGTTTTATTTAGCTTTAATGCTTTTGAGTTTGATTTGTGAGATATTTGACACATTTTCAAAATTTTCAGAAGTTGTGTCCGAACAGCTTGTAGACCTGGGACCATATTCACCAACCATTCTTAAGAACATACTTTGTCTTATTCTCCAGAATTTTCTATATTTGAAAGTAACACAACTTCTAATTGGCCAAACCATTTGGTTTAGCCAATCAAAGGTTATGTAACTTACAAATTTAGAAAATCTTGGAGATTAAGACTGAGAACACTCTCAAGAATGGTTGCTGAATACAGGCCCCTGTTCTTCCTTCCTTGCAATTCTTTTTTACAAGAACTTCACACAACATTCACCTCATTCCACTGGCTCCTATACTACATAAGCATTGTGGAATAAATAAATTGTGGGTAAGAGAGATATTGCAATGTTCTTGCAAATGTGTGGGTAAGAAAATTGTTGCATTGTTCTTGCCAATGACTATCATCAATCCTTGGAAAAGAATTGCTTGAGTTATAAATTGAAGCCATAATCCCTGGATTGCAAGACATACACCTTATGAACTCTGCTGCTTGTCTTAAATTCTAGAGTCTAACTATTTACCACACAATAACAAATACTAAAATTGTCCAAATGAAAAGAATTTTATAGGCAGCATGTCCAATGTTGCTGAAGTGATGGACTTTGTCTTTGAGAGAGGAGAAAGCATTGTGGGGAAAGCAGAAAATTCTTGTTCTTTTCTCAAGAAGTTTTAACCCTTTACCAAACAATCCCTGGTTTTCACGACTCTGAGACAGAAGCCTTATGTAAACATTATGGGAAAAAAGAGAAAATGCTGGTAACTATTTTCTCCTTTTCCAACAATGTTTTCTACCCCGCTTGAATCAAATTTTTATTTTTGAGTTACTTTTTGTCGTCTGCAAGTGCTTTCAATTTGGAACAGTCTAAAATTTTGTCGTTTTATAAAGAGTTAACCCTTTACCAAATGACAAAATTTTAGACTCATCTATATTGAAAGCACTTGCAGATGACAAAATAGCTGTAACTCAAAAACGGAAATTTGTTTCCAGCAGGTTAGAAAACATTGTGGGAAAAGGAGAAAATGCTGGTTACCAGCATTTTCTCCTTTTCCCACAATGTTTTCAAAAGGCTTCTATCTCAGGGTCTTAAAAACCAGGGATTGTTTTGTAAAGAGTTAAGACACTAACTTCATCAGAGCTCTTAATCCTTAGGCTGCTAAGCTTGACTCAAGGACTTTAAGAGGACAGTGTAGATCAAGATCAGACTGCATAATAATACATGCAGTCTGATTTCGGATCTTCACTGGCTGATAAGGAGATATTTTTCCCTTACAATAACTTTGAAATAGATCGTATGTAGCTACCTATGGTTTTTACAATTGACTTGAAAGTTTCATTTTAATTACATGTATATAGCATGTTACAGCATCCTTGGATACCCCGGGGTCTCCCTATTTGCTATGCTACATCGACCCCTGGGACAATTAATTGAATTTCCCTCGTTTTACCGCTGGCTGAATGCTGGCTTTTCATTGGTTCCATCATCATTTTGTGATGGGCGAGTGGACTGTACGCTATGACGTTTCGTATTGATTTTCAGCGGCTGATTCAAAGTTTTATTAGTCAATTGTCCCAGGGGTCGATGTAGCGTAGCAAATAGGGAGACCCCGGGGTATCAGAGGATGATGTTACAGGTTACAAGTCATGACGGCTTGATAAAGGGTTAAGTCTGGGAAACAACCGAAACATGGCAAGAAGCAATCAAATCAATTTCAAGGGTATTTTGGCAAGAGCTTGGGATGATACAGCATGTAAAACAAATTCTACCAAATATTCTACCAAATAACCTAACAGACAGTTGTACTCAACTTGGTGAAAAAAAATAAGGAAAAAGATACTTGCATAAATATCATTTATTTATTGCTATTACATGAAAACGTTTAGAAGATATTAAACAATTCATAATATGACTAGATTAAACTCCATAGATGAAAGAAGAGGCATGAAAAAACGAAAGTATGTCCCTTAATTAGTAACAATTTTTAAGTTTAACTCATTACCAAACGACAATATTATAGACTTGTCCAAATTGAAAGCATTTGCAGACGACAAAATAAAAGTGACTGAAAATTTGAATTTGTTTTCTCCTTTTCCCACAATGTTTTCTACCCTTCACAACTGCATTTTCTCCTTTTCCCACAATGTTTTCTAAAGGCTTCTTTCTCAGGGGCGTCAAAAG
The DNA here is from genome assembly GCA_943736015.1 of Tridacna crocea. Lineage (NCBI taxonomy): Eukaryota > Metazoa > Mollusca > Bivalvia > Cardiida > Cardiidae > Tridacna > Tridacna crocea. The sequence continues at coordinate 26,120,453 of OX031060.1, forward strand.
TAGGGATTGTGTGGTAATGGGTTAACTATACCTTTATCACTTATTTTGCAGCAAAAGTTAAGTTTCAAAATGATCATATAATACATATACACGTATATACATAAAAGTATATTGTTTATAAGCAGCATGGAAAAAAGAGGGGAAACAGAGCAAATATTCTTTACAAGCTATTGCTCACCTTTTCTCACTAAGTTTTGAAAAAGATTTTTATACAGAATTTTAAACAGTCTTATTTGTTCAGTACCAGATTAATCAAGAGGACCATGATGGTCCTATATCGCTCACCTGAGTTCTAACCAGCAAAGGTCTACAACAACAGTGTTGCATCCAGGCCGCGCGATCGCGGGATTCACGCTATTTTTTTCTGCCTTCACGCAATTTTGTGAATGTGATGGGGGAGCAATTGCGCAATATCGGTGTAACTCCCGCAAACAGAAGACACAGCTGCGTGCATGAAAGAAAATTTGAAAAAGTCGGGTCCGGTTTCAAGTCATTTCAATAAAATAATCGGAAGTCCGACAATGCGTACATACAGGTAGACTGTTCCAGGTGGTTTCCGATTTCGTAGTGAAGTTCGGGTTGAAGCGGGGAAACAGTATATCTACGCATGCGCGTTGAATGTTTACTTTCATAATGCTGACGAATTGAAGAACCCGGCGCTTTAAAACTTGCGATTTGTCATGTATTCTGCCGAAAGGAAACATGTCAAAGACTTTCATTGGTTCTGTTTCCGTCGTTGATGGTTCATACGATGATAGTATGGAAAGAATTGAGTGAAAACAGCGGGGAATAAACTTAAGTTTGTTCAGCCCCAGATTCTGACTTACTACTGAGGATGTATCGTAATTGTGAACGAAAATTGATGTGTACATCTATAGATGCGCATTATCAATCAAGATTGAGAATCTATAATGTTTTGTGTTATAAATAAGGTAAGATCAACCCAATAGGCATCAACCCTCCCCTGTCGGCCGTAGAAATATAGATCTAGCAAATGTCCTATCAGCCCTTGAAAGACCATATTCATTTCCATTCAAAAAAGGAAATTGACCAGAAAAATACATATTTTGCGTATACTTAATTTTCTTTCACCCACCCCCGAAATTTTTTACTCCCCCCATTTTGAAAATTCCATGGGGGATCTCACCCTCTTGGCAGAATTCCTGGATGCAACACTGCAACAAAGACTATAATTACCAAATATTGAGGTTCAAGGGATAATGATGATGAAACAAGAGCGGCAAATTGTCGCACTATATGCAATCCCACCGCCAGTTGTAAAGGAGGTATTATAGTTGCAAAGGGCTGGCAATGCAACAAACAATTTGACTTGAGACTTCAAAATTCCACTCTGGACAAGCAAACAATACCATTAAGATAAAGATCAAAGTGGAATTACTCAAAATCCATGCTAGGTAGAGTTATTGTTCTAGAACACAGTACTCTGTAATATCACAACAAACATGCATACCAATTCTGAAGTCATTCCGACCCAAGATGACAAAGTTATATTCCGAACAAGCATTCAATGCAGACTCATGTGAGATTTTATTGAGACAGACATTCTAACCAATTTTCAATTCAGCTTAGCAAGAAATGTGGTCTCAAGAGTGCTCACAAGAAGATTTTTAAAGATTTCCCTCTTTATCTCTATGTGAAATCTGAGACCAACAACATAGGACCATTTCACACCAGGACCATAATTTGAAATATTTTGGTAGAGGGCCACTAGATGATGCTACATGCCAACTATGAAAGCTCTAGCCCTTATGGTTTGGGAGAAGAACATTTTCTAAGATTTCCTTCTTTATCGCTATGTGAAATCCGGGAACCCACAACATAGGGTCATTTTCAACACTAGGGCCATAATTTGAGGTAAATTGGTAGAAAGCTACTAGATGATGCTATATGCCAAATATGAAAGCTCTGGCCATTATGGTTTGGGACAAGAAAATGTTCTAAGATTTCCTTCTTTATCACTATGTGAAATCCGAGACCCACAACATAGGGCCATTTCTTTACATCAGGGACATAATTTGAAGTATTTTGGTAGAGGGCCACTAGATGATGCTACATGCCAAATATGAAAGCTCTGGCCATTACCATTTGGACAAGGTTTTTAAAGATTTCCTTCCCTGTCTCTATGTGAAATCCAAGACCAACAACATAGGTTTAATTTTCAGACCAGGGACATAATTTGAAGTATTTTGGTAGAGGGTCACTAGATGATGCTGCATGCAAAATATGAAAGCTCTAGCCCTTACGGTTTGGGACAAGAAAATTTTCTAAGATTTCCTTCTTTATCTCTTTGTGAAATCCTAGACCCCACAACATAGGGCCAATTTCCACACTAGGGCGATGATTTGAAGTATTTTAGTAGAGGGCCACTAGATGATGCTACATGCCAAATATGAGAGCTCTAGTGCTTACTGTTGGGAGAAGAAGATTTTCTAAGATTTCCTTCTTTATCTCTATGTGAAATCTGAGAATCCACAACATAGGGCTAATTTCAACACTAGAGCCATGATTTGAAGTCTTTTGGTAGAAGGCCACTAGATGATGCTACATGCCAAAAATGACAGCTGTAGCCCGTACAGTTTTGGACAAGAAGATTTTTAAAGTTTTTTCACTCGGTTGCCATGGCAACCAGAGTTCTTCATGGAATTAAAATCTTTGAAGTATTTTGAAAGTGCATCACCTAGGGATCAATTCTGTGAAGTTTGACTGAAATCTGATTGTTAGTTTAGGAGGAGAAGATTTTTTTTGTAATTGTGAACGGACAGACAGACGGACGGACGACGGACATTGATCGATCACAACAGCTCACCTTGAGCACTTTGTGCTCAGGTGAGCTAAAAATGGTTGAAAATAAATTTGTAAACTCATGGCCTATCAAGAAATACTGAGTTCTACGGATTTAATCTGTTCTGCAAGTCTTTTATAATGTAAAGAATCAGCCGGCTGATTAATATGGTGTAGAATTTTAGACAACAGAGTGTATAACTCAAATTCCAGTGTCAATGGTTTCGATGGAGACTTCAGCTCTTCTAGTGCGGAGGGCAAATTCTCATTGCTTGTTGTTTGTACTTCTGAATCAAGTCTAGATCTCTTATTGGCAGGACTGGCAGGTTGAGACTGACCATGTGAACAAATTGTTTCTCCTTTAACTTCAAATAACTTTCTCTTGAATGAAGTGATTGCATCAACAGCCCTGCAAATTAAAGAAAAAGAAGAGTCTGCAACAGATTTCAAAGTATGCCTAGATATCACTGACTCAGATTTGTCAAGCAAATGCTTTTAATTTGGACAAGCTTACAAATTTGCTTTATGCTAAAGTGTTAACTCTTTACTGAAGAATCCTGTGGTTTAACAATACAAGAAAAGAATTTGAAAACTTGTTGAAAAAATAGAAAACAGTCATAACCAGAGTTTTCTTGTTCAGCCTGAGTGTTTTCTGCCCTTTCAAAGAGAAATTCCATAATTTACAAGTAATTTGTCATCTGCAATTGCATCCAATATTTGCGCAAGTCAAGCGATTTTTAATTAAGTTGTAAATTATAGTTTAGTCCAGATGCTTATGAGTTAGCCTATTAACCCTTTCCCAAACAACAAATTTTGGACTCTTCCAAACCAAAGGAGTTTGCAAGCAACAATTTTAGATTTGGAGAAAATGGCAGAAAGTTCTCAAAAGGGGTAGAAAACACTTTGGGAAAAGGAGAAATTGCTTGTTATGTTCAATTTCTCCTTTTCCCAAAGTGTTTTCAAAAGACTTTTACTGCAGACAAGTAAAACCAGGGCTTGTTTGGGAAAGGGTTGAACTTTGGGTACTTTTGCTGACAGTGTAGATTAAGATCAGACTGCACAGGGCATTTAAGTCATAAACTATAAGAAAAGAACATCATAACTGTGTAAAAAATACTTGACAGTAAGCTGCCCTTTTAGTATGCATTCTTTTGACTGCTAACAACTAGCCCAAGTTTGAAAGTTATTCTCAGTGGTGACGGAAATGCATTGAAATCCACACGCTTTTGTATAACACTGAGAAAAAAAACACCTAAGAGTTTGCTGGTTTGTATCCTCAGCGTAGCCAATTTATCTCCCTGGATTGATGATAATTATTGCCACAAGACTCTTTCCTCTCTCACAGCTGACCCCGACTTTGGCAATGGTTAAGTGTGGGACAGCAACCAGTGGCTCGGAAATAACACTGAGTGCAATACTGGTAACAGAAACTCTTACCAAAGCATGGATAGGTGCACTGACCCCCATGATATAGCTGAAAAAATGTTGAAAACGGCATTTTACACCATACAAACTAACAGATGCAGAAACGGATAATGGCAGGGCTATAACAATACCTCTGCTGTCTTTATACCAGCTTAAAAGATGGCTTTTACAGTGATTAACCCTTTCCCAAACAATCCCTTGTTTTTACGGGTCTAGAATAGTAGCCTTTTGAAAACATTGTGGGAAAAGGAGAAAATGCTGGTTAACAGCATTTTCTCCTTTTCCCACAATGTTTTCTACCCTATCATAGACAGAAATCATCTTTTTGGCAAGAGTTGAATTGTCGTCTGCAAATGCTTTCAGTTTGGTCTAGTCCAAAAATTTGTCGTTTGGGAAAGGGTTAACTCCCTACCAAACAATCCAACAATGGGTTTAGAAAATGTAATTTTGAAAAGATAAAATACATGTTCTCCTTTTCCAACAATGTTTTCTGTCTTAACACATAAAAAAAAGAGTTTAACAATTTGTGTTAAAAATATAATTAGTTGTTGTCTGGATATGCGGTCCATTTGGACCAATCCAAAACTCTGCTGTCTGGATTCAGATAACCTTTACCAAACAATCCCTGGTTTTTACAACCCTAAGATAGAATCCTTTGGAAAACATTGTTGGAAAAGGAGAAAATGTTGGCATCCAGAATTTTCTTCTTTTCCAACAATGTTTTCTACCCGCTTGAAACAAATTTCAATTTTTAAGTTACATCTATTTTGTTGTCTGTAAGTGCTTTCATTTTGGACCAAACCAAAACTTTGCTGTTTGGTAAGCAGCTAAACATGTCCAAATCCTTTTTACTTTTTCCCCAGTTTTAGTATATAACATTACAATCAAAAACTACAATTTGTAACTTGTAGCACACTACTTTTTCAGAAAAAAATGACTTACACCTTACCTTTGAGCACTAGCAATGGCTGAGTCATGCTGTCCAAGTTTGAAAAGAACTTCAGCCTTATATTTACATGCAATCACATCCTCAGAATAAGTGTTATCCTCAGCACTCCAGGAGTTATCTTCTTCGAAACTATCACTTTTTTCTCGTTTTCTTTTCCTTGAACAATTTGTATTTTCCAGTCTTTCTGTGCTGCTTTCCTTTAGACATGAAGCTTTTACAGAACTAGATGGGGTGTTTCCACTAAAGGTAAGACTTAAGTCTGAGAGTGATTCCCTCCTATGATAGCTTGATATTACCTTATTACATAGAGTAAGACAGTCTCTTAATTGGTTTGCTTTCAGTAGAGCTAGAATTGCCTCATGATGGACTTGTACTAGAGATGGGATACCTGTAAAATCCTGTCAATGAAAACAAGAATATTGTAAATGAATGTATTCCCAAAACTTTTCTGGCTCCTTGTGTAAGAAAAAAATTATCATATTGCTGTATGTTCCTGCACCGGAAGATTTCTATCATCTTGCACCCATCTACAGTCTTGCATGGAATCAAATTTTTCCATGCAGCTGATGCCAAATCAAAGCCAGAGGAAAAGTACCACAACATATGATTCAGTATTTGTTCATACATGTGATAATTGAAATATACCTTTGTATATACATGTAACCTGAAATACTGAGCCAAGATTACAATAAAACTTTGAATCATTCAACCCTTTAGCCCTTTACCAAACAATCCCTGATTTTTACTACCCTGAGGTGGAGTCCTTTTGAAAACATTGTGGGAAAAGGAGAAAATGCTGGTTACCAGCATTTTCTCATTTTCCCACAATGTTTTCTAGGCTGCTGGAAACAAATTTCAATTTTTGAGTAATGTTTATTTTGTCGTCTGCAAGTGCTTTCAATTTGGACAAGTCTAAGATTTTATCGTTTGGTAAAGGGTTAAGTGTTGAACCTGTCTTTACTGGCTTTTGGGGATAGTGTAGATTTACAAAGAACATGCAGTGTGATCTTGGATCTACAATGTCCATCATCAAACTTGTAAAAAGCAGGAATTTGGCAAGTTTTCCGTTAACTCTTTACGAAACGACAAAATTCTAGACTGGTTCAAGTTGAAAGCAGTTGCAGACAACAAATAGAACTAACTCAAAAATTGAAATATGCTCTGGAGGGGAAGAAAACATTGTGGCAAAAGAGGAGAAACTGCTTGTTACCAGCATTTTCTCCTTTTTCCACAATTCTTTTCAAAAGGTTTCTCAGAGTCCTGAAAACCAAGCATTGTTTGGTCATGAGTGAAAGTAAAAATGTCCTTTTAATCAATTCAGAGCTCTAATGATCAAGTATACACTAACAGAATAAGTTCTCATTTGTCATCACATCAGCAAATACTTTAGGTTTGGACATGTCTAAGATTTTGTTGTGTGACAAAAGTCACAATAAGTGTCAAGTTTTCAAGAGGTGATGATATCTATGAGTAAGTATCTGCAGAGGTTTACACTTGCAGTGTCCCAGAGGGTATCAAAATTTAAAGGGAATGGACTGAACTGGATCATTAAATGCTTAACTCATTACCACACAATCCTTACTTTTGACAACCTTGAGAAAGAAGCCTTTAGAAAGCACTGAGGGGAAAGGAGAAAATTTTGTCTTTCTCCAACAATGTTTTATACCCTCCCAAAATCAAAAATTGATTTTAGATTCACATTTATTTTGTCGTCTGCAAATGCTTTCAATTTGGACTACTCAAAAAATTTGTCGTTTGGTAAAAAGTTAATCTATTGTCATGTTATGCACCTTGTCTCCATCCATCTATCCGTCAGTCGGAAAGCAATTTTGCCAGCCTAATATCTTTTGATACCCTTCTCAGACTCTGAATGTATTCCACACATGTGAGCACCTAAATGAAATGATGGGAAGGGTAGAGATTTCATTATGCCAGACTCAATTGTCAAGGTCACAGTGTGGTGTGAAAAGTCATGGTTTTGAGAACTGTAAGACATCATTCCTCCTTTTTTTAGAGCTCTTGTTGAACCAATGTTATTCTGTCCCAAGCTCCCCATAATATTATATCCATATAACAAAAATCTTGAATGAATAAAATATGTCATAAAAATATCACTGACCTCTGACTCCCAGGAGTGTAAGTATATCAAGAGCTGTTTATACTTTTCTGCAGCAATGGTGTATCTTGAATAGAAAAACATTGACAGAAGCTTTTACATGCATTGATTCTTTACAACACAATCCCAAGTTAAACAACCTTGAAGGAGAAGGCTTTTGAAAACATATTGAAAATTCTGGTATTAACTAGCATTTTCACCTTTCCCCACGATGTTTTCTACCGTGTCAAAGAAATTTTGTTCACTTGTATGACTTTCAAATCTGTTCTCTGCAAATGCTTTCAATTTGTCTGACAAATATTTAACCCTTTACCACATAATGCAGACTTTTAACAACCCAGAAGTAAAGGCCTTTTGAAAACATTGTGGGAAAAGGAGAAAATGCTGTAACCAGCATTTTCCCTTTTTCCAACAATGTTTTCTACCCTATCACAAAAAAATCTAATTTTGTTGAGCCACATTGAAATTGCCGGCTACAAATGCTTTCAATTTGGACAAATCTGAAATTTTCTTTTGTGGTAAAGGTTTAACTCTTTAGAAAATCTTGTACTAGTCCTTATTGAAAGTAAGTGCAGATGACAAATCAGATGTAGGTAAAAAGTTTCGGCTTATCCTTTACAGACAAACAAGAGTGGCAAATTGTTGCAAGATACACCCGTCTTACCTCAAGTTGTAAAGCTGGGGCATGCACCGGACAAAATTCAAGTATGAAAAACAACAAAGGGCAATAACTCAAAAATTAATCGAGCAAGACTTATGATTCCTATGCACTGCACTCCCCCTTGATGAGATCTATCCACCCATGAAATTTCATAACCCTAACTAGTATAGTTTTGGAGATATGCTCTGGACAAAATTCAAGTATGAAAAACGACAAAGGGCAATAACTCAAAAATTAAGCAAGCAAGAGTTATGATTCCTGTGCACATCAAAATTGGATGGGTAGTTTCATAGAAGATGATGTTTGAATTAAAAGTTAACGCACGCACAGACGGACGGTTGCACTACGGACACCGGGCCATGACATAAGCCCGCTGGCCTTCGGCCAGTGGAGCTAAAAACATTGCTAGAAAAGGAAAAACACAGAAAAAATTGTAGGAAAAGAATAAAATGCTAGTTATCTGCAATTTTTCTTTTTCCACTTTGTTTGTAGAAGGCCCAAAATCCATTAGCCGAACAAGCCTGTGTTTTCAAGACCCTGAAGAAGAGGCGAATGGAAAGCACCATGAAAAAAAGAAGAAAATGCATTTACCCACAAAGTTTCCTAATCTGTCAAAGAACCTAAGAGCATTTGTACCACTTTCAAATTTGTCATATGAAGATATTTTCAAATCTGTCGTATCTACAACTTGCTGCTTGGGACAAGGTTAAAGGTGGGTATTTAGAATTTTCACATCACACCAAATTAAAAAATATTTACATCATTGAAATTTATACGAAAAAAAACAATACAAATCATCAATAATTAAGAATCATAAAATTACATTTTCTTTTGTAAGATAGGGTTTTGAAAATGTTTGAATCATCGGCCGGTGGACTATTGTTAGAATAGCTATTTTAATGTAACAAGTTGATAACACCTGAACATTGTATGAAATGGAAGAAACTCACGTTATGAGTGTTTTTTCGTTTTCAATCAGTGCCAACCGCCGAGTGTAGCAAATCTGGACTAGACTAGAATTTTTGATGGTAGATGTCAGTAATATAAAATGTTTGAACTAAAGGCCGACAGCCTTTATTTTAATATTTTAGTATAATAATTTTCAATGTAATAATTTATTACATTTTGAACACTGCGGTAACCCTTTACCACATAATCCCAACTCTTAACGACCTTCCTTGAGGGAGAAGGCTCTGGACAGCATTGTGGGCAAAGGAGAAAACGCTGTAACCAGCGTTTTCTCCTTTTCTCACAATGTTTTGTCTCCATCCAAGGATTAACTTCATCATCTGAGTCATGCTAAAATTGTCATCTGCATGCGCTTTCAGTTTGAACATACTCGAAACGTTGTCGTTTGGTAAAGAGTTAACTCATTACCACACAATCCCTACTCTGAGACCCTGAGAAAGAAACCTCAAGAGGGCATTTGGGGAAAAGGAGAAAATGCTGGTAACCTGCGTTCTCTCCTTTTCTTACATTGTTTTCTACCCTTCATAAAACAATTTTCCAATTTTCAGTTACTTAATTTATCGTCTGCAAATGCTTTTGATTTGGACAAGCCTAGGGTGTTGTCGTTTGGTAATAAGTTAAATGGAGGAAATGTACGCTGATGGCATTTTCTCCGTTTCGAGCAATGTCGACTGCAGATGTTTTACTTCTGGGCAAGGCTAAAATCTGATAAAGTGCAAAGACGAAAACAGTTTAATAATTGTTAACTAAAGCATCTCCTATAGGTAATAGATTATATTTTGTGAGGGAATGCATGGTAAAATTGTTTATATATTATGGGCCGGTGGCCTATATATTTGAATAAAATATCTTGAATCTTGAATCTTGAAAAAAGAAAAAATTTATGGTATTCCCTTAAAAGGCTACGTAGCCTCTTAAGCTATTTTTAGATTTCGCACCAAAAATCAATAAAGCATTGTGGGAATGTCAAGTGACTGGCACATGACTAATAACGCTTAAATTCCATAACATAAGAAACATGTAATAATTATTTTCCATGTCTTCCTTAGACGGATGTTTGAAACTTTGTCTGCGTTTTCCTGTATTTAAATGAGAGAATTGATAATCTAAAAATAGAATGTGTCTCTTGTTGGTGTTAACCTGGTCCGTAATAAATTTCTAATTTCTCATGTTATCGGATGGTTTTCAACTACTGGGGTTTTATGAACGCAAATTGAAAGGCTATGGGAGAATAAGGATGATTTTTTTTGCATTTTTGTAAAATTTTCATCCCAAAATCTGAAGGGCCACCTTTAACCATTTACCACACAATCCCTGGTTTTTACGACCCTGAGATAGAAGCCTTTTGGAAACACTGTGGGAAAAGGAGAAAATGCTGATAACCAGCATTTTCTCTTTTTCCCACAATGTTTTCTACCCTAGCAGAGAGCTGAAGTTCAATTGCACAGTTTTGAATCTGTTGTCTGCAGATGTTTTTGAAATATTAAGAGTCCAAAATTCTATGTGTGGGAAGGGGTTAAAACACGGGGGACAGGGTTAAAACACTGGGATATCACAAATAGAATACTTACCTCTGTAACTGTAGAGATCGGCTAGCAAACATATACAAAGCCTTTGTATAGCTTATATCAGACTCATACAGTGGCAGGATATTCAGCAGGTCTATGCCTTCATCTCCCTCTTTCCCTTCCGCAGCACTGTTTTGTTCTCTCATTTCCAGAGCCTGCAAAAATAAACAAATAGTAAATAGTGCCTAGCCTGCATTTCAAAAACATTCTGAAACATGAACTCTTTACCAAATGACAAAATTTTAGACTGGTCCAAATTGAAAAATTTCATACTGGTTCAAATTGAAAGCACTTTCAGATGACAAGTGAAACATAACCCAAATATCGAAATTTGTCTCCAGTAGGGTGCATAGAAAACTTTGTGGGAAAAGGAGAATATGCTAATTACCAGCGTTTTCTCTTTTTCCCACAGTGTTTTCAAAAGCTTTCTATCTCAGGGTCATAAAAACCAGAGATTGTTTGGTAAAGGGTTAAATCACTCTTTCTTTGGCAATATGGCCTTTATCGAGACCAAAAAAATCGTAAACGGCGAAACAACATGTGTAATGGTGTGTGACATTTTCAGGAAGGAAAGGATATATTTGTTGCCTCTAATACATGTATCTTCCTATCTTTCCCTATGGTTGTTTCAACCTGTTGCCACAAAATTCTGGGTTTTAACTACCAAATAGAAAAAAAAAAATCTTTTAAAACATTGTCAACAAAGGAGCTCCTACAATGTTTCTACTCTTTTAACCCTTTACTCCATAGATACTCATTTTTACGCATTGCTTGTATCAGCCTTTGAAAAACATTGTGGCAAAAGGTGAAATTGCTCGTGACGAGCAATTTCACCTTTTGCCACAATGTTTTCTACACTATCAAAAGGTGTCATATACACATAAGAAATGGCTTCATCCAATTTTATGGTTTGGTGATGAGTTAATTCCATAAGAATCTGCATTCCATAGAGGAAAAAATTTTAAAAAATATCGAAAACTATCCGCATCATATTTTCAATCAAAGTACATTACCCATAACATACTCCACTACAATCTACTTACTGTCACTAGTAGGTTCAAGCACTCCAGTTCTTCACTAGTTTGAGCCAGTTTTCTGTACTGTAGGGACGCTTGATAAAGTGGCTTCAGAAATCTAAAATCTGCTGTCAAAGCTTCTTTGTGCATCTGAATAGATAACTGCATGGATCCCTATAATAAATATGAGCCATGGTTTGTGAAAAGGGCTTAAGAAGCTTTCTGAAAACATTGTGGGAAAAGGAGAAAATGCTGGTAATCAGCATTTTCTCCTTTTCCAACAATGTTTTCTATCCTATGAGGGTAAAATCTCATCATTTGAGTCACATTTAAATTGCTGTCTGCAAATGCTTTCAATTTGGACAAGGTCAAAATTTTGTTGTCTGGTACAAAGTTAAGGTGATAATGAGCTGGTATCAAAGTCTTAAGCTCTTACTTTTTTTGTTTGTCTTATTTTGCAATTTTTCTAATCAGAGGAGTTTGAGAAAAGTACATGCAGTATAGGGATAAACTGCATACCATCTTTTCCAGACAAGTTCCAATTAATGTGAAGATTCTGGCCTTCAACCTCTGGGTGATAATCTCACTTGATCTAACAATCTGCATCAAAACAGCCACAGCTTCTGAGTATCTGTTCAGCTTGTACAGGCCATAACCTGTAGTAGAAAATTGAAAATTCTCAATATCACTCTTAACTCTTTATCAAACGACAAAACTTTAGACTAGACGAAATTGAAAGCACTTGCAGACGACAAAATTTGACTCAATAAATGAAATTTGTTTTGGGAATGTTAGAAAACATTGTGGCAAAAGGAGAAAATGCTGGTTACCAGCATTTTCTCCTTTTCCCACAATGTTTTCAAAAGGCTTCTATCTCAGGGTCATTAAAAGTGGGTATTGCGTGGTAAAAGGTTAAAGGCAGGGACACTGACGGGATTCATGTAACATTGTCTTTCATTGCCAAATTGGTACGCTAAGACTCACGTAATTCTAATGGATGCAGGGAAGTAGCGTCTAACAGATGATCAATTATAGATAACCCGAGTCTTAGCCAAACCTGTGCATTTTTATGGCAATGAAACGCGACGTATGATACATCAATCCCCTTCAAGAGCCCTATCCTTAACCCTTTCCCAAACAATCCCTGGTTTTTACTGGTCTGGAATAGTAGCCTTTTGAAAACATTGTGGGAAAAGGAGAAAATGCTGGTAACCAGCATTTTCTCCTTTTTCCACAATGTTTTCTACCCATTCATAGACAGAAATCATCTTTTCAGCGAGAGTTGAATTGTCGTCTGCAAATGCTTTCAATTTGGTCTAGTCCAAAAGTTTATCGTTTGGGAAAGGGTTAAAGGTGGCCCTTCAGAATTTGGGACGAAAATTGTACACAAGTGCAAATCAATCATCCATATACTCCCAAAGCCTTTTAATTTTCATTCATAAAACCCCAGTAGTCGAACACCGTCCGACAACACGAGAAATTAGAGATTTACTACAGCCCAGGTCGACACCGACGGGAGACACGTTCTATTTTTAGTTGATCAGTTCGCTTATTTACATACAGGAATACACAAAGTTTCAAACATAGCGTCCGAAGAAGACATTATGGAAAATAATTATTACATGTTTGTTATGTAATGGAATTTAAGCGTTACTAGTCACGTGCCAGTCACCTAGCATTCCCAAAATGCTTTATTAATTTTTGGCGCGAAATCTAAAAATACCTTAAGAGGCTACGTAGCCTTTTAAGGGAACACCCTCCATAAAATTTTTTTTTGTAATTCTATGAATCTTAATTATTGATGATTTGTATTATTTTTTCATATGAATTTCAGTGATATATATATTTTTTAATTTGGTGAGATGTAAAAATTCTAAATACCCACCTTTAAGGGTCTCATTCAGTCTTTACAATCCCATGTTTAACCTCATGCCAGACGACAACATTTTAGCCTTGTCCATATTGAGAGCATTTGCAGATCAAAATTTAAGTGGGGCTAAACTGGTGCAATTTTTCTTTGATAGGTTAGAAAACATTTGAGAAAAAGGAGAAAATGCTGGTCACCAGCATTTTCTCACAATGTTTTCAAAAGGCTTCATTCCCAGGTTCGTTGAAAGGTGGCATTGTATGATAAAGGGTTAAGCAACCTTGAAGAACAAGGATTTGAAAGAGATTCTAGAAAAGTAGAAACCAGCTTTTCTACATTACCAACAATGTTTTTCTACATTTTCAGAGACGACTCCCCATCATTTGGGATTATTTCCTGTCTGCAAATAAAATAAAAATGGGCTGGTGTTGTTGTTTATGTGTTAAGAGTTCATATTAATATTATAAAAGTACTTTTTACAAGATAACAAGATTTTGTTGAAGTTGGGAGCATTTCAGGAGAAATTTAATAAACTTTACTACCCCCTAAAAGATAATTATCTCTATAACAGCAAGATTACCATAAATTTTGTTGTCTGCATGTGCTTTACATTAATCTATCCTAAAGAGTAAACTGTACCAGACAACCACCTTTAAACCCATATCCTGATGCAATGAAATATTCAGGCCAAGTTAACCCTTTCCCAAACAACAAAATTCTGGACAAGACCAAATTGAATGTGCTTGCAGACGAAAAATTAAATGTAAAACAAACTATGATTTTTGTTGATGAAATGGTAGAAAACATTGTGGGAAAAGGAGAAAATGCTGGTTACCAGCATTTTTTGCTTTTCCCACAATGTTTTCAAAAGCCATCTCCTTCGGGGTCGTTAAAAGTCGGGATTATGTGGTAAAGGGTTAACAAAGATTTCGCTAGAACAAAGTAACTTTATTTTAGGCCAAAGATATCTGCTTTTCAGACAGTGTAGATACAAAATCAGGCTGCACATTCTGTTGTCTGATCTTGACCTACACTGTCCGCAAGAATTATGGACGCTTCATAGTTCGTACTATGACAATTTCATACCAGTAACTTCAAACCATAACTTTACTACTCCGTACCATAGTCATATAATTTCGTATCACGTTTTTGGGACCTATGAATAAGTTTTGACTGAAAAACCTCCGTTGGTATGAAAGTGGCAAATCTATTGTACAAAATGGTAACGTTAATACAAAGTAATTGCATAACGTCCATCAAAGGTAAGTAAGTCGAGGTTTGTGGCCTAAGGGTTGAACTTGTTCATGTTTATAGCATTTCCAGACAGCAAACTTCATATGACTCACATGCTGGGATCTGTCTATGAGAGATAACATGACATTGTGGGAATAGATAAAATGCTTATTAGAACAATTTTCTCAAAATGCTTGTACTAAGCATTTTCTCACAATTTTTTCAAAAGCGTCTTTCCTCATGATTGTTTAGCATGGGATGATTCTGTAAAGGTTAAAAGAGTAGACCTCAGTTTCATATATGCATATAAATCATGCATAGTTTTCTTGAGACCCTGTTTCTTTGAACTTTGACCACCGAATTTGGTATATGTCCCCAAGAATTAAAAATACTGCCTTGTCCTTCATTTGAGGGCCATAAATCTTCCCCATATGAGAAAGCGATGGAAAAACTCTGATCATGTAATTATGACTCACAAATAATACTCTATTATTCACGTTTTAAATAAATTTGACAGTGACAAATGGTTAGGAAAAATCGGCCAGCTCTTGCTTCAAAACCATGACTTGTAACCCTTGTGAAACACAAACCTGATACTATTCTAGAAGCAAGTTTCAATTCCTCTGTCTTTCCTATCTGATCCAGACCCTTGATGCCTTCTTCCCACTGACCAGATGAACATTGGTAACAGCTTAACAGAAAAGAAGTCAAACTGGCATTCGACTCTTTGAAGAAATATTTATGGTCGAGACACAATACAAAACAGAGATTCTTTTTACTCTCAGCCTGAAATATGTATTCAAGAAAAAATAGCTAAATTTATCATCATTTAACCCTTTACCATACAACAATGACTTTTAACACCCATGAGGAAGAGGCCTTTTGAAAACATTGTGGGAAAAGGAGAAAATGCTGGTAACCAGCATTTTCTCCTTTTCCCATAATGTTTTTTACCCTATCAAAGCAAAATTGCAACATTTGAGGCACTTTGTAAATGTCCTCTGCAAATGCTTTCAATTTAGATAGGTCTAAGATTTTGCTTTGTGGTAATGGGTTAAGAAGTTAACCCTACAACTAGCAATCCTGTGTTTTCAAGACCCTGTGGACAAAGGCTAACTCTTTACCAAATAACAAAATTTTAGAATGGTCCAAACTGAACGGATTTGCAGACAGCAAGGTAACAGTGACTGGAAATTTGATTTTCTAAGAAGGGAAGAAAACATGGTGGGAAAAGGAGAAAATACTGGTTACCAGCATTTTGTCCCTTTCCAACAATGTTTTCTTTCTCAGGGTTGTCAAAAGGAGGGATCGTTTGGTAATGGGTTAAAAAAAAACATTATGAGAAAGGGACAAAATGCTGGTAAACAACGTTTTCTCAATTTCCCACAATGCTTTCGATCTATTCTGCCACAAAGCCCACCCTGTTTGGTACATTTAACTATGTCATCTGTAATCGCTTTCAGTTTAGACTATACTTAATTTTCGTTACTTGGTTCACTTATAATTTGTCTCCCCATAAAATCATTATGTATGAACCTGGTGTTAAAAGTAATTAACCACTCAAAAAATACTTTCATTCCGTGTCACTTTCATATTGAGAAAAAAAAAAAAATCATTACTAACTACCTCTGTATGTAAAATCATTTATTTTTATAATAAATGAAAATTACGAAAAACTCTTACTCTCACAACCTTTTCGTCACTTTCAGTGATTATGCCATCCTCAATTTGTTTAAGACTATGAAGCAATGAGCATGCAAGAGTGAAGTTCCTCTCTGATGCTGCAAGAAGGGACACCATTCTAAAACAGTCAAACAGTGACTCTACCAACCCTTCTAAACCTATCAAAAACAAAATTAGTATTATTAAAAAAATTAAAATAAATTTTCAGTTCACTCTTTAATTACCATCACTACAAAAACCCTTTCAAAGACAACAAATCTTGGATTTTTTACCATTGATAGCAATAGCAGATGACATACGAAATTTGGCTTTTATAACAAGTTTTTGTCTACAAAACCATAGTAGAGGCATTTTCAAATAATAATTTTCCCACGATGCTTTCAAAAGCCATCTTCCCAAGGATTTAAAAAAGAGTGATTGCCCCAAACAATGTCTATTGCTTTTGTTGACAGTGAAGATAAAGATTAGACTGCACAGAGTACAGTCTGATCTTGGATCTATACTGTCTGCTATGTAAAGATATACATGCTAAGAATCAACTATAACATTTTCAACCTGAGCCTATTTTGTCTATCTGATACTGGTAACTTTTAGGTAACTTTAGCAGACTGAGGGTCAAAAGCAGAAGTTTTCCACTATATCAAATTTCTATAACCATCTCCATATCACAGTTAGTGTTTACTCCACTCCAGCAGACATTGCTGTAAATATTTTGGAAAAAGGAGCAACTGTAAAGAGAATGTGTTCTACACTGTACCTGCCAGTGACACCCAAAAACTCTAAATAAAACAGTCTGAATTTTGAGTCAGAAAAATATATAGTAAAGATATTGCCATGAAAAGACTTATTGATCAGTGTACATGTGTCTCTGCATACCAGATAGTGTAGATCCAAGATCAAGCATACGATGAGCAAACTGATCTTGATCTAAGCTGGCTGGAAAGGCAACCAAAGATGTGACAGGAAAACCTCTAACCAAACTTACCAGCAAAGCTAGCACCCAACTTTAATGACTCCAAACATAGGTTAACTAGGACATGGGTTGTTCTGTTAGAGTTGTGGTTCATCTCAAATAGGGCTGCCTTCTGTTTATTATACCCTGGTAGTCTACTGCAAACTTAAAAACAAATACTGACATATATACTGTGTTCTCCTTTCTCCGTTCACCTAAGAGTAAATAAGCTCACAAAATTCACATTTTCGGTCAAAGGATCATTTTTTTGTGTAATGATCAAATATAAAATCTGAATTAAACTTGTAACTGAAAAAAGGCACTACAACTTGCGTCAAAAGGTTTGATCTGAGGATTTTTTCAAACCTAACTCACCAACCTGGGTTGTATGGCCACTATCTCATTTTTCCATTCATTTCATTGAAAGTCAAGGCCGGTCGCTAAAGACTGATGAATATTCTACACTCTAGATCAGACAGACAAGCTTATTCATAGTAAAGGGTAAACACAACCCATATAGGCGTATTTACTGTTGAAAAACATTGAAAATTTGCTTTTTATTGTATCTAATGAAATATTTTCTTTCAAGCTATGAAAATTACTCTCTATTGTCGCATTTTTGCATCTTATTTGATAGAAAAATACTTTTGCTGTAGGATAAGATGTTATGCATAATATCTGACCGAGTAGAATAGAACCAGTGTGGAACAAAACGTCATGAGCGCTTTTTCCTTCTGCTTTAGTACATGAACGGAGAAGCGAGAATGAACGGAGAAATGAGAAAAGGCCATACATGATTTGAATCTCACTAATGCCAGTGTGTATTTTGGATAAAAGCTTTACCACACAATCTCACTTGGTTGGTTGTACTGGGGTTTAACGCCACTTTAACAGCTAAGGTCATATCATGGCAGTCGGTGACGCACAAGTGTTTCCTGGCTTTCTCATACTGGTACTAACACTACTTTCTTTCCAAAGCCACCGACTACTTTTCTCACATGCTTCAGCAGAGGTGAGAGGCGAAAATACACCGGAGAGAAAGTTCGCCTCAACCGGGTATCGAACTCACAACCACCAGGTCATGAGTCCGACACGCTCACCACTGAGCCACCCGGGCGGGCCACAATATCACTTTTAAGAAGTCCGAGAACCAAAGGTTAGGAGAAAATGCTGATAACCAACATTTTTTTCCTTTTTCCCCAGATGTTTGCTGCCACGTCAAAGACCTTCAGTTTATTTGTACCACTTTGGAAATGTCCAATTTGGAAAAGTTTAAAAATCGTCATTTGGAAAAAGGTTAACCCTGAGTACAGTAATCATAAATGGAGTCTAAGATAATTACGCTTCTTACCAAGATTAACTCTTTACCAAACGACAAAATTTTAGACTGATCCAAATCAAAAGCATTTGCAGATGACAAAATAAAAGTGACTGAAAATTTGAAATTTGTTTTGGGAAGGGTAGAAAACAGTGTGGGAAAAGGAGAAAATGCTGGTTACCAGCATTTTCTCCTTTTTCCACAATGTTTTCTAAAGACTGCTATGTCAGGGTCGTTAAAAGTAGATAGGTAATGGGTTAACAAAAGCTTTGCAAAGCAGCTCAAAATCTGGAATACCTGCAGATATTCATATCTTTAAGTCCAATGCACAACTACACATCATAAAGATTCATTGTGGTAAGTTTGAAATTATTCACACGGAAACTATAGGATGAGTTGCGCACACAAGAAATTGCTAACAGACACATAGATGAGTTGACAGACGGGTGTACGGATGGACGACTGGGGCCATAACATAATAAGTAAATGTAATTTCTTCTTGCCTTGTTATTTTCACAAACACTAACTTGTAAATCAAACATTTCTATACATAAAAGTTTAACTCTGTCATCCACAAAATTTTCTGATTACTAGTATTTTTCCATTTTCCGACAATGTTTTCGAAAGATATACTCTTCAGGGTCAACAAAACATTTGGTCGTGTAGAAAAGGGTTAATTATTCTCTTTGTGATTTTGTTTCCAAAGGTAATCACTTTACCCTTTTTTACCATACAGTCCTCAGTTTACACCAACCTAGAGGAGACTTTTGAAAACAATGTGGTACTAGGAGAAAATGAAGGTGACCAGTATTTTCTCCTTTTCCCACACAGTTTTCTACCTTTCCATGAACATATTTCAGCATCTTAACTCATTACCAAACGACAATATTTCAGACTGGTTCAAATTGAAAGCAATTGCAGACGACAAAATAAAAGTGACTGAAAATTTGAGATTTGTTTTGTGAAGGGTGGAAAACATTGTGGGAAAAGGAGAAAATGCTAGTTACCAGCATTTTCTCCTTTTCCCACAATGTTTTCTAAAGGCTTTTTTCTCAGGGGCGTCAAAAGTATGGATTGTGTGGTAATGGGTTAATAACATTCAGTTTTTGTTTGCAAATGATTTCAATTTGGGCAAATCTAAATTTTGCTCTTTGATAAAATGTTGAACAAGTGAAAGTCAAAGACAATACACTTACATTAAAAGCAAAGTCAGAAGAAGTCAAATGTTAAATTTTTCAATCCATGTTTATGTTTGTTTGACCCTTTCCCAAGCAATCCCTGTGTTTTTACGATGCTGGAAAGAAGCCTTTTGAAAACACTGTAGGAAAAAAGGAAAATGCTGGTAACCAGCATTTTCTCCTTTTCCCACAATGTTTTCTACTCTTTCATAGATTAACCCATTACCACACAATCCCTACTTTTGACGCCCCTGAGAAAGAAGCCTTTTGAAAACACTGTAGGAAAAGGAGAAAATGCTGGTAACCAGCATTTTCTCCTTTTCCCACAGTGTTTTCTACCCTTCACAAAACAAATTTCAAATTTTCAGTCACTTTTATTTTGCCGTCTGCAAATGCTTTCAATTAGGATAAACCTAAAATTTTGTCGTGTGGTAATGAGTTAAAAACAATCATTTGCATTACATTTTAATTGTCATCTGCAAACGCTTTCAATTTTGTCTAGTCCAATATTTTGTCATTTGGGAAAGGGTTAAAAAGAATAAAACAATAGCACCTATCATAAAAAAAAATTGAAATTAATGCGATGAAGATGTTAGCCATATGGCTTGGTGGAAATATATATAAAAAAAAAAGAAACTCTTAAAAACTGATAAAAGAAAAAAATAAAGATCTTGCCTCACCTCTATACATGGTCCTGTTTATTAGCCTATGGACAGATACCTGATCTATAAAGTCTCTCTGTCTGTGTTTTACATAGATATACAGATAGTTCCATAAAGCTGCGAGTTCTACACTCAATACTGACTCCTTGGCAGGAATACCTGAAACATCAAATGCCAAAGTTGCAGAATTATCTATTATCACATAACCTCCCTAGTTTTCAGTGTGATATTCTCATTATAAATTTTCAAATCTTACACTTGCTTGAGAAAAGCATTGTGTTGCATCATATATTATGTCATTTCATACTTAAAGTTTTCTCTCTGAGAACTGAATCCATTTTTATTCATGAAAATTACCCAACTGTACATGTATACATGTTATGGTTTTGCAGATTATAACCTATGATGCACAAGATTTCATTGTGAAACAAAAATTTGACACTTTTTGAATTTGAGGTTAAACTTTACTCATCCAAAAAAAATATTAATAAGCTTGCCACAACTACAGACTACATCTATTTTTGGTGCAATGCAGCAATTACAAATTTCCCTACTTTGCAAATGAATTAGATGAAATTTCCCTACTTTGCAAATGAATTAGATGAGCAAATAGTTCCATATTGGGTCAAACTTCTGTAACCTTTCATGTCATTTCCCAAACATTGTTGACCCAGATTTATCTGTCAAAGTAGACAGGTAACATTTTTATTGGACTTGTTTAATAAATTTGAATCTCGAATGCCAACCTATGCCCGTTCCTATATACAATTCGAAATCCAACTTCTGTCAACCCCTATGATGTCTGATACAATTTCTTTAAAAATCTATCTTTTTTAATTGATCTGAAAAAAAGCAGATTCTCCAAAAGTTAAGATAAAAAAAAAACACACAAACAAAAATTGTAACAGTTTGTAGATCATGACTAGAATACCTAGAAAGTAGAAAATCTAGTCTGATCACAGATCGACATTCTCAGATATTTCGAGCAATACTAGCATTCTGTGAGAGAAGGCCTTCGTTAACCTTGAACCCATTACCACAAAATCCCTACTTTTGGCGCTCCTGAGAAAGAAGCCTTTAGAAAACATTGTGGGAAAAGGAGAAAATGCTTCCCACAATGTTTTCTACCCTTCACAAAACAAATTTCAAATTCTCAGTCACTTTAATATTGTCGTCTCCAAATGCTTTCAATTTGGACCATTCTAAAATATTGTCATTTGGTAATGGACCTTTACCAAACAATCCTGAGTTTTAGCTACCCCGAGGGAGATGGCCTTGAAAACATTACGGAAAAAGGAATAAATGCTGGCTAGCAGCTTTTTCTTCTTTTCCAACAATGTTTTCTGCTTTTTCAAAGACAAATTGCTTAATTTGGGCCAAATTTAATTAGTTGTCTGCATTTTTATTTTGACAAATCTAAAATTTTATCAAATAGAAGAGAGTTATAACATGGTGTAGACTCACTTGCACACTTCAGCAGTATGTCTCTGAATCCCTGCAGGCAAAACTTTGTCTCTGAAGAATCACGTGTCTGTACCTGAAACAGTTTTCAGAACTCTTATAAGGTTTTACAGTTCATTTTCTCCTTATCATCTCCTTTCTGAAATATGCAGCAGAAAAGGTCCCAAATACATCCTCTTGAAAGTTGGATTCAGAAATTTGAAAACAATGCAGAAAAAGCAAAAATTATTAATTTCCAAATTTGTTTTCTTTCCAAAAGTTGTCTGCAATGAACTGCAAAAAAGTGCGGGAAAGTATGTACAAAGCCACTAGCCTTGGTAATATAAGTGAAAATCTAAAAAGAAAAATGTTGGAAATGGTTTTAATGAGACAACAAAATTTTACCCCTGTCCAAACTGAAAGCAGTTGCAGACAACAATTTCAAGGAGGCTAAAATAGTGCAATTTTTCTTTGTTTGGATAGGAAACATTGCAGGAAAAGGATCTTTTTCAAGGAGGCTAAAATAGTGCAATTTTTCTTTGTTTGGGTAGGAAACACTGCAGGAAAAGGATCTTTTTCAAGGAGGCTAAAATAGTGCAATTTTTCTTTATTTGGGTAGGAAACATTGCAGGAAAAGGATGTGTTCAAAAGACGTCCTTTGCAGGGTTGTTAAAAAGCGGCATTGTGTGGTAAAGGGTTAAATCTACTAAACAACAACATCTTAGACATCCAAATTGAAAGTATCTGCAGATGACAAATTGAATGCAACTCAAATGATAATTTCCTTAATTGATAGGGTAGAAAACATTGTGAGAAAAGGAGAAAATGCTGTTAATCAGCATTTTCTCCTTTTTCCACAATGTTTTCAAAACCTTAATCATCAGAGTTCTGCCAAGTTGGGAGGAGGATTCTGAAACACTGCACCATTGAATTAAAAAAAATGTCCAATCATACTCTACACATAATTGGTGGGAGTTGGTCTGTATCAAAGTCATTTGATAATTTATCTTTAATGCACAATCATGTCTCATAACTTTGAAAGCATCCCTATTTTCTACAAGTTTATAGACATTTCCAACTTTCCATTCTTCAAAGAATACTTGATAGAAAGTTTTCAAACACAGGGTAACTGCTGCAAATACTAGTGCATTTGTAATGCAAATCTCAGAACCCTATGCTGAATGGTATGTGGGAGACTCAGACAGTGGTATGGGGTAAAGCATAGGGTCCATAGTTTGACTCCTGTCACCCATAGACTATATGGTATTATCAAGGGATTTAATTGTATGCAGCCTGTGACTTGCCCCCCAGTTACAAAAAAACAACATCATTTTTTCTACGCTAACAGGTTTTCTCCTTATTCTTTGGACAACTGATAGCTACGGTAAATCATTTGTCTACAAGAGAAGAAAACTGTTTGTCAGTGACCAATGCAGTCTGGCTGCGAACGCGGTGAAAGTCCTTTGAACTTGTAAACCTGCTCATAAAGTCTTTGCCATTGACATGAGTTTGTACATACAATACTGCCGGTTGCGCGATTATACTATATAGACTATGGGTGCCAGGAGTCAAACTAAGGACTTCTATGGGGTAGAGTGCCAGCCTCTCACAACCAACGTTCTTAATTCTGATTGCATCGATCCCATTATGAACTGGGTCAATCCTTAGAACAACAATGTGGACTCAGGTTTCCTGGAAGTGTTCATAGGCAGAAATCAACCCTTTACCACACAATCACTTAAAGAAGAAGCCTTTTGAAAACATTGTGGGAAAAGGAGAAAATGCTGGTGACCACCATTTTCTCCTTTTCCCACAAAGTTTTCTACCCTATCGAAGAAAAATTGCGTCATTTTAGCCATTATAAAATTGTCGTCTGCAAATGCTTTCAGTTAGGATAGGTCTAAAACTTTGTTGTCTAGTAAAGAATTAATATATGAAGTATGAACTTGTTTCAGAATAGATTCTGTAGATAGGTCCCTTTACCCTACAATCCCAAGTTTTAATGACCATGGAAGCAGCTTTTAAAAATATTATGGGAAAAGAAGAAAATGCATTTTTTCTTTTTCCAACAATATTTTATATTTCATCACAGACAAGTCATACCGTCTAATCAATATTTAATTTGTCATCCGCAATTGATCTTTCAATCTGGACTAAAGTAAAATTGAGTCATTGGGTGAAGATTTTAACAAATAACTGAATGACATGGAAAACAATCCTAGATTGTTTAACTCTTTACCAAACAACAATATTTTATACTAGACCAAATCGAAACCATTTGCAGATGACAAAATAAAAGTGACTGAAAATTTAAAATTTGTTTTATGGAGAGTAGAAAACATTGTGGGAAAAGTAGAAAATGCTGGTTACCAGCATTTTCTCCTTTTCCCACAATGTTTTCTAACGGCACTTTTCTCAGGATCGTCAAAAGTAGGGATTGTGTGGTAATGGGTTAAAAGTATACTCACCTGAATGTTTTCGCAAACAGTCAAATTATTTTGCCAAGACAGCTGTTCAATGACTCCATTCTTCGGCTTTTCTTGGTTTAGTTTAGCAATGATTGCCCCATACTTTCCAGCCACAAATAACTCATACATGTTCTCCATTACTTCTTCTTTTATTTTTTGACTATTTCATTCATATAGGGCTTCCTCAGAGGCTCTATAGGCATGCTAAGAAATGTGTTCTTTCAGCCAAACAAAATCCTAAATTTAACAACCTGAGTGAAAAAAAGGATATTGGAACATTGCAGTCTAGTTTAACCCTTTCCCAAATGACAAATTAGACTCTTTCAAACTGAAAGAGCTTGCAGACGACAATTTCAACTTCCATAACAATAGCAGAAAATTATCCAAACGGGCAGAAAACAAGGTGGGAAAAGGAGAAATTGCTCATTGGAAGCAATTTCTCTTTTTCCCAGTGTTTTCAAAAGACTTGTATTGCAGACATGTAAAAACAAGGGCTTGTTTGGGAATGGGTTTAACATATTTATTTTACATCAATCGAGAGACAAGTTCAAACAACTTATACTAATCTCTCGCGATTCTGCTTCCTAGGAACTACGCCTGTAGTTGAATGTGTGGGCCAATGTAAAATCGCAAAGTTAACACCTACAGCTCCCGGGTATCGAACTCAGGATCTTTTTCTGCTATGTTATTAACCATCTAACTCTTTGAAAACAAAAAACAAAAAAAAATGGACAAAACTAAACTCAAAGCATATATTATATATGCAAATGACAAACTGAAACAATTCTTTTTTAACTCCTTACCTCACAATCCCGAGTTTTTATGAAGCTGAGGAAGAAGTGTTTAGAAAACATTGTGGGAAAAGGAGAAACTGCTGGTTTCTCCTTTTCCCACGATGTTTTCTACCCATCACAAAAAAAAAATTCCAAGTTTCAGTCACTTTTACTTTGTTGTCTGCAAATGCTTTCGATTTGGACAAATCTATAATTTTGTTGTTTGGTAATGAGATAAGGTAGGTCTTGAAATATATGAAGATGGCTGTTTTTGAAACTTGAAAGGGTACAAAAAATGTGGGAAAAAGGTTAATGCCCGTCGAAGTTTTTTTTTAAGGTAGTTAAAACTTCAAATTAGTGGAATTGGGTTAAAGATAAATTTTATCATTTGACCTTAACCCTTTCCCAAACGACAATTTTTGGACTACACCAAATTGAAAGCATTTGCAGACAACAATTCAAGTCTTCCTGAAAAGATGATTTCTGTCTATGATAAGAGTAAAAAACCTTGTGGGAAAGGAGAAAATACTGGTTACCAGCATTTTCTCCTTTCCCCCCAATGTTTTCAAAAGACTACTACTCAAGACCCGTAAAAACCAGGGATTGTTTGGGAAAGGGTTAATTTTAGTTTGAAAATGCTTTAAATTTTGACTTGACAAACATTTTCTTTCATTTTTTTTTTTTTGTTTAGAAATTTCAAACATAAAGTTCAACATCAGTTCTTACAGACAACCTTTTCTTTTGCAGCTGACGACTTGACCCTTTACCAGACAAGAAAATTTTAGCTCTGTCCAAAATGAAAGAATTTGCAGTCAACAATTCCAATTTGGCTCAAATGGTGCAACTATTAATTATACTGTGTTCTCCTTCAAAAAATTCAATTTTTGAGTTATGTGATGATCATCATAAAAAATCTATTTCTTAGGGAAAAGTAATCAAGAAAAAAAAAAAAAAATTGTTTGTGTCTTTCCCCGAGACATGATCCTGGACTTGGAGTTGGGACTTGGAGGGCGATTTCATTAAAGTCCGAATCAACATTTGGTTTTACAGTAGAAGAATTTATAAAAGTCTTGAACAAAACGTAACAATAAGTCTGTAAAAACTTGAAGCAAATGAAACATGAGCATAATACCGTAAAACGCCCCTCTGCTATACAGTCAGTGCTTACATATGACATCGTTTTTTTTTTTGAGTTTAAAGAAGAAATTTAATGACATTTTCGGCTTCATTCAGTTGAAAAATATTGTATGTTATGTATACGAAATGAATCAATAAACCAGTTGCATTATTTTGACACATAATTTTGATTTTCATGGGTTTTCGCGATTTATTGCGGGGCGTTTTACGGTATTATGCCGAAACATGCCGCTTACAAAGCAATCTAAAGAATACATAGAGGAAAATTTCAGAAATATTTAAATTTTAAATTTGGCTCGTTCTCATACAGGTTACATCATCGTAAGAAATACTCGGAATACTACACCGGTTGGAGGAAACACGGCTGAGGTTTCAAGATGTCTCATTCAAGCTTACGACAAACACCTTTAACATGTAGCGGACACACAAGACCAGTCGTGTTTCTTTCATTTAGTGATATTACACCACACGGCTTTTTCTTGATAAGTGCATCGAAAGGTAAATTCTCGAGTCTTTCATAGTGAATATATTTTCGGATAAAACAATCCGGATAAATCTCGGTTAATTATAGACAAAGAGTTTTATTGCTGTCATACTATGTTTTCTCTGAGACATGCGCATAAGTTGACGGATTGGTAAAGTATTGAAGCTTGCATACTTAAGAACTGAATCTTTATGTTTTAAATCTCTACCTTCTGTAATGAAATCTATATACACATGATTTATACTGCAACATTATTTACATACTGTAAATTGAATTTTATTGCAGGATGGCAGTAAACTGTTTGTAATCTTGAGTAAAACGCCTAGTCCTTAGAGCATTGAAAAAGTGATAATAGTTATTAAAGGGAATAAAAATTACCGGGATACAATTATAAAATTGTTTAGAAATTACTTTACAATTAGGCAGTGGCTAGAGATACGGTACCGTACCTCTAGCCTATATTAAAGAAATGGCTAGAGATACGGTACCGTACCTCTAGCCCCGGAGTCTAAAGATACGGTACCGTATCTCTAGTCATTCTTATGATATAGGCTAGAGGTACGGTATTTTGTAGATACATGTAAGAAATTATAAATCTACTTCAGTTTTGATTATTATCGTTATTAGTATACGTACATGTATTTGTAGTAATTGATTGGCATCAAAGGACAGAAACTCATTAAGTTGCAGTGTGTGAATGTGCACTGATGAGCGAAAATAATAATTGCGTTGATTATTAGGTGAACTTGATTACTTAACCCAGGGATTCTATATAACATATGTATTATCCCTGCTTAACTCTTTCTCAAAAGACAAATTTTACACTCGAAGAATTTGTAAACAATTTAAATTTTGATGAAAAATGGTGGAAAATGGTCATCCAAAAGGGTAGAAAACACTGTTGGAAAATGAGAAATTAGAATTTTCTCTTTTTCCTACAGTGTTTTCAAAGGGCTTGTACTGCATGTAGGAAAGCAATAAGTGGCTTAGAAAGAATATTGTGCCGAGTACTGGTTATAAAAACTCGAGGAAAGCATGAATAGGTGCACTGGCCAATGCAAAAGTACTGAAATACTGTTAAAAACGGCGTTAAACACCATTCATTCAATCACATTCCTAAAGTTATTTACAACCATGTGCAGGCCTAGCCCCATAGCTCAGTCGGTATAGCGTACCGGAACTGAGAACAGGAGATAGCCGTTCGATCCATGGCTCGGCCAATAAACTTTCCGAGGATTGATGACAGTCATTGCGACAGGATTCATTTCTCTCTCACTGCTGTCCAATGTTTCGACGATAGTTATGTGGGAAAGCAGCCAGTGGCTTGGAAAGAATATTGTGCGGAGAGCTGGTTAAAAGAACTTATTGTTCACATTATTTTTTGGCCATAATGTTTGCAATAAATATTTATATATAATTCATGCCGTAAAATTCTGCTTCTACCATACATAAGCAATAATCCACACCAAATTTCAGTTCGAATCGTGCTTACCAGACCCAAACCTAAACACGCAACTCTATCCACCGCTCCCAACCCAAGAGTAGATAAATAAATGAATAGATAAAATAACTTAATAAGTATAAATAGATGGTAGACAGACAGACAGACAGATAGATAACCTTTGTTCTCTCACTCCTGTCCCTCTGGCTTTGAAATTCTTGCCACCATGAATACAGTATTAAAAGCGATATACCGTAATACTTTATATATCCTTTCTTTTATTTTTGTTTGTACGCGCGGCTGGGCTTTTTGTATTGTCATAGAATCCCTCTAGTAAAACTGCACACTTTCTGCACTTTGATAGCACTCTATTGCGCTTTCAAATGTTTGAAAATCTGCAAATTTCTTCCCGACGTGAATACTATGAGCCATTTTGACCGTATGATACAAAATTGGCTTGAAAGTGCTTTCAGAAAATTTTCCGTGATTGAGTAATAGATTAATTATCAATTTCCGTGATTGAGTAATTGATTATGTCGTTTTCCATAATCAATTAAAGAACAACAAAAGTTAAAATAATGTAAGATCCGCATACATCTTAAGCAATTAAATTCACCTAACTCTTCAACGTAATTATTATTTTCGCGCATCGATGCAAACTCGCACACAGCAACGAGTTTCTGTCTTTTGATGTCGAGATTGATACTAATACATACTAATAACGATAATAATCAAAACTGAAGTAAATTTATAATTTCTTACATGTATTTACAAATTACCATACCTCTAGCCTATATCATAAGAATGACTAGAGATACGGTACCGTATCTTTAGACTCCGGGGCTAGAGGTACGGTACCGTATCTCCAGCCATTTCTTTGATATAGGCTAGAGGTACGGTACCGTATCTCTAGCCACTGCCTTACAATTATTCTGGAAGACATCAGACTGCAAAAATATCTGGTAAACTATTGTTATCAAAATCAAATAAAGTTATGCTCAAAATGATGAATTGTGGAACAATCTTTTTTAATTTAGTTGTTATCATGTTATGAAAGATTCCACTATTTCTTTGCACATGTTTATTACAGATGGGAAACCGATGTTACGCCAAGGGGACACTGGAGACTGGATTGGGACATTTGAAGGTCATAAAGGGGCTGTTTGGGGTGCTGCCCTGACAAGAGATGCTTACAAAGCTGCCACTGGAGCTGCTGACTTTTCTGCGTAATCTTTTTATTTTTTTTTTTCCAAATTGACATAAATTGCAGAAAAAAACTTACAGAGCTGGAGATAAGCCGAGGTATTAATACTTAAATCAAAACCAGTTTTTCACCTCAATGCTTAAATTGTAAAACCCAATGCTTAATTTTCTAAAACTCAAAATTGTATGTAGCAGTTGTTTCATACGATTTAATTTGTTATATTACTTATCAGATTTCCATCAGTTTATCATACCTGTCTCTGCCTGTTTGCGCAGATCAGAGTTTGCATGCCTTTCTACACTGTATTTTTGAATAGTAACTGACCCTTCATTGGCCCATATGCTTTTAGTTTTTTTAATAGTATATGTTTTACACACTAGCCTTATTTCTTTGCCATCCTTTTTCACAACCAGCCAGGGGTACTTATTAGACCATGACTAACATTTTTTTCAGAAACGATCGACTCAAGGGCTGCATTTCCTAGGGAAATTTCAATTGACAAATTTATCAAATCATCTACGGTACTTTGGACCATCTTTTCGGGACTGTCCTGCTTTTGGAAAAAATTAAGGAGAGTCATCTTGGTCTCGTAAACACTCTTAAAACGATCCGGTTTTTTGTAAGACATTTCGTTTAACTAATTTATAAATACGAGCAACTGACGAACGATGAGTTAAAAAATGCTTGAATAGCGTTCAATTGATACAGACTGTTTGGTTCCAGATTTTTCATTGCGAATAAGATCCTTTAGATACAGCGTCACTTTGTTGTCTAACTTCGGGAACCAGTTAAACAACTTTCCGGGTGGGGGGGGATGAAAAATGAGTACAGATAGAAAAATAAAAACCGGATTTTACTATTAATGCATTATCAGCAATTCCCAATGCATTTTTTCACGCACAAAATTCAATTCTAATGCGTTTTTAAACAAAACCAATGTGTTTTTACGCTAAAAACATGCTTATCTCTAGCTCTGACTTAGTTTCATTCAAATAATGTGATTTGTATTTTTATGGATACAAAATATTGCTGAGAAAGGAGCTACTACTGGCTTCCAGGATAGAGAGGCATGTCACTGGCCTCTTACAGTGATATGTTGCTTAGTAGAGTGGTCTCAGACTCTGATACATATTTTAGTAGAAATTACTACATAATCATGTCGATTATCAAGACTGTTAAATTTCACAAATTTATGTATTTTCAAATCATACTACAAATCATGAATGTACTGGTACATGGAAAGGTAACATCTGATTCAGAAATTTGGGGTCAATTTATGCACCTAGGTTTTTTTTTCTTATAACCAAAACTTTCTTCATTCTCCACTTTGTTTAAAAAAGTTTTTTAGTGTATAGTTGCATGAAACTAGGATCACTTTGTAATAGGTTGAAGATGCACTATTTGATATTTGTTTTGCAGAAAAATATGGGATGCGGTCAGTGGTGAGGAACTGAAAACATTCCAACATAAACATATTGTGAAGTGTGTGGACTTCTCAGACGATAGTAATTTTCTAGTCACTGGGACTCAAGAAAAGAATATACGAATTTTTGATCTGGCAAAGCCAGAAACTGGTAAGTTTGTCAGCTGTGAGTCTCTGAATTATATCTCATTTGTTAACCTTTTATTAAACAGTCCTGAGTTTGTGAGCTTCAAATTAAAGAGCATTTTCTTCCTTTTCTACAATGTTTTCTACACTGTAAAAGGCAGATATTCCACTATCTTTTTGATCCATATTTGATTTGTTTTCTGAAAATGTAATGGATTTGGACTGCATGACGGAGAGGACCAGTGTAACATTTTGTGGTTGGTAAACAGCCAACAATCAGGGTTGTAGCAGGAAAG
This sequence comes from Tridacna crocea, assembly GCA_943736015.1. NCBI lineage: Eukaryota > Metazoa > Mollusca > Bivalvia > Cardiida > Cardiidae > Tridacna > Tridacna crocea. The sequence continues at coordinate 26,151,644 of OX031060.1, forward strand.
TTCTTTTTTTTAACTCTTTCCTACATGACAAAACTTTAGACTAGTTGAAATAAAAAAGCAGCTGCAAAGGAAAATTTTATTTCATTCGTATCGAGACTTAGGATAGAATTTCGTTTGAAAAGGGTTAGAAAACTTTATGGGAAAGGATTGCAGGTTTGCAGCATTTGCTTTTTCCCACAATGTTTTCAAAAGCTTTCTTCTTATTGCGTTCTGAAACAAACTTGAGGGAGGCAAGTTTACAAGTATCATATGTACAAATCCTTCTTTTGTTTAAATTTTCGAAATCCATAATACTGCTGTAGATAGGAAGAATCTTCAAGACTTCAATTTTGACAAAAAGAAAGAAATTCCTCTTTCATTTCTACCAAACAATCCAATGTTTGGCAACAGTAACAAAGAGAGACTTTGAAAGCATTGTGGAAAAAGAGAAAATGCTAGATACCAGCATTTTATTCTTTTCTAATTCCATCAAATGAGCCATGTTACATCAGTCATCTGAAAAAGCTTTCATTTTGGAAAAGCATGAATAATTTTAGACTGGTTAAAACTTGAACTACATGTGCAAATATTGAACAATAAGATTTTATGCTTAGTAGAAGTGAGCTGAATAGAGTTTGATATGGGCTTGCCCACATTATTACAATATGTAACATGTATCTCATTGTAGAGCCTCAAGTTTTTAGTGGTCACACATCAACCATTAAAAATGCTGTTTTTACTAAAGATGGTAAACAGATTATCAGTGCTGCAGAGGACAAAACTATAAGGTGGGTTTGAAAACTACTGATAAGGTTAAGAAAATCAAACTCTATCATTGTCAGAAACCTAACTCATTATCATACAACAAAAATGTAGACTATTTCAAACTGAGAGCATTTCAGATGCCAATTCAAATTTGAGGAAAATTGTCTGATAGGGGAGAAAACATTGTGGCAAAAGGAGAAAATGCTGGTTACCAGCATTTTCTCCTTTTCCCATAATGTCTTCTTCTCAGGGCTTTCTTCTTGGGGTTGTTGAAAGTTGGGATTATGTTGTAGAGAGTTAAAATGTCACTTTGTCAAACATGCAAGATTTTATTGGAAGTGAAACGGCTCAGATTTTATTTTGGAATGCTATTTTGGTGAAAAAAATATTACAAGGAATGATATCTTTATATACCTATTATAAAAGCCGCCTTTACTTCTTGAGTGTCTCTAACTACACTATGCTCAACTTTTCTTCAAAGCTATGAGCTAGTTTTCCATACATATCAAATTTAGACAATGTTCAGCCACTATGGCAGAATTAATTTTGTTGCAATGACTTTCGTCAATCCTTTGAAAGAATTGAACTTGCAGCTTCTTGATACATGTAGCCAGCCTTACATGCCACCTGGCCTAGTTTCAGCCTGAAAATTGGTCCAAATGTTGCAAACTTTTCGTTATATGTTTACATCTTTCCCAGTATTTCCAACTTTCAATGATACTGCAGTAGCCAGGGAACTTATTCATCAGCACTTGTTTCAAGCCACTGTTTCCTCCACATTAACCTGGTATCAAACAATTCCTGCTTTTGATGTAGAAGCCTTTTGAAACCATTGTTGGAAAATGAGAAAATGCTGGTAACCATCATTTTCTACTTTTCCCAGACTGTTTTCTACCCTACACAAAACAATCTTTGATTTTTCAGTCACTCTAAATTTGCTGCCTGTAAATGTTTAAAACTTGAAGAGAAAATTTTTGAGTTAACATCTGATGATAAATCCTTGTGAAAACATTGTTGGAAAAATTGAAAATGCTGGTAACCAACATTTTCTCCCTTTTCCACGATGTTTTCTAACCTACCTTAAACAAAGTTTTATTTGTAAGTTACATTAGTTTTGTGGTCTGCAAATGCTTTCAATTTGGAAGAGTCTAAATACTTGCCATCATGAAAAAGATATTCAGTATTGAAAATGATTGTCACAATAACTGTCATCAAACCTTAGAAAATGTTTGGTCATGCACAGGTACTAAACCAGTAATGCAAATGATGGTTTTCATCTATGAAAGGGTAGAAAAATTTCTCTCTCTCTCATACAGTGTTTTCAAAAGCCTCCCAGCATTGTAAAAACCAGGGATTCTTTGGGAAAGGGCAAAACAGGATCCAGAGTTTTAACAACCCTGAGAAAGAAAACTTTGATAACATTGTGGGAAAAGGAGAAAGTGCTGGTACCCAGCATGTACTCCTTTACCCACCATGTTTTCTACTTGACCAATGGAAGATCACGTCAATTTCATAAGACTTTACATGTTTAATGCAAATGCTTTAAATATGAGGATGTCTAACATTTTGCTGTTTGGGAAACAATTAGTATTATTTAAAGTAAATGCAATGTATGACACAAAGATGTGAATTATAAGTTACATGTAATCAATTCATTACAGGGTATGGGATGTGACATCAGGAGCAGAGGTTAGGAAATTGGAGTTCCAGTCAAATCCCACCAGTCTGGAATTATCCCATGATGGCTCTGTTGTCACAGTGACGCATGGGTCATGCACAAGTTTCTGGAAGGCTGATTCGTAAGTTCTTAACCCCAATAAGCCCATGATTATGAAAATATTTTTAACCCTGTACCATACAAAAAGGCTTTTGAAAACAGTATGGGAAAGGAGAATGCTGTTCCACTCATTTTCTCCTATACTCACATTGCTTTTAAAGACCTTCCAACCAGTTTCCTTCATTTGCGACACGGGTAAAGTATCATCTGCAAATGCTGTCATTTTGTACAAGTCTAAAGATTTGATGTCATACTTTCTTGCGTCTAAAAGAGTATTAATATAATACCCTATTTCATTAACAACAAAAATGGATGTACATGTATTATATGAAAAACAACATTGTACATAATTATCAATTTATGCAGTTAGAAGTTTGGGTAGTCAGAATGATAAAATATGTAGTGTGTTCTCTTTAGTTTGAGTCTTAAATGTATACAAACCTTCATAGGTATTTCCAAGTTTCATTAAATATTTTTAAGTCATTAGTTAATTCGAAGTATAAGCTAAATAAGCAAATAAGTTCGAAATTGGGGTAGAATGGGATCTGATTGATCATGACAGATATAACGATTGCAAAAAATTAATGTAGAAGTAAATACTACTTTTTGAATGGTTTGAAAATATGGGGGTATGTAACATGCTTTTAACTCATTACCAAACGACAATATTTTAGGTTAGTCCAAATCGAAAGCATTTGCAGACGACAAAATAAAAGTGACTGAAAATTTGAAATTTGTTTTGTGAAGGGTAAGAAAACATTGTGGGAAAAGGAGAAAAATGCTGGTCTCCAGCATTTTCGCCTTTTCCCACAATGTTTTCTAAAAGGCTTCTTTCTCAGGGTCGTCAAAAGTAGGGATTGTGTGGTAATGGGTAAACTATACTAAATATGTTAATGGATAAGTAAACTCATCCATATAAGAAACACTTGTATACAACAAAGTTCAGGTGCAGCATCACATGATGAAATTTGTCTTCAGTAATGGCTAGGGGTAGAAAATATTGTTTAACCCATTACCACACAATACCTGCTTCTGATGACCCTGAGAAAAAAGCCTTTAGAAAGCATTGTTGGAAAAGGAGAAAATGCTAGTAACCAGCATTTTCTCCTTTTCCCACAATGTTTTCTACCTTTCACAAAACCAATTTCAAATTTTTGGTCACTTTTTTTTTTGTCGTCTGCACATGCTTTCAATTTGGACAAGAATAAAAAGGTTGTTATTTGGTAATGAGTTAAATAGGAGGGAATGATCGTAACTGATGTTTTTGAGAGTTGTAAACACACAGGGTTCTGTGGTTAGTATTATTGTTTTACTTGTTTCACCATTTTCTTTTAGGTTTGATAAACTTCGAGAGTTTGAGGCCCCAGCTCCCATCAATACAGCTTCACTTCATCCGGATAAAACTATGTTTATCTGTGGTGGGGAAGATTTTAAGATGTACAAGTTTGACTATGAGACTGGTACAGAGCTAGGTATGAGTATTAACTCTTTAATAAAGAACAAAATTTTAGACCAGTCCAAATTGGAAGCATTTGCAGACAACACCATTGATTTGACTGAAAAGTTGAAATTTGGGAAGGGTAGAAAACATGCTGGGAATAGGAGAAAATGGTGGCTACAAGCATTTTCTCCATTTCCCACAGTGTTTCCAAAAGGCTTCTTCCCCTGAAATGGTACAAAACATTGAGGGAAAAGGGAAAAAAAATGGTGATAACCAGCATTTTCTCCATATTGCAAATTGCTCTACCGATTAAAAAACTAAAATCATACTTTTAGCTTGATATTTAACTCTTCATCAGACAATAAAATTTTACCCTCTTCCATATTGAAAGCATTTGCAGAAGACAAGTTCAGCGTGGCTCAAATGGTGCAATTTTTCTTTGACAGAGGAGAAAACATTGTGGGAAAAGGAGAAAATGCTGGTTACCAGCATTTTCTCTTTTTCCCAATGTTTTTAAAAGGCTTTTTTCCCTGGGGTGTTTAAAGTCAGGATTGTGTGGTAAAAAGTTAATCTGTTGTCTGCAAGTATGTTTTACTTTGTGGAATCTAAAACTTTGTCTTTGGGTAAAGAATTAACCTTTTTGTTACACCTCTCTCACTGTCTTTCTCTCTCTTTGGGTGGGTGCAAAGGGAATCTTCTGTGTTAATTGAAAATTATTTTTGTTTTCACTTTCAGAATCATTTAAAGGCCACTTTGGACCTGTCCACTGTGTGAGGTTTTCTCCTGACGGAGAATTATATGCTAGTGGAAGTGAAGATGGTACTTTACGATTGTGGCAAACAACTGTTGGTAAAAACTATGGACTGTGGAGATGTGTTCAGCCAGATGAATTGATTCAAAATTCTGAAGCAACCCCAACCAAGGCAGAGGCATAATGACATATGTGCATTTTCTTTTTATAGCTGTTATTATTAAATATTTTGTCAATGTAATAATTTATGACATGTAGAAAATCATCAGTTCATTTACCAAACAATCCCTGGTTTTTATGATATAGAGGAAGAAGCCTTCTGAAAACATTGTCGAAAAAGGAGAAAATGCTGATAACCAGCATTTTCTCCTTTACCCACAATGTTTTTAGCTCACCTGAGCACCAAGTGCTCATAGTGAGCTTTTGTGATCACCCAATGTCTGGCGTGCATTGTGCGTCATCCACAATTTCTTTAAACATCTTCTCCTCCTAAACCACTGGGCCATTCTTGATAAAACTTGGCAGGGATGTTCCTTTGGTGAAGCTCTAACAAAGTTGTTCAAGAGATTGAATTCCACCCATAACTCTGGTTGCCATGGCAACCAAAAGGAAAAAAATGGCAAAATCTTTAAAAATCTTCTTCTCTGAAACTAGACTGCATAGAGCTTTGATATTTGGTAAGTAGCATCTCCTAGTGGACCTCTACCAAGATTGTTCATATGATGCCCCTGGGGTCAAAACTGGCCCTGCCCGGGGGGTCACAAGTTTGAAACATAGAAATAAAGAAGGAAAACTTTAAAATTCTTCTTCTCTGAAACTAGATGGTGCAGGTTTTCGATATTTGGTATATGGCATCTCCTAGTGGACCTCTACAAAGATTGTTCATATGATGTCCCTGGGGTCAAAACTGGCCCCGCCCTGGGGGTCACAAGTTTGAAACATAGAAATAAAGAAGGAAAACTTTAAAATTCTTCTTCTCTGAAACTAGAAGGTGTAGAGCTTTGATATTTGGTAACTAGGATCTCCTAGTTGAGTTCTACAATGTTTGTTCATATGATGTCCCTGGGGTCAAAACATGCCCTGCCCCGTGGGTCACAAGTTTGAAACATAAGAACAAAGAAGAAAAACTTTAAAGATCTTCTTCTCTGAAACTGGAAGGAGTAGAGCTTTGATATTTGGTATGTAGCATCTCCTAGTGGACTTCTACCATATGATGCCCCAGGTTTTCAAACTGGCCCTGCCACGGGGGTCACAAGTTTGAACATAGGAACAAAGAAGGAAAATTCTTCTTCTCTGAAACTGGAAGGCTTAGAGCTTTGATATTTTGTATGAAGCATCTCCTAGTAAACCTCTTCCAAGTTTGTTTATATCATGTTCCTGGGGTCCAAACTGGCCCCACCCCAGGGGTCACAAGCGTGAACATGGAGAAAAAAGGAAAACTTTAAAATTCTTCTTCTTTGATACCAGAAGGTGTTGAGCTTTGATATTTGGTATAAAGCATCTCCTAGTGGATCTCTGCCAAGTTTATTCATATGATGCCCCTGGGGTCATAATTGTTCCAGCCCCGGGGGTCACAAGTTTAAACATAGGAACTAAAAAGGAAAAATTTTAAATTTTTCTTCTCTGAAACTAAAAGGTGTAGAGCTTTGATATTTGGTATGTAGCATCTACTAGTTGACCTCTAACAAGTTTGTTCATATGATGCCCCAGGGGTCAAAACTGGCCCTGCCCAGGGAGTCACAAGTTCTAAACATAGGAACAAACAAGGAAAACTTTAAAATTCTTCTGAGAGCTTTGATATTTGGTATGTAGTGAACCTGTTATAAGTTTGTTAGCCCTCCCGAGCACATCATGTTCAGTGAGGTCAAAATTGAGTCATAAACTAGGTCACTTTGTTGAGTTAAAGAAATACCTTGTGGGCACTGTAGAGGCCACATTAGTCAGAATGTTTTCCTTAATAAAATCTCACATGAGACTGCATTTTGTGCTTGTCTTGAATATAACTTTGTCATCTCAAGTCATCACCACTTCAAACTTGGTATGCATGTTTATTGCAATATCACTTGGTACTGTGTGCAAGAACAGTAACTCTACCTGCTCGGATTTTGAGTAAATCCACTTTTATATTTATTTTTACAGTATTTCTTACTTGTCCAGAATGGAACTTTGAAGTCTCAAGTCAAATTGACTTGAGACTTGGTGAACATGTTTGTTGTATTGCCTGCCCTTTGAAACTATTATACCTCCTTGACAACTGCCGGTGGGATGGGCATATGTTGCGACAATTTGTAACTCTTGTTTCATTATCATTTGGCCTTGAACTTCAATATTTGGTATTTATCTTCATTGTAGACCTTTACAGCTTAGTACTCAGGTGAGCGATATAGGACCATCATGGTCTTGTTTTTCTTGCTAATGCTGGAACACTGATCTCTCACATATTTTGTTCTTGAAGAAGAAACCATATTAAGTGTGTTAAAAAAGATGAAGTGGAGCAAAAGAAGACATTGAAACTTCTTATACCACTTTGTCTTCAAAAGAGATCTGCTGCATGCACGACAAAGGAAATAGTCTGCAGGAAGTATTGCTTGTATGAAAAGCACCATAACATAAATATGATTTCGTTGCATTTCAGTTTATGTGAAATAGTTGAAATATCATTGCTTTTGTATGCAACCTCCGAGAGATTGGAAGATACAATTCATTTAAAGATAGACCTATATTATCTAGTAGCCTTTCTTTAACCCTTTACCAAACAATCCCTGGTTTTTACGACCGGGAGATGGAAGCCTTTTGAAAACATATTGGGAAAAGAAGAAAATGCTGAAAATCAGTGTTTTCTCCTTTTCCCCCAAAGTTTTCTACCCTGCTGGAAACAAATTTCAATTTCTGAGTTTCGTTTATTTTTTTATCTGCAAGGGCAAGTCTTAAATCTTGTCATTTGCTAAAGAGTTAACAAGCAGGCAGCTTATATTATCTTGTAGCCTTAAACCTTTACCTGTAATGCCAATGTGAGACTCTTCCATTTTAGCAGCAAATAAAGATACGATGTCAAAAATATGGACAAATATCTGATTGAGTGGAAAACATTGTGGGAAAAGGAGAAATTGCTCATTATGAGCAATTTCTCCTTTTTCCACAATGCTTTCAAAAGCTGTCTGTTGTTGATGTCTCAAAATGAGTATCTATGGAGTAAAGGGTTAATGAAATGAGAGGGCCCTGAAATCGCTCACCAAAGTTTATTGACCAAACATGAACCATCTAGCTTCCAAGTGACCTAGTTTTTATCAGACATTACCCATCATCAAACACTTTTGAGATATCAATAAGACAAACATTCTGACCAAGTTTCATGGGTATTGGACTGAAAATGTGGCCTCTACAGCGTACAAAAGGTTTTTCTAAGATTTCACCAACTTCAAGTGACCTAGTTTTGGACCCGACAATTACCCATTATCAAACTCTTTTGAGACATCACCAAAACAAACATTCTGACCAAGTCTGAAGAGTATCAGGCAGAAAATGTAGCCTCTAGAGTGTACACAAGGTTTTTCTAATATTTGACCCATTGATCTAGTTTTTGACTCCACATGACCCATTTTCAAACTCATTCAAGGTATCACCAGGACAAATATTATGAACAAGTTTTAGGAGTATCAGACTGAAAATGTGTCCTCCAGAGCATACAAAAGGTGTTTATAACATTTGACCTATTGACCCAGTTTTTGACCCAACATGACTCATTTTCAAACTCATCCAAGATATTATAAAGCAAACATTCTGACTAATTTATAACAGTGTTGGACTGAAAATGTGGCATCCAGAGCATATACAAGGTTTTTCTAAGATTTGACCTGGTGACCTAGTTTTTAACGCCCAATGACCCATTTTCAAACTCGTCTAATATATCATCAAGGCAAACATTCTGACCAACTTACAAGACTTTTGGACTGAAATTGTGGCCTCTAGGGCATGCACAAGGTTTTTTAAAATTTGACCTAGTGACCTAGTTTTTGACCCCACATGACCCATTTTCAATGTTGTCCGAGATATCATCCAAGCTAACATCCTGACCAATTTTCATGAGTATCCGACTGAAAATGTGGCCTTTTGAGCTTACACAAGGTTTTTCTAAGATTTGACCTAGTGACCTAGTTTTTGACCTGGCATGACCCATTTTCAAACTCGTCCTAGATTTCATTGAGGCAAATATCCTGACCAACTTTCATGAGTATCGGACTGAAAATGTGGCCTCTAAAGCGTACACAAGGTTTTTCTAGGATTTGACCTAGTGACCTACTTTTTGACCCAACATAAACCATTTTCAGACTTGTCCGAGATATCATCAGGACAAACATTCTGACCAACTTTCAAGAGTTTTGGACTGGAAATGAGGCCTCTAGAGCTACAAAAGGTTTTTCTAAGATTTGACCTAGTGACCTAGTTTTTAGACTTTAAGACTTTACATGCCATTTCAATCTCTGACACACAATCCCGACTTCTAATGACCTCCAGTACTCTTTTGAAAACACTGTGGCAAAGGGAGAAATGCTGGCAACCTGCATTTTCTCCTTTTCACACAATGTTTTCTATCCTTTCAGAGACAAATTTCGATTTTTCAGCCTAGCAAAAGTAAGAGTTTTAACATGTGCACAAAACCTGAAGAAATTTTGTCCACTTTTTTTTTATTATACGCCCGTCGAAGATAGGAGGTATTATGGGGTCACCCATGGCGGGCAGGCAGAGTTCCCTTCTTTGTCCGAAACATAACTTTGTCATCTCTGGTCCGATTGACTTGAAACTTGGCAGTTGTGTTTGTTGTAATAATATGGAGTGCAGTGTGAAAGAACCGTAACTTTACCTCGAGCTGTCTGAGTTATTTCCCTTTGATCGTCAATTTTACAGCATTTTCTGCTTGTCTGGAGCTTAACTTTTTCATCTCTGGTCCGATTGACATGAAACTTGCCATTTGTCTTTGTTGCCATAATACGGAGTGCAGTGTGAAAGAACCGTAACTCTACCTCGCCCTGTCTCCGAGCTTTTTCTCATTGATCGTCATTTTAACAGCATTTTCTGCTTGTCCAGAGCACAACTTTTTCAACTCTGGTCTGAATGACTTGAAACTTGGCAATTGTGTTTGTTCTAATAATGCAGAGTGCACTGCAAAACAGCTTGTGTTTCTTTGAGTTATTTCCCTTTGATCTTTATTTTAACAGCATTGTCTGTTTGTCCGCAGCATAACTTTGTCATCTGAAGTCTGATTGACTTGAAACTTGGCAATTGTGTTTGTCGCAATGATACGGAGTGCAGTGCAAAAGAGCCATAACTCTACTACATGCTGTTTTTGAGTAATTTCTCTTTGACATTTTAACAGCATTTTCTGCTTGTTCGGTGCATAACTTTTAGTCATCTCTGGGCCGATTGACTTGAAACTTGGCATTTGTGTTTGCTGCAATGATATGGAGTGCAGTGCAAAAAGAACCGTAACTCTACCTTATGCTGTCTTTGAGTTATTTCCCTTTGATCGTCATTTTCACAGCATTTTCTGCTTGTCCTGAATGTAACTTGTCATTTTCAGTCTAAACATCTTCAAATTTGGTATGCATGATTGTTGAAAAATTATGGAGTGCAGTGCATAAGAATAATAATCTGCTGCACTGGTATTTTCCTCTACCTGCCCTTTATGATTAGTATTTATGTGGTGGTGTGACGGGCATACCTTGCGACAATTTGCCGCTCTTGTTATCTCTGTACTCCGATATGGCCCATCTAAAACTAAATTTGCACTCGAGGACAGTGATCTGTACTAAGAGAAAAATAATGAAACATAAGCAGAATATTCAGTTGACCAGTTTTAATTTAATTAAAAGTTAACACACTACCTTCACCAACATTCTCACATTTATGACTTCTTAACTCTTTCCTAAACAAGCCCTGTTTTTTACATGTCTGCAGTAAAAGTCTTTCGAAAACACTGTGGAAAAGGAGAGACTGCTCGTAATAAGCAATTTCTCCTTTTCCCACAGTGTTTTCTACCCTTTTCGAGAACTTTCTATCATTTTCTCCAAATCTAAAATTGTCGTCTGCAAACTCTTTCGGTTTGGAAGAGTCCAAATTTGTCATTTGGGAAAGGGTTAAAAGAAGAAGGCATTGTGCAAAAAAAAAATTATAAAATGCTTGCAACTAGCATTTTCTCCTTTTGTCTTTTCTAACACTGTTCTCTGCCACCATTTCAAAAAAAAAACACCCCACCATTTGAGCCACATATAAAGTTGTTTGTAGATGCTTTAAATTCAGAATTGTCCAAAATTTTGTCATTTAGTAAAGAGATAAGAAATGTTACCGGGTAGTCTAAAATGTGGTAAAGTATACAGAAAAGGATAAATTTAAGAAGAAAATTTCCCAAACTTATTCACACATAACACATCAAAGACCTCTTTATGAATCTTTTACTCAGCTGGTTCGAATGTGTAGTGGACATTTCGATCAAAGTTTCCCGACGTTTTCAACGAGTTGAAGGTGACATATTCCAGCTTTTTCGTGTTGTATGGGAGCTGTTTGATATACTGAAATTAAAGAAAAGTTCGTTGGTAGAAGCTTTTGCCACACAATTACCTGTTTTAATGACCCTCAGAAAAAAGTCCTAAAAAAAAAAAATGTGGGCAAAGGAGTAAAATGCTGGTAACCACCATTTTCTCCTTTCCCACAATGTTTTCTATTTTTTCAAGGCCACATGTCACTTGAAGCACATTGTGGTCTGATAGACAATGCTTTCAATATTAAAAAGTACCATAGTTTATTGTCTAGCATAGAGTTAACTCTTTACCAAAAGATGAAATTTTCCACCATTTAACCCATATCCACACAATCCCTACTTTTGACACCCCTGAGACAGAAGCCTTTTGAAAACACTGTAGGAAAAGGAGAAAATGCTGGTAACCAGCATTTTCTCCTTTTCCCACAGTGTTTTCTACCCTTCCCAGAACAAATTTCAATTTTTCAGTTACTTTTATTTTGTCGTCTGCAAATGGTTTCAATTTGAACCAGTCTGAAATTTTGTTATGTGGTAATTGGTTAAGGAATGGAGGTATTTGCAGACAACAATTTCATAGTGGCTCAAATGACTCAATTTTCTTCTGATAGGTTATAAAACTTTGTTACCAGCATTTTCTCCTTTTTCCCACACTATTTTAAAATGGCTTCCTACTTCAGGGTCGTTAAAAGTCGTAATTGTGTGGTAATGGGTTGTACTTGTGACGGACCGACTAGATGAAGCTAAATGCAAATTTTGATAGAGCTAGACATTATGGTAACACACGAGAAGATTACTTTAGATTTCCCTGTATAAGCCTATACACCTTTTAACCCATGAAATATGCAAAATTCGACCCCCGGTCCATGATTTGGGAAAATCTTGGCAGAAGAGTTCTAGATGAAACTGAGTACCAAATTTGTTAGCCCTGGGTGTTACAGTTAAGATGATTAAGATGTTTTAAGCTTTTACTACAAAATCCTACATAAAAACTTGTGAACCTCTGAATTGAGCTAAATGTGGCCCTTTTTGAGCCCCGAGCTATTATTTGGATAACCTTAGTTATAGTCCACCAGAAAAAGCTACACATCAAATTTGGTATCCCTGGGCCCTATACTTAGGAACTGGACGATTTTTAAAATTTTCACAATAATAATAAGCCCATGTAAAATTTGTGACACCGAGGACAGGACAAATTTTGACCAAAGGGCTCCAATATGGAAGATTTTGTTACAGGTCCACTAGGCGAAGTTTATTCATGATTGGTAGCCCTAGGCATAAGGGTTTCTGATAAGAAGTTTTTTAAAGATTCTTTCATTTTTCAGTTTTGTTGCCATGGCAACCAGAGGAATTCTTTGAAGAAATCTGGGGCCCACAAAGGCAGGATCATTCCTGTAAAGATTCATAAAAAAATTGGTTGGGTAGTTTCAGAGAAGATGTAAGAAATTTTAGTTACCAATAACTCTTTACCAAAGACAAATTCTTAGACTGGTCCAAATTGAAAGCACTTGCAGACGACATAATAAACGTAACTCAAAAACTGAAATTTGTTTCCACCAGGGTAGAAAACATTGCAGTAAAATGAGAAAATGCTGGTTACCAGCATTTTCTCATTTTACTACAATACTCTCAAAAGGTTTTTATCTCAGGTTCATTAAAACCAGGGATTGTTTGTTAAATGGTTAACACACGCACATAAGAAAGCGGAGATGATAGGATGCACAACCAACATAGGAAACGGACATATGCTCGCTGACCTTCTTAACCCATTACCACACAATCCCTCCTTTAGATGCCCCCGAGAAAGAAGCCTTTAGAAAACATTGTGAGAAAAGGAGAAAATGCTGGTAACCAGCATTTTCTCCTTTTCCCACAATGTTTTCTACCCTTTACAAAACAAATTTCAAATTTTCAGTCACTTTTGTCGTCTGCAAATGTTTTCAATTTGGACAAACTCTAAAATTTTGTCGTTTGGTAATGAGTTAAAAGAAATGGCAGAGCAGGTTATGCAAATAAGCAACTCTAATTTTCTAAAGGCCTTTATACTACAGACTGCAATACAGGGTTTTTGGACCTTGTAAGAAATAGCACAATGAAAGCATAACTTAACTCTTTACCACACAACAAAATTTTAGACTAGCTCACCTGAGCCTTTAGTTCAAATTGAAAGCATTTGCAGACGACAAAATAAAGGTGACTGAAAAATTGAAATTTGTTCTGGGAAGGAAAGAAAATACTGTGGGAAAAGGAGAAAATGCTGGTTACCAGCATTTTCTCCTTTTCCTACAGTTTTTTCAAAAGGCTTCTTTTCCAGGGTCGTCAAAAGTAGGAATTGTGTGGTAATGGGTTAATAAGGATGTTTTTTAAACTATACAGTTTCTGGTAACATTCTGTCAACTTGATATACATTCAACAAAAGAAGAGGGCTATAATAGCCAAGCCCATGATTACCGGTACTCTTCAAAACATCTGTAACTTTGAAAAATTAATGACGAGTTGAAAACAATATATATACTATGAAACTAAAACATCTCATGCAGATGCTATCTTCTGGCTGCAGCAGCTTGATTTTCATTGAGAAATCTAAGTTGAAAAGGGGGCATAACTCTTACATCAACATTTTGATGGTGACCCACCTTTGTTGCAGACATTGATACAGACAATGAAGCAAAGGTTAAACAGTCGAGGTAAAAAGAAAGAGGAAAATATTTTGGCGATACCTTCCCTTTTACAGGTAGTTTTGACTCTCCACTGGATTGATTAACCCTTTACCAAAGGTTTTTACGACCCTAGTTAGAAGCCTTTTGAAAACATTGACTTTGTGGGAAAAGGAGAAAATGCTGGTAAGCAGCGTTTTCTCCTTTTCCCAGAATGTTTTCTAGCCTGGAAAACCTGATTTCTGAATTACGTTTATTTTGTCGTCTGCAAGTGCTTTCAATTTGGACCAGTCTAAAATTTTGTCGTTTGGTAAACGGTTAAAACATTGTAAAGACGAGAGATTTGGAAAAAAAAAACCTTCCACATTTTTGCACCACAATGACCAAGATGTTGACTTGGCTATGACAATGTGTGAATGTTTTCTTTGAAAACAGTCAAGCTGAATATCAAAATGTCTCACATAAGCATGTTTGGCTGGATACTGTAGGGTCCACATTACAAGATACGACCCTCCCACAAAAATAAAGATGATAACTAAAATCATGGTCGTTCTGAAAGAGAAAAGGTCATAATATAACTCCTTTTCATTTTATCACAAGTATAAAACTACTTTCATCTTGCACTACAGAAGACTAAATTTGACAATTAAATAATTTTGCATGAAAGAGAAATTGCTATGCCCAAGCAATTCTCTGTTAACCATCATTTTTTCCACATCTATTTATGTATTAAACTATTAATTCATACTGACTTAGTTTCCCCTGCTCTATATATATATTTGCTGTATTTAACCCTTTCCCAAACTACAAAATTTGGACTCTTCCAAACCGAAAGAGTTTGCAGACGACAATTTTAGATTTTGAGAAAATGGCAGAAAGTTCTCAAAAAGGATAGAAAACACTGTGAGAAAAGGAGAAATTGCTCTTTACGAGCAATTTCTCCTTTTCCCACAGCATTTTCAAAAGACTTTTACTGCAGACAGTAAACCAGGGTTTGTTTGGGAAAGGGTTAAACGCTTCACTGGTATGAACAAGATCCTGATGAATAAGACTCCTGACAACATGGTGAGAAAAGGAGAAAATGCTGGTGACCAGCAATTTCTCTTTTTTCCAGAATGTTTTCTAACCAAGTAAGGACTAATTATTTGTGCAGTTTTTGATCTGTCATTTGCAAAATTTAATCCTAACAATTTTGACCATTTAGACATTAATTAAAGAGTTAAGTTGCAGTGACCCCTATATAAGCCCCTTTCCATATAAAACTGTCATGACTCTGAAGAATAAGGCTTTTGAAAACTGGGGAAAAAAGAAGAAATGCTTGTGACCATTCTTTTCATTTCCTGCTCTCTCTTCCCTTTCAAAGGCAAATTTTACCAACTGAATCATTTTGCCTTTTCATCTGCACAATGCTTTCAAAGTTTCAATACAAGACTGGTCTAAATTTTCGTCAACCAGAACAGAACTAACCCTTTATCACACAATCCCAAGACCTTAAAGAAAAGGCCTTTTAGAAACATTATGGGAAAAGGTGAAAATGCTGGTAACCAGCATTTTCTCCTTTTCCCATAATGTTTCTAACCTTCAAAAAACAAATTTTAATTATTGAATCGTGCTTATCATGTCAAGTGCACATGCTTTGAATTTTGCACTTGTCTAAATTTTGTTGTTTGGTAAAGAGTTAAGCAGACTATTTTCCTGAAAATCTCAACCTGGGTCCATATTCACCAACCATTCTTAACCCTTTCCCAAACAATCCCTGGTTTTTACGGGTCTAGAATAGTAGCCTTTTGAAAACATTGTGGGAAAAGGAGAAAATGCTGGTAACCAGCATTTTCTCCTTTTCCCACAATGTTTCCTACCCTATCAAAGACAGAAATCATCTTTTCAGCAAGAATTGAATTGTCGTCTGCAAATGCTTTCAATTTGGTCTAGTCCAAAAGTTTGTCATTTGGGAAAGAGTTAAAACCATGCTTTGTCTTGTTCTCCAAGATGTTCCAAATTTACAGGTTATACAAGTTCCGATAGGCTAAACCATTTGGTTCAGCCAATCAGATGATGTGTAACTTTCAAAATTGGAAAAAATCTGGAGAATAAGACCAGGAGTAATCTTAAGAATTGCTGGTGAATACAGACCCTGCTGTTGTAATTTTTTTTCTGGTGTGTTTAATGTCATTCTTAAACTTATTGATTGAACTCAATGTTATTCCCCATTTCACTATTATTTCAGCCATACCGTGGCTACATCTTACACTTGTTCATGTATTTTCTGCATATCACCAGTACATGTATTATGCTACCAGCATTTTCTTCTTTCCCCACAATATTTTCAAAAGTCCTCCTCCGGGTCGCTAAAAGTTCACATTGTGTTGTAAAGAGTTAAGCTATCTTCTGTGAACACTTTCAATTAGGCCTGCCCTCCACTACAACCCCGATTGCTTGTCGAAGGGTTGCAGATGAAAAATGGCTAATTTCCAGGAGCTTTCGGGATGAAAATGGGCAGAGCTTGGCAAATGGGGCTCATTCGGCAGTGATACGCGGAACAGTATGCAAACGGTTGCCGAAATCTTACTGAAGTATGTGGATCCAGTACAGAACAAGAGGGCCAAGATGGCCCTGGATCGCTCACCTGAATTTTTGAGAGGACCCTAGCCAATTTTTTTCAAAATCTAATCAGCCATTTCAGAGAAAAAGAATTTTTAAGAATTTCTTCATGTCTGTACAGTGTAAATAGCCCACAGCCATCAGAGCCATGTTTCTTAATGGATCAAAATTTCTCAAGCAATTTTTGAAAAGGGTCAGTCAGCTAAGAAACATTTCTGTGAAATTATATCAAAATCTGACCAGCCCTTTCAGAGAAGAAGAATTTTAAAGAATTTCTTCATGGCCATATACTGCAAGTAGCCCCTATTCACCAGAGCCATGTTTATCGACGGATCAAAATTTAGCGAACATTTTTGAAAAAGGTCATCCAAGGAACATTTCTGTGAAATTATTTCAAAATCTGACCAGCAATTTCTGAGAAGAAGAGTTTTTAAGATTTTCTTCATTTCCATATAGTGCAAGTAGCCCCCATTCACCAGAGCCATGGTTCTTGACGAATCAAAATTTTGCAAACAAGTTTTGAAAAGGGTCATCCAAGGAACATCCCTGTGAAATTATTTCAAAATCTGACTGGCGGTTTTAGAGAAGAAGAATTTTTAAGAATTCCTTTATTTCTGCATAGTGCAAGTATCACCCTTCACCAGAGCCACGTTTCTTGACGGATCAAAATTTCACAGTTTTTGAAAAGGGTCATCCAAGGAACATCTCTGTGAAATTATTTCAAAATCTGACTAGCAATTTCTGAGTTTTTAAGAATTTCTTCACTTCCATATAGTGCAAGTAGCCCGCATTCACCAGAGCCACGTTTTTTGACGGATCAACATTTTTTGAAAAGGGTCATCCAAGGAACATCTCTGTGAAATTATTTCAAAATCTGACCAGTGGTTTTAGAGAAGAAGAATTTTTAAGAATTCCTTAATTTCTGTATAGTGCAAGAAGCCCCCATTCCCCAGAGCCACTTTTCTTGACAGATCAAAATTTCACGAACAGTTTTTGAAAAGGGTTACCCAAGAAACATCTTGGTAAACTTATTTTAAAATCTGACCAGCAGTTTCAGAGAAGAAGATTTTTAAAGAATTACCTAGAAAATTCCATTTGGTTGCCATGGCAACCAGAGTTTTTGACCGAATCAAATTCTGTAAACAAGTTTTAAAGAGGACCTTCCCTGGAACATTCCAGCCATGTTTGGTCTAAATTTGCCCAGTGGCTTAGGAGGAGTTGATGTTTAAAGAATTGTTGACAACGCACGACAGAGGACGGACACCGGGTGATCCTAAGAGCTCCCCTTGAGCACATTGTGCTCAGGTGAGCTAAAAATGCTGATCGGTCCAGGATTGTTGACTGAGCGTTTCCCGATCATGCAGAATGGCTGCAGTTCACTTGCAGAACATACAGAAGTGTTTAAGAATCATGGCTGACATGTTGGCGATGTGAGTGCCAAGGTATATATAGAAGAGTTATCTTTCCTGAACTGCCCGGGGTGACACAGTGAATAAGAAACCTCGCCGAATGCTGCTGGATTATAAGCGATGTGTTTCAGAACGTCCGGAATGATCCCTGAAGGTTCCCCAAAGGGATGCCAATGGTCCTGACGTTTCCCCGAACACAACGATCGGCATCCAAATTTTAAACTTTTAAAATTTGGATCCCGAAGCTGTTTTGATCCCGAATTGGCCTGACACACTAAGAATGTTTCCAGATGGGTTTAAGAAACACCAAGAACAGTTTTCGATCATTGCGAGGATGTGCTGAAGCATCCAGTTCCTGTCTATTTTACGATCGGGAACTTTTCGGGGTCCTAGTGGAGGGCCGGTCTTAAGGAAAGTTTAGAATCTTGTCATCTGTGAGAGATTTAAACTTTAACCACACAATTCTGAGTTTTAGCAAGCCTAAGGAAGAAAGCTACTGAAACAAGAGGGGCATGATGGTCCTGATTCCTGAAGTTGCTCACCTGAGCCTTTAGACTTTTGACTGAACTTGACCCATTTTCAATCTGTTTTTTTTAAGCCTAACATAGCCAGAATTTGAGCTAGTGACCTATTTTTTGACAATGGCACAGGTTTCTTGAAATATCGCAACAAAATTTCTGATCAAAGTTTAAGAGTAGACTGAAATGTAATTCACTAGAAAATGTGATTCACTAGACTTTTTCCAAATATTTGACTTCATTTTTGATTAATGTGACCAAGTTTTTCAACTAATGTGACCCATTTTTTAACTTGTCTTAGACATCATCAAGACAAAAATTCTGTCAAGATTCTGACAAGGTTATATGAATATTGGACTGAAAATGTGGCCTTTAGAGCCTACAACAGGTTGTTCGGAGATTCAAGCCACTGACTAAGTTTTTCAGCCAACATGACACATTTTCAAACTTGACCGAGATAATATTCTAAGATATTTCTAAGATGTGATCAAGTGACCTAGTTTTGCTTCTGACACGATCCATTTTCAAGCATGTCAGAGGTATCAACCAGAAAAACACTCTGACCCAGTTTCATGAGTACTGGACTAAAATGTGGCTTCTGGAACATACACAAGGTGAAAGTTGACAAGGCATAACATACAACAGATGAAGGACACAGCATGATCACAAAAGCGCTTTGTGCTTAGGTGAGCTAAAATTTGTGGGTAGAGGAAAAAATGTTGGTCACCAACCAGTTGTTTCTCCTTTTCCCACAATATTTTCTGTCCTTTGAGAGACAAACCTCATCAACTTGCCCCATATTTGACTGGTAGTCTGCAAAATGCTTTCAATTTGGACAACTCCAACAGTTATAAATTTGTTTGATGTAGAGTTCAAATGAAAATGCCAGGAATTCCAGACAATAAGGTAAACATGTGCTTAAGCTTACAATGAATATCTATTCTTCCTTGCATACAAAGGATCACATCTGTCTTCAGAGTAAATGCTGTATTTAAGATCCATCTGAAAAAAAAAAGCAATGACAAGAATCATTATTCAATCCGAATTTGACCAACATTTTCTGCTTTTTCCACCATGTTTACTGACCTATAAAGTGAACTGCAGTTTCATGTACATACAATACTTTATAGATCTATATCGATATTGTATCTAACATCAACAGATGTGGAATTTGATTGTCGGAAAGAAAGTATCAGGAAAAAAAGAATCCAGAAAACAAGAGGGCCATGATGGCCCTGAATTCGCTCACCTGAGTATATTGACCAAACATGAACCGTCTAGTTTCCCAGTGACCTAGTTTTTTATCAGACATTACCCATCATCAAACACTTTTGAGATATCAATAAGACAAGCATTCTGACCAAGTTTCATGAGTATTGGACTGAAAATGTGGCCTCTACAGTGTACAAAAGGTTTTCTAAGATTTCACTAAGTGACCTAGTTTTGGACCCGACAATTACCCATTATCAAACTCTTTTGAGACATCACCAAAACAAACATTCTAACCAAGTCTGAAGAGTATCAGGCAGAAAATGTAGCCTCTAGAGTATACACAAGGTTTTTCTAATACTTAACCCATTGACCTAGATTTTGACTCCACATGACCCATTTTCAAACTCATTCAAGGTACCACCAGGACAAATATTATGAACAAGTTTTAGGAGTATCAGACTGAAAATGTGTCCTTCAGAGCATACAAAAGGTGTTTATAACATTTAACCTATTGACCCAGTTTTTGACCCAACATGATCCATTTTCAAACTCATCCAAGATATTATAAAGGCAAACAGTCTGACAAATTTTCAAGAGTTTTGGACTGAAAATGTGGCCTCTAGAACATACACAAGGTTTTTTTAAGATTTGACCTTGTGACCTAGTTTTTGAACCCACATGACCCATTTTCGAACTTGTCTGAGATATGATCAAGACAAACATTCAGACCAATTTTCAAGAGTTTTGGACTGAAAATATGGATTCTAGAGCGTACACAAGGTTTTCTAAAATTTGACCTGATGACCTAGTTTATGACCAGACATGACCCATTTTCAAATTCGTTCAAGATATCATCCAGGCAAACATCCTGACCAACTTTCATGAGTATCAGACTGAAAATGTGGCCTCTAGAGCATACACAAGGTTTTTCTAAGATTTGACCTAGTGACCTAGTTTTTCACCTGACATGACCATTTTCAAACTTATCCGAGATATCATCAAGACAAACATTCTGAAGAACTTCCAAGAGTTTTTGACTGAAAATGTGGCCTCTAGTGCGTACACAAGGTTTTTCTAAGATTTGACCTGGTGACCTAGTTTTTGACCTGACATGACCATTTTCAAACCTATCCAAGATATCATCAAGACAAAGAATCTGAAGAACTTCCAAGACCTTTGGACTGAAAATGTGGCCTCTAGAGCGTACACAAGGTTTTTCTAAAATTTGACCTAGTGACCTAGTTTTTGACCCCATATGACCCATTTTCAAACTTATCCGAGATATCATCCAGACAAACATCCTGACCAACTTTCATGAGTATTCGACTGAAAATGTGGCCTCTAGAGCGTACACAAGGTTTTTCTAACATTTGACCTAGTGACCTAGTTTTTGACCCGACATGACCCATTTTCAAACTGGTCTGAGATTTCATCGAGGCAAACATCCTGACCAACTTTCATGAGTATCGGATCGAAAATGTGGCCTCCAGAGCATACAAAAGGTAAAAAGTTGACGACATACGACGGAAGACGAACGATCACAATAGCTCACCATGAGCACTTCGTGCTCAGGTAAGCTAAAAAGAAACACTTTCCAAAAAGGAGACTAATTTTATAAGTTTTTCTTTTTTCAATAACCATTTATTTGATAGGTCATATTAACTTTGTCTGTGATACTTGTACATTTTTTTTTACATTTTATGGCCTTAGATTGGGAAGAAATGTGCAAACACTTGTGTTTGTTTGTTGATACCTACAAGGGTTGGGAATAACGTGCAAATTGCTGTGTGTAATTGTAACATTATGGGTTAAAACTCAGATACCAAGAACTCTAGACTGACTGAGGAGGCGTGGTTTTCAAGAATCTAATTTTCTCAGATTTTGGCTATTGATGCCTTATTTGCCTGGCTGGCAATATGAATACTGATAATGGTAGTGGGAGTGTTTTGGCTTCCTATATATGGGGTGTGAGATGCATGATCAAGGGGGAGAGATGTGAGGACAGAGAGTAAACTAGAGCTATCACTCATCGTGATCATACCCCCCCACCAGCTCCTTGCCACCAAACAGGTCTTTGTCACTGAATGCAGAATGGTTGAGTTCAAAAGTAAGAACTGAACAAGAGCGGCAAACGCCTGTCTTACCCCAAGTTGTTAAGCTGGGGCATGCACCAAATAAAATTCAAGTATGAAAAACGACAAAGGGCAATAACTCAAAAATTAAGCAAGCAAGAGTTATGATTCCTGTGCACTGCACTCCCCCTTGATGAGATCTATCCATCCATGAAATTTCATAACCCTAGCTAGTATAGTTTTTGAGATATTCACAGACCAAATTCAAGTATTAAAAACAACAAAGGGCAATAACTCAAAAATTAAGCGAGCAGGAGTTATGATTCCTGTGCACTGCACTCCCCCTTGGTAAGATCTATCCAGCCATGAAATTTCATAACCCTAGCTAGTATAGTTTTGGAGATATGCTCCAGACCAAATTCAAGAATTAAAAAATGGCAAAGGGCAATTAACTCAAAAATAAAGCGAGCAACAGTTATGATTCCTGTGCACTGCACTCCCCCTTGGTGAGATCTATCAACCCATGAAATTCCATAACCCTAGCTAGTATAGTTTTGGAGATATGCTCCGGACAAAATTCAAGTATAAAAAAACAACAAAGGGCAATAACTCAAAAATTAAGTAAGCAAGAGTTATGATTCCTGTGCACTGCACTCCCCCTCGATGAGATCTAGCCACCCATGCAATTTCATAATCCTAGCTAGTATAGTTTTGGAGATATGCTCCGGACAAAATTCAAGTATGAAAAAGAAATTTGTCCAGAATCATCAAAGGGCCATAACTCCATGAAATTTAAATAAACCAAAACCAAAATAGGATATGCACATCTCTGCTTGATACTGAGTCTATTTGTGTAGTTTGAACCAAATCTGTCCAATAGTTGATGAGAAAAAGAGCGGACAAGAAATTTCATGAAAGGGCCATAACTCAATGAAAAATCAATGAACATAACCATAACTCCTATATACCCCCCAAACAGAGTTTTGGGGGGTATAATTAGGATCTCTGTAGAAAGAAGGTTAAGATTGGCACAGAATGTCTTACCATCTAAATGAAGTGATAAGATCTGGAATGAGAGAACAGTTAGTTTTAATAACTATGAAGAGTTTTACTGGGTAACTGATTCATGTTTGAATATCATGTTTGAGTAGTTAGCCTGTGTCGTAATTAATAAATACTTAGGGTAGCAGACTTGTGTTTATGTTATATTTGACAAACTAAAATCCACAATGATATCAAGACATTAGACACATTATGTTACATATTTATTTGTTTTTATAATTTGCCACCTGTATAATCCTAATTAAGGTGTAATTATCACTTTGATGAAACCACTGCCAAATTATTAAGAATATGTTGTCTTTAATCCTGTCTTTAATCTCCATTGAATTTCATATCTGATTGATCTTTAACTTTTATTTTACTTGCATTATTCACAGTTTGTGAGTTTTTTAAATTATCTTTTTAACATACCCAAGCTTTAAATTTTACAAAATAAACCAAAGTTTTCAGGTCCTGGTGTAGATGTACCCGGTACATGTATTTGAAACAAGAGGGCAAAGATGGCCCTGGATAGCTCAACTGAATTTCTGAGAGAACCATAGCCATTTCTTTCAAAATGTAATCAGCCCTTTCAGGAAAGAAGAATTTTTTAAGAATTTCTTCATGTCTGTATAGTGAAAATAGTCCACAGTCATCATAGATGTTTCTTGATGGATCAAAATTTCTAGAGCAATTCTCGAAAAGGGTTAGCTAAGAAACATTTCTGAGAAATTATTTCTAAATCTGATCAGCCGTTTCAGAGAAGAAGAATTTCTTCATGGCAAATAGTGCAAGTAGCTTCCATTCACCAGAGCCATGTTTCTAGACAAATCAGCATTTTGCAAACAATTTTTGAAAAGGGTTACCAAAGGAACATTTCGGTGAGATTATTTCAAAATCTGATCAGCCGTTTCAGATAAGAAAAATTTTAAAGAATTTCCTCATGGCCATATAGTGCAAGAAGCCCCCATTCACCACAGCCATGTTTCTTGATGGATCAAAATTTCACAAACAGTTTTTAACAAGAGGGCCATTGGCCCTGGAATGCTCACCTTAGGCTATAGCTTATGGGTAAAATTCAATTCTTTGAGCAACTTTGGTAAAGTTTCACCCAAGGAAGATCCCTGCCATGTTTCATCAAGATTGGCCCAGTGGGTTGGGAGAAGATATTTAACTCATTACCAAACGACAACATTTTAGGCTTGTCCAAATCGAAAGCATTTGCAGACAACAAAATTAAAAGTGCCTGAAAATTTGAAATTTGTTTTGTGAACGGTGGAAAACATTGTGGGAAAAG
Organism: Tridacna crocea; assembly: GCA_943736015.1. Lineage (NCBI taxonomy): Eukaryota > Metazoa > Mollusca > Bivalvia > Cardiida > Cardiidae > Tridacna > Tridacna crocea. The sequence goes on from OX031060.1 coordinate 26,175,696, forward strand.
GAGAAAATGCTGGTTACCAGCATTTTCTCCTTTTCCCACAATGTTTTGTAAGGGTTCTTTCTCAGGGGCGTCAAAAGTAGGGGTTGTGTGGTAATGGGTTAAAGAAATTGTTGACAGGCGACAGACGCCGGATATAGGGCAATCAAATATCAAAGCTCTACACCTTCCAGTTTCAAAGAAGAATTTTACATTTTCCTTCTTTGTCCTATGTTCAAACTTGTGGTCCCCGGGGCTTGGTCAGTTTTAAGCAAAGCAGCATCCTTGGAACAAACTTGGTAGAGGTCCACTCAAAGATGCTACATACCAAATATCAAAGCTCTACACCTTTCCATCTAAGAGAAAAAGAAATTTAAAATTTTCCTTCTTTGTCCGTATGTTCCAACCTGTGACCTCCGGGGCATGGCCAGTTTTGACGTTAGGGACATCATATGGCCAAACTTGGTAGAGCTCCACTAGACGATTCTGCATACCAAATATCAAAGCTCTGCACCTTCAAGTTTCCTTCTTTGTTGCTACGTTCGAACCTGTGATCCCCGGGGCAGGGCCAGTTTTGACTCCAAGGACATAATATGAACAAATTTGGTAGAGGTCCACTTGGAATTGCTACATGCCAAATATCATAGCTCTATGCCTTCTAGTTTTAGAGAAGAAGAATTTTAGAATTTTCTTTCTTTGTTCCTATGTTCGAACTTGTGACCCCCGGCCGGGGTGCGGCCATTTTGACCCCACAGGCATGATTGACTTGGTAGAGGTCCACTAGGAGATGTCACATACCAAATACCAAAACTCTACGCCATCTAGTTTCAGAGGAGAAGAATTTTAAAGTTTTCCTTCTTTGTTCCTATGCTCAAACTAGTGACCCCCGGGGTGGGGCCAGTTTTGACCCCAGGGGCATCATATGAACAAACTTGGTAGAGGTCCACTAGGAGATGCCACATACTAAATATCAAAGCTCTACGCCTTCAAGTTTCAGAGGAGAAGATTTTTAAAGTTTTCCTTCTTTGTTCCTATGCTCAAACTTGTGATCCCTGGGGTGGGGCCAGTTTTGACCCCAGGGGCATAATTTGAACAAACTTAGTAGAGGTTCACTAGGAGATGCTACATAACAAATATCAAAGCTCTATGCCTTCAAGTTTCAAAGGAGAAGATTTTTAAGTGTTCATTTTTTGTTCCTATGCTAAAACTTGTTATCCCCCAAAGTGGGACCAGTTTTGACCCTAGGGGCATAATTTAAACAACCTTGGTAGAGGTCCATTAGGAGTTGCTACATACCAAATATCAAAGCTCTGCGTCTTCTAGTTTCAGAGAAGAAGATTTTCAGAGACTTCATTTTTTTTTCTTTTTGTTGCCATGGCAACCAGAGTTATGGGTGGAATTAAATTCTTTGAACAATTTTGGTAGAGCTTCACCCAAGGAACATTCCTGCCAAGTGTCATGAAGATTGGCCCAGTGGTTTAGGAGGAAAAGATGTTTAACCCTTTCCAAAACAATCACTGGTTTTTACGACCATGAGATGGAAGCCTTTAGAAAACATTGTGGGAAAAGGAGAAAATGCTGGTTACCAGCATTTTCTCCTTTTCCTACAATGTTTTCTACCCTACTTGAAACGAATGTCAATTTTTGAGTTACGTTTATAATGTCGTCTGCAAGTGCTTTCAATTTGGACCAGTCTAAAATTTTGTTGTTTGGTAAAGAGTTAAAGAAATTGTTGACAGAAGACAGACAATGGATGACAGGTGCCGGACATAGGGCGATCAGGATAGCTCACCTTTAGCACTTTGTGCTAAGGTGAGTTGAAAAGGGTCATCCAAGGAACATTTCTGTGAAATTATTTCAAAATCTGACCAACGGTTTCAGAGAAGAATTTTTACGAATTTCTTCATTTCCCTCTAGTGCAAGTAGCCCCCATTCACCAGAGCTGTGTTTCTTGACGGATCAAAATTTTCATGAACACTTTTTGGAAAGGGTCATTCAAGGAACATCTCTGTGAAATTATTTCAAATTCTGACCAGCCGTTTCAGAGAAGAAAACTTTTTAAGAATTTCCTAATTTCCATATAGTGCAAGTAGCCCCCATTCACCAGAGCCACATCTTTTGACCGATCAAAATTTTAAGAACACTTTTTGAAAAAGGTCACCCAAGGAACAATCCCGTGAAATTATTTCAAAATCTGACCAGCGGTTTCAGAGAAGAAGAATTTTTAAGAATTCCTTCATTTCTATATGGTGCAAGAAGCCCCCATTCACCAGAGCCACATTTTTTGAATGATCAAAATTTTACGAACAATTTTTAAAAGGGTCACCCAAGGAACATATCTGTGAAATTATTGCGATTTCAGAGGAGAAGATTTTTAAAGAATTCCATAGAAAATTCAATTTGGTTGCCATAGCAACCAGAGTTTTTGATAGAATCAAATTCTGTGAACAGTTTTGAAAGAGGACCTCCAAAGGAACATTTCAGCCAAGTTTGGTCCAAATCGGCCAAGCGGTTTAGGAGGAGTTGATGTTTAAAGAAGTGTTGATGACGCACGACGGACATGGGTGATCCTAAAAGCTCCCCTTAAAGGTGGGTATTTATAATTTTCACATCACACCAAATAAGAAAATATATATATCATTGAAATTTACATGAAAAAACAATACAAATCATCAATAATTAAGAATCATAAAATTACAAAAGAAATATTTTTTGATGGTATTCCCTTAAAAGGCTACGTAGCCTCTTAAGCTATTTTAGATTTCACGCCAAAAATCAATAAAGCATTGTGGGAATGCCAAGTGACTGGCACATGACTAATAATGCTTAAATTCCATTACATAAACAAACATGTAATAATCATTTTCCATAATGCCTGCTTCCGACGGATGTTTGAAACTTTTTCTGTGTTTTCCTGTATTTAAACGAGAGGATTGATAATCTAAAAATAGAACGTGTCTCCCGTTGGTGTCAACCTGGTCCGTAATAAATCTCTAACTTCTGGTGTTGTCGTATGGTTTTCGACTACTAGGGTTTCATGAATGCAAATTAAAAGGCTATGGGAGTATAAGGTTGATTTTTTTGCATTTTTGTAAATGAATGAATGAATAGTGTTTTATGGCCAGTCGACAACTTAGGTCATATTGGGCGCACTTACTTAGTAAACAATAATGCAAGGTGAAAATAACATATGTGCAACAACATAAGACAAACATGATAAATGAGGAATGGATGAAACACAAAATGATGCCCCTTTTGTCGCCTTTTACGACATGCATGCTGTCACTTTTGTTCCACCAGATGAAATGGCAGATGTGACAATCACGGGACTGCAGTGGTTTATTCTTATACCCCCGATTAAACCACACGTGGTCCCACAGGCCAAGCATTTTTGTAAAATTTTCATCCCAAAATCTGAAGGGCCACCTTTAAGCACGTTGTGCTCAGGTGAGCTAAAAAGTAAATGAAAGAGAGAAAATGTTTTTCACCATACCAGATAAAATGCTGATGTCTCCTTTTCCCACAATTGTTTTTCCTTCCCAAAACAATTTCTCCTGTTTCCACAACTTTAACATTAAAATAGGATTTGACATTAATATGCATGAAAAATATTATAGTGCAAACATTTTATAAACCTGTGAAAGCATTGTTTCAAATTATTCAAATCTTTTAGTGTGCTAAAATGCCATAAATTAATTACATGAAGTATCAGATTCATAAATAAATGATTTAAAAAAAAAATATATTGATAAAAGTATCACAACTTTGACAGAAACTGTTTCTTTTTTTCCTGATACTCTCTTTCCTAGCAAAAATTGATTCTTTTTTCCAATAGTTTTTTTCCCGATACTTTTTTTTCCCGATTACCGTGAAATTTAGACAAGGCCAGCCGGGCGACATGTTGGCCGATTGAAAATGGTGGCCAGTTTTCTAGATCTAAGTTAATTTTTAATTTTTTTATTCAAATATCACAAGAGAAGACAAATTTTTTTCTGAGCATATTTATTTTATGGATATAGATCAGACACATCAACCTTGTAAAACAACTACTTTAGAAAAACATGAACTCCCTGAATTGACATAATACTATGTCGTCCCGGTATTTCGGTGGACAAAGGGTTGAACATCTATTATGGAAGATGTCAATATAGTATGTTGTCATTTTGTTTTAACTTAAGCACCTTATATAAACATAACTTGTGTAGAAAAAAAAACACAAACAAGAGGGCCAAGATGGCCCTGGATCACTCACCTGAATTTTTGAGAGGACCATAGCCAATTTTTTTCTATTTTGAGGTATTGAAACACTGGAAACCAATTCCTTATTTTGCCAAGCAATTTTCAAAAGCTCACATGTAAAAGTCCTTTCAAAATCTGACCAGCAGTTTCAGAAAAGAAGAATTTCTAGGGGTATCTTATTTTCCGTATAGTGCAAGTAGCCCCCATTCGCCAGAGCCATTTTTCTTGACCTATCACAATTTCTTGAACATTTTTGAAAGGGGTCATTCAAGGAACATTTCTGTGAAAATGTTTTAAAATCTGACTAGCCATTTCAGAGAAGAATAATTTTCAAGAATTGCTTCATTTCCCTATAGTGCAAGTAGCCCCCATTCACCAGAGCCATGTTTCTTGACAGATCAAAATTTCACGAACAATTTTTGACAAGAGGAACAAGATGTGGCCAATTTTGACCCCGAGGACATCATATGAACAGTCTTGGTAGAGGTCCACTAGGAAATGCTACATACCAAATATCAAAGCTCTGCACTACCTAGTTTCAGAGAAGAAGAATCTCAAAGCTGTCTTTCTTTGTTCCTATGATTCAAACTTGTGACCCCTGGGTCAGGGCCAGTTTTGACCCCAGGGGCATCATTTGTACAATCATGGTAGAGGTCTACTAGGAGATGCTACATACCAAATATCAAAGCTCTGCGCCTTCTAGTTTGGGAGAAGAAGATTTTCAAAGATTTTGCTATTTTTCTTTTCCTTTTGGTTGCCATGGCAACTAGAACTATGGCTGGAATTCAATCTCATCATATGAACAATCTTGGCAGAGGTCCACTAGGAGATGCTATATACCAAATATCAAAGCTCTGCACTTTCTAATTTCAGAGAAGAAGATTTTTAAAGTTTTTCTTCTTTGTTCCTAAGTTTCAAACTTGTGACCCCCGGGGCGGGCCAGTTTTGACCCCAGGGGCATCATATGAACAATCTTGGAAGATGTCCACTAGGAGATGCTTCACACCAAATATCAAAGCTCTGTGCCTTCTACTTTCCAAGAAGAAGATTTTTAAAGTTTTCCTTCTTTGTTCCTAATTTCAAACTTGTGACCCCCGGGCGGGGCCAGTTTTGACCCCAGGGGCATCATATGAACAATCTTGGTAGAGGTCCATTTGGAAATGCTACATACCAAATATCAAAACTCTGTACTTTCTAGTTTCAGAGAAGAATAATTTTAAAGTTTTCCGTCTTTGTTCCTATGTTTCAAACTTTTGACCCCCGGGCCAGGGCCAGTTTTGACCCCAGGGGCATCATATGAACAATCTTGGTATCTTAGAGGTCTACTAGGAGATGCTACATACCAAATATGAAAGCTCTGCGCCTTCTAGTTTTGAAGGAGAAGATTTTCAAAGATTTTGCTTTTTTTTTTTTCCTTCTGGTTGCCATGGCAACTAGAACTATGGCTGGAATTCAATCTCTTGAACAACTTTGGTAGAGCTTCACCCAAGGAACATCCCTGCCAAGTTTTATTGAGATTGGCCCATTGGTTTAGGAGGAGAAGATGTTTAACCCTTTACCACACAGCAGAATTTTAAACCTATCCAACTCAAAAGCATATACAGAGAATAATTTCTCTGATAGAGAAGAAAACTTTGCGGGAAAAGAAGAAAATGCTGGTTACCAGCATTTTCTCCTTTTCCCACAAAGTTTTCAAAAGGCCTCTCCCTCAGGGTCGTTAAAAGTCGTCATTGTGAAGGGTTAAAAGAAATTGTGGACGACTGACAGCAGACATTGGGTGATCAGAAAAGCTCACCATGAGCACTTTGTGCTCAGGTGAGCTAAAAATGTACAAGTATTACATTTTTATTTAGAAAGTCAATATAACCTATCAAACAAATGATTATAAAAAAATAACTTATAAAATTCGTCTCCTTTTTTTGAAACTGATTCTTTTTTTTTTGCGGATCCTTTTTTTCCCGATACTTTTCATCCTGATTCTTTTTTCCTGATACTTTCTTTCCTACAATCGCAAGAAACAGGATTGTTCAAGTATACAGAAATGCAGCTACTGTAGCTACTTACAAACTCTCCAAAATCACGCTTATGCACGTAGTCATCCCAGTGATAACTTGGATCTCGCTGTTCTGTTGAGAATTCTCCAGGTTCAGGATAATCTCCATATGGGCTCGCAGGGGTGCGATAGAGTTCTGGTGGTATATTGTACTTCTTGGCTACTTCCTCAAGCTGTGAAGGTGTTTCAACAACTTCAGTACTTGGCATATAATCTTTGTTCCATGCTGTGAAAACCAGAGATAGAGATTGCATAACTTTTTATCATGTTCCATAAAGAAAGCTTTTTCTAACGTTGTGAGAAAGGGGGAAAATACTGGTAACACACTGATTCCCACAATGTTTTCTACAATTGAAAACAAAAACCATCTTTTGAGCAACAGTAACTTTGTACGCTGCAGATGCTTTCAAGTGGTCAAGTTTCACATTTTGATACATTAATTCTGACACTGATTAATGTCAGTTTTCAATGACATAAATTAACTGCATAATCTACAAACAATCCATGGTTTGTATGACCCCGAGATAGAAGCCTTTTGAAAACATACTGGGAAAAGGATAAAATACTGGCAACAAGCATTTTCGCCTTTTCCCACAATATTCATTACCCTGCTGGAAACATATTTCTATTTTTGAAATGCTTAAATGCAAATGATATTTCTTCTGGCCTGAAAAATAGTGCTGGTCCTAGGTCAACTGAAACAGGAAACAATCCTGTTATCCTTGAAAGAAGTGGAATTAGACTTGGTAAAGAAGTATTTCACTGGCGATGCATGGAAGTCACTGCAGCAGACTATCAATATCGGAACAAAACAAGAATGGACATGTAATGTGTGCACAGACGAGCTGGAAACGTGTTCTGTTAGTTGTGATAGATGTATGCCGTGGTATCATTTTCATTGTGCTAGTATCTGTGCTAAGCTGAGGACCAAATACTGGTTCTGTCAACCATGTCATGCCGAGTCTGATTCTTATGTGATTATAAATGTGGAATAAGAACTTAAAATTGCTACATGTACCATCGTTAACATTACCAAGTTCTGTGGGCTGAAGTTAGCCCAAAGATTTGTCATGTACCTAAATTTAACTACAAGTATTCAGCAAACAATCACAAGTTTTCGAAAGTAGGATTATGAACTCATTGAGGGAAAAGGAGAAATTGCCTATAACCGGCATTTTCTCCTTTTCCTACAGTGATTTCTACCATGTCAAAAACATGTTGCAGTGTCTAAGTCACCTTTACTATGTTGTCTGCAAATCCTTTCAGTTAAGATCAGTCTACAGATTTATCCTTGATTAAAGAATTAAATCTTTAACAAAAGACAAAATTGTACTGTGGTCTAGTTTGAAAGCTTTTGAAAGCATAACATGAAATTTGCCTTTCATAGGGTTGATAACATTAAAGGAAAGTGAAAAAACGCTGGTTACCGGCATTTTTTCATTTTCTTCATTATGTTCAACAGTCTTTTTCCATATGGTCATTAGAAAAAAGAAGCATTCGTGTTATGCTGTGAATAAACAAAACATTACACTACTATATACATGTATATATGTAAATTTTCCACCAGGTCCAGCACAGGTACTGTGCAGCTGACCATTTCATTTGTTTCGCACTTTATAATTTGCTTATGTTGCTCAAAATGTAAATTAAAAACAAGAGGACCATGATGGTCCTATATCGCTCACCTGAGTACCAAGCTGTAAAATCAAACTTGTGAGCCCTGGGCAGGGCCAGTTTTGACCCCAGGGACATCCTAAGAAAAAACTTGGTACTGGTCAACTAGGAGATGCTACTTACAAAATATCAAAGCTCTACACCTTCTAGTTTCAAACAAGAGGGCCAAGATGGCCCTGGATCGCTCACCTGAATTTTTTAGATGACCATAGCCTATTTTTTTTTGAGGTATTGAAACATTGGAACCAAATTTATAATTTTGCAAAGCAATTTTCAAAAGGTAACCTGTAAAATTAATTTCGAAATCTGACCATCAGTTTCAAAATGAAGAATTTTTAAGAATTCTTCATTTCTGTATAAGAGCAAGTATCCCCCATCCACGAGAGCCATGTTTCTTGATGGATCAAAATTTACGAACAAGTTTTGAAAACGGTCACCCAAGGAACATTTCGGATTCTTTTAAAATCTGACCAGGGGTTTCAGAGAAAGAGAATTTTCAAGAATTTCATCATGTCCATATAGTGCAAGTAGCCCCCATTCACAAGAGCAAGGATCACCCAAGGAACATCTCTGTCAAATTATTTTAAAATCTGACTAGGGGTTTCAGAGAAGAAGAATTTTAAAGAATTTCTTCATTTCCATATAGTGCAAGTAGCCCCCATTCACCAGAGCCATGTTTCTTCACGGATCAAAATTTTGTGAACAATTTTTGAAAAGGGTCACCCAAGGATCATCTCTGTGAAATCATTTCAAAGTCTGTCCAGCCGTTTCAGAGAAGAAGAATTTTTAAAAATTTCTTCATTTCCCTATAGTACAAGTAGCCCCCATTCACCAGAGCCATGTTTCTTGACCAATCAAAACACTTTTTGAAAAGGGTCACCCAAGGAACATCCCTGTGAAATTATTTCAAAATCTGACCAGCGGTTTCAGAGAAGAAATTTTTTTAAGAATTTCCTCATTTCCCTACAGTGCAAGTAGCCCCCATTCACCAGAGCCATGTTTCTTGACCAATCAAAATTTCTCAAACACTTTTTTAAAAAGGTCACCCAAGGAACATCTCTGTGAAATTATTTCAAAATCTGTCCAGCCGTTTCAGAGAAGAAGATTTTTAAAGAATTCCATCATTTCTGTATAGTGCAAGTAGCCCCCATTCACCAGAGCCATGTTTCTTGACCAATCAAAATTTCGCGAACAATTTTCGAAAAGGGTCACCCAAGGAACAACTCTGTGAAATTATTTCAAAATCTGACCAGCGGTTTCAGAGAAGAAGATTTTTTAAGAATTCCTTCATTTCTGTATAGTGCAGGTAGTCCCCATTCACCAGAGCCACAATTTTTGACGGATCAAAATTTCACGAACAGTTTTTGAAGAGGGTCACCCAAGGAACATATCTGTGAAATTATTTCAAAATCCAACCAGCGGTTTCAGAGGAGAAGATTTTTAAAGAATTTGCTAAAAAATTCCATTTGGTTGCCATGGCAACCAGAGTTTTTGACAGAATCAAATTCTGTGAACAATTTTTAAAGAGGACCTCCCAAGGAACATTCCTGCCAAGTTTGGTCCAAATTGGCCCAGTGCTTTAGGAGGAGTTGATGTTTAAAGAATTGTTGACGACGCAAGACGGACGACGCACGACAGACGATGCACGACGGACTTCCGGTGACCCTAAAAGCTCCCCTTGAGCATGTTGTGCTCAGGTGAGCTAAAAAGTAGAATTTTAAAGTTTTCCTTCTTTGTTCCTATGTTTCCAACTAGTGACCCCTGGGGCAGAGCAAGTTGTGACCCCAGGGGCATAGTATGAAGAAAGTTTGCAGGGACATCATATTAACAATCTTGGCAGAGGTCCACTAGGAGATGCTACATACCAAATATCAAAGCTCTGCACTTTCTAATTTCGGAGAAGAAGATTTCTAAAGTTTTCCGTCTTTGTTCCTAAATTTCAAACTTGTGGACCCAAGGAGGGACCAGTTTTGACCCCAGGGGCATCATATGAACAATCTTGGTAGAGGTCAACTAGCAGATGCTACATACCAAATATCAAAGCTCTGCACTGCCTAGTTTCAGAGAAGAAGATTTTTAAAGTTTTCCTTCTTTGTTCCTATGTTTCAAACTTGTGACCCTGGGGTGGGGTCACCCATCGGGCATCATATGAACAATCTTGGTAGAGGTCCACTAGGAGATGCTACATACCAAATATCAAAGCTCTACGCCTTCTAGTTTCAGAGAAGAAGATTTTTAAAGTTTTCCTTCTTTGTTCCTATGTTTCAAACTTGTGACCCCCGGGGCGGGGCAAGTTTTGACCCAAGGGGCAATGTCGGGAACGCCTTAAGTCGTGCGACGTCATGGCGCCATTGCGCCAATACGTTGCACGTCATTACGTAATGTCCTGCGTGATGTTATTGTTTGGAAAAACAAGATTTGAAATATGGTAGTAAAGCAGTTAACCGGCAAGACGCTGAATTCGTTTTCATCTCCATTTTTTGGTGCCGTGACCAGGATAGAAATGCAGCTCAACAAACTTCTAACACAAAACGAAGCACAACATCGCATTATTGCGATAAGTTTAGAGAAAATAGAAGATGAAGACTTGTCGAACTCCAGCCGAAGAAAACTTTTGCAGATATTAGAGGATAAACTCGAGGCAGTTAGAATTCTCAATGAGAAGATTGCAAATCATGCCCATGTCGAAGATTTAGTAACAGAGTTAGTCAATAGTGAGCAGTACATTATCGATCTGGAGCTAAAGCTCGACATCATCAGAGAGAAAGGTTCGAATTGTAACGAGAATCAAAACAGCCGAGAGGACCGAACACGTACACTGGACTGTTCTACACCACAATCATCACAGGTGAGCTTAGACAGCAGCGCTTCCTATCACAAACTACCAAAACTAACTTTACCTCACTTCACTGGAAATATTACCGAGTGGCAGTCATTTTGGGATTGCTTTGAGTCCTCCGTCCATTTGAACACTGCTCTATCCGAGGTCCAGAAATTTAGCTACTTACGCTCGTTATTGCACGATGAAGCTGCGTCCTGTATTGCCGGATTTCAACTGACACACGCAAATTACAGAAAAGCTGTAGATTTGGTCAGCCTCACAAGATCATCAATATCAATGTTTTAATGACAAACTAGAAACATTGATTTGAGGTTTGGAATCCCTTGGACAGTGCCAAGAATCATACGGTGATCTCTTAGTTCCAATTATACGCGAGAAACTTCCGAACAACTTGAAACGCAACATGGCTCGAGATCATGGCAATAGACAATGGAAACTAAACGAACTTCGAGCCGCAATCCAGAAGGAAGTAAATATTTTGCAGAAAGGAGAGACTACTGAGGCAATGGAGGTGCATTTTCCCACTTAGTCATCTTTTATGGGAAGCAGAAATTCGCCATAGAAGCAGAAGAAAAAAACTAGACCTACAGTAGACCAAGCAAAATCATTCGGCCAGAAAACAACGTGCCCATTCTGTGGAGACCAACACTCGCCAATAGATTTTTAAAAATGTTGAGACTGTAGAAAAAGACTCAAGTGTGTGAAAGACAAAAAACTCTTTTTTAATTGCTTAGGTGAAGGCCATCAGATCGTTAGATGTAAATCACGCTTCAGGTGCCGACATTGCCAACGCAAACATCACACTTCCATCTGTCATCAGAAAACATCGTAAAACCCTGACGCCGCGCCTTTCCAGCCCGAAAAAAAGAGTCTACATAATGCCACAGTGCTACATTCTATGACTCAACCCCACCAAAATGTACTTCTGAAGACCGCCGTAGCAAAAGTCCGCTCTTCGAACTTTACTCAAGAAGCACACATACTGTTTGATGAGGGAGCACAGAGATCTTTCATTTCCCAAAAGCTTGCTGACGATCTTCAGCTCAACCTGATGGGAACAGAAATTGTTAATTTGGCGTCCTTTGGGCAAGAGTCACAAAATGTCTGTCATATAGAAACTGCAACAGTTTATTTGACAACAGACAGGAATGAGAAAATTGCGATCGATGTACTTATCGTTCCTACAATCGCCGTACCCCTGAGTAACGTTCAAAGGGAAGTCAAAACACTGAAGTACCTACGCGGACTAAAATTAGCCCATCCAGTGACAGATGAAGACAGCTTTGAAATTTCCCTTCTCATAGGCGCAGATTCATATTGGAAAATTGTGCAGAATCGTGTCATTAGGGGGAAAGGACCGACCGCTGTAAAGTCCAAAATAGGTTATTTGCTTTCTGGTCCAATGCCAATTAACAAAGAGAATGATAAAGTGGCTCAACACATGATGAATGTGATTACATCACCACCAAATCCCTTGGATTTGGAACGGTTCTGGAAGTTAGAATCACTTGGTATTACACCAGAAGAAGAAGCAGCAGATTCAAGTGATTTAAAATTGTACATGGACACATGTATCTCGTTTAGCGAGGGTAAATACACTGCAAAACTGCCATGGAAAGAAGACCACCCACCACTACCGACGAATTATGCCGTGGCATTAAGACGTACAGAAAGCATGATTCGCAGGCTACGTAAGGAGCCCTGTTTGTTTGAGAAATATGGAGAAATAATCAACGAGCAGATTAAACGTGGGTTCATAGAAGAAGTAAGCGACAGTAGTGTTCCGAACAACCAAGTGCACTACATTCCCCATCACGGAGTGAAGAAAGATTCTGTCACTACGTCCATACGAATAGTTTATGATTGCAGCTGCCGTCAGTCCACTGATAAGCCCAGCCTAAAGACTGCTTGAAATCAACGCCGCCGGAACTCAATGATTTAGCCGGTATTCTTATACGCATCCGGCTGAATAAATACGCTATTACCAAATGGCATTCCTCCATGTCTCATTGCACGAGAAAGACCGAGATGTGACGAGATTTCTGTGGTTGAAAGATCCCAGTAATCCCGAGAGTTCTATGACAACCTACAGATTCAAAGCAGTGCTGTTTGGTGCGACATGTTCTCCATTCATCCTGTGCGCAACTATCATAAAACACCTTGAAAACAACAGAGACAATTGGGTGAGTACTCATTTACTCAGAGACATTTATGTTGACAACATCATCTCCAGCTTTCCTACTGAGAGCGACGTCACCGACTTCTACCGAGATACCCGAACCATGATGGCTGCAGCAAATTTCAGTTTACGTTCCTGGAATTCCAACTGCAGATCAGTGCGTGAAGCAGCTAAATCCGACCAGATTTCGGACAAAGACAAATTTTCCAAAATTCTATGCTTGAGATGGGATGCCATAAATGATGTAATCTCATTTCCTGAACGAATGATTCCAGTCTCTGATCTAATGACGAAAAGAGAAGTTTTGAAGCATACCGCCAGATTGTATGATCCGCTGGGTCTTCTCACTCCAGTCACCATTCGAGCCAAGATCATGTTGCAGGAGCTATGGCAGAAGAAGTATTCCTGGGACATTCCTCTACCATGTGATATACATCGAAGATGGCACGAAATTGCATGTGACATAAACTGTGTATCTTCTGAGGTCTTCAACAGATATCTATTGAAAAATGATGTAACAGGAAATTTTGCCACGTGTACAGATCAGATGAAACTACACTTCACGTGTTTGTCAACGCCAGCATGGCGGCATACGGAGCTGCAGTTTATATTTGCAGGGGCAATAAGTCTGCCCTGGTGATGTCGAAAACCCGAGTCGCTCCATTGAAAGGGCTTACTTTACCACGGCTTGAATTAATGGCTGCCGTCATCGGTGCAAGACTTGTGAGACACTTGTTGAAGGAAGTTACTGTTTCCAAAGTGGAGCTTTGGTCTGATAGCCAGATAACACTACACTGGTTACAGACAACAAAACCCTTACAGCGATTTGTAAAAAATCGTGTAGAAGAAATCAACAAACACACAATTGTAAATGGAAGTATTGTCCGACAAAGGAGAACCAGGCAGACCTTTTGACATGTGGAATACCTGCAAATCAGTTCACCAATAATGTCCTGTGGTCAAAAGGGCCGGAATGGATAACTGATGCTGAGAAGTGGCCTAAATGGGACTCCGTATCTACTGCTGTCTGCACAACGTGTACTGAAGATTGTCATAAACACGAGATCAATGCGACGACAAGTACGTTCTCATTGGTAAACGTTACAGGAATTCACAACGTAATTGAGGTGACAAGATACAGTAAAGTCGGAAAATTGCTATGTATCACTGCTTATGTGTTACGATTCGTAGGTAATTGTATGTCGGACAAATCGACCAGAAGACTCGAACCCTTGACTATAGCTGAATTGAAGGAAGCAGACCAGCTTTGGATTCGGAGCTCCCAGAGAACAAGCTACAAAGAAGAAATCAATAATATGAAGTCTAAAGAGAGTCGTCTACCTTTAGTGAAACAGTTGAAGCTGTTTATTGACGATGCCGGAGATATTCTATGCTGTGGACGTATTCATAATGCGCCCGTTTCGGAGAACACCAAGTTCCCATATCTTCTACCCCAGAAACACCCTTACATACGCCTGGTTGTGCAGGATGTGCATAACAGACTGCTTCATTCCGGGGCAAGTGCTACCATTACTTACCTCATTACTTACAGGTGTGGATTTCTCTGGTGCACTTTATGTTCGGGAGAAGAACGGAGAGGAAAATAAAGCATACATATGCCTTTTTACTTGTGCTTCAACATGAGCTGTTCACCTGGAACTCGTACCAGATTTATGCACAGAGACGTTCCTTCAAGAATTTCGATGCTTCTGTAGCCGGAAGTCATTGCCAAAACTAATGATTTCCGACAATGCGACTACATTCATTAATGACGCAAATCAACTAAAACATCTTGTCCAGTCAAAGAAGGTTCAAGAGGAGTTATTGAATAAAGGCACACAGTAGCGCTTTATCGTTAAACATGCCCCATGGTATGGATGTTGGTGGGAGCGTCTCATTGGACTGACGAAGACAGCAGTCAAGAAAGTGCTGGGTCGCTCATACGTTGACTTTCAGACCCTATCAACCGTCGTCACTGAAATAGAAGCCGTAATCAATGATCGACCACTGACTTACGTTAGTTCTGGAGAAGTCCATTTAGAACCGCTGACACCATCTCACCTCTTGTATGGCAGAAGAATTATGCATCTGCCTTACTCAGAAGACCTGGAACTTCCCGTGCAGAGCAGATTAACCAAAGAGACATTGTCCAGACGAGCCAGAAATCTTAAAACTTTGATCAACAACTTCCGAGAACGGTGGAGATTGGACTATTTAACCACTTTGAGAGAGCACCACCATTCTTCTGGGAACAATCAACAGACGATACAGACCGGAGATGTTGTCCAGATCCACGACGAAACCCCTCGAACGAGATGGAACCTAGCCATTGTCGAGGATCTAATCACTGGGAATGATGGACGTGTGTGTGCGGCGAAAATTCGTACAGCTTCCGGTTTTACTAATAGGCCGATAGTGAAACTCTTCCCACTTGAAGTTATAGAATAGCAACTATACATATGGAAAGCACCCACAGGGGTCAAATTTAACTTTTTTTTCAACTAGCAAAAATTTGCTAGTGACCTTTTTTTCTACTCGCTAAACTCAATTCTGTTCTAGCAATATTTTAACCCATTGCCACTCAGTCCCCTGTTTTAACTACTCTGAAATGGGAAACTTACGAAAACATTGATGAGCCTATTTCTCCTTTTCCTACAATGTTATAAGCTCCGCCTACCTATAAGGTGCCTGTTTCGTGCTTCACATACATTACGTCGATTTGAGAGCGCAAGGTTTGTGCTTCCCAAAAGTTTACGAAATCGTGAAATTTACAATTTGAATACAAAGAGTGCAACACGAAAAAGCATGATTACCCGTTGAATATGGCTAATATTATTGCTCAAACTCTACACATTCGACAGTGGGCTTCAACAGTTTTATCGTTTTGGGGTCTGTGTATTCCGGCAATGTCACAGAATACGGCATTTTGCCGAAAAAACTATAGATATTTTCCGCTCCATACTCCACAGGAATCGGACGTTTATTTGGTGAAAATAGCTAAATGTCAGCCAAAGCGGTTACTCACTATTATGAAATTTTATAATAGAGAGTGACCACTTCGGCTGACATTTAGCTATTTTCACCGAATAAACGTCCGATCACTGTGCATACTCTCAGCGAGACAATGCAGACAGACGTAAAAACAATGTCAGAATCATCTACGTGCTTTATATATCGGATACATGTATTTATAATATCGCAACAAGCGTCTCTATGAATGTCACGTGGTCGGCGATACTCTCAAAGGATAGTTCTACACCGCATACGGCAATACAGTGTACACGAAAAACGACCGCATTCATAGATTAATTCAGATTTTTAAGCGGTAGGTTTGCCCATTTTCTGGCGCACTCGCAAATTATTTCGACCGTTAGAATTTGGCACTTGCAATTTTTCATTTCAGCTCGCATTTTGCGAGTTTGCGACCATTAAATTTGAACCCTGTATATTCTACAAAGGTTTAATCTGAGACTGTGTTAAGTGTTCACTTGTGCATAATTTACTTAATTTACTTGAGTCTTAATTACTAGAGTTAAATTTTCGACAGTTTTAAGAAATTTCATTCATTTTAGAATTTTGCATGTGCAGCTTATATTGTAAACTTTTCGCGGCCCAGAGAATGTCGGGAACGCCTTAAGCTGTGTGACGTCGTTGCACCATCGCGCCAATACGTTGCACGTCGTTACGTAATGTCCTGCGTGACGTTATTTTTTAGAAAAACAAGATTTGAAATATGGTAGTAAAGCAGTTAACCGGCAAGACGCCGAGTTCGTTTTCATCTCCAAACTTTAAATAGAATAACCATAGGTATCATATGAACAATCTTGGTAGAGGTCCACTAGCAGATGCTACACACCAAATATCAAAGCTCTGCACCGTCTAGTTTCAGAGAAGAAGAATTTTAAAGTTTTCCTTCTTTGTTCCTATAATACAAACTTGTGACCCCCGGGGCGGGGCCATTTTTGACCCCAGGGACATCATATGAAGACACTTTGTAGAAGTCAACTAGCAGATGCTACATACCAAATATCAAAGCTCTGCTCCCTCTAGTTTCAGAGAAGAAGAATTTTGATGTTTTCCTTCTTTGTTCCAATGTTTCAAACTTGTGACCCCCGTGGCGGGGCCAGTTTTCACCCCAAGGGCATCATACGAACAATCTTGGTAAAGGTCCACTAAGAGATGCTACATACCAAATATCAAAGCCCTGCGCCTTCTAGTTTCAGAGAAGAATTTTAAAGTTTTCCTTCTTTGTTCCTATGTTTCAAACTAGTGACCCCTGGAGCGGGGCCAGTTTTGACCCCAGGTGCATCATAAGAACTGTCTTGGTAGACGTCCGCTAGGAGATGCTATATACCAAATATCAAAGCTCTGCACATTCTAGTTTCAGAGAAGAAGAATTGTAAAGTTTTCCTTCTTTGTTCCTATGTTTCAAACTTGTGATCCCCGGGGCGGGGCCAGTTTTGACCCCAGGGGCATCATATGAACAATCTTGGTAGAGGTCCACTAGAAGATGCTACATACCAAATATCAAAGCTCTACGCCTTCTAGTTTCAGAGAAGAATAATTTTAAAGTTTTCTTTCTTTGTTCCTATATTTCAAACTTGTGACCCCCGGGGCGGGGTCAGTTTTGACTCCAGGGGCATCATATGAAGAATCTTGGTAGACGTCTCCTAGGAGATGCTACATACCAAATGTTAAAGCTCTGCTCACTCTAGCTTCAGAGACGAAGAATTTTAAAGATTTTGCTATTTTTCCTTTTGGTTGCCATGGCAACCAGAGTTATGCCTGGAATTCAATCTTTTGAACAACTTTGGTAGAGCTTCACCCAAGGGACATCCCTGCCAAGTTTCATCAAGATCAGCCCAGTGGTTTAGGAGGAGAAGATATTTAAAGAAATTGTGGACGACGGACGATGCACATCGCACAACGGACGACGGACATTGGGCGATCACAAAAGCTCACCATGAGCACTTCGTGCTCAGGTGAGCTAAAAATGATAAAAAAAGGTTGTCGAATGGTTGCTTGATTGATTGATTGAATGAACGGTGTTAAACGCCTTTTTCAACAGTATTTCAGTTATATCACGGCAGCCAGTGCACCCATCCATGCTTTCTTGGAGTTCTTTCATCCAGTACTCCACACAATATCTTTCCAAGCCACCGGCTGCTTTTCCACATAAATATTGTTGAAACAATGGACATCAATCCTCTGAAAGAATATTGGCCGAGCCGTGAATCTCTATTCTGGTACGCTACCGACTGAGCTATGAGGCTATGCCTACGCATGGTTATAAATAACCTTTGGAATTTTATTGAATAAATTATGATGTTTCATGCTGTTTTCAACAGTATTTCAGTGATATCGCATCAGCCAGTGCACCTATTCATGTTTTCCTGGAGTTCTTATAACCAGTACTTGGCACAATATTCTTTCTATGCCACTGGCTGTTTTCCCACATAACCATTGTAGAAATAATGGAAAACGGTGAGAGAGATATGACAATACCTAGTCATATCTCATCGAGCTCATTGCTGCTTGCTGGAAACTATGTCTATTCTGTGATTTAGCCGCATAAAAGTAGTAATCGACCTCGATAAAGCCGTATTTGTTGTTCACGCATCCGTGTAAATCTTAACCTTCTCCCAAATAAGCCCTTGTTTTGTAGGTGTCTGCAGTACAAGTCCTTTGAAAACACTGTGGGAAGAAGAGAAATTGCTCGATACTGGCAATTTTTCATTTTCCAACAGTGTTTTCTACCCTTTTGGATAACCTTCCGCCATTTTTCATCTAACTTTAAATTGTTTACAAATTCCTGGAGTTTGGAAGAGTGTAAAATTTGTCTATTGGGAAAGGGTTAAGAAATCAAGTTCACCTAATAATCAACGCAATTATTATTTTCGCTCATCAGTGCAAACTCGCACACTGCAACTTGATGAGTTTCAGTCCTTTGATATCAATCAATTAATACAAAGTCAGACTAATAACAATAATAATCAATAATAATTAAATTGTTTTACATGAATATATAAAATGCCATACCTCTAGCCTATATCATAAGAATGGCTAGAGATACGGTACCGTATCTTTCGACTCTGGGGCTAGAGGTACAGTACCGTATCTCTAGCCATTTCTTTACTATAGGCTAGAGGTACAGTACCGTATCTCTTCCCACTGCCTAAATGAATATATCATTCGCGCTTTTTGCTAAAGGTTTACAAAAAATGCAGATTCAAACATGGGTCGTCATCAAGTTTGAAACGGAAAATGACAGGAGCAAATACACTGTACAACAGAGCTTACATAATTAGAGGTAGATAGATTTAGTATAAGAACAAAGATCAGGTTGGTTTCTTGAAAATCAAATTGAAATTTGGTCGTGGATTTTGTTCCACCATGTAACTGTTTAACTCTAACTAACACACACAGAAGAAAAATTCGAAATTGCAAAATTTCCTTTTCATTATCATAACAATGCTAATTGTTTGTTTGAATATTTGTCTTCAACTGAAGCTATTAACAGTAAAACCAAATTGAAATCATTCAAATGGTACTGAGGAGGGTTTTTTTTTTCTCTTGAGATTCACTCCCCTGACAAAAAAAACAGAAGGCCCTGAAGGACCTGAATATGCTCTATTCATGAAATACTCGCGTGTCAAGTCATGACACAATGAAATACCTCACCTTTATTACACAAAATACAGACTTTGGAGTTATCAGATGAAATAATTACCTATATTTTATTTCTTTAAATCATACACACAAATATATACTCCACGGAGTATGCAAGTGCGTTCCATTTGCGAACAAAGTACCTAAATTAAGCATTGTGTGATGTACATGTATCCATCGTCATGCTTGTGTCACCTTTGACAACATTTTTCTGCTTTTTCCACTACGTTTGCGGACCCATAGGGTTAACTACAATTATATCTGTAGTATGTAGATCTGTGGATATTTGATTTATCGTCAATAGACGTGGAATTCAAACAGACAAGTCTAAAATTTAGGCCGGGTAACATGTTTACCCGATTCAAAATGGCGGCCAGTTGTCTTTCTAGATCCCTTAATTTTTTAATTTCATTCTCCAAGTATCATGAAAGAAAACCATTTTTCCGAGCATATTTATTGATATAGATTTGACACATCAACCTTGTAAAACTACTACTGTATTAGGAACGTAAACTCCCTGATTTCACGTATTTTACCATGTTGTGCGGGTATTTTGGTGGATAACGGGGCCATATTTCAGTGAAAATCTATATTATGGCGGACATCAATTATGGTATGTTGTTATTTTGTCATTTTGTTTTAAACTAACCATCTTTCATCAACATAAACATCAGTTTGTGTTAAAAAAAAAAAAAAAAAAGACAAATTTTTCGCACTTAGATGAGTTATTTGACTTAATTGTAAAAAAAGGGGGTATTTTGGTGTTTCGGTGGTATTTCGGTGATTCGTTGGACCTGGTTCAAACCTTTTGCTTTTTCACTTTTCTCCCTTTTTCATTCCATAGACAGACAATCCACATGGTCAATACATACAAAAAATTATTTATGAAACATAGTGGAAATTACAAATAAAGGTGTTAAATAACAAAGGTTTGAACATTTTGAATAAAGCCATGTGTTGGTTGTAAAGAATGTCATGATACGTAAACACTATATTGTTATGTACATACCCAGTTATTCCTAGCTTTGTTCATGTGTGTATCTATTTTGGTTTTCCCCTGTTGCTATTTTTAGAACTGGATTACTGGATTGTGGAATACTGTTCTGGAAGTTTCCGGGCCTTTTTACAATCTGTTTACTAGAAATTATGCAACTGATTTTAACATGAATTTTCTGGAAGTTTCTCTGTTATTATAAAAGGAAAAGCTTTTTACATCTCAGTGTTCACTAGTTAATACATGATTGCCAGACTACAGTGGGGATTATTTTGTGTTTGTGTCATAAGTGCTTGGATTACATTCAGTTGGATTAGGATCAGACTAGACTAAAGTGAGGATTATTTCATGTGCTTGGATTACATTCAGTTTGGATCAGGATCAGATTGGAATTAAGACTGGAATAATTTGTCTTTTGAATTTAACGTCTAAGGTATTGTTTTGTACTATTGTAATATTGTCACTGTTTATTTGATATTTTTGTTAATAAATTCTGTTAATTGTTATCGTTTGTTGCTGGCTTCTTCTTTCTAGTTACGCCTGACTCGTAACAGAAATTGGGGGCTCGTCCGGGATTGGAAAATAGACTAACGCATTCGTTTTCCTTTTGGGATTAACCATCGATTGGAAACTAGACTAACGCATTCGTTTTCCTTTTGGGATTAACCATCGATTGGAAAAGAAGACTAACGCATTCGTCTACTAATCAGTAATTATAATAGAATTTTGTACTTGAATCCAGCAACAAACAAACATGTCTTTTGACTTGGATAAATTTACGGCTGAACCGTCTGTGGAGTTATTGAATTTAGGTAAAAAGACTGATTTGCTTAATCTTGCTAAGCACTATAAATTGTCTGAAATAAAATCTTCAATGCGTAAACATGAAATTAGGAACATTTTGGTACAATATTTTGTTGATGAGGAGATTTTCAATGAAAATGCGCTTTCCCTGATAGTTGATGTTCTGTCAAGTTCAAGTTCGAAAGAACTTGAATTAAAACTTCAGATCAGACAGTTAGAAATGGAAAGAGAAAGGGAGAGAGAAGAAAGAGAAAGGGAAAGACAGAGAGAAGAAAGAGTAGAGAGAGAGAAGGAAAGAGAAAGAGAAAGGGAGAGAGAAGAAAGAGAAAGGGAAAGAGAAAGGGAGAGAGAAGAAAGAGAAAGGGAAAGAGAAGAAAGGGAAAGGGAAGAGAGAGAGAAGGAGAGAGAATTTCAATTAAGAATGAGGGAAATAGAAATGCAAGAAAGAGCAAATCAGCCGAAGCAAAAGATTGAATACAATTTTGATGTTACAAAACATATTAGGCTTGTTCCTCCATTTCAAGAAAAAGAAGTTGATAAATACTTCCTACACTTTGAAAAAGTTGCAGAAAACTTAAATTGGCCAAAAGAGCACTGGACTTTGCTTCTGCAAAGTGTTTTGATAGGCAAAGCTCGTGAAATTTATACACAACTAGGTGTTGAACAATGTCATCATTATGAGACTGTTAAAGAACTTATTCTCAAAGGTTATGAGCTGGTCCCAGAAGCATATAGACAAAAATTTAGAAATTGTAAAAAAGATTCTAACCAGACTCATGTTGAATTTGCTAGGAACAAAGAACAGTTATTTGATAGATGGTGCTGTTCTAAGAAAATAGACCAAAATTTTGATAAACTAAGACAACTTGTGTTAGTTGAGGAATTCAAACGTTGTATTCAATTTGATGTTAAGACATTCTTAGACGAAAAACAAGTTGAAACTTTAGAAGAAGCAGCTCGTCTGGCTGATAATTACTACCTTACACATAAAGTTTCTTTTATTGCTAAAGCAAAACCTACTTCCTCACATCCCCAAAATAAATCTATGTCTGGTAATTCATCTGGCATGCCCAGTCAATCCAATACACCCAAACCCAATTCTACTAGTGAAACCAAAAGTCAATATCCCTTATCTCGACCCACTTGTAACTATTGTAAGAAACCTGGTCACCTTGTTTCTGAATGTTTGAAATTAAAAAGGAAGTTAGAAAGTGATGAAGCCAAGCCAACAGGGCTCACCACTCTTAGACCAAGGCCACAGTCTTCTATTAAAACCAATACAATTGACATAGTCACAAAACCCAAGTCTGATTCTACTATGGAGATTTTTGAACCATTTATGTTGAATGGTTTTGTATCACTTTCAGGTGATAATTGCCCACCTACCCCTATTAAAATTTTAAGAGACACAGGAGCTTCTCAATCTCTTATTTTAGCAGATATACTGCCTTTTTCTGAGAAGACTTCTTCCGGTACTAGTGTCCTTATTCAGGGTGTAGAGTGTGGAACTGTTAATATCCCTCTCCATCATGTTAATTTGTCATCAGATTTGGTTACTGGGCCTGTGGTTATTGGTATTAAACCTTCCTTACCGTTTAAAGGTGTCCATTTATTGCTAGGCAATGACTTAGCTGGAGATAAGGTTGTGGTTAATCCACTTGTAACTGACACACCAAATATAGGTCAAACAGATGACCCTATCGAGCAGGAAATTCCTGACTTGTATCCTTCTTGTGCAGTTACCCGAGCTATGGCTAAAAAGGCCATTTTGAAAAACTCAAACTCTGACATTGACTTGACGGATACCTTTATCAGTCAATATTTTAATAATGAGATTAAAAAGTCTCTTGATCCCAGTTTGTCTGATAATCAGACAGATTTGTCAATGTCTTGTCATTCACCACCACGGTCTATTGACCAAGGTCATGACACGCTGTCAAAGTCACAGCTTATCCAGGAACAGCAAGCTGATCCTGAGATTTCAAAATTAATTTTTAGGGCTTTACCTGAAGATGAAATTTCAGAGGTCCCAATCTGTTACTATATAAAGAATGGGATTCTTATGAGAAAATGGCGACCATTTGATGTCCCAGCTGATGATGAATGGGCTGTTTACCACCAAATTGTGGTTCCAAAGTCATATCGTCAAGAAATACTAAGTATAGCCCATGAAAGTCCTTGGTCAGGTCATCTAGGTATAAACAAGACCTATCACAAAATTATTACTCATTTTTATTTGCCTGGTCTCAAATCAGATGTCTCTAAATATTGTAAAACTTGCCATACATGTCAAATGGTAGGTAAACCCAACCAAACCATTCCCAAAGCTCAATTACAACCTATTCCTGCTTTTAATGAACCTTTCAGTAGGATACTTATAGATTGTGTTGGTCCTTTACCTCGAACCAAGTCAGGAAATGAGTATCTCTTAACAATTATGTGTACTTCTACACGTTTTCCTGAAGCTATTCCTTTAAGGAACATCAAAACAAAGTCAATAGTCAAAGCTCTTATAAAATTTTTCACATTTGTTGGTCTTCCAAAATCAGTTCAGTCTGATCAAGGGTCAAATTTTATGTCTGGTATATTCCAACAGGTTATGCATGAATTAGGAATCAAGCAATACAGGTCATCCGCCTATCACCCTGAAAGTCAAGGTGCTTTAGAAAGATTTCATCAGACATTAAAAAATATGATAAGGTCATATTGCTTTGACACTGAAAAAGATTGGGATGAGGGCATCCATTTGTTACTATTTGCAGCCAGAGAATCTGTACAAGAATCTCTTGGTTTCAGTCCTTTTGAATTAGTTTTTGGCCATTCTGTTCGTGGACCTTTAAAACTTTTGAAAGAGAAATTTCTCTCAAATGTTGAAACACCCTTGAATTTACTACAGTATGTTTCTGACTTCAGAAATAGACTGTCTAGGGCATGTGAGGTTGCTAGGTCTAATCTTAAAACGTCTCAGGGCAAAATGAAAGCAAGATATGACAACCATGTTATTGACAGAAAATTTAAACCAGGTGACAAAGTTCTTGCTCTTTTGCCAATACCTGGCAGACCTCTACAGGCAAGATATTTTGGACCCTACACTATTGACAAGAAAACAAGTGATTTAAACTATATAATTAATACTCCAGGAAGGCGTAAAAACAAACAAATGTGTCATGTAAATATGTTAAAGGAATACTTTGACAGAGATAGCTCTATTTCAAAACCAATTACAGTTGTAAACACTGTCCCACAAGAATCAAATGTATCTGATCTTGAAGTAAATTCGGACTTTATTGATAAATCTGATCCTGGTCCATCTAAACTTGAGAATTCTGATATTTTGAGAAACCTCGACAACAAACTTTCTCACTTGGAACCATCGCAGCAGGAAGAGCTGAAACAGTTGATACATGAATATGAACATTTATTTCCCGATATCCCCACAAGAACAGATAAAATCTATCATGATGTCATTGTGGAAGATTCTAAACCAATAAAGCAACATCCATATAGAATGAATCCTTTGAAACAGAAATACCTCAAAGATGAAGTAAAATACTTATTGGAAAATGACTTTATTGAACCTAGCCAGAGTAATTACAGTTCACCATGTATATTAGTACCCAAATCAAATGGAACTTATAGAATGTGTACTGACTATCGTAAGGTGAACTCTGTGACAAAAACAGACTCTTTTCCAATACCAAGAATTGATGACTGTATTGACAAAGTTGGAAATTCTAAATATGTCACCAAATTCGACCTGCTAAAAGGATTCTGGCAAGTTCCACTGACTGATAGAGCAAAAGAAGTATCAGCCTTTGCTACTCCAAACGGTCTGTACCAATACAAAGTTATGCCGTTTGGGATGAAAAATTCTCCTGCAACGTTTCAGCGACTTATAAACAACGTTATATGTGGATTAGATGGCTGTGATGCATATATTGACGACGTCATCATCTACTCAGACAGTTGGAGTGACCACCTTCAAAGAATCAGGAAGTTCTTGGACAGACTCAGTAAAGCGAAACTGACTGTGAATCTTGCAAAAACTGAATTTTGTCATGCTACTGTAACATTTCTAGGACATCTTGTGGGACAGGGTCAAGTTAAACCTTTAGAAGCTAAGGTCAATGCTATCTCTGAGTTTCCTGTGCCTAAATGTAAAAGACAGCTGATGCGATTTCTTGGTATGGCTGGCTACTATAGGGAATTCTGTAAAAATTTCTCGGGTATTGCTGAACCTTTAACAAATTTACTTAAGAAAAGCACAAAGTTCAAATGGAATGACAAATGTCAAGATGCATTTGATCGTCTGAAAGCCATACTAAAGAGCGCACCAGTTCTCTTGGCACCTGATTTTGACAAATGTTTCAAATTAGCTGTTGATGCAAGTGATGTTGGTATTGGTGCTGTTCTTTTACAAGAAGACAATAATGGTATTGATCACCCAGTTTGTTACTTTTCTAAGAAATTTAACAAACATCAGAAAAATTACTCTACCATAGAAAAAGAGTGTCTTGCTTTAATTCTGGCAATCCAGCAGTTCGAAGTTTATTTAACCTCTTCATCTTCACCAATTGTTGTATTCAGTGATCATAACCCTTTAAGTTTTCTACACAAACTTAAGAATAAGAATCAAAGATTACTGAGGTGGAGTTTATTGCTTCAAGAGTTTAATCTTGACATAAGACACATAAAAGGGAAAGATAACATTATACCAGATGCTCTTTCAAGAGTTTGAAATTTCAATAGTTGTTTTTCCCTAAATCAAGTTTCAACTGTTTTTTCATTTAAATTGTAATTTCATTACCTTGACTATTTTCATTAGTCTGAAATAATTATTATTTGAGTTTGTCATTTCCTATGTAATACTTCAGTTAAAGTATCATATACATGTATATAAATAATATTGAAAAAAAAAGAAAGATTTATTTCATAAACCTTTCTTTTTCTTTTCAAGGGGGGAAGTGTTATGTACATACCCAGTTATTCCTAGCTTTGTTCATGTGTGTATCTATTTTGGTTTTCCCCTGTTGCTATTTTTAGAACTGGATTACTGGATTGTGGAATACTGTTCTGGAAGTTTCCGGGCCTTTTTACAATCTGTTTACTAGAAATTATGCAACTGATTTTAACATGAATTTTCTGGAAGTTTCTCTGTTATTATAAAAGGAAAAGCTTTTTACATCTCAGTGTTCACTAGTTAATACATGATTGCCAGACTACAGTGGGGATTATTTTGTGTTTGTGTCATAAGTGCTTGGATTACATTCAGTTGGATTAGGATCAGACTAGACTAAAGTGAGGATTATTTCATGTGCTTGGATTACATTCAGTTTGGATCAGGATCAGATTGGAATTAAGACTGGAATAATTTGTCTTTTGAATTTAACGTCTAAGGTATTGTTTTGTACTATTGTAATATTGTCACTGTTTATTTGATATTTTTGTTAATAAATTCTGTTAATTGTTATCGTTTGTTGCTGGCTTCTTCTTTCTAGTTACGCCTGACTCGTAACAATATAGAGTACAACCGGGTAATATTGGACATTCGGCATCTACGGTTTGTTACATGTTCATTGGCTGCTCGCCAAAGTTGTTTATTCTGCGGTTACCAACTGGGCAAACCTGTTAACAGCATAATTAACACAGCACTACTCCAAAAAGTTGGGGTTAATTATCATCGAATAAATAAAAGATATTGTTCAAACTGTATCTAGGTAGTTTTGAATCGGACACATGCGTCTTGTATCGGACACTCCGTTCGGGGAACATCGGATGGCAAATTGGATGGGAAAAAATGTTTAATTCAGGAGTTAACGGAGACTTGAGCAGCTCTTGATAGCAACGGATTCTTTCCCCCTCAATATTTTGGCGATCTACTTTTATCATTTTATTGTCAATCAGTTCCCCTCTGGGTTAGTACAGATGGGTGGAGGAAGATTCGGACCCAAGAAGATTCGGCCCAACACGAAATCTTGAGAAGATTCGGACCCAAGAAGATTCGGACCACCTACGAGAAGATTCGGCCCAAGGTAGAAGAAGATTCGGCCCTAATTCTAATATCAGTATAGTCAAGTCAGTTTCCATAATTATCTTGTAATTACACAGTTTACTTTAATTACATAAAGGAGAATGTCCAATTTTAGAGTTACTTTGATACCGGTTTTGTCCTACTTTATTGTTACGTAATGTATGTTTGAATACATATCAAAGTGAAAAGAACAATTTTAACTATTTGTAAATGATTATACGAGATGTGAAGATAGTTGAACGTACATGGATTGCAATAATTTTTTTCACGGTTTGATGGTGAATGAAATAAAGGACTGCAATTTTCACAGTTTGAAGATGTTTTTGCAGCACTTGTCATAGATAAGCGATTTGTAATTGTATTGATGTATTATGAATGGTATGTCTTGGTTTACTAATTGTTGATAAAATCATATTGTCCTTTTTAAAAAAAAAAAAAAAAAAAAGTTCTCATATGGCAGGGTAGATAAATTTGATGGTTAGTATTGTATAATGAATGTGCATCAGATTCATTATTAATATGTGACCTGGAGATCGTGATCAGATAACACAGAAACAAAAAATTGATGAACTGGATGCACCGCTAAATTACATTTTTTTATTGCTATATGTGTGATCTTATTATGTACATGAAAACATTAGCAAAAAAAGGTTTTTATCTAGTTAGGACAAATACCGTCCGGTATCACGAATGCATCAATATCAAGACTGTAAGGCCTATAATCTGATAACTCCGACTCTTAAGGACACTGTGAAAGAAGGGTTTTGAAAAGAAATTGTTTGTTTTTTTTCTTCCCTTATCTACATCGTTTTCGTATGTTCTTGCTGCAATCTTTCAGGACTTTAAGCATGGTACAATATTCTAAAATCGTCTGAAAATGTCACTTTCATGATCATAGTCTGGGACGGATTAGAAAGGATGCATTCTGATCTTGTCTGCATATCACCTTTATAGGATCGCCAAATTACTATTTGGTTTGTCAGAAAATTCTTAATCTAGGAACTGTTTTTAGTCAATTACATCTTGTCGGGATTGTGACGCTAGATCAGACTGCAGTAAATTGCTATCCGGTCTTGAAGCCACACCGCTTTGCTATGTCTATGTACTACTGCTTGGTATGTTAGAAAATCTCCTAATCTAGTTCCTGGTTGTGGTTAATTGAATATTTTAGAGGGTGTGGTGCAAAATCAGACTGCAGTAAATTACGATCCCATCTTAAAGACCAATTTGTAATTCTGTGTATTACGGTTGAAGTACACTCTTCGCAAAGGCGAGTAAAACGGGGTGCAGGGTTTAATCCTATTAGAGTCAAACAAGCGTTATCAGTTTGTGAAGTGATATTGTTGATTGACTTGGAGAAGGTCAGTCTATTATTATGTTAACAACTTTTTCATAGTTTTGATTTTCCTGAGAAAAAGTTATCTTTCGGCTTTTTAACGTTTGTATGGCTATGCCAATTATGGAGAGATTGCTGGCAGTCAACGTTTTCTCCATTTTCCAAAATGTTTTATATCTCTTCAAAAGAATCCCAATCATATGAGCAAAATTGAATTTCTTCATTGCAAATGATTTTCGACAAGTCTACATTTTCCAAGTTGTAAAAAGAAATAATTAATGTCCGATATCTTAATGTGCATAACATCATGAATGGAGAGAATTTGCTGGTGGCCAACACGTTTCTTAAATTATCTTACAATTAATTTTTTTTCATATCCCATAATAACAGTCAGCTCTTGAGCCATATAAAATTGTCGACTCAAAATGTTTTGAAATTGACAAGTTCACACCTTTCTCCTGTCTACATTTTTCGTTTGAAGAAGTAATAGGTAAAACCAATGCATTTATTACTCAATAACAGAAATTTCATGACAAGAGTACTTTCTCCAAGGCCAAATAAAGTGCGAATATAATTTAAAACCAATTTTTTTCAATGTCTCTGTAAAAACGTTCCAGAACAAAGAGAAAATTACGCTCCTAAGTTATTAGATCAAACAAAACATACAGCCAATGATGCAAAAAGAAAATAATAATGATAAAAAAAAGAAAAAAAAAAAAAAAAATGAACCGTATTCTCTCTATTTCTCAAGGATTGGGCCAAATCTTCTCCAAAAAAGGATGAGAAGTTCACCACTAAAATCAGCAAATAATGGCCTTAGCAGAACACGGTAATAATCATAACGTTCTGCAAAACAATATGGGCAGTTAAGATTACTAAAACGTTTAAGAATGACTAGTCCAATCGGGTAATTTTACTGATAAAAACAATATAATACAACATGGGCCGAATCTTCTCAACCTCGGGGCCGAATCTTCTCACCTGCTGGGCCGAATCTTCTCGAAAATCGCTGAAAGGCCCTGGGCCGAATCTTCTTGGGTCCGAATCTTCTGACATCCGTACAGATAACCAGGGTTTTCCCTCAGCCACAAAAATAGGGGGTCATTGTGACCCCCTAGTAAAAAATAATGGGGGTCATTTTGGAATTTGTGGGGGTCACAACAAAATGTAATTCGCTAAATCGCCTAAACAAAAGCTACTATTTGTGAAAGTATGTGTTTTTTTATGTGTAGCCTCTCGCTATGGTTAAGGGTTATTTTGTTTTTATCACAGGAATCGACCATTTCATTAGCGAAGAAAGCTTGTTGTCGGCCAGAGTGGGAAGTCTCTGTTATTTTTCTTGATAAAGAAATAAACTATTTTCACCAATTAGATAAATGACCGATTCTTGTGTTTTGACACGCGGGTTGCGTTAATGCCGCTTTTTTCAATGAATAACAAAATGTAGCTAATTTACAGAAAACCCCCCCGAGACCTTGAAATGTTGTTCTGGGTGCTCTTACCAGCCGCAATATCGTCTGATCTTTGTTTAAGGGCTCTTCTTCCTTGCAGACAGCAAGAATGACGTCCATTTTGACAGTCGTGTTGTATTCAATTGAGATCGACTGGTTTAGTTTAGACCCGTTTAAAGACCGACAGTATTTTAGTAAAATCGATACACAGTCCAGTGTTTCGTCCCACTTTCCCTTCGTACTCCAGATTTTTTCATCTTCTCACGATGTAACAGTGTCAGAGGTATATACGATCATTATTACCACTTATTGTATTTGTGCGTCCACCATGACGCATTACTGAAAAAAATGCGGGTCATTTTCCTTAAAAGTGCGTCAAGGAAAACCATGGATAACTGTCCCCAAAGGTAATGTTACTTTTTGACTGGTCGCCTCTGGGTACAGAGACAATCCGGACAAAATCATTTGAAAGTTCCGCACGTTTTTTGTGCGCAAGTTTGAACTCTTATAATTTCGCAAATAGAGCACAAAACTAGGATTTAAACATACCTGTTGCTTGTGTATTCAATACTCCTTCGTTTGAAATACGAATACTTTTAATTTAAACGGTGAAATTGAGAAAAAAACATGCATTTCATCAGTTACTCAAGTTATTTAAGTTCCCGAATACCTTTACCGGGTCCTTCAACTTGCATTTAGAATGTTTCCATTTTATATACTTCCTATGGAGGAAAAAAAGAAAAATATGCAAATTCACAACATCGATGTGTAATCCAATCAAATTAAACCTTACATTGCTCTGATTACAGGGTTCCCTTTAGCTGCTTTTTTTCTTGCGCCATCACTTTCGCCAAATGAGAAAAGTTTGCGCCAAATTTAAATAATTGGAGCCAGTTGGTGCCAATCTTAAAATCAATCAATCGATATCTTTACTCAAGTATTTAGGCCTCTGGCCCATATACACATTTACAAAATATTCAATTTTTGTATAATGAGTGACATTCTCATAATAAATGAAAACAGAGTTTAGTTCGTTTTTTGTTTGCTTACCATCAATTGTGTGTTTGGGTACGTATTTGTAACATGATTGACAGCTGGAACAGATCCTGATCAGAAGACACAGATATTCAGTCCTATCTAGGTCTGTTCAAACTGTCAATGAGAATTTTACTCTATGAAAAAACACAATCACAAAGGATTGGTCAATAAGTTATCACTGCATGGTTATGTCAGGAGCAATAATCAGTGCT
This sequence comes from Tridacna crocea, assembly GCA_943736015.1. Taxonomy (NCBI): domain Eukaryota; kingdom Metazoa; phylum Mollusca; class Bivalvia; order Cardiida; family Cardiidae; genus Tridacna; species Tridacna crocea. Next base: position 26,207,194 of record OX031060.1, read on the forward strand.
CTCAATAAGGGACCATTTCAGGAATTTTTGTAATTCCATGTTCAAATTTCAGGAATTTTTTTTAAAAAATCTGGAATTTTTTTTCCACATCGGTCAATGTGGTCTTGAGCTTAGATTTATTTTGATTGTGTTGCAGAATGACCAACCTTATGTTGTGGTTACTGTAAAGTTTTATCCAGGAAGACATGTCCTTAGAATAACCATATAATGGGGGTAAAAAAGGAAATAAGAATTACCTCCCTTTTCTGAAAAAAGAACAAAATATAAACAAATATCTTCAAGATGGACATCAAATAAATTTCTGATCCATCAGAAATGTGCAAAAATATTATACCAGTATAAATCCTTATTTATCAATTAATAAGAAATTTCATTCCATTTTGCGCTAGAAGTGTTAGGATGGTAATAACTGAAGAATTATAACCATATCCATGTTTCATAATTGTTAAAATGACGTGAACATTGCACAAAAGCCTGTTTCTTTCGTCATTTGTTTCAAACAAAGTAAACATGCGAAACTATCCATCTTGTATTTTGATCTGCATTAATTTCTTTCAGTTTCCTAGTGGATTATGGAAGGTACGTATTTCAGACAGACGTGAATTCCTTCGTAACGACGGTCACGTCGCACAATAATTCTTTAAAAAAACAAAAACTCCTAAAGTACGCTGCATAATTCCTGAAAGAAATGCTTAACGAAACTATAAACTGCTGATTTTTTAAAGAGTCGGACAAATAATAAGTAGATCTATTCGATCTACTCGATCATTTGAATTACTTTCATCTTGCATTTTTGCAAACAAACAACATTCCCCGATCTTCGATTGCATGCCTCTATTAATTGCATTTGTCCATTAATTTCTATCGCTGCAGTCAATATTAAAGACGACTGATTACTAAGCGATCTTAAATTGATGGACCAATTAAACACGTACAGTCCATAATCCGGTCATAAATTGGATAAACAATCGCATATGTGTAATTGTCATCTGTACACCGTAATCTGCATCACCAAAACGCTTTTACATGGCTATAGAGGCTCTTTGTAAAGCGCCTTCCTTACATTGAATGGACGTTATCGAAGTCTTCCACACGCGTCAAACCCTTTGTGCATTTAAAAAAAAAAAACGTACGGGTTGAAATTCCCGGACGTTTTTGTCATAATATGGACGTTAAAAAAACGTCCGACTTGGAAAATGCCGACGTTTTTTCTAAAAATTTGGACATAATACACGTCGACGTCCGCTTATTGAAAGCACTGAATAATATAAACAAGAAAACATTTGTTTTTATCTCATTTAATTACTTGTATCTATGTTGAATGTGTGAATATATTCCAATATTCCAAAACTTAGTTTTGTTAACAATGATAAATCATTATGTATTAAGTTTAAGTACCAAGAGATCTGTCATTAAAATTTGAAAAAAACACTATGACAAAAGCAGAAATAGGTCATTGATAACCATTGCATCTGTTGTAACAAAGTTTTAAAGAGAGACTTTTATGAAACAGATAGAGGTCTATATGGTACAAATCAAACAACAAAGTCAACATGAGAAAAAAAAAGTTACAAAAGTAGAAATTGTTCATTTAGAAAAATTGTTCATGAGGGAACTTTTTACATTTTGAAACATTCATAAGTTAAAATGTTAATAACCAAACAAGTTTTTCGAAAGGTGGGTGATTAATGCAGGAAAAAGCGACATAGAAAACTTCGAGGACGACGATAACATGACCTTCCGGGTTTTAGTCAGTGCCGATGCGGTCGGCATTTCGGAAACCGCTGTATATTAATTTAACACAGAATCTATCGATTCTACTGCAGTTATGATTAATTTGATATTGAGAAATATTCACAATTTATATGGGACTCTGGTCTTCGATAGTTTAACTTTCTTAAAGTTTTACCAAATTAACTGACACTAGCTGGACGTTTGTTATTATCGACGGAAGTGTACGTATATTCGGACAGTCGGGTGTAAATTAGTTACCGATCTGTAAAGTAATGTACATTACGTCAATGCCTCAGTTTATTCCTGCAAACTTGACCTTATCGATGAATTAGCGGTCATTCATCCATGCAATGCGGTGAAAAGGACCAATATCACCATGTACGGCACCCAGATGGGAGAAATATCAGTGCCAGTCATTTTCGCCAATCAGCATTTTCTTGCGCCAGATTTAAATATCTATCCAAATGGCGCCAAATGTGAAGCCCAGAGGGAACCCTGGATTACCTCATCATGACATATGTTTTGTGTTTTTATGGGATTTATTTGGACCCATGATTGATTTTTCCAGTCTTTGTCTTTATTCTGTTTTCTCCTATTTAACGACGAACGAAGTGTCCGAAGTTACCCAGGTGTCCGATATTACCCAGACCTGCTCTAATTGCTTTGTTACCGAAACATCAGACAGATTTACCCTGTAAGTCTATGTTACTGTGTCATCCGAATTCGCTGCAACTTCAGAAGGTCAAACCAGCGAATTATCATAAACCTTGGAATTGCCCAAAGATGAAAAAAGGAAAATGTCAATGCTAACATAGCTTGAAAGAATTACAAACCTGCAACGAGTTGCGATGATTTCGACACTGCGCGCTTTTGGAGTAGCAAGTTACAACGCAAACATTTAATAACTTTTTGCGACCGAATCAAGGCAGCCATTTTGGCTTACAGCAGGTGCATGGAAATACCGAAATGGACCGAAACGTACCGGAATGGACCGGAACGGACCGGAATGGACACCGGAATGGACCGAACGGACCGGAATGGACACCGGAATGGACCAAAACGGACCGGAATGGACACTTGAATGAACCGGAACGAACCGGAATGGACACGGGACTGGACTGGAATGGACCGGAACGGACCGGAATGGACTTGAGGATACGATGTAAAAGCTTAAGGCAATTATTCAGTTATTTGGTATTGGAATAGGGAAACGCCTGAACATATTCAGGTAAGCTGAAGATGAACTTCCATGACGTAGGGCTTCAAGGAATAGACCTTAATCTTGAAGGAAAATCAATTTGTATACGACTTTAAAATTCAGGTAATACAGTAATCTTGATGGAAAGATAAAAAGTAGGAAAAACCGGAACGGACCTGAACAGACCTTTAAAAGTGAATGTATGGACTTTTAAATCAAGGAGAAACTATTGGACAGACCGAAATCTGATGCAAAAACATCAAATATCGTACTTAGGTTTTAAAAAAAAAAAACAGAACGGACCTAATTATTGGACCCTAGAAATGCAAGCTATTGACATTTTTAAAAAAAGGAAAAACTTACAATAGACCTTACAATAGACCTATACCTTATCACAAGCATCAAGTCATGCCTTGATCAAATCGTTATAATGAACATGAATAGAAAAGATCCCCAAAAGAGTATGGAAATCCGGAACAGACCTGAATGGACCCTCAAAAGCCTTTCTAGGGACTAAAGGATAAATTGTAAAAATTGGAACGGACCTACACCTTCAAACGCCAGAAGTTGGAAGCGTCAAAATGAACAAGAAATGACTATTGAGCAGATCCAATATCGAGGTATGGAAAAATCGGAACGGGCCTGAACGGACCCTATAAAGTAAACATATGGACTTTTAAATCAAAGGTAAATCGGGAAATGACATAAATCTTATCCGAAGCATCAAATATCGGATGTCAGAAGAGTCAAAGCAAACATAAACGGAATTGAAAAGATCAGTATTCGAGCATGGCAAAACCGGAACGGACCTGAACGGACCCTCAAAAAAGGAACACTATCGTCACTTAAGATAAAGGGGAAAAAATTAAATGGACCTAAGCCCTATCAGAAACATCGTATAATATGTTCGGTGGAATGAACATGAGCCGAATTGAAAAGATCCGATCATGTATTGTAAAACCGGAACGGACCTGAACGGACCACAAAAGGCCTGTCTATGGACTTAACAAACGGCGGGAATATCAGGAACGGATCAAAATCTGAACATAAAAAAAAATCAAATGTCGAAAATATGAAGCATTAGAATGAACCAGAAGTGAATTGAAAAGATTAAATATTGAACATGAAAAAAAACCGGGCCGGACCTGAACGGACCTTAAAAGGCCTGCCTTTGGACTTTGAAACCAAAGAGAAAATCGGGAAAAGACCTAAACCGTATCAGAAACATCAATTATCGGACGTACAAATAGGAAGAATGAATATTTACCATATTGAAAAGATCCGATTTTGGAGAATGGAAAACAAACGGAACACCAGGAGCGGACCAAAATTTTATCAAAAACATAAAATGTAAATAAATACTATGCATTTCAAGCTGTATGTTGTAAATAAGCATTGAAATGAAACATAACTGAATTGAAAAGATTGAATATTGAGGCATGGAAAAACCGGAACGGACCTGAACGGAACCTAAAGGGCCCTCGAATGGACTTTAAAACCAAAGAGAAAATCGGGAAAAGACCTAAATCGTTTCGGATACATCGAAATATAAGACATGGAAATAGAAAAATGAACTTTGACGAAAGTAAAAAGAAAAAAGTTTTGATGTTTGATAGACCGCAACAGACCTGAACGGACCTAAAAGACTGAACTAAACTGACTTGAAAACGAGGGGAACATCGGGAACAGACCAAATTCTTATCAGAAACATCAAATATTGGTTATCAGTTTAATCATCAAAATTAACCAGAACTGAATTGAAAAGATCAGATTTTGAGACATGGAAAAGCCGGAACGGGCCTTAAAAGCATTAATGTGGACTTTTGAATAAAGGAGAAAACCAGGAAAGGGCCAAAATTCTATCAGATTTATAGTCAGACATAGAAATCGTCAGAATAAACATTAACTGAATTGAAAGATCCGACATTGGAATATAGAAAGACCTGAACGGACCCCAAAAATGAACACATAGACCTCAAAAACAAGCGGAATAATGGATCAAATTCTTTTCGGAAACATCAAATATCAGTATATGAATCATTAAAATAAACCAGAAAATCATTAAAAAGATCATATATTTAGGCATGGAAATACCGGAACGGACCTTCACATGGAGTACGAAAACAACGGGAAAATCGGAAACGGACCTAAATCCATCAGACACATTCAGTATTGGACGAAGGAATCAACAGAATAAACATGGACTGAATGAAAAAGATCAGATATTGGAGTATCAAACTCCCGGAACTGACTTGACAGACCCTAAGAGCATTCCTTTTGACTTTGAAAGCAATGGGGAAAACCGGGAAAAAGACCTAAACCTTGCCAGAGACAATAAATATCGGACGATGGAATCATCACAATAACCACTAACTGAATTGTGAAGATCCAATATCGGAGCATGGAAAAACCGGAACGGACCTGAATCGACCCAAAAAGGAGACCCCATAGACTTTCAAAACGTAGGAAAAAATCGGAATCGTAATTAAACCTTTTCAGAACGATCACTGTGAAATATTGAATTTAAATCTTTGATAAAAGAAAAATTGTAAGATTATATTAAAAGTGACCTTTCAGATTTGGGTAAGAAAATTTTACAAAAAAAAAATCATCTGTATACCCCAAAGCCTTTTAATTTTCATTTATAAAACCCCAGTAGTCGAAAATCACCAGACAAGAAAAATAAGAGATTAACTACGGCCGAGGTCGACAACGACGGGAAACCCGGTCTATTTGTACATGAGCAACCCGCTCATTTACATACCGGAAATACACAGGCGAAGATTCAAACATAGCGTCCGAAGAATACATCACGGAAAATAATTACACGTTTGTTGGTTTATGGAATTTAAGCGTCATTATATAGTCACATGCCAGTCACTTGACATTCCCACACTGCGTTTTTGATTTCTGGCGCCAGTCCAAAAATACGTAGCCTTTTAACTCTTTACCAAACAACAAAATTTTAGACAAGTCCAAATTGAAAACACTTGCAGACAACAAAATCAGCAGAATTCAAAAAATGAAAAAAAAAAAAGTGTTTCCAACAGGGTGGAAAAAGGAGAAAATGATAGTTTCTCCTTTTCCCATGTAATGTTTCCAAAAGCCTTCTATCTCAGCGTCATAAAAAACAGGGATTGTTTGGTAAAGGGTTAAGGGAACACCATATTTTGTTTCTGTAATTTTATGGTTCTCAATTATTGATGATTTAAATTGTTTTTTCTTATAAATTTCAGTGATTTATAAATACTAGTATTTTAATTTGATGAGATGTGAAAAATCTGAATACCCACCATTAAAGGCCAGTTGTTCACTTTTGGCCGCTAATGGGCCTTCAATATAATCTTAACTTTTCTTTGATTGCTTTCGTCATTTACTAGACATTGTCAAACTTACTACCGAATCAAATATAAATAAGCCATGCTCTGTGAAAAGAGGGCTTAACGAATTTGCAAAAAGTATCGGCGTCTTGGAGTTCAGTTTTTCCATGAATAGATATCTGATTTTTTTCAGTTCAGTTCTTAGTCATTCTTATGATTCATATTTCCTACAGTTAATGTTTCTAATAGACCTGAAATAAAGATCGCTTTCCGGGTCTTTTGTTTTTAAGTCCATAAATAAGGCTCTTGATGGTCCGTTCAGGTCCGTTCCAGTTTTTCTATGCTTCAATATCTGTTTTTTCGCATGTAATTTATTACTGCTCCATTCTTATGATGCTTAATTCCGATTTTTTTTTTTATATGTTTTTGACTAGAATTCGGTCCATTCCCGATGTTCCCCTTGTTTTTAAAGTCCAAAAGCAGGCTTTTTGGGTTGAGGTCAGATCCGATACGATATTTCCATATTCAAATATTGGATATTGTCAATTTGAATTCATGTTTATTCTTACTATTAGATTTTAGAACCATACCTAGGCCTTTGATGGTCCATTCCGGTTTTTACCATGCCTCAATATCTGGTCTTTTCTATCGGTCATTTCTAGAAACCATTCTTATGATTCATATTTACGATATTAATGATAAAATATAGGTACGTTCTCAGTATTTTGTTTTTATCCCCCGCCGAAGGCAAAGGGATGTAGTTTTAACGTTTTCCGACCGCCCGTTCTTCCGTCCACCCGTCCTTCCGTTCAGGTGAGTATTTTCAATGCCATTGGACGGAATTTCGTAAAACTTTATACATGTGTACAATAACCCATTCTCGGTTCAGGTCCGTTCCGGTATTTCCACACTCCAACATCGGATGTTTTTAGTTAAGTTCATGTTCATTTAATGATTCCTTCGTCCGACTTTTCATATGTCTGATGAGATTTTGGTCCTTTCCTGATTTTCACATGAAGCTTTTAGTCCTTGGGAAAACTTTTAAAGCTCGGTTCAGGTCCGTTCCGGTATTTCCACACTCCAACATCGTATGTTTTTAATTAAGTTTGTGTTCATTTAATGATTCCTTCGTTCGACTTTTCATATGTCTGATGAGATTTTGTTCCCGGTTCCTGATTTTCACATGAAGCTTTTAGTCCTTGGGAAAGCTTTAAGGGTCGGCTCAGGTCCGTTCCGCTATTTCCACACTCCAACATCGGATGTTTTTAATTAAGTTCATGTTAATTTAATGATTCCTTCGTCCGACTTTTCATATTTCTGATGAGATTTTGGTCCTTTCCTGATTTTCACATGAAAGAAATAAAATAAAGAGAGAGAGAGAGAGAGAGAGAGAGAGAGAGAGAAGCAAAGAAAATAAGAGAGACAGAGAGAGAGAATATGAAAGAAAAAGAAAGGGAGCCAGAGCTTGGAACAGGGGCACGACCAGGGCCTTTAAAACATGGCGTTTGCAAACATCGTGATAACCCTCATTCCTTACTTTTCAAATGCCTTTATCCTACAAACATTTTTTCCTTTCTCCACAGTGACCGCTTGTCTGTCAAAGTCAGTATTATTGCATGACAATTCTTGTTAATTAAGTGTTCTTTTTTTACAAGAAGAAATACGAAGAAAACGGGAGCAACTTCAAACAGATTTTTTTCATCGATATCGGTTAATGTTCACTTCTTTTGTTCTGTTAGTTTCAACAGTTAGTACCCTCGGGCTACGTCTATCAACACGCCATTACGGGTTTCCAGGGCTTAATGTTTTGATTCTATATATAGTTGTTGGGTGAATTTTTTTTGTATTAATTTTAAAACAGAATTTAAGTATTTGTTTGGTATTAAAGACAAACGAGCGTATATAACTTCTCTTTGTGTAATCGTTTAATTCAATTAGTTTAGAAGAGTAGATAAAGACAAGCTGAAGTAAAGTAAAACATTTATCATTCTTGAATAAGTGTTGAGGTGTCGACAAACCTCTGTTTCATTTTTTAAAATGAACAAACCGTAGGTTCGTCTTGTAAATTGTGAATAAAACTTGCACATTTTTCATACCTTTAAGCCTTATACTTGGCATAAAGTTGAGCTCCACAAAAGTGGTGTTCCTTTCACTTTGTCAAATGGCCCCCGCCCGACCCTGCCCACCTCCCCTTCCCCCCTCCCCCCTCCCCCTTCCCCCCTCCCCTCCCCTTCTCTTCTTCCCCCTCCCCTTCTCTTCTTCCCCCTCCCCTCCCCTTCTCCCCCTCCCCTCCCCTTCTCTTCTCCCCCTCCCCTCCCCTTTTTCCCCTCCCCTCCCCTTCTCTTCTCCCCCTTCCCCTTCTTCCCCTCCGAGAGAGAGAGAGAGAGAGAGAGAGAGAGAGAGAGAGAGAGAGAGAGAGAGAGAGAGAGAGAGAGAGAGAGAGAGAGAGAGAGAGAGAGAGAGAGAGAGAGAGAGAGAGAGAGAGAGAGAGAGAGAGAGAGAGAGAGAGAGAGAGAGTACTCCATGTTCGATATATATTTTTCTGCTGTTTACAGTGCCGAATCCATATGCAAAACTTTGTTCAATAAAGTTAAAAATCAACATTTATTCTGGTCATTGCTGAGCAGACTCCACAAAAAAAGGAAAAAAATCTGAGAAAAAGATGCTATCAACTTATCACCATTAGATAAATGAAATGTTTAATGAACTGAACCAGTGTTAAAACCGAGTAGCAAATTTCTACCATCACCTTCTATTAGTACTTTCAGTACTTTGATTTTGTGACGTGAATGTTTGGGAAAAATCATCCTCGGATATCCCGGGGTCTTGCTACGCTACATCGACCCCTAGGATAAATTGAATTTCCCTCACTTTACCGCTGGCCGAATGCTGGCTTTTCATTGATTCCATCATCATTTTGTGATGGGCGAGTGGACTGTACGCTATGACGTTTCGTATCGATTTTCGGCGGCTGATTTAAAGTTTTATTAGTCAATTGTCCCAGGGTCGATTTAGCATAGCAAATAGGGAGACCCCGGGGTATCCGAGGATGGGGAAAAATATAGGATGACCCTAATAGACGCAGGTTTGCAGTCTCCGAGACGAGTGGTCGTTCGTTACATCCGGAGTGCAAGAGGCAGGTTTGCCGAAAGTAGCAGTTCATAGCGAACGTAGAACTCGTGGTTACACCAAACGCAACTTCAGATAAGCGAAAGAGTGATGTCGTAAACGCTTAGAACTTTTCACTTAAACCAGGGATATTGTTGCAAATTATCGAAAGGTGAAATTTCCAATTTAGTATCTAGTCTTCATAATTTAACATAATCTATATAAAAGATGGAAATGGAACACTTTTTGCTAAAACCAAAGTGTCTGAAAATAAATTTTGTTATACAGAAATGTACAACATTCATGGTTGCAAAACGGTTACAGTAGCCTACATTGGAATCTGAAATTTGCATCTGAAAATATCTACAGGGGCGTTGTCTGCGCATGTCATATTCTTCGAAGATTCGACTGTCTTATATCGATAGGTGATTGCAACACTATTCTAAGTGCCTGTGCATTGTACAGGCACTTAAAATAGTGTTGCAATAACCTATCGATATGACACATCACTAGCCCCAAAAGCGGGCTGACTGTAATATTACGCTCTATAAAGGAGTAATGTTGAAAATAGCTTTTATCAATACGTTTGAGGAGAAATGAGACCTGCTTTAGCCCCAAATTTCTCTAGACTGCTGATCATAGCTGAGTGAATTGCACGAGGTAGCGTTTTTTTGAGTAAACGTTTATTTTTAGTTTGAAATTCAAAGTACCGGTTGTCGCGTAGGAAAGTGGTTCGGTTCTGTACCCAGGATGCCCAAATTAGATAGATGAGTACAGTATTTATAGAATGCCATCTAGCGGGAGATAATATCTACAGGTGCCCACAGAATAAACTTATTCACCTTTTAGACCAATCACAATTTACTATTCATTTATCTTTATCAGTACCAAGAGGTAGGTCAAAAGCCATTTTTTGTTACTTTAAAAACGTGTGGTGATGGATTTAACTCTTTACCAAACGACAAAATTTTGGACTAACCAAAATTGAAAGTTTTTGCAGACGACAAAATAAATGTGACCGAAAAAAAAATTTTTTTTTTTGACGTGTAGAAAACGTTGCGGGAAAAGGAGAAAATGCTGGTTACCAGCATTTTCTCCTTTTCCTACAATGTTTTCAAAACATTGCTTTCTCAGGGGCGTCAACTGAGTAGGGATCGATCGTGTGGTGATGGGTTAATCAAATATTAACTGTAAATGACATCATCATCATCGTGTAGGAATCATCACGTGAAAAAAAAAAACATATTTAGTACAGCCGTCTCAACTCGGCCTTTAACAATGTCCTTATCAAAGAGTTTTCCGTTCAGATTTGTTGCCAGGTTGCCAGTCCGTCGTATGATCTTTCACTTAGCAGCGACCTACTCCCCGCCATTCCGAGGTTGCATTTTTGTGAAGTCTGTTTCTCTCCTACCCCCTATAGCAACCATATTTAAGCCCGTTTTGGACCGAAAAAGAGAAGGAAAAGAACAACACTTTAATAATATTACTCAAATGACGGGACAGGTTTCAGAAAGGAGTGGGAAAAAAATGCAGGAGATAATGATTCTTGTCAACATTTTCTTTTTTTCTCACAAAGTTTTCAGAATTTTTCTTCCTCCGAGTCCTTAAAGCCATGGGATTTTTTAAATATTAAAATGAAGGCATTTATAGAACTTACATGAAGACATTGAATTTGCCATTAATTTTCATTGTTGATAATTTTCCCACAGTCTCACTCTCCGGTTTATGTGAGAAAAGAAGTCAGTGGTGGCTAGGAAAGAAATTTGTGTCAGTACTGATGTGAGAAAGCCAGGAAACACATGTATTTGTAGGTGCGCTGTCAGCCGTGATATGACCCAAGCCATTGAAGCGGCGTTAAACTTTAACCCTTTACCAAACGACAAAATTTTAGACTGATCCAAATTGAAAGTATTTGCATATAACAAAATAATTTTGACAGGAGAATTGAAATTTGTTTTAAGAAGGGAGAAAACATTGTGGGAAAAGGAGAAAATGCTGGTTACCATTTTACCACATTTTTTTCAAAAGGCTTCTTTCACAGGGGTGTTAAAAGTCGACCTGGTAAAATGTTAAAGCAAACAAACGTCAGTTATACGAAAAATCGTGTAGCTCGTTTGAAAGAACCGAAAACGTTATGAAATTTGCAGGAAATGACGTCATGATGTTGTGTTAACGATTGCCGTTTTCCCGCCATTTTGATGCCAATAGAAAGTATAAAAGATACAATGTAAAATCTGTTATACTATGTTATACATTGTTAAGAAATGGACTGCTCCGGTATCCCGATATTGTGTTGCTAGGGTTACCGCTATTTTCGGTTATTGTTGATATTTTCGAATAATCTTTTGGAAATGTAGTCACGGTATGTTTAAGTACTTATACCTTGATATTTACCTATAAATTACAAATAATATGGATTTTAGAGCAAAATTCTACGAACTTCCCAAACAACCCTCGTATATGTACTTTAATGTCACGAGTTCGATATAAAACGACGGGAAAGGAACTGTTCCGCTTATCAAGGGCAAACGCCCAAGTCTATGATTTTATCTTAACATATATAAATTCTCTTAGGAAAGAAAAGGGTCAAAACCTAGGACGAAGCAGCTGTAGGCCTAATCAGCCCCACCCACACTGAACAGACGCTGTTTTACAGATACGGAATATTTCGTTGCTAGACTGCTGTTTGTAAAGACTCGAATTATGTCAACAGACGAAGATAGCAAGTCAACCATCCTAGATTTTTATTCGGTTCTACAGAGGAGGTTTGAAACGAGAAAGGAGCGGAGGCAATATGGCGACAGTGCAGACTTTGATACAATTATTTTTCTTTCAAGCTATTTTGTGTTTCAGTTTAACAAACGGTATTCAGTATGTCAACGTGACTACCCAAGTCGGAGAAATCGAAGGATTTGTAGACATGGTCAGGATCGATCGTGGAATGCATACTGTTGCCAAGTTTCTTGGAATACCATATGCTGAAACTACGGCTGGAAATAACCGATTCGAGAAACCTATTCCAAAAGCGCCCTTCACGACGAAGTATTCAGCTCTTAGTTATCCACCATCTTGCTATCAAATACTAATAGATCCGACCAGACAAACACAAGTGATGTCGGAAGATTGTCTTTATATGAACGTCTATGTCCCTAACGAAGGTCAGAAAACTTCGCTTCCTGTCATGATCTGGATTCATGGTGGTGCCTTTAAGGTTGGCGCTGCTAGCTTGTACAAAGCGGAAGCACTAAGTGTTTTCGGAAATGTTATAATTGTTACTATCAACTACCGTTTGGGAGTCTTTGGATTTTTACGCAGCAATAATGGTCTTTTTATAGGCAACCAAGGGCTGTGGGATCAGCAGTTGGCAATCAAATGGGTACACGATAACATTGCTAGTTTTGGAGGAGACCCGAATGAAGTGACAATTTTTGGTGAATCAGCTGGTTCCGCTTCTGTACTGCTACAATCGCTGTACCCCGAAAACAAGGGTCTATTTAAGCGAGTCATTGCTGAGAGCGGAGCTGCCTTGTCTTATTGGGCTGTTACACCCGCTGTTGGCGACAAAGTGCTTGAAGTTACAGGGTGTCAAAGTGCTACTGATCCATTGTTCTGCCTACGGCTAATTTCCCCGCTAGATTTGCAGAACAAAACTCAGGACTATCAAGGCAAACCTGTACCATATTATCCCTCCGTGGACGGTGATTTTTTAACAGAAACCCCGCACGACATCATTTACGGCAATAACACAATATCTACCAGGGCACGCGCCTTTTTCTCATCCCTTGATATCATAACGGGCGTGAATAACTATGACGGGGCTCTTTATCTCAAAGACGTTTGGGCTAGCATTCTGAATGAAACCTTTCCGAATATTCATGTAACTCAAGACCAGTTCTCCAACTTAATCATTCCGCAATCCGTTCGAGGGGTTTTTAAACCAAACTGCAAGGAGGTTGAAGACCTACTTATCTCGGCTATTGCGTTTCAGTACACAGATTGGTCGGATCCGCAAAATGACACAAAAGTTAGAGAAAAAATGATCGACATGTCATCTGACATTGCTTTCTTCAGCTCAGCAGTTGATACTGTAAAGGCGCACTCGATGTTTCGCCAGGGCCGGACATATTTGTACCTTTTTGCATTGGACCTGTCCCAGCATGCTCTTCCAACACCGGACTTTATAGCAGGTGAGAATGCATCAGTTTTATGTGTTGACCTTTAATCTTTACCACATGAGAAAATTTTAGATTGGTCCAAATTGAAAGCATTTGCAGACTACAAAATAAAGGTGACTGAAAAATTGAAATTTGTTCTGGAAAGGGTAGAAAACACTGTTGGAAAAGGAGAAAATGCTGGTTACCAGCATTTTCTCCTTTTCCCACAGTGTTTTCTAAAGGCTTCTTTCTCAGGGGTTGTGTGGTAATGGGTTAAATCTTTCCCAACCGACAACTTTTAGATTCTTCCTAATTCAAAGCAAATTGAATGATACTAAAGTGATGAAATCTAAGAGAGAACAGAAGGCATAGTGGGGAAAAGGAGAAAATGCAGGTTACCAGCATTTTCTCCTTTACCCATAACGTTTTCAAAAGCCTTTTCACTCATGGTCGTTGATGCTAATTCCCACTGTCGGATTTGTAGACTGCCATCTAGCAGGAGATAATGTACATCTATCAAATTTGGGCATTCTGGGTACAGAACTGGGCTACTTTTCAAAACGACAACCTTACTCATTATCTCCCACTAGATGGCATTCTATAAATACTCATCTATCTGATATGGGCATCCTGGGTACAGAACCGAACCACTTTCCTACGCGACAACCGTTACTTTGAATTTAAAACAAAAAAAAAAAAGGTTTACCCAATAAAACGCTACCTCGTGCAATTCACCCAACTATGATCACCAGTTTAGAGAAATCTGTTGCTATTGAAGCAGGTCTCATTTCTCCTCAAACGTATTGATACGTAAAAGCTATTTTCAACATTGCTATACTTTATAGGGCGTACAGTCAGCCCGCTTTCGGGGCTATTAGTGATGCGTCATATAAGACAGTCGAATCTTCGAAGAATATGACATGCGCAGACAACGCAACCTTACTTTGGATTTCAAAATCAAATGAACGTTTACTCAGTAAAACGCCACCTGGTGCCATTCATTCAGATATGATCAGATAGCATGTAACCTATGTTCACTTCATTTATATATCAAAACAGTCCCAACAGGCTTGGGTAATAGCTTCGGTTTAACCCTTTACCCCATATGGCATTTCTATGGTATCTCTAATTGACCCTAAATAACAGCAAGGATGAAGCTTTTTCTTCTGTGTATATGACAACTTTTGATAGCTTAGAAAACATTGTGACAAAAGGTGAAATTGTTCGTGACGAGCAATTTCACCTTTTGCCACAATGTTTTCCAAAGGCTACTACAAGCATTGCGTAGAAATGAGTATCTATGGAGTAAAGGGATAAGACCTACTTTTCCCTAGTCTATTGGGATCGGTAATACGGCATAGTATAGACAGGTCCAATCTTTATAGATTATGACATGCGCAGACAAGGCCTTATTGCAGCAAAACTCCCATTCCAGTATAATTTATAATACAGGTGTTCCCATCTATTTCATTTATTTTTTTCCTTAACCCTTTACTCCATAGATACTCATTTCTACGCATTGCTTGTAGAAGCCTTTGGAAAACATTGTGGCAAAAGGTGAAATTGCTCGTGACGAGCAATTTCGCCTTTTGCCACAATGTTTTTTTACACTATCAAAAGGTGTCATATTTAGGGTCAATTAGAGATACCATTGAAATGCCTTATGGGGTAAAGGGTTAAACGCTTCCCAGATACAGATCGCCATTTTGCTATTCTTTAGTGTGGATCATTCATCATCTTGATTTAAAATATACTGAAAATCCTAGTCGACCTCTTATCTGGTATCGTCTGCGAATTTTACCCAGCTTTCCTTTGTCCCTTTGGTATGTATATTAGTTAGTGTTCCACAAATAAAATTTTAGGTGGCTGTGACTTTTCTTCGATTTTTCCAGGCTCTAATCACGCAGACGAAATTCAGTTCGTGTTTGGTTACCCAGTTAGTAACGCGAGGATTTCGAACGTAACGTACACAGACGAACAAAAGGTCGTATCACGTGCTATGATGTACATGTGGACAAATTTCGCTAAATCTGGGTAGGTAACTGGCGCTCCTATCCCCTTTATCGAACGATTCAATATCATCATGACTTTTAGAGGATTTAGAAAACATTGTAGGAAAAGGAGAACATTCATCGTTTGAGTCAGCAAACCAACGTTGAAAACATTTGTTACCAATCACGCAAAAAGGGACCTTCTGGAAACTGCGCAAAGTGCCAACTCTGGTCAGACTACCCGAATTGCACAGGCTGACCAGGGTTGACACTTTTCCCTTTAATGGCATTTTCTTTATGAAAAGTGGTTATTCCTACATAACCTAGTTATTCATACAATCATTTTTGAATTATCAACTTAAACTGACCTGCACTATCTTTGATCTGTTTTCCTCTAACTGATGTACAGAATTCCCAGATGGTCTCTTTCTTGCGTGATGGATCACATTTTGTCATAACGTTTCCTCCTGTTTTTATTATACTAAACCCATCTCATGTTAATCATCGTTAGTTATAACCCGTTTGAACTGTTCATGCGTCAAATAAATACGCTCGGTTTTGTACATCTATGTGCTGAAAAGCAGCCAGTTGCTTGGAGTGTTCATGGTACTACTACAAAGAACACTTCAGGCCACTGGTTGCATTTTCCTACCGTTAAAAGAAACCATTATTATTAACCCATGGACATGTGACATTACCGCCGAGAGATAACTCACATATCGTCGATTTACTTCAAAAGCCTCGTAACTACAGCTTGAAACAAGCTGTAGTTACGAGGTTTTTGAAGTAAACCGACGATATGTGAGTCATGGTGTGGGATAAGAGGGCTCCATGATGCATTGTAACAAGGAAATCATTATAATTGGCTTGTAGCACGCGAAGATGTGCATTCGGACATTTACGTAAAGTGTCGTCTCGGATCAGCCTGCATACTCCGCGTAGACTGATCCGAGACGGCAGTTTACGACTACATTAACCCATTACCAAACGACAATATTTTAGACTGGTCCAAATAGAAAGCATTTGCAGACAACAAAATAAAAGTGACTGAAAATTTGAAATTAAATGCTCGTTACCAGCATTTTCTCCTTTTCCCACAATGTTTTCTAAAGACATCTTTCTCTGGGGCGTCAAAAGTAGGGATTGTGTGGTAATGGGTTAAATTATATGCCACAGTAGACTTGTGCAGAACAGAAAAATACATAAAAACGGAAAGAGTCGTTTGGTATCAGCCTGCACGGACTGCGCTGGCTGATTACAGTCGACACTTTAGGTGAAAATGTCCAAAAGCTCCATTGCGTGTTGAAAACCATATATGAGTCATGCTCTGGTAAAAGGGGGCTTAATGCATCTCCGTAATGTGTTGTACCACACAAGAAATCTTGCAGGTAGAAACCCATTTAATCCTCTGTGTCCGACTGAATCGTAAGGTAGAATTATCCTTTGAATTGCAGAAAATTCGTGGATGGGGGGGGGGGAAAGGCTGACACGAGTCGATACTTTTCGCAAGTGCATTAAGCCCCCTTGTCACAGATCATGGCTCAAATATCTATTAAGTGGGGCTACGTTAAAAAAAAAAACTTTTATCTATAATTATTTTACAGCGATCCGAACAAACCAGTGAACGTACAACAGTATACAGGCATCCCATGGCCTCAATATAACATTGCCTCACAAAGTTACCTACAGTTTACCGCCAATATAAGTTCAAACAAAGTCCAGCAGAGATTTGAAGCGAGGAGAATGGAATTCTGGCTCAATTATATCCCGACAATACTTGAAACACCGTGTCCTTAAGATTTCAGAAAACTTTCTACATCAACCCTACTCTCTTTGGTACTTTTGTACATGGCAACCCATTTGATATACATGTATGTATTTACATGTATTTTTTCATTTAGGAGCGGACCCAGGATATCCTTTTCGGAAGGGGGAATTTCGAATACATCATTTCAAACGTAAATTTGCTAACTGAATAAAATGTTTGTATTTCTTGTGTGTCTACCGATATAATCGTATATCTACGAATACCGTTACTTGTGTCTGAAGCTTTACGTTTGGAAAGATAAGATTTCAAGCTCTTACATCTATAGAAATTTAAAATTTAAACCGCCCCCCCCCCCCAAAAAAAATTTTTTTTTTTTTTTAAATGATGCAGCTTTCTTAAAAGCTTCATAAATTTGCCCCGTTTCACTCTTTATTGGAGAGGTCACCAAACCTCTCCAACAGTGGTGAATTTAAAAGGCAGACTGCCACAGAATTTGCTGTCTAAATCCATTTTTCTAGCGAAATTGTACTGATACACAGTCTGTTTCGTCATGGTTTTGTAAATAAAGCGAAATTAAAAAACCGAAACAGGAAATAAATTTGGTGTATTTTTATATGACGAATATAAGAAAAATATTTGTTAAATCAATTTGCCATGCCTGCAAATGACCCCACAAATAATTGTAATTTTTCATTAAGCAAATAAATCTAAGCAGCAGAAAAAAAAGAAGAATTTCATTTAAAAAAAGAGAAAGAAGACTGCTGGACAAGATCATTCTACTTGAAAAAGCGACAAGAAGGCCAATATTTATGTAAAACATAATTATGAGGTTTCTACGCGGTGGCTTTTTTTACTTGTTTGTTTATATGTACCAAAAGTGTATTGAAATTAAAAGCCAATACACTATTTGAAAACATTGATGCTGACCTCTCCTGGCTTCTTTTTTAAGAAGCCAACTTGTTTATAAGTACATTCAATGGTCAGGCCAATATATCAATTAAATTATCTCCCTTGCCAGATATAGAGTGGAGGTTTCCAAATAACAAAGTGGTCTTTTCACCATTATTCCTTTTTATCCTTGGTTCCGTTTGGGATGTTGCGATGATTTTAACAGTGAGTTATTATGTATATGTTTAAGGTCCACAGGTAATTCAAATCAAATTCTGTTCTTAATCACCAGGAACTTCGTATATATCGATTTGTAAAACAATCTAACTGGAATTACTTGAAATATCATCTCTGGAAAATAGCTGTTTTGTGCAAGAAAATCAAGGATAAAATCCAAGTAGTTCTCTTATCAGGACCAATAGTACTGGAGAAGAATCAAGGGAAATAACTGAAGTATGGTCCTCATTGAAGTAAACCGACTGTGAAAAACATGTACAGTGTATATACAGAAAATGTGGTAGATTCGACCTAATCGACTGTTGGAAAAATATATGGCTTGCAACGTGCGAAAAGGGGCATTCAGACATTTGCGTAAAGTGTCGCTCCGGATCAGCCTGCGCAGTCCGCGCAGGCTAATCCGAGACGACACTTTCCGTTTTTATGCAATTTTCTGTTTTGCATAAGTCTTCTGAAGGACAAAATCTAATGTAGTCGTAACGTACCGTCTAGGATTACCCTGCGCGGACTGCGCAGGCTGATCCGAAACGACACTTTACGCAAATGTCTGAATGTCCCATTCGCGTGTTACAAGCCATAATAGCGATGCTCTGACAAAAAGGGAAGTCAATCTCCGTAATTCATGGTACCAAGCAAGCTATCACATACTGACGGACCTGTGATATCTGTATTTTTTTTTCAACAACCAACTTATAAATGAGATAGACTGGTCCTTGGTCATACAGAAAATTTACCAATAGTGAAAAGCTTCGGTCCAGGTCAGCCTGCGCGGACTGCGCAGGCTGACCTGAATCGATGCTTTTCGCAGCTGCATTCATCCCCCTTTTCACAGCACATGGTTCAGATATTATCTTGTTATGATCTTTAACACGAAAAATAGAAATGATTGTTTGAGTGTACTATAGATACATTTTCTTTCATTATTGATGATTTATATTTTGTTGGCTGGTTTAAAATGTTAAACCTGTCCTCCTCTGGTCCCAATATCTCATTACGAGCCAGCAAGTATTATTATAGTGTGCATGGTCGTTGTTTTCAATAGGGGCGTTTCTAGAGTGCATATACTTTATCTAGCATTTCCGCCCTTCGTACTTTCGTCCTTGTTGGACCTGCGAGGGTTATTTCTGGCAGTGGTCTCATAAGGCTGGTAGGAAACTTCATATACATGTAGAGCCAGCCAACGGTTCTGTTGAGATAATGTTGGTTGGTCTTCTGGTTCTAAAAGTATCGGCTCAAAAAAAACTGAAAAACAAGCATTTTTGTCATTTTTCCTACTTAAGCGTTCTTATATCTTTGAATTTCGAAAAAAAAAAAGGATATGGTCATTAAACATATTTTCTACACCAAGTTTTAAAGTGTGTGCAGTGCTGTATTGAACAATTTGTGCCGTGGGTTGACCATTGCCGAAATAATAGGTTAATAACCCAATTTCAGACTGACATTGCGATTAATTTAGCAAATAAGGGAGTTTTTGCAGTTCTGAAAACCTGAATTACTATCTTGATTTATTTGTGTTCGGTGCTGGCAGAGAACTGATAAGAAATAACACAAAAATTACAAAAACAAACAAATGCTTCGATTATGTGAGCCGGCTCTGAATATGTGGACTGGCTCTGAATATGTTGGTAGGGATTCCTACCACTAAACTTAGTTTTTGGTTACTTATTTAACACTTTACCACACAGTCTCGGCTTTTGACAACCCTGAGATAGAGGCCTTTTCTCAGATTGTTTTCTACCCAGCTGGACACAAATCTCAAATTTTGAGTTACATTTAATTTGTCGTCTGCAAATGTTTTCAAAATGGACTTCTTTAGAATTTTGTCTTTTGGTAAAAGGATAAGACATGCAATTTGTATTCCCATTAACAACCTTCCCTCCGAAAGTTAAAGTACACATTAGTGTGATGAGACGTGACCGACTTCCTGAAAATACAAAGGACTCATATTATCACAATCGAAAAACGCTGTCAAGCATATGTCTATCCAAATTTTAAAAAAATGGTCTGTATGTTGCGTTTGCATTGCTTCTATAGCTTACGTCTTCAGTGCAGTCTGTACATAAATACACTTAACCCATTACCAAACGACAAAATTTTAGGTTTGGCCAAATTGAAAGGAATTGCAGACGACAAAATAAAAGTGACTGAACATTTGAAATTTGTTTCGTGAAGGGTAGAAAACATTGTGGGAAAAGGAGAAAATGCTGGTTACCAGCATTTTCTCCTTTTCCCACAATGTTTTCTAAAGGCTTCTTTCTCAGGGACGCCAAAAGTAGGGATTGTGTGGAAATGGGTTAATGAAAAACAGTGGCATCTTCAGACCGCGTTTTAGTCTCCAAAGTCATTCACGCTAAATGGCAAATGCACCGATCATTGAAGAGATATCAAATAAAACATGGAGTCGTCATGGAAAATTTTACTTGTTGCAAGACAAAATTTTATCCTGTACCCATGTATACTACAGACGCTTAACTACTGTTGGAATGAATACCGCCAGTGAGTGAGTGATTAACTCTTTACCACACGAGAAAATTTTAGACTGGTCCAAATTGAAAGCATTTGCAGACGACAAAATAAAGGTGACTAAAAATAGGAATTTGTTTTGGGAAAGGTAGAAAACACTGTGGGAAAGGAGAGAAAATGCTGGTTACCAGCATTTTCTCCTTTTCCCATAGTGTTTTCAACAGGCGTCTTTCTCAGGGGCGTCAAAAATGGGGATTGTGTAGTAATGGGTTAAGGGAGTGAGTAAAGAAATGAGTGAGCGAGTATTTATTTGTCTATAACAAAAGAAAAAGATTCACAAAAACATATGTCTATGTGTTACAGATCGTCTAGGACTTTCTTTTTTCGCGGCATCAAATCATTCCTTTAACTTTATACCAGACGACAAGATTTAAGACTAGTCAAACTTGAAATTATTTAAATTCGGCTCAAATGACAGGAACTGTCTTTGGAAGGATAGAAAATATTGTGGGAAAAGGATAAGTTCTGGTATCCAGTATTTTCACTTTTCCCCACAATGTGTTCAGAAGCCGTCCTGTTACAATTAACACACAGGATTATTTGAGCTGATAATACTTATACATGTATAGATGACGGAAAATTCCTACTAACATAGCCTGAATTGGCCTTATCTTTTGTGGTCTTTTCACCTCTTACAGTTAATACAGGACAAAGAAAATCCGTGATTATCACACACAATAGTGTTTATCCATTCGCAAAGCCTACCGTGCAAAATCCTTGTTTTAAAATCAAAAACATTGCCATAGTCATTGGCAGCTTCGAGGTAGTAATTTGTGCTCTTCGAGCAAGTATCCTTTTACGATTATTATAATGAATTTTATTAACACTCCGTCTTAAAACGATATATTAATGGCTCAACAGCGGCCCCAAAATAAATGCAAGTGTTAAACTGATTTTAGATTTTAACCATTCCATTTTAAAGTTTTAAAGCATGGAAAATGTTCTGAAGATAGGAACCTGAATTTGTGTGATTGGTTTAACTCTTTACCAAACGACGAAATTTCAGACTGGTCCAAATTGAAAGCATTTGCAGACGACAAAATAAACGTAACTCAAAAATTGAAATTTCTTTCCAGCAGGGTATAAAACATTGTGGGAAAAGGAGAAAATGCTGGTTGTCAGCATTTGCTCCTTTCCCACAATGTTTTCAAAAGGCATCTATGGCTATTTCAGGATCGTAAAAACCGGAGACTGTGTGGTTAATCGCCGGGAGAAAATGAATTTTGAAATCGGGCCAAAATGTACAAAAGATGGAGTGACCTTACAGGTTTACAGTTTTAGTTTTGAAATTAATTTCTCTGCCACCAACTACAAGCTGTAACCGATCATATAATAGAAGGTTGTCATCTTCACAATAATTTCCACTTTAAAATTGTATGATATAGATTTATATGCTTATTAACAAACGATTTGTTTACATTTGGCAGCTGTTGTCACTTTACATGAAAAAACAGAGGTCAGTTTCAGGTCAAATTTTCAACTCGTTACCAGGCGACAAAATTGTAAACCAAAGATCCAAGATGAAAAACAAAATTACAGACAAGAAATTAGGGACCACTCAAAATATAAAATATGTCTTTCAAATTGGTACAATACCACGTAGAAAAGTAGAAAAACATCACTTAAAGGTATTTTATCCTTTTCCTACCGTCTTTTAACCCATTACCACACAATTCCTACTTTTGACGCCCCTGAGAAAGAAGCCTTTAGAAAACATTGTGGGAAAAGGAGAAAATGCTGGTAACCAGCATTTTCTCCTTTTACCACAATGTTTTCTACCTTTCACAAAACAAATTTCAAATTTTCAGTCACTTTAATTTTGTCGTCTGCAAATGCTTTCAATTTGGACCAGTCTAAAATTTTCTCGTGTGGTAAAGAGTTAAAGGCCATCTTTCCTTGGTTGTTAAAAGTCGAGATCGTTCGGTAATGGGTTAGATTACTCTTATAAATAGAAGTATGTATTTACATGTATTTATTCATTTAGGGGCGGACCCAGGATATCCTTTTCGGAAGGGGGAATTTCGAATACATCATTTCATACGTAAATTTGCTAACTGAATAAAATGTTTGTATTTCTTGTGTGTCTACCGATATAATCGTATATCTACGAATACCGTTACTTGTGTCTGAAGCTTTACGTTTGGAAAGATAAGATTTCAAGCTCTTACATCTATAGAAATTTAAAATTTAAACCGCCCCCCCCCCCCAAAAAAAAAAAAAAATTTTTTTAAAAATGATGCAGCTTTCTTAAAAGCTTCATAAATTTGCCCCGTTTCACTCTTTATTGGAGAGGTCACCAAACCTCTCCAACAGTGGTGAATTTAAAAGGCAGACTGCCACAGAATTTGCTGTCTAAATCCATTTTTCTAGCGAAATTGTACTGATACACAGTCTGTTTCGTCATGGTTTTGTAAATAAAGCGAAATTAAAAAACCGAAACAGGAAATAAATTTGGTGTATTTTTATATGACGAATATAAGAAAAATATTTGTTAAATCAATTTGCCATGCCTGCAAATGACCCCACAAATAATTGTTATTTTTCATTAAGCAAATAAATCTAAGCAGCAGAAAAAAAAGAAGAATTTCATTAAAAAAAAGAGAAAGAAGACTGCTGGACAAGATCATTCTACTTGAAAAAGCGACAAGAAGGCCAATATTTATGTAAAACATAATTATGAGGTTTCTACGCGGTGGCTTTTTTTACTTGTTTGTTTATATGTACCAAAAGTGTATTGAAATTAAAAGCCAATACACTATTTGAAAACATTGATGCTGACCTCTCCTGGCTTCTATTTTAAGAAGCCAACTTGTTTATAAGTACATTCAATGGTCAGGCCAATATATCAATTAAATTATCTCCCTTGCCAGATATATAGAGTGGAGGTTTCCAAATAACAAAGTGGTCTTTTCACCATTATTCCTTTTTATCCTTGGTTCCCTTGGGGATGTTGCGATGATTTTAACAGTGAGTTATTATGTATATGTTTAAGGTCCACAGGTAATTCAAATCAAATTCTGTTCTTAATCACCAGGAACTTCGTATATATCGATTTGTAAAACAATCTAACTGGAATTACTTGAAATATCATCTCTGGAAAATAGCTGTTTTGTGCAAGAAAATCAAGGATAAAATCCAAGTAGTTCTCTTATCAGGACCAAAAGTACTGGAGAAGAATCAAGGGAAATAACTGAAGTATGGTCCTCATTGAAGTAAACCGACTGTGAAAAACATGTACAGTGTATATACAGAAAATGTGGTAGATTCGACCTAATCGACTGTTGGAAAAATATATGGCTTGCAACGTGCGAAAAGGGGCATTCAGACATTTGCGTAAAGTGTCGCCCCGGATCAGCCTGCGCAGTCCGCGCAGGCTAATCCGAGACGACACTTTCCGTTTTTATGCAATTTTCTGTTTTGCGTAAGTCTTCTGAAGGACAAAATCTAATGTAGTCGTAACGTACCGTCTAGGATTACCCTGCGCGGACTGCGCAGGCTGATCCGAAACGACACTTTACGCAAATGTCTGAATGTCCCATTCGCGTGTTACAAGCCATAATAGCGATGCTCTGACAAAAAGGGAAGTCAATCTCCGTAATTCATGGTACCAAGCAAGCTATCACATACTGATGGACCTGTGATATCTGTATTTTTTTTTCAACAACCAACTTATAAATGAGGTAGACTGGTCCTTAGGCATACAGAATATTGACCAAGAGCGAAAAGCTTCGGTCCAGGTCAGCCTGCGCGGACTGCGCAGGCTGACCTGAATCGATGCTTTTCGCAGCTGCATTCATCCCCCTTTTCACAGCACATGGTTCAGATATTATTTTTTTTATGATCTTTAACACGAAAAATAGAAATGATTGTTTGAGTGTACTATCGATACATTTTCTTTCATTATTGATGATTCATATTTTGTTGGCTGGTTAAAAGGTTAAACCTTTCCTCTTGTGGTCCCAATATCTCATTACGAGCCAGCAATATTAGTGTGCATGGTCGTTATTTTCAATAGGGGCGTTTCTAAAGTGCATATACTTTATCTACATGTAGCATTTCCGCCCTTCGTATTTTCGTCCTTGTTGGACCTGCGAGGGTTATTTCTGGCAGTGGTCTCATACAGGCTGGTAGGAAACTTCATGTGTAGAGCCAGCCAACGATTCTGTCGAGATAATGTTGGTTGGTCTTCTGGTCTCAAAAGTATCGGCTCAAAAACAACTGAAAAACAAGCATTTTTGTCATTTTTTCTACTTACGCGTTCTTATATCTTTGAATTTCGAAAAAAAGGGATAATGTCATGCAACATATTTTCTACACCAAGTTTTAAAGTGTGTGCAGTGCGGTATTGAACTATTTGTGCCGTGGGTTGACCGTTGCTGAAATAATAGGTTAAGAACCCAATTTCAGACTGATATTGCGATTAATTTAGCAAATAAGGGAGTTTTTACAGTTCTAAAAACCTGAATTACCATCTTGATTTATTTGTGTTTGGTGGTGGCAGAGAACTGATAAGAAATAACACAAAAATGACATAAACAAACTAATGCTTCGATCATGTGAGCCGGCTCTGAATATGTGGACTGGCTCTGAATATGTTGGTCGGCATTAATGGATTAGGGATTCCTACCACTAAACTTAGTTTTTGGTTACTTATTTAACCCTTTACCACACAGTCTCGGCTTTTGACAACCCTGAGATAGAAGCTTTTTCTCAGATTGTTTTCTACCCAGCTGGACACAAATCTCAAATTTTGAGTTACATTTAATTTGTCGTCTGCAAATGTTTTCAAAATGGACTTCTTTAGAATTTTGTCGTTTGGTAAAAGGTTAAGACATGCAATTTGTATTCCCATTAACAACCTTCCCTCCGAAAGTTAAAGTACACATTAGTGTGATGAGACGTGACCGACTTCCTGAAAATACAAAGGACTCATATTATCACAATCGAAAAACGCTGTCTAGCATATGTCTATCCAAATTTTAAAAAAATGGTCTGTATGTTGCGTTTGCATTGCTTCTATAGCTTACGTCTTCAGTGCAGTCTGTACATAAATACACTTAACCCATTACCAAACGACAAAATTTTAGGTTTGGCCAAATTGAAAGGAATTGCAGACGACAAAATAAAAGTGACTGAACATTTGAAATTTGTTTCGTGAAGGGTAGAAAACATTGTGGGAAAAGGAGAAAATGCTGGTTACCAGCATTTTCTCCTTTTCCCACAATGTTTTCTAAAGGCTTCTTTCTCAGGGACGCCAAAAGTAGGGATTGTGTGGTAATGAGTTAATGAAAAACAGTGGCATCTTCAGACCGTGTTTTAGTCTCCAAAGTCATTCACGCTAAATGGCAAATGCACCGATCGTTGAAGAGATATCAAATAAAACATGGAGTCGTCATGGAAAATTTTACTTGTTGCAAGACAAAATTTTATCCTGTACCCATGTATACTACAGACGCTTAACTACTGTTGGAATGAATACCGCCAGTGAGTGAGTGATTAACTCTTTACCACACGAGAAAATTTTAGACTGGTCCAAATTGAAAGTATTTGCAGACGACAAAATAAAGGTGACTAAAAATGAGAATTTTGTTCTGGGAAGGGTAGAAAACACTGTGGGGAAAGGAGAAAATGCTGGTTACCAGCATTTTCTCCTTTTCCCATAGTGTTTTCAACAGGCTTCTTTCTCAGGGGCGTCAAAAATGGGGATTGTGTAGTAATGGGTTAAGGGAGTGAGTAAAGAAATGAGTGAGCGAGTATTTATTTGTCTATAACAAAAGAAAAAGATTCATAAAAACACATGTCTATGTGTCACAGATCGTCTAGGACTTTCTTTTTTCGCGGCATCAGATCATTCCTTTAACTTTATACCAGACGACAAGATTTAAGACTAGTCAAACTTGAAATTATTTAAATTCGGCTCAAATGACAGGAACTGTCTTTGGAAGGACAGAAAATATTGTGGGAAAAGGATAAGATCTGGTATCCAGTATTTTCACATTTCCCCACAATGTGTTCAGAAGCCGTCCTGTTACAATTAACACACAGGATTGTTTGAGCTGATAATGCTTATACATGTATAGATGACGGAAAATTCCTACTAACATAGCCTGAATTGGCCTTATCTTTTGTGGTCTTTTCACCTCTTACAGTTAATACAGGACAAAAAAAATCCGTGATTATCACACACAATAGTGTTTATCCATTCGCGTAGCCTACCGTGCAAAATCCTTGTTTTAAAATCGAGAACATTGCTATACGAGTAGTCACTGGCAGCTTCTAGGTAGTGATTTGTGCTCTTCCAGCAATTATCCTTTTACGATTATTACAATGAATTCTATTAACACTCCGTCTTAAAACGATATATTAATGGCTCAACAGCGGCCCCAAAATAAATGCAAGTGTTAAACTGATTTTAGATTTTAGTCATTCCATTTTAAAGTTTTAAAGCATGGAAGATGTTCTGAAGATAAGAACCTGAATTTGTGTGATTGGTTTAACTCTTTACCAAACGACAAAATTTCAGACTGGTCCAAATTGAAAGCATTTACAGACGACAAAATAAACGTGACTCAAAGATTGAAATTTCTTTCCAGCAGGGTGGAAAACATTGTGGGAAAAGGAGAAAATGCTGGTTGTCAGCATTTGTTCCTTTCCCACAATGTTTTCAAAAGGCATCTATGGCTATTTCAGGATCGTAAAAACCGGGGACTGTGTGGTTAATCGCCGGGAGAAAATGAATTTTGAAATCGGGCCAAAATGTTCAAAAGATAGAGTGACCTGGCAGGTTTACAGTTTTAGTTTTGAAATTAATTTCTCTGCCACCAACTACAAGCTGTAACCGATCATATAATAAAAGGTCGTCATCTTCACAATAATTTTCACTGAAATTTGTATGATATAGATTTATACGCATATTAACAAACGATTTGTTTACATTTGGCAGCTGTTGTCACTTTACATGAAAATACAGAGGTCACTTTCAGGTCAAATTTTCAACTCGTTACCAAGCGACAAAATTGTAAACCAAAGATCCAAGATGAAAAACAAAATTACAGACAAGAAATTAGGGACCACTCAAAATATAAAATATGTCTTTCAAATTGGTAAAATACCAGTTAGAAAAGTAGAAAAACATCACCTAAAGGCATTTTATACTTTTCCTACCGTCTTTTAACCCATTACCACACAATCCCTACTTTTGACGCCCCTGAGAAAGAAGCCTTTAGAAAACATTGTGGGAAAAGGAGAAAATGCTGGTAACCAGCATTTTCTCCTTTTTCCACAGTGTTTTCTACCTTTCACAAAACAAATTTCAAATTTTCAGTCACTTTAATTTTGTCGTCTGCAAATGCTTTCAATTTGGACCAGTCTAAAATTTTCTCGTGTGGTAAAGAGTTAAAGGCCATCTTTCCTTGGTTGTTTTAAGTCGAGATCGTTCGGTAATGGGTTAGATTACTCTTATAAATACAAGCGGAAAATCACGTTCAGCTAGTCTGTTATCAAACAAGGGAACAATGCTGACCTACGCACTTTATCTGGTCGCCATTTTAGTTATTGGAATTAGCAACAAATGTTTGTCGAAGGATATACTTGTGCAGACGAAAGTAGGAAATTTTGTTGGATTTGAGGACAGAGTTTTAGTTGATAACCAAATTAAAATTGTCAATAAATTTCTTGGTATTCCCTATGCAGAAACCACAGCTGGGGTGAACAGATTTGAAAAGCCGACGCCAAAGAAGGCCTTCAATGATACGTTTTATGCAAAAACTTTCGCGCCAAGTTGCTGGTTTATGTATGCAGACAAAAATTCCCAAGGGATATCAGAGGATTGTTTGTCTTTGAATATTTATGTTCCTGGCTCCCCAAGTGACACCCAAACCCCAATGCCTGTTATGGTATGGATCTATGGTGGAAGTTTTGTATATGGATCATCTAAGAGGTATAAGGCGGAAGCACTTAGTACCTTTGGTAATGTAATAGTCGTTACTATCAACTACCGTATGGAGATGTTCGGATTTCTTCGAAGTGATGATGGTCGATTGATTGGTAACCAAGGACTATGGGACCAACATCTCGCCTTCAAATGGGTTCATGACAATATTGCAAGTTTTAATGGAGACCGCAGTAATGTAACTATATTTGGAGAATCTTCCGGTGGCGTTAGCGTAATGTTGCAGGCTCTCTACCCAAGAAATAAAGGTCTGTTTCAAAGAGTGGTTGCAGAAAGTGGAACTGCATTCGAATATTGGTCAGTCTACGGTCCGAACGCCCGAAAGATAATATCTAAACTGTCCTGTAGCCAGGGCGACTATGTAATGTGCCTGAAACAGAAGAGTGCGCTTGAAATCCAGTCCGTTCAATGGCTCGTCAATTATGGACCGGTAGTCGATGGCGACTTTCTGGTAGAAACACCGACAGATATTGTATTTGGAAACAATTCAAAATCGGAAGAGGCAAGAAAATTTTTCGCTTCTCTGGACATATTGACCGGTATGTGCCGGTATGACGGCGCGCTCTACATCCTGGACATCTGGCCATTTAATGAACTCAAGTCGAAAGAAAATGTAACTATAAGCGAAAAAATCTTTTCAGACACAATTATTCCGAAACTTGTCGATGATCTGTATGACATCAAAACTCCAAGAGCCAAGATGGCGGTCGTTGACGCCATAAAGTTCGAATATACGGATTGGACTGACCCCGATAATGCTGACAAACGCAGAGCAAACGCCATCAGAATGACATCAGAAGCGACATTTTATTCAGCTGTTATTAAAACACTACATGGTCACAGTAGATTTAACAAAGGGTTATCGTACTTTTTTGAATTCGCTGTCAATACTACAAGTCATCTTTGGTCCTCTCCACCGAGTTGGGCTCCAGGTAAAAAAAATATATTATTTTCCTATGAAGATCGTTATGTTGCTATTGATGCACAAAGAATAGAAAATTCTTGAAATGTGTGCCTTTGACTCTTTACAGTGACCCACTTTGAATATTCCTTGGACAAAGATAATCAACACCATGGATGTGCTCATGTGGTATTGTTGCTTTTCACACAATAAGTATCATAAATGTGTAACTGCAAGACAAAAAGTTTTCGACAGCAATTAGACAATGTTCTCTCCCTCTTGCCCCTGTCTCTCCCTAGCATGTTTCTTTTTGAGTTACCTTAGAGTTCTTGGATCAAGATCTAAAACTATCCGATGTATTCAATAAATTAAAATTTCTAGAAACTTCTAGAAGCCTTTTATCATGGCCAATAAAAATCATTTTCTCCAAGAGTATCCTTTCATATTAGGCAATACAGTCAGGTCCTACCACGCGGGTGACTGGACTTTTTCTGATTGTTGTTGGATCAAAGTCTAAAATTATATGATCTATAGTAATGGTAAAATTTCCAGAAGCCTTTTACAATGTTCAATGAAAGAAAATCGTTTTCCTCCATAGTTTAAATATCCTTTATATTTGGCAATATAGTGGGGTCCTACCATGGGGATGAAATTCCTTACGTGTATGGCTATTTGGTCAGCAACGCTACAGATCCATACAAACACACGACCGCAGAGCAGCAGGTCTCTAGGGCCGTCATGACGATGTGGACCAATTTTGCTAAAACCGGGTGAGTTTAGTTCGTGATGTCTAGTCTAAAGGAGTTATTGGTAGCTTTGTTGACGGCTGAAAATGAAACTGCAGGGTCTATTTTCACAAATTCATCTTGAGAAAATGCTTTGTCTTATTCGCCAAGACTTTCGAAAGTTGAAATTTGAAAGTACAGTAACACAACCTCTGATTGGCTAAACCAAATGGTTTAGCCAATCAGAGGTTGTGTTACTTTCAAATTTGGAAAATTCACGAAGAATAAGTTAAAGAACGTTCTTAACATTGGTTGGTTAATACGTGCCTTGATTTTCAATTGAAACTTTGTGGCAAAAGGGGAAATTCAGTCTCCATACAATGAGTAAGTATCATTGTAAAAAGAATACAATGCTCGAAACACTCTTTTTTCAATGGTGCCTTTATTATTTCAGGGACAAATTCAATAACTTGAGACAAATTTGTATCGTCTGGAAATGTTTTCCATATAGCCCAGTCTAAAACTTTGTGGTTTGGTAGAGTTATCATCTGAAAATATATGCGCCTTGCTCTGTGAAAGGGGGCTTGATGCATCTGCGAAAAATATCAACCCAGGTCAGCCTGCGCAGACTGCGCTGACCTGGGGTGAAACTTTTCGCCAGTGGTCAATTCTCAGGAGCAGTCTATCGTATGATTAAATTGATTGTTGAAAGGCTAGTTATCGTGGATCCATAGGTATTGTGATGGTTTGCCCGGCACCATGGATCAAGGATATGCATTTAGCCCCCTTTTGACGTAGCATGGCTTACACGTATTTCATTGTGTTTTGTTATCCAGGAATCCAAACAAGCCCCTGTCTCTGAGTGCATACCTACCGGTAACATGGCCAGCCTACAACGTGTCGTCGCCATCGTACCTCACCATTTCCGAGTCCATGTCGGCAGCTTCCGTGCAAAGTCGGTTCCATTCGGAGAAAATGGCCTTCTGGCTTCAATACTTACCCAAAGTTATCAAAAGTAACTCGGAACCATCTGTACCTGATATTAAACTGCCGATTGATTTGATTGGATGAATTACGAAATGAACATTTCTTTTTGTTCTTTTCGTTTTACGGATATGCAGATGTTTTATTAAAAGAGGCCTGTCACGTGTCGTGGTCTCCTGTGGCGATATGTAAAGACAACCTAAATGGCTAAAAGAATAATCCAAGTGCTGACATTTATCCTGAAGATCTTTTAACCCATTACCACACAATCCCTACTTTTGACAGCCCTAAAAGAAGCCTTTTGAAAACACTGTGGGAAAAGGAGAAAATGCTGGTAACCAGCATTTTCTCCTTTTCCCACAGTGTTTTCTACCCTTCTCAGAACAAATTTCTGTTTTTTAGTCACCTTAATTTTGTCGTCTGCAAATGCTTTCAATTTGGACCAGTCTAAAATATTGTCGTTTGGTAATGGGTTAACAAGCGGACAGTATAGACTAGATTTACGATCATACATTCTATGCTATCAGATCTATGCCTTTGGCAAAAGCACGTGTTTTTCCTTATGGCACCAAAACGGTTATCAATCGACAAATTTTAACCCCGCTTACACTGCATACATCTGCAAACGACAAATTTGGTGCCGCCCGAATGCAGAGATTTGTGTATGAAAGGTTAGGAAACATTAACTGTGAGAAAAAGAGAAAAATGCTGGTTTCAAACAGTTTCTCCTTTTCCACAATATATTTTTAACAGGCACTTCTTTAGGGTTGTTAAAACACTGGATGGTTTGGGGAAAAAAGGGGAGGCAATCGATTTGTTAAAGAGGCAATCTAAGTTCGATCCGAGCGAGTCATCTATGAATCCCCTTGGGAAAACGAAAGTCCGTAAAGACACCAGTCACTACGATATGGCTGAAATGATGTTGAAATTGGCGTAAAAGACTGTTCAAACAAATGAACTATCATTTGCTTATTAGTACCCGTCTGACCGACTACCTCGGTGTCCTTGAGATCAGACCATTCTCCTCGAGAGCAAAAGGTTGTGGGCCGAAGCTATGGGTCATGCTAATTGCCATCATGAAAGTTTAGTAGGAATGGCCTCCCTTATTTGTAAGCATGATTAATCCTTTACCACACACTTAAGACTTTGAACGAGCCTAACAAAAAAAAAAAAGCTGTTGAAAACATCGTTGGAAAAGGAGAAAATGCTGGTAACCAGCAATTTATCCTTTTTCCAAAATGTTTTCACTAACCTATTCAAGGAGAAATACTACTAGTATCATTTCAAAAACGTTTGAGATACTGTCTGTAACTTCCCTCAATATTGATGAGTCTATAATTTTCCCTTTAGGTAACAGGGTCAGCTGGTTGACTTATGCCCTTGTATCAACCTTTCACGATCATATGAAAGAAGGTTCAGTTTCAAAACCATGTGAAAAAAAAAAGACAAAATGATGGATACCAGCAATGTCCTGTTTCCCCTTTCCCAAACAATCCCTGGTTTTTACGGGTCTGGAATAGTAGCCTTTTGAAAACATTGTAAAAAAAGGAGAAAATGCTGGTAACCAGCATTTTCTCCTTTTCCCACAATGTTTTCTATCCTATCAATAGACAGAAATAATCTTTTCAGCAAGAGTTGAATTGTCGTCTGCAAATGCTCTCAATTTTGTCTAGTCCAAAGGGTTAAGCAATTCTCATAATCATTTTTTTTTTATATAATTATAAAAGTGATGATGATTATAATGAAGATGATGATGATGACGATGACAATGATGATGATGATGATAAAATCATTGAATTTTTTACAAAATACATTTATTGGAGTTTTGTAGCTATCTCACATATGACAAACATCTAATCCATTTTAAAAGAGGCCCATATTGAATAGATATAACAACATTAAATTGCCACTTTTAGCAACTGGAAAGGAAGAGAGAGAGAGAGAGAGAGAGAGAGAGGTAGAGGTTAGTAAGTGATATCTTTGATGGGTTGAATTAAACACTCTATTATTTTACCCTCAACCACAACAATAATTCTGTGCCCTAATGACCTTGAGGAAAGGCCCTGGAAAAAAAAGTGGGAGAAGGAGATGCTGGTGATAACCAGCGTAGCTTTTTCCTTTCCCATAATGATTTCTGCCCTATCATAGATAAATTTCTTGAATTAACTCTTTAGCAAATGACAAAATTTTAGACTAGTCCAAATTGAAAGTGCTTGCAGACAACAAAATAGAGGTGACTGAAAAATTGAAATTTGTTCTGGGAAGGGTAGAAAACACTGTGGGAAAAAGAGAAAATGCTGGTTACCAGCATTTTCTCCTTTTCCTACAGTGTTTTCAAAATTCTTTTTTCTCAAAAGTGTCAAAAGTAGGAATTGTGTGGTAATGGGTTAAGCCACATTTTATTTGTCGCCTGCAAATACTTGCAATATAAAACAATCCAAAACATTATCATGTGATTAATAAAAAAACCCAAAACATGGTTCGGGGCAAACCCATGCACTTTACTGACTTTTTTGCTCTTTCAATGTAATCATATGAGTAGCAAATTAATCTCACACACAAATACAGGTATTAGCAACCATCTGTATAAAAGCGAATATAATGAATATGTTACAGTCATTGCACACATACAAAATAAACTATAAATCCTGTACAGAACTACCGGTAGCTAAGAGACTTGTTATGTAAAACAATACTATGTAAGTTACTAATGTATAAATAGGACTGCTATGAATTGGAAAAGATCCACTGGTTGGTTGGACTGGTTCAGTTTCTATCTCTATTGGCTGTGTGTTTTTCATCAGCCAATCATATCCGGCCTGTTGCCCTTGACGCTGCAATTCTGGACCAATCAGATCTCGGCAAAGCTTGTTGTACTCATTCAAATATGCAATCTGAAAGCAGAAAAACCATACTAGAAAAATGAAAAATTTCACTTCTCTCCCTGTACTAACTCATTTCTCATCAGCCTAGTGTTTTTTTTCCCCCTGTATGCTTTAAAACACAGTCCTGTGTTTTAACTCATTACCACACAATCCCTACTTTTGATGCCCCTGAAGAAAAAGCCTTTAGAAAACATTGTGGGAAAAGAAGAAAATGCTGGTAACCAGCATTTTCTCCTTTTCCCACAATGTTTTCTACCCTTCACAAAACAAATTTCAAATTTTCAGTCACTTTTATTTTGTCATCTGCAATTCCTTTAAATTTTGACAAACCTAAAATTTTGTCGTTTGGTAATGGGTTAATGGCTTTGCGGAAGAATGCTTTTGAAAACAATATGAGAAAAGAAGAAAAGACTGGTAGGAAACACTTCCTCCCTTTCATAAAATGTTTTCTGTTATTTCAAAGACAAATCCTATAAATTCAGCCAAAAGTAGTTGTTGAATGTAAATGTTTTCAAGTTTTTTTTTTTTTTTTTCATTTGGTAAAGACTTTGGGACAAAAGGTGATTCAATGTAAGAAGTTTTTACACAGGAAAGATCATGATTTTTGTTTGTGATTGATTGACATGTGTCAATTCAATTTACCAAAGATTGAATCAATAGGTACCAAATATAGACATATATACACTGCTATTCAAATGTTTTGATGGCTGTCTATCCAAGATCAAACATCAAGTTCTATGCACTGTAATCTTTATCTATACTGACTGTACCAATTACCATTTTTACCTATTTTGCTAAAATGGTTAGAGGATGTCAGAAGATTTCTAGTTTTCTTATGAGACTAATACAATTGAACCATGCATGGAGAAAAAAGGGGCTTAAATCTTGACCACATGACAAAATGTTAGAACCATCCAAAATTAAAGCATTTGCAGACAACAACTCAAAGTGGTTCAAAAAGTGAAACTTTCCTTCGACTCAGTAGAAAACATTCCGGGAAATGAAGAAAATGCTCATTACCAGCATTTCTCTTTTTCTCTCGATGTTTTCAAAAGACTTCTTCCCATGGGTGGTTAAAAGTCAGCATTGTGTGGTTTAAGAATGAATGGATCTGCAAAGGGTACTGATTCAGATCAGCCTGCACAGTCCGCCGAGCAGCTGACCTGAGCCAGAACTATTTTGCTATTGATCAACTTTCTGCATGTTAAAGGACCAGTTTACCTCCAGCTTCAGTCTTCTGTCAGATAAATTGGATTGTATGGATCCATGATCATATGATGGCTTGTTTGGAAACATGCATCATGGAGATATACATCTTCGCAAGCCAAGTTTACGATCACTACATCGATCTTACCTTGGCTGATTGAGCCCGATTTCGAGATTCCTGCGATGCGCCCTCTATTGGATGCTGGTGATTACCCCCCTCTACATCATATTTCTCGAAGCAAAACCGATGTTTTACAAACCGCTTACTAATACACATGAAGCGATAAGCAGACATCCACATGGGTTTCCATATTTACCTTCTATTCGAAAGGTAGTGACCTCGTTCTATTCTTATCAAAGATGAAATGCTACTAGCGATTTCATTCGTTGCAGCTAGGGCTGGCTGCATCCAATGGAAAAGCGTATTTGGTGAATGTAAAAATCAAGCTCGATCCGCCAAAGGTAGAGTAGCGTAGTGAATTGTCAGCCTTGGCTTGCAAAGATGGGAGATGTATTAAGTCTAAACTGTTGTTGTTTGGTAAACAATTACACAGCTAAATCAATAATCGCATTAACAAATATGTAACAAACATTCAAACTTCACAAATTTCAAATTTCAGTCACTTATATTTTGTCGTCTGCAAAAAATTCTTGTCATTTGGTAGTAAGTTAAGAAAAAGGTGCAAACCTGCTTTTCATCAAGTTCTTCAAAATTTATCAATTTTGGCTCGTATGGTACTAGGGTGATATGGTCAAATGTCAAGAACCTGTAACCTGGGAAGTTATACTGAAACACAAACACAATTTTCATATATCAGTTAACCGCTTACAAAACAATCAATCTTTTAACAACCCTGAAGAAGAAGGCCTTTGAAAACACTGTTGGAATAGGAGAAAATGCTGGTAATCAGCACTTTCTCCTTTTCCAACAATGTTTTCTTCCCCAACAAGGATTATTTTCTTCATTTAAGTCTTTACCCCATAAGGCCTTTCTATGGTATCTGTAACTGACCCTAAATAACAGCAAGGATGAAGCTGTTTCTTATATGTATATGACACCTTTTAAAAGCATAGAAAGCATTGAGACAAAAGGTGAAATTGCTCGTCAGGAGTAATTTCACCTTTTGTCACAATGTTTTCCAAGGCTCCTCCAAAAAATGTGTAGAAATGAGTATCTATGGAATGAAGGGTTAAGCCACCTTTGTTTTCTGCAAATGCTTTCAATTTTGACATGTCCAAAATTTTGTCGTTTGGTAAAGAGTTAATTGGCAAAGTACATGTATAGTGAAATATTAGCAATCATTTAATTCTTTCCAGTACTTTATCGAAAGATAATGATGGTGTCCGTGGCTGTGAGGTAGAGCATCGGCCTCATAACCAAAAGGTCCCGAGTTCGATTTCCGGGAGAGGATGTCAACTTTGGGATTTTTCATCGGCCCACACATTCGCCGCTGAATCGAGAGAGATTAGTATAAGTTGTCAGAACTTGTTTCTCAATCAATGTAAAATACATATGTTTGAACTTAATAACGGTGAAATATTTTCCAGTATTTCATGGTTACAACCAGTGAAAAATACCAATTTCACTTTGTAACTCTTCAACTGAAGGAGTAAACAACAGTTGCTGCCCACTAGTTACCTAGGTAATATATGTATGCCTCTTAACGAGATAAAAAATATGACATAATTTACCCTACATTTCTTGCACCTGATGTATCTCCTTTTCCCACAGTGTTTTCTACCCTTCCCAGAACAAATTTCCATTTTTCAGTCACCTTTATTTTGTCGTCTGCAAATGCTTTCAATTTGGACCAGTCTAAAATTTTGTCGTTTGGTAATGGGTTAAATACCTTTTGCAAGATCTCTGCTCAAATGTACTCAATACAGTTCAGATACAATGCAACAACTACTATGTAATGTATAAACAATAGAATGGTTTGTTTCATACAGAACGACAGACATTAAGAAAAGATATAGACAAACATGCATTTGTGATAAGATGAGACTTTAGATTGTGTTATAAAATTTTATGCTCTTTATTTACCTTTGTTGATGCGTTTGTAACCATCACAATATTCTCTATTCTAATTCCAAACTCATTGTCCTCGTAGTATCCAGGCTCTACAATAAGTATACTTATTTGTTATTTGTTTGGATTCCTAGAACAGTTTCAAACAATATTATAGATAACCCTTAACCAAACAACATCATTTTAGACCAGTTCAAATTGGAAGAATTTGCACACAATAACATTGAAGTGACTCTAGAACTGAAATTTATTTTTGAAATGGGTAGAAAACATTGTCAGAAAAGGAGAAAATGCTGGTTACCAGCATTTTCTCCTTTTCCAACAATATTTTCAGAAGGCCTCTCCCTCAGGATTGTGAAAACACGGGATTTTGGTAAAGGGTTAAATACAGATGGCCAGTGCTTGTTTTTCAAGTCTATCCTAGACATTTTTGCCAAGCAACTGACCATTTTCCCACATAGAAACAGTTGTCATCCTGAATGTCCAGCGGTACAATAAAAATAAATCCTGTCTTATGGCAAAACAATGAAATATCAAAACTCAGAAAGTCAGACCATATTTGTGGAGGAGTCATTTAAGGCATGAAATATGAAATAGGTATATATTTGTATTTACATTTAAATCTCAGTTTCATCTGAAACAGACATTTTTAAATAATTACAACAGATTACATAAATCATTAATTGAAAGCTTTAAACTTTTATATACAATGCAGAAATGATTGACTTTAAATCTGAACTATCATACACAATTTCTAAATGACCAACTAGAAGTTTTACCTTATTAATCTTTGATAACATATAATGTAAAAATGATTGACTTACAGATAGGGCATCCCAAGGAGATTCATGTTACATTGCCTTTCATTGCCAAAATCATGCAGGCTCAGTTGAGACTTTGATAATCTGCAATCAATGCTGAAAACAAGCATGTATCGACCCATCGATTACAGATTACTCTAATCTTAGCCGAATCTGTGCATTTTTTCAGCAATGAAGGGAGATGTTACAAGAATCCCTGTAGGGTGCATATCCTTAACCCATTACCACACAATGATGACTTTTGACGACCCTGGTAAAGAAGCTTTTGGAAAACACTGTTGGATAAGGAGAAAATACTGGTGACCACAATGTTTTCTACCCTATCAAAGAAAAATCATTTGATATGAGCCACATTGAAACTGTCATCTGTAAATGCTGTTCAAGTTGGATCAGTCTCAAATTTTGTTGTGTGGTAAAAGGTTAAGTTTAAAATTGCTATATAAAATGTATAAATGATTGACTACCATCTGATATAAAGTTGTTTGGTCTAAGGACTTCTCTTGCTCTAAAATATATAGGACCTACAAACAGACAAGTACAAGTTATTATTATACATACATGATTGTACATCTTTAGCATGATTTTGCACACAATCTGGACAAGATTACTTTGAAGAGAATGTACGGCTGATCTTGGATCTACATTGTCTGATATTAAGTAAGATAATTCTAGTGAAAACAGTCCGAGTCCTGATACATGTGGATCTTTTTTATTAACTCATTACCAAAGGACAAAAATTTTTGGCTTGCCCAAATTCAAAGCATTTGCATATGACAAAATAAAAGTGACTGAAAATTTGAAATTTTCTTTGTGAAGTGTAGAAAACATGGTGGGAAAAGGAGCAAATGCTGGTAACCAGCATTTTCTCCTTTTCCCACCTTGTTTTCTGAAGGCTTCTTTCTCAGGGTCATCAAAAGTATGGATTGTGTGGTAATGAGTTAAATGAAATTATATATTAATCCTATAGCAAACAATTCCTAGCTTTAATGACCCTTAACTCTTAGCCATACAATTCCAACCTTTTACAACCCTGAAAAAGAGAATTTTTGAAAACATTGAAGGAAAAGGAGGAAATGCTGGTAACTAGCATTTTCTCCTTTTCCTACATTATCTTCTATCCTTTGGAAAATGAATTTCAATTTATTGGGCAAAATAATTGTGTCCTCTACAAGTGTGTTTAATTTGGACCAGCCTAAAATTTTGTGGTTCGGTAAAGAGTTAAGAGGATCGCTTCTAAACATGATGGAAAAAATAGAGAAAATGCCAGTTAACCCTTTACCAAACAATCCCTGGTTTTTACGAGCCTGAGACAGAAGCCTTTTGAAAGCACTGTGGGAAAAGGAGAAAATGCTGGTAACCAACATTTTCTCCTTTTCCCACAATGTTTACTACCCTGCTGGAAACAAGTTTTTATTTTTGAGTTATGGTTATTTTGTCGTCTGCAAGTGCTTTCAATTTGGACCAGTCTAGAATTCTGATGTTTGGTAAAGAGTTAAGCCAATTCACAAGTTCAGCGCATAAAATTATGATTCATATACATTTTGATGTTTTCAAAAGGTTTTTTTCTCAGAGTCTGTAGTATGGAAAGATTTTAAATTCATGATTGTGTAGCAGAAGAGTCAAAATATTTAAATGGTACGCAATCACACATATACATGTACATATGACCAATAAATTCAAAGGACTGATAGCACTGTACATTACAATAAAAAGAAATACCTTCATGGACACTAAGGTACATGCCTATCCCATGACCGGTTCCATGTCTGTAGACAAGACCTAAGTCCCATAGCGGAATTCTGGCTTGAGAATCTATGGCACTACCTGAAAAAACATTATGTTGTAAAATAACTAATTTTTCTCTTTTAGTTTTCATAAAGTCAGTGTACATATTGCTATGCTCAAGTAAGTTGGTCAGGTGCCCTGCCCTACTCTGGTGTGACCTAGCATGTCCTGGTGTGCCCTGCCCTAAAAAGACAATAGGCTACACTAGTGTCTTCAAACAAAATGTTTAAACTACATGTAGATGACACAATATTGGTTTTAAAGATCAATGTTTTAAAGCTCAAGGTCATACTGCCTTCCAACACACAGAAACATTTGCCTTTGATGTTGATTGTATGGTTGCTGAAGACTGACTCTGTCACTCTCTCTCCCCCTCTCCTTCTCTTTTCCTCCCTCCCTCTGTCAGCTGTCTGTCTATCTCTCTCCCCCTCTCTCCTCCTTCTCTCTCTCACTCTAACACACACACAAACAAACAAATTATGCCCCTTTGTGAATATCATGAAATGTTTTCAAATTATTGAATTGTTTGGTAATATGTTTTCAAACTTTGGTTATATACTCTCTCTTAAATCTAGATGATATTTGGCTAAAAAAAAAATGTTTCCGTACATAAACAAACATGGTTTATAAATATCATACCATGGGTCCCTTCTGGGAAGACAGTAAGGAATAAATTGATATGGCCCATCAGTACACGAGTATAACACTCCTAAAATAAAAAAGTAGGAAGTACATAAAGCTTTTTGGGAAAAGATATATTTTGGCCTCTTCAAATATAAAAGCTTATGGTGACAATAATTATCAAATGTACTTAACCCTTTACTAGTCAACAAAATTTAAGCCTTGTCCAAATTGAAAGCATTTGCAGATGACACTTTCAATGTGGCTCAAATGGTGCAAATTTTCTTTGACAGGGTAGAAAACATTAGTTACCAGCATTTTCTTCTTTTTCCACCATGTTTTCAAAAAGGCTTCTTTTCCAGGAGCATCAAACGTCGGTATTGAGTGGTAAAGGGTTTAAATGATTTGTCTTAAAAATAACAAAAAACATTATGGGAAACAAAAAATACTGGTTACCTAAGGATTAGAATCAAGTTGAGATAGCAATTTATGATCATGAGATGAGAAAAGTAATTTGACTAAACAGCTTTTTTGATACTTCAATACATTTTCCCTTGCAATAACTGAATTTGGCTTGCAATACAAACAGCAGAGGTGGGGAACTTTTCAAAAGGCTATTTTCAAGCTCTAACATCAGAAATAAGAGAGCAAATATATTTTCAGGGAGAAACAAAAATAAACTCTGGTTTACCCCCTCCCCACAAAATTATTGGCCGTACCCCAGCTTTTCCCCTCCCTCTTCCTGCTTCTTGGACCATTATTTTGAAATGATAGCAATTTGTACCTTTTGATAGTCTGTTGGAATGCCGAAGTGAAATGTTCTGGTCACGTCAGTTGTACCATCTCTGCAATAGTTTACTTGCTATTGTATATGCCCTTCTCAATCATTCAAAATTTGAACAGAAAATACACATAAGCAAATATTGAAATGAAAGAAAATGATAATTTCAAAAAAAATATATAGAAAAAAATTGTGGTAATGGGAACAACTCTTGTTGGCCCTGTACCAAAATAGAAAATTTTGGACTCATACACATCCGAAGCATTTGCAGACAACAAATTAAATGTAGGTCAAATGATGAACCTTGTCTCTGGAAAAGGAAAAGATGCTGGTTACCAGCATTTTCTCCTTTTCCCACAATGCCTTTTTCTTCAAGATAATGGGGTAAAAGGCTAAGAATCAGTTGATGCAGGAATGGTTATCTATTTATTGTAAATTGGCACAATGATCTTATGGGCCTTTTAATTTGTTTTACACATGTCCAAAATGAAAACATTTGAAGACAACAAATAAAATAAGGGAAGTGCACATGACAAAATTCGTTTGCGAAAGGGGAGAACATATCGCAGGTAGAGATTTCTGCCTTTTCTCAAGAAATTTTTCAAAACCAATCTTCCCATGGGTCATTAAAAAATGAAATTGTTCGTGAAGAGCTAAAGATTATTTTTTCCCATGATATAAACCCATATATTTGCCTTTGCGGCCACTGTAGATCAACATCAGGCTGCACATATTGTGTAGGTACTTGACACTACAAGGGCTAACCAAATGTCCAAATTTTAGACTTGTCCAAATTGATAACATTTGCAGACAACAAAATAAATGTGACTAAAAAATTGAAACTTGACTTCAGAAGAATAGAAAACATATGTGGGAATGTTTTCAGACGGCTTCTTCTTCTCGGGGATTGCTTGGTAAAGGATTCACTTTTTACCAAACGACAAAATCATAGCCTGGTCAAAATTGAAAGCATTTGCACACAACCAAATGACTAGAAAATTGATATTTCTTTTGGGAAGGGTAGAAAACATAGTGGAACAAGAGTGGCAAATTGTCGCAAGATACGCCCGTCTTACCCCAAGTTGTAAAGTTGGGGCATAATAATCATAAAGGAGAGGTATGGAAAAATAGTAGTGCAGAAATTTTTGCAAAATACAAGTTTGAAAAAAACAACACAGGGCAATAACTAAAAATTAAGCAAGCAAGAGATGAAATTTATATGCACAGCACTTCCCCTTGATGAAATGTATCCATGCATGAAATTTCATATCCATAGCTAGTATACTTTTGAAAATATGCACCGGACAATGTTCAAGTATGAAAATAAACAAAGGGCAATAACTCTAAAGATAAGCAAGCAAGAATTATGTAGCACTGCACTCCCCCTTGATGAGATCTATCCACCTATGAAATTTCATAACCATATCTAGAATAGTTTTGGAGATATGCTTTGGACAAAATTCATGTATGAAAATAAACAATGGGCAATAACACAAAAATTAAGCAAGCAAGAGTTATGGTTCATGTGCACTGCACTGCACTCCCCATTGATGAGATCTATCCACGCAGAAAATTTCAAAAACATATCTAGAATAGTTTTGGAGATATGCTCCAGACAAAATTCAAGTATGAAAATAAACAAAAGGCAATAACTCAAAAATTAAGCAAGCAAGAGTTATGGTTTATAAGCACTGTACTCCCTGTTGATGAGATCTAACAGCCAACAAAATTTCATAACCATAGGTAGTATAGTTCTGGAGATATGCTCCGGACAAAATTCAAGTATGAAAATGAACAAAGGGCAATAACTCAAAAATTAACGAAGCAAAAGTTATGGTTCATGTGCACTGCACTCCCCCTTGATGAGATTTAACCATGCAGGAAATTTCATAACCATAGCTAGTATAGTTTTGGAGATATGCTCTGGACAAAATTCAAGTATGAAAA
This sequence comes from Tridacna crocea, assembly GCA_943736015.1. Lineage (NCBI taxonomy): Eukaryota > Metazoa > Mollusca > Bivalvia > Cardiida > Cardiidae > Tridacna > Tridacna crocea. The sequence continues at coordinate 26,250,751 of OX031060.1, forward strand.
TAAACAAAGGGCAATAACTCAAAATTAAGCAAGCAAGAGTTATAGTTCATGTGCATTGCACTCCCTGCTGATGAGATCTATCCACCTACGAAATTTCTAACCATATCTAGAATAGTTTTGGAGATATGCTCCGTACAAAATTCAAGTATGAAATACTCCGGACAAAATTCAAGTATGAAAATAAACAAAGGGCAATAACTCAAAAAATTAAGCCCACAAGAGTTATGGTTCATGTGCACTGCACTCCCACTTGATGAAATCTATCCATCTATGAAATTTCATAACCATAACGAGTATAATTTTGGAGATATGCTCTGGACAAAGAACTTGAAGCAGACCTCCAGCCCGCCACCGATGATTCCATAATATGTCTTGTCTTCGATGGGCGTATAAAAAGGAGAAAATGCTGGTTACCATCATTTTCTCCCTTTCCTACCATATGTTTTCAAAAGGTTTCCTTCTCATGGTCGTCAAAAATCCGGATTGTTTAATAAAGAGTTAACAAAGGCATAAAAGGGTTCTAAAAAGTACTCACAGGTACTGGCCACCTGAATCTAGGAGATATAAACTGTCTGTGGTTATTTGTTTATCTGTAGCATTACTGGGTCTATAGTGTATGACAGCGCCATTTGAACCAAAGCTGGAGATTGCTGGAAAACTGAGACCCCTGCTGTACTCTTGTTCACTGTAGGAATAACGTACATCTTAACTCATAACTCTTTACCACACAAACATTTTTTAGACTAGTCCAAATTGAAAGCACTTGCAGACGACAAAATAAATGTGGATCAAAAATTGAAATTTGTTTTGTAAAGGGTAGAAAACACTGTAGGAAAAGGGGAAAATGCTGGTTACCAGCATTTTCTCCTTTTCCTACAATGTTTTCAAAAGGCTTCTTTCTAAGTGTTGTTAAAAGTCGGGATTATGTGGTAAAGAGTTAACCAAATGACAAATTGTTGGACTGGACCAAATTTAAAGCATCAATAGACGAAAATATCGTGGGAAAAGGAGAGAATGCTGGTCACCGCACAGCACCCCGATGGTGCCTGGACGATGAGTAAAGTGGCTCTCCAATGGCCAAAAAATCGTCCGGTCGCTGTCCAATTATAACTTTGTTTTAAAACTCGAACAGGCACCAGAGGGCGTCTCAAAACTGAACTGCCGCCGTTCAAATTGAGCTGCCACCTGATGGTCGCCATGCGGTCCCCGGACGATTGCGTCAAAATCTCCTGAAAAACAGTGGCAGTTCATTATTTGTGACTGGGGCATAAAAGACAATGTGCCCATGTCTCAAGCTAATATTTCATCCAGCTTTTCCCAGGGTCATTTAACTCATTACCAAACATCAATATTTTAGGCTTGCGCAGATCAAAAGCATTTGCAGACAACAAAATAAAAGTGACTGAAAATTTTATTTATTTTTTTTGTGAAAGGTAGAAAACATTGTGGGAAAAGGAGAAAATGCCGGTTATCAGCATTTTCTCCTTTTCCCAGAACGATTTCTAAAGGCTTCTTTCTCAAGGTTGTCAAAGTTAGGGATGGTGTGGTAATGGGTTCATTCATCATCTCCCTTCTTTCTTCAAGGTCACAAATAACAATCAACAAATTTTATTTTCAGACATTTCTTCTTCTGCCAGAATGTTTCCAAAAGTGTATTTTGGCAAGAGGATAAAAGTTATCTGAATAAAAATTTGATAATGTGTCATTGTGTAAACCAAAGATACTTTCTGTCTTAAAATGAAACTACTTTGGGTTTTAAAGGTTAACTTGTAGAGGCTTACCTGCGGTACTTTGCAAGTTCCTTTGCAGCACTGACCTCAGTCCACTTCTGACCATCCTTCACCTACAGAAGAATTTTACAAGTATAAGATTTCAAACAAAAGTCAATCTATTGTGTGAATTAGCCCTTTACCAAATACTCTGGACTTGAAAAGACTATACAGGATTTTTGAAAATATTGTAGGTAAAGGAGAAAGTGCTGGTAATCAGCATTTTAGCCTCTTCTCACAATGTTTTCCATCTTACCTGATAACAAAAGCTTTTGAAAACATTATAGAAAGGAGAAAATGCGGGTAATCAGCATTTTCTCCTTTTCCAACAATGGTTTCAAAAGTTATCTTAGATATTAATATCTTTCATAGATTGATACAATACCATCTATCATACCAAACACATACCATTTGAGGCATATATTTGTCATTTGCAAATGCTTTTAACCCATTACCACTCAATCCCTACTTTTGACGCCCCTGGAACAGAAGCCTTTTGAAAACATTGTGGGAAAAGGAGAAAATGCTAGTAACCAACATTTTCTCCTTTTCCCACAATGTTTTCTACCTAATCAATGAACAATTACACCATTTGAGCCACACTGAAATTGTCGTATGCAAATGCTTTCAATTTCGACAGAGCTAAAACTTTGTTGTCTGGTAAAGGGTTAATTTGGACAAGTCTAAAATTGTTATGAAACGTGATGAAGAGAGCTTTTGAAATCATTTTGGAAAATGAAAAAATACTGGTGGAATATTCTGACAACAAGCATTGTCTCCTTTTTTCATAAGGTATCTTAACTTATCAAAGGTAATTGTATAGTAATTATTTGAGGAAAATATGAAAAGTCATCCCCAAATACTTTTAATTTGTTAGTCTAGAATCCAAAGTAGGGTAAAATGCTTTGAGAACATTGTGGGAAAAGTGAAGATGCCGGTAGCCTTTTCCCACAATGTTTTCTACCCTTCAAAAAGCCAATTTCTCTGTTTGAGTCGCATGTATTTTGTCATGCTCGAATACTTTCAATTTGGTCAAGGCTAAAATTTTATATTTTGGTAGACATTATCTCCTGCTAGGTGGCATTTTTCAATACATACTTATGTGATGTGGGCTTTCTGGGCACAGAATAGGGCTCAGTTTCGAGAAAAAACTTAAGTCTGACATTATGCTCAAGTTTTCGACTTAAATTGACTTAATGATTTCAGACATACTTTACTTACATTAGCAGACCTTAGAAATATTCTCAAATCCCAAGTTGACACAATGTTTCAGACTCAACTCAGCAAAATAATGTCCAAAGTCATTTTGACAGACTTAAGTCTACTATTTTGCTGAGATGAGGGTGAATTGTGTCAACTTAGGATCTGAGAACATTCCTTAAGTCTGTTTATATTAGTAAGATGAGTCGCTAATACTAAACTCAACTTAAGTCAGACATGGCATTTGTCAGTAGAATTAAGCAAAATAAGAGACTCAAGTTTGTTCATGAAAATGGGCTCTGGACTACTTTTCAATGTTTTCAAAAGTCTTCTCATCTATGATCATTAAAATCTGTGATTATGCAGGTTAAAAAGAAAGTTTGTTCATCATAATTATTGGGTTAAATGATCTTACCTCTGCCTCTAGTTTGGCCAAAAAGGATATCAGTGCTACAGCATCCCTTATCTAAAATAAATAATGGAAAGTAGAAATATGAAATGAAATGTGTCTTAAATGATGAAATTTATTTTAAAAAGGGTTGAAAACAATGCTTGAAAAGGGGAAAATGCAGGTTGCCTGCATTTTCTCCTCTTCTCACAAGTTTGTCAAAGGCTGTCCCCCACAGGGTCTTTGAGACTGGGAAATGTGTGAAAATACACTGTCAAAGAAGATTACTTACATCTTGAAACAGAAAACTTTGGAATTCATTATGGAAAAAGGATTTGTTTGTAAACCACCAGTTCTCAATTAAATGTTACAAACTGTTGTCTCACACAATATATGAGCTTGTTTGATCTGGTAGTCTGGAGTGAGCCCAGATTCAAATCTGGGTATTTCCTTTCCATTTATATTTTCCGGTATTTCTCTTTAAAAAATAGTTACTATTATTACCTAAAATCTATTCAAACCATGATAAGGAGACCATTCTACAGTGTGATTCAGAAATTATTGCAGCCTGGACCCAGGTGAGGCTGTAAGAGGTGATAATACACATAACTTTGTTTCTTTTATTGCTCAGTTTAACTCTTTACAACACAATGCCAACTTTTAACGATCCTGGAAAGGGAGAGAAGCCTTTTAAAAACATTGTGGCCAAAGGAGAAAATGCTGGTTACCAGCATTTTCTCCTTTTCCCACAATGTTTTTTACCCCATCAAAGAAAAATTGCACTATTTGAACCGCACTGAAATTGTTGTCTGGAAATACTCTCAATTTGGACAAGGCTAAAATTTTGAAATTTTGTTGCCTGGTAAAGGGTTAAAATCAATATTTCTTGAACATCAATTATCTATTCTCAATATTTTTTTAACATTGATTATTTATTCTCAATATTTTTTTAACATTAATTATTTATTCTCAATATCTCTTGAACATTAATTATCTATTCTCAATATTTCTTGAACATTAATTATTTATTCTTAATATTTCTTGAACATTAATTATTTATTCTTAATATTTCTTGAACATTAATTATTTATTCTCAATATTTCTTGAACATTAATTGAGCAGTCTGAGCTGGAATCTTAAATTTCCTTCACATGTCAACCGATTCTGTCTCAAACATGATTGTGTTATAGTTGATCTATGGTAAAAAAAGTAGGTACAGCTTGTTTTTCAGAATAAAATTTTTATTACACATACTTTGTTATCATATACAAGACCCTTCACCATATAACCTCAACTTTTAATGAATCAAAAGAATACTTGAATAATTATGGGAAAAGAGTAAAATGATGATAACAAGCAATTTCTCCTTTTTCCCACAACATTTCTTCCTTTACAACAACAAATTTTAAGACTTATTCAAATTAAAAACTCTTGTGGACAACAATTAAAGAGCCACTGGAATGTCAAAACTTATATCTAAAGGGCAGAAAACATAGTGGAAAAAGAAGGAAATACTCATTACAAGTGTTTTCTGCTTTCCCCCTTAATGTTTTCATACGGTTTCTTCCTCTGGGTTGTAAAAATTGGGACTGTATAGTAAAATGTTAAAAGGTAAAGTTTGTCCTTACATGAGATTTCTTCATTCCGTTCACTTCAACAGGGTTCTTTACAACTTTAAATATGGCTATTGGGGAGTCATCCTCCATAACTTTATCCTGCAAACAGACCAGAGCAATTCATAAAATGTTAGAATCATGGTGTTATATTATCACTATACTTTAACCCTTTCCCAAACAAGCCCTTTTTTATACGTGTTTGCAGTACAAGTCTTTTGAAAACACTGTGGGAAAAGGAGAAATTGCTCGTAACGAGCAATTTCTCCTTTTCCCACAGTGTTTTCTACCCATTTGGAGAACTTTCTGCCATTTTTATCAAATTTGAAATTGTTGTCTGCAAACTCTCTGAGTTTGGAAGAGTCTAGAATTTGTCATTTGGGAAAGGGTTAAACATACAATTCTAGGTTGCTTTGAGCCTGAGTGAGAGGGCTTAGATTGAAAACTGTGGAAAAAGGAGACCAGCATGTTTTTAATCCTATTCCCACAATCTTTTTAACTTTATCCAAGATAAATCTCATCATTTGAGTATTGTACATATAAATTTTGCTCTGTATATGTCTTACATTTAGTGAGACTAAAATTTTCCTTCTGGTAGAGGGTTAAATATGTGCAGTTGACAAAATCTATTGTCTGTTACTCATGACACTTTGATTACATTAAAACTTCATCTCATGAAAAACAATGACACTTTGTGGAACTTCAGACCAGAAACATGTTTCAAATTACTTTCAGAGAGATTTTCCCAATCATTCTGTGGTAAACAATCCCCAATTCATCACCTAAGGCTCTTGCTGAGGTATTTTCAACTAAGACATGAGCATGAATTTGGGTGGTTCGAAAAGTCATCCTTATGGTTCATAAATAATTGAATACTGATGAAACACACTTTCAACAGTCAAACTGCTCATAGCTTTAAGATGATTTGAAATGACATGGGCACCCAATATGCACAGAGTAGTGCTTTTCCTTTCTAGTGACATAAATGTATTTGATCCATGCTCTTTGAAAATGGGGCTTAATGCATCTGCAAAAAGTATCAATCCAGGTCAGCCTGTGCAGTATGCAGTATGCACAGGTTGACTTGGGCCAAAACTTTCACTGTTGGTCAATTTTCTACATGTCCAAGGACCAGTCTACGTCACAATTAAGTCGGTTGTGAAAAATAATGGCTATTACGGGACCATAATAATGTGATAATGTCCTTGGTATAAAGTATCACAGAGATGCATTAAGCCCCCTTTTGCCAGAGCACGGCTCAAATTCTTCATGATCAGAAGATTACCCTGGGGCAACATGTCCAGCTTGAAATAAGAGCCACAGTCATGAACCTTGACCTTTGTTCTTGACAGGAAGATTATAATGTGGTATACAACCTTATATGCCTTGCAACATGCGAAAAAGGGCATTCGAACATTTGCATGAAATGTCATCTAGGATCAGCCTGCGCAATCCGCGCAGCCTAATCGGAGACGACACTTTAAGACTACTTTAGATTTTGTGATACAGCAGAGGTAGGCATAACATAAAATTACATAAAAATGGAAAGTGTAGTTTCGGATTAGCCTGCACAGACTGCGCAGGCCAATCCGAGAGGTCACTTTACGAAAATATCCGAATGCCCCTTTTCCCATGTTGCAGGCCATACAGTGTCTTTCACAGCTATAGTTGCTTTGGTTGCCCATGTCGCTCAAGATCAGACTGCTAAAAACAAGCGGTCTGATCTTTGATCTACACTATCCACAACCATCAGATTGCAAATATTTTGGCCAAAGGAGTATTTCAAGAATGGATATGTCCTTTGCGTTTATTAGGTGCTCTAAAGGTTAACTCTTTACTGAAAGACAAAATATTGGACAGTACCAAATTGAAAGCAGTCAACAAAATAAATGTGACCCAAAACTGAAATCTGTTCATGGAAAAGCAAAAAGCAATAAGTGAACAAAGGAGAAAATGCTGGTTGCCAGAATTTTCCCCTTGTCCCACAATGTTTTCAAAAGGCCTCTTCCTTTTACCATTGTTTGGTACGGGGTTAAAAAAAAAGTACAGTATCGAAATAATGTTGACCTTATAAAAAATCTGCATGGATAAAGAAAGTACCTTTGGTATTCTATTAACTATTGCAAAGTTACAGGAACCTGATACCATCACTCTCTTTCTTACATTGGCTGCTTCCCGAACATCTTCTAACATGCTTGTCTCTGAGTATGGTTTCACCTACAACATCATTAAAAGCCTTTCAAAACAGAGGAAAACAAATAAGCAAGTCAGTACAATGTAACAAGCGCATTAAAAAAGGAAAAAGAATGCTAATAGAACACTGTAAGTCATTTTATAGTCTATATTGGTTTTGAAATAACATGCAAATTTTCAGAATTTGATGAGATGACAAAGTTGCATGTGTTTAATGATAACAAGGTCTGGAGCTGTCTGCCAAACCAGAATTGACCAGAAACTTGAAAGATTATAAGTTACTTTAACAACTCTAATCACAATCTTAACCGTTTACTCCATAGATACTCATTTTGATGCATCAACAAAAGACAGCTTTTGAAAACATCGTGGGAAAAGGAGAAATTGCTCGTAACGAGCAATTTCTCCTTTTCCCACAATGTTTTCCACTCAATCAGATATTTGTGTCCTCATTTGTCCATATTTCTGACATCATATCTTTATTTGCTGCTGAAATGGAAGAGCCCCAAGTTGGCATATCAGGTAACGGGTTAAACAGTCCTTGACCACACAATCCCTGATTTTTATGACACAGAGGAAGAAGCCATCTGAAAATATTGTGGGAAAAGGAGAAAATGCTGGTAACCAGCTGGTAACCAGCCTTTTCTCCTTTTACCACCATGTTTTCTAGTCTTCTGTAGTCTAGTTTCAAAGGGTAGAAAACATTGTGGGAAAAGGAGAAAATGCTGGTTACTAGCATTTTCTCCTTTTCACACAATGGTTTCTACAGGCTTCTTTCTCAGGATCATCAAAAGTAGGGACTGTGTGGTAATGGATTAAAAACCTTGAAGAAAGATGATTCAGGAATCATTGAGGGAAAATATTCTCAAACATGTTGTTTCAGCCATGATATTTTGACTTGAATTGATGTTTCACGCCAACTAAATTTAATGCTTGGTGATTATGCATACTTGTATTTTACAAGACAATTTACTCTTTCCCAAACAACAAAATGTTTTAGACTGGTCTATAATCAAAGCATCTGCAGATTAAATATTAAAAGTGTCTCAATTTTTAAATTTTGTCTCTGAAAGAGTTTTCAAAAGCTTTCCTTCCCAGGATCATGAAAACCAGCCCTTGTTTGGTAAAGAGTTAAAAATGTCATCTGCAACCCTGAGATAGAAGCCTTTTGAAAACATTGTAGGAAAAAGAGAAAATGCTGGTAACCAGCATTTTCTCCTTTTCCCACAATGTTTTCTACCTTTTCCAAATCAATTTTTAATTTTTGATTCACGTTCATTTTGTTATCTGCAAATGCTTTCAATTTTGACAAGTCCAAAATTTTGTAGTTTGGTAAAGAGTTAAGATATGCTAAAATCTGCCAAAAAATCAATCAAAAGAAACAGAAATAAAGGAAAAGAATGTGCTGTATATTGCATTAGCAATTACTAATCTCTCAAAGGTGAAAAAAAGGATTTTTGCGAAATTCAAGACAATAACAACAGAAAAACCTTGTTACCTCGACACAGTCCCCAGTCTGACTCTCACAGCTTCCTGACGTGCCACTGTTTAAATGGGCTGCCATAGTCATGTTGGTGGCTGGGTCTGTGGGCTCAGCTGATAATTTCTTCACATGATCAAGAACATATAGTCTAAAACAAAAATCAGTGGCCCTTTACCAAACAATACTTTCTTTTAACCACTCTGGAGATGAAGGCTCTAGAAAACATTGATAACAAGCAGTTTTTCCCTTTCCCCACAGAATTTTTCTACAAAACACTGTATGCTGTAAATTCTTTACCAACCAACAAAATTTTAGACTGGTCCAAACTGAAAGCATTTGCTGACAACAAAATTAACATGACTCAAAAATTGAAATTTGTTCTAGGAGGGCAGAAAACATTGTAGGAAAAGCAGAAAATGCTGGTTACCAGCATTTCTTTTTCCCACAATGTTTTCAGAACGCTTCCTTTTCGGAGTTGTGAAAACCAGGGATTGTTTGGAACGGCTTAAATTGCTTTTATCTCCATTTCTCCAGGATTTTTTTTTTAACCGTTTCAGATGTAACTTGTTTAGTCCTATAGCAAGCAAAAACATTTTAGACTTTTCCAGATTGAAAGAATTTGCAAACAAAGAATTGTATGTGACTCAAGTAAGATCATTTGTCTTTGATGTGGTAGAAAACATTAAAGGTGGGTATTTAGAATTTTCACATAACACCAAATTAAAAAAATATATATATCATTGAAATTTCTATGAAAAAAACAATACAAATCATCAATAATCAAGAATCATAAAATTACAAAAAAAAAACAAACTTTTTTTGATGGTATTCCCTTAAAAGGCTACGTAGCCTCTTAAGCTATTTTTAGATTTTGCGCCACAAATAAGATAATAAGATATTTTTCTCAAAAAAATAAGTTTAAAGTAGCATTATTCGGGCTTTTACAACCATTGAAAAGTTTAAGTCAAGTTAATCAGCAGGATTAGGGTTAACAATACATGTACTTCACACAGTACATGTATTTTTCCAGAGCTTCTGGCTGCTTTCTGACGATACCTTTGTTGAAACAATGATCAGCTATCAGGGAGGAATTAGATCTTTCAGATTGACAACCATAAAACATCTGAAAGAAATTCATCAAACTAGGTCCCCCACTGCTTTTACATCAGTGGTTTCATGTTACCAAGTGGATATTTGGGTTCAGCAACAATCAAGGATTTACAAAATATGGTATCCTCTTCTTGAGAAATTTAACTTTTAATTATAATAATGTACACGAGCTTTCGGAGTTCAACCATCTTCTTCTAGTGTGACTCTGTGATACCTGTATCACAGGATCACACCAGAACAAGGCGGTTTACCACCGAAAGCTCGTGTACATTATTATAAACATTTAAGGAATAAATTTACCTTCCCCTCACATGTTTTTCTTTTTTATATTACAAACAAAAACAAAGGCTGGCCTGTGCCAACATGAGTTGACTTCTTACCAGATGATAAAATCTGGATTCTTCTAAATTAATTCAAAACATTTGCAGATGACAAATCAAATTTGAATAAAAAGATAGGCTTTGTCTTTGAAAGGTTAGAAAAGATTACCGGAATAGGAGGAAATTTTCAAAAACCTTTTTCAACAAGATTTTTTGGCAAAAGATTAAATAATTTTTACCTGACCCTGTCTGGTTCTACAACAGCATAAGACATGAAAAAAGGGTTGTATGGAATGTCACTTGCTCGAAGGTTGAAGAGCCCTGAAAGAAAAATTGTGCACGGACCTCACTGTAAAAAAGGCACTGTATATTGCACAGCAATATATGAGCATTTTTTTTTTTATTAGTCTGTCTTTGGCGACAACATTTCTTAATCTTTGACAGATCTATAGAGGATGCCTGTATATTTCCCATAATGTAAGAGAAAAAGTTGGCAACATTCTTGTTTACAGTTTTGGATCTTTGTTGAAGAATTACCTTTAACCCATTACCACACAATCCCTACTTTTGACGCCCCTGAGAAAGAAGCCTTTCGAAAACATTGTGGGAAAAGGAGAAAATGCTGGTAACCAGCATTTTCTCCTTTTCCCACAATGTTTTCTACCCTTCACAAAACAAATTTCAAATTTTCAGTCACTTTCATTTTGTCGTCTGCAAAGGCTTTCAATTTGGACCAGTGTAAAATATTGTCGTTTGGTAATAGGTTAACTGCTTTTCAATACAATTCCAACAATAAACAATAAGACTTTTGAAAACATGTGGGAATACAAGAAAATTCTGGTGAACAGTATTTCCTCCCTTCCCCCAATACGTTTTACCCTTGAAAGACAAATGCAATCATTTTAGTTATGTTTCACTTTTGCCAACAATGTTCTTTTGCCATATTGGTAACAAAGTCCTTATTTGAAGCCACATCTGTTTTGCCATCTTCATTTTGATGTTTTCAGTACAAGTCCAAAACATTGTTATCTGGTAAATGTCAAAGAATGTGTTAAGTAAAACATATTTCAGTCATTCATTAGAAGCATAAAATCAAAAGCAAAATTTCAATATTGTGCATTTGAAGGAGATCATTTGGCCTGCGATTCTCCAAAAGGGGCATTTGGACATCGTATAAAATATTGTCTCGGATCAGCCTGCGCATTTTTGCGCAGGCTAATCTGAAATGACACATTCTGCCTTTATGTGATTTTTTGTTTTGTGCAAGTCTACTTTAAAACAAAATTTAATTTGGTCATAAAATGCTGTCTCCAATTAGCCTGTGCAGGCTGATCCGAGACAACACTTTACATAAATGTCCGAGTGCCCTTTTTTTGCGTGTTGCAAGCTATTTAACCCATTACCACACAATCCCTACTTTTGACGCCCCTGAGAAAGAAGCCTTTTGAAAACACCGTGGGAAAAGGAGAAAATGCTGGTAACCAGCATTTTCTCCTTTTCCCACAGTGTTTTCTACCCTTCTCAAAACAAATTTCAATTTTTTAGTCACCTTTATTTTGTCGTCTGCAAATGCTTTCAATTTGGACCTGTTGAAAATTTTCTTGTGTTGCAAGCTATTTAAAGTTATTTAGAACAGGATAGATATTTACATTGAATACATACATGCTGTCTCATCTAGTTTAGTAACAATCAACATGTCCACTCCCTTGTCTTCCATAACATCCCTTACGTCACTTACTTTGTCTTGCCAACTCCGACCTGTATAGAGAAAGATAAGATAATTAAAATATGGAGGAAGAACTGAAAATCAACTCTCACTAACATGTAATGGTAATATGGAAAAGTAAATGGCAAAAAAAAAATAAATTGCTGACTTGTTCATTTGAGTAAATTCCTTTGTTTTTATCTTTTTTTTCATGTAAAGTTTTATTGTTGTGCAAATTTGAAAACAGAATTTTGATTTGGTAGTGAAAAGGGACAATCTTGATATCTCTAAACCTGATCAGGGTTTTACTATTTTTTTTTTTAATAAATTGAACAAAACTTGCAAAAAAGAAATCTGCAAATATAGCAAAATAGATTCGTTTAACCCTTTAGCAGACAACAAAGTTTACAGTTAATCCAATTTGAATGCTGTGTAGACGACACAATAATTTTTACTGAAAGATTGAAATTCATTTTGGGAAGGATAGAAAAAATATTTTGAAAAAGGAGAAAATGCTATGTGCCAGCATTTTCTCCTTTTCCAACAAGTTTTCCAAAAGCCTTCTTCTCAGGGTTGTCAAAAGTCAGGATTGTGGTAAAGGTTTAAATCTGTAATGTTTTAGAAAAATGCTTATCATAATTACATTGGATAGAATATGCAGTCTGATCTTAGATCTAAACTGTGTGAAACAACAAAGTTTTTCCTGCTAAAAGAAACAAAATATTTTCCATTACTAGGCTATAAATCTTTTTTGCAATTTAAAGGAACATTAACCCATTACCACACAATCCCTACTTTTGACGCCCCTGAGAAGGAGGCCTTTTGAAAACACTGTGGGAAAAGGAGAAAATGCTGGTAACCAGCATTTTCTCCTTTTCCCACAGTGTTTTCTACCCTTCCCAAAACAAATTTCAATTTTTCAGTCGCCTTTATTTTGTTGTCTGCAAATGCTTTCAATTTGGACCAGTCTAAAATTTCCTTGTGTGGTAAAGAGTTAAACCAGATTTTCTTTCACATACTTAGTAGGAAATCAAAATAGAGACTTCTATATAGACATTGCTCATTTCCTTGTACCCAATATACCTTCATACTTTTCAACCACTTATGAAATATCATACCGGCAAATTCCATGGGCAATGCATTGATGGGTGTGTTAGGTTGAGCCGGGCGCCCATTCCCAGTGGTCCAGAAATAGTCTATCAAGTCAGGGTAGACAGCTTTAAGGTAAATATTATCCTTGGCCAGTTCCTCTGCATAGTATTTCCAGTCAGCTAGAGTGCAAACAGAAACAGTATTTATGTTTAACACTTTACCAGATACCAAAATTTTAGTCCAATTTGAAATTGTTTGCAGATAACAATTTCATTGCAGCTCAAATGGTGAATTTATCCTGTGATAGAGTTGAAAACATTGTGGGAAAAGGAGAAAATGCTGGCTACTAGCATTTTCTCCTTTTCTCACAATGTTTTCAAAAGATTTCTTTCCAAAGGTCGTTAAATTTCGGCATTATGTGGTAAAGTCTAACCAGATAACTGTAAGCAATTGCAGATGACAAAAGCAGCTGTGTACCTCAAATGGTAGGATTTGTTTTTGAAAGCTTAGAAAGCAAAGTTGGGAAACAGAAAATGCTAGTTACCAGCATTTTCTCACTTTCCTAAAATGTTTTCTAAAGTATTTTTCCACAGGATCACTAAATCTCAGGGTTGTTTGAAAAATAAGTCCATGTAATAATTACCTTTCTAATAGCAGTGTAGTGATTATAAACTGTAAGGAAGAATAACACAATAAATAATAGGTAACAGCAGGTAATAGAAGTAACAATTTTTTTCGATTTTTAAAAAGCATAGAAATAATGCTCCATTTGAACCTATAAATTATGAGGTTGCAATTTTGTTACACGAAATGAAAGTGATGGAATGTATTGCTGTAATTGGCTGTATGCTGCCTGAAACATGTTGGTGACAGATACAAAAGTACACTTTGTCCTCAGAGGTGACGCTTATTCGGTTTATACATGTAATACCAATAGAATGGTATCAGACTGGTATTACTCCATAAGGCATTTCTATGGTCTCTCTAATTGATCCTAAATAACAGCAAGGATGAAGCCGTTTCTTGTGTGTTTACGACACCTTTTGATAGCATAGAAAACATTGTGACATATGGTGAAATTGCTCGTCACGAACAATTTCACCTTTTGCCACAATGTTTTCCAAAGGCTCCTACAAGCAATGTGTAGAAATGAGTACCTATGGAGTAAAGAATTAAATAGAGTATTTTCAGTAAAAAAAAGACCATCAAATAAAACTGCACAACAAATACTTAAACTTTTTGGTCTGACTGTCTGACTGCCTGTATTTCAGAAGAAGGGCAAGTAACAACTCCTATTTCTGTGAGTTTATGCGGTTATGTACCTTGTTTATGAGAATGACTCAAATGCAGGGCCTGATTGCCAGGCTAGTATTACCAAAAGCACTTACAGAGAAGAGTTGAGTATGGACAAAGATCAGACTACAGGCTGATCTTGATCTCCACACATCGCATAGTACAGACATTGTCACTTACAGAAATATATGATGTTAATGTATCCCTAATGTGATAACAATAGTAAAACTGTCTTTTGACACATACTGTGTCTGATCCTTCATGGTAATGAATTAAATCTTGCAACTTGATGTAAACATTTATGCAAATATAATGACAATTTGGGCTACAACCATTTTTTATATTTAGATGGAAAAAAAAGATCTTAACTCTTTCATGAGATACTTTACCATGATTTAGAAGAAATGGACTGGCTCCAAGTCTCTGTGTTGCATTCAATTCAGACTTGACCCATTCTAGCATTGTTGGGACACCTTGCTCCTCTACAATGAAAAAAATACATGTCTTTTTCAGTGAAAAAAAAAATAGTTTTTTTTTCAGTAACCCCTAATCATCTTCCTTATAATCCCAAACTTAAACTATCACTGGAAGAAGGCATTTTCTCCTTTGCCCAAATTTCTTTTATCTACATGAATCTAAAAACAGAACCTTCTTCAGGGCCACAATATATTAGTTGCCTGCAAATGATTTCAATTTGGTGGAGTCTTAAGTTCTGTTGTTTGGCGAAGAGTTAACAATGGAATTAAACCTTTACCAAACAATCCCTGGATTTCACGACACTGAAAAAGAAAGCCTGTGAAAACATGGTGGGAAAAGGAGAAAATGCTGGTAACCAGCATTTTCTGCTTTTCCCACAATGTTTTCTACCCTGCTGGAAACAAACTTCAATTTTTGAGTTAGGTTTATATTGATGTCTGCAAATGATTTCAATTTGGACCAGTTTAAATTTTTGTTGTTTGGTAAAGAGTTAAATAATATATTCTGTGCTAAGTCTGCATTGGCTACAAAAGCTACAAAAAAAAACTCATTACCGAGTGACAAAATTTTAGGCTTGTCCAAATCGAAAGCATTTGCAGACAACACAATAAAAGTGACTCAAAATTTGAAATTTGTTTTGTCAAGGGTAGAAAACTTTCTGGAAAAAAGGAGAAAATGCTGGTAACCAGCATTTTCTCCTTTTCCAACTATGTTTTCAAAAGGCTTCTTTCTCAGGGTCGTCAAAAGTAGGGCTTGTGTGGTAATGGGTTAAACTTAAAACTGATAAAAGGCTATGTATAGCTTGATACACAAACATAAGAAATTTTTAAAAATATCATGACAAATTCGAAACAGAGATAAGGTGAAGTTTAACTGCAAATACAATATTATGTATTTCACTGCTTGTACTTACGTTGTCGCATGAGAATCCAGTTACAATCCAGCGAGCTCTCGGCCTCAAGGAAGTAGCGTCCATCTGTCCACAAGGCCTGCTTGTAGATGGTCACGACTACAAAGCCTATGATAATGAAATGAATAAATCCTGCTTATTAACCCCCTACAACACAATCCCAACTCTTAACAAATTCCATCATTTTAGCCACACTTAAATCGTCATTTCATAAATAGTGTCAAGTTTGACAAGTCTAAAATTTTGTTGTGTTCAATTAAGTCTTATAAAACATACCAAACCTGTTGCCTTAGTGGGTGAAGTATCTGGCCTGAAACCTAGGCATTGCTAGTTCAAAGCCTAACTATGGCAAATTCTATCCAAGAATTGGTGCAAGTTTTTGTGACAGGATTCCTTTCTTTCTCACTTTTGAAGATTGTTTGGTAAGAATTTTGTCAAAAACTCCAGAATAGCATGGCATAGCAGCTGCAATATACATGATATAACTGAAATAATTTCCCAAATCAATCAAATATGGGGGCATGAAAAGTCACTTAGGTACAGTACTTAGTGGATTAAAGCCTACCTGCAGATCCATAGAAGCCACTGATATAACCTCGTCTTTGATCATAGTGAGATACATACTCGCTCTGAAACATGGTTAGGCAAGTTTAACTATTTCAACAAAAGAAAACAAATTTTCAGATCGTTCTATATTCAAAGCATTTGCAGACAACAAAATCAATGCAACTCAAATCTTGGAATTGTCTTTTAACCCTTAAAGTATTCCTCATTACAATACTGCCCTTGTTAAAAGTGTAGATTAAGATCAGACTGCACAAAATCTACATTGTATCCTTAACTCTTTACCACATGATAAAAATGTAGACTTGTCCAAATTGAAAGCAATTGCAGACAACAAGTCTAGTGTGTCTCAAATGATAGTATTGTCTTTGATACATGCAGTTAAGAAAACATAAAAGGCAAAAGGAGAAAATGCTGGTTACCAGCATTTTCTCCTTTTCCCTTTATGTTTTCAAAAGGCCTCTTCCTCATGGGTCGTTAAAACTAGGGATCATGTAGTAAAGAGTTAATAAAACACACTAACTAAATGTACCCTTACAGTTTCAAGCGTTTGCATATTTGGACCGGTCAACATTTTGGTTGTGTGGTAAAGGGGTTAAAAGATAGAAGTAATAGTTCTTTTTTTGTCATATATTTTATTCTTGTGGCAAAGGCTGTTTTCTTTTGGAAACCACAGCTGTCAAATAATGAAGAGGGACTGTGGTTCAGCAAAGCATATTAGATCTACACATTTTTAAAACTCTGTTCTTATTAGTGCTTTTCTCTGTCTGGCTGCTTACCTCTCTCTCTCTTTCTATATATATCTCTCTCTCTCTCTCAAATATTTAAATATTCATATATCCCTTCCTCCATCTCTCCCCACCTGCCTCCCTCTACAGTAACTTACATTATGGGCATCTTCACTTGGAATGAGGTAAGCATCTATACCTGCTGTAGCAAAGTAATTTCTCAATAACATTATTTGCCCACTGGTGTCTTTTCTTGTTGATGGTGCAGCTGCTCCCTACAAAATTCAAAAAAGGGAGATAATTAGTATTGCCATTATATATGCATTTGACTTTTTATAAAACTCATAAAAAGAATGATTAGAATTAGTAATGCAGAGAACAAAGAGAGAAAGAAACCAAATTCTTGTGGATGTAAAGAAAGCTATAAGAGATAATCATGTAGATCTACATGTAGTTATGCTTATCAACTGGTATTGAGATGAAAGTAACATAGCACTGCCATATAGATCTATCTGGTGGAATCCCCTGGCGATACTGAGATTGACCGTCATCAGTTTGCAACATGTTGACTTTGTTCTCTCACTTCAGAATACGGCTAGATCTGAGAGTTGAGCAACCAAACCAAAATTCTATTCGGCAATTGTAATGGTTTCCTATAGAAAATGGTATACTATACTTCGAAAATTCCTAGATCTATCAATATTCTACAAAAAGCACCAGCCAAGGTCAGCCTGCTTGGCCGAGTTACTCAGAGAAAGCGATAGCTACATTTGAGAAATTATGCGGGGTAAAAAAAAGAACAGCAATTAAAAGAAGGAATATGTATCCAGAAGCTAGTAACAGTTCAATCAAATGGCTTCAATCACGGTGAAGAACCCTATCAGCAGTACTGCAGTGACATTCTGGCGCCAAACGACGTCGAAGCGCCGAAGGCCGAAGTACCAAATGACGTCATGTTCTCAATGACAAAGTCATTTAAATTCATAAATAGAGCATCAGTCACAAAACTATAGAAGACATTTTTTTAATGTAAAATAGATCTACTTGAAAAGGGCATTACCCAAAATATTGAAGACAGAGTAAATAATTTTAAATCATGAACTTATTAACCCGCAGAATAACTTTTTCCGGGCCCGATTTTCTTCGGTCGCAAGTACAAGCCGGACAACAAATATACTCTCTACAAAGGAAAACAGTTCGAAAGTACGAGCGAGCTCGAATACTTTGACAAACAATTTTGCAGTGCCACAAATGCATTTCATATGCCAAACTTGTATAAGCCTAAGTCTTGGTATAAAAACGACCGAGAGAAATATGGGACGAAAAATGACATCCTTAAAAATTAATAGTAGCAAAGTGACATGACCTAGATAATCAAAGTGCTGAAAGCACTCTGCAATTCATTGCTCAGACGTTGAATAAATCTTGCACAGACCATTTGAATTGGTACCAAGGTCAAGTTGTAGATTATTTTGATTGCTAGTAACGCACAGATAACCAGGAAAGTCAGAGATCGGAACCTATCTTGACCAAACTCTGCTCGAAGTCATTGGTTGAAAGAACACTTTCGACTATAGGCCTAACTGCCAAGCAAAATGTGCTGTGCCAAAGTACATGAGAATAAACTCTTCGTGGACCCATGGGTAGCTACATGTACACTGGGAGCCGTAAAATTCCTGAAAACTACGCTTGTACAACATTAAATAGTTAAATGAAACATCAGGGATGGGTGGCAGCCGACCATGTCCATAAACTAGATCTATAAATTATACAGTAGGTCATTGGGCAAGTCCTCAGTTCCCTCTTGTTAGTTTAAACATATTTTATTTGCAAAATCAACTAAAATGTACAAGATAATTTACAAATACAGTTCAAATTTTTTATGCAAAATGGATAAGAACGAAAGTATTGCTTATAATGTTCTTCTCCAAGTTGAAAGCCAAAACTAGCGAGTACAAATCTAATATGCTATACAGTGCCGAGAAAGATAATATTATTAATAATTGTTTTGGAATAGAAGAAAGATGTTTTGGTTGAAAACTATTAAATGAGTTAGAATGAGAATTACAGGAGAGAAAGGGGAAACATAAAGTAATGGAAAAGATAGGGTAAGGAAGATAAGGTGTAGGAGTGTTCTTTATAGTATGAAAGTTTATACGATGAAAATATAAATTTGTTCCATTCTGTAGTTAGTGTCTATATTCCTGATAGCAATTTTATAAAGGTAAAACAAAATTATCATACTGGAAATCGATTGATTAGCCTAATAAATTTTTGTACTTAAAGAAAACATTTCTCATTATCACGATATAGAAGATTACCTTTCCCAAAAAGTAACATTTCGAGATCAATATTACCAAATACTGATATTGCATTAAATATTCCCTCTTGTTCCCTGTTGTTGTTGAACACCTTTTGTCGATGAAAAATTTCTCTCCTCCCACCCCACCCCGTAGAAAATCTCATTATTCCGCTGAATCCACGTTAAAACTCGCACTTGAAGTCCTCTTTCGTTTTAACTACGTTGAAATTCTTAGGCAACTGAGGATAACATAATGCTCCTTAAAACAGAGAAAATTGTTGATCAAGATCAGAAGGCTTCACGGAACGGTCTGTAAACACTTTCAATTTCTGTTTGCTTTTTTTAAAATTATTTTCATGTTATGTTAATAAGAGAATTTTCTACGTCTATGTTAGCGAGAGAAGGAAGCTATTTGGTCAATAAAGAATATTCGCCAATCAAATAAGATAAGCTACTTCCTCCATACGTTGTACTCATCATTTGGTTTTTATTTTACCATTTTTATCGGAAAAAAAAAAGACATATAATCCAAGAATAAATATGTCATGCTTCAGGAAAAGGAAGCTAAATGCATCTGCGAAAACTTTCGACTCAGGTCAGCCTGCGCAGTCCGCGCAGGCTGACCTGAGTCGAAACTTTTCGTTATCGGTCAATTTTCTGTATGTCAATGGAACAGTGTACCACATGATTAAGTCGGATGTGTAAGGAAGTGGCTCTTATTATGGATCCATAATTACGTGAACGCATTGTCTTGTATCACGTATCCTTGAGATACATTAGGCCCCCTTTTGCTAGAGAATGGTTCAAATGAATGAGATAAACGGAAAGGGGGGAGGAGGTAGTTTAGTATGTGTATACAGTCTTAGGATATCTGACATTTTTCGCTCGTAAAGTTGTACTTTGAAGTGCATACTTTTACCCTAGACAAGAGAACCCAATAACTGCCAGAGACACTTTCTGTTTGGCAAAAAGAGCCCAGAGATACTGCATCTTAGGGACTACTTTTTTTTTTTCTTCAAAGTCAGAAAAAGGACCTGTCGACCAAAGTATCGAATATAGTAGAGCTACGACCAGACCACACGTTTCGTGGCATAATCTCAATCTGAATCATCAACCCCTATCGTTCTTGGCACTCTCAAGGTTAATTACAAAAACAGATGACCGAAGGTGTGGGTACACCTTCCACCTAGATTCCACCTTGACCTCCTGCTGAACGCGACCAGCTTGGATCTTTTTTTTTTTTCTTTTGGAGAGTCTATATAGACATACGTGTAGTCTGATCTGTTTCTACACCCTCCTCCTTCCTAAAAATCGTTTAACCCTTTTCCAAACAACCCCTGGTTTTTACGACCCATAGAACGAAGTCTTCTTAAAACATTGTGGGAAAAAAGAGAAAATATTGGTTACCAGCATTTCCTCGTTTCCCTTAGTGTTTTCTACTCTTCTAAAGTCAAGTTTTAATTTTAGACTCGCGTTTATTTCGTCGTCTGCAATTTTTTTCAATTTGGACAAGTTCTAAATTTTGTCGTTTGGTAAAGAGTTGAAATGATACAATTCTTATGACTAAATGCCGAAAAGCTACCGATTTTCATGTGATCTTTTGAAAACATTGTGGGAAAAGGAGAAAATGCTGGTCACCAGCATTTTCTCCTTTTCCCACAATGTTTTCTACCCTGCTGGAAACAAATTTCAATTTTGAAAGTGACATTTATTTTGTCGTCTGCAAGTGCTTTCAATTTGGGCCAGTCTAAAATTTTATCGTTTGGTAAAGGGTTCATGGATAACGGAGATCCTTTGAGTCCCCTTTACAAACCAATCATAAAACGCAGCAACTGTTATAATAACATTTTCTTTTCATTTTACGCATTGCAATTTGTATTAACCCATTACCACACAACCCCTACCTGAGAAAGAAGCCTTTAGAAAACATTGTGGAAAAAGGAGAAAATGCTGGTAACCAGCATTTTCTCTTTTTCCCACAATGTTTTCTATTTCTTCACAAAACAAATTTCAAATTTTCAGTCATTTTTATTTTGTCGTCTGCAAATGCTTTCCATTTGGACAAGTCTTAAATATTTCATTTGGTATTGGGTTAAAGGTTTATTTATTTACATCATTTGACAGTTTAAGGCTTAAAAGCCTATTTCAGTGCATACTCGTATGTCAACACATGTCAACATGAAGCCAAGAGACGTTAAGACCACTTCTAGGAATTTCTAGGATCGTAATCTTAAATCATTCTAGTAAGTAATCCCATTGTTTCATCGCAGCCAATCATGAAGTTGCTAATCATTTAATTAATTTTTTACAAGGCCATAAAGGTTTTGACTTGTCTATATTGAAAGCATCTGAAGAATACAATTTAGATGTGGCTAATATGATCAAATTTGTCCTTTCAAGGATAGAAATAGTGGTAATGTGCGAAAATGCTGGTTACCAGCATTTTCTTCTTTCCACTCTATGATTCCAAAAATCGTTTACCACTTTATCAGTGAAACTCGTAGACTGTTCTGTTATAAGATTAATTTATGACTAGAAATTAATTTATTATGGCTGGCGGAGACGCCCCCTGATCTTTTCATTTCCAAGGGCTCATCTAAACACTCGCGTCATCAGACGCAGAAATTTATACAGTTCAGTTCATCGTTTGATGAAAATGTCCATCAAAGTTACATTGCTGCTTTTGCTGACAGTGACCAAGACCAAGGAGCTGTATTCAACAAACATTGAAAACTTCATAGACTAAGATCTTAGTCTCTAGGTCCATAAAGCAAAGGAATGTCTGATAGCCAAATTAGAATTCCAAAGTAGGCTAACGTAAATTCTTATTGGCTAAGCCGTTTGATTTAGCCAACCAGAAACTGAGTTACTTTCAAATTCAAAGAGTTTATACTTTACACTTTTTTTCTGAAATAGCCGGACTATGAATATGATCAAAATATTTGGTGACTAGGGACTCAGATAACATCCTGTATTGTTGTCTGATCTTATATCAGCCGCTGGTTGCTCAGTCGGTGTCGTAAAGGGCTTGAAATCCAAGATTCTTTCCAAGGTTTAACGATAGTCACTACCAAAGGTCTCATTCCACCCTTACCGCTGAACATTGTTTCGGCAGCCAGTCGCTTGGAACGCATATTGCAAGAAGAACTGGTAAAAGAGACTCTCGGAAAGTTGGGACAGGTTCCCAAGCCTGCCTCGATATAACCGAATGAATTTTAGGCAGCAACTATGAACTTAATCTACTTCTACAGGGGCGAAAACACAAAAAAATAATTTTATTTTCTTGTTAATCCCTTTTTACGCAGTCTCCACCCCCCCTCCCATTTTTCTTCCTTCCGCAAAATTTACCTGAGAGGTAACGGAATTAAAAAAACAAGATGAATAATGAATGCAGACGATATATTCCTCTGTTATATTCGATTCATTTCTACCATTCATTTGGCTGTAAAACAGGTATTTATATTTGACATGCTCTGTGTATAGGGGGCTTGATACATATGCGCAAAGGATCGACTCAGGTCCGCCTGTTCCGACGTCGGCGCAGGTTGGCCTGAGTAGAAACGTTTTGCTACTAATTAATTTTCTGCACGTCAAAGGACCAGTTTACTTCATGATTCAGCTAGTTGTTAGACGAAGTGGATTGTCTAGATCCACATAATTATATCATGACTTGCTTGCTGAAATATAGTACAGATAACTGTCCCCAAAGGCGACGGTTACTTTTTGACTGGTCGCCTCTGGGTACAGAGACAATCCGGACAAAATCAGTTGAAAGTTCCGCACAGATTTTGAGCGCAAGTTTGAACTCTTATAATTTCGCAAATAGAGCACAAAACTAGGATTTTTGAAAACATACCTGTGGCTTGTGTATTCAATATTCCTTCGTTTGAAATTCAAATACTTTCAATTTAAACCCTGAACGTGGGGAAAAAAAAAAACGTGTATTTCATCAGTTACTTGAGTTGTCTACGTTTCCGAAAACATACAAAATGGCCGCCACGCACAACACATTTCGTCAGTGATTTTTCGGAGATAAACGTATTATAAAGGATTTCTACAAGGTCTTTATGTAATGAATGGTTTAACAATTTATTTTTGGTCATGTTTATTACTAAGAGTTAATTGCATTTCGATGCAATACAGATGAAACTGACGAAACAGAAGGTCAGTATAGCGCTCTATATTTGCTACCAGACAATTTACGATGAACTTGAGACGGTACGATGTACAGTAAATGTCCAAATATGAAAAAGATCACCGGAGGAGCGTCTCATTATTGAGACTAGCTGAAATACTGCAAGGAGTCGCACTTAGCCCCCTTTTGTCAGAGCACGGTTCATTTGTTTATAAAGCAATCTAATTGAGGCAGCGACTGTGCGTGAAAGAAAACCACGAAATGAACTCATTAAGAGACTAATCAAAACTGACTATAAAATGTGTAATCTGTGAAATTAGGTCGTTACAGTCAGACTACCTGTTTTTTTTTCGTCTCGCTGCAGACGAAAGTATTGTTGAAATTGGAGAACAAATTCCTAACCAGCAAGTTCTCTTCGTACCACAACATTATTACATTGTACTATACCTAGATTATATTAAATATCTATATTTTATAAGAATATTTCCAAACGTGTCTTTTGCAAATTCGATCAATTCTTTATCAGACGACAAAATTTTATATTCTTCAACTTTGAAAGCATTCGCATCGGATATCTTAGTCTTCCTCGCCAAGGTTTTCTAAATTTGTAAGTAACACAAGTTCTGATTGGCTAAACCATCCGGTTTAGCCAATCAGAAGTTGTGTTACTTACAAATGTAGAAAATTCTGGAGAATAAGACAAAGAACGTTCTTAAGAATGGTTGGTGAATACGAGCCTAAGATCACTTTGTCTTATCGTTTTAGTTTACAGCTCTGAAAAGCATTATAGGAAAGAGGGGAGTATTTGCTCTGAACAAACATTTGCTCCTTTTCACACATATTTTTATTTTTTTTCACAAAGCCTCAACCCCATGAGTACCCACAACATAGTTTTTGGAAAAGAAATGACGGATTTAGAACACCATCACCTCCTCTTATCTGGAGCTCTTTGATAGGATTCATATGGATTCCTCTCACCGCTGAACGTTTAACCCATTACCACACAATCTCCACTTCTGACGACCCTCAGAAAGAAGCCTTTTGAAAACATAGTGAGAAAAGGAGAAAATGCTGGTAACCAGCATTTTCTCCTTTTCTCACTATGTTTTCCACCCTTCACAAAACAAATTTCAAATTTTCAGTCACTTTTATTTTGTCGTTAGCAAATGCTTTTGATTTGGACAAACCTAAAATTTTGTCGTTTGGTAATGAGTTAAACGGCTTTTGTGTAGGAAAGCAACTATGGCCTTGGAAGGATTTTGACTCTAACAGACTGATACGGGTTAACTTTTTACTAAGTGACAAAATGTCAGACTTGTCAAATTCAAAGTGTTTGAAGACGGCAAATTAAAGACGACTTAACCCATTACCACACAATCCCTACTTTTGACGCCCCGGGCTGAGAAAGAAGGCTTTTGAAAACACTGTGGGAAAAGGAGAAAATGCTGGTAACCAGCATTTTCTCCTTTTCCCACAGTGTTTTCTACCCTTCACAAAACAAATTCCAAATTTTCAGTCACTTTTATTTTGTTGTCTGCAAATGCTTTCAATTTGGACAAGCCTAAAATTTTGTCGTTTGGTAATGAGTTAAACGGCGACTTAACTGATTGATGGAATTTGTCTTTTAAACGATGGATGGCGGAAAAGGAAGAAAATGTAGGTTACCAGCATCTTCTTTTCTCACAATGTTCAAAGTTTTCAAAATTCTTCTCATGGACTAGAATTTTTTTGCACTTTTTGATATTATAATGTGATATTATGCATTCCCTGTCCTCTTATGCAGTGCTATACAGTCCAGAGCTCTAGATAGAGGGAGTGATTTAGATTTCAAAACTGACAAAAAATAATTATTCCTCACTAAGCCCTAAGTTGTGGGTACTCATAAGAATCGTCTCATCGAGACGATTCTAATGAGTACCCACAACATGGGGTTTCGAAAAGATATAATGACTTTAGAGTACCATCACTCCCTCTTATCTGGAGCGCCGTATGTATACACGTATATAAATGTATATATATATACCTGTTTACAACTATCCCAGTTTCCTGGTTGGAGATCATCCGCCTCTCGTTTTGTTCTTACATCTGCACCCCAGACATGGAATCCTGAATATAGACAAAGGCATTCATGTTTACGCCATTAATATAATGAAACTTAGTTTTTGTTGACAGCTCTCGAAAAACACTGCAGGGAAGAAAGAAGTATTTACAACTAGATTACTGTATTATATAAAGAATTATGCGCAGTATCTATGGATTCTCTACAACATTTTGGCAATGCAATTCATAACCACCGTTATTCCATCGCTCTCCAAGTCAAATAGTCGAATCTTTTCTTTGATTTTGAACATGCAAACAAAAATCATGACTCGCGACCATAATAGCCCGTTTTGCCATGGTCGAGTGTCCCACTCGTGAAAATATTACCGATGATGTTCATTCGGTAAAATAAATTTTGATCTTTCACTGATAAACACAATCCGCTCTATCTATTGTACATTGATTTAAAACATGTGCTATAATTATACAGCATGTAATAACGCTTGATGATTGTTTCCTGGAACCCTAACAGGTACCCGTGCCAACATATGTAAAGTTTGACTGTTTGGTGGTTTCAGACGCCTTTTAAACTCTTTACCAAACGACAAAATTTTAGAAATGTCCAAATTGAAAGCATTTACAGACGACAATATAAACTTGACTAAAAAAAATCGAAACTCGACTTTAGAAGAGTTGAAAATATTGTGGGAAAAGGAGAAAATGCTTGTTACCAGCATTTTCTCCTTTTCCCACAATGTTTTCAGAAGGCTTCCTCCTGTCGGTCGTAAAACTAGGGATTGTTGGGTAAAGGATTAACTCTTTTGTCAGTTATTATATGTTAGATTGATCTATTTCTGCGGCTGTTAAAGTACAAACTCCCCCACCCTAAACTCAGGAGTATTTCTATCTTTAGGAGTGAAATAGGCAGTGGAAGGTAGATCCAAGATCAGGCTGCATGTTCTTGTATTGGTTGATGGCCGTTTATCTGCTCACTTTTGTACTCGTATTTTGCATTACTTCTTCTCGTTGAAATTTCTATAAAACCTTGTTTGTGTTACCTTGAAAATGTCAAATATAACTTCACAACGGTAGTGTGTCACCTGTTTAATGTTCAGTATTTAAACCATTCGGTATGGACTGATTATAAATTCAATTTCGTAAATCAGTCCACTGAATCATGACCTCAGTAAATCAGTCCACTGAATCATGACCTCAGTAAATCAGTCCACTGAATCATGACCTCAGTAAATCAGTCCACTGAATCAAGCCAGAAAAATTACATAGCAAATCTAAAGTAGCACAAGATTTCGACTCTGATCAGCCTGCGTGGATTGCGCAGACTGACCTGAATCGATATAGTTGCAGATACGTTAAGCCCTATTTTCACAGAACTTAGCTTTTATCCTATACACCACGAAACTTGAAAGCTACACAACTTCTGATTGGCTAAACTAAATGGTTTAGCCAATCAGAGGGTGTGTTACTGTTATATTTGGAAAAATCTGGAAAATAGAACTATAAGAATGTTCTAAGAATTGTTGGTGAATACGGACCGTCGTATTTATTCATCTCCGGATCATTTAACCTGCTAGAATATGTAAATATTCCAAATTAGACCATATTGGCTGAAAAGATGAAACAGAGGCATATGCATATCCTGCGAAACAACTTCGGTAATGCTCGTCTGCCTTACTGTTTAAATTGTATACTGACACCACAATATCCCACCATGACCCCGATGAAACCACAGAAAAGGGTCTTCTCGGCAACGAAAGAAGAGTTTGCCGATCTTTGATTTGTCTCGGTGAAAAAAATGGCATGCTATCAACAGTTGTTCTACAACGGTTCTGCATCACTGTAATTAGACTTCATGGGTATAGCTAGCCCTTCAAAATGGTGTACGCTTAAGTAATACCGATGGTATTAACCCTTTACTCCATAAGGCATTTCTATGGTATCTCTAATTGACCCTATATAACAGCAAGGATGAAGCCGTTTCTGACACTTTTTGATAGAGTAGAAAACACTGTGGCAAAAGGTGAAATTGCTCGTCACGAGCAATTTCACCTTTTGCCACAATGTTTTCCAAAGGCAACTACAAGCAATGCATAAAAATGAGTATCTATGGACTAAAGGGTTAATCATTTACCACACATTCCCGACTTTGACAACCTTCACGGAAAAGGACTTTTGATAACATTGTGGGAAAAGGAGAAAATGCTGGTTACCAGCATTTTCTACTTTTCCCACAATGTTGCTTTTTAATCACGTCGAAAAAAAATCTAATTTCTGTAACATTTAGTATGTTATCTGCAAATACTTTCAGTTTCAATCTGTATAAAATTCTGCAATGTGGTTAGCAGAGTGCGAAGGGTCGAGGATGTGGTTGGAGATTTTTTTTTGAGTAGGGTTTGGAAGGATCTTATCCCCAGGGAATTACTGAATTTTTTAAGGTAACAAGTACAAAAGTTGCTGCAAAGATGCAGCAAAATGGGGAATAGCACGGCGAAAAAATAATTTCGCAGCTGCCATTTGTTTCAAGAAATCTTTCAGAATTCACGAAATTCGATATTGTATACCAAAGTAGATCTACATGTATACAGGCCATATAATGCAATCGTTATACTAATGACTATTCCAGTAGATCTATTGAACTAAAGAAGATAAAGATAAAATAAAGGATAACACAATTGATTGGAAAATATATATATATTTAAAAATATGTATGTATTAAATATATATATTAAAACTTATAAAACAAAAATTTCATTAAAAATACGTGCATTCTAAAGGAACAGGAATTGCGATCCAAACCTTTAATAACTATGAAAGAGGTTTTTGAAAACTTTGCTGGACAATGAGAAAATACTGGTAAACAACCTTTGCTTCTTTTTCCCACAATATTCCTATAATATCAGAGAAAAAAAAATCATCATTTAAGCAAATGTAGTTAGTCTTGTATGTACGCTCGTAAATGCTTTGAGTTTGGTTTAGTCCAAAATTCGGTCGTTTTGTAAAGAGTTACATCTAAAAATCAAATGCCATACTAGGTGGAAAGAACAGAAAATATGAAAGATAAAAAGTACAGACAATTCATTTTTTAGTTGCAGTAATTATCATTTACGTTTTCTCAGCACTTGGCAATCATTAGTTTTGCTACAGTATTGATCGAGCGGTCAATTTACTTTTTCAGAGGCAAGTCTTTCGTCAGGTATATTAGTACTATTAAGTGTGACAAATTTGGTTTTACATCTAACCCTTTACACAGCCTGGGTTACAGTTCAGTTTATTTTATCCCCCCCCTTTTTTTTAAATGACGCCCATTTTTGACAAAGTAATGTCACGATAAAAAAAAAGAAGAAAATGATCGGACTGAACACCAGGCTGCCCTTTAAACAATCCCATGTTTTACCGACAACGAAGAAAAGTTTTTTGACGCCATTGAGTAAAGAAATAGGAAAAGCCGGTGACACACCATTTCGCCTTCCAGTATAGCGCTTTTGTAGACCACATATACATGTATCATTAGAGCTGTAGTAAAATGTCGTTTGTTGCTGCTTTGTTCAAGTCAAGATTTTATATGATGTAGGCTAAGGGTTAAGGCCCCTGTTGTCTCTTTATATACACGAATGTTTAATCGACACGCTAAAACGCCTCCTGGACTGGCTAACACGCCTCCCAGTCTACAGCATTCTAACTGATATTCATGTGTAGAGTTTCCATTTAACCTTTATCCAAACAATCTGAAGTCTTAACGACAAAGAGAGAGAAACATTTCTAAATACCATTAAAAACAACAAATGCAAATAATCACCATTTCAGTCTTTTCAACAGTATTTAAAGTATTTTTTCCAGCTCGGAGCAGGTTTTCTTGATGTTTTTTATAAAAAGAAATTTAACCACATTCGATTTTTCTATTGACTTTATTGTTACAAATCATAATTATTGTACTGTTTTCTTTCATGAAGAAATTGTTTACCATGATTAAAAAAGTTCAGAGCTAAGATTTGGATTGTCTTCATGGTAGCCTGTAAAACGCAAACCAGTAACACCGGTTTACAGTCAAAACGTACCCAAGTCAAAACGTACCCAAGTGGTGTCAAAACGTGCCAAACTGAAGTCAAAACGTACCCAAGTGGAGTCAAAACTTACCCAATGTGAATTCAAAATGTACCCATGATTTTTATAGTGTTTTTATCTTCCATCTTTGTACAAATTAATAGAAATAATGTTTTCACCAGCTTGATGATGATAATTTTATTTTTAATTCTGCTTATTTTCAAATTTGCCTGACATTATTAAAACAAATAGAAGCACACTATAGAACAGAGCTAAGTCCATCAAATGCTTCACGGTAAAATTGCAGACTGTGTGTATCTCTCTCTCTCTCTTTTTTTAGGTAAATACAATTGACATTAGGGAAAAAAGCATCAGATACCTTGATATCGTTATCCATCATGATTAATACATATGTTATCCATAAAAAGAGAATGAAAAAAAAAACTTCATACGAATTAACACTTTTAAAAAAAATGAGATAGATCTACGCTAATTGCATTGTCTGAATAATAAAAAAGGTGCAATTTTCACACTGAAAAAGAATGTAACAAACTATAATTATGTGGTGAATAAATCAGTTATTCACAATGGTATTTAAACTGCTGTATATTACAAGATTATAATGGAATGCTTTGTAAAAATTCATGATTTGAGAGACAGTTTGCTTCAGATGAAAAACTGAGGGGTTGAGACTTTTTAAATTCAGTAAATGCTCTTCTTGAAAATGTTCTCATAGTTTCCTTTTCTTCCCTTTGAAAGTTTTTGTTTATAACATTTTTATCATTCGAAAATTCCCTAAACATGGATAAGTAAAAGATTTTGTTGTCTATGAGCTGTGACTCAGTTATACCTACTTATCATTACAAGTATAGATATTTAAGAATAGATATTTACACAATTTTAAAATTAATTAAAATATTAACATTTTTTTAGAGGGGGACGATTGCAAGATATATTCTGCACTTCATATATTGTTAACTTTACTCTTTAACAAACAATAAAATCATGGACTCCTCTTGATTGAAAACATTTGCGAACAACCATTATAAGATAAGGTTTGGAAGGGTATGAAAAACATTTTGAGAAACGGGAGAAAGTTGTTGCCAACATTTCCTCCTTTACCTATGTACAAATGTTTGTAAATAATCTTTTATGAAAATAAAACTGTTAAATGGTAACAAGCTTGTTACACCTGATTAGTCCTGACTTAAACACATCGCCCACAACTGAATGTAACTTAGGACTACAACCATGCATCATTTTTAAAGAATTAAAAGCATCTAAAGTGAGTTTGGAGTTAAAACATCCCTAAAAGGCAAGATACATGAAGTTTATAATTCATAACTAACAATTAAATTGGTTTAATGAAAATTTTACTTTGGGTACGTTTTGACTAAACTTTTGGGTACGTTTTAACTTACTTTTTGGGTACGTTTTGGTTTGGGTACGTTTTGACCGCATCCCGTAACAACTTGTTCATTACGGTCGGCAAACCAGGGTCCAAACATTTCCAGAAAAGGCATTCGTCCTGTAGGACAAGTGACCTTAAAAAACACTGGCCTTGCTTCGATCTACACTCATCCGACAAGAAAAACCCTTTCTAAATTGGACTCTGTCGGTTTGATATTTGTTTTTTTTTTTTCAGACGAAACGGTAACGTTACAACGAACTATAAATACCAGGTCTTAAAAACCGGTATCCGTTATCCGGCTATGTTACAGAAATCAATAAAGCCAAAAGAACACAGTTTTTCGAAGTGGTATCGGGAAAGTATTTGCGTTAATCTTAATATCGTCCGTTTCAATAATTAGCAAAGTCGCTCATGTTGAATTAGGTCCACTCAAAGCATATTCCGAGAATTGTGTTTGGCATGAAAGGTCCCGGGTTATATCATTAGGCTGACTTGAAACCGGTCTTAATGTGGGGGTGGGAACCAGCACATTTTAAGTTCTGTTTCAAAATTTGATTTCCTAAATACCATTGATTTCCTTATTCAATAATTAAATGGCCGTTTTGTCTTGTGTAAATTAAATATTCATCTGAAAAAATTCTTTTACTATCTCCTATTCACCACTCGTCCTACTGGACGAGTATGGCAGATATTTCACTCGTCCTCATCCATTTCTTACTCGTAAATTACGAGTGGGTTTTTTGGGGGGGAGGACCCTGCAAACAAATTTTCATTTCCACTCGCAAAAAAATGCTAGTGGTCGTAAAGTCTACTCGCAAAATTAATTTTCCACTCGTATTTTGCGAGTTTGCTAGTGTTTATTTCGACCCTGGATGTAACCAATTTGCAATGGAAATGGGGACGTTTTAACCAAAAGTAGTACGTTTTGACTGTGGGACGTTTTATCCGGATACCGTCTGCGCATGTGCAGGACGCGCTTAAACTTTTAACTGAAGGGATTCCTCATATCCGTAAACACATTCTTTATTTAATGAATACAACAATAATTATGAAGCAGGAATAAAGTATGATGACATACGTAGACAGTATCAGGTATACAAAGAATCGGCAAATTCTATGTTTTTGTCAAATATCATCCGAGTAATGAAAATATTTCATAAATAACGCCGCAAAATTCGAAGGGAGATTTCTGTTCGGATTTAATCCATGGACAGAGAAAAAACCCATCAATATATGCACTGCGACTGATGTCGCCGTGCAATAAGTGGCTTCCGGTAACGTTCCTTCTTTGTTTGAAAAATGTACGCAACTGCGTTTTTGCGTACAGGCAGCTACGCCTCTGGGCTTTGACAGGTGTCTACCATTGACGGTATATCGTCGTGTGACTATAGTTAACCTAGTAGACGGATAATTTACTGATTATAAAAGCAGCCACGAAGACATTTTTCTACATTTCTTTCTGACAATGTTGCTATCTTGAATCTCCTGCTTTATGTCCCATAAATTATTTCTGTCAGAAAATGATAATTATGTTATGAAGTCTGAGGAAATATTAGTAGTCGACTTGGCTCGAGGCCGAAACTTACCTGATGACTTTATGGTAAACACTGAACGAAAAGGAGCACTTTACAGCGGGTACAAAAATATCGGCCGATAAATATTTATGTATTTTTGCGGTAATTTCCAAATTACAAATTTTTGTCAGCAATTGTGGATAATTGTGTTTCATGCAGTAGTGGAATTGACTGGAGGCCAAACGTATTAATTTAACGCATTACCACACAATCCCTACTTTTGACGACCCTGAGATGGAAGCTTTTAGAAAACATTGTGGGAAAAGAAGAAAATGCTAGTAACCAGCATTTCTCCTTTTCCCACAACGTTTTCCACCCTTCACAAAACAAATCTTAAATTTTAACTCGCTTTTATTTTGTTGTCTGCAAACGCTTTCGATTTGGACCAGCCTAAAATTCTGTCGTTTGGTAATGAGTTAATATTTATGATCTTATTGTTAATATAGGAAGAACAGGACCACTCCTTCTGTAGAAATTTAAAGATGATTTCCCAACAAGAAAATCTTATATCAACAACCATAGATAAGTTTACGTGTGAAAAATGATCGTTTTGTTGTTTTTTCTTTATCATCATACTGGATTTACCATTATATCAGCAAATTATTTTCGCACGTTTATCTTTGTCTTTATTGGCTGTAAAATTGTTTCAAGTAGTTTTAAAACGTGCTTTTGTGAATAGTGTAGAGCAATATCAAACTGCAGAGAATCTGCTGTCTGATCTTGAATCTGCATTGTCAGCAATTTTGTGAAATATTCCTGAAGGAGAAAAAGCCATGGATAAATTAGATCTACTGCAGGTTGTTCTTTTTATCCTCTGCGTAATAAGAAATATGCATTTTATGTATTTAACAGACTACTTTGTACAGGTAAAAACCTTGTTATTGTTATCTATCGAACAGTTCTGTGATTTTGCAGGAAATGAACTTCTAAGGATATTGCAGGAAAAGGAGAAAATGCTGGTAACTCATCTCCAAAGTTTTCCATCCTTTCAAGAAAAAATCCATCTTTCAAGCAATATTTAATTTGTCGTCTGCCAACGCTTTCAATTTGGCCTAGTCTAAAATCAAGTCTTCTGGGAAATGGATCAAGAGCGTTTTTGACATGATGTTATTTGCACAGGTTGTCAATGTCTGTAGCGTATCGTAGGATCTATATGATTGTATCGTTGTTGAAGGCTTTCGTTTTTTCATGAGTTTGGCTTTAAGCCAATTATTCCGGTTTCTAAACCTTACAGCACAGACTGGGGTCCTATGTAATGCAGAGAAATGATCCTCCCCTACAAAATGACCCGTGGGTCGAGTCTCTATATAGAGGAATGATCCATGGGTCA
Source organism: Tridacna crocea (assembly GCA_943736015.1). Taxonomy (NCBI): domain Eukaryota; kingdom Metazoa; phylum Mollusca; class Bivalvia; order Cardiida; family Cardiidae; genus Tridacna; species Tridacna crocea. Next base: position 26,284,447 of record OX031060.1, read on the forward strand.
TTTTACTATGTAGAGAAATGACTCTCTAGGGTCATTTCTCTACGTAGAATAATGACCCGGGTCATTCCTCTACGTAGTGAAATGACTTCTGGGGTCATTTCTCTACATAGAATAATGACCCGGGTCATTTTGTAAGGAAAGGTCATTCATTTCTCTGCATTACATCTGCATGGCAAAGTGCTAAAGACCCGGGTCATTTTTCTATGTAGAGAAATGACCCTAGAGGGTCATTTCTCTACGTTGAATAATGACCCGGGTCATTCCTCTACGTAGTGAAATAACTTCTGGGGTCATTTCTCTACATAGAATAATGACCCAGGTCATTTTGTAGGGGAGGGTCATTCATTTCTCTGCATTACACCTGCATGGCAAAGTGCTAAAGATGTACGTGTCTACTTGTAACCTCGAGATCCAGAGTTTGATTATTCAACTGAAGCGCTTTTTCCCTGAGTAAGTTTCCTTGGGCAAGACATTTCAGAGCCCTGGCCTAATGCTTTTAAAACCCTGGGAACACATGAGTGAGTAAGCTTTTGCTGTGGCATGGCTGAGATAATGCTGAAAGCGATGTAATATAGCTTTAACACGATTTCAAAATAAAAGAAATAGACTTTAATTTTAGGAAAAAACAAAGGGATTCAACTTTGCATTTTCAGCTCAGTGTCTGTATTCATCAACCATTCTTGAGTTAACAATATTTCAGTCTAATTCTAAATTTTTTTCTACCTTTCGTAATTCATACAACTTTTGATTGGCTAGACCAAATGGTTCAGCCAATCACAAGTTGTGTTACTTTCAAACATAGAAAATTCTGGAGAATAAGATAACGAACCTTCTTAACCTTTTGGCTGCTGATCGCGACTCACTGACTTTTTGCGGACAGTGTAGATCAAGATCAGACAGCACAGAACGTGCAGTCTGATCTTTGATCTACACTGTCCGAGAAGGAGATATTTCTCCCCCAAAATTAACTTTGAAATAGCAACCCTTGAGTTTCTACTGTCTACTGTAAGGTATCGTTTAACTTACACAGCAAGATAAGGGTTAAGAGTGATTGGTAAATACGAGCCCGGAGCAAGACAGTCACGACCTTAACCCTTTACTCCATAGATACTCATTTTGACGCATCAACAACAGACAGCTTTTGAAAAACATTGTGGGAAAAGGAGAAATTGCTCGTAACGAGCAATTTCTCCTTTTCCCACAATGTTTTTCACTCAATCAGATAATTGTTTCCCCATTTGTCAATGTTTTTGACATCATATCATTATTTGCTGCTCAATCGGAAGAGCCTAAAATTGGCATATGAGGTAAAGGGTTAAAGCTACTTTTCTTAAGTATGATATAAGCTACATAACCCAACTCTTATATCAGGATAAGAGTTAACCAGTATCCGGCTAAATAACCTGAAATGGAACTTTTAGGCTAACTTTAACTCATTACCCATCGACAAATTCTAGGTTCGTCCAAATCGAAAGCATTTGCAGACGACATAATAAAAGTGACTGAAAATTTGAAAGTTGTCTTGTGAAGGGTAGAATACATTGTGAGAAAAAGAGAAAATACTGGTTGCCAGCATTTCCCCTTTTCCACAATGTTTTCGAAAGGCTTTTTTCTCATGGGCGTCAAAAGTAGGTATTGTGAGGTAATGGGTTTTAATAGGCCATTTTTTGCTATTTCAAGGTTATTCTTTAGGCAAAGCTATTTCCTTGGCGAACAGTGCAGATCCAAGATTAGGCTGCATATTCTGTGCAGTCTGATCTTTAATCTACACTGTGTGCAAAAGTTTAGTGAGTCGCGCACAGCAACTTAAGGGTTAACGTCATCACGGAAGTTGTAGATTAAACTCTGCCCTCAAGGTTTAATGGGGATGTCCACGTAATGTCAAGGCTTGGGTGTACGTATGTCTAATATAATTTTTAAACCCTTTGCATCCAAAATTTACCAAATAAAGCTTTAAACAAAAAAATATTGATGCATAACATGAATGGCGCCGCAAATCAGTTGTTTCTAATATAAGGCACATTACAGCATTTCAGGTTGACAAAAGTAAATTTTTGCTGAACTCGGTGACAAATTAATTAATGATCATCCTAAAAAATCCTTAGATATCAACATAAAACTTAAAAAAAACCAATAATGGTAAGACACAAGCATAGCAATTCTTTAGCGAAAATTAACCATTGATAATTTCGTTTGAAACTATGTACAAAAGCAGTTATCATTTGTGAAACAACACAAGAAAATAGTAATAAAACTAGGTTCTAAATTACCAAACTGATAAAAAAAAAAAAAACCTCGGTATGAAATGGCCAAAGTGGGTACGCAATGATCGAAGTGAGTACGAAATGACCAAAATAAAAAAAATGGGTATGAAATGAGCTAGGTACGAAAAGACTTAGTTACGAAATGACTTGAGGTGAGTAAACAATATGGAGTGCAACACACGAAAAGGTGCATTCGGACATTTGCGTAAAGTGTCGTATCGGATTAGCCTGCGCTGTCCGCGCAGGCTAATCCGAGACGACACTTTACGACTACATTAGATTTTCTGCTACAGTAGACTTGCGTAAAACAGAAAATCACATAAAATCGGAAAGTGTCGTTTCGGATTAGCCTGTGCGGACTGCACACACTGATCAGAGACGACACTTTACGCTAATGTCCGAATGACCCTTTTCGCGTGTTGCACTCCATATGTCTGCTTCCATAGGTACTTTTCAAAAGCGAATAAAAATAAAGTACCGCCGCTCATGCGGCGCCACAAATATATTGTCATTGCACACCATACTTCGAGGTGGTATTGTTTTTTCTAGTCAGCGAGTCGCTACATTTCAGATTGTGGAGCTAAGAAATCCCACAGCAACTTCTGATTTAGAGAAGAGAGTGACCTTGACCTAAACTATGGGCGGGAAAAAAACTGTGACCGTATTTACCAACCATTCTTAACAACGTCCTTACGACTTGTTGTCAAATTGTTGTTGTTGTTTTTTTTTTTAATCTGAATGTAACACTCACACATTCTGGTTGGCTGGAGTATTTAGTCTGGCCAATCAAAGATTGATTTACTTTCACATTTAGAAAATCTTCGAAGGAAAATCTAAGAATGGGCTACAGAAGGTCGGTTGAATACAGACCCTGAACTGGCCGTTAGCATCACAAAGGTTGAAGTAAAAGACGTACGCCCATTCATTGTTTTTTGTGTGAGAGTCCTTAACTTTTATCAGCCAATCCAGAGTATTAATTACCTAAGGGAAAAATACATTTTGAAAATTTTGCAGAAAAAAGAGAGCATGCTTTTCCAACAATGTTTCCCATGCTGTCCGAGAGATAACCCATAATTTGAGCCAAATTAGTTGTCACCTGCAAACGTTTTGTACGAGTCTTTTTCTTGTGTGTTTGGTTAAGAGATAACCCTTAGCTACACAATCTGTGGTCAAACGTTTTTGAAAGCCGTCCTCCACAGAGTCGTCAAAAACCACTCGAGATGGTTTGATAAAGGGAGAAAGAGAACTTTTCCCAAGATTTTATTGCAAGTCGTGATTTACTTATTGTTGCTCCACCTTACAGGGTTTGTTGAACTCATCTGGATAATTATAACTTTTACGTGGTCAAGTTAAAATTCTAACGATTTTGCCAACTATGTAGGTCAAGATCAGATATCACAGAACTTGCAATAATGTGTTTTATGTCTTGTGTTAAGACTGTAAGTGTTAAGCATGTTATATTTGGTGGCAAAATTTGGATTGTGAATAGAATAACCATACCATGCAAGCTTTCTTGTATTTGCTTTCAGAGGAAAAGAATGATATCACGGGGAGACTTCAGATAGTTCCAAACTAATCTTGTCGATGAGCTAGCTCCTCTAGCCAAAGTGCTTAGTGCTTTTGTCTGCATTCAAGGCTCCAGATAGAGAGAGTGATTTTTATTTTGAAAGTAAAAATATTAACGATTATGCACCGAACTCTATGTTATGAGTACTCATAAGAATCGTCTCAGCGAGACGATTCTAACGAGTACCCACAACATATAGTTTGAAAGAGAAATAATGGATTTAGAATACCACCACTCCCCCTTTCCTGTAGCTCTGCCCATTCCTTTCAAGGCAAGCAATGTAACTTACATGTGCATGACTCTGTTTTACTGTTGAATGGGTGACCCAGTATTTATGCGTGTTATAATTTTTTTTTTTCAGATTCGGTAGCAGAAAATCTAGACGACCTACTTTTTATTGTACCAATACAATGCATTGGCGGTGCTGTGTCCCGGCATTTCCGGTTATGCATCATAAGATTTAGCGACCTATGGTTTTGCTTTATAACTTAAAAAACAAAAACACGAAAAAGAAACCCCGATCAATATGATTTGGTGTTTGCTTGAACAAATATTATAAACTATAATTATGATGCAGAGTGGAAGTAATTGTACGATTAACGTTCAATTATTTCGTCCATTTTCATAATGTGTTTCAATTATACCGTCCTATCAACTACTTTCTCTCCCGCAGTGCGGTAATTAACTATCAATGTACAGCTCGCTCAGTCTGTGTAAGAAACCTTTTGATAACCATTTAGTCCAGAGAAGCAAAAATAAACAAACATCGTGTTTTTTGTATGCAGTGATGTTTCCTAGTATATTTTTTTGTATTTTGGCTTTGATTTGTCCCTTTGCCAAACAATGCCATATTTTAATGATACTAAGGAAGACAGGGTTTTGAAAAGATAGTAGGATCATTGAAAAGATGTCCGTAATCAGGATCTTCCTCATATTTCAACAATGTTTCAAAAATGACCCATTCTCCGACAAAAGGGGGCTAAATGCATCTCCGTGACTCATTGTACAAAACAAGCCATCATTTACTAAGGGATCCATTATATCAACTTTTGTAAAGAACAACTTAACCCTTTACCCCATAAGGCATTTATATGGTATCTCTAATTGACCCTAAATAACAGCAAGGATGAAGCTGTTTCTTATGTGTATATGACACCTTTTGATAGCATAGAAAATATTGTGACAAAAGGTGAAATTGCTCGTCACGAGCAATTTCACCATTTGCCACAATGTTTTACAAAGCCTCCTACAATCAATGCGTAGAAATGAGTATCTATGGAGTAAAGGGTCAATCGTGTAGTAGACAGTAGACTGGTACTTGGACATACAGAATATTGACCAACTGCGAAAAGTTTTGGCCCAGGCCAGCCTGCGCAGCTCGCAGACTGACTTGAGCAGATGCTTTTTGCAGATGCATTCATTAAGCCCCTTTTCACAGAGCACGGTTCAAATATGATAATATATAAATACAATATTAGCAACATTTGATCAGTCTGCAAATGCATTTGGTTTAGCCATTCAGAAGGTGTGTCACTTTCAAATTTAGAAAATTCGTGAGAACAAGACTAAAATACTCTTAAGAATGAGTAGTAGATACGAACTCGGATGTTTTCAAAGTCGTCTACTGCAAGTTTGTTCATGGGGTAGTGAGTAACACTTTACCACACAATCCTGAATTTTAAACTTTTCCCAGAATTTTCTCCTTTTTTTCTCAAGATTTGTTGTCATAGAACAAATATTCTGAAACAATGTCTCAAAAGGTTCACTAACCATTCTTAAGAAAACTGCTTGTCTTATTAACAACAATATTCTAAATTTGAAATTAATACAACCGTACGGTTCAGCCAATCAGAAATCGCGTTACTTTCTAAATCTAAATCAAAGAATGAAATTAACGATAGTTTATGAATAGAGATCTAGATTTCCATCCCGGCACCTATACTGAATGGTTGCATGTTGCAGCTGACATGGAACATTTCCTATAGTTCCTCCATTTCCGGTCCACATATTGAACATGTATTCATACCCAGTGATGTTTTGTATAGACAGCTGCCCAAGCTCAATCAAATACTCATATATACAGAGATCAGATCTTATCACTTGAAATCGCCCAGAAGTTTTGTTCCGTATTCTTGTGGATTTTTTTAACTCAAATAATTATGTTAGACGTGAGTTTCTTTCCGTATTGTTCTCGCATTTTTTCCTTTCAGCCTTGGAAGAAGATTTTTTTCTTGCAAGACGTATACTCATCAAAATTTATGTATAAAAACAACTTTCAATCGAAGAGTCATTCTCAACCCACTTTGGTGCTATATAAATGAATGATCTAAACAAAACAGATGGAGAAAGTGATTTTGATTTCAAAAAAAAAAATGTTAATTATTCTTCACTAAACCCTATGTTATGGCTTATCATTAGAATTGTCTCAACGAGACGATTCGAATGAGTACCCACAACATATGGCTTGGAAGAAAAATAATGGATTTAGAATACAATCACTCCCTCTTATCTGGATCTCTGATATTCTATATTTTGAACAATGTTGCTTGTGATCGGAATTTCTCACAGAAAACCAACCAGTATAGATCAAAGATCGCCTGCACAGTCTGGACTTTGATCTGCACTGTCTGCAAAAGTTACTTTATCCTTAACCCTTTACCACACAATGATGACTTTTAACGACCCTGGGAATGAAGCCTTTTGAAAACATTGTGGGAAAAGGAGAAAATGCTGGTAACCAGCATTTTCTCCTTTTCCCAAAATGTTTTTCTACCCTATAAAAAAAAAAAAAAAAATACACCATTTGAGCCACACTAAAATTTCGTCGTCTGCAAGTGCTCTCAATTTCGACAAGGCTAAAATTTTGTCGTCTGGTAAAGGATTAAACGTTGCTATAGAAGGTATATGAAACTTTCTAGTTAAAAAACCGCCAAACATAGCAATTTCAACGTTATTATTCAAGGAAAAATGTATCCTTTTTGGACAGTATAGATCCAAGATTAGACTATACGTTTAGTGCAGTCTGATCTTGATCGACACTGATCGCTTCGGCGTCCTGGGCCCCGCTGAGTAGCATGGGGGTAAAGCCATGCTGTATGCCAAAAAAGGTTGAATGAAAAACGCCTTTGGCAAATTCATTCCATGCAAACTGCAGTGAGTATACCCCACCTTTTGTTGAACCCAGGTCACACTTTTTTTCAACAAAATAAAAAGTCTTCATTTTAGGTATAAAACTTATGATAATTTACATAAATACAGTTTACATAAAAACGATGTTGAGTGCAAACAGTTGATAATTGTTTAAATATCAGACCTTCTTTGCTCACAGATCTTTGTAACAAGATTTACAAAAAAAAAATCTGTTTACTATGAAACGTAGCACTGGAGACCTACCATACAACCGAATCACTCATTAATCATAGGAAACAGAATGACATTCTGTTTGTAAATACCCCCTGCATATCTTTGTGAAACCCTTTTATCTCTGTACATTTTAACCCTTTGGTTTCTAAGGGCGCCTTACTGACCTTTTGCGGACAGCGTAGAATCAAGATCAGACTGCACAGAACGTGCAGTCTGATCTTGAATCTACACTGTCCGATAGGGAGATATAATTACAAAAAAATGACTTTGAAATTGCTATATTTGTTTTTTTATTATAGAATTAAACATTTTATCTTTGTTATTTAGCAGGATAAGGGTTGAAGCAATTGCGGATCTAAAACAGTGCTAAAAAAGGAGCAATAGTTCCCTTTTTTATCTCTAAGAAAGTGCCCTCTTATCTTACATAAAATTTAACCTAAAACTAAATGTGTCTATATTCCAACTGCTGTTGTTTATCTATAAATAGACATGAGCTGTGTTCTGACAAAAGAGGACTTAACTCGCTGCCAAACGACAAAATTTTATACTGGTTCAAATTGAAAGCGCTTGCAGACGACAAAAAATTTATAACTCGAAGTTTAAATTTGTTTAGAGCAGGGTAAAAAGCATTGTAGGAAAAGGCGAAAATGCTCGGTCACCAGCATGGACCCATAACTCTATTCTGTCAGATAGCCGATCGAAACCTGGGGTAGAAAGTTCCTTGGACATACAGAAAATTAACTGTGCAGCCTGACCCGGGCCGATGATACATTTTTCTTTTTTGCAGATGCATTAAGCCCCCTTTTACCAAAGTATGGGTCAATTGTATATTGAGAAACAAACAATATAGTCAGACGAGTTAGTATACAAAAAGGAACTATTTAAATATTGTAGGGCCTACAGGTCAAATCATCCAAATATTTTGTAACGTGATACGTCTACAGAAAAGAGAAGCGCCTGCTACAATGACTCTGGGGTCAAAAGAAAAGAGAATCATACAATATTATGACAGTAAGGTCAAAAGGAAATGAAGCCATCCGAATGTTGCGATGTTAAAATTAAAAAATAAAAGGAAATCATTCGATATTATGACATTGAGGTCATGAAGAGGAAACCATCACAATTTTGCCTGATTTCGCAAACCTCCCATGGTACTTTGATCAAATTTCTCGGTTGTGTTACAATGGATGATATATACCTACACGTTACTTTTCTTCGCCGGAAATAGACCTCTTTACCGCTCTAGTATAATAAGAATAAAAAAAATAATAACAAGAAAATATTGATGCTGAACATCAATGGCGCCGCAAACCACTTATTTCTGTAACAGGGCACAATGCAGTGGGCCGTGTTAAACCGTTTATGAAAATCACGTGATCGTTCAACTCATTATCAAACGACAAAATTTTAGGACTGTCCAAAGCGAAAGCATTTGCAGACGACAAAATAAAAGTGACTGAAAAATTGAAATTTGTCTTGTGAAGGGTAGAAAACATTGTGTGAAAAGGAGAAAATGCTGGTTACCAGCATTTTCTCCTTTTTCCACAATGTTTTCTAAAGGCTTCTTTCTCAGAGGCGTCAAAAGCAGGGATTGTGTGGTAATGCGTTAACAGCTCAGTAGAAATCATATTGTTGATCACCTGACTCATTTTGTCACGTTTAACATCCAGTATAGTATATGTGGAGAAAATCGTCGCTCTTGTAAGATTTTGTCTACACAAACGGACATTTGTCGGCAATGAATGAACAGTCACTCGAGTTTTTAGGTTTGTTGAACAATAGGGCAGGGATTTGCCAACGCCGCGATTCCGCGATATTCTCGCGCTAAAATCAGAGAAATCCCATGAAAATTGTAAAAACGCGAAAAAAAATCGCATTCAAATTTAAAAATAAAACATGATAATCACCACGTACAATTTACTTTCGTTTTCAGCAGCCGAATATGGGACGTAATTCATGCACGTGTTTATGAATGGACATTATTTAGACGCTTGAATTTAGACCGCGCTTTTGTTTCGTACAATCGCTTGTTGTTCTTTTGTAAAGCGTTTACTAGTGGTGGGCGGATGATCGACCAAAGTCAATTGGTTTTGGCTTATAATTCCGATAATCGATTGAGAAATCCTGGAATCGATCGTAATATGTTGCTAAGGTGGCTTGGTGCCAAAACTTGAATTCTGGTTTTTTGCGCTTGGTTTTGTGACTATTAATTATAATTAAAGTCTTGGATTAAACATAGTGGATAACAAACATGAAAACTGGCTGAAAAATGAGAAACAAATCTTTGTCCATGAATATCTTGACAAAAGTTGACAACTCGGCAAGCTTCTCTGAGCCCGGTTTTTGACATTTGTAAATTTGAAATGAACCGATGAAAGATATCTGCCTAAATGTCAATCTGAAGCATTAAATTATCGTCTAAAACTTCATATAGTCTAGCTTGCGTGCATCCAGCAGAAATATGGGTTAAACACGATCAATATAAAATGCGAAGGACACCAGGATGATAATGAAGCTGGCGAGTCATATATGACAGAGTAACAAAGGTGTTATTCCTCTTATCTAGTGCACAGTTTTTATGTTATTTGCTGTTTAAACTGACTAACTAGTGTCAAATCATGTAGTAATACTGCTTCAGAAAGTAATTGTCAAGAAAAAATAGATCGCCATAAAAGCGCGAAAACCCATGACACTACAATGAGCAGTGTGGCATCGTACGATCAGAGGGACTTCAAACTATCTTCTTATCTTTAATAATGAATTTTAAAAGTAAATTTACACAAATTTCTGAGTAAAGCAATAAGTGGAAACTAAAATTCTGTTCATGAGTGGAAAAAATGTTGTTTTATGAAATGAAAATATAGATGGGGGGGGGTCGTCTGCAAATGCTTGAACTATTAGGTATATGTCTGATTCTTTTTTAAATCGTTTGGAAATTAATATATAAGAAACAAAATGAATGATATTGATTAAAGCAGAAAACTTAATTGTAATGTATTTCAACTGATTTAAAGTGCAGAATACAACATCTTTATAAACTTAATACTTGATGAAGACTATCATGTTATACATGATGTAAACTATCATGTTTACAAAATTCTCACTATATTTTAAGCAAAAAGACATTCTCAGTTAACCCTTTACCACTAAAAAACACCTTAACGACCCTGATAAAGGAGGCATATGAAAACAATGTGGGAAAAGGAGAAAATGCTGGTAACCAGTGTTTTCTCCTTTTTCAACAATGTTTTCTATCCTTTTACGAACAAGTTTTAGTCTTTGAGTCATATTTATTCCCATTTCAAGCAGCTGAGATAGCTTTGTTTCATTTTAATAAAGTGTCTTCAGCACTGACGACAGATATCCCATATGTTTTTTTTTAAAAATCTCATTGAAAAAATCCATATGGGATTTTTCTCCCATAGCTTTGGGCTGCTAGGCAAATCCCTGAATAGGGTCCAAATATTTCGTCATGTATCACAAATGGCTATATTTTCTTTCCAATTATAACTATCAAACTGTTTGTGAAATAGAAAATATACTTTTTAATGTCATACAAACACAGTATTGCCCAAACAAAACTTAGGATTCGGTAAGGTTCGGTAAGGTTCTGTGTTTAGGGGGACCGATCTGTCACCTGCTCAAACATTGACCTAGTTACAGTAAGCTGGTCTTAAAAACACGATCGCGGTAGGAAAACAATATTTCTACAATCCATACAACACTGGAACAAAAATATAACGGGGGTCACAAGTACAACATAGGGAGCTCTAGGGTAAAAGAGCTTGAAAATATCTCTTAACCTTTTTCCAGGGTAAGATATTTAAAATGGCGGCTTCGAAAATTTGTGACAGATAATTTTTTTATCACGTGACTTATTTTTCGAAATGGATCTTTATTATTATTTTTAGAAAGGAAAATGTTGATATGTCTACAATCCGTATTTTTCATCCTTCTAACGATGAAAGTACAAAATAATTATTATATATTAAAAAAAATCCCACAAATAAATAAAAAAAAGTTAATATGGACCCCGATCTGGTAATCAAAGTACAGTAGATATAGATGGATGTTTAAACAAAGCATGGAACCAGTTCAATATGGCTGCCTCCATAGGCACTTTACAAAACCGAATAAAAATATAGTGCCGCCGCTTCAGGCGGCGCCACAATAATACATGAGTCACAATTTTAAGTCAATGATTATTGTTATTCCTGTTGGTCAAATATTTATTATTTCGTTAATAATTGTTCAACCTTACTAATTAATTTTGATCGATATTATGCTGAAAGATTGATAAAAGTAAATAACTGTACTAGATCTAGATCTATCTATTGGTGCTGTAAATGAGTGTGTCACAGTTGTTTAGCTGACGGACGCGGTTAGATGAAGTTTAGAGCTTGCCGAAATTCGAACACTGAATATTGTCTCTGGTGTTGCATGACAAAAGAGCAACAGTTATCCAAATATCATATTTGAATCTGTGTATCAAAAGTATAGGGAATCACCTTAGAAGACTGTAGCAAAATGATTTGTGACCCAGCACACAAAAAACGACCTTCTGGGGCCTGTAAAAAGTGTCAACCCTGGTCAGACTGCGCGAATTGCGCAGTCTGACTAGGTTGACACTTTTAGCTTTAATGACATTTTCTGTATCGAAAAGTGGTTATTGTACAATCATTTTTGAATTATCAACTAAAACTGACCTGCACTATCGTTGATATGTTTTCATCTAATTGGTGTACAGAATTCACAGATGGTCCCATTTTGCGTGTAGGGTCACATAAATTTTATGTTCAGTTATTGAATCCGTTCAGCTATTGATATTCCCCAAAATTTCGAGACAAACTTTACCATAATCCATACTGAAACCATTTACAGACCATGGGCAAATCAAATATGGCGTAAAAGATTATTTCTTCTTTCCTTTATAGGGTTACTAAGTAACCAGCATTTTCTCATTTTCCTACAACGTTTCCATATGCCCTTTTCTGTTTACAAGGATCTTCAAGAATTAGGATTGTTAAGGGTTTAACAAATATTGATAATGACGTTTATGTCGACGTGGCTTATCGTAAATTAGCAGTTTTCTTACGATCAGACATGGTGGAACCTGGTCATTGAGAAGATAAAGCTAACGAGTTTTCCACCATTCTGTTTTGTTACAGACAATGATTGTTCAGGTGTTCTTGTTAGGGTGCAACATAATAACCCGTACAAAAAAGTTGGGCAACAATGGGCATTATTTTGCTTAACTCTTTACCACACAAGAAAATTTTAGACTGGTTCAAATTGAAAGCATTTGCAGAAGACAAAATGATGGTGACTGAAAAATTGAAATTTGTTCTGGGAAGGGTAGAAAACACTGTGGGAAAAGGAGAAAATGCTGGTTACCAGCATTTTCTCCTTTTCCCACTGTGTTTTCAAAAGGCTTCTTTCTTAGGGGCGTCAAAAGTAGGGATTGTGTGGCAATGGGTTAAATCTTTACCGCACAATCCCGACTTTTTACGACCTTCTCAAGAATCCTATAGAAAATATCGTGGGAAAAGGAGAAAATGCTGGGAGCCAGCATATTCTCCTTTTCCAACGATATTTTCTATCCTATCACAAACAGGCATCATTATATTAACAATACATCATATAGAATCCTATAGCATTTTCTCCCTTTTCCACGATATTTTCTATCCTATCACAGATAGGCATCATCATATTAACAAGATTTAATTTGTTGTCTGCAGATGTTTTGAATTTGGTCCAGTCCAAAAATTTGTCGTTTGGTAAAGAGTTAAACTTTCCTACCACAGTCTATCATTAGAAAAGTTGCCACAAGAACGTAAAAGTTAGCTAAACGATCGCTTTTACAATTTCAAGGCTTCATAAGTTTAAAAAAAAACATTACACTGGGCAACCATTTACATATTCAAAGCATTACAGACGATAAACTTAATGTGGTTCAGCTTATGGGAACTTTGTCTGAAAGGTCTGAAAACATTGTGGTTAAGGGAGGAAATGCTGGTTACTAAGTCCTGTCTATGAAAGGTTGAAAATCCGTTTGAATCTTTTCCAGACGATGAAACTTTAGAATGGTCCATATTAAAGCTTTTACAGCCGAACAATAAGTTGTGGGATTCGTCTTTTTAACCCATTACCACACAATCCCTACTTTTGACGCCCCTGAGAAAGAAGCCTTTAGAAAACATTGTGGGAAATGGAGAAAATGCTGGTAACCAGCATTTTCTCCTTTTCTCACAATGTTTTCTACCCTTCACAAAACAAATTTCAAATATTCAGTCACTTTTATTTTGTCGTCTGCAAATGCTTTCAATTTGGACAGGCCTAAAATATTGTCGTTTGGTAATGAGTTAAAGGGTGAGAAACATTGTAGGAAAAGGGAGAAACAATGGTTACCGACTTGTGCCGATATAATTCCATTAACTCTTTCCCAAACAAGCCCTGGTTTTTACGTGTCTGCAGTACAAGTCTTTACAAAACACTGCGGGAAAAGGAGAAATTGCTCGTAACGAGCAATTTCTCCTTTTCCCACAGTGTTTTCTAGCCTTTCGCAAAACTTTCTGTCATTCTCATCAAATTCAAAAATCGTCCTCTGCAAACACTTTGAGTATGGGACAGTCTAAAAATTTATCATTTGGGAAAGACGAGACAGTTTTGGACTAGTCCATATTTTCATCACTCGCAGACGACAACCAAAATAGACACAAAAATTTAGACACGTGACTAGAAAAGACTAGAAAACATTGTCGGGAAAGGAGAAATTGCTGGTTATCAGCATACATGATTGTTTCACAAAGGGATGATGTATAGTTTTCTCATTTTCCCACAATTATTCAAATGCCTTCTTCCTCACTGTAAGTCATGCTTGTTTGGTAAAGGATCAGAGTATAGAGCTACTAGCCTACACTAAAAAATTGTGATAGATGGCTAAATAACAGATAAAAGGCATCTCACACGTACAATTATCTGGGAGGCATGTTCAAGTTCAAAGCACAATGACTAATCATGAGTGTTTCGCCCTATTACATACAGTCAGCCTATCGTAAACAGTAGCTGTTCGCCCACCGTAGCAAAAAAATTCAAACTCCACCAAATTGAAAGCATTTGCAGACGAAAAATTCAATGTAGCTTAGAAGATGATTTCCAGCTTCGAACTGATCGAAAGGACAAGGAGAAGTTACGAACATTTTCGCCTCTTCCTGCAATGTTTTCAAAAGCATTCTCTTTCTATGATCGTTAAAAGTCTCGATTAGGCAGCTTGCAAAACGCGGAAAGCGGCATTCAGACATTAGAGTAAATTGTCGTCTCGGATCAGCCTACACAGTCTGTGCAGGCTAATCCGAGACGGCACATTACGACTACATTACATTTTGTGCTACAGAAAACTTGCGTAAAACAGAAAGTTACAGACTGTACATAAAAATGGAAAATGTCGTTTCGGATTAGCCTGCACGGACTGCGCGGGCTGATCCGAGACGACACTTTACATAAATGTCCGAAAGCTTCTTTTCGCCTGTTTGCATGCCAGTGTGTATGAGGGAATAACAGCTTTGTACAGGGTGTTGCATAATATACATTACACTTTCAAATATATCTACGATATATCGTTTGTAAACACAGTAAAGTTAATATCATTTGATAAGTAAAGCTGCAGTTTTGTGACATGCACCGTCTGTAAGGAAACAGTGGACAACAAAGACGGCTAGGACCTTTCGAAATATACATAAATTTACATGAAATATTCAAAATGACGGCCATTTTGAGGACGCAAGAATATTCGATCTATTCATGAAACTCGCTTTCATTGATCTGGGTTGTGATTAGGCTCAGCCGTGGAACTATTTAGTACAATAACGAAACTCGTTGTCGAGTGATAGTTACCCTTTCATTATTACTAATACTCTTTCGGATGAGACGTTAAACCGTTAAACCGAGGTCCCGTGTGACGGTGCTACACACCGAGCACGTTAAAGAACCAGGCGGAATTCTCAGTAGTTTCATCCTGTATCCTTGCACTATCCCCCGTAACAACTAACCGTCTTCTGGGGGCGTCGCTCAGATGGGCAACCGGTAGCGACGATAAATAAACGAAAATAATCAAAACCCTTTCATTACACAATCGCAAATTTTCTTCAACCCTGGGAAAAATTATGGGAAAAAGGACAAAGTTCTAGTAAACAGCAATTTCTCCTTTTTTTTGTCGCGATGTTTTTTACGCCTTCAAAGACAAAGTCCACTGTTTGAGCCATTATTTGGTGTCTGCAAATGCTTTGAATTGGGACAAGTTCAAAGTTTTGTCGTTTGGTAAAGAACTAAAAGCCGCGCATCGAAATTAAAATCTTACATAATATCATGTATCTCACTTTTTTGTAAGACTGCAACTTTTATCTCGAAAATTGCAATTCACGTCATTCAGTGAATATATGCCACACCCCGTACGGCCATTTTCATGACGAACCGAGATGTAATCAGGATATATTCATTTGACCTTTTACCAAACGACAAAATTTTAGTCTGGTCCAAATTGGAAGCACTTGCAGACTACAAAATAAATGTAACTCAAAAATTGAAATTTGTTTCCAGCATTTTCTCCTTTTGCCACAATGTTTCCAAAAGACTTCTATCTCAGGGTCGTAAAAACCAGGAAATGTTTGGTAGAGGGTTTATACTCATACATGACCAATGTTTCTTTCTTTTGTCATTGATATTGCTGTCGTGTAAAAACAGATCAAAGTGCAGAGCCGATCTTGATCTACATTGTCCGCGACTTCAAAAAATAAATATGGCAGACCGTGGCATAAAATTGCAACGTTTCTGTAGTGTTTCTTGATTGAGAATGAATCCTATGGAAGATACTGTGTTTGAGAATGGGAATGAGAAAATGCTAGTTACCAGCACGTTCCTTATTTTCCCATCACGTTTTTTACCCTTTTAAAAGCATACCAAGTGATTACCGTGTTTTGAGCCACACAGGAGGATAAGACTTGAAGACAAAGCAGAATTGTCCAAAGGTGTTATTGCGGCTACCCCCTTACCACACTATTTCGTTTATAACGATCCTTAAAGGCGGCGGTTGTTAAAAGCATTGTGGAAAAGGGAGAAATGCTGGTCACCAACATTTCCTCTTTTTCCCACAATGTTTTCATTGCTTTCATTGAGAAAAATTTTTTTTCCGAACTGCATAAGATTCGTGTTCCGTAAGTAATTTTAATCTGCTCGAGTCTAAACTTTTTGTCCCCTTTGGAACTCGTAGAACTCGTTCTGAAGAGAGAGTGCAGTCTCGTCGTGACCTACAGTGGACTAACTTACCAACGAACAAGTTGGATTCTTTAAAAAAGAAGCCAGGAAAGGTCAGCATCAATGTTTTTTTTTAAATAGATCATTGGCTTTTAATTTCAATACATTTTGGTACATGTAAACAAACAAGTGAAAAAGCCTCCGCGTAGAAACGTCATATATGCTTTGCTTGACGGTTATTTGGCATTCTTGTCGCGTTTTCAAGTTTCTCTTTTTTAACGAAATTATTCTTATTTTTTCTTCTGCTTAGAATTATTATTTTAGGGGTCATTTGCAGTCACGGCAAATAAATGTAACAGATATTTTTCTGAAATTCGTCATATAAAAATAAACCAAGTATTTTTCCTGTTTCAGTTTTTTGATTTCGATTTATTTACAAAATCATGACGAAACAGACTGTGTATCAGAACAATTTTTAAGAAAAATGGATTTAGACAACAAATCCTATGACAGTGACAGTCTACCTTTTAAACTCACGACTCCGAAAACATTATTTTTTCTTTCAGGAGAATTTGTTCGTTAAGAGCACGCAGTATCTCATTTTGTCACATTGTATTTGGAAAACTGGTCTCTACAACAAGACGACAAAATTTCGTCTGTAGGTAGCAATAAAAAATATTGAAATTTTGACCCAGATAAGAGTGTGTGGCAAATGAACAAGGCATTTTCTGCATTCTTTTTGCCAATTTAGGTTTATGAATAAAGATGAGCAGAAAAAAAAAACAATTTGACAGTTGACACGTGTTGATCCATTCTTTCCTGCAGACTACCTTGTAAACATGATACAATACTGCAGTTGTTTTCCGAAAAGAACAGGTTGATTCATGTATGTTTCGTTTTCGTGATTGATAAACCCTTTACCAAAGAATCCCTGGTTTTTACGACCCTGCGATAGAAGCTTTTAAAAACATTGTGTGAAAAGGAGAAAATGCTGGTAACCAGCATTTTTTTCCTTTTCCCACAATGTTTTCTACCCATCCCAAGACACATTTCAATTTCTGAGTTATGTTGATTTTGTCGCTTGCAGATGCTTTCAGTTTGGACCAGTCTCAAATTTTGTTGTTTGGTAAAGCCGGGGTAAAATGGTGTTTTACGCCCCTAACAACATTTTTTTCCAGTCACATAATGGCGACCGTGAGCTCACACCATGAATCACACTCTCTTGCACTCCGGTTCATTCGTGAGAGTAACGAACGAAAACTCTGCTCGGAGATTGCATGAATCACTCATGTATGTGCGGACTTTCTCCAGTACCACAGTCTAGGGCGACACAGACGTGTCTTACTAAAGGACATTTCTAAAAATGTTAATACACCATTTTATTCATTGGAGAGGTCATCAGACCTCTCCAACAGTGTTGAGTTTAAAAGGCAGACTGCCTCAGAAATTGCTGTCTAAATTCGATCTTTATAGGGGAATTGTTCCGATACACAGTCTGTTTCGTCATGATTTTATAAAGAAATCGAAGTCTAAAAACTGAAATAGGAAATAGACGTGGTTTGTTTCTATATCACGAATTTCAACAAAATTGTAAGGATTTAATTGCATATTCCCTTTCCAACAATTTTAATTTTGTATTACAATCTTAAATCTTAACAAAAAGAAGAAAAAGCAAAAAGAATTTCGTTAAAAATAGAAACGAACACAGCGGAAAAAATCACGTGACTTTAAAACGCGGGAAGAAGGTCGTGTGACCTACATAAATTACAAGGACGGATGAATACGGAATCCTGTTTTTGCCATCCACTTTGATGAATGTGTATTTACAACTGAACAGATTTCAACTACCCGTTTATTGTCTTGCTTGTTTCTTTACATGTACCTAGATTATATTTAACCTAAAAGCATAAAAAGTATCAGAAAAAAATGATGTCGACCTCTCCTGGCTTCTTTTTTAAAGAAGCCACTTGTTGATGATTGAAATTGAATTTACACGTCTTTTTGGCAAAAGACGATGTTAGTTCAAAGATTTCCGGTCATTTCGTACCCAGGTCATTTCGTACCACTTTGGCCAATTGTTACCATTTCCTCAGCAACTTTCGGTTTTTCATGACTTTTATTAGTACTCACAAAGATATTTAAATATCTTTATGTTGTATTCCAAGGCTAGATGTCTAAATGGCTGAAACATTTTGTCTCGACCAATCAGATTGGTTGTCACTGGATTTAGACAGTATTAACGCTTTACCAAACGATAATATTTTAGACTTGTCCAAATTGAAAGCATTTGCAAACGACAAAATAATCGTGACTAAAAAATTGAAACTTGACTTTGGAAGGGTAGAAAACATTGTGGGAAAGGAGAGAATGCTGGTTTCCAGCATTTTCTCCTTTTCCAACAATGTTTTCTGAATGACTCATTAATATGATAAAATGGTCCATATTCATCAACCATCTTGGAAACATTCTCACTCTTATTTTCGAGAATTTTCTAAATCTAAAAATAACACAATTTCTGATTTGCTAAACCAAATGGTTTAACCAATCAGAAGTTGAGTTACTTCTTAATCTAGAATAAGACCAGAGGTCCAGAAGGGGGAGTGATGGTATTCTAAATCCATTATTTCTCTTCCAAACCCTATTTTGTGGGTACTCATTAGAATCGTCTGAATGAGACGATTCTAATGAATACCCACAACATAGGGTTTGTTGGAAATAATTCATATTCTTAATATTTCACGATGTTACCTACCCTTCAGAAAAAAAAAATCAAATTTTCAGTCACTTTTTTTTTGTTGTCTGCAAATACTTTCGATATGGACAAGCCTAAAATATTGCCTCAATCCGGTTGAGGCAAACTTTCTTTCCTGCGTATTTTCGCCTCTCACCTCTGCTGAAGCATGTGAGAAAAGTAGACGGTGGCTTTGGAAAGAAAGTAGTGTTAGTACTGGTACGAGAAAGCCAGGAAACACATGTGCGTCACCGACCGCCATGATATGACCATAGCTGTTAAAGTGGCGTTAAACCCCAATACAACCAATATTATTATGGATCCATGAAATCCATTTTTCGTCGAACAACCGACTGAATCATGAGGTAAAATGGTCCTTTGATATGAAATACAGAAAATTTATAACCGCGAAAAGTTTCGATTCATGTTAGCCTGCGCAGGCCGTCCAGATAACTGTCCCCAAAGGTAGTTACTTTTTGACTGTTCCCCTCTAGTGCGGTGTACAGTAAATGTCCAAATATGAAAAAGACTATTATTGAGACTAACCGTCCAGACTGACATGGGTCAGTACTTTTTGCAGATGCATTACCCGTAAGTCCCCTTTTCACAGAGTATTGCTACAGTATCATAGTCATCAGTCAGGGGTTCTGATAAGGGGATATCAATGTGTTTCTAACATTTAATCTTAATCCTTTTCTCACAAACACCTAAGTTGTTGGTACCAACTGGAGTTGCCCCGAATGTACATGTGCAGTCAGATATGCTGATACACTGTTTTCCAAAAGTAACGCCCTTGAGAAACACACTTCAGAGACTAGTGCTATTGAAATCGAGGACACGCATGAAAAAGTGATACTACTAGCATGGTATTGAGAAAGGTCGTCAAACACCAGGGCCCGGTTTCACGAAACAACTTAAGTCCGTTATTTTGCTCAAATCCGCTAACGGACTCAGTTTCTGACTTAAATTGAGTTCGTTATTTAAGTTGCGTTTCAAGAACATAACAGACTCAGTAACGATCTCAAAACCTTGAGTTGAGTCTGTTAATTTAAGTCTACTCTACCCTGGCTTAAGCTGCTTGTTGTCGACTCAAAAATGGCGGACGCGTCTACGCTAGAGCGATATAAACCGACACAACTTCTATTTAGAGACAGAAATTGTCAATTTCAAGCCACATGAAGGAATTTTTTCAAGGATTGTCCCTGTTCGACATACGTGACAGAGATCTATGTTCTGTGTAGGAGCTTCTAAGCTGCTGGAGAAATCGTCCCCTGGAGAAATCGAACCTAAACTCGGAAATCGTTCCTAAATACAGCTTTAAAGACAGTGACGATGTGTTTGTCTTTGAAATTCACGAGATGTACACAACCATCACCGGCTCAAGGACAGTCACGGAATGAGGACACTGGACGATATAAAGATCTACTGAGTCCGATGATAATTCAGGTAATGGCAACAATCTTAAATTTTGAAACAAAAAAAAAAGCAAAATCTGTATGTATGTGCGCTGGTCTATATTTTTGTTTAAGGTCCAAGGTTTTGGTTAAACAATGGCAAATATTGAGTGAAATTGTGTTTTGCATCTCTTGACTTGTTCTCTTGACTAAAACTTGAATGACAGTGTAATAGGATGAACATGTTAGATGCTGAAAGTTATCACTATTTGCCTATTTATCATTTATCATCTGGCTTCAGTTATGCTTCAAATTAACTTTGGCTGGGAGCTCGATGGCAAACATTCAGGCATAAAGGACGTAATAATCATTTTCAATTAAATTGACAGAGATTCAGATAACTGGTTGATTTCTGATTATCAGATGGTGATTGAAATTTTTAAACCTGTATGGTAGATATCGATAGGTAATTCCAATGAGTACCAACAACATAGGTTTCATCTTGTTTTCATTTTGTTTTTTAGTGTCTTTTTTTAATACAAAACTTTCATTTTCTGTTACTCTCATCTTAGGTAAATAAACACATATTACAGTGATGACAGTGAAGTGATTAGTAATGGGATGGTGTAGTTAGCTTGGCACATCATTTCTGATGCAGGATCTAGAGGTCAACATAGAAGAAAACGACAGGTACGTCTTGTTAAAAAGTCTGGCAAATTAAATGTTTCTTTGAACTCTTTTGAAATAAATAATATCAACTTATTTCATAGTCTGAAAGTGAATAAGTAGTGTACTGTATGATAGTAAATTTTAGTAAAATATTAGCATCGAGTAGCGGACTACACTCTGTGATCATGATCTGTAGTTTCCAAAAGCTATTTCAGTCCCCACTGGCAGAGAGAGAGGTAACGGAAATTGGGTATACTGGAAAAGTATCTGTCATTTATGGAGTAATGGAGTTGTTCATAGATCATCTTCAAATACATGTATATACATTGAAAGGCACCCTTTTGTCCCACATTTAACATTTACAGATGACTTTTTCAAGTAACATATGATTTATGATTAGGCTCTGTCTTTCACATACATATTTTTGCACCAAATTCTGTACATGATTGCAAGTGATGGAGAGACAGCTATTTTACAGACCTACAGCAATTTTCCAACTATACTGCTACATTACTTATATTATTTCTCATTTACAAACATGAGCTCATAGTCTATGAAGTAGTGCTGCATCAATGGTCATAAAAACATAATGTGATTTTTTTTTAAATACACTGCACACATGGTAAACAGATCTACTGTTAGCAGAAAAAAAAATAAAATGTACTTCATTGTGGAGAGTTTTAACAGGTTTTTGTAATGTCTTGTCCAAGATATATTCCTTGTTGAAATGAAAATGTGAACATTGTGAGAAAAACATGGAACCTTGTTGTTTGTTCATTTCCAGTAGGTATCAGGCTTAGTAAACATCTCAAGTTACTGCATAATTAAGTTAAAAACAGAAGTCTGTGGAAGTCATAATATACTTTAAGAGGATATTCCAATGCATTATCCATAACCTTGACTGCCATATCTATACAGTTTTCTGTATCATTTTCAATTTATAACTTTCAGCAGACTTTTTCTGTGATAAATTTCTCAAAGGAGTAAAAGTTAGAAACTAAAACTTGACAGATTGGAGAAGGATTGCATGAACATACAGTGACTGATTTTGGTGTACAAGGGCAAAATTTCACACATGGTAGAAAATATCTAGGTTACTCTTTAAAGTGAACTGGATAGATCTCTGCAATTGCCACTTAGAGATAACATCCATCACTCAACTCTATACCAAATAGAAATTTTAGGACTGGTTCAGATTGAAAGGATTTTCAGACAGCACATTAAAGTTGGGCTCAAATGATAAAAACAATCTTAGAAGGAATTAAATGTTGTGGGTTATGGAGAAAATGTTGGTTACCAGCAGTTTCCTCTTTTCTCACAATGTTTAGAAAGTCCCTTCTTGGATTACTGTAAGAGTTGTTTGGTAACAATGATTTTTCACCCTTTAAAGATTTATTTTTTTGTTTTAAATAGGTAAAAACAAAGGCATTCAGTACAGTATGATGATATCTGGTCAGTACAAGAATAATTTTTCTTCAGACATGAGATTTGATCCACATTCTAGAAACAGCAGAGGAATGATGCAGATTGATGGAACAGCAGTTTTTACATCTTCAGATACTGCAAGACTTTAAAGTTTTCTTGAAAACTTTGCAGCATGTTTAGATGATACTGAATGTGACCAGAATTTTGTCATCAGTGAAAATTATTCAAAATATTAGAAGAAAAGGATAAAATGCTAGTAACTAGCATTTTTCCTTTTACCCCAATGTTTTCTACTGTTCCAGAGACAAATACCATTAGATCTATTTGATAGGCCATATTTTGTCATCTGCATTATGATTTCAATTTAGACAATACCAAAATTTTGTCATCTGTGAATGTTATCCCAACCCTACATGCAATTTTAAAAATATTTAGGCTTTAAAAAGAAATTGTACCTGTTTTGTTCCAGAAGCAACCAAGTAAATAGACTTACTAGATATTTTAAATGCAACTGAATTGCAAATGACAGTTTAAATGTGGCTCAAATGTTAGAATATGACTGAATGCATAGATAACGTTATGGAAAAAAGAGAATATGCTGGTTACAAGTATTTGCTCCTTATCCCACAATGATTTCAAAAGGCACTTTCCTCAGGGTCATTAAAATTTGGTATTGTGAGGTAATTGGTTCAACTTTATTTGTTTACTTTCACAACAAAATGTACATTTTTTTATGATAACTGTTCTGAAATTGTACAAATGCTATCATGTTATGTGTAAGAGTAAACCCTTTCCCAAAGGACAAAATGTTGGACTCCACCAAATTGAAAATGTCCACAGACGACAAATCAAATGTACCAAAAATGGCAATTTCTGATAGAATAGAAGGATAGTA
Organism: Tridacna crocea; assembly: GCA_943736015.1. Classification (NCBI taxonomy): domain Eukaryota; kingdom Metazoa; phylum Mollusca; class Bivalvia; order Cardiida; family Cardiidae; genus Tridacna; species Tridacna crocea. The sequence goes on from OX031060.1 coordinate 26,308,004, forward strand.
AACATTGTGGGAAAAGGAGATAATGCTGGTTACCAGTATTTCCTCCTTTTTCCATAATGTTTTCAAAAAGCCCTTTCTCCAGAGTCATAAAAGCCAGGGACTGTGTGGGAAAGGGTTAAGGACATTGAGTGAAAAGGGAAAAATGCTTGTAACAATTTATTTATAATTCATTTCCTGTATTGTTTCAAAGTCACTAGTGGCTTAACTCATTACCAATCAACAAATTTTTGCATTTGTTCAAATCAAAAGCATTTGCAGACGACAAAATAAAAGTGACTGAAAATTTGAAATTCGTTTTGTAAAGGATAGAAAACATTGTAGGAAAAGAAGAAAATGCTGGTTACCAGCATTTTCTCATTTTTCCAGAATGTTTTCCAAAGACTTCTTTCTCAGGGTTGTCAAAGATAGGGATTGTGTGGTAATGGGTTAAAGAAAAGTCTTCATAAGGTATATGGCAAAACATATCAGCTTGCAGTTTTTAAAAGCATAGTTAATTTTTAAGTGAAAAAAAAAGTAAAGTAAAAGTTATATGTAAATGGACTTTGTTATATTTCCTTCATTGTCCCTCAATATTGCTTGTTCAGCTTCAGAATAGCTTCATGTAGGCGCTATGTTATACTCATATTTCATGAAGAAGTCTATATCTATAGATTTGAGTGCAACACTATACTATGTTTATTTAAACATAGTATTACAATGATTTTTTAACTAAGAAAGCATAGAAATTTGAGTGCAAGACTATACCCAACTAAAATTAGGTGCAGTGTTGCACTGACTCGTATCGACTTGATCAAGAAATTTGGGTGCAATACTATTTCTAATTCATTTTTACTGCAATGATAGGTTTACAGCAAATCATATGTTAATATTCATTTTGCCATGGTATTTCAAACTTAAATGAGCATTGAAATATCTACCATAGGTTTTGGAAACCCCTTCAGAGGAAAAACAGTGCTTTACGAAATGTAATGTAAACAAAAAAAAGTCATCAGTTCAAGGACAGTCCTGGACTAAGAGCTCTCAACGACATCCCTTTTTATTTCATGCTTTCCGGTAGGATATCGAGAAATAGCAGTCAAAATATTTTTCGATCTTACACTGGTATCACCAGTGAAAATACCGATTTTCACGTTCTTGTCGCCTAGGTAGATTGCGCGTGCCCGACAACCAGATGGGAAATATGACGTCATTTACAATAGATCTCTCGCGCATGACGTTATATTGCAATGCTATGCTGGAGGGGTACGCCACAGGGAATAACGGAAAAGAACTGTACTGGATTTTGATAACACTCCTCTCAGAAAGGGTTAAAAGCATGAATTAAATAGAATATTTGTTCTGTTTTTTTTCGGTGAAAGATCGAAATTTATTTCATCTCGTGCGCCACGACTGAAAATATTACCGATAGTGTCCACTCGATGAAATAAATTTCGATCCTTCACCGAAAAAAGCCAAAATATCTACTATTTATTTCCTCGGGTTTTTTTTTGCCTCAAACATGGAAACAATTTCAATAAATTTTGACTAGAACCACAGCGATACAGTCTTTTACGACACTGAAGTGCATACCGATGCATGAATACACAGATTGAATTCCGTAAAATAGCTTTTTAAAAGTGCATGTACGTTTTTCATGCGAAAATATTTGTTTATTTTATTTCTGACAACTGCGATATTGACAGTTGTTCCCGTACTTTTACAGTTTATTACCTCGACTATCGGAGAGTAGCAAAAATACCGCTTAAGACGTTTAAAAAATCATCAAAATAAGCGACTAAGCTGAGAACGTGTTCGTGAAACGCACTCAACGTTTCAGACTCAACTCAGCAAATTAACGAACTTAAGCCTGTAAACTCAGTTGAGTTGAGTACGGACTTAAGTTTTTTCGTGAAACCGGGCCCTGGGCCTGTATTCACCATTCTTAAGAACATTTGTAAGTAACACAACTTCTGATTGGCTAAACCATTCGGTTTAGCCAATCAGAAGTTGTTTTACTTACAAATTTAGAAGACCTTGGAGAATAAGACTAAGAGTATTCTCAAGACTAGCGGGGGAATACGGGCCCAGGAATCCATCAATAAAGATACACACAAAAAATACACTAAATGCCAACATTCTGGCATTGTCTTGTGGAAAAATTATGGTACCATTGGTATGCCAAAGATTAATGGGACATGCACTAAATGATGCAAATATTTCTTTCGGCATTGTGTCGAAAAGGCTCCAAACCTTTTAACAATTAATTCTTGAAGAAGGAAACCTTTTGAAAACATTAGTTAGGAGAAAATACTGATAACCACCGGTTTTTTTTTTTTCTTTCTCTTTTTCTCTCCGTTCTTTGACAAAATTAATACTATCGTTTAACCCTCTACAAAACAATCCCTGGTTTTTACGTATTTGTGAAAAAAAATCCTATAGGAAGCATTGTGGGGAAAAGTAGAAAATTCCGATAACCAGCATATATTTTCCTTTTTCCATAATATTTTCTAGCCTTTCAAAGTCAGAAATCATCATATTATTAAGATTTACTTTGTTGTCTGCAGATGCTTTGAACTTGGTCCAGTCAAAAAATTTATCGTTTGGTAAGAGTTAAAATATGCATATAAAGTCAAATACCGTTTCAGGGGAGAGTAAAAGAGTGGAGTCTTACCAAACGACAATATTTTAGGCTTGTCCAAAATCGAAAGCATTTGCAGACGACAAAATAAAAATGACTGAAAATTTGACATTTGTTTTGTGAAGGGTAGAAAACATTGTGGGAAAAGGAGAAAATGCTGGTTATCAGCATTTTCTCCTTTTTTTGAATGTTTTCTAGAAGCTTCTTCCTCAGTGGCGTCTCCTTTTTCCACAATGTTTTCTAGAGGCTTCTTCCTCAGTGGCGTCAAAAGTAGGGATTGTGTGGTTATGGGTTAAAATAGTGGACTTCAAATGGACCTATGTTTTAACTGATTCAACACCAAACTTTTTTGGAAACTTTTGGAAACAATTTTCAGTACCATTTATTTTGTCGTCTTAAACTTTGACAAATTGAAATTTTCATTTCTAGTATTTGGTAAAGAAGGAAATTATTTCTTGACTGAAAAATCGGCATATTACAGAGAGAAAAAAATCCAAACTTTTTAATAAAAACTTACCTGCAAATGCGAGATACACATAACACTTGTAAAATAATTCCATGTTGATTTTATCGCTGATTTATACACATGAATATTTCATTTATTTATTTATTTATTTATTATTATTATTATTGGTTCAAAACGATAAAAAGAAAATCCAGAATATGGTTTGAGTTAACTCGAATATTGAAGGTACGATTCGAGCAAGTGTTCCGCACACTAAACTTTCTGCTAGAGTACGCTAACAAGCTGAAGCAAGCGAGTCGTCACTCATAACTTTTATCCCAGTCCAACCAGTTAACCCTTATCTTGCTGCATTGTTTGAAATGATACCTTCAAGTGGACAGAAAAAAAACACAATTATAGCTATTTCCAAGTTGTTGTTTCTTTTTTCTTTTTTTTTTCGGGGTTACCTTCTCAACGGACAGTGTAGATGAAAGATCAGACTGCACGTTCTGTGCAGTCTGATCTTTATCTACACTGTCTGCAAAAGATAAGTGAGTCGCGCTTAGTAATCAAAGGGTTAGGAACTGAGCCAACTGTTTTAATCCTTAGGCTGATAAGCGGGGCTTAGTGCGATCAAGATCGTACTGCATAGAATGTGCGGTCTGATGTCGGATCTATATTGTTCGATATGGTGAGATTATTACCGAGAAGTGTGAAATCGCTGCATTTTACAGTTTTTTTTTTTACACTTTGTTCGGAATTTTCATGTAGCAGTTAAATTTTTTTTTGCTATCAACGTTATTTTGCTTTGCGGACGGGAAAGATCTGAGATCAGACTTCACAGAACGTGCAGTCTGATCTTGTACCGTCTCTGTCCGATACTTTATCAAAACATTCTGGTTAAAAAAAGGCGCGAAATTGAATTACTTTGGATTTTCCTCCTTATGAGTGAAAAAAAAAAAACATCTGCTTATACAGAGTAACCTTTTTCAGTATCAGAGGCTAGAAACAGGACTTTTCTTGTCGGTGTAGATCAAGATCACTCAGAGAACGCAGTCTTATCTTGATCTATACTATCCACTTTGCAGACGACAAATTTCAATATGACTCAAACGATACAATCATTTTTGATAGAGTAGAAAACATTTTGGGAAAAGGAGAAAATGCTGGTTACCAGCATTTTCTCCTTTTCCCAAAATGTTTTTAAAAGGCCTCTTTCCCAGGGTCGTTAAAAGTCGTCATTGTGTGGTAAAGGGTGAAGATAAGAAAATATTTCTATATTTCAGTGGATTATTTTTCAGCCGCAGAGAGAGGTAAAACTGACTGTGATTCTAGGTATTTGACGGCTGACAGAGTTAAGGATAAGACCTATTGTAAACAATAAAGCACGTTCTGTAGCGAATTTCACGCATTCTATGGTTTATCATTTTTATCGCGGGAATACAGGTGCCTGGAAGGTGGGGCGAACGCAGAACACCCCCTGCAGCGAATGAAAGTGTTTGATTGTATCCCAAACTTTTGCTGAAATTTGATAGTTTATTTCGAATGGTGTTTTACACCCTTTATAAAAGTATTTTGGGTATTTTACACCTGCAATTAGATTTATGATAATAAAATTTCTGTTACTTTCTAATTTCTGTTACTTTCTTTTTGTTTCAAGAGTACTATGGTAAGCGTCAATTGTGCTTTGCCAAAGACATTCATAAGAGATAGGTGTCCTTGGTATGCATCGAACCCAAAACCCAGACCTTCTCGAGAGCTATAATTGATTTATTGAATGATGTTTTAAACTGCTTTCAACATTATTCCGATCATTTCACGGCGACAGCTCACATATTCATGTATTTTCCAGTTTCACCCATACTATAGGCTAGGGCTCTGAGATTTCTTGCCTAAGGACATTCCTACGAAAAATCCCGGTGGATGCAGTGCATCTTTAGCCCGAGACCTCTAGATCATGAGTACAACACTTCAGCATTGAGACTCTCTTGAAATAGCAAATTTAAAGGCTTATTCTGACAAAGACACAAGACTGCCAGTGATATATTATTATATAATGACTTACATGGCTTATAATTATATGGCTTGCAAGACCTGAAAAGAAGCATTCAGATATTTGAGAAATGTGGTATCTCTGATCAGCCTGCGCAGTTCGCATACGCTATTCCAAGACGGTACTTTAAGGCTACATTACAATTTGTGCTACAGTAGACTTGCTCAAAATAGAAAATTTACATAAAAATTGAAAAAGTCGTTTCGGATCAGCTTGCGCAGTCTGCGCCGGATGATCCAAAAAAACAATTCGCAAATGTCCAGATACCTCTTTTTGTGTGTTGCAGGGCATATAATGTTTCTCAATGTATTTGTGAGTAAATCCAGGAGACAGAAATTCTCACTCGTTCAGAATGAAAAAAAAGTTGTGCATGACAAAATAAATAACTATGTCTAGAGCAATAATATTTTTCTACAAAAGCTGAGAATTTGAATAAAAACTACAAGAAGCAGGATAAATTTGTACCAAATAGCTTCTATTTTTTCCCACACTTTTAAATTTTCTCTTTTAAGAGTTTTACACACAGGATTATTCGGTAAAGCGTTACGTCAAGGTTTTTATCCCTATGGTTTGTTTATCGCCTATTGACTCAGGTAAGCGATCCAGGGCCATCGTAACCGCCCTTGTTTTCAAATTTTTAATTCTACACAGTGGTTTCCTCGACAAATGCCACATCAGCGTTCTCTACGCTTTGATTATCCCTCTGATTTGTTTAAGAATGTTGGAGTGGCAGGAATGTCCCACTCGTCACAACTCCGCCCCGATTCCGTACCTTCATTCATTTGATGGCTTCCATCACTCGAAGTCCGTCGAACGGGAAAAGTCCCTAAAGCTTTGCAAGGGAGACCACTGCAGTCGAGTTTTTCTACAAGACTAACAGCAATTTTATCCCAACGGTTTGTGTAAGATTTTCCAACTGCCAATACCAATGGGCATGCTATATGTCCCAATCGTTAGGTTGGTGGTTAATCCGGCGGTGCTCGGTTCGATCCTAACTTGCCCCTCTGGCACTGCAAAGCCCAAGCCTGTTAGGCTACTTCTAAAACCAAAGGGACACAAAAAAGGAGAGTTCCTTTTATTTTACTAAAGGCAGCATGAAAACAACGTAAATGCTGTTAAACATTTCTGATTCTAGCTTTTTGATTGGCAGCTATAGAGTATCTTATCTAATCAGATAGATGGTCTTCGAATTCGGGATAAAAAATTCGATTCGGCAAAGGTCTAAAATGTTTTTGTGATTGTCCCAGATAGTGAAATTACGACCCTGAGATAGAAACCTTTTGGAAACATTGTGGGAAAAGGAGAAAATGCCGTTTCTCCTAGGTAACCAGCATTTTCTCCATTTCCGATAATGTTTTCTACCTCGCTGGAAACGAATTTCAAATTCTGAGTTACATTCATTTTGTCGTCTGCAATTGCTTTCAATTTGGACAAGTCTAAAATTTTGTCGATGGTAAAGAGTTGAATTTGTTCGTTCAGCTTAAAGCTTAAACTCACAATTCTAAGGTACTTTAGCCATTATCTCTAGCTAGATGGCATTTTACAAATACACATCTATATAACTTGGGCATCTTGGGTACAGAACCGGACTACTTGTCTATGCGACAACAGTTGCTTTGAATTTCAAAATAGAATAAACGATGACTCAATAAAATGCTACTTGGTGTGATTCATTCAGTTATGTTCAGCGTTTAGAGAAATATGGAGGTACAACAGGCCTAATTTTTCTTCAAACATATTGATGAAAGCCATTTTCTCTATTACTACTTTATAGCGCGTATTACTACAATCCTCCCAAAATCAGGGGCGAATCCGTTGTCTGCGCATGTCATATTCTTCGAAGATTCGACTGTCTTATATGACGCATCACTACTAGCCCCGAAAGCGGGCTGACTGTAATATTACGCTCTATAAAGTAGCAATGTTGAAAATAGCTATTACGTATCAATACGTTTGAGGAGAAATGAGACTTGCTTTAGCAACAGATTTCTCTAAACTGGTGATCATAGTTGAGTGAATTGCACGAGGTAGCGTTTTATTGGGTAAACCTTTTTTTTTTTGTTTTAAATTCAAAGTAATGGTTGTCACGTAGGAAAGTGGTTCGGCTCTATACCCAGGATGCCCATATCAGATAGATGGGTATTTATAGAATGCCATCTAGCGGGAGATAATGGGGGCGAATCATAAGACAGATCGAATCTTCGAAGAATATGATATGGGCAGACAACGGTATTTTAGCTAATCTAAAATTTCAGAGATCGAATAGGGATAAATTTAACGCTCAGTATGCTGGGTAAATTGACAGAATGCATGTAGTTCTTTTCCATTGAAAGCTATATTGTCTGTAGGTCAGAATATTCATTAAACGTTTTTATTTTCTGTACTCATTATGATAGTTCTGTTTATTTATTCCGGCCAGAGTAAAGAGAACAATAAGACTTCATTCAAGCTATCAGCCGTCGAAAGATTGTATTGTTGTCAAGTTGAAAGCCACGTGGTCACCAGCTTTGGGGATATATTTTGAAGGTCCTGAAATTAAAGACATATGATTGGTAACATAAATATTCAAAATATACATGTAATTATCTTCTACAAATACACATCTAATTCGGTTATTCTGGGTACAGAACTGGACTACTTTTCTACGCGACAACCGTTACTTTAAATACAAACTAAAATAAACGTTTACTCAAATAAACCCTGCCTGGTGCGACTGGAGCTGAAATAGGCCTGATTTCCCCACAAACGTATTAATAACAGCCGTTTTCTCCATGGCTGTTTTATTAATGTTTAATACTACAATCCCCCCCCCCGCTCCCCCTAAATTGGGCGGGGGGGGGGGGGGGGGTAAAGGTGATTCGTCATAGCAGACAGGTCGAATCTTCGAAGACTATGACATGCGCAGACAACGTTCAAAATAATGGGTTTATCACTTAATTTGGAGACTAGTAACATAATAGGGCCAATCTCAAAGTTTATACTTGAAGAAAGAAGTAGAACCTGCTTTAGAGCAGTTAGTATTCATACGCGCCAAGGTTTCGGTGGTGAAGGTATAGGATTGGAAATCTGGAGGTCCCGGTTTTGTCGTGGAAAAGTTAACTTTGAACACAGCGATATGGCCAAATGTTCTAACATGAAACCCAGGAAATAGATAGATAAATGGACTCTTGCCATGATATGAAGTAACCCTAGGGCTGCTAAGCGCGACTCACTGACAGTGTAGATCAAGATCAGACTGCACAGAACGTGGTCTGATCTTAGATCCACTCTGCCCGATAGAGAGATATTATTCCCCGATACAATGTATTCTGCGTATGTCATATTCTTCGAGGATCCGAACAGTCTACTATGAAACATCACCGACCCCATGTACTAGGAAAAAGGTAAGGCTTATATACTGAAGCTATTACCCAAGTCTGCAGGGGCTGATTTAAAACCCGTTACCACATAATCCCTACTTTTGAAGCCCCTGAGAAGGAAGCCTTTAGAAAACATTGTGGGAAAAGGAGAAAATGCTGGTAACCAGCATTTTCTCCTTTTCCCACAATGTTTTCTACCCTTCACTAGACAAATTTCAATTTTTTAGTCACTTTTATTTTGTCGTCTGCAAATGCTTTCGATTTGGACAATCCAAAAATTTTGTCGTTTGGTAATGAGTCAATAAATGGTCGGTGCATAATTTACATGCTAGCTGATCATAACTGAATGAATCGCATCAGGTAACGTTTTATTATAGTAAACATTTAGTTCTGTTTTAATTTCAAAATAACGGTTGTCGTGTTTAAAAGTAGTCCGGTACTGTTCTAAGATTGCCAAATTAGATAGATGTGTATTTGTAGAATGCCGTCATTTTAATTGGGATTTTTACTATCGCATTGAAAATTTTCTTTTAGTTTTTTAGCAGGATAGGGTTTAGTATGGCTGAGAGCAATGTGGAACACCCGGCATTCCGTAAAATGATAGTGTTAACCTTTTACCAAACAGTCCCTGGTTTTTAAAAACCTGAGATAGAAGCCTTTTGAAAACATTGTGGGAAAAGGAGAAACCAGCATTTTCTTCTTTTCCCCACAGACAGAAAGGGTTAAGTGATTTTTATACGGTAAAAGAAAAGTTAATTTCTTTCGTTTACAAACAACGGTTTTGCGAAATACATAAAAAGAATATCGTCATTTATTCAGTAATTATTAAGTTAACGTTATTTTAGGGATTTTACTATGTCCAGTTACCTGTGTACAAAGAATTCGTTTTCCAGCCCGCTAAGAGTTCATTAAATTATTATAAAATTGATTTATATTTACCGACTTGATGTTGTTTTCCACTTGAATGTTCAATCAGTTCCCAATAAGTTTCTCCGGAGATTTCAGTCACACCATTAAACCCGCTAACATAAAAACCGAGGTTTGGAAAGTAAGTCATGGAAAAACTGTAAGGAGAAATTTTAGAAACGATAGGCCACGGGAAACATTTGTACAGTAGAAAAATTTGAAATTGTGAAAAGTTGGAAAGCGGGTCACAAGGGAAACTGTAGGTAGGCGTTTTTTAAATTTGCAGTAAAAGAATTTTGAAAAGAGAAAAAGTGCTTCTCTAAGAGGAAAAATGGGAAGTAGTTAATAGAAAATTTTGTATACAGACATTTTGACAATAGTCAAAAGGAAAATCTGTATGTAGAAAAACTGAAAAGTAGGTTGTGAAAAAACACATCTGCAGAAAATCTGAACAGTGTGTCATGGAAAAAGACAATAGGGATAATCAAAGTTTGGGAAGTATGAGGCAGTCGGAAAACCATGATTGTAGAAAAGTTTGCAAAAGTATATGTGGTGGGTCATATTGACAGTGTGTAAAGGTGTCAGTATTTAAAAATATGTTAATGATGAGAAGAAAAGAAAAAAAAAAAAAAAACTATGAAGAAAATTTATAATAAAAGTAATGAAGAGCTGTGAGTAAAAAATCTAAATGACTCTCGTCTGATTTTTGATAATAGGAAGTTGAAAAATTCCTATAAAATTTGGAAAGTAGGGTTTGGGATACTGTAAGTCGAAACTTTCAGACTTCGGCCAGAGTTTTTGAATGTAGGTCTTGAAGAAAATGGAAGTTAAAAAAATGGAATTAGGTCATGGAGGAAATGCATATGTTGAAATTTTGGAAAGGAGAAGAAATGTTTGAAAATTGTAAGAAGAAAATGTAACTCTTCCACTTCTCAATAAAGACGCTTCACTTTTTCAAAGCCCTATACACGCGTCAGCTGCAAGATAAAGAGCAACTTTAGTCATAATATAGAATAAAATGGTGGAGAGTGTAGTTCAGAGATCAGACTGCACGTTCTGTGCAGTCTGATCTCTGAACTACACTGTACACGAAGGCTTTTTTTATTTCGTCTATTGTAAGGAAAGAGTTCAAAGACTGCATAATGGTCACTATCTCAGTAGGAAAAATACAGCACGACTTTAGTACAAGGACACTTGTAAGTCTCTGCAAGTCTTATCTTCCCATGTCGTCACATGAAAACGCTTGATAAAACTACTAAATAAGGCTAGAAACGCAATAAACACTTATTCAAGTTGTTCCAAATTCTTTAACTCTTTAACACACAATCCCTAGTTTTAACGACCCTAAGAAAAGAGCCTTTTGAAAACACTGTAGGAAAAGGAGAAAATGCTGGTAACCAGCATTTTCTCCTTTTCCCACAATGTTTTCTATCCTATCAAATACAAATTCCATCTCTTGAGCCACATCTAGATTGTTATCTGCAAATGTTTTCAAATTGGACAAGTCTATATTTTCGTCTTGTGGGAAAGAGTTAAATACGAAGTAACAAGATTTCTGATGCAGAGACAGACCGGGTTAAGCTAAATGGGAACAACATTTCTTTAACAATAATAAAATACAATACTTTATTTGCCATACATGTACATGTAAGCACATTAGCAAAACAACATGTAAATCATACATTTAACATTTATGAATATCCTTCGAGAGTCAGGATATAGTTTAGAATGAATGGTGAAGGTGATCCCTGTATGCCCAGATCCTCCATTTTCCCTTAGCCTGCTACATAACTTTGACAAAAAAAAAAACCCTTTCATGGTGTTATAAAAAATCATTAGCCCATTACCACACAATGCCTACTTTCGACGACCCAGAGAAAGAAGACTTTAGTAAACATATTGGGAAAAGGAGAAAATGCTGTTAACCAGAATGTTTTCATTTTCCCACAATGCTTTCTACCCTTCACTAAACAATTTCAAATTTTCGGTCACTTTTATTTTGTCGTCTGCAAATGCTTTCGATTTGGACAAACCTAAAATTTTGTTGTTTGGTAAGGAGTTGATTTGACTTTTTCGAAGTTTTTTTATGGAAAAATATCTCTATATCGGACAGTGTAGAACCAAGATCAGACTTCACCTTTTGTGCAGTCTGATCGTGATCTACACTATCCGCAAAAGGCCGTTAATTCGCGCTTACGAGCCATATATTATTAAAGCAGACCCGCGGCTGGAACCTACTTCTTAAACCGTTCCATTTTGTCACAGGCGTCCTCCATATATGTTAACAACGTTGTGTTTGCGTCACGTACGGCGAGTGGAAACGTATGGAAAAACTGGGGCTCCACCAGAATGTTTTTGATGCTGTACAGGAAAGTTTGCCCGTCCCTGGGGAGAAAAAAAAATGTTCAATTGAAAAGTTTTATAACTCTCTCTACAATAATTGACTTACTGAAAGACAACCGCACGTTTACCCGTGTCTTGCCTGGATTTTCACCACTAGGCAAGGTATCTGAAGTTAAACTTTGAATGAATAAATGAATAGCGTTTTAAGGCCCGTCGACAACTTAGGTCACATTGGGCACACTTACTTGGTAAACAATAATGCGAGGTGAAAATAACATACATGTGCAACAACATAAGACAAACATGTCACTTTTGTTCAGCCAGATGAAATGGCAGATGTGACGATCGCGGGACTGCAGTGGTTTATTCTTATATCCCCGATTAAACCACATGGGGTCCCACAGGCCAATTGATTCCCATTCCAAACCCTATTTGCATCGAGGAAAAAAATATAGGATTTGGAATAAGAACTACCCAGCTTGCTGCAATCCTACGAATTACGAGGAAAACAGCCGTTTGCCTCTAATTTTAGTCGCCTTCTACGACATGCCATAGAGAAAGGCCGAGGTCCTATTCTATACAGTTAAAAAAACCGGGACCCCACGGGAATGGTAAAACTTTGAGGTTGAATGACAGTATATATACGTATATATGTTTTAATAAATGGCCGATGCATAGCGGGTTACATACTTGATAGAATGCAGAAATATTGTCGAAAGAAGCGAGAAACACCATTAAAATCAAACATTGGTCGATCGTTCTTGTACATGCATAAAGCCCCCTATTCACAAAGCATGCTGAAGGGTATAAACTTGAACTCATCCGATGTCTAAAACCACTATCCTCCAAAGCTCAGAAAGGTTTTATTTTATAGACTAAACACGAGACAAACGGGCGTTATAGATCTCAGATCAGACTTCACGTTCTGAGGCGTTCTGTACAGTCTGATCTTGAATCACGATGTCCACAAAAGCGCCTGTTTTGACCTACGGTACTGAAGCTACTTAAGCGGATTAAAACTAGACATTAATTAACCCATTACAACACATTCCCTACTTTTGACGCCCCTAGGAAAGAAGCCTTTTGAAAACACTGTAGGAAAAGGAGAAAATGCTGGTACCAGCATTTTCTCCTTTTCCCACAGTGTTTTCTACCCTTACTAGAACAAATTTCAATTTGTCAGTCGCCTTTATTTTGTCGTCTGCAAATGCTTTCAATTTGAACCAGTCTATGAATTTTCAGCTATGAATTTGACCAAATTTAAAGGATTTGCGAACGAAACATACAGCATTTGTTATTTAATTAATGCTTTGATTGTCCGGTGTCACGTGATACTTCTGGTGCGCCGCTTACGATAAAAATGGAAATATCGCTTATATCAAATCTAATTGGCAAATCGTCTCATTGTCGTTTGGTAAAGAGTTAGATATAGAATGTCGTGATTGAATGATTCTTAACACTTATTCTACTAAATAACTTTACTGATTTTTTTTTTTTTTTTTGATATATTAGAAGCCCAAATTTGCTATTTCAAATTTATGGTGAATAATAGCATCTTATCGGACAGTGTAGATCCAAGGTCAGACTGCACGTTCTGTGCAGTCTGATCTTGATCTACACTGTCTGCAAAAGGTCAGTAAGTCGCGCTTAACAGCCAAAGGTTTAGGGACAAAGTTCCGTCGTCCCAGAAATTACCCCTGCACACAATCACAAACACATACAAAAATAAAGTACCCACATTAGTAATCCGCAAGTCAAATTTATCAAACACAGAGTAAGAAAGCATTTCAAGTATCCCTTTGCCATGTCCTGTTTTTCCTAAACAGTCCACTCTCAGACGTGTTCCTGTAAAATATCTAATTTCCGCAAGATAAAAGGATATAAAAAGACAGAGAATGTGAATTTGACAGAAAAACAAGTTCTTTTTACGTAGATAGTTGGCTTTTAACCTAATAACCCTTCATGAAACACAGTCCCGAGCTTTACAGCCCAGAAAAAGGTGGCGTTGGAAAACTTTGAGGAAAAAATGCGAACAATATTATAATTTCTCCTCTACCCACAATGTTTTATACTCTTTTCAAAGTCAAATCCGGTCATTTGAACCATGAATAGTCAGTCTCCCGCAAAATGCTTTCAGTATGGAAAAATCTAGATATCTGTCGTCTGGTGTAGAGCTTATGCATCATTATAACCTAAAAAGGCCTGCAACGCACGAAAAGGGGCGTTCGGACATTTGGCGTGAAACGTCGTCTCGGATCAGCCTGCGCAGTCCGCGCAGGTTAATCCGAGACGGCACTTTACGACTACAGTAGACATTGTTCAACAGTAGACTTGCCCAAAACAGAAAAATCCACAAAAACGGAAAGAGTCGTTTCGGTTTAGCCTGTGCGGACTGTGCAGGCTAAACCGAGACGACACTTTACGCAAATATTCGAATGTCCCATTTTCCTGTGCTGTAGGCCAAGTAGAAATTTCATTCCAGAGGATAGGGGTGCCAAAGTATCACAGAGACATATTTCTGTGACAGGAACAATCTCCCCAAAAAAAATCAGTCAGTCTGAATCAATGATTAGATTGCATATTCTGCAGACTGATCTTCACGACACTGTTCTCAAAGATACTTAACCGTTTACCACACAGTGACGACTTTTAACAATCCTGAAAGAGAAGGCTTTGGAAAACATTGTGGGAAAAGGAGAAAATGCTGGTTACCAGCATTTTCTCCTTGTCCCACAATGTTTTCCACCCTGTCAAAGACAAATCACTTCATGTAAGCCACACTGAAACTGTCATCAGCAAATGCCTTCAATTCGGACAGGTCTAAAATCTTGTCGTGTGGTAAAAGGTTAAGTTTGCTAGCAAAAGGATCGCTGTCTGGTTTTACGGATTCGACACAACAGCAGGCAGAGGAACAAAAACGCCACACAAGTGATTAGGTTGACTAATACTGAATTGAGCTATACTCTGGCACAAGGGGGCTTTATGCATCAAGGGACGCATTACTCAAAGCAAGCCTCTCATAATTATACTAATCACGGATCCATAAAATCCATTTTGTTCAACCCTTTCCCAAACGACAAATTTTAAACTCTTTGAAAGAATTTGCAGACGACAATTTCAAATTTGATAAAAAGAAAATGGCAGAAAGTTCTCCAAATGGGTAGAAAACACTATGGGAAAAGGAGAAATTGTTCGTTACGAGCAATTCCTCCTTTTCCCACAGTGTTTTCAAAAGACTTTTACTGCAGACACGTAAAAAAGGGCTTGTTTTGGAAAGGGTTAACAACCGATTTAATTATGAGGTAGACTGGTCTTCTGACATGCAGAAAATGTTAAGATAGCAAAACGAGCGGACTGCGCAGCCTGACATGAGTCGATACCTTTTGTAGATGAATTAAGCCCCCTTTTTACAGAGTTGGTTTACTTTTATTTTTCTGATAAGAGATACTACACTGAAATGAACTCCCAAACGGCCACTTTTGTTTCTCCTATAAACTGGAGCAAGTATAAATCAAAGTACTGAAAGTACTAATAGAAGGTGATGGTAGATATTTGCTACTCGGTTTAAACACTGGGTCAGATCATTAAACATTTCATTCATCTGATAGTGGTAAGTTGATAACATCTTTTTCTCAAATTCTTGTCATTTTTTGTAGAGTCTGCTCAGCAATGACCAGAGTAAATGTTGATTTTTAACTTTATTGAACACAGGTTTACATATGGCTTAGGGACTGTAAAAACGCAGAAAATATAATACATAGAGTTAAGCAGACAAAACACACCATTATAGAAAAAAAAACCTCTCTCTCTCTCTCTCTCTCTCTCTCTCTCTCTCTCTCTCTGAGTGAATGGACGACGAATAAGTTTCTTCCGCGATAAAATTGAATGAAATCTCTTCAGAATTTGGCTCAGGTATGTTTTCAGACCGGGCAATTATTCTGCAAAAAATGAAACCAAATAACACGTCCCTTTTATAGGGAGCAGACGCAAAAAAACGTCAATAGGAAATTACAGCTTAAAAGTGGCCGTTTAGAAGTTCGTTTCAGTGTATAGTACGTTTTTGTTTGCATTATCTCTTTAGCTACCATCTATCACTTACAAAGCATTTTTGGACGGTGTAGATCTAGGATCAGACTGCACGTAACGCGCAATCTGATCTTTGATATTCATCGTCCGCTACCAGGTACTACATTATGACCAAACTATCTTTAATTGTCGTTAAAATCTATTTCGAGACGTCGAAAAGAAATGGAATTTATTTTGTTGCTAGCGAAAGATTAAACTTAGAATTTTCACATCACACCAAATCAAATCAAAGCGTTGAAACGCTGAAGCGGTATTTGTCAAGGAAATCCATTGTGTGGAATTAATATAGTTTGAAAGAAACAGAGACATATTGTTCAGATATTAGCTTAAAAGTCAACCCACTAACCAAATGAATACCTTTTCGGTTGAAGGGAGAGTATTCGTGACAAAGTTTGGTTTATTTTTGTATAAGTGGTCTCCTTTTGATCATGAGGAAGAAGCAGGAGTAACGCCCCTTGACAGTAGGATGCATGACGAACAGAGAGAAAAATCCTGTTTATATACCGAACAAAATTAAGTTTGTTCCTGAAAACTATAATTTTGAAATATCTCTAGCCTTTTACATTCAATTTCCAACATTACAATCAACAGACGGTAAGAGATATTTCCTTTTTATCGTAAGCGGCGCACCAGTAGTATCACGTGACATCGGACAATCAAAGCATTATTTCAGTAACAAATGCCGCATGTCTCGTTTGCAAATCCTTTAAATTTTGACAAATTTATAACTGAAAAGAAAATGACATAGCAAGAAATCTATGGAAATCAATTCTAACACAATTCAAACATATTTCATGATATTGCCTTTGAAAAAGAAAATCACAAACAGACAAAATATGCATTTTATAAAATCGTATTTAAATAAAGAGCATGTAGAGACTAAGAACGGACTTAGCCTCTGAAACCTGTATAAAATTCATATTCCTGACCATTAATGATCACCAAAGGGGTAAATTAATATGAAACAAAAGAAAAGAAGAGTCAAATTAATGTGACACGTGTCTGCTAATCTGTAAGAAGCAAGTACATTACAGCTGTTCTAAAGGTCACCCACTCTGCAGTGCGATACCGAGATCAAAGGAACACCGATTTAACCCTTCACTCATTTTTTTTTTTTTTTTTTTGGTAAGACTTCATTAGATACATATTTTTTATACTCAAAATGAAGCTTAAAAGAAGTTATGGAAGGTCTGAAATTTGATCTGAAAACACGTTTCTTTTGTTCGTGATCGATAACATGAAGTTATTCGTCAATAGGTACATGCCTGAAAGTGCAACAAGGATGTTTGATAATAGTACTTTAAATCACTAAATGGACTGTCCGTGTCTTTCTGAAGACACTAAACAGTTAATCAACCTTTTACCAAAGTATTTCGAGCGACCTGTGTAAAAAAGGGGCAGACGTGCTGATTTGCCCCACTGTCTGTTATTTGTCTCACTTTCTCAACCTTAACACATTTCCCCCCCCCCCCCCCACACACACACACGCACACACACACTTTCAAAAAACCTATAACTGAAAGTAATCAATATGTAGTTCATAAACATCTGTGAAAAAACGAATTTTCAAAGTGTGAGAGAAAATATTTGAGGAAAAAAGGAAGAGCTTGCAATATACATCTTCTCCTTTTTTTTTTACTTTTTCAAAGACAATTACAACCATTTGACCCACGTTTATTCAATCGTTTCCATATGCTAAGTATCTGGACGAGTCCAAAGTGTTGTCGTCGGGTGAAAACATTCGCAGTAACTATTTAAAACCCTATGCCACATAACCCAAGTTTTTTAAGACCCTTAGAAATAATTTATCAACAGGAATGTTCAGATTTCCCTCTCCTTTCTATTTAAAAAAAAGATCATTCTAGATGGAAAAGGTCCTTTTATCGGAAAATTGTAAATTAAGCTGTATGAATACCTGTATTCTATTATTTACATTTAACATTATAATCAAAATAAGAATGAAATAAAGTCAACTGAGCACATTGTTACTCGATATCTGTATCGAGCCGTTTCATTGGTCGTATCAATAATCCAATCACAGGGCACGGTAGGTTTTGCTTGTGCCTGTTGTAATACACGGTATACAACGGTGGCCAGTTCATATACAACGGTGGCCAGTGCGTAGAAGGCTATGAGCGAGCGAAGCCAGTTTCAATCAAAAATAAGTATCTCAACGATCGATGGCCTCGCCTAATGTATTTTAATATGCCATTTCAAATTACATATTTGAGTGCCACTGTAAAAGTCATTTGCCTGAGTAAAAATGATTTTAACTGGGTTTATTTCCTTCGGTTTTGCACAAAATGGTTGAACTAAAACTCTACAAAATTTGGGTACGCTGTCTCGGTATAGACTCGGTATAGACTCTAAAGAGTTTGGGTAGGCTATGACACAATGGATACGCTGGCATATGTAGAAATATGTATCATATAGAAGATCTACAAATCAAGATTTAAATTGAAATGTCGTCCTAGATAGCTGCAAATTATGAAGAAAATGGCAATATTTATGTATTTAAATTGAACTACTTTATGCCAAGTTTTATATTCTTGCGCTAAAGCCCGTGACCTTTCGGAGGTTGATTAATTTATCAGTGTCATTGACGATCGACTTTTTTTGAAGAGGGCTGAATTGTTACTCTTGAAATTACGTTTTTCAGCCCGTCTAGTTTTTTTGCGATAAAAGAGCATATTATCATTGCTTTGTCTGTTTGTATGCGATTAGGACAGAAAACGTAGTAATTATATTCCAAAGCGCTTGAAGCATTTTCAAGCTACAAACATCCGGGATATTCCGGCAAAATTTAAGCTGGAACTACTTGAACTCAATCTCTTTCTACTGCTGTGTACCTAAACGCGATGGAGTATTAGATTCACGGTACAAAATAATATACATGGTTATCAAAACTCCATCTTGAACTCATTGTGGTATTGTCTTCGACAAATACCACAAATATATATATACATGTATCACTGAAATTTATATGAAAAATCAGTACAAATCATCAATAATTAAGAATCATAAAATTACAAAAAAAAAATTTTTTTTTTTTTGGATGTATTCCCTTAAAAGGCTACGTAGCCTCTTAAGCTATTTTTAGATTTCGCGCCAAAAATTTAAAAAAAAATGCATTGTGGGAATGTTGAGTGACTGGCACGTGACTAATGACGCTTAAATTCCATGACATATCAAACATGTAATTATTTTTCATAATATCTTCTTCGGACGCTATGTTTGAAGCTTCGTCTGTGTATTTCCAGTATGTAAATGAACAAGTTGTTCATAAAAAAATAGAACAAGTTTCCCGTCGATGTCGACCTTGGCCGTAGTAAATCTCTTATTTCTCGTGTTGTTGGATTGTTTTCGACTACTGGGGTTTTATGAGTGACGATTATAAGGGCTTTGGGAGTAACAGGATGATATTTTTGTATTTTTGTAAAATTTTCGTCCCAAATTCTGAAGGGCCACCTTTAAAACACATGAAATGGAACGAAACTGTCAAGACAATATATGACCCAAAATTGATATAATTGGCTTTTAACAAGCTTTGAAGAGCCATTCGGACATTTGCGTAAAATGATGTCTCGGATCAGCCTGCGCAGTTATGTACAGATGATGAACTTATTCATTCTTTAATTTATTGGTGTTACAAACAGTTTCTTTCAAGCTTGATTCAAACTCTTAGAGTCATATAGAATTGAGTTGGACGATTGCATTAATTGCCAAATATCAATTGACTGAAAAATAATTTGAACTTGCTGTTTGAAACTACAGTTTGCTGTAAAGGTCTGAAGAATGTATGCATGCATCTTGCTATATAGACAAATGCAAATCAAAGTCAAAGAATGTTTTGCTAATGTTAATTAAACTTATAAAATGCATGAAATGAACTTCAAATGTTTTTCTTTTTCAGAAATGGTATACCTAAAAGCATAGAAAATTTGTTTATTACATTTTTCTGTGTCCAAAAAAACATTTGGCCAAAACCTCCTACTTTGCACTTTCAGCTGGCCAAAACGTCCTGGACAAAACGTCCCCGGCCAAAACGTCTATAGATGTCGACTTGATAGTGGACTTTTGATTTTTTTTTTTTTAGCATTATCATTTTCAGCTCTCGAACAGTTTGGTTCATATGTTGACTAGACGGTTTTTAAATTTCCGCTACTTGCTTAGTATTTTTTTGGGGGGGGGGGATGTTTATACCTCACCATTGTTCACTCATTTCCGGTCTTGGAAAATTTCGTTGAGAAATCCCATGCGAAGAACATAAATTGCGCCAGTGACGTTTATCTGAACTTTGAAATAGGGTTTCATTCAGCTATACAATACAGAAGACACTATGCCGAAAAATAAAGGTAATTTTTCGATTTGTAAGGTTATTGATCGAGAATTATGAAGGTGTTCGTAAACAAGTTCACTAAATATTGTTCGTGATGTAAGACGGAGAACGAATCTCACTTGTTTATGTTTCGTTTCCCAGCTCAAAGATTTCACCACAACTTTGTATCTTTGACTGAAGATATTGGGTCATGAACTGAATACAGTCGGGTATTATCATAATTCTGCATTTACTTTGGGCTATACATTCTATTAGAAATATAAAACCGGCTTATAGAGAAATGTCCATATTGTGGCATTTAGAGAATGAGATAATATAGCCTCGAGTGTCAGTATTCCATGATAATGAGGAAACAACAGGATGAAATAAGGAATTAAGCCAAGAACATGAACTAAAAATTACTTGCCTTCATAAGAAAATCATTGCTGATTATTTTCATATGAAAAGAATAACTTCTCATGTTCAATATTATTTTATATATAAATAAAAAAGGGTGACAGATGTTTCGGTAACAAATGAGTTCAGTAACATAGACTTACAGAGTAAATTGACTGGATGTTTCGGTAACAAAGCAATTATATTGTGTTTTTGTTCTGTGACGTTTCACCCATTTATCCCTTCATAGATAGGTTCAAATCCTTTATTTTTTCACTTTTTACCCTTTTCCCTTGATAGATAGGCAATCCACATGGTCAATACAAACAGCATGGAATGAGGTTCATAAAGAATTATTCATAAAACATAGTGGAAATTACAAATTAAGGTTTTAAAAACGAAGGTTTGAATGAAATAAAGTCATACGTAGGGTGTAAAGAATGTCACAATACATAAACACTATATATAATTGCTTTGTCACCGAAACATCCAATTGAGTTACTCTATAAGTCTATGTTACCTAACTTGTCTGTTACCGAAACATCTGTAAATCATAAAAAACATGCCATTGGCCTTCTTGTGCAATTATGGCATGACCTGATTCCGGTCGCTTGGTAGTAGTTACAACAGAAAATTGAAGATCATTGCATTCTTTGTGAAGGAACAGTGTTTTAATAGATTTAAGACAAAAAGACATTTTTTTTTCAAGTAAGATTTTTCGTTGATTTTCACATGTATGTCTGAAAGGGCAATAAAACATTCTAATATTGATAAGGGTTTACAGGGTTTTCCATGACGCACAAATCCTGCGTCGTTGACGCAATTTTAATTCAAATGACCCCCCAAAATAAATGACAGTGCGTCATCGGTGACGCAACTTTACAAAATTTAAATAATGTACGAAGTTAAATGAAGCGTCATAATTCCAAGTCTGTTCTTGCTTCAATGTCAGATGAACACCTTTCTTTTTTTAGCTACAGGGTTTATTTCAGATGAAAATGTTTTTCCGGTAATTTATTTATAGAATAAGACTGGTTTACGCCTTATTGCCGAAATGTATATTGGACACGTGTCGTAAATATGGGCCCAGTCAAAGTCGTGGTTGGGTTCTCTGTATTTCATAGCATATTTTACATGACTTCCGGTATATAAATGTACACATTACTGGTCTGTGCTGTTAGCGGAAAAATAAATTACTGTCATGACGAAGAAAACTATCATTCTTCTATCGTCTGCTTCCTACAACTGCCGATCAAGCCATGTCAAGCAGCGATTCAGACGAAAATGTTTGGTCTATCAAAAAGTGACATCGGCCTTTCCGTCAGAAATGATCCACGGACTTTTTAATCTTGGAAGTTGGCGTTTAAAGGTAAAATTATAAATCGTGCTTGAAGTTGATGACAAGAAAATCCATATTTTTGACCCCCAAAATTATTGAAATGACCCTCGACTAATGATGATGGGGGTCACAATGACCCCCAATTTTCAAAGCCGAGGGAAAACCCTGGGTTTACTAGCAGAAATACCATGAAATGTCATCAAACTATGTACTTTACGAGATGTACACAAAAATCACCAGTTCAAGGACACTCATGGAATAAGAACACTTGACGATACAGTACCTGTATTTGAAAAGGTCATTAACTTTATTTTCTTCAAATAAAGAATTTAGTTTTTTAAGGTTTGAATGTAATTACATAACTATCTACACAGTGGCAGGAGTTACAATACTCCCTGTTTTTCATTATACTTCTCAGTTTTAAATATCCTGTGATTTCAACCAACAGGTAAGGGAGGTAAAAACAGAAGAAGAGGAAAGAATGAAAATGAGAAAGAAAAGAGAGAATTAGTCTTTAAAGAAGATGGTCAAGGTAAGCCAAACATCACAGAATTTTTTTATTCCATAATCTCTGTATGGAGCCCAATAGCCCTGTTGGTAGCATACATGAACAGGGGTCACTGGGTAGAATTGCCAGTTTGACCATTTTCATTGATGAATGTCACTGCAACAGGGTTTTTAGACTGTTTAGAAATCTCCCATACTTTTTAGAGTGATAGGGGACAGTCCCCCACTTTTTTTAAAATCCTGGATCAGACACTGGATATTCAAAAGTATTAAACTGCCTTAAAAATTGCACCATTTACAGAAAAACGATTGGACTGGAACTCAGGCTACACTGTTTTTGTCATGCATCTAGACACTTGAAAGTAATTTGCCAAATGGAGAAAACGTTTTTAACAAGTTGTTGGTCTTGGTCATATCTCATCTGAATACACATGTGGATGTGAGAGGCTAATACACTATTTTACATTATACTGAAAGAGTATCATCAATTAATCAGCTTAAAGCTTTACCACACAATTCAGAGTTTTAACCACCTTACTATGGAAGATGGCTTTTAAAAACAAGGTGGGAAAAGGAGAAAATGGTAGTAACTCTCATTTTCTCCTATTCCTACAATGTTTTTTTCCTTCCAAAATCAAATTTCGATTACTGAGCCATAGTTATTTTGTCATCTGCAAATGCGTTTAACTCTCTACCACACAAGAAAATTTTAGACTGGTCCAAATTGAAAGCATTTGCAGATGACAAAAATAAGGTGACTGAAAAATAGAAAATTGTTCTTGGAAGGGTAGAAAACACTGTGTTTTCAAAAGTGTTTTCAAAAGTCTTCTTTCTCAGGGGCGTCAAAAGTAGGGATTGTGTGGTAATGGGTTAATTTGGGTAAGTCTAAAACTTTATTGTTTGGTTAGAAGCTAAACTTTTACCAATCAATCCTAAGTGAAAGAGAAAATACTAGTAACAAGCACCATATCCTTTTCATGCAATCTTTTCAACAGTAGTGGACTTCATTTTGAAAATGTTTGTTACTTGAAAAACATGCATTGAAATTAACCAATTTTCTTCTTTCTAGAATATGCACAAGTCACAAAAATGCTTGGAAATGGGCGTTTGGAGGCAATGTGTTTTGATGGTGTCAAAAGATTGTGTCACATCAGAGGCAAACTTCGAAAAAAGGTAATTTCTGTCACTGATTGAATAGAAAGGTTTGTGTTTTTTCAAGGTTATATCAAGGTTGCCTAGTTAAAGAAAATTAGATCCAAAAGATCAAACAGTACATTCTTTGCATCTGATCTTAGATATAGTCTGCTCACATATATGAAAAAGATTATGCCAAAAACTGTTAAAAATCAAAGGGCAATTATTCTATTACCACACATTTCTTGGTTTTATAGAACTCTGATGAAAAGGCCTCTTTAAAAAAATTGGGAGAAAGAAGATGCTTGTTAACAGAATTTTATCCTTTTTCAAACAATACTTTTCAACCATTTTCTAAGATAAATGAAATTATTAAACTCTTTATCAAACAACATTTTTTGACTGGTCCAAATTGAAAGCACTCGCAGAGCTGACGACAAAATAAATGTAACTTGAAAAATGAAATTTGTTTCCAGCAGGGTAGAAAACATTGTGGGAGAAGGAGAAAATGCTGGTAACCAGCATTTTCTCCTTTTCCCTCAATGTTTTCATAAGGATTCTTCTTTGGGGGTCGTTAAAAGTCGGGATTGTTTGGTAAAGAGTTAAGCTGCAGTCAGTTTGTCCTGTTGAGATACTTGCATCTTGGACAAGTCTAAATTTTTATTGTTTAATAAAGAATGAATCTGTTTAATAGACTGTGATAAGGTGTCTGTATAGCTAAATGGTTGAGGCATGGTACTAGTAACCAAGAAATCCTGGTTGGAACCACTGATGGACAGAGCTGAATGGGGATTAATGGATATACTTTTTTGCAGTTCTCCAGTCTAGTTCTGATGAAAGTCAGTCTCAAAATATAAACTTACAGTTAGCTGACTGAAATACTGTTAACTCATGACAAAATTTTAGGTTTGTTCAAATCGAAAGCATTTGCAGACAACAAAATAAATGTGACTGAAAAATCAAAATTTGATTTGGAAAGGGTAGAAAATATTGTGGGAAAAGGCGAAAATGCTGGTTACCAGCATTTTATCCTTTTCCCACAATGTTTTCTAAAGGTTTCTTTCTCGGGGTCGTCAAAAGTAGGGATTGTGTGGTAATGGGTTAACCCTAGACTACACAAGCCTGAGTTTTAACAGTCCCATAAAAGAACCCTATAGAAAACATTGTGGAAAAAAAAGGAAATACTGGTAAGCTGCATTTTGTCCTTTTCCCACAATTTGACCTACCTATTCAAGGACATATACTATTTATTGAAAACCATTTGGCATGTCTTTTGTAAATCCCATTAACATAGAGTCTAAAATTTTGCCTAATGGTAATAGGGTTAAAGGAGTGTTGTCAGATTTTAAAAATCTCCACCACCTTCCAAACTGATTCTTCACTGAATTAACTAACAGTAACAGTAGCTTCCAAATTGCTTGTGTTATAAAAGAAGATTAACAAATGAAGAAAACAGTACTTTTCAATGGTATTGCTTTAATAAGTTGCATGTACGTAGCCTGTAAGTGTGAGGTATTTATAGATTTCACACCAGAATTTTGCAAGAATTTGATTAGTGGCAAAATCACATGATGATTATTATACATTAAACATGCTGGACTATAATCAGACAACCAAATATTGTTAACCCTTTATTAGACTGTAACATTTGAGTGTTAGATTTGTTTGTAATTGTCCACTCTATTTCTATAAACAGAAAGATATCTTATTTCTGTTTTTTTTTTTTGTTTATTGTCAGTTGATGAGACAGATGTATTTTCTCTTGTACAAAGCTTTGGTAACTGAAATTTTGTAAAAAATGTGTCGTGTAGAGATATTTTTGATAAGATGGCATACTTTGGGCCATTAGTGTTCTGCTTAGAAATATTCTGCGAGAACAATTTTCTAGAAGACTTACTGAAATACTAGTTACGGACACTTGCAAAATAAAACACAAAAGCATGTAAGACTCAAATTCATGGGGGCCAATGGCCTAGGAACTCACTGCCCCTCTCCCAACCCCAGAGTTATATCAACATATTGCTTTTATGTTAAAAACTGTTGTCAGAGTAAATTTAGTGCAATTTTTCATGCTTTCTTGAAGTTTCTTTTACCAGTAAGTGGAACAACGTTCTTCCCATGCCACTTGCTACTTGTCTACTTCATGGAAACAATGATCAGCTGTGAGGAAACAATGATCAGCTGTGAGAGAGAAACTTGTCCTTATTCTGTCACAGTGACTATCATCAATCCTCAGAAAGAAATTTGGCAAACCTGCAACAGCTTTTTTCAAATCTGTAAGCTACCAGGCTCTGTCCAGTAACCAAACATTCTTAGCTGATCATATAAAAAGCCTTGGAATTTAGAGTTAAAATAATACCTAAACTTGTTCCTAAATTCACCCTTGGTTGAATTTGTTTTTCAGGTGTGGATCAATTCTGGGGATATAATTTTACTTGGTTTACGGGATTACCAAGACACAAAAGCCGATGTTATTCTAAAATACACACCAGATGAAGCCAGAAATCTTAAGTCATATGGAGAGCTGCCAGAGAATGGTATAAAATGTTTTTGATACAATAAGTCTTGAATTTATTTTGAAGACTTTCAAAACATCAGACAAAGCAACATGAAGGAGAGTTGTTTAACCCATTACCACACAATCCCTACTTTTGACGCCACCCTGAGAAAGAAGCGTTTGGAAAACATTTGGGAAAAGGAGAAAATGCTGGTAACCAGCATTTTCTCCTTTTCCCACAAGTTTTCTACCCTTCACAAAACAAATTTCAAATTTTTGGTCACTTTTATTTTGTCGTCTGCAAATGCTTTCAATTTGGACTAGTCTAAAATATTGTCGTTTGGTAAACTTTAAAAGAGTTAACACTGTACAACCCTGCAGAAGAAGGCTTTTTAAAGCATCTTTGGAAGGGAGAAAATTCTGAAAAATTAGATTTTCCTCCTTTTTTCCACAATGTTTTCTGTCCTTTGAAATACAAATGCAGTTAAGCGCATTGAATTTATTGCCTGCAAATGCTTTCATGATAGATAATTCAATTATTTTTATCAACTGGTAAAGTTGTTTTTTTGACATTAAAGTTCTTAAATCATTACGAAATGATCCCGACTTCTAAGGAGAAAGACCCCTTTTGATAACTTTGTGGAAAAAGGTGAAATACTGATAACCAGCATTTTCTCCTTTACCCACAATGTTTTGTACCCTGTCCTACATTTTTTTAAAATCAATCATAGAAAAAGTCCTCATTTGAGCCAGGCTTAATTTGTCATATGTAGACTTCAATTTGGACAAGGCTAAAAATTTGTAGTATGGTAAAGAGTTCATTCTTTACCAAATAGTCCCTGGTTGTTATGACCCGAGGAAGATTTCTGAAAATACTGTTGGTAAAGAAGAAAATGCTTGTAACCAGCATTTTCTTGTTTTCCAACAATATTGATCTTCCATAGTCAAGTTTCAATTTTGAGTTTTTATTTTGTCTGCAATTTGGGAAAGAGTTAACTTTTTACCACACAATCCAGTTTTAACAACCCTGAGAAAGAAGCCTTTTGAAAACTTTGTGGGAAAAGGAGGAAGTGCATGTTTTCTGGGCAAACCTAGAGAAAATCCATCAGTCGAGCCATATTTTAATTGCCGTCTAGAAATACTTTCAACTTGTAAAAGTCTAAAACTTTGTTGTGTGGAAAAGATTACATGGTTCATGGCCTGTAGAGCTTGTCGGGTCCTGTGTGTATAATTTCACATTAGTCTTTGATAAAAACTTGACGAGTCTTCGATAAAAACTTCATGATTTTTCTTTCATCTTTTACTGCAGCTCGTATCAATGAAAATATTGAAGAGGGAGAACAAGACGGAGATAACATCATCTTTGACATTGAAGGTTCAGACGACGAAATTGATGACGTAAGTATATATTTCTGATGTATTCCTGTGCTGTTTAACACTTCACCAAACAATTCCTGGTTTTTAGCTCTACTGGCTGTCAGCCAGCAGAGCTTATGTCATGGCGTGTTTTCCGCCATCTGTCTGTCTGTCGTCCGTTAGTCTTTTTTCTTGTTTACGCAATAAAGTCTGCAATTGTAGTCAAATTTTCATTAAACTTTCACAGAAAAAAAAATTAACAAACAATATTTTTGCATGTACATGTATGTTAAAATAGAAACACTCTGAACAAGTCTTTATTGTAAACAATATTGTAAATTCCACAGATATTGTAAACAATATTGCAAATTCCACAGACACTTTTCAGAGGCAAATAAAAATACATTTCCACTGCTTAATGGGTGCCACAATAATGGTCATTGCAACAGGATTAATTCTCTCACTACTGTTCATCATTTTTACGATGGTTATGTGGGAAAGAAGCCAGTGGTTTGGAAATAATATTGAAAAAATTGATGGTTAACCCTTTCCTAAACAATCCTTGGTTTTTACGGGTCTGGAATAGTAGCCTTTTGAAAACATTGTGGGAAAAGGA
Organism: Tridacna crocea; assembly: GCA_943736015.1. Taxonomy (NCBI): domain Eukaryota; kingdom Metazoa; phylum Mollusca; class Bivalvia; order Cardiida; family Cardiidae; genus Tridacna; species Tridacna crocea. Next base: position 26,335,976 of record OX031060.1, read on the forward strand.
GAAAATGCTGGTAACCAGCATTTTCTCCTTTTCCCACAATGTTTTTTACCCTATCGTAGACAGAAATCATCATTTCAGCAAGAGTTGAATTGTTGTCTGCAAATGCTTTCAATTTAGTCTAGTCCAAAAGTTTGTCGTTTGGGAAAGGGTTAAAGATCTAGGAAAGCATGAAAAGACTTATTTTGGCCATACTGAAATAATTTTGACAACTTTGTTAAAAAACCATATAGGCAAAAAAACTTTGAAGAACTTGTTTAACCCTGTACCACACAATCTCGACTTCTAACGACCCTGTAAAAGGAGGCCTTTTGAAAACATGGTGGAAAAAGGGGAAAATGCTGGTAACTAGCATTTTCTCCTTTTTCCACAATTTGAATTTTTAGTCACATCTATTTTGTCGTCTGCAAATGCTATCAATTTGAGCCAATCCAAAATTTTGCCATGTAGAGTTAAGGATCAGTGAGAGATGTTTAATCTTGTACGAATCAGTCCCATATTTTAATGACCCCTTGAAAGGGCCCTTTTGAAACATTGAGGAAACAGAAGAAAATGTTTGTAAGCACCATTTTCTGTCTATCATACAGTGTTTTCCCATTCTTCAGAGACTTGTTCTATCATTTGAGCAATTTATAAATTGTGGGTGTCAACTCCATAAACTGTGATTGAAAGCTGAAGAAAATACTGTTTTGCATTCCAGATTTGCCAGTTCTTCACTCTTGTAGTCACAATTTTATCAAATGTAATAGTGTTTTAAAGAATGCATGCTCAAGTTACTATTGTTATGACTGAGAGTTTTGGTTTTAAAAAAGTAGAATTCTTTCTTTCAGCCATGTTTTCATGTTTATTTTCATTCTGAGGAAATAGATTTTTGAAAAAATTGAGACAAAATTTGAAACCAGAATCCTGTTGTATCCCCCAAAGTTTTTTTTTTTTTAACCTTTTGAAGAGATAGTGAGCTCTGTTTGCTGTCTGCATATCCATCCTACTATTTCCATAGTCTAAATTTTAGTCGGACTGAGTTTTTGTCAGTCAGAAAAGGCTTTTATTTACTGTATGTATTTACAGCATCTGATACAAGTATTGACCCTTAACGAAACAATCCCTAGTTTTTACGACCCTGAGATAGAAGCCGTTTGAAAACGTAGGAAAAGGAGAAAATAATAGTGACCAGCATTTTCTCCTTTTCCCACAATGTTTTCTCCCCTGGTGGAAACAATTGTCCATTTTTGGGTTACATTTATTTTGTCATCTGCAAGTGCTTTCAATATTTACCTTTTTAAAGACATATCCCATCTATTTAGGCACTTTCATTTAGGGATGTGTAAATGGTTTAAACTTGGACAAATATAAATTTTTCTGATCTTGTTAAAGGTTAACACTTTACCAGACGACAAAATTTTAGACTGGTTCAAATTGAAAGCATTTGCAAACGACAAAATGAAGGTGACTGAAAAATTGAAATTTGTTCTAAGAAGGATGGAAAACACTGTGGGAAAAGGAAAAAAATGCTTGCTACCAGCATTTTCTCCTTTTCCCACACTGTTTTCAAAAGGCTTCTTTCTCGGGGGCGTCAAAAGTAGGGATTGTGTGGTAATGGGTTAAAGGTTAATGCCAGAGGTATAGGGTCAAGTGATGCTGTTTTCCGAACAATTCTGTAATAATAATAACGAAATTTTATCTATTTTCCAGATATGATCCTTTGCTGAATTGTGTATATACAAACTTTTTGTGAATTTTTCTGTGTGATAAAAGACAGACAATGGATACAGAATATGAACTAATACATGAAATACAGTGGTAATCACTTTTCATACGGACAGTTTTTGATATAATGAACAGGAACAGTTTGATGCTGGATAATGAATTTGTCTATCATGATAATTGCGCAGTAATTTTAGCTTAAACTTGTGCAGAACAACTTGTCTGAATTTATTTATAAAGATTTGTCTCCATTATTCAAGGTGATTATTTTTGTTAGAGTGAAATCTGTAAAGAAGGGAACAGATGTGCAAAGAAAGAAATTTTACAATTTGTACCAAGTAAAGGTGGCAGTGGAATAAAATACCTTAACTGGAAAAAAAATGGGGGTGGTGAGACCTGAAAAGAATTTTAAATTTTGTAATAATTTTTTTTTTTTATCCACTCTTTTCAAAGAAAACATGGAGGTGTCATCATGGTGCAGGTATCATGGTTATGAAAAAGTTTGACATTTTCTATATCCCAGCTATTACTGATGTTATTTATTGTCAACATAGACCCTCATGTAACAAGGGCAGATAACTATCAATGTATTATTGACCGTCATGCTCCTTCTCAACTCTTTATCAGACGACAAAATTTAAGCCTTGTCAAAATTGAAAGCATTTGCAGACAATTTCAGTGTGGCTCAAATGGTGCAATGTTTCTTCGATAGGGGAGAAAACATTATGGGAAAAGTAGAAAATGCTGGTTATCAGCATTTTCTACTTTTCCCACAATGATTTCAAAAGGCTTCTTTCCCAAGGGTGTAAAAGTCGGGATTTTATGGTAAAGAGTTGAACTTAGAATTCTCACTGAAAATCAAGCTATGGCAGTGTTAGCACTTTCATGCCATACTCTTGTTTTCCCTTAGTATTAGGAATTTAGAAAAATAAAACTTGCAAAAAAATACATGGATTAAACTGAATAAATTTTTGTTATACTGTTTTTGTAATTTAGAAACTTCCAACAAAAATTGAAGGTATAATTGATTCCATAGAACTGAAATTGCATTATAAACATAGATCTGTATTCGGTTAAGAGATTGGGAAAATCAGTTGATGTTTTGTCCATTATGTGTATTTAATTTGTTCTGTATTATTCTTTTCGTACAAAGCCTTTAAACTGCAAAGTGAATGAGATAATATTTTCCAGCCGTTGCTATATACCCAAACCGAGCAATTAAAACATTCTTTCCGACAAAAAATATTGTTTTCTGTTAAGTTTGATCCAAGATCAGACTGCAAACTGATCTTTATCTTCACTTTTTGCGCACAAAAATTGAGTCATGTGTAATGTACATGCCAAAACTGTTGCAAATCATTTCATACCTACTTTTCTATATCCGTCATAATGATTGATATTTAAGTTACTATTATGATAGTCATGATTGAAATTTACTTTAAAAAAAAAAAAAATTGATGAAGGAAAACAGAAGATTAAGGGATTGACAGAAGAAAATATTGTATGAGCAATTCTAGCATTTGTCTCCATATTAACAAAAGTCTAAACACTAATCGATCATCAAGTAGACTTAAAGATACATTCCTCCAGCTAGAGAGAAATAAAGCTATTTAACCATGAAAACAATAGCTTGGCTGTGTAAACATCAATAATTTACCAACATATATGATTTAAGGGATGGAAATACAAAAGGTATTTGTTATCCTAATAGAACAGGAAATGACCACAGTGTTTATCTTGAAGGCTTCCACAAAATGAAATGCATTTTCTATCCCATCATAATCCATACAATCTTTAGCTCTTTACAACACAGCAGAATTATAGACCTATCCAATTGGAAAGCATCTAAGACGATAATATCATATTGAATGAAAAAAAAAAATCTCCATTTATTTTTAGGGAAAATATGCTTTCAATATTTCTGATAATTTTGCTTTAGATGTTACATAATGTAAATATGGATTACATTAAAATACGGACTTATGTACTTGATTGTATTGACTTACTTCTCTTCCTTTTGTCTTTTAACCCATTACTACACAATCCCTACTTTTGACAAAAAAGAAGCCTTTAGAAAACATTGTGGGGAAAAACAGAAAACAGCATTTTTAGCTCACCTGAGCACAACATGCTCAAGGGGAGCTTTTAGGGTCACTGGGTGTCCGTCGTGCGTCATCAACAATTCTTTAAACATCAACTCCTCCTAAACCGCTGGGCCAATTTGGACCAAACTTGGCAGGAATGTTCCTTGGGAGGTCCTCTTTAAAAATTGTTCACAGAATTTGATTCCGTCAAAAACTCTGGTTGCCATGGCAACGAAATGGAATTTTTTAGCAAATTCTTTAAAAATCTTCTCCTCTGAAACCGCTGGTCAGATTTTGAAATAATTTCACAGGTATGTTCCTTGGGTGACCCTTTTCAAAAATTGTTCGTGAAATTTTGATCCGTCAAAAATTGTGGCTCTGGTGAATGGGGGCTACTTGCACTATACCGAAATCAAGGAATTCTTTAAAAATCTTCTCCTCTGAAACTGCTGGTCGGATTTTGAAATAATTTCACAGATATGTTCTTTGGGTGACCCTTTTCAAAAATTGTTCGTGAAATTTTGATCTGTCAAAAAATGTGGCTCTGGTGAATGGGGGCTACTTGCTGAAACCGCTGGTCAGATTTTGAAATAATTTCTCAGGGATGTTCCTTGGGTGACCCTTTTCAAAAATTGTTCACAAAATTTTGATCCGTCAAGAAACATGGCTCTGGTGAATGGGGGCTATTTGCACTATAGGGAAATGAAGAAATTCTTAAAAATTCTTCTTCTCTGAAACGGCAAGACAGATTTTGAAATGATTTCACAGAGATGATCCTTGGGTGACCCTTTTCAAAAACTGTTCACAAAATTTTGATCCGTCAAGAAACATGGCTCTGGTGAATGTGGGCTACTTGCACTATATGGAAATGAAGAAATTCTTGAAAATTCTTTTTCTCTGAAACCCCTAGTCAGATTTTTAAATAATATGACAGAGATGTTCCTTGGGTGATCATTGCTCTTGTGAATGGGAGCTACTTGCACTATATGGACATGATGAAATTCTTGAAAATTTTCTTTCTCTGAAACACCTGGTCAGATTTTAAAAGAAATTTTTCAAAATGTTCCTTGGGTGACCCTTTTCAAAACTTGTTTGTAAATTTTGATCCATCAAGAAACGTGGCTCTCGTGGATGGGGGATACTTGCTCTTATACAGAAATGAAGAATTCTTAAAAATTCTTCTTTTTGAAACTGTAGGTCAGATTTCGAAATGAATTTTACAGGTGACCTTTTGAAAATTGCTTAGCAAAATTATAAATTTGGTTCCAATGTTTCAATACCTAAAAAAAAAATAGACTATGGTCATCTCAAAAATTCAGGTGAGCGATCCAGGGCCATCTTGGCCCTCTTGTTTCCTTTTCTCACCATGTTTTCTACCTTTCACAAAACATATTTCAAATTTTCAGTCACTTTTATTTTGTTGTCTGCAAATGCTTTCGATTTGGACAAGCCTAACACTATGTCATTTGGTAATGAGTTGAAGGGATTTTTTTTAACCCTTATTGAACAATTCCTTAGTTTTGACAACTCTGAAGAAGGCTGTTGAAAACATTGAAGGTACAGGAGGATATGCTGGAAACCAGCATCTTTAGCTTTTTACCATAATTTTCTGTCATTTCAAACAAGTGGCATCATATGAGATGCACTTTGTTTTCTGCAAATACAGTAATTAATTTGGACATGTCTTAACTTTGTCCTCTGGAGTACAGTTAAAATTTACTAATGTATATATGTGTATTTCATATACTATTATCACATAGTAACTGTTTACTTTTAAATATGAAATTGAAAAATTCTTGGCTTGTCAGTATCAGAAGTATAATTTGCTGATGGCTTTTTTTTAATGCCTAAATGATAAGATTTACCTTTGAAAGTTGACGTGTGGTCTGCAAATAGTGGCAATTCTGAAGAAGTGTAAAATTTTGTCTTCTCGATGAAAGTGGCCATTAACCCATTACCACACAATCCCTACTTTTGACACCCCTGAGAAAGAAGCCTTTTGAAAACACTGTGGGAAAAGGAGAAAATGCTGGTAACCAGCATTTTCTCCTTTTCCCACAGTGTTTTCTACCCTTCCCAGAACAAATTTCAATTTTTCAGTCACCTTTATTTTGTCGTCTGCAAATGCTTTCAATTTGAACCAGTCTAAAATTTTGTCGTGTGGTAAAGAGTTAAAACAGGGTTTACAATATAAATCATGTCAACAAACTTTCACATATCTTTAATCAAATACAATGGAGGGCATCAAGATGAAAAGCTGGTTGTTGCATCAATAATGTTAATCAACGCTTGTTTGGACTCGGAGGAAGGGAAATGTCTTATAGCACCTTGTGCACACTGTCCATAATGTTCACATTTCTCAATACACCAATTTACAGACAGACTGTCTTTCACTATTCTAATAACCTGAAATAAGAAACATAGATCAAAATCTCAAAAATAATTTAACCCTTTACCAAACACAACCTGAGAAAGGAGCCTTCTGAAAACATTGTGGGAACAGGAGAAAACGCTGGTTTTCTCCCTTTCCCACAATGTTTTCCTACCTGCCCAAGACAAATTTTAATTTTGAGTGCCATTGATTTTGTCATCTACAAATGCTTCAAATTCGGACTAGTATAAAGAAATGTTGGTAAAGAGTTCAATGGTTGTATACTAAGTGGGAATAATTAGTGAAACAAATTGTCCTTTGGCATATTTTTATCCAGTCTAATAAAGACCCTTTGGTGTTGTTTACAAGGATCAGATAGGATAATGTTACAACAGTTAACCCATTACCACACAATGCCGACTTTTGATGCTACTGGAAAACATAGTGGGAAAAGGAAAAATGCTGGTAACCAGCATTTTCTCCTTTTCCTACAATGTTTTCTACCCTTCACAAAATAAATTTCAAATTTTCAGTCACCTTTAGTTTGTTGTCTGCAAATGCTTTTGACTTAGACAAGCCTAAAATATTGTTTTTGGTAAGGAGTTAATTTAAACGACTCAAAAGAGTCGGTATTGAAAATGTAGGGTTGATAACTTCATTTGAGAACTTTTGCTTTATTCTGGTAGTGATGTATGAATTATGAATATGTAAAGAAAATATTTCAGTCTTTAACATTTTATGCATAGACATTTTCCTAACAAGTCTTAAGAACTTATAATTCAAGGATGATGGGCTTTGAATACATTGTGGAAATGAAGAAAAAGCATTTTATCATTTTTGCCTTACTGTTTTCTATCTAAAAAAATAATCGTCTTTCTATCATGGTTTACTGTTCAATAAAAACATGGGACTGTATAGTAAAAAGTTAAAGGTTACCTCATTCATGTCTTTATCTGAGAGACTGCTTGTCCTGTTGTGTTCAATGTAGTGTAAAACAGGTGCAGATGTTAGAAAACTACTTGGTTCAACTTTTGATGTTAAAATTGATTGTACATCTTCATGAATCTAAAGAGAAAGGAAAAGAAGAAAAATGCACATACATATATTGTACGTGAATATGATTTCATTTTCTAATCCTTAAGTTACTTTAGAAAATCAAATTCTCTCAGGTCTGCAAATCGAACTTTAATGACCGAGTTTCATTGATACTGAATAAAAGTGAGGCCTCTAGAACGTACACAAGGTAAAAGTTGATTACAGACAACATATGACAGCGACACCACAATCATACAAAGCTCATCTTGAGCACTTTGCATTAAAAAGTTCGGTAATCACAATTTTCTCCTTATCTCACAGTATTTTATAACCATCCAAAGGTGGGTTTTATAATTTCTACCACATTAACTTGGTGTATACAAACGCTTTCAAAACTAAAAGAGTCTAAAATATTGTTTGTTGTCTTAGAGAGGATTAAGGTTTGCCTTACACATGTTGGATTGTATTTGGACTTAAAATGCACCTGTTTAGCATAAGCTATATTTTCTCCGAACTTTGCTGCCTGGTCCTTCATCTCCTCACTGTGACCTGCTAGCTCTAGCGCTGCTGAACAACTTTTAGACATGAGACTTCCTGACTGGAGGTAGGTTTGAGTCTCCCAGTCTCTAAAGCTGGGGGATTCACCAAGAGTTGCATTTCCATTATGATCTCTAAGTAGGGTAAACTCTGCTTCCATCATGTCTCCTATAGCTTCTGATATCACTTCAACTACCTTTAAATAAATATTGAAAAACTCACTACTTCTGATATCAATCCACTAACCTGTCAATGGATATGAAGTATAAAATTCACTATTTTTGAAATCATATTGATTGATAGTATTGTGTTTAAAGCCATTTCCAACATTATTTCAGTTATATTGCAGTGGCCAGTGCAATTATCCATGCTTTCCTGGAATCTCTAACCAGTAGTCCACATGATTTTCTTTCCAAGCCACTGACTGCTTTCCCACATAACCATCATCGAAACGATGGTCAGTGGTGGGAGAGGAATGAATCCTGTCACAGTGACTATCATCAATGTGATATAATATACATGTAGTTATAAAATCCATCAGTAGATACAAATTCCATATGTATTAAATGCTTCTGATAGCACTAAAACAACCCATCAAATGTACCGGTATATCTCAAGCCTTCTGATTTCACACCAACCATTTACCTGAACTCAGTGTGAAAAAAATGTGCACATTTCAGGCCCGTAGGAACAGGGGGGTGCTGGGGAGGGGGGGGGGGCTCCCAATAATTTTGAAAATCATAGTAACTAAAATGTGAGTTTTTAGCGCAATGCAATTACCACGCAAAAAATCTCAGTATTTCGAAGTTAGCCCCCCTAATCTTGAAATGCTTCCTACGTGGCTGATGATTTCATTAGACTAGTATAAGAAAAGTAACATGCTCAAGCAGGGTTAACATTAGGTCAGTGGCCCTATTGCTTTCTACATGATGCTGTTGTTAGGGATTTGCAATCAACTAAAATATATTCCCAAATTTGGTTTGCCAACCAAGTGATGTCTAAAACTAGCTCAAACATTAAATTACCTTTGTGTTGTTAAGTTCTGCTAACCCTGTACTTGCATTGGCCAACAGAAAGTCACCACTGAGGATTGCTATTTTGTTACCATACTCCATGTCTTTGTATGTAGGATCAGTGACCTCCAAGGAATCAAGATTTACAACTCCTTTGTGTATAAGATTTGCTGTGTAAATCATCTCTGTGATTTCTGCAAGGTTTCTTTGGCTGTTTAACACAAGAGAGATAGAAACAAAAATATAATTCCTGAGAGACACATGAAAAAAGTACATACCTTCATTTAAATACAATAATATCTTATCTGATTACATTAGAGACTTTGATTTAAATTGCATGTACAAAAGAACATCTGCGAAAACCATCCAACTCGAAAAATTTGTAAATCTCACAAACCGTATTTTAACACCCCTGCAAAATTAATGGCAGCACAGGAAAACAATAGCAGAAAGACTGCATTTCCTCCTAAGAAACAAGATTTCCCTCTAGTTTGACAGCTTGTATCTGGGAACCTTTTTTTAACCCTTACCACACAATGCATCGCTTTCAAAAACACTTATGGGACAAGAGCTTCGCAAAGTGGTGCATCTATGCCCGAAGGGGCTTGTCAGTGAAATGGTTTAAAATCTAGAATGCCTACAGATATCTAAATTCTAAAAGTCATATGCACAACTACACATCATAGAGATTCATTGTATCGAGCTTGAACTTATTCCAATGAAAGCTGTAGGAGGAGTTGCGTGCACAAGAAACTGCTAAGGGACAATCATAAAGACAGATGGATGGACGAGCAGGGCCATGACATAATAAAACCCTTTGGGCATATAAAATAGAGAAAATGCTTCTTAAAGGCATTTCCTCCTATTTCCACAATGTTTTCTCCATTTCAGAGACAGAAGTAATCTTTTAAGATACATTTATTGTCTATAAATACTAGTACCTCCAGTTTGGAAACTCAAGTTTTAAAATTTAGTTGTCTTTTTTTGTTATCACTAAAAGTATAAAATAAGCAAAGCCTTACTTTGAGTGAATTCCACTAACAATTTCATGCTCTTCCACATTCTTTTTGTTCCACCCAGCACATTTTGACAGCAGAAGAACAATCAGTCCCCTTGTTTGTAGGCTGTGTTTACCATTGTCAAATAAAAAACCTCTGAAATTAATTTGGTCTTTGCAAAAATTAATCCTTTACAAGTCATAATACCTGCAGACCTGGCCAAACTGAAAATCTTAGTTGTAGTTTAACCCTTTACAAAACAATCCAAACTTGACAACCCTTGGAAAAAAGCCTTTTGAAAATATTGTGGGAAAAGAAAAAACGCTGGTAACCAGCATTTTCTCCGTTTCCCAAAATATTATCTACCCTTCCTGATACAAATTTCAAATTTTCTATTTCATTTTAACATCTGCAAATGCTTTCAATTTGGTCAAGTCTAAAATTATGTAGTTTGGTACAGGGTTAAGAGATAGGTTTCCTTTGAAAATTTATTAACAGAAATATAAATTTAATATCATCATAGATGGACTAAGCTTCCTGAACAGATGTCTTTTCAGGAAAGTGAAGGCTGTTGGTAAATGGTTGGTCATTGGAGAAATTTACAATAACCTCCTTTTTCCATTACACAGCTTCAAGTTTGAAAACCTGGAAAACAATATTGACACAATATCCTATATATGAAGTTTCATCCAATTTGGTACAGACCGTGTGGAGAAATGGCTTCAGACCCATGGATGGATGGACAGAAGGAGAGGCAGATTGAAGGACGGACAGACGAAGCAGCGATTATATGTATGCCCTTCTGGGAGCATAATATTGTGAGAAAAAGACAAAATAATGCTTACTGGCATTTTCGTCATCTCTCAAATTTTCTTTCAAATGCGCTATCCTCACAGCTGTCAAAGGCGATTGTATGGTAAAGAGTCAACCCTTTACTGCATAATCCAGTATTTCTCTGACCAGGCTGATGTCAGCTTTTGAAAACATTGTAGGAAAAAGAGTAAATGCTGGTAAATTCTCAAAGGGGAGAGTAATGTCACTGAGAGAGGTTACATACAGGCCCGTAGGAACAGGGGGGGCTGGCGGGGGGGCTCAGCCCCCCCAACAATTTTGAAAATCATAGTAACTAAAATGTGAGTTTTTAGCGCAATGCAATTACCACGCAAAAAATCTCAGTATTTCGAAGTTAGCCCCCCCAATCTTGAAATGCTTCCTACGTGGCTGACATACATAAGCACTTGAAACCTACCTTGCTGTTGAGCTAGCTCTTACAGCTATGTGGCTTGATGCATGTCTCTCCGTGCAGGTTAAGCAACATGATTATAGTTAGGGCCTGCACGGGTGACCAGGCTGTTGCATTCTACAATTATAAGAGTGCCATCAGTCTACTGATGTCCAGTAATAGCGAAGTAAACTGTCTCTCCCATTTCTCTGTCTTTCTTTGGTTTAATTGAAATAAAAACATGTAATTACGACCACCTTCATTGTAATATTTGTTGTCTCTATGGACCACCCCTGAAGGTTACGCTGCTGAATTACTCTACAAAATGGTGTTTTAGGACCATTTTGTCTTTCATCACCGCTTTTCACTCTCTGTGTTGAGACAGTATGCAACGGTCAATGAGATATAGGCATATTTAGATCCATGTCTGTTTTCTTTATCATTGTTCTCTTTTAATAAAGTATGTTCCTAAATAAATATAGACCTACCTAGCGGTCTTTAGTAACGGGTGCTTTGTTCCAACCAGTTTCCTAATCTGAACAGCAACGTTTGCCATTTCATCACTGAGCAGACACCTCAAACTCATGAAGGACGTTGGATATCCAACAATTTTTTCAGCCTCTGACACAGCTTTCGTCCATTGGTTTGATCTTGGAGAACCCCAAGTGCTAAGGTATGATCGTCGCTCGTTCTTTAATGTCTTTGAATATGACTGTTTTTTGAGAAGTAGTCGAAATAATTGTTTGATATTCATTTCCTCAATCAGCGTTCCCAACGTGAATGAATAAGTACTTTGATTATTATGCCGTTTCGTACCCGATTTATTCGATACATATTAAATAATTTCGTCTGAGCATATTTCGACTCAAATGAAAAGGTTCAATATGTCGTTTTTACCTCAAACTGGGCGCATTAAACCACATTACGCCTGAAATGAAAATCGAAAAACATTAGAAATCAAATTAAATAAAAAATATGCCTGACGAATATCAAAGATTCCGGGTTCGTCTAAAATACGAAAAGAAATTCTTTTCGCGAAAAGCACTCCTTTTGGCGATAAAGAGTTATTTTGACTCCTTTTCGCGAAAAAAAAAAAACTTTAGATTTTACGAAAAGGAGTCATACGAGTTAGTCCCTTTCGCGAAAAGGACGTAGAAGTTCAAGAAAAAAGAACCCTTCTCAAATAGGATTTTTCTTTTTGTACATCGTTTTCAAAATCATTACATTATAGATCTATGCTTTCCTAGTGTTCTGAAAAGGGGTGTCTTAAGGTAAGACCTGTGTAATGCACTTCCGGTGAACATTGGGCAAAAATTCTAATTGGTTGTTAAATAAAGATAAATAAGGATTTATGCCGAAATAATATTTTTGCACATTTCTAACGGATCAGAAATTCCGTTTATGTCCATCTTGAAACTTTTTTTGATACTTTTGTTTGTTTTCTAAAAAGGGAGGTAATTATTGTCTCAATATAGCGGTTTTATATTTATAAATGAGAATTCAACGAAGGAAAAAATGGAAAAAAATGAAAAGGTGAAAGAAGTTCAATAATACTCATTTTTAATTAGCGCTAATTTTGCAGGATGATATTTTAGTGGAAATAGCTGTTTTTCATTACACAGGTCTTACCTTAACCCTTTCCCAAACGACAAAATTTAAGACTCGTTCAGATGGAAAGCAACTGCAAACAAAACACGTGTGTAACTGAAACAAGACGACCATGATGGTCCTATATCGCTCACCTTGGTATATTAGTAACTTATATTGTTTATCAAGGGCAGGCTATTAATTCTTTTCAAATAAAGCATACCCTGGGGTTTGTCACAAGAAGATGTTTACAGATTTTCTTCTTTATCTTTGGCCAGTGGAGCTAAAAACTACTGCTTATCATCAATTTTTCTCTTCACAGGACATCTTGTTCCCTTTTTGACTTGTAGTTTAACCCATTACCAGACGACAAAATTTTAGACTGGTCCAAATTGAAACAAATTGCAGAAGACATTTTAAAGTGTATTTAAAATGAAAGTAAGTGATCTATATATATGGCGGAAAAGATTTTGAGAAAGGAGAAATTGCTTGTTACAAATATTTCTCCTTTTTAGATGGAATTGATTTTGAAAGATTTCCTTCTATGATTCTATGTGAAATAGTGTGCACCAGGGCACAGAGCCCAATTATGATCCCAAGGAGATAATTTTAATTATTTTTATAAAGGGTCACTAGATGATGCTACATGCAAAGTATGAATGCTATAGCCCTTATGGTTTGCCACAAGTAGATTTTTAAAAGATTTCCTTCTTTGTTTCTATGTAAAATAGAGTGCGCCCGGGCAGAGCCCAAATATGACTGCAGAGTGATAATTCTAGCAATTTTGGTAGAGGATTATCAGATAACGCTACATACCAAATATGAATGATCTAGCCATTACGGTTTGTCAGAAAAGGATTTATTAAAAAGGTTTCCTTCTTTGTGTCTATGTAAAATAGGGTGTGCCCGGGCAAAGCCCAAATATGACCCAAGGAGAATAATTTTAACAATTTTGGTAAGGGGTCACCAAATGATGCTTCAAACAAAATACCAATGCTCTTGGGATTATGGTTTGTCACAAGAAGATTTTTAAAGATTTTAAAATAGGTTGCACCAGGACAGAGCCCAAATATGATCGACCGCAGAGGAATAATTTTAATCATTTTGGTAGAGGATCATCAGATAATGCTACATACTGAATAGGAATGCTCTAGCAATTATGTCTTGTCAGAAGAAGATTTTTTAAAAGATTTCCTTCTTTGTTTCTATGTATATAGGGTGCGCCCGGGCGAATGGGGATAATTTTAACGATTTTGGTAAGGGGTCACCCAATGAAGTTTCAAACAAAATATGAATGCTCCCAGCCTTATGTTTTGTCACAAGAAGATTTTTTTTAAGATTTTTGAAATAGGGTGCGCCCGGGCAGAGCCCAAATATGACCGCAGAGGAATAATTTTAACAATTTTGGTAATTAGATAATGCTACATACCAAATATGAATGCTCTAGCCATTATGGTTTGTCATCAGAAGATTTTTTAAAGATTTCCTTCTTTGTTTCTATGTAAAACATTATGGGAAAAGGAGAAAAAGAGGTCACTGGTTCGGACCCTCATTTTGCAATTTTTCTCCAAGGATTGATGATCAGTTATTGCAACCGTTGAAAAATGATTCCTCTCCCACCGCTGATCTTTCATTTGTTTATTTATTTATTCTTTTTTGATAACATTTGTCTTGAAAAGCAGCCACTGCATTGGTAGGACTATTGTGCGAAAACCTAGTGAACAGAAACTCCGGGAAAGCAAAGCTAAGTGCACTGGTCTCTGCAATAAAACTGAAATAATATTGAAAGCAACATACAAGAAAAAGTAATCCTTATTTGAACAGTGGAATTAAAAGTCCTTTTCGCGAAAAGCACTGACTCCTTTTTCTCCTTAATGTAATATATCTAAAGTCCTTTTCGCGAAAAGGAGTTATTTTTAACTGTTTTTTTGCGAAACGGAGTTATTTTTAACTTCTTTTCGCGAAAAGGACTCTTTTTCGTATTTTAGACGAACCGAAATATTCCGTCTAATTTGTGAGGAAAAAAACTGGTCATACTATTTTGCGGACGCTACTTGCGGACAAAATGCACAAAGAAGGATTTTGCAGACAATACTGAACAAAAAGGGATTTTGCAAACGCATTGAATATAGAGTTATTATTGCAATTAAAGCGACAGACATGCTATTTTCACCTTAAAAATGGGTCTATAAATACTTTTTGTATGAACTTAGTCAACGAAAATTGCTTTTGGAGAGTTTATAATGCTTTTCAACATAACCGTTGTCGAAACAATGTCTGCAATTAGAAAGGAATGAAGCCGGTTGCATTTACAATCCTCAAACATCGGAGAGAAATAAGCCTAGCTGGAATGGGATCAGCAACCTCCTGTTTTCAAGTCCTGACACTACCAACTGAGCTACACAATTGAATAACTCGGATACATCGTGTTTATCAGCTTAGCTTTCAACATTAGTCCATCCATTTCAATGCGACAGCTCGCATATTCATGTACATGTATATCTAGAGTTTCACACCACTAGTATGCTTGGGCTCTGGAGTATTTTGCCCAAGGACACTCCCATGAAAACCCAGCGCTTCTAGACAGTACTAGATCTACATCTACATCAAGTAGCTTCATTCCTAATTGCAGACCATTGTTCCGACAACGGTTATGTTGAAAAACATCCCGGTGAATGGTTTGGAAAGAGTCGTATCAGGACAATTCCCCCCCCCCCCCCGACAACTCCCCCCTGCCAATTCCCCCCGTGACAATTGCCCCCAATACAATAACCGCCCGAGACAATTACCCCCTGGACAATTACCCCCCAAATACAAATCCCCCCCCCCCGACAATAGCCCCCCCCCCCAGAATATTAGCCCCTGGACAATTTCCCCCCATACAACTCCCCCCCAGACAACTGCCCCCTGCCAAGTCCCCCCTCCCCCGACAATTACCCCCCGGACAATTCCCCCGAGTTAACTCGCAATTTCTTCTGCTTTTGCTTTAGGACGAGGTCATTGTCGGCTTTCAGCGTCAGACCCTGAGTTCACTTCTAAGGCCGAGGTCAACTGGAACTAGATTAGATTACTAGATTTTTCATGTGATCAAATTTGAAGTACGCACGTCGAGTAGGAGTTCCTCGAGTTGTTGAAAGATGGCGTCTGCTAATCATGTAGTAGGCCTGCCAAATGATCAACACCGCACATTATTTTGGTACAAAGGATGATAGACAAACTTAACATGTAAATGAGCTCTGTTGGCCGTAATAACTGATTTTTATCCCACCGCTTCAAAAGAAGCGGGGCATTATGTCGTCCCACGTCCGTCCGCCGTCGGTGTCATGCCATAAACTTTCCATTTTCAATCATTTATAAAGAAGCAGCTGGTCCAATCAACTTGATTTTGTGTGTATTTTGATAGTGTCTAGAGGAAGGTTCCTATAGAAAATAGCCGCATCCCAATTTACAATATGGCCGCCAGATCAGCAGTCTTGAAATCAGATTCCATCAATTTAAGTGAGAACCGTATGTCCGAACTTATTGATGTTTTGTGTGAGTGTTTGGGGTGACTAGAGGAAGTTTCCTTTCGAAAATATGGCCGAAGAGCCGCAAGCTTGACACCAGATTCCGTCAATTTCATGAAGAACTATTTGTTTGATCTTACTGGTTTTTTTTTTTGTATTTTGGGGGAGATTTATAGAGGAAGTTTCTTTTCGGAAATGCCCGCGTTCTGATTAATAGTATCGCTGCCAGATCCGCCATCTTGAAATCATATATTCCGTCAATTTCAGTGATAACGTTTTTCATATTGAATTTTTCTATGTAAGTTGAGTGTGACTAGAGGAAAGTTCCTGTCGAAATGACAGTGCTACGATTTACAATATGGCTACCAGAACCGCCTTCTTGAAATCAGATTCTGTCAATTTCAGGGATCCACGGTTAGAGTTGAATTTGACAAATTTAATATTGGTGGGTTTGCTTGGAGTCATATTCTGGACAGTGAGATGCCATCATTATAGAAGCTCCGCAATGACTGTTCATTTCTGTCATGTTGCATGCAGCGTGGATGGTTTTAGGGTAAGGCTGGGATTAGGAAGGGAATCAAGATCAGGAGCGTTTAAGTGTGTAATTCTCTGCGGATATTTTGATGACAAATACGTCGGTTGGCATAATCCTCTGATTCAGAATGTGAGGAGAAAGAACCGTTTCGGAAAAAAATTGTAAACCCTCGGAAAAGTGCTCACAAATTTGACGAGTTTCACTATGAAATTTCCTTATAAGCATATGATGGTATGAACATCCTTGTGCTTTTAAGGGGGTAATTATCGGGGGGGGGCAGTTGTCTGGGGGGCAATTGTCCTGGGGGCCAGTTGTCCTAGGAGGGCAATTTCCTGGGGGGTTATTGTCTGGGGGGCAATCATCCGGGGGGTAGTTGTCCAGGGGGTAAATATCCGGGGGTTAGTTGTCCAGGGGGGTAATGGTCCAATGGGTAATTGTCTTGGGGGGCTATTGTCTTGGTGGGCAATTGTCCAGGGGGGAGTTGTCCGGGGGGCATTTGTCTTGGGGGGGGGGGAATTGTCCTAGACTCGGAAAGAATATTGTACGGAGTAATGGTGAAGGAAACTCCAGGAAAGCGAGGATAGATGTACTGCCCGCCACGATATAACTACAGTGGTGTGGAAAACGGTGTTAAACACCATACAATCAATCAATAAAACTTCCAAAAATTGAAAGAAACTTAACATACCTAAAAAAATTAATCGAAAGAAACATGGCATATCTAAGTACAAGAACTGATCGCGTGATACAGTCATTCTTTTCGGATACATGTAGAAATTTGTAATGGAAAAAACACTTCTATTTTTCTCTGCTTGCGAGTTGGATATACTTTAGATAGTTTAGTTTAGTTTAAACATATTTATTTTACATCGATTGAGAAACAAGTTCTTACAACTTATACTAATCTCTCTCGATTCTGCTTCCTGGGAACTACACCTGTACTCGCGACGAATGTGTGAGCCAATGAAAAATCCCAAAGTTGACACCCGCTCCCGGGTATCGAACTCAGGACCTTTAAGTTATGAGGCCGACGCTCTACCTCACAACCACGGAAACCACCGATTATTATTTTAAAATACACATAAGAAATGGCTTCATCCTTGTTGTTATTTAAGGTCAATTAGAGATACCATAGAAATGCCTTATGGGGTAAAGGGTTAAAAGGGCAGTGGCCCAACATCCGATTTTGAATTTGAAGCATTTGCATTTCAAGTATCCTGGTTTCCGTATTTATCATTATAATCTTAGAACATATAAAAAAGATCATAAAAAGAAATTAGAACAGCTATAGGTAGGGAGTCGAACCATCAACCCGAAACGTTTTCGTCCGAAACAGTGCTAACGGAGACTCTGGATTTGGAGATAGCTAGAGAGAGAGAGAGAGAGAGAGAGAGAGAGAGAGAGAGAGAGAGAGAGAGAGAAACAGAGAATGACAGGCAGACAAACAGACAGACATAACAGAGACAGAGAGAGTTTGTAAAATCGAAAGTTGGAAAGCGCTTTAAGGTAGTAGACCCGTAATACTTTCTAGTGCAGCACGGCATGAAATTTTTGCCAGCTGATAAAGACAGATTTATACAGATATGATATTTTTGCACATTTTTAACCGACCAGAGTTTCCTTTGATGTCTATCTTGATATTATCTGTTGCTACTTTTGTTAGTTTCCAGAAAAGGGAGGTAATTTACATATCCTTTTGTAATGAGAATAGAGCAGTTTTAGGTTCATAAATGATAATTGTCTGAAGGACAAAAAGGAAAAAGTGGCTCGGTGAAAGTAGTGCAATAATAATACTCATTTTTAAAATTAGCAAATTTTATAGGATAATATTACAGTGGAAATAGCTGTTTTCTATTACGGGTCGACTACGTTAAAATTCGACACTTTTACTTTGCAGTGGAAGGGTTGCGTTGTGGATGAAGAAAGTGTTAAATTTAGAAAGATTAATGAAAGATTAATAGCGGAAACTCGAAATATATGTTCCGTGCTAGATTTTAACGGGCATGCGTTAAAAAGTGTTCTGAGGGCCGCAAATATCAGAATTAATGTTTAAGCTGTCGGCCTTTTTTCCACAATGTCATCCTTGAAATAATGAACAGCAATGAGACAGATGATTTTCAATAAATTTCATCAAATATGGGAAAAAATCTTTCGAACTAAGGATTGGCGACCCTTTGTCTCTTGACCTGTGGATAAACGACTGAGCTGCCGAACTAGTCTTTGACAACTGATTGATTGAATGATTGACTATATTTGTTAAACATCGTTTTCAACGATATTTGAGTTATATTGCGGCGGCCAGTACACTTCATGAGCGGATCCGGGGGCGGGGGGGGGGAACCGGGGGTCCGGACCCCCACCCCCCCACCCCCTGAAATTTTGGCAAAAATGGTACTGGTTTGATATTGCACAGCATTTATGTAAAGTACAGTCATAAATTTAAAAAAAAAAGGTTCTAACTGTGGAGACCTCCTCATGGTTAGAACTGGAAATGTTGACTTTTATTGTAAACGGCTTACATCCACTGAAATCCGGAAATCAAACTATCATGTAATAAGACGAGTGCGTTTTCGGTGGGACCACCTCTCCAGGTGCTACTGACTCCTTTTCAACATAACTATTATCAAAAAAGCTTTTGAGAGGCTAGCGAAGAGTTAATCCTGTCTCTAAAATTATCATCAAACGTCGGAAAGAACTGGCCGATTAGGCATTCAAACCAACTAACCCATGTCTCAAGTTCTGTGCGCTATCGACCGAATTGATATTCAAATATCTCTGTAGTCAAACGTCAAGAAAAAGTATTGCTTTTTGAAATGCTGTGAAAGATTTTGAGATTTATCAAAGAAATGTAACTGATTTGAATGGAAAAAGATTTTATCCTGAACTCTTTTAGAATTTGCTAGAACTTAACACAAAGCTAGTGAGTTTTTAATGCTTTTTATCATTGTTTTGATGATGATGTTGATGATTATTTTAATGATGATGGTAGTTTCGACGGTTGAGTTGGTAGTGATGGAGATAGTGCCGATACCGGATTTATTGGTGGAGATAGAGATGTGTTTGTCTTCTTAGTGTTTTACCCTTTCCCAAACAAGCCCTTGTTTTTACGTGTCTGCATACAAGTCTTTTGAAAACACTGTGGGAAAAGGAGAAATTGCTCGTAACGAGCAATTTCTCCTTTTCCCACAGTGTTTTCTACCCATTTGGAGAACTTTCTGCCATTTTTATCAAATCTGAAATTGTCGTCTGCAAACTCTTTGTGTTTGGAAGAGTCTAAAATTTGTCGTCTGGGAAAGGGTTAAACGCCGACCTGAACATTACTTACGTAATATCCCGGCGGTCAATGCACCTACCCATGCTTTATTGAAGTTCCTTTTACTTATTACTATAGTGCTTTGCACATTGTCTTATGAACCTGAAAGAAATTAAAACAGCTTTAGGTAGGGAGTTGAACCATCGACCCGAGACTTTTACGTCGGAGCCTCTGGATTTGGAGAGATTTTATGAAAGAGAAATAGTAACAGAGAGACAGAGAGTGTCTGAGAGAGTGAGTTTGAGAGAGCTTTTGATTTTGACGGTTTTACTTTTCAATGGAAGGATTATATGTGGATTTAAAAAGTGTTAAGTTTGTAAAGAATAATGGCGGAAAAGTGAAATATAAATACCGTGCTAGCATTTAATGGATATGTTTTAAAATGTGTTCAGAAGGTAAATACAAGAATTAATGTTTCAGCCATCGGCCTCATTTTCCAAATAACCATCGTTGAAACAATGAACAGCAGTGAGGCAGAAGAATTGCAATAAATTTCATATAATATGGGAAAATAAAGTTCCGAGCAAGGGATTGGCGACCCTTTGTCTCTAGAACTGTATACTTATAAACGGCAGAGCTGCCGAACTAGTCTTTGACGATTGATTGACTGATTGATTGATTGACTGTATGTGTTTAACACCGTTTTAGCGATATATGTTATATTACTCATGTTTTCCTGGAGTTCCAGTAACCAGCACTTCGCAGGATATTCTTCCCAAGGCACTGACTGCTTTTCCACACAGTTGTTGTCACAACTGCTGCCCAATAGGTTAAAGAAGATTCAGTCCTGCCGTAATGAGTATCATCAACTCTCTGACAGACATAGCCGAGACGGGGAATCAAACCAGCTAAGCCTTGTTTCAAGTTCCGTGCAATACGGACCAAATTGCTCATCTTTGGATTAAAACGTGAAGTTTTGATTTGGAAATGCTGTGAAATATTTCATGTAAATAAAAGAAGGGGGACTGATTTGATTGATTGCAAGTCTTTAACAACGTTTTCATCAACATTCCAGTTTCATCTCAGCAGCCAATGTACCTACCCATACTTTTCTGAAGTATCAGTAACCAGTCCTTTGCACAGTATTTTCCCCAGGCTACTGTCTCCTTTCCAACATAACTTTTATCAAAATTGCTTTTGCGAGGTTAAAAAAGAATTAATTCTGTCGTAAATGTGTTTCGTCAAACTTCGGAAAGAAATGGCCGTGCAGGGGATTCAAACCGGCTAACCCATGTGCAGTTTATTGTTCTTATTTTTCCTGTTTTGTCCTATTTTTTTTTTTTTTTTTTTTAAGCTTCCTATATATTCCTGTATATGGTGACCATATCCTTTCTTTTTCATCATTTTTTTTTTTTCAAAATGCTACCGATATACACGTAGTGCATTGATTTGTAACATATCCAGTATCATGCCTTGTGTTGAAACTAATGTCCATGTTCTGTGCAAAGTAGGAATCGGGACAATTCCAGAATTGTCTTGCGCAAAGTAGGAATTCTCACTTTGTCGGGCGAAGTAAGAATTCCTACCTGGCACAGTTCAATTCCGGAATTGTCCCTGCGCAAAGTAGGAATCTGGACAAAGTGAGAATCTTTTGTTTCCCTGCGCGAAGTAGGAATAGCAGACAAAGTTTTGTTTTTTTTCGTTTTTCATCATTTTCTTACCGGTATTATTGATGTTTGTCCAATAGTACAGAGAGACTATTGGTTGACAGGGCTTAATACTCATGATATTCTGAAGTAAGTTCTAACTGAAATACCGTAAAAAGGCACCATAACATGCAAAAGCTGAAATAGCTACGTTAATAATAAACGATGTGCCTTGCATTGTATAGCTTAGTAGGTAGCGTACAGGACTTGAGAACAGGGAATTGATGGTTCGATTCCCGGCTCGGCCAATTGCTTTCCGAGGACTGGTGATAGTCATTGCGACAGGATTCAATCCTTTCTTACCGCTGATCATTGTGTCGACGATGGTTGTGTAGGAAAGCAGCCTGTGACTTGGAAGTAATATTGTGCGGTGTAATGGAAAAGATATCCCCAGAAGAGGATGGATATGTGCACTGGCTGCCGTGATATAACTGAAATGATGTTACGAACGGCGTTAAACACCGTATAATCAGTCAATAAATTTTGGCCGATAGGATATAACAAATAATTAGATACCATGCGTTTTATTGTATATCGTGAAAACCTGTCCTTTGGATACTGAATGAATGCAGTTCATAGAATAATACAGTAGAGTTATCAAAACATCTGTGTAATTTATAAGTTTAAGATGTAAGAAACAACGAAAAGAGAATCATGATTACCAGAATCTGAAACCTTTGCAACATATCTAGACTATTCTCACTTTGCTCTATCCTTTAAATTCTTACTTTGTCCACGCCTATTCCTTCTTTGCGCACAGACCATAACTGACCACAATAAGATATATCTCCCCTGCGCAGTTCTAGAATTGTCCGGTACAATTCTGGAATCGGCGGACAAAGTAGGAATTCCTACTTTGCGCAGGACAATTCCGGAATTGTCCTGATTCTTACATTGCGCAGAACATCCATACACTGAAGATATCTCTATCGCTGAAGTGTTATCTACATTGAAGGAACCGCGGATTCAGTTAGTCTTATATTATCCTTGATATTCATAAGACAAGTATAAATATGTTACAAAGCGTTAGACTAATGACTTGTAATTAGAAATGAAACAAAAATAAATAAATAAATAAATAAATAAATAAATAAATAAACTGATATTAGATGTAATAATATAGATCTAGATCTACATAATTTTTATGAATTACATTCAATCCTGTAAAAAGAATTTTCGTTATAAGTTCATATAAAAAGTGTAAACCGTCAATATAAAAACGCTTTTCGACGGTGAAATTAACAAGTCTATCGCCTTAATTGTGGTGATTACTCTATATTCTATATTGTCCACAAAAGCCTTCATTGTGTATATTGTCGGCAAGTAGCAATCGCAAAATAGTATGACACGAAAAAGACAGAGTCTGAAGTCGTAATGATTACCCTACATTCAATGCGTCCGCAAAATCCCTCTATGTTCTGTACTGTCCGCAAAATCCTTCTTTGCGGATATTGTCCGCAAAATAGTATGACCCGAAAAAGACAGAGTCTGAAAATGTTCCGAATGGAAAGTATAAACAAAATAAAAATCTTGATGTGATGCGGTAGAGTTAGATGATTTCAATGAAGATTGAAGTTTGACCTGTTGTGATTTTACATATCAAAGAATGAGTTCCGATAAAAAGAAGCGATCGCGAGTTCAAGGAGGTTGGGCACCTCCCTCAAATATTCGGTCTGACAGGAACAAACCAGCGGCACAAACTTATCCAAATTGGCTTGGGAAAAATGTTGATCAGCCAGTCGACAAAAAATTTGTCTATGAAAAACCGTCAGAGGTAATACCATACACTTTCATGTACAAGTTGTTTAAACGATTTCTAATTATCTTAAAGGTTCGAAAATAAGTGTTGCGATATATGACGTTGTCTTTGGGTTACTCACGACCAGATGAATCCGGGTCACGTCGGCCTCGGGTCAAGTCGGCCTAAGTCAAGTCGGCCGGGTCAGCTCGGCCGGGTCATCTGGGCCTGGTCAATTTGGCCTTGTACATTTAAAGGTATCTGGGCGTAATAGTAGCAAGTTTATACAGAGAGATTGTTGAAATAGGAAGAATACTTATTTGTCTTGCAAGAAATGTGGTTTACAGTCAAAACGTACCCAAACCAAAACGTACCCAAGTCAAAATGTACCCAAGTGGAGTCAAAATGTACCCAACTGGAGTCAAAACGTACCCAAGTGGGGTAAAAACGTACCCAATGTGAAGTCAAAATGTACCCATGATTTTTATGGTGTTTTTATCTTCTATCTTTCCACAAATTAATAGAAATATTGTTTTTGCCATCTTGATGATGATAATTTTTAATTCTGCTTTATTTCAAACTTGCCTTACATGATTAAAACAAATAATAATCGAAGCATATCACAGAACATATACATGTAGCTAAGTCTATCAAACGCTTCATGATAAAATCTCTCTTTTTTATGAAAATACAATTAACATTAGGGAAAAAGCATTAGATACCTTGATATCGTTATCCATTATTATTAATATCATATTTTATCAATAAAAAAAAATCGGGAAAAAAATCTTCATAAGAATTAGCACTTTCCTAAAAATAAGATACGTTAATTACATTGTTCTGATAACAAAAGGTGCAATTTTCACACCCAAAAAGAGTGTAATAAACTATAATTATGTGGTGAATAAATTAATTATTCACAGTGGTATTTTAAGCTGCTGTATATTACCTGATTATATATTTGAATGCTTTGTAAATATTGATGATTTGAGAGACAGTTTGCTTTAGATGAAAAACTGAAGGGTTGATTTTTTCTTAAATTCATTAAATGCTCTGATGGAAATTTTCCTCATATTTTCCTTTTCTTCCCTTTGAAAGTTCTTCTTTGTAACATTTTTATTATCAGGAAATTCCCTAGACATGGATAAGCAAAACATTTTGTTGTCTATGAGTGGTGACTCGGTTACACCTTTTTGTCATTACAAGTATAAATATAAAAAATTTACACAATTTTTCAGTTAATTAAAATATTAACATTTAAATGGCGAATATTATAAGATATGTTCTGCACCGAAAATATTGTTTACTTAACTCTTTACCAATCAATATAATATTGGACTCTTCTAGATTGAAAACATCTGCAAACAACCGTTATAAAATAAGGCTTCGAAGGGTAAAAAACAGTGTGAGAAACAGGAGAAAGTTGTAACAATGTTGTAAAAAGCTATTTTTCAGAAGGATTGTAAATACTACAGATTGTGTCATTAAAGGTAACCTAGTGCTTTTTGTGTGTGGGGAAAAAAACCATTTAATTGACTAGATCTAACTTATTTTTTGTTATCTTTGAAAAGGGGCTGGGTGATGAATATAATTAATGCTACATGTATGTAGCATTGTGTACAAATAGTTGTAAATCATCTTTTATGAAAATAAAACTGTTAATGACAACTGGTTTGTTACACCTGATTAGTCTTGACATAAACACATCACCCATAATTGAATGTAACATAGGATTGAAACCATGCATCGTTTTTAAAGAATTAAAAGGATTTAAGTGAGTCTGGTGTTAAAACATCCTTAAAAGGTAAGATACATGAAGTTTTCGATCTATTACTAAAACTGAAATTATTTCAATAAAAATTTTACTTTGGGTACGTTTTGACTTAAATTTTGGGTATGATTTGACTTAACTTTTGGGTACGTTTTGACTTATTTTTTGGGTACGTTTTGGTTTGGGTACGTTTTGACCGCATCCCAAGAAATGTTCATCAGTTGTTGTCTTTTATTCTAATACTAAGGGATTGATAGCGGCGTCTTTTATCATTCATCACTGCTGCAATTGATTAATATAAACATTCTGCATTAAGTTCTTTCTTAATTGAACAACAAACAGCAGTGACTGATAATTGTTTTCAAGTGTGAAAACTTTATCTACAGAGATTAGCAAATGTCTTTAATCAATATAATTAAGTCCATGTTTGCATTCAATTAGAAGAATGTTTTTGTTTTTGAATGTTTCCAGTCATTAGTTTCTTAAAATAACCTAATCAAAGTCGGTTATTAAAAAGAAGTAACTTTTAAAAAAGGCCATGAAAAGGAGTGCCTCCCCATGATGTGGCCTGGATGCAAATGGATAAAGACGAAACAATCACAAGCATTTGACATTCTGCCAGCAAGTAAACCCAGATTATATAAGCGTTTTGAAAGGGTTTTATGGGCGTTCAGTTTGGGTTTAGTGCTCTCAGGATGTCAAATGCCTGTGAAAGAATACTAATAAGAATGACATGAAATGTTTATAAACACTCGCTGAACACTTGATCCATTTGTAACTTAACACTCTTACGGCCATATTCTGACAAGTACTTAAACATCGGAGAATCACTTAATTAATACCTAAAACACACATATCTAAACATATCGAATACCCCATCTCTTCTCTTCTCTTCATTTATTTATTTGTATAAGACCATGGAATACAAAAATAAAATGGACGCTCTTTCACCTTTCACACTCAAAATCACCCATGAAACATTGATCATAACTTCCTTCAGCCTAGTGATGGACAACACAAAAATGTACCTACGTCATTCGGAGATACCTCGGTAGACACTTTTAACTGGAAATATTTGTCATGTTTTACAATTTTTTTTGACATTTTCTATCCGTCCAGGAGGCCATTCGCTAACATCACAGGATTCCCAGGAAGTGTATTTTGGGATTACTTATTACTATTATTTTTTTTTGTTTTTAAAGTATATCTATGGACATCACATGATACTTAAGATTTTTCTAGAAGTAACTAACAAAAGTATTTGACTGTATTCTCTTTTAAAGAAAAGATATTTAACTCTAATAGGAAATCTGAAAATACGCTTCCTGGGAAACCTGCCCAGGAACTGTCTTGTTCCCACATCAAACACATTAAAGGAAATGTTGCCTTTAAACCTGGATGTGCTTGGTTCGCTCTTTACTCCAAGCAGGAGGAGCACTAATAAGCCTGACACTTCAGAGCAGTAGCCTAGCACTGGGTTTTGGTTTCAGTCCTAATTATCACCAATGAATCTTCTATCAAATAGTTCTGACCTAAAATGATCTTGAGAAAAAAGTGTTGAGAAATAAAGATGTAGAACCAACATTTTTTCACTTTCCAAAAACGTTTTCTGCATTGACGTTTGGGTCACAAATATTTGTGATTATAGGCAACTGTACCAGAAGGCGATTTAATATTTTTGACTGGTTGCCTCCCGGCACAGAGAGGATTATGGAAAAAAACAGTTCAAAACTCTGCACAGATTTTTTGCACATGTTTGAACTCTGGCCATGAATTCACAAATAATAGCACTAAACTTGTATTTGAATGTACCTGTTGCTTGAATGTTCATTAATGCATTGTTTGAAATGCAAGTACAGTGAGTGCACAGCCACCCATTACTGAACATAATATGCCATTTGTAAATAAAACCACCTACTGAACTTGTAACATCACTTGTGTCATCTGTTACGTAATCCTTACCATTGTGACTGATAACTAACACAGTATAGTGCACTGATATTAAGTTATGGGCATTTCTACAGTGTAACCGAAGGTTTGAAATTCCGAAGGCTGGTTATGAATCTGAACACATAATTATGGTTGTAAATCCGAACACATCAGTGATTTCTAAAAAATCCCAGTTCAAAAGTGTTAAAAGCATTCTATACCAGAGGTTGCTGTTACTTGGAAACACGCTTGTGGATGCCAGTAACAACAACTCTGTGTTGACAGGGGTCCTGGAATATACTGAGGTATCGATAATGGCATTATATGCTGACGGATCATAGTCTAGTATCTATTGGTCACTACTAAATCTTGGAATTAATATGGAACAGGAGAGTGAAAAAACTTGACATCTGTTTTCCTAGTTTATGTCACTGAAAAGTTTTGAATCTTTTGTGGCCAAAAGGAGTTAATGCTTATGATGAGCAATATCTCCTTTCTGTCACAATGTTCTCAACATTATTTTACAGCAATGCTCAAGATATCAACATAACAATGGATTTATTCTTATAGCTTGAAATATGCAAATGAAAAAAGCTTATATCAGTGAACGAATTTTTCTTTGATAATCAGTGATTGAACTTGACAATATTTACTTAGTTAAAAATTCATAGTGTTAACACTGTAGCACCTACAAATATCAACCAATTATCATCAAGCTTAGTCAAAATATAAAAGACCATAAAATCTTGGATGAGTTTGATTATGGGTATAATTGGTTTAGAACGACTGGAGTTATATGCCCTTGAATCCCAAAAATTCATATATTTGGCTTTGTTTTCACTGTAGCATCTACAATTATTTACCAATCAGCACCAAACTTGGTCAAAATATATATGACAATCAGATGAGTTTGATTATGGGTCTAATCAGACAGGAACGACTGAAGTTATTTGCCATTGAATTAGAAAGTTCTTTAGGATAGTTCTTAGTCCAGTGCATAACTTTGTCATCTCCAATCCGATTGATTTGAAACTTGGCATTTGTGTTTGTTGCAATAATACAGAGTGCAGTATGAAGAACCATAACTCTACCTCATACTGTCTAAGATTTATTTCACTTTGATCATCATTTTTACAGCATTTTCTACTCATCTGGAATAATTTATACTGGAAACTTTGTCATCTACTGTCTGAACATCTTTAAATCTGATATCCATGATAGTTGAAAAATAATGGAGTTCATTGCACAAGAACCATAACTTTTCCTTTCACAAATTTTGAGTTATTCCCCCTTTAACCTTCAAGGTTGCTTGTCCAGAGCAAAACTTTGTGAACATAAGTAGGAATGACTTGAAATTTAGTATGCTTATTTGTTGCAATATTTGGAAGTGCTGTGCAGAAGAAGTGTAACTCTGCCTCATGCTGTCTTTGAGTTATAATTGCCCTGTGAATGTCATTTTTACAGCATGTAGTGCTTGTCCGGAATACAACTTTGACTGTCATCTCAAGTCAAAATGACGTGAAACTTTTTCTGCATCTTTGTTGCAATATTATGGAGTACAATGTGCAAGAACAGTAACTTTACTTAGCACTGATGTTGAGCAATTCCACTTCGATCTTCATTTTTACAGTATTTCTTGCTTGTCTGGAACTGAACTTTGAAGTCTCAAGTCAGATTGTGACATTTGCTGTGCTTGTTTCATTATCATTTTGCCTTTAATCTTAATATTTGGTATTTATCTTTATTTTAGACCTTTACTGCTTAGCACTCAGGTGAGCAATATAGGACCATCATGGTTTTCTTGTTTTATAATTACAGTCAGTACAGAGCTATTATATCTTTGCTACCAGAAAAATCATGATGGACTTGAGATCGTGCAGTGCACAGTAATGTCCAAATACAACAAGATCCACTTTAATTGTCTCATTGAGAGTAATAGATTTGTCAGGTAAAAATGCTTGGATTTTTCTAACTTTCTATTGTATTTTAGGTTGGCATTTAGATACAATCTCATGTTATGTTATCTTATTTTTCAGGATATAAGACAAAAGCCACCAGATAAAGTTTTTTCGTGAGTAGACCTTTCATCAATTTTTCTTGAACATTAGAATATACTAGTAACAGTTCCTACAGTTCAATATAAAGCACTGCCTAAAGGACCTGGGTTTAGCTCTTTTCAAAACAAATTGTTGATTTGTCCAAATTGAAAGCATTTGTAGACAACAAATTAAACATGCTTTAACCCATTACCACTCAATCCCTACTTTTGACGCCCCTGAGAAAGAAGCCTTTTGAAAACACTGTGGGAAAAGGAGAAAATGCTGGTAACCAGCATTTTCTCCTTTTCCCACAGTGTTTTCTACCCTTCCCAGAACAAATTTCAATTTTTCAGTCACCTTTATTTTGTCGTCTGCAAATGCTTTCAATTTGGACCAGTCTAAAATTTTCTTGTGTGGTAAAGAGTTAAATGGTGGAATTTGTCCTTGATAGAATAGAAAACACTGTGGAAAAAGGAGAAAATCAAGGTTACCTGCATGGTATCCTTTTCCCATAGTGTTTTCAAAAAACTTTGTTCAATGGGTTGTTAAAATCTGGGAAGGCAAGGGATTCAAATCCACTGCCTCAAGTATCCCAAGATTGCATATCCTTTCTGTACTACTGAATCCTTATCCTGCTAAGTGATTTAGACAAGTTTTAAAGGTGGGTATTTAGAATTTTCACCACACCAAATTAAAAAATATATATATCATTGAAATTTATATGAAAAAACAATACAAATCATCAATAGTTAAGAATAATAAAATTACAACAAACATTTTTTTTGATGGGATTCCCTTAAAAGGCTACGTAGCCTCTTAACTCTTTACCAAACGACAAAATTTTAGACTGGTCCAAATTCATAGCTATTGCAGATGACAAATTAAACATAAATAAAAAATTGAAATTTGTTCCCAGCAGGATAGAAAACATTGTGGGAAAAGGAGAAAATGCTGGTTACCAGCATTTTCTCCTTTTCCCACAATGTTTTCAAAAGGCTTTTATCTCAGGGTCGTAAAAACCAGTGATTGTTTGGGAAAGGGTTAAGCTATTTTTAGATTTTACGCCAAAAATCAATAAAGCATTGTGGAAATGTCAAGTGACAGGCACGTGACTAATAACGCTTAAATTCCATTACATAACAAACATGTAATAATCATTTTCCATAATGTCTTCTTCGGACGGATGAAACTTTGTCTGTGTTTTCCTGTATTTAAATGAGAGAATTGATAATCTAAAAATAGAACGTGTCTGCCATTGGTGTCAACCTGGTTCGTAATAAATCTCTAATTTCTCATGTTATCGGATGGTTTTCGACTACTGGAGTTTTATGAACGCAAATTAAATGGCTATGGGAGTATAAGGATGATTTTTTGCATTTTTGTAAAATTTTCCACAATGTTTTCAAAAGGCCTCTTTGTAGGGATTGTGTGGTAAAGATTTAACTCATTACCAATCGACAGTATTTTAGGTTTGTCCAAATTGAAAGCATTTGCTGACAACAATTTCAATATGGCTCAAATGGTGCAATTGTTTATTAACAGGGTAGAAAAGTTGGTGGGAAAAGGA
This sequence comes from Tridacna crocea, assembly GCA_943736015.1. NCBI lineage: Eukaryota > Metazoa > Mollusca > Bivalvia > Cardiida > Cardiidae > Tridacna > Tridacna crocea. The sequence goes on from OX031060.1 coordinate 26,366,568, forward strand.
GAAAATGCTGGTACCAGCATTTTCTCCTTTTCCCACAATGTTTTCAAAAGGCTTCTTTCTCAGGATCGTGAAAAGTCGGGATTGTGTGGTAAATGGGTAGTTAATATTACCTGACTGGGCTGGAACACAGCCTATCTTGGAAGATAACAAGCATTCACCATGTTGTTTCATTATGATTGCAGAAAGCCAGGAGTGTATGACATCAGTACTGAGCCTAATGGGATATCAAGGTAGATTTTTTTTTTTAAACTGATTTTCTGTCATAAATAGGCAAGAAAAAAAATCACTGTTAGCAATGGAGAATGTTCATTAATTAACCCTTTACAACACAACCCCAACTTTTAGCGACCCTGAATAAGGATAGTATTTTCTCTATCTCTTACAATGTTTTCTTCCCTTCAAACACACATCAATTCTTTGATAACAGTTATATAACCATCTGCCAATTGTTTCAATTTTTATTTTCTGCTCCACTGGCCGAAGGCCAGCGGGCTTACGTCATGGGGCAGTGGCCATCATGCGTGCATGCGTGGATGCATTAACTTTTATTTCAAACATCTTCTTCTTTGAAGCTTCCCATCCAAATTTGATGAAACTTCACAAAATAAACCTGCCATGGCCCTCTTCAGAATTTCTTAAAAGAATTTGATTCCTTCAAAAACCCTGGTTGCCATGGCAACAAAACTAAAAAAAAAATTAACACTTTTAACTCTTTACCACACAATCCTGACTTTTAATGACTCTGATAAAGAAGCCTTTTGAAAACATGATAGGAAAAGAAGAAAATGCTTGTAACCAGCATTTTCTTCTTTTCCCATCATGTGTTCTACCCTTCCCAAAACTAATTTCAACTTTTTATTGACATTTCATTTCTCGTCTGCAAATGCTTTCAGATTGGACCAATCTAAAATTTTGTCCTTGGGTATAGACTTAAAAATCTCCTCTGAAACCACAAGGCCCAGGGCTAATAAATTTGGCATGTAGCTTTATCTAATGGACCTTTAACAAGTTTCTTCATATGACAGGCTTGGGGTCAAAATTGGCTCCATTCCAGGGATCACAAGTTTAATATGGGCTTCCATATGTAGTCACTTCGATTTAAACTTTATCAAGGGAAGTAACTCTTGTTATGAAGGATAAAGTTTTTGTAACTATTTATCTCCCTTGATTATCAAACTGCTGTGATACATGATTGATGCCAGACATATAAGTTTTTTTAATAGAAAATTCTAATTCTAATTCTAATGGACCTTTCACAGGTTTCTTCATATGATAGGCCTGGGATCAAAATTGGCTCCATTTGAGGGATCACAAGTTTAACACGGGCTTCCATATGTCGTCACTTCAATTTAAACTTTGATCAAGGGAAGTAACTCTTATTATGAAGGATAAAGTTTTTATTACTATTTACCCCCCTTGATTATCAAACTGCTGTGATACATGATTGATGCCAGATATCTAAGTTCTATAAAAAAAATATTCTTTTTTCAGAGAGAGGGATTCATTTTGATCTTAATTATTATGCTCCCATGAGTGGAATATTAAATTCATAGGAAGGTTTCTATTATTCAGGTTTTTTTTCCCAAGAACTTTACCTTTTATGCCAATGAATAAAGCTACATGTATTGCCTGACAGTGTTCATTGTTTTCAGTAGCCCTCTTTTCAGGGTCATGAACACTTCAGTTTGTGTGGTAAAGGGTTAAAAAGCCAGTGGAGCAATACAGGGCCATTATGGCGGTCTTGTTAAAATTTTGTCATGTTTTAAAGAGCCAATAGGCATCAGGAACAAAGTTTTAAACTAGGCCTAGTTTAAAACATTGGTGTCTATTTACAGTCGCAGCACCCCATGCATTATCTCTTTTCGTATGGCATTCTACATGTACACATCTATCTAATTTGGGCATTCTTGGTGCAGAAGTGGACTGCTTTTCAAAACAACAAATGTTACCTTGAACTTCAAAATGAAGTAAACATTTAATCAATAAAACGCTACCTGGTGCAATTCATTCAGCTATGATTGGCTAGCATGTAACTTAAGCATCTGCCATTTATTAAAACAGTTCCTACATTCTTGGGTAATAGGCCAATTGCTTCGGTATTAGCCCCACTTTTTCCAGATATACAGTGATGGGTTACCAATCAATCACGACTTTGAAACAAACTTTAGGAAGAAGGCTTTTGAAAACATTTTGTGAAAAGGAGAAAATGTTGGTAACCAGTATTTTCTCCTTTTCTCACAATGTTTTCTACCCTGTCAAGTATTACTTTTGAACCACCTTTGGCATTTTGCCTACATGTCCAAAATTCTGTTGTTCGATAAAAAAAAATATCAACAAAAAGTTAGGTTCCTGTGGTTTGAGCTTAAGGGTGTGATTAGGATGTAAAAAAGCATACCAGTATTTTCCTCTACAGTATAATTTAATTTTGCAGATTAAGGCTCTTCCCTGCTTTTGTTGATCCAAAAGAGGCAGATGAATGGTTTGATAACCTTTATCATGGGTTACCATGGAGACAAAGGACAGATGTCAAAAATGGGGAGAAGTTTCTTCAGCCCCGACTTACAGCCTGGTTTGGAGAACACAAATATACTTACTCTGGTGTGACTCATGAGGCATGTACTGAGGTATTTATCATTGTTCCACATCACCCTCGTTGATTATTTAATGTGCCTCAAAACTCACAACTGTGGTTTATTGAATGATAAACCACGATAAGAAGATTATTTCTGAAATACCCCCTTTTACAAAATTCAAAGTTTGGACTAATGAAAAATGTATTTGAAAGGGTAGAAAACAATTTGAGAAAATGAGAAAGTGCCAGCATTTTCCGCAGTACCAAACGACAAAATGTTTTACTCTTCCAAATTGAAATCACTAATTTTGCAGACAATAAAATAATCATAACTCAAAAATTGAAATTTATTTCCAGCAGGATAGAAAACATTGTGGGAAACGTAGAAAATGCTGGTTACCAGCATTTTCTCCTTTTCCCACAAGTTTTTCAAAAGGCTTCTACCACAGGGTTGTAAAACCAGGGATTGTTTGGTAAAGGATAAACCCGTTCCCAAACAAGCCCTGGTTTTTACGTGTCTGTAGTAAAAGTCTTTTGAAAACACTATGGGAAAAGGAGAAATTGCTGGTAACGAGCAATTTCTCCTTTTCCCACAGTGTTTTCTACCCTTTTTAGCTCACCTGAGCACAATGTGCTCAAGGGGTGCTTTTAGGATCACCCGGTGTGCGTCGTGCGTCAGTGCGTCGTGCGTCGTCAACAATTCTTTAAACATCAACTCCTCCTAAACCGCTGGGCGGATTTGGACCAAACTTGGCTGGAATGTTCCTTGGGAGGTCCTCTTTAAAAACTGTTCACAGAATTTGATTCCATCAAAAACTGGTTGCCATGGCAACGAAATAGACTTTTTTAGGAAATTCTTTAAAAATCTTCTTCTCTGAAACCGTTGGCCAGATTTTAAAATAATTTCACACAGATGTTCCTTGGGTGACCCTTTTCAAAAATTGTTCGCGAAATTTTGATCCGTCAAGAAATATGGCTCTGGTGAATGGGGGCTTCTTGCACTCTACAGAAATGAAGAAATTCTTAAAAATTCTTCTTCTCTGAAACCGCTGGCCAGATTTTAAAATAATTTCACACAGATGTTCCTTGGGTGACCCTTTTCAAAAATTGTTCGCGAAATTTTGATCCTTCAAGAAACATGGCTCTGGTGAATGGGGGCTTCTTGCACTATACAGAAATGAAGAAATTCTTAAAAATTCTTCTTCTCTGTAACCGCTGGTCAGATTTTGAAATGATTTCACAGAGATGTTCCTTGGATGACCCTTTTCAAAAATTGTTCGCGAAATTTTGATCCGTCGAGAAACATGGCTCTGGTGAATGGGGGCTTCTTGCGCTATACAGAAATGAAGAAATTCTTAAAAAATTCTTCTTCTCAGAAACCGCTGGCCAGATTTTAAAATAATTTCACAGAAATGTTCCTTGGATGACCCTTTTCAAAAATTGCTTGCAAAATTTTGATTCGTCAAGAAACATGGCTCTGGTGAATGGCGGCTACTTGCACTATAGGGAAATGAAGAAATTCTTAAAAATTCTTCTTCTCTCGAATGGCTGGTCAGATTTTAAAATAATTTCACAGAGATATTCCTTGGGTGACCCTTTTCAAAAAGTGCTCGCGAAATTTTGATTCATCAAGAAACATGGCTCTGGTGAATGGGGGCTACTTGCACTATAGGGCAATGAAGAAATTCTTTAAAATTCTTCTTGTCTGAAATGGCTGGTCAGATTTTGGAAAATTTTCACAGAGATATTCCTTGGGTGACCCTTTTCGAAAAGTGTTTATGAAAGTTTGATTCGTCAAGAAACATTGCTCTGGTGAATGGGGGCTACTTGCCCTATATGGAAATGAAGAAATTCTTGAAAATTCTTCTCTGAAACGGCTGGTCAGATTTGAAAATTGTTTCACGGAAATATTCCTTGAATGGCCTTTTTCAAAATGTGTTCGCGAAATTTTGATAGGTCAAGAAACATGGCTCTAGTGAATGGGGGCTACTTGCACTGTACGGAAATTAAGAAACTCCTAAAAATTCTTCTCTTTTGAAACTGCCGGTCAGATTTTGAGAGGACTTTTACAGGTGACCTTTTAAAAATTGCTTGGCAAAATAATGATTTTGTTTCCAGTGTTTCAATACCTTCAAAAAAAAAAAAGGCTATGGTCCTCTCAAAAATTCAGGTGAGCGATCCAGGGCCATCTTGGCCCTCTTGTTGAGAACCTTCTGTCATTTTCTCCAAATCTGAAATTGTTGTCTGCAAACTCTTTCAGTTTGGAAGGGTCCAAAATTTGTCATTTGGGAAAGGGTTAATGCATCTCTGTGATGCATGATACCAAGCAAATTATCATACAATTATGGGTACATAAAATCCGTTAAGTCTGATAATTGACTAGATGTATAAGTAGAATGGTCCTTGGACATGCACTTAATTTACCAAAAAGCAGAAAGTTTCGACCCATGTCAGCCTGTGCAGACTGTTCAAGCTAATATGAGTGATACTTTTTGCAGATGCTTTAACTCTTTACCAAACAAGCCATAGTTTTCACATCTCTTGGGATAAGCGCTTTTGGAAACTTTGCGGGAAAAGGAGAAAATGCTGGTAACCAGCATTTTCTCCTTTTCCCATAACGTTTTCTACCGTGTAACTCATTACCACACAAATCCTACTTTTAATGACCCTGAGAAAGAAGTCTCTGGAAAACATGAAGGAAATGGAGAAAATGCTGGTAGCCATTATTTTTTCCTTTTCCCTAAATGTTTTCAAAAGCTTTCTCTTTCATGGGCATTAAAAGTCATCATCGTGTGGTAAAGCGTTAAAGGGTTAAGCTCCCCATTTCACAGAGCATGGCTCATTTGATAAGATATTTTTTCTGTTCCCTTGCAGTCTTGTCTGGTCTAGGATCTAGTCTGGTCATTTCTCTTTATATATTTTCTGGCATGACTTTGTCAAAAGCGAAAATAATAATTATGGATATGAAGCAGACTAACCCTTTATTGCTACAGTCCAGTGCAGACTGTAATGAGGAGACCACAGTATTGAGCGACTTGCTATTAGTGCCCGGCCTCAGACTAGTTTGATTGCAACTATTTCAGTGGCCGGTACCTTTACTACGAGTGAAGTCTAGAGTTGAAGAAACGACGGGAATTCACTTTAATTCTGTGTTAGCAAATCTCTATAGGGACGGTCATGACTCGGTCGCTTGGCATGCTGATGATGAGCCGAGTCTTGGACCTCAGCCAACAATAGCATCCATATCTTTAGGGGATACAAGGAATTTTCAATTGAGAAAAAATCCACCACTAGTAAGTAAAGTCAATAAGGGTTAATATGGTAATCACAGGTATGGTGAGGAAGACGAATCAGCAATCTCAAATTTTCATTTCATATATCTCTGTAGTTTACACTGAAAGCTAATGTTGTGGATGTTGTTATTAATTGTTTTGAAAAGAACAAATCTAATGAGTACCCACAGTATAGTTTCTAATGAAAAATACATAATCTATGATTTGTCTATTGACTGTATGGTATAGTGGTCAACCTTACAGATAAATATGGATGTTAGTGTTTGTTTCACTCTTTACCACACAACAAAATCTTACACTTGTCTGAACTGAAAGCATTTGCAGACGACAATATAGAAATGCCTCACATGATTAAAATTTGTCTTTGAAAGGATAAAAAACATTATGGGAAAAGGAGAAAATGCTGGTTACCAGCATTTTCTCCTTTTCCCACAATGTTTTCAGAAGGCTTCCTCCTCAGTGATGTTAAAACTCGGAATTGAGTAGTAAAGGGTTAAAGGGACTCCTGTTCTGCCCTTCTATAGAGCTAGCTTTTGTAGCAACATGGCAGAGTGTTTGCCTTGGGACCTATAGGTCCTGGGACCATTGCTAGCTTATGGAGGTTACTTATCTGAGCTCTTATACCTGAACTTCTGACAAAAAGGGGTGATAAAGCTTAGGATTTTTGGTGAAGAAATAATTTATTCCTTTTGTGAAAATTACCCAGAATAGTATCTTTTGTCTGCGAAAACTTTTGCACTGTCATTTTCTCAGAATACTCATGCTAATTTACAAATAAAGACCATCTTTTATGCTCAAGTTGTAGTTAATTATGAGTTTGTTTTCTTTTCAAACAGACTAGCCACTTATTGAAATATTCCAACTTAAAAAATAGTTACACTCTGCACCATTGTGCACTGCTGCAAGAACTGAATATTCCAACTAAAAAATAGTTACTCCATTGTACATTGCTGCAAGAACTGAATATTCCAACTAAAAAATAGTTACACCATTGTGCATTGCTGCAAGAACTGAATATTCCAACTAAAAAATAGTTACACCATTGTGCATTGCTGCAAGAAATAAGGTGTTATTAATTTTGTGCCCCCAAGATATAATAATTATATATACTGCCAACACCCCTCCCATCCTATAGTCAGAACCCCTGTGCATCTTTTGTCCATTCACAGGAGGAGAAGGGGGACTATACTTTTTGTCAGCACATAGAAGTACCTCTTACACATGGTTCCCTATTGATCATGGAAGGAGCTTCACAAACAGACTGGCAGGTAGGATTTTATCCCGTTTTTTTGCTTCCCTAACCATGGTGTGTTTAACTCATTACCAAACAACAAAATTTTAGGTTTGTCCAAATTGAAAACATTTGCAAACAACAAAATAAAAGTGACTGAAATTTTGAAATTTGTTTTGTGAAAGGTAGAAAACATTGTGGGAAAAGGAGAAAATGCTGGTAACCAGCATTTTCTCCTTTTCTCACGATGTTTTCTAAAGGCTTTTTTCTCAGGGGCATCAGGAGGGGTTGTGTGGTAATGGGTTAATTGTTATCAGCCTATGGCTGTTGTTCATTTATCAATAGTCAGTGCATCCATTGTTCATTTTCACTTTAATCATGTAGCACAGTATCCAAAGTTTTAATGACTCTTACGAAGAAGGCGTTGGAAAACGATAAGGGAAAAGTAGAAAATCGTGGTAACTAGGATTTTGTCTTTTTCCCACAAATTTTTCTGTTCTTTTACTGACAAATTCTGTCATTTCAGCCACACTTAATTTGTGCAAGACATTTCAGAGCTATAGCTGTGTACGAGAGCCCAGGTTTATCAATCGTTCTCAAGAACGTTCTCAGTCCTATTCTCTGGAATTTTCTACACTTGAAAGTAAAACAACTTCTGATTGGCCAAACATTTGGTTAACCCAGTCAGTAATTGTGTTATGTGTTAGAAAATCAGGGAAAAATGGACTAAGAATGTTTTTAAGAATGGTTGGTGAATACAGGCCTAGGTTGTGGTTTTGGTATAAATTATCACCATAAATCCTTAACCAAATAGTCTTGATTTAGAAAATATTCCTAATGAAAAGGCTTTCAGAAAACATTATGGGTAACATGGGTAACAAACTTTTTGTCAACATTTTTTTTCCTATCATGAACAATTTTCATCATTTCAGCAACATGTGATTTGTATCTGCAATTACTTTGAAATTGGCCAAATCCAAAATTTTGTTGTTAGTAAAGGATAAAATCTTTACCACACAATCCAAAGTTTTAATTACCCTGAGAAAAAAGGCTCTTTGAAAAGATGGTGAGAAATGATGAAAATACTGGTAACCAGTATTTTCTTCTTTTTCCACAATCTTTTATACCCTTTGAAAGACCAAGGATCTTATATACACATATATACGATTCCTGGACAGATAAATATTATGCTTTGGTGTATATGTTTGTCATCTGTTAACCCTTTACCCCATAAGGCATTTCTATGATATCTCTAATTGACCCTAAATAACAGCAAAGATGAAGCCGTTTCTTATGTGTATATGACAGCTTTTGACAGCATTGAAAACATTGTGGCAAAAGGTGAAATTGCTCGTCACGAGCTATTTCACCATTTGCTACAATGTTTTCCAAAGGCTCCTACAAGAAATGAGTATCTATGGAGTAAATGAATGTGACCCGTCAAGCAAAAAGGGACCATCTGGGAACTACTGCAACAATTGTCAGCCCTGGTCAGACTGCACAGATAGTGCAAGCTGAACACCTTTCCCTTTTATGATATTTTCTGTATAGAAAGTGGTCATTCTACGTTACTATAAAATCATTTTTGAACTATCATCTTAAATTGACCTGCACTATCTTTGATATGTTTTCATTTAAATGATGAAAAGAGTTCCCAGTTTTTCCGTTTTTGCACAAATTCATAGACTTTGCTGGAGAATAATTTGTGAAACTGAATATGGGTAAACTACAGAACAAAACAGCCTGCATCAACATGCAATTTTGATAAATCGTTTTCTCTTCTTTTTCCTTGCAGCATAGAATACCAAGGGAATATCACGACAGATCTGCTAGAATCAATTTGACTTTCAGAGTTATCTACCCTGAATGATCTACCCTGAATGACGAAATTTCCTCCAGCTCTTTGTCTTTCTAACATAAATATAGGTTATAGGTGTTTGTTACGTATTTGATGAAACTTATATTTTATTTAACCCATTACCACACAATCCCTAATTTTGACGCCCCTGAGAAAGAAGCCTTTTGAAAAGACTGTGGGAAAAGGGGAAAATGCTGGTAACCAGGATTTTCTCCTTTTCCCAGTGTTTTCTACCCTTCCCAGAACAAATTTCAATTTTTCAGTCATCTTTATTTTGTCGTCTGCAAATGCTCTCAATTTGGACCAGTCTAAAATTTTCTCGTGTGGTAAAGAGTTAAAAAGGTAGAGTTCCCAGACTTGCATTTTGCTCAGCTAATAAAAGTGGCTTACAAAAATTTTTATGTTTTACCAAAGAGGGAAATTATTTGCAGCTACAATTGTTGACAAATTTGTTGATTACCAATTATTTACATTTTTCTTCCTTTTGCTTATTCTATTACCTCAATCCCAAGTTTTAACAAACCTAAGGATGACGCATTTTGGAAACATTGAAGAAAAGGGTAAATGCTTGTAACCCGCGTTGTCTGATGTTTTCTGCATTTCCAAAGACAAACTCCTATGTTTGATTCATTGACATTTTGCCGCCTGCATAAGCATTCAGTTTGGTCAGGTCCAAAATTTTGTTGTTCAGTTAATTTTTTACCAAACAATTCATAGTTTTTTACAACGCTGAAAAAAGGCCTTTTAAAAACATTTTGGGAAAAGGAGAAAATGCTGGTAACCAGCATTTTCTCCTTTTTCCACATGTTTTCTACCCTGTCAAACCAATATTGCACCATTCGAACCACATTGAAGTTTTTGTCTGCAAATACTTTTAATTCAAACAAGGCAAACATTTTCTCCTCTGGTAAAGGGTTAATGTTTTCAAAAACCTTTTCTTTTTCCTCTGAAGATCACCAGAACAGTAGATGGTTTGATTAAAGTTATTGTCTGATTTGATTTATGATGAACAGTTCTGAACAGGTTAATGCTACCAAGCTGAACAATAAACTAGTTGACTTATGTCAAAGGTTAGCCCTGCCCTGCCAGGTCAATCCTTAAAGCCAATATCAGTAGTTTAAGACTTTAGGGTTGCTTAAGTAAGCCTGATATAAAAACTTAGAGGGTTAATGGGTAATTTCTAATTTGTTGTTTTAACCTGATTACACACAATCACTAGTTTTGCCAACCTTTAAGGGAGTGGCCTTTGAAAACATTGGTGGAAAAAGAGAATATGCTGAAAACCACATTTTTTTTTTCCATCAGTGTGTTTTTTTTTTTACCCATTCGCAGACACATGTCATAATCTAAGCCTGGTTTGATTTATCACCTGCAAGTTCTTTCAATGTAGAAGAGTGAAATTTTGTCATGTGGTAAAAGGTTAAATGAAAAATGATATTGATGTCAATAAGAACGCTTTTATGCCTACTGATTTTAAACAGAATAAATGGAGTTGAGCTCCTTTCTATCTTGTTAATCTGAAATAAAAATGAAATTTAATAATATTTATAATTTTTTATTTGCCCGTCCAAACATGAAGTGCTGATGGTGAGCTTTTGTGATCATGCCGTGTTCCTCTTGCAGCATGTGTCAGCCATCATCAACTTTTTAGTGTGTATATTGTATAGATCACTTGGTAAGGTTGTTTGTCATGGCAATGTCGCATATGACTTTGAAAATGGATCATATCAGGTCAAAAACTAGGTCAGTGGGTCAAATCTTAGAAAAACCTAGTGTACTCTCTGAAGGCCACATCTTTTGTCCAATACTTTTGAAATTTAGTCAGATTGCTTATCTTGATGATATCTTGAACAAGTCTGAAAATTGATCCTGTAAGGTCAAAAATTAGGTCATGTCTTAGAAAAACCTTGTGTACATTCCAGAGGCCACATTTTTTGTCAGAAACTAATGAAACTTTGTAAGATTGTTTGTTTTGATAATACCTTGGATGAGTTTGGAAATTGGTCATATCAGGTCAAAAGCTGGCTCACTAGATCAGTTCTTAGAAAAACGTTGTGTATACTCCAGAGATTATAGTCCAATACTCTTGAAATGGGCCAGTATGTTTTCTTAATGATATCTTTTAACACTTTCAAAATTGGTCATGTTTGGCAAAAACCTATGTGACCAGGTCAAAACTTTGGAAAGCCGTATGTACACTCTTGAGGACATATTTTCAGTCCAATACCCATGACAGTTTGGTTGTAATATTCATCATGGTGATGATTAATCATGGGAGATGTTGGACCACCGATTACATGAAAAGAGAATGGCTAATTATGAACAGAAGGAAGGTATATATTATTAACCCTTGGCAGAAGGCAACTCAAGGACCTTTTTCAAACAATGAAGATAAAGATCAGACTGCATGTTCATTGTGACCTGGGATCTTCATTGTCCATTAAGGAGATAATTTTCCAAAAATAACTTTGAAGTAGCATTTTTATTAGTCCCCTACCATCTGTCAGCCTGTTTGTCAGTCTGGCAAATCAGTTTTCCAGACTTTTTTTCTAAACACTGGCAGATATTGAGCTGATTTTTGGTGGGTTAGTCAACCACTATGACTTACAGATCAAGTTTGAGTTTCGTTCCAGTCTACTGATTTTTATCGAAATTACGGGCCTTGGACGTCTAAAGAAATTTTCAAGGATAAAATAGTTTTCGGGACTTTTTTTCTAAACGCTGGAAGACAATGAGCTGATTTTTGGTGGGTAAGTCAACAACCATTACTTACAGATCAAGTTCGAGTTTCATTTTGGTTTACTGATTTTTAACGAAATTACGGGCCTTGGACTTTGAAATTTTCACGGAAAAATCAGTTTTACAGACTTTTTTTCCTAAACGGTGGTGGATATTTACCTGATTTTTGCTCTGTAGGTCAACCACTATCACTTACAGATCAAGTTCAACTTTCATTCTGGTCAACTGATTTTTCACAGATTTACGGGCCTTGGACTTGGAAATTTCACTGATGAAATACTTTTCCACACTTTTTTTCTAAACCTTGGTACATATTCACTTCATTTTTGGTTTGTAAGTCAACCACCATGAATTACAGATAAACTTCCAGTTTTGTTCTGCTTTTTCACGGACTTATGTGCCTTGGACTTAGAAATGTTCACTGATAAAACAGTTTTCCACACTTTATTCTAAACCCTTACAGATATTCACTTCATTATACCCCCACAAAATGAATGTTTTCGGGGGTATACTAGAATCAACCTGTCCATCCATCTGTCCGCGTGTCTGTCCATGTCTCCGTTTGTGTACAAAATACTAGTAATTTTGTGTTGTGAACTCCTCCCAGAGTTTTCCTTCAATTGTATTGAAACTTTGCACATATATTGATCATATATCGAAGATTTGCAAGACACTATTTTCAAGTGTCAACTTCCCTGGTTGAGGAATCATCTCCCCTTCAACTTCACACTTTTTTCCTACGAAAGCACTGGCGGGGGTATTAAGTCCCATTTAGTGACGGCTCTAGTTTAAGTAATTGAATTGTAACACTTATACATGGTAAGCTAGTACCTCTCATTGGTACATACCTGCTGATGATAAGGTCAAGGTCATCTCACATGTTAAAGGTCATATTTCTGAAAATTTGCTTTTACAGGGGGCAATTGAGTTTCACAAACACATCTTGTCTTTGTAAAACTTCTTCAGTGAACTTACTTTAACGAGAAAAGTGCTTACATAATTATATGGCTTTTATTAAAACATTGCATACAAAGACAGACATGATGCTTAATGATTCTGAAAGTGGGTCAAATACTTTCTTTCTCCTCCACAGAGTTCATTAAGTATACCGGCCAGCAATATATATGCGGCTAGTAGGGGACTCAGTATTGCTATGCAATACTATCAGAATGCTTGTTCTGTTTACTATCAGCTTGAAAGTTTCATTGAACTTAACCCATTACCACACAATCCCTACTTTTGAAGCCCCTGAGAAAGAAGCCTTTAGAAAACATTGTGGGAAAAGGAGAAAATGCTGGTAACCAGCATTTTCTCCTTTTCCCACAATGTTTTCTACCCTTCACAAAACAAATTTCAATTTTACTGTCACTTTTATTTTGTCGTCTGCAAATCTTTCGATTGGGACAAACCTAAAATTTTGCAGTTTGGTAAAGAGTTTAGTATTTGAATAGCAGTATAAGTTTTAAAAATTCAAGTTTATCTTTCTGCAATTCCTTTCAAAATATAGTACACAACAAAGATCAGACTGCACACGCTGTGCAGACTGACCTTGATATGCATGTACAATATATGAAAAAGTCACAGAAGTTGTCTGGCATTCTGAGAAATAGTATCCATCTTGTGCAGCAAAATTAACCTTTTAGAACAGCGTTTTAACTTTGGGACATGTCTTAATACCTCGAGACCAAAGCTGTGGTGGATTCTTTCAAGGCAAGTAAGTGTTCAAGAAGAAAAATATCCAGCAGGTATCATGCAGTGAAGATAAGTAACATACGAAACCATTGCAGTTGTAGTTTGAACATATTCATTTTGCATCCATTGAGAAAAAAGCTCTCACAACTTGTACTAGTCTCTCTTTATTCTGGTTCCAGTATTTGTGCTAAAATTTGGGAGTCAATTAAAAAAAAAAACACACACACACATAAAGTTGACACCCACTCCTAGGTCTCAAACTCTGGATTGTTTGGTTACGAGGCCAATGCTCTATCTCGCAGAGGACACCAGTATGAGGGAATATTAGAAATGTTTTTTGTTGCAATATAACCTTAACTAGAAAATCCCTGCTCAAATTAAATATTCCTTATCTAGATCTACACTCTTTGCTGCAAAAAGTCTAACCTTCACATTCGTTCACATCAGCAAGGTTTGGTTGCTGTAATGTTGAGGAACATCACTGTGCTGCAAGTCTAATATTTGCGATTTCGTCAAGGGAAGTCACCCTGTTGTATCGATTCTAGAAATTTATACGTAGTTACATCCCTTATCCAGCGAGAGAATGCTGCTTGTAGAGAACAGGGTCATATCTATAATCTTTCTTTCATGCTATTTATGTGCAACTTAATTTGTGAGAGTAAGGTTTGACCATTATTATATTAAGTTTTGTGTACAAGAATTGGATGACAAGGGAGGTTATCTCAATCCTTAGATTTTAGAAATTAATAAATATTCAACTGGGTGATGAAAATAAGTTCTAATACATATACAGTAACTCTTTAAGAAATTTGCGTTAACTCGTTATTAGTAGCAGACGACTTCTTCCATATATACCAGATCATTTACGTATATTGTAACAAAAGAGAAATGCTCTGAGAATCTAGATCTTGTTTATTCTCCTTCCACAATATTTCATGTATATCTTATTATTTATTAACTCGTGTTTATGCTGCCTATTTCACGTGATTTCTTTCTCCACAAGTTAATTAACCCTTTACCACCAAATTTCGACTTCTGACGCTCCTGAAAAGAGAAGTTTTTTTTAAAACATTGTGGAAAAAGAAGAAAATGCTGGTAACCCGCATTTTCTCCTTTTCCCGCCATGTTTTCTACACTATCGAAGAAAAATTACACCATTTCAGCCACTCTTACACTGTCATTTTCAAATGCTTTCAAAGTGGAGAAGGCTATAATTTTGTTGCCTGGTAACCCAAGCAGTTGGTAGCGGCATAGGCCCTGAGACCAGAGAGTCGCTGGTTCAAAATACCGGCTAGGCCAAATTCTTTCCGATAATTGATGAAAGCCTCTCCGGCAGGATTCATTCATTCCTATGTCATTGCTGATCATGGTGGTTTCGATGATGGTCATTTGAAAAAAGAGGCCAGTGGCTCGAAAGAATATTGTGCAAATTAGATCTAGATAGTGAAAAAGAGAAAGGTATGGATGGTTGCACTGGACACCGCGATATAACTGTAATTACGATTAACCCTTCCCCAAACAATCCCTGGTTTTTACGGGTCAGGAATAGAAGCCTTTTGAAAACATTGTGGGAAAAGGAGAAAATGCTGGTAACCAGCATTTTCTCCTTTTCCCACCATGTTTTCTACCCTATCATATAGAAAAATTATCTTTTTAGCAACTGTTAATTTGTCATCTGCAAAATGCTTTCAATTTGGTCTGGTCCAAAATTTGCCGTTTGGGAAAGGGTTAAAGCGGCGTTTGACAGTATACAAACAGGCGGGCTTAGGAAAATGTATTGCAGGAGGCATCTCCAACCAAGTTGTATTACTCTGAATGGCTTGTAAAACGAGTATATGAAGCGATTTTGCAATTTAGAAAAATTTTTATGTTAGAAATAAACGAAGAAGTATGGGTAGATCTAGTGAGGCAAATACACAGTATATAAACGAACTGTACCCAAACCGGATATTGCGAGTAAATTTCAGTGATGTCCACTTTGCATTAGAGACAGCTGAGATAAAAATTGTTGCGTCTTTCATACTGCTGAATGTAAACTATGTGAATCTTTATTTATAGTTTATGCCACACCTGTATTGTTAATACATAAACTGCTACATAATCATTCTTAGCTTTAAAACATTGAAATTCTCAATACTCACCGCAGGGGGTACAGTGTCATTGCAGTAGACCCGATCTTAAATCAGATTTTATCATGTTAAGGCTGGCTGAAATACGTTTTCTGAGTTTGAACCCGTGCAATTAATTAATTAAAAAAGACATTTGCGGCATTGGGCATTTCAAAGTTCGATTTTGAACATAAAAAATAAGAATTAATGCCTCTATGTAAAGTAGGTCAACTGTACGTTTCTTGCTGGTGATTCGTACCCTTACTTGCGAGTTTACGAAATCTATCTGTACGATGTCTTGGGAGTTTTTTCAAATATTCTGTACGGTTCTTGGGATAACAAATCTGATGCCTGATGGTTTAAATCTGTATAAAATGCCTTTACAGCAAACTGTCAACCACAAGCTTTGGTGATATGATAAATCATAATTTGGAAATCCATAAAGAAAAAACCTCAAGATCAAAATTTCAGAATTTGACTCACAAAGAAAAGAAACAATTTCGTATAAAAAAAACTTCAAGAAAAGAAACAATTTCATATAAAAAAAACTTCAAAGGTATTCCAAAAGATTTGAAGCTATGGAACAGGCCTCTGCAACCTAATGATGATAGTAAGACAGTGAGTTTGAAGCCTTGTTTATGTGTCACCATTTAAAAAAAGCCCCATAAAGAAAGACACCAATGAGGGATGTTCATAAGTTCCTTGAATCTGAATGTTTTATGCGAAATACTGTTTTATAGTGGTTATTCCTATTCCTCATAGAAATGAGTCATCAGTCAATGACTTCAGAAAATATTAGAATTTGAGAAGAAATTACACTCAACGAACAATTTCTTCCTTTCTCGTAACATGTTCTATTCTTTTTCAAAATTATACTTTTATTAAGCAGATCTGTAAATTTTCCCCTAAATTCTCCCAAATTGGATGAGTCCAAGATGCCGTATCAAGAAAGGGTAATTCCTCTTTTTATCTATTAGCAGATGAATCCCTCTTTTTATCTATTAGCAGATGAATACGAATTGTGAAATTTTATTGCATGAATTCGTTCTGTTCCTTAAAGGTGGGTATATAGGTTTTTCACATCACACAAAATTAAATAATATATATATCACTGAAATTAATATGAAAAAACAATACGAATTATCAATAATTAAGAATCATAATATTACAAAAAATTGGGGGTGGTATTCCCTTAACCCTTTCCCAAACAATCCTGGTTTTTACGGGTCTGGAATAGTAGCCTTTTGAAAACATTGTCGGAAAAGGAGAAAATGCTGGTAACCAGCGTTTTCTCCTTTTCCCACAATATTTTCTACCCTATCATAGACAGAAATCATCTTTTCAGCAAGAGTTGAATTGTCGTCTGCAAATGCTTTCAATTTGGTTAGTCAAAAAGTTTGTTGTTTGGGAAAGGGTTAAAAGGCTACGTTGCCCATTGGGCTATTTTTAGATTTCGCGCCCAAAAAAAAAAAAAGCATTGTTGGAATGTTAATTTTAAGTAAGTGATTGGTACGTGACTAATGACACTTAAATTCCATGTATTTATTTTCCATAATGTCTTCTTCGGACGCTATGTTTGAAGCTTCGTCTGTGTATTTTCCAGTATGTAAATGAACAAATTGTAAAAAGAGAGAGTGTGCCCCGTCGGTGTCGACCTGGGCTGTAGTAAATCTCTTATTCCTCTTGTTTTCGGATGGTTTTCAACTACTGGGGTTTAATGAAAGAAAATTATACGGCTTTGGGAGTATAAAGATTTTTTTTAAATTTTGTATTTTGTAAAATTTTTGTCCCAAAATCTGAAGGGCCACCTGTAATTCATGAAAAGGAAGCAGAATAAAACCGAGTCTTTTTATACTATTATGTTTGGCTGCTTTTCTCTAAAAAACTTGATCTTCAGTGACTGTTTTCAGCCACAAGAATAGATGTTCAATGATCTGTCACAGCTGTTACATATCTCCCTGTGTTTCATATTTGATATTGTCTTTTATTCTGGTCCGCCTTGATCACCGATTTCAACACTAACTTATGGAAATAAAATACAGCTCCACCCATACCCTGCTGTAATAAAAGAGCTGGGCAGTACACTCTGCATGAACTAAAGACACAAATAAAATGTGACACATAGTCCTTGTGACACGTAATCCTTCAACATGACATACAACCAATGGTGTTCAGAAATGGCACCGATAATGACAAAAGAACAAAATAATTGTTCCACCTTTATAATATAAAATAGCGTATTTCATATGTGGTGGTACGAGGATAAGGTTGTACACATGGTGGGTAGACGAGGGGTAGAATGGCTAGGTTAGAGATTATTCAGTGTCGACCAATTACAGTGCTGACAGCACTTTGATTTTTTATACGAAGGAAGGGTCGTATTATGTTATGGCCACGGTCGGTCACCTTTAGCATTTTTTGTATGCACCCACAGTTTCCATCGGAATGATTTGAAACTTACTACAATGAATCTCTATGATGTGTGGTTTTGCATGTGACTTTTCAAATTTGGATCTCTGTAGGGTTCTAGATTTTAACCCATTTCACTGACAAGCCCCTTTGGGCGTATATGCACTGCTGTGCGAAGCTCATGTTATTATTTTGCCAATGAGACAAAGTCGTGTTATTTTGAACGTATACTAAGAAATGATTCACATATAATCACAGCTAATATTTTTTACTTGTGATATGTATATTAGATTTTATACAGCATACAAAGTGTTGTGGCAAAGGTTGAAATTGCTTGTAACGAGGAGTTCCACCTTTTGCCACAAAATTTCAAAGATTCTTCAGTACTCTTTCATTTTCTCCTTTTCCCACAATGTTATTAGAGGCCTTTTATCTCAGGGTCGTGGCTCTTGTGTAGGTATAAAGCAATGGAAATCCCCGTATGGTACTCGCAAGAATTCGTTCAGCCAACTCGCAAGTAATGTACAGATCACTTACTTGATATTTGCAAGAAGGGTACAGTATCAAACCATTCGCCATGCAGAGTTTCCATACATTTTTAGGTAATTTTAACAAATTTTGTCGGCATATATTGGCTGTTTTGTGAAGAGCATACATTTAGAAACAAAACTTTACAAATGGGTATCGGATAAATAGACAGAATTATACATAAATTGCCTTGTGAAAACAGCATGTACAGTAGTGAGCAAAAGAAGTGAAGATGAGTTTTGCACTTTATCAGCAATTACACGGCCAAAGATGGTAAATGATGTATTTATTTGACAGATACATTATTTCATTCAATGATGCAAATGTTTGCAAGTTGCATGAAAGTCACAACAACCTGTCGATCTCAATTATTCAAAGGCACCCATCTGTTTTCACCAATCGATCCATGGAATTTACTCGCAAGATCCGGTTTGGGTACAGTTCGTTTATATACTGTGAAATAGATATCAGCCTTTTTTTTTTTAACCTTTTCAAAACTCGCGTATACATGTCCATTAATACTGTATTGAAGGATACTTATGAAAACATGGTGGTTGAAGGAGAAAATGTCTTTTCAACCATTTCACCTTTTTAAAAAATGTTTTCATGTCCCTAGTAAAGTTCAGTAGCCTCCTTGTGTCACTTTAAGTATCAAATGCCTAGTAAATGGGTGTAAAAGTGTGGGTGTACAGGGAGGTGTGACTTTTTGCCTGTATTTTCATCATGTGCCTTTTTCTATCTAACTGTGAAAAGATCATGAAGATACACAAAGGTTGAATAATCAGAGATTAACGGGTACACAGCAGCACGCGCTCTCTTTACTACAGTACAGGTGTTTTCCAATTTTCCACCAAAACGTCAATATTGTAAACACTGCGCGCGCACTCTTTCAGTAGGTTGTACATTCACTGTTACTTCGCCGACTGTATCGGATAGTTAGTGTTGTACACAGTTGGGTTACTTTTATCGTTGAAATGAATCATGAAATTGGAGTTTAGTGATATAGTGGAAAATTTAAATGGGTTACGATGTCGGAAATTAATGTGGTTGAAACTTGGTTGAAATCGTTCGATTTGGGAAAGTATACGCAGGCTTTTATTGATAATGGTTATGACGATTTGGAAATATGTAAGCAAGTTGGTATTCCTGATTTAGATGCTATTGGTGTTGATACAGAGGATGATAGAAATAAAATTTTAGAAGAAATAAAATTACTAAATGAGAAAGGTGGTGCGGCTGTGTATTTGACGCTCGCAGAGGAATGCCATCGAAGTTCCACGAAATCTATCGAAACAAACGTGCCCACTAGGCCAACCTTGGAAAACTTATTTTGCGATGTTCCCCCGCCAGCGATACCCAATGCAGATACGGGAACCAGGCCAGCATCAGCTCTTGGGAGTTCGTCTGCAACTCCCGTCACGTATCCAAAACTCCAATTGTCAGTTTTGTTACGGGATAAACTAGTCGAAGATGAAATTGATTTGGCTAGCCCGCCTTACACATCACAGGTAAATATTCCATTAAGCCGCTCACAAAATGATAATGTTAGCCAGATTTTTTCGTGAACAGCTAGTGTTCGATATTGCAAGAAACCATGTCCATGTAAATCTGATAGATCCAGGTTATTGCAGAAAAGTAAAGGGCAAAAGAATTTCAAATAATAACTCTCAGACTTCATCCAGAAAGCTGCTTGTTATAAGGAACAAACTTCTATCTAGACATTTCATTAACAAGAATTGAAAATTCACACACAAAAAAAGCTTACATTGTGGAAGCTAGGAAAATAGTGCAGTAAAAGGAACCAATACTAGTGGCAAGCATGTTTACTTTTCACTGAATATTTTTAACTCAACCAAATGGCAAAATTTTGGCCAGGCCTAAATTGAAAGCATTTGCAGACGACTTAAGAAATATGACTTGAAAATCAAGAATTGTATTTAAAAACGGTAGAAAACATTGTGGGAAAAAAAGAAAATGAGAAAGACCAAGGAGATAAAGCAGATATTCAGTTAGAAGGAAAAACCAAATTACCAGTATTATACATTCAAGCCTAATACTTTGTACCAAACAATCCCAAGTTATCACATTATCATGAATATGTAACATACTTGTAAATTTATGATCCCTGGTTGTAGCAACCTAGAGAAAAAGGCTTTTGGAACAAATGAGAAATAGCAAGCATTTTTTCCCTTTTTTGCATTTTACACCCTTTCCAAGACAATAATTGCTACCATTTGAGTTAACCCTTTACTCCATAGATACTTATTTGAGTTATTTCTACGCATTGCGAGCCTTTAGAAAACATTGTGGCAAAAGGTGAAATTGCTCGTGGGGAGCAATTTCACCTTTTGTCACAATGTTTTCTTTGTTATCAAAAGGTATCATATATACACATAAGAAATGGCTTCATCCTTGCTGTTATTTAGGGCCAATTAGAGATACCATAGATATGCCTTATGGGGTAAAGGGTTATATTTGTCACATGCACAGGCTTTGGATTTGGACAGGTTATATAAAAGGTTATCTTTGCCAGAATAGATCTATATCGCAAAGTATTTGACTATGATGAGCAGTTTACTTTGAATTGTGTAGTCTGATTCACACCATTTGCATTTCAACCCTTTCCCAAACGACAAATTTTAGACTCATTCAAACTGAAAGAGATTGCAGACGACAATTTTAACTTTAATAACAATGGCAGAAAATCATCCGAAGGGGCAGAAAACACTGTGGGAAAAGGAGAAATTGCTCTTTACGAGCAATTTCTCCTTTTCCCATAGTGTTTTCAAAAGACTTGTACTGCAGACATGCAAAAACAAGGGCTTGTTTGGGAAAGGGTTAAGGTAACTTTGCATACACAGGAAGATCTAGATCTAGAGAAGCCAAAACCAGAGACAAAGTTCTAGATTTGTTCATATTGAAAACAGAAAAACCAACAGTAAATGTGACTCAAAGCATTGAATTGAACCAAATAGATACATGTAGGTAAAAAATGGATGGGTAAAAAGTATCGTGGGAAAAGAAGAAAATGCTGGTCTCTAGCATCTTCTTTTACCAAATACTTAATTAACCCTTTCCCAAACGACAAACTTTTGGACTAGACCAAATTGAAAGCATTTGCAGACGACAATTCAACTCTTGCTGAAAAGATGATTTCTGTTTATGATAGGATAGAAAACATTGTGGGAAAAGGAGAAAATGCTTGTAACCAGCATTTTCTCCATTTCCCACAATGTTTTCAAAAGGCTACTATTCCAGACCCATAAAAACCAGGGATTGTTTGGGAAAGGGTTAAATGCAAAATTTAAATTTGTAAAGGATTAAACATCATTGAGACGATTCTAATCAGTACCCACAACATAGAGTTTGGAAGAGAAATAAAGGATTTAGAAATGAATGCCATTACTCCCTCTCTACTGGAGCTCTACTAAGGTCTTATAGAGTTGAGAAGTAAGAAAGGAAATGGTAGGTAGAGCATGGATCCCATAAAATAGACAAGGCAAGCTATAATTTTCTGTAATTTATTTGATAATAGTCTCAAAAAGGAAGAATTGTTTATCTTTACTACCATTTGTCATGGAGTGAATCATTGGTCTTTCTTACCTCACTGTCCAATTTTTATCTTAAAATAAACATTTTGTCATTTTTTTCAGGTAATCATTGAGAAAAGTGACTGTTTATAAATGATGTAGCATTTTGTAACGAAATGCTGTTACAAAATGCTATGTATTTTACAGTCATTGTTAAACTTTGTATAACTCAAAAAAAATTGTTAGTTCATGGACAATACAAATAATACCAACTGTCTGTCCTGCTACAAATTATCGAACTCACAACCACAAGATCAGAGGATAGATTGGCTCAGGGGCAGATCCAGGATTTCTTCAAAGGGGGGTGAAGGGTGGGGGGTGGGGGTTCAACTTGGTCAGTCTCAGATATGCAGACAAAGACCCAAAGCACAAATCAATCGCCAATGAGTTGGAAGTCCATAAAAAAAAAAACCCTGGAAATTTAGGGGGGTTCATCCGAACCCCGACCACCCTGGATCAACCAGTGAGGCTAACCAATGAGCCACCCAACAACCACAAGGTCAGGGGATTATAAGATAGGCTAACCAATGAGCCAGCCGCCCAGGCATATATGTACATATGTGTACATAAATCATTGGTGCCTTAGCATACAAGGTTGCAATTGAAAAAAATGTTTTTAGAGTTTCTTAGTGCAATTAAGTTACACTTGTAGTCCTTTTGATTTTCAATTTTGGTCAAAGTTAGTGAATCCAATTTATTGAAATTGCTACAAAAAATAAAGCTTAACTCTTAACCATGCAATGTTGACATTAACGACCCTGATAAAGAAGCCTTTTGAAAACATTGTTGGAAAAGAAGAAGATGCTGGTAACCAGCATTTTCTCCTTTTCCTACAATGTTTTCTATCCTTTCCAAAACAAATTTCCATTTTTGAGTTACATTTATTTTGTCATCTGCAAATACATGTACTTTGAATTGGGAGTAGCTCAAAACTTTGTCGTTTGTTAAAGAGTTAACCCTTTACTCCATAGATATTCATTAATTTTGTACGCATTGCTTGTGGGAGCCGTTTGAAAACATTGTGGCAAGAGGTGAAATTGCTCGTCTCGAGCAATTTCACCTTTTGCCACAATGTTTTCTATGCGATCAAAAGGTGTCATATACACATAAGAAACGGCTTCATCCATGCTGTTATATAGGGTCAATTTGAGATACCTTAGAAATGCCTTATGGAGTAAAGGGTTAAATAGCCATTTCCATAATCCATTACAAATGTAAGGTTGTATGTAACACAACCATGTTTCTCGCAAATCATTACGCACAGAAATAGACCCAGCAGACATTTTAAGTCTAGAATTTGTTTCAATGTTTGGGGCTTGATAGTAACTTTAAAGGTGGCCCTTCAGATTTTGGGACGAAAATTTTACAAAAGCGCAAAAAAATCGTCCTTATACTCCCAACGCCTTTTAATTTTCATTCATAAAACCCCAGTAGTCAAAAACAGTCCGACAACACAAGAAATCAGAGATTTACTACGGCCCAGGTTGACACCAACGGGAGATACATTCTATTTTTAGATGATCAATTCGCTCATTTACTTACAGGAATACACAGAAGAAGCTTCAAACATAGCGTCCGAAGAAGACTTTATGGGAAAAAAATTATTATAATTTATGTTTGTTATGATAGGGAATTTAAGCGTTGAGTCACGTGCCAGTCACTTGACATTCCCACAATGCTTTATTGATTCTTGGCGCGAAATCTAAAAATAGCTTAACTCTTTACCACACCAGAAAATTTGGGACTGATCCAAATTGAAAGCATTTGCAGACGACAAAATAAAGGTGACTGAAAAATTAAAATTTGACTTGGGAAGGGTAGAAAACACTGTGGGAACCAGCATTTTCTCCTTTTCCCACAGTGTTTTCAAAAGGCTTCTTTCTCAGGGTCGTTAAAAGTCGGGATTGTGTGGTAAAGATTTAAGAGGCTACGTAGCCTTTTAAGGGAATACCACCAAAAAAGAATGTTTTGGTAATTTTATGAATCTTGATCATTGATGATTTGTATTACCAGTATTTTTTCATATGAATTTCAGTGATATACATGTATATATTTCTTAATTTGGTGGGATGTAAAAATTCTAAATACCCACCTTTAAAGAGTAGAAAATGAAGGTCAAGATCAGACTGCAAAAGATGTGTAGCCAATTACATGTAGTTCTTAATCTACACTAGCTGCAAAGACAGGTTATGAAAGGCATTTTTTGGATTTAAATTTTGTCTGCAAATGCTTTGAAATGAAGAACTAATAGGTTTAAAATTTTCTAGTCTGGTTAACCCTTTACCCCATAAGGCATTTCTATGGTATCTCTAATTGACCCTAAATAACAGTAAGGATGAAGCCCTTTTTTATATGTATAGGACACATTTTGATAGCATAGAAAACATTGTGACAAAAGGTAAAATTGTGAGCAATTTCACCTTTTGTCACAATGTTTACCAAAGGCTCTTACAAGCAATGAGTAGAAACGATTATCTATGGAGTAAAGGGTTAACCCATTACCACACAATCCCTACTTTTGACAACCCTGAGAAAGGAGCATTTAGAAAACATTTTGGGAAAAGGAGAAAATGCTGGTCTTCAGCATTTTCTCCTTTTTCCACGATGTTTTCTACCCTTACAAAACAAATTTCAAATTTTTAGTCATTTTTATGTTGTAGTCTGCAAATGCTTTCGATTTGGACAAACCTAAAATTTTGTCGTTTGGTAATGAGTTAAGCCTTTACTCAAATACTGAACGACAAAACTTTAGATTTGCTTAATTTCAAAGCATTACCCGGTATTTTGAAGACAGCAAATTGAAAATTAATTTGGATAAGACGATGGAATTTGTGAGAGAAAGGACAGAAATTATTCTGGAAAAAAGGAGAAAATGCTGGTTACCAGCATTTTCTCCTTTTGCCACATTTGATTTCCAAAGCCTGTTCTGTGAAGGTCGTTCAAACTTAAGAATACATGGTAAAGGGTAAAGAGTCAAAAGGACAGATATGGCATATTTGACTGACGTAATGAATCAAGGGTAGCCAGTCGGAGCATATCTTGTGTCATTGTATGGTAGCTTCAGTATACCTTTACCAAACAACCTTGTGTTTTGATGACCCTTTGGAAGTGGCCTTTAAAAACCTTGTGGGAAAAGGAGAAAATGCTGGGAATCAGTAATTTTTCCTTTTTCCATAATGTTTTCTACCCATTACAATTAAAGTCCAATCTATGAGCAGCAATGAGCATTCATTTTGTTGCTTGCAAATGCTTTCAATTTAGACCATAGTAGTTGCTAGTAAAGAGTTGATATGTTGACAGTATCATTCATGGGGTCATGATTAAAGTATTTGTAGGACTTGGCTATGAATTATGACCTATTCTTGATGTTCCCTCTGCCCGTCAGACAGTCTCCAAATATGCCAATAGGGCTTTGTAGTTTTTGTTTGGGTATGATATTTTAAAAAATGATACATTTTAAGAATGAATATACAGTTTTTATGGGGTACTGCACTGGCCATAAAAAAATCTGTATTCATCATTATGAATTAAATAAACTCTTTTGACTAAGGTACAGCTTTTGGATAGTCATTAGATTTGATAATCAAAGCGTTGAGAATGCTGAAGTGGTAATTGTCAAATAAACTCTTTTGACTAAGGTACAGCTTTTGGATAGTCATTAGATTTGATAACCAAAGCGTTGAGAATGCTGAAGTGGTAATTGTCAAGGAAACCCATTGCGTGGACTTAATAGTTTGAAAGAAACAGAGACATATTGTTCAAATATTGGCTTAAAAGTCAACCAACTAAGCAAATGAATACCTTTTCGGTTGAAGGGAGAGTACTCATGACAAAGTTTGGTTTATTTTTGTATAAGTGGTCTCCCTTTGATCATTAGGAGGAAGCAGGAGTAACACCCCTTGACAGTTGGATGCATGACGAATAGAGAGAAAAATCCTGTTGATGCATGGAAAAAAATTAAGTGTGTTCCTGAAAACTATAATTTGGAAATATCTCTAGCCTTTTACATTTAATTTCCAACATTGCAAGCAATTACCTTGATCTATAAATATTCATGTGCAATCAAATAGAGTAGCTCGCAATCATAGGACCTACATTTGTACAAGCCATGCAACAAATTGGTTTTGGAATGAAAAAGCACAGGGTCAGTTGGCAAATTTGTATCATTGCGCCAATAAAAGGCTATCATTGCGCCAATAAAAGGCTATGAGTGAGAGATGCTATTTTCAATCGAAAATAAGTATCTCAAAGATCGATGGCCTCACCCAATGTATTTTAATGTGCCATTTCAAATTACATATCCGAGTGCCACCGTAAAACTCATTTGCCTGAGAAAAAATGAGTTAAACTGGATTTATTTCTTTCGGCTTTGCTCTAAATAAGATACATGGTTATCAAAATTCAATCTTGAACTCTTCGATAAATACCACAAAAATATGGATTATCAGGGTCAAACAAGGTTTGATTGACACACTTGTGTAAGCAAAACATTGCAGCAGAAGGAGAAATTGCGTGTATGCTTTTGCTTTACTGTTTTTTCAGAAGTGGTTTGCTTAATAAGTTCTAGGCATGTAAAAAATACCCACATACTGTATGTGTAGTTAGAAAACCATTAAAATACCCTTTTCCATATGATTCAAAGGTTGAACGACCCTAATTAAGAAAACTTTTTAGAAGAAATTTTGGCAAAATGCATTTACTCCTTTTTCTACAGTGTTTTATACCTTTACACAGATAAAAAATCATTTCTAAGTTGAAGCCTTATTTGTCATCTACACAAGTGTTTTCATCTTGAAAGGTTCTGGTAAGGAGTTAAAGGCTGTGACTAAACTGAATATAAATTGTAAGAGACAAGATGATAGGTTGCATTTAGCCATGATGTTGGTAGAGAAAACCAAACGTTGTGCGTCGTCAACAATTCTTTAAACATCAACTCCTCCTAAACCACTGGGCCAATTTGGACTAAACTTGGCAGGAATGTTCCTTTGGAGGTCTTCTTTGAAAACTGTCAACAGAATTTGATTCCTTCAAAAACTCTGGTTGCCATGGCAACCAAATGGAATTTTCTCGGAAATTCCTTAAAAATCTTCTCCTCTGAAACCGCAGGTCAGATTTTAAAATAATTCCACAGAGATGTTCCTTGGGTGACCCTTTTCAATTGTTGTGTGTGAAATTTTGATCCGTCGAGAATCATGGCTCTGGTGAATGGGGCTTCTTGCACTATACAGAAATAAAGGAATTCTTAAAAATTCTTCTACTCTGAAACGGCTGGTCAGATTTAGAAATAATTTCACAGAGATGTTCCTTGGATGACCCTTTTCAAAACTTGTTCGCTAAATTTTGATCCGTCAAGAATCATGGCTCTGGTGAATGGGGGCTACTTGCACTATACAGAAATGAAGAAATTCTCTAAAATTCTTCTTCTCTGAAACGGCTGGTCAGATTTCGAAATAACTCCACAGAGATGTTCCTTGGATGACCCTTTTCAAAAAGTGTTTGCGAAATTTTGATCCGTCAAGTATCATGGCTCTGGTGAATGGGGGTTACTTGCACTATACAGAAATGAAGAAATTCTTTAAAATTCTTCTTCTCTGAAACAGCTGGTCAGATTTTGAAATAATTTCACAGAGATATTCCTTGGATGACCCTTTTCAAAAGGTGTTCATGAAATTTTGATCCGTCAAGAATCATGGCTCTGGTGAATGGGGGCTACTTGCACTATACAGAAATGAAGAAATTCTTTAACATTCTTCTTTTCTGAAACCGCTGGTCAGAATTTGAAATAATTTCACAGAGATGTTCCTTGGATGACCGTTTTAAAAAAGTGTTCGCAAAATTTTGATCCGTCAAAAAATGTGGCTTTGGTGAATGGGGGCTACTTGCACTATAGGGAAACGAAGAAATTCTTAAAAACTCTTCTTTTCTGAAACCCCTGGTCAGATTTTGAAATTATTTCACAGAAATATTCCTTGGGTGACCCTTTTCAAAAGGACTGTTCATGAAAGTTTGATTTGTCAATAAACATGGCTCTGGTGAATGGGGGCTACTTGCACTATATGGCCATGAAGGAATTTTTTAAAATTCTTCTCTGAAATGGCTGATCAGGTTTTGAAATAATTTCACAGAAATGTATCTTAGATGACCCTTTTCAAAAATTGCTCAAAATATTTTGATCCATCAAGAAACATGGCTCTGAAGGCTGTGGGCTATTTACACTATACATACATGAAGAAATTCTTAAAAATTCTTCTTCTCTGAAATGGCTGTTTAGATTTTGAAATAATTGGCTGTGGTCCTCTCAAAAAACTCAGGTGAGCGAACCAGGGCCATCTTGGCCCTCTTGTTTCATGTTGCAGACCATATATAAAAATAAGCTCAAATGATAAAAACTTTCTTTCTCACATATGAGAGCATAGTGGGAAGAGGTGAAATTGCTGGAGACAAGCATTTTCTCCTTTTCCCACAATGGTCTGAATGGCTTCTTCTGTTGGGTCTGAAAAATTGGAGATGGTTTTGCAAAGGGTTAAACCAGCAAAGATCTGAAAAAAAAAACCAGATCATAGACTTCTTATTTGTATGTCAGTGAAAAATATCGGCCAGGCTGGAGATCTTACTGCATGGTTGTCCTTCACTTGAGGCTGTGTCAATTTCCTCATCTTGTCTGTTTCCAACCTTGTCGTTTTTGTGTCATTTTTTGGGCTAAAAATTTAATTGAAGTCCTACTATAGGTATTTGTGTATCGGCAATTTTCATTAAAATTGGTCATATATTACAGGAATTATGGCCCATTTCAACCTTTTACCTCAACCAGTTTTAGTGAAATGTGCAATTATGGGGTCTGTGTGCTACAGTAAAACTTATATATACATGTATATCTGCATTGTACCATGGTTAGTTCAAAATTCTTGATCATACAAGTCCAAGATCGGACTGTTCTGTGCAGTTTACAACTCGACAGACTGTTCTGTGCTGAGTCTGGTCAAGCTTGTTCAACGCTATGTACAAGAGCACAACATGTTGCACATGTTGCTTATGGTATATTATGAAGAACAGCTGGAGTTGTCCACCTTTCTAAAGACTATTATACAGTAAAAATGCATGCTCTTGATCCAATCAATATTGAACGAGGGAAGGAACGCCAATATTTTCTCCCAGAAGAGCTAAAGAACTGCCTCAGGTTTCATTTTTTATGGGCCTGGGTTGGTTTACAGCTTTGTGTGGTATAACACAAGAGAATATTTATATCATATGTATTGTACAATCCATATATATATTTGCCATTTATATTACATGTTGTACAGAAAAATAATTTTGATTGATAACAGTTTTCAACTTAGTTTCAGTTTCAGTTATATGATGGTGGCCAATGAAGTTATGGATCCATACTTTCTTGGACTTTCTTTTATTTTGCACAACATTTTTCAAAGCCACTGGTTGCTGTCCCATGTAGCCAATACATTTATCAATCTGAGAGCATTTGCAAAAGACATAAAATCAATTTACCCTCAAAATCTTAGAAAATATTGTGGGAAAATGGAAAAAATGCTGGTTTTTAAGTTAACTCCCCAGAATCAGAGCTACAGGTAAGAAGGTATTCTAAATCCATCACCTCTCCTCCAAACCCTATATTGTGGGTACTCACTAGAGTTGTCTTGTTGAGACAATTCTTATGAGTACCCACAACATAGGGCCAAGTTAAGGATAATTGATATTTTCAATTTTGGAATCAAATTTACTCCCTCTATCTGAAGCTCTGCAGAATTGTTAAAAAATTCTGAGTTCTTTGCTACAGGGTTAAATGATGCTCTGTCTCTTCGTGTTAGGAACCCTTCATCTTGTAAATTAACCCATTACCAAACGACAATATTTTAGACTGGTCCAAATTGAAAGCATTTGCAGACGACAAAATAAAAGTAACTAAAAATTTGAAATTTGTTTTCTAAAGGGTAGAAAATATTGTGTGAAAAGGAGAAAATGCTGGTTACCAGCATTTTCTCCTTTTCCCACAATGTTTTCTAAAGGCTTCTTTCTCAGGGGCGTCAAAAGTAGGGATTGTGTGGTAATGGGTTTAAGAGACTTTAAAATGAGCATTGTGAAGCCTCAATTGCTGAGTTTTCAAAAGTGAGAGTTCTTGGTAAACAAAGTACCAGCTGCAGCAAACTGATGTTTTCCTGTTACAGTAGAAGCTACTTTTTTTTAAACACTTTGCTAAATTGAGATTTTAGTTTAAAGAAGTTCTTCAGCTCAAGTGTTATTACATGTACTGGTATTCATGTACATGCATTTAACTCTTTATCAAACAACAAAATTTTTGGTTTGTCCAAATCGAAAGCAAAATAAAATTGACTGAAAATTTTAAGTTTGTTTTGTGAAGGGTAGAAAACATTGTGGAAAAAGGAGAAAATGTTGGTTACTACATGTTTTCTAAAGGCTTCTTGCTCACAGTCATCAAAAGTGGGGATTGTGTGGTAATGGGTTGAACCTTAATCCATCATGGATGATCTCTAAATTGATGGCTGAAATCCATATTTCATGAGGATTAATGTTTTTGCTGTATATCCCATATTCTCTTTTTTCCCACATTTTTTTTTTTTAAATTTTAAGGACAGGTCCTTCATTATAGCCAGGTTTATTTTGTCATCTGCAAATTCTTTCTATTTGCATAAATCTGAAATGTCACCTGTTACATATTATTTGAAGTACATTGTACTATTTATTGCATTAGACACAGTAATATATGTGCAGTCACATAAATTTCACTGGGGTTTGTAGGAGGTTGAGATAATTTTCAACAGGTGTGAATTGTCTGCTTCACCTATGAAATAGTCAAATAGCCTTGAAATGACATCTTGAGTTATTAATACATCTTTTTTGTCATACCCCTCAACAATGCAGTTGTTTTTCTTTACTTTCGGGTCGGTGACAGTTTACCATATATTGTGGTCCATAATTGTTTGTTTTTGATTTTAAAAGTCCGAGCTGAATTATTCCAAACATGTATATGATTTCAAAATCTGTTCGAAGTTCAGTTAATGCATTCTTGGTCTTTTCCCACGCTTGAGTACAATGATTATGTGGGAGTGATAATATAGAAAGCAAAGTACAAAAACCGGTAGCTGAATTTGAAAAAAATGTGCCATGCCTTTCCTCAGAGGAGGTTTAAATTACGGGTGAACAAAAAACCCAATGTATAAACCCTCTGCCATACAGTCCCTGGTTCATGTTAAAATGACCTTGGGCTGGAAAGCTTTTTATATGCCCAAAGGGTTGTATTGGCCCTTAGGTTGTCCGTCCGTCCGTTTGTCTGTTAGCAATTTCCTGTGTGCCCCTTTACAGTTTTCATGGGAATTAGCTCAAATTTGCTCCAGTGAATCTCTATATGATGTGTAGTTATATACGTGACTCTTAAAATTTGGATATCTGCAGGCGTTCTAGATTTTAACCCATTTCACTGACAAGCCCCTTCAGATGTATAATTATGTGCTGCTCCAAGAAGCTTTTGTTATCTCTTTACTAGACAACTAAATCCAAATTAAAAGTAATTACATAGAACAAATTTAAGGTAGCACAAATGCTGGGATTTACATATGAAAATGGAGAAATCATATTGTGAAGAGGCTCAGAAAATGCTGATTCTCCTTTTCCAACAATGTGTTTAGAAGACCTCTTTCAGGGTTGTAAAATTTCTTGATTGTGTGATAAAGGGTTAAGACAATTGTTGAGAAGAGAAAATGAAGGTAACCATCTCCTCTTTTAACTCACCTGAACACAGAGTGTTCAAGGTGAGCTTTTGTGATCATGCTGTGTCCGTTATCTGGCATGCATCGTTTAGTATGCAGTTGTCAACATTTACAATTTTGTACCATGTTTTTACTTTAGAGGCCACATTTTCAGTGAGATGCTCATGAAACTTTGTCAGAATATTTGTTTTGGGTAAGTTCTAAGTTTGGTGATGTTGAGTGGAAATGTAGTTCAGTAGAACAAATCCAAGAAAATCCCTGTGTGCGCTCTGGATCCAGCCACATTTTCAGCCTGATACTCTTGAAACTTTGTTAGAATGATTGTCCAGAGGATATCTTTTACATGATTAAAATTGGGTCTAATGTTGGGTCAAGAAATGGGTCACCTGGCCAAATTCTTAGAAAATGTCATTAACACTCTAGAGGCCACATTTTTCAGCCTGAAATTTGTTGAAACTGGGTCATGTTAGGTAAAAATTTTGGTAATTGGGTCAATTCTAAGAATTGCACTTCAGAGGCCAAATTTTGTAGCCTGATGCTCTTGAAACTTCGTCAGAATGTTTGTCCTAATATGATATTTTGGACAAGTTCGAAATTGAACCATATTGGGTCAAAAAGTAGGTCACTAGCCCATATCTTTTCAGTCTGATACTTACCAGTATGACACTTGGTAAGAACTTTTGTCGTTATCATATCTTGGATAAGTTTAGCCCTCAGCCATGTCGGGGCAAGATGTAGTTGCATTGGTAGTTTATATCATTAATCCTTTACCAAATGACAAAATTTTAGACTGGTCCAAATTGAAAGCACTATCATACCACAAAATTAATGCTACTCAAAAATTGAATTGAAAAGTTGTTTCCAGCAGGGTAGAAAACATTGTGGGAAAAGGAGGAAATGCTGGTTACCAGCATTTTCTCCTTTTCCCACAATGTTTTCAAAGGGCTTCTATCTCAGGATGGAAAAAAAACATGGGTTGTTTTGTAAACAGTTAAACTCAGGATCTCTTCAGCTTTACCAACCGTAGATGACCTTATTCAGGTGAGTGCCTTAGGGCCATGCAATGGCCCTCTTTGTTTCCATTTCCAGTGATGTTTTTCCGTGTTTTCAGAAACAGATCCAATCAGTTATTCCACTTTTAATTTATCTTTTTGTTCATTTTGCTTTGAATATACACAAAAACTAATATTTTGCCATGTGGCAAAGGGTTGAACATAAACTGGTGTCAGAAGTAGATTGACATACTCTCTGTTCACACTGATCAACGTGAGCCGCGGACACCATGTGTTCTCGGTACACCAGATCGGATTTTCCATGGAAGAACCGGTGGTGGTGTAAGTATTTTCATTTTCATAGACCTGTCTTACCTAGATAGAAATGTTGATTTACAGCAATGTCAAGACGAATGATTGATCTGTTTACATACAAACTAGGGAATAATAATACCATCATCTAAGCGAGCTGTGGCTTTATGAGCAACTGGCGTCTTATTGTTTTGAAGTTTATTGCCAAATTTTGGACAAAATCCCTAACCATTGATCATTTTACAAGTTTGTATGATAAGATAAATGTATTCCCTAAAGAAACACAAAATTTCACTTAGAAATGTCCATCCAAAGCGAAGATATACGTTTTTGAATGGACCTGGGTAGAGGAAAATATGCTAACAAGACACCAATTTTATTTTCAATGTATGCACATGGACACCAGATCAGAAAAAGCTTGGGGTAACTGGACACCAACCTTTAAATCATCAATATTTCTGCCTGAAACTCGATGCATGGGCTGTATACGAAGACTATTTTTGTAAACATTATGTCACTACGGTCCATTACCTGATAAAGAGCATGTTCAACCCAATTTCATTACTTCTAGCACCTGCTTTTTTGAAATATTTGCAATATTACGGCAATTTACGAAGTAGACCTGCGATGCTTGATCACAATTGACCGGTCATTGCCTCCAATGTTGGTTCAAGACATGTTCCTTGTTTACAGCGTTTCAGTTTTATGAATGTCGTATTGACCCATTACCAGGCAATTACGAGCTTTAATATCCCTTGGAAAGATGGCTTAGAAAAACATTGTCCCTATTAACTAATCAACGAATTTGTAATTCGTGTTCATTACTTTGAGTGCAAGAATTGGTCACACTGACCAACGTATGTATACGTTGGATTGCCGGCTTTGACCTTAGATTGTACATACACCGAAAATGTTCAGTTCTTTCATTCTTGGTACTATGAAAAACTTTTTTGTAGAACACGCTACATGCCAAATGGAACTATGAAAATTAATTATCTTCAAGGTAATGCTTAATACATAATAGACATATTTGTAAACATTCGAGGACTGATAAAGAGGTGAGTTTGTTTTTGAGATACCTCAGCAACTTGATTACTGACTTTTTTTTCACCTGCACAATTTTCACTTTGAGTTTGATACTTCCTGTCGATGCTCTAGAACCAACTATTTAAAGATTTCTGCATGATAAAAAGAGGGAACAGAATCAAGTTAAATTTATATCGCTCAAAGGTACCTAGTGTGCTAGAACCAACTAAAAATTTCTGCATGGATAAAAAGAAGGAACAGAATCTGGTTAAATTTATATCGCTTAAAGGTACGTAGTGTGCTAGGAAATTATTAGAGAGGTTAAATGCAGCCATGGCAAATTACTAGATTTAATCTTTTCTGAAATTCGTCATATATAAAAATAAACCACGTCTATTTCCTGTTTCGGTTTTTTTTTTACTTCGCTTTATTTACAAAACTATGACGAAACAGATTGTGTATCAGAACAATTACGCTCGAAGATATAGAATTAGCAAATTCTCTGGCAGTCTGAATTTTGAAAATCACCTCTGTTGGAGGGTCTGATGAAACATTATCAGAGATCATCTGTGTTATGACATACATGTACATACATTTATTATCAATGAATTTAAAGACCTGCAAGTACTTCCGCTTTATGACACTAAGAGAAAATGAGCCCCACCAACAAAAGCCATGTTTTTCAACAGATCAAAATTGATTGAAGGAGTGTGATAGAAAACTACCCAATGCCAATCTCGTGATTGAGTTCTTTTGAGAGGACAAATTTTACAATTTTCACAGCGCGCCATACGCGGAAAATAAGCTCCTTCCACATAAGCCATGTTTTTTAAAGGATCGAAGTATCTCGAAAGAAATTTATGGAATCATCCACGTTGATTTTTGTTGATTTCCACTTGGTGGTTTAATTCTGAGGAGAGGTCTATTAAATAAAACTTTTAGAAATAAACGCGTAGACGAACAAACGCACGCATATAAATGTACGAAGGGTATGTTGTGTGTACAACGCTATTCTAACAGTTGGCTAAGCGGAATTGAAAATTATTTAGACTAAGAATCAGGCCAAATGGGGTAAATAGTGTACACACTGTATTAGTTAATAGGGGTTTTTCTTTATGGACAATGTTTTTCTATGCCATCTTTCCCAGGGAAATTAAAGCTCGTGATTGCTCGGTAATGGGTGAATACGCCGTTCATTAAACTGAAACGCTGTAAAAAAGGAACATATCTTGCACCAACATTGGAGGCAATGACCGGTCAATTGTGATCAAGCATCGTAGGTCTATTTCGTAAATTGCCGTAATATTGCAAATATTTCAAAAAAGCAAGTGCTAAAAGTAATGAAATTGGGTTGAACATGCTCTTTATCAGGTAATGGACCGTAGTGACATAATGTTTACAAAAATAGTCTCCGTATACAGCCCATGCATCGAGTTTCAGGCAGAAATATTGATAATTTAAAGGTTGGTGTCCAGTTACCCCAAGCTTTTTCTGATCTGGTGTCCATGTGCAAACATTGAAAATAAAATTGGTGTCTTGTTAGCATATTTTCCTCTACCCAGGTCCATTCAAAAACGTATATCTTCGCTTTGGATGGACATTTCTAAGCGAAATTTTGTGTTTTTTTAGGGAATACATTTATCTTATCATAAAAACTTGTAAAATGAACAATGGTTGGGAATTTTGTTCAAAATTCGGCAATAAACTTCAAAACAATAAGACCCCAGTTTCTCACAAAGCCACAGCTCGCTTAGATGAAGGTATTATTATTCCCTAGTATGTATGTAAACAGATCAATCATTCGTCTTGACATTGCTGTAAATCAACATTTCTATCTAGGTAAATTATGTCCATAAAAATGAAAATATTTACACCACCACCGATTCTTCCATGGAAAATTCGATCTGGTGTACCGAGAACACATGGTGTCCGCGGCTCACGTTGATCAGTGTGCTGTTGAAAGTTATGTAGGAGAAAACAGATTTAGCCAACTAGAACACAGTTTTATGGCCATTGTAAAGAGAGGCTGTTACTGGAAAGCTGTCACACCAACCTATCATCAAGTGGGCTAATTCGAACTGCCTGTAATCTGGGGTAGAGGACAGTGGAGGAAAAGTGAAAGAAACAGTTACTTGTATAACCTCGAAATATTTGAGAAACATTTTGGAAAACACATTGTGGAGAAAGTTGCTATACAAATATTACACCTAATTTTCCACTGGAGGTTATATATGTAGAGTATCAATATGTGGTGCTTGCAGACAATAAATACTTATTTATTAACTCTTTACCACATGAGAAAATTTTAGTTCGGTCCAAATTGAAAACATTTGCCAATGACAAAATAAATGTGACTCAAAAATTGAAATTCTGTTTGGGTAGGGTAGAAAACATGATGAGAAAAGGAGAAAATGCTGGTTACCAGCATTTTCTTCTTTTCCCACAATGTTTTAAAAAGGCTTATTTCTCAGGGTCGTTAAAAGTCGGGATCGTGTGGTAAAGAGTTAAAAAGAATTTTCTATCCCAGATAGAACATGATTTTAGGGAAAAAAGGGCTACAATACTGGTTAACAGCATTAAATTTTTCTTCTCTTGACATTTTTTTTTTCAAAAAGCCCTCTGCTTCAGGGTCGTAAAAAGTAAGGGATTGTTTAATAATGGGTGAACCTTAAGTCTTTTCAAAAGCTGACACTCTTCAATGCTACATAAAATTGAACGAAACCCTTAACCAAACAATACCTGGTACTTACAACTCAGAGGAAGTAGCCTTCTGAAAACATTGTGGGAAAAGGAGAAAATGCTGGTAACCAGTATTTTCTCCTTTTCACCCAATGTTTTCTATTCTTCTAAAGTCAAGTTTCAATTTTTTAGTCACTTTTTAATGTTGTCAGCAAATGCTTTCAGTTTGGACATGTTTAAAATTTTGTTATTTGGTAAAAAATTAAAGTGCCAAATAAAACCAGCACACTCTTTCAGTTTGAAATAAAGCCACTGCTAAATGAAATGTATGGTTGCATTAGGTCCAGACTCATCTCAGCAGAGTGGACATTTTGGATCAAAGACGTACCAGATAGTACATACATGTATTGTGAAACATGCAGTCTTATCATTGATCTACACTGGCCACCCAATGAACCTTGGAAAAGGTGCACAAGTTTTACAGTGTGGAAAAGGGATGATCACAGGTGTTACAGCTTTCAATCTTAATTATTTTTCCATTTTTTCTCTCCTTGGTAACAATTCAGAAACACTGAATGGAGAAAAATTAAGGAAATTAACAGGAACCTTGTAACAGAACCACTTCAGCATTATAATAGATCACCCTAGAGTCTCTGTCCATTCAACTCTTTACAATACGATCCCATCTTTTAACAGCCCTGAGGAAAAAAGTCCGTAGAACATTGCCATAAAAGGACAAAATGCTAGCAATCAACATTTTCTCCTTTTCAGACAATGTTTTCCACTCTTCCCAAATCAAATTGAAATTTTTCTATCATATTCATTTTTGTCAGTGCAAATGATTTCAATTTGGTTCAGTCTATAAATTTGTGTGGTTAAGACATAAATACCATGGATCATTGTTATTGGTACACCAACACCAAAAGCTAGACCCAAGATGCTTAACCCTTATCTCACAATGATGACTTTTAACGACCCTGAAGATGAAGCCTTTGGAAAACATTGTGGGAAAAGAAGAAGATGCTGGTAATAAGCATTTTCTCCTTTTCCCACAAAGTTTTCTACCTTTTGAAGAAAACTTGTGTCATCTTCGCCACCAAAGAATTGTTGTCTGTAGATCTATCATCCTCGGATACCCAAGGGTCTCCCTATTTGCTACGCTACATCGACCCTGGGACAATTGACTAATAAAACTTTGAATCAGCCACCGAAAATCGATATGAAACGTCATACCGTACAGTCCACTCGCCCATCACAAAATGATGATAGAACCAATGAAAAGCCAGCATTCGGCCAGCGGTAAAGCGAGCCGCCGAAAATCGATACGAAACGTCATAGCGTACAGTACACTCGCCCATCACAAAATGATGATGGAACCAATGAAAAGCCAGCATTCGGCCAGCGGTAAAGCGAAGGAAATTCAACTAATTGTCCCAGGGGTCGATGTAGCGTAGCAAATAGGGAGACCCCGGGGTATCCGAGGATGTAGATCTATATACTGTACTTTGAATTTGGTGAGGTCTGAAATTTTGCTATGTGGTAAAGGTTTAGCCCTTTCCCATACGACAGATTTTAGACTCTTCCAATCTGAAAGAGTTTGCAGACAACAATTTTAAATTTGATGAAAATGGTAAAAAGTTCTCCTAAAGGGTAGAAAACACTGTGGGAAAAGGAGAAATTGCTCGTTATGAGCAATTTTTCCTTTTCTCACAGTGTTTTCAAAAGACTTGTACTGCAGACACGTGAAAACCTGAGGGCTTGTTTGGTAAAGGGTTAAGACAGCCACACTGGACACTTGTAAGAAGCTTTTGTTCACAGTGCATGTTGGGATCAGATTGCACAGAGCATGCATCTCTGATGTACATTGTCCCTTACTTTATTCTAGATCATTAGCAAATTGTTGATTCATTTTCCAGCAGGAATTTTTAACCCTTTCCCACAAAATTACGACTTTTGACGACCCTGAGATAGAAGACTATTGAAAACATTGTGGTAACCAGCATTTTCTCCTTTTCCCACAATGTTTCTACCCTTCCCAAATCAAATTTCGATTGTACAGTTACATTTATTTTGTAGTCTGCAAATGCTTTCAATTTGGACCAGCCTATGAATTCGTCATTTGGTAAAGAGTTTACGATGGAAAAGGAGTAATTTATTGTTTAGAATTATATGAAAGATTTACATTAACCTTTTTGATCCAGTATTGACCCAATTTTGAACTTGTCCAAAAGTAGGGTAAAACAGGGACTTTTGCGGGCTGAGCAGACTAAGATCAGACTGCAAAGTCTGTCACCTTTGATCTATACCTCCTGCTTGTTTAGTCAAACTTGTGTGATGAAAAACTTTCAGAGTTTAAGCAGTTATATTTACAATATACAGCCATCATGAAAGAGGCCAGTTTATTTACTATAAAATGGCCCTGAAAGAGTTATCCTTACTTTAACTTGCAGTTGATGACTACCTGCTAAAAGAGACCACTTTCTGTAGTTCTGCTGGGTGGTCTTTGAATGCAAGTTGGACTGTATTTGTTCCATAATGGGCTGTACAAGCTCATTTGAATTCTAAGCATATAAACCAGTAATTGGATAAGCCCTCTTTAATTAATACAACTTCAGTCTTCTTTAGAAGTTAATCCTTATGTTTACCTAGGAGATTAACCGATCATTGTATAATTAAAACATTCCCTCCTGAAACAAATCTGCTGCATATTGACTTGGAAAACATCTGTGTGAAATATTGATCATTATAGCAAATAGCTACCAATTAGGATTTTTAAAAAGAGACAAAAGTATGTGAAGACATTGTGGCAAAAGAGAAAATTGCTCCCAAGTAGGAATTTATTTTTTTGTCACAAGAGTTTTGAAAAAGTGCCAGTCTGCTGCAAGATGAAAAAGGTCCTCAGTAGGAGGAAAATTTGTAAAATGGACAAATTGTTGATAGATGTCTGCTTATTGTAAAATGCAAGCTATATACTTCTCACCACACAATTTTGTTACAGCTTCGAAGAAGGCTTTCGAACTTTGTTGGAAAAAGGAGGAAATGCTGGTATCTCACAGTATATTCTACCCATACAGATACAAAACCCTCATCAGTTCAACTGCATTTAAATTTTCATCTCCAAAATACTCTCATTGTAGATCAGTCATTTTCACATTAATAATTATTGTTGTTACCCATAGATAAGGCATATTCATTAATTGGTATTTGCTAACATAGGTGTGGTTGATCTAAGTCCAAAGTGCTACTGTTATACTAAAAAGCTGGACAAAATATCAGGCAGTGTACTCTAAGACATGAGAGTTGATGCTGATATGTTCTCCTTTATCACAATGTCTTCTATGATTAACCCAATGTTTGTGTTTGTTGTCTGTAAAGGCCTACAATATGGATGTCAAAATTGTCCAGCTGGTTAAAAGATCTTACATCATTATGCATACTGCTCTGAGAGATATCCCTGTTTTAGACAACAGAGTTTGACTTGTCCATATCGAAAGCAAAGGCAGATGGTTAAAAATTTAATTTAGCTGATTGGATTTATCTTTGAAAGCAATGAAACATTGTTTGAAATACAGAGAAAATGCTTACCGTATCGATTCTAAAATATTGCTATCTGGCTGAGAATTTTTCTGAGCATTGTTGTATTGATTTTGGCAGCCAACTCAACTTTGAAATGATACATGAATTGGAAAAGATGAAGGCGCATTATTGATTTGCACCAATCAAAGGAACATTGTAGTTTATTATCTTTCTCAATGCCTGGTGGGAAGAAATCTTTGCCAGCCACATCTTTTATTTTTTCTATACTCTATACTATTGCTCTGTTTCAGATTAATCTTGTCTTTTGAACAACTTTGTCTTTAAAATGCTCTTAGAGGATTTTAATGTAGATAACTTTACTGTCCATGTGAAGAGTTCTCCATTCACTAGACAATCCTTTGCAGGACCCTCAGGAAAAAGGGCTTTGAAAACAATATTGAAAATGTGAAAATGCTTATATTCAACACTTTCTTCTTTTCCCACAATGTGTATTTCCCATTTATTATAGACAGCAATCATCCTTTTGGCTACAAAGGAATTGTAGCTTGCAAATGCTTTCGAATTGAATGAGTTCATTTTCTGCAATTTGGTAAAGGATTAAAAGCTTTAACCCATTACCACACAATCCCTACTTTTGATGCCCCTGAGAAAAAAGCCTTTAGAAAACATTGTGGGAAAAGGAGAAAATGCTGGTTACCAGCATTTTCTCCTTTTCCCACAATGTTTTCTACACTTCGCAAAACAAA
Source organism: Tridacna crocea (assembly GCA_943736015.1). Lineage (NCBI taxonomy): Eukaryota > Metazoa > Mollusca > Bivalvia > Cardiida > Cardiidae > Tridacna > Tridacna crocea. The sequence continues at coordinate 26,407,620 of OX031060.1, forward strand.
TTTCAAATTTTCATTCACTTTTATTTTGTCGTCTGCAAATGCTTTCAATTTGAACCAGTCTGAAATATTGTCCTTTGGTAATGAGTTAACCTTTAGTTCTGCGAAATTTAAGACTAGCATTTTGCAGATAAAAGATTGAATGTGGCTCAATTTAGGCACAGTACTGTAATTTATCGGTGGAAGGGCAGGTAACATTTTAGAATAAAGGAGAAAATGCTGGTGACCAGCAATTTCTTTCTTTCCATCAATGTTTTAAACTCCCAACCCCCTCTCCAGTCAGAGTTGTTAAAAGTTGGCATTGTATTGTAAAGGGGTAAACTTTTTAGGACACAATCCCAACTTTTAACGAGCCCAAAGTCAACGGCATTTGAAAACATTGTGGGAAAAGGAGAAAATGCTGATAACCAGCATTTTCTCCATTTTCCACGATGTTTTCTACCCTTTTATATATAAATCTCATTATTTCAGTATAATTTTATTTGTCGTTTGCAAATGCTTTTGATTCGGACTAAAATTTTGACTCGTCTAAAATTTTTGTCTTTCGGTAAAGAGTTAAATAACAATATTTTTAGAAGTTAATAAAGCTTTAAATTTCTTATGAATCACTTTTTTTGTGTAAGAAAGTAGATTAAAGTTGTACCACCACTTTTTTCCATAAACTTTTACTGACTAATCCTTTGTTCACTTTCCTTAGGGAAGTGGACTTTTGGGAGAAAAAAATATTGGAAAAAGAAAAAGCTTGTAGAACTACGCAGCGTCTTTTGTTTTTCAAACAATGTTTTTCTACCTTTTCAAAGATAACTTTCATGATTTGAGTGAGTCGTTCCATTTTTTGATGTCAAAGTTTACCATATGTAATAGTCTAAAATTTTGCCATCTTTTAAAAATACTTAACCACTTACAATGCAGGTTGTCTTAACCCATTTACATTTACATGAAAAAGTAGCTATGTAAGCTGCTGAAAAGGATTGTACTGTATGAATAGGTATCTGATCGTTTATTTAACTCATTACCAAACGACAATATTTTAGACTTGTCCAAATTGAAAGCATTGCAGACGACAAAATAAAAGAGACTGAAAAATTTAAATTTGTTTTATGAAGGGTAGAAAACATTGTGGGAAAAGGAGAAAATGCTGGTTACCAGCATTTTCTCCTTTTCCCACAATGTTTTCTAAAGGCTTCTTTCTCAGGGGCGTCAAAAGTAGGGATTGTGTGGTAATGGGTTAATTGTTATAGACCTACTCTGATGATTTGAGAAGTTATTCCTTGCCTCAGATCAAATGGGGGATACAGGTTGAGATATCCTGGTCATGGGTAATGTATTTGATTTAACTCTTTACCAAACAACAAAATTTTAGACTGGTCCAGATAGAAAGCTTGTGCAGATGGCAAAACTAATGCAACTCAAAAATTAAAATTTGTTCAGGGAAAAGTGGAAAACATTTTTGGAGAAGAAGAAAATGCTGGTTACCCTCACGGTTTTCAAAAGGCTTCTTTCCAAGAGCTGTGAAAACCAGGGATTGTTTGGTAAAGAGTTAATGGATTTATTGCTCTGAGGGTCTAATGCTAGAGTAAACATTAAATAAATTGTTGTACATTTTTTATGACAATGGCCAAAACTATTTTTATCCTAATGTAAATACCCGACTGGGGTTACAATGTCAATGACATTGAACCGCTGGCATTCAGTATATTACTTCATCAGGCGGTTTAAAGATTCTTACATAATGAAAGTTAAGTACAGAAAAGAAACTTGTTATTTACAAAAAAGAAATAAGCAAATAATGCTGAAAAACCTGTGTTAACTCTTTACCAAACGACAAATTTTTAGACTGGTCCAAATTGAAAGCATTTGCAGATGACAAAATTGGAAGCATTTTGAGATGACATCATGATAAATCATTAAAATTACAAACCCCTCTATTTAACTCTTTACCAAACGATAAAATTTTTGACTTGTCCAAATTGAAAGAATTTGCAGACGACAAAATAAATGTCAATCAAAAATTAGAATTTGATTTGGAAAGGGTAGAAAACAGTGTGGGAAAAGGAGAAAATGCTGGTTACCAGCATTTTCTCCTTTTCTCACAATGTTTTCAAAAGGCTTCTTCCTCAGGGTCGTTAAAAGTCGGGATTGTGTGGTAAAGGTTTAAGCTATATTTACCAGAAAACCTTTACAAGACAGTTGCAAGGTGTGACAAAAATTTTCCAAATCGAAAGCATTTGCAGACAACAAAATAAAAGTGACTGAAAATTTGAAATTTGTTTTGAGAAGGATAGAAAACATTGTGGGAAAAGGAGAAAATGCTGGTACCCAGCATTTTCTCCTTTTCCCACAATGTTTTCTAAAGGCTTCTTTCTCAGGGGCGTCAAAAGTAGGGATTGCAGTGCTAATGGGTTAAAGACCCAGTACAAAGATAGCTTTTAGAAAAATTATGGGAAAATAATAGAATTTTAGGATGTGCCTATCTGTATATCTATACAAATATTCTCATAATATCTTCTACTTTTGAACTTATTCAGAAATTATACAAATATCAAGTTTTCTGCTTCAAAGTATCATAGATGTGCATATACTTGCATGCTCACAGATTATTAATATCTGACCTGTACAATTAATTAGTTTACACCTACAGGTCATTAGCAACTGGCAGGGCACCTCCTGGGACCAATATCAGAGTGGTTGCAGCCACTTTGTTCATGGATAGAGAATAATTAACCCTTTTGGTGCCATATAAATGAAATGGACATTCTCTACTATGATTAAAGATGCAGATACTGCATGTAGACCATTTGCCACACAATATTGAGTCTTAGCACCCCTGAGCAAGGAAGCTTTTGAAAATATTATGGGAAAAGGGGAAAATGCTGGTGATAAGCACTTTCTCCTTTTTGCATAATATTTTATACTCTCTGATAGGCAAGTTGGATCAATTTAGCTACCTTTGATTAGACATCAGTCTGTGTGAATACATGACTGGATGATTCTCAGATTTTGTTATATAGTACAGTGTGTAAATTTCGCCCCCCCCCCCTCCTCCCCCAAGAAATTCTGGCAAAAAAGTGGATTGTACAAATCCAAGAACAGACTGCTGTTTCTTTGCAGTCTGATCATGATCTACCCTGTCCACACAAGTAGTAGGATATGAGCTCAGAGCTACAAGAATCAGTATCAAGATATCGTGATCTTCTATGTAACTCTTTACCAATCTAATTTATTCTTCATCACATTATCCCTACTTTTGACGACCCTGAGAAAGAAGCCTTTAAAAAGGATTGTGGGAAAAAGAGAAATTGCTGGTAACCTGAGCATTTTCTTTTTTTCCCACAATGTTTTCTACCCTTCAGAAAACAAATTTCAAATTTTCAGTCAGTTTTATTTTGTTGTCTGTAAATGCTTTCGATTTGGACAAACCTAAAATTTTGTTGTTTGATAATGAGTTAATTCTTTATGCCAATCTTTGATCTACACTGTCCATTTTGCTGAAACAAAAACAACATTGAATTAATTTGCATTTGTTTTGGTCTTACTTCTAGACTGAGAATGTCTGTTGGATTTATTTGGTGCACCAAGGGTTTAGTACCCAGGTCACCTTTTTATTGCCTTCCTTTCAGCATTGATTCAGCTTTCCCCGTTAGAGATAGATAGATAAAACTCTCCATGTTTGAGATAACCAGGTCTTTTCCACATGAAAGTGAAGATTGATTTAATTTAGCCAATAATCAGCTCTATCAGAAGCAAACTTTGATTGGGGAGAAGGATGATCATATAAAAATGGTCTGATTGATGGATGGATGGATGGATGGCCCAACAGACAGATGGATGTACTAAGGACAGTTTTGTGCATATTTATGTTAATACTATGGATAGGGTTAAACTTGCAAACAAAACTCAAAATGTAGCTCAAATGATGGAATTGGTCTCAATTTAACCCTTTACCAAACATTCTCTGATTTTTATGTCGCTGAGATAGAAGCCTTTTGAAAACATTGTGGGAAAAGGAGAAAATGCTGGTAACCAGCAATTTCTCCTTTTCCCACAAGGTTTTCTACCCTGCTAGATACAAGTTTCAATTTTTGTGTTTATATGTTTATTTTGTCATCTGCAAGTGCTTTCAGTTTGGACTAGTCTAAAATTTGTCGTTTGGTAAAGAGGTTAAGTCTGAAAGCCATTGTGAGAATTTTCTGGTCATAAGCATTTTTTACTCAATTCTTCAGTTTTTCAGATCGCTATAATTATGTAGAGTTTTTCCTCGGGGCCTTAATATACTGGTACCATTGTACCAGGCTTTTCAAAATGGTAAAGAGTTTAACCCTTTACTAAACGAGAAAATTTTAGACTGGTCCAAATTGAAAGCACTTGTAGATGACAAAATAAACTTAATTAAAAAATTGCAATTTGTTTCTAGCAGGGTAGAAAACATTGTGGGAAAAGGAGAAAATGCTGGTTACTAGCATTTTCTCCTTTTCCCACAATGTTTTCAAAAGTCTTCTATCTCAGGGTCGTAAAAACCAGGGATTGTTTTGGTAAAGGGTTAAAAGGGCTCTTTAGTAATGCATAGATCTAGAAATCGCCTTGGAGACAGTGGGTTGAAGTGGCAGCAATTTTTTTCTCATTACAAGAATTGACTGCATTGACACGTTGACACCATTTCAAATCTGGACAAATGACCACACCAGCTGTCCACCTAATATTTTTACAGTGGATGCATGTGCCAAACTTTGTCAATAATTTATATTGCATGGACTTGAATGAGTCACGCTCTACCATATTGCTCAAAGTAGAAACAGGCAAATTTAGTACAACAAAGCTTGCACATTGCAATCTAATGTTGACTGCCCACCAAATATTCCCATGAATGCTGTCTATATATAATTTTTCAGTATTTTATGTAGCATGGACCCTTATTAGTCACACTCTTCTCTTTGCTGCAAATAGCAGCTAGCAGAATTTGTACAGGGAAATTTGATTTTTTGGCTGCACACAAGTTTCAAAACATTAAAACACCCGACTACATCAGAAATTAAGGATCTCTGATATGACCTAAGCTGTTAAAAAGGTGTTAAACTCCAATACAAACCTTTTCTCTGAATGTTTCTGAAAGCTTTTTTTTTTTCAGTGTAGCTAAAATTCAGATTGTTTAGTGCTGGATTAAGTCGCACAATATTGGGCCCTGTATATAAATATGGAGCCCTGCAGTACTGGTGGATCAATAGTCTCTGGTTCATCAGAATTTGATATCATGCATGCTGATGAAACATGTTATGTTTGTCTCTTATTTCATTGTTGGTACATTCTCATCAGTATTATTTCAACAGTATGGCTGTCCTATTTTTGTTCAATATCATTCCTTTTCCAGATCACTGCAGATTTTATTAATGTGAATGTTTGAAGGGAGCAGTCTGAAATAGCATACAGATAATAGTAATGGTTACAACCAAACAGTAACTGAATCCCATTGTAACAGTGAACTTTATCAAGACTTGGTTTCAGGCATGCTTGTGAAACATGTTATTTTGGTCTCTTATTTCATTTTTGATACATTTTCATCAATAGTTTTGTAACTAATAATATGGTACCTGACTTCAATTTCGCTGTCCCATGTTCATAGAATAGGCCTTGATAGTGTGAAAACTGAAATGCATTAAATTCATGTTTAACTCTTTACCACACAATCCCGACTTTTAATGACCCTGAGTAAGAAGCCTTTTAAAAAACATTGTGGGAAAAGGAGGAAATGCTGGTAACCAGCATTTTCTCCTTTTCTCACAATGTTTTCTACCCTTCCGAAACCAAATTTCATTTTTTTTCAGTCACTTTTATTTTGTTGTCTGCAAATGCTTTCAATTTAGACCAGTCTACAATTTAGTCATTTGGTAAAGACTTAAAACAATATTTCCTGTTTATTTATTTTGCAAGTTTCCATACAATAAAATTTTAGACCCATTTAAATTAATCTGTGACTGGGGAACACAATTTTAGCCCAGTCCAAATTGAAAGCATTTACAGGTGACAAATTATATATGGCTTAAAGTATGAATTTTCCTTTGGAAGGGTACATAACATTTTGGGACAAGGAGAAAATGCTGTTTAGTAGCATTTTCTCACAATGTTTTCAAAAGCCTTCCTTCCTTGGGTTGTGAAAACCAGGGATTGTTTGGTAAAGAGTTAAAAGCATTTGCAAAGTGCACCTCAAATGTGGCTGAGGGTATGATGTCATTCGGCACTGGGTAATGTGAGCCATCAGATGCCTCGGCTGTATCAAGTGGGTTGATATGCTGCTATGATCAGATCACTACATGCCCAGAAATACACCGGGTTACTTTTCTAAAAATTATAAGGCTTCTCTTAAAAAAGAAAACTATAGAGTTTCAATTTTCTAGCAATATCTTTCTAATTATATTTCAGTTGAGTTGACAAACAGGTTGTACATTCATTATTTAACATGGTTTATCAATTCTGATTGAAGTTTTCACCGATAGATAAACAGATGTAAAAAAGTTCAAGGTTGGTAATGTCGTTGCTAAATGACTGACAGTGGCGCCTCATGCATATGACCACATGATTTGCAGTTCAAATGGAACCAACAGTTATACAGACGAGGTTAGATGTAGGTACCAAATTAGACAAGTTGAGATGATTGGGTATTGTGTTTGACTTGGAGATGGTTTAAAGTGTTGTGGGAAACTTATAGAAAATGTTGGTTATACATGTATTGGCATCTTTTCTTGTCTAACAATGTTTCATAAAAGGCTTCAAGAGCCTTATTTCCTCTGCCTAGCTAGTTTAAATACAACCTAAGAATTGTACTTTTAAAGCTTGACCTGTACATACAAAAAAGGGGGTGGGAAGGGGCCCTGGGTTTGAGGAGGGGGTGCAAAGACGAAGTTTTAGTGTTTCCATACACTGGACTACTGTCAAAATTGCTCATTTTTTGCTCAATTTTACAGTAAAGAGCAATATTTTTTAAGTCAATTTTTAGCTCTACTGGCTTTCAGCCAGCAGAGCTTATGTCATGGCGTGGTTTCCGTCGTCCGTCCGTCTGTCTGTCTGTCTGTCTGTCCGTCCGGCCGTCCGTCCGTCTGTCCGTCCGTTTGTCTGTTAGTCTTTTCTTGTTTACGCGATAAAGTCTTCATTTTTGGTCAGATTTTCGTGAAACTTGCACAGTTTGTTTATCTCATCAATAGCTTTAACCCTATTGATTTTGAAAAAAATCTGACAAACAGTATGGGAAAAGTAGCCATTTCAAGTTCAAAATTTCCATTTCTTGTTTACGCGATAAAGTCTGTATTTGTGGTCAGATTTCCATGAAACTTGCAGAGTTTGTTTATCTTATCAATAGCTTGAACCCTATTGATTTTGAAAAAAAAACAACAAACACTATGGGAAAAGTAGCCATTTGAAGTTGAAAACCTTTTCTTGTTTACGCAATAGTCTTCATTTTTGGTCAGATTTTTGTGATACTTACACAGTTTGTTTATCTCATCAATAGCTTTAACCCTATTGATTTTGAAAAACATCCGACAAACAGTTTGGGAAAAGTAGCCATTTCAAGTTTAAAATTTCCATTTCTTATCTACGTGATAAAGTCTGTATTTGTGGTCAGATATCCATGAAACTTGCAGAGTTTGTTTATCTTATCAACAGCTCCAACCCTATTGATTTTGAAAAAAAAAAACCAACAAACAGTATGGGAAAAGTAGCCATTTGAAGTTGAAAACTTTCATTTCTTGTTTATGCGATAAAGTCTGCATTTGAGCTCAGATTTTCATGAAATTTGCGTAGCTTGTTTATATCATCAATAGCTTAAACCCTATTGATTTTGAAAAACATCCTACAAACAGTATGGGAAAAGTAGTAATTTCAAGTTGAACAATTTCATTGCTTGTTTACACGGTAGAATATTTATGTGATCAGATTTTTGTGAACTTTTCAGCTTGTTTATCCCATCAATAGCTTTTTAACCCTGTTGACTTCAACAAACAGTAATGGAAAAGTAGCCATTTTGAGTTAAGAAATGTCAATTTTTTGTCTCTTTGCATAATGAATTCGTAATGTATGCTTTATTTAAAAGCAAAATCTCTGCCAGTAGAGCATATTCAGGCCCTTCAGGGCCTTCTAGTTGTTTACTGTGTGGAGCAATTTAGGAATGTACCAATCCACAATGTTTCTAGAGAGAAGTCCTTATATTCCTATGGTTTGTAACCAGGAAGATTGCAAAGAAAAATTATACGTTTTTAATCACAAAAAAATTTTAATCACTAAAAAATCCCATAAAAAATGAGAAATGTAATGATTTTATTGTACCCAAAAAAGCCATTAAGTGTAAATACATATTACCGCTATAGCTAGCAATGGAGACAGTCTGGCTACGTCGGTGTCATGCTAGTATTACCCGATGCCAAAACAATGCAATATTAACTGCCATCAAAAACATAACAAAAGTATCAAATATATCATACTAAACAGGGGGCCATTGTAATCTGATCATTTTGTACCTTCCTTTAAAATATTACCAGATCAAAAAAAAGACTTAATTGTTCAAACTGAAAACACAAGCTTAATGAACTCTGTAAATGTGGCATAAATGTTGGTATTTGTTTTTGAAAGGATAGAAAACAATGCAGGAAACAGAGAAAATGGCGGTTATCAGTGTTTTTTCTCTTTTCCAAATAAATAGTTTCAAAGGCCCTTTTTCCTCGGGATGGTGAAAACAGTGGGATTGTTTTGTAAATTATTACCTCTTTCAGCACCAAATACCCTATGTCCTGTGACAAGGGGGGCTTAAACCTTTACAAAACCAGGGTTTTTCACAACCAAGAAAAAGAAGCCTTCTTAAAACATCGAAGGAAAAGGAGAAAATGCTGGTAACCAGCATTTTCTCCTTTTCCTTCAATGTTTTCCACCTTTCCCAAAACAAATTTCAATTAATTACAATATACATCACATTAATTTTTTGGTTTCTAGATGCTTCCAATTTGTACTAGTCTAAGATCATGTCTTTTGGTAAAGAGTTAACCCATTATCACATAATCCCTAACTTTTGACGCCCTCGAGAAAGACGCCTTTAGAAAACATTGTGGGAAAAGGAGCAAATGCTGGTAACCAGCATTTTCTCCTTTTCCCACAATGTTTTCTACCCTTCACAAATCAAATTTCAAATTTTCAGACACTTTTAAGTTGTCGTCTGCAAATGCTTTCGATTTGGGCAAACCTAAAATTTTGTCGTTTGGTATTGGGTTTCAATGCATTTGCAACAGGTATTAACTCTTATCAGCCTGCTCAGTCTAGGCAGGTTAACCCATTACCACAAAATCCCTACTTTTGACACTCCTGGAAAAGAAGCCCTTTGAAAACATTGTGGGAAAAGGAGAAAATGCTGATAACCAGCATTTTCTCCTTTTTCCACAATGTTTTCTACCCTTCACTATACAAATTTTAAAATTTGAGTCACTTTTATTTTGTCGTCTGCAAATGCTTTTGATTCGGACTAGTCTAAAATAATGTCGTCTGGTAATCAGTTACTAACTTGGGTCGAATCTTTCGCTATTTGTAAATTTTTTGCATATCTGAAGACTAAATTATCTCATTATCCAGTCATTTGTTTGGGCCAAGTTGATTCTATGGATTTATAACCATCATTAATGACCTGCCTTGTATAATATGTCGCAGAGATGCCTCATGACCCCTTATGCCAGAGCGTAGTAGAAAGTACATTCAACTGTGAAATTTGAAAAGGTTATAAGGTATAGATTCTCGAACCGAGTGCATGGTCCAAGTTTCAATTGCTGGCAGAACATGGAATTTTAACTCTTTACCAAACGACAAAATTTTGGACTGGTCCAAATTGAAAGCACTTGAAGGCGTCAAAATAAACATAGCTCAGTAGTTGAAATTTGTTTCCAGCTGGGTGGAAAACAATGTGGGAAATGGAGAAAATGCTGGTTACAAGCATTTTCTCCTTTTCCCACAATGTTTTCAAAAGGCTTCTATCTCAGGGTCGATAAAAGTCGGGATTGTGTGGTAAAGAGTTAAAAGTACAGGTAGGTCAAAAGTTACCAGGTTGCTCATTTTCATTTACTTTTTCCCATGCTTTTAAGAGCATATTTCTGTGCCAGCTACTAACAGTTGGTTGGTTGTATTGGGGTTAAACGCCACTTTAACAGCTATGGTCATATCTGACGGCGGTCGGTGACACACATGTTTTTCCTGGCTTTCTCATACCAGTACTAACACTACTTTCTTTCCGAAGCCACCGACTACTTTTCTCACTTGCTTCACCAGAGGTGAGGGGCGAAAATACACCGGAAAGAAAGTTTGCCTCAACCGGGTATCTAACTCACAACCACCAGTTATCATAGTCCAAAACACTCACCACTGAGCCACCCGGGCGGGCTACTAACAGTTGGATTGACTGTGCAATGACAGATTGTCATCTTCATAATAATGTCTGTACTTTTAAAATATATGATTTTATATCAATTTCATTTTAACACAAGCATTTGTTTTGGCTGCTTTTGGGACTTTAACTCTTTACCAAAAGACAATACTTTAGGTTTGTCCCAAGCGAAAGCATTTACAGATGACAGAATAAAGTGACTGAAAATTTTAAATTTCTTTTGTGAAGGGTAGAAAACATTGTGGGAAAAGGAGAAAATGCTGTTTACCAGCATTGTATCCTTTTCACACAATGTTTTGTAAAGGCTTCTTTCTTGGGGTCATCAAAAGTAGGGATTGTATAGTAATGGGTTAAGTTTAACTAAGGGCAATATGTAAATGTAGTTTGTAAGTGATCTGAATTATGCACGTGTGGGCAGATTGACTGTCTCTGCTATATTTTGATGAATATATAAGATACTCTATAGTACACTATGACACCCAATGCTGCATTTTCATTGGCTGGTAAAACCTTGGTAGACCTGTCAATCAAAAATGGCAGAAAGGTCAATTTAGCATTTGCAGGGGACAAAGTTAAACTTGACTTAAATAGAATAGAAAACATTTTCGGAAAAGGAGAAAATGCTGGTTACCAGTATTTTTTCCTTTTCCTGCAATGTTTTCAAAGACTTCTTCATTAAAACCAGGGATTGTATGGTAAAGGGTTAACTCGTTATAAGACGTTAAGATGTTAGACTTGTCCGATTTGAAAGCATTGACCGACACTAAAGACAGTACATGTATTTGTAGTTGATAGGTTAGAAAACATCAATGGAAAAGAAAAAAAAAATGCAAGTTTCAGCATTTTCTCCTTTTCCTATGATGGATTCAAGGGAATTGTTCTTCCTGTATGTCATTGAAATATGGGAATGTTTAATAAAGAGTCAAGGAAAGGACTGCTGGGTTTTTTTTTGATAAAATTTATGAGCCTGGCAGTTATTAAAGACCTCGCAAATTACATGGCTGGAACAATTAATAGAGATCTTTTGATATAGGAGCTGACCTCTGTGTTGGCAAGATTGTCTGTTGTCATAGCAATGAGTACAGTGTCTGTTGTCATCGAGATTGGTACAGTGGTCCTGTCATCAAAAGAAAATAACTGTTTAGTCCTGCTTCATGAGGCAGAATAATAACCTTCGTTTTTCATTTTGTTTGCTTTGGCTCACCTCACGGCTTCTTTCCAGGGTCTTTGCTTCATAATGTGTCTTAATTCAATAGGTGTTGGAATCCGAATGGTGTTTAACCCATTACCACTCAATCCCTACTTTTGACGCCCCTGAGAAAGAAGCCTTTTGAAAACACTGTGGGAAAAGGTGAAAATGCTGGTAACCAGCATTTTCTCCTTTTCCCACAGTGTTTTCTACCCTTTCCAGAACAAATTTCTATTTTTCAGTCACCTTCATTTTGTCGTCTGCAAATGCTCTAAATTTGGACTAGTCCAAAATTGTCTCTTGTGGTAATGAGTTAATACTGTTTTAACTCTTTACCAAACAATAGAAATGTAGAAACTGAAAGTAATTGCAGACGGCAAATGAAATGTTGCTTAAATCATTACCAAACTACAAATTATTAGGCTTGTCCAAATCCAAAGCATTTGCAGATGACAAAATAATATTCAAAATTTGAAATTTGTTTTGTGAAGGGTAGAAAACATTGTCAGAAAAGGAGAAAATGCTGGTTACCAGCATTTTTTCCTTTTTCCTCAATGTTTTCTTAAGGCTTCTTTCTCGGGGTTGGGTTGTCAAAAGTAGGGATTGAGTGGTAATGAGTTAAACAGAGGTTTCTTGTATTTGATAGGGTAGGAAACACTGTGGGATTAATGGAGAAATACAGGTTACCAGCATTTTCTCTTTTTCCCCTCAGTGTTTTCAATAGGCTTTGTCATCAGGGTCGTTTAAACTTAAGATTGTGACTGATAAACAATATGGGAGAAGGTGAAAATCCTGGTTTATCTGAGCAATTTCTCCATTACTTTACTTATTTTCAAAAGCCTCCATTCTAAGGTAGGTTGTACCATGTGGCCCTTCAAGGCCTAATATGATTGGCACTACCAAGTGGGATTGAACTAGAAAATCTGATGTTTTCACTGTTGGCTATGAATCATTCCTGAAAGAAATTATTTTTAAAGAGGTAATTTACCATTCTTTGACAGATGGTCCTGTATTTCTTAGTAATGAAGATGTAGAATATGCAAACTTTGGATCCTAGGTTGTAAGGCCTTTATATGAATCATGGACAGTTTTCTGTCATATTTTGTACTCTCAGTTGGCCAAAACATTCATGGCCACAACATCCTGGCCAAATTGTGCTGACTGTGGCCAAAAAGTCAGACCACCCTCTGTCCACATACTAGGAGTCTGAGATTTAGTAGCATGTATCTAAAATGAATGTTTGGTAAAACCTAGTACACATCAGACTTTAAGGAATAAGGAAGCTGTCACAGTAATATCCCCATTCCACTAGGCTGCGATATACGGCGCTCTGTGTACGAACCCCTGAGCTCTTCTTCGAATAGACCTCCTTGGTTCCCCATGCCGGGTGTAAAGCACCGACACACACAGGGCTACTTCTAGGTTCCGAACCAGTTCACCTCTAGTTGGATGAGAAACACAAGGTGTCTCAAAAGGTCCTGGTTGGGCAGGGTATCGAACCTCAGGCCTCAAGATTGAAAGTCCGGCATTTTACCCTTGCACTAAAGGTCCATCCAGAAAATTAATGATGATATCTGAGTAAGACACTCTTTTATATAGTCCTCCAAAGGCGTGATCGGAGGCCATCATATCGCCACTTGATCGTAACAGAGTGCTATCATATCGCCACTTGATCGTATGGGAGCGCGATCATATCAGCATTTAACTATAATGGAGCGCTACTGCATCTCTACTGGTTGCTATCAGCTCACATAAGAGGGCAATGACTGGCATACTTCCGGGAGAACATTTGCCCTCTTGAGCGATCTGATAGTGCTCCATTTACGCTGTTCACGTTCAAGTTGTGTTTCAATAGTGATTAAGTAGTGATGTGACGGCGTCCTCAACAGATCGCCACGGATCTTTGTGTAAGGGAGTAGACTGATGGCGATCTTGGTGATCTGTTAAAGATCTGTTAATGTTCCTGGTGTTCTTGGTGCTGTGCATGGCGATCTACGCCGCTGTGAGAGCGCCATGGATCGCGGCCTAGTGGAATGGGGGTATAACAATAATATCACTAATATTATGTTGAAAGCAGAATAATAAATCAACCAGCCAACCAATCAGTGAATTCCATGACTACATTTATACTTCTACCTATTTAGTTGTATTTCTACTTTATAGTTGTATTAGGTGCATAGACTAATTATACATAATTATAGGACAACCTGGGGTTAACTGGAGGGTTGAATTAATCAGATAAATTTTATTCTAAGCAGGCTGCATGATAAAATACAAGCTTGGGATTTCAGTCATGGTAGTTTCCATTCATTGATAAGTTCTGATGTATTTATATGCTTGATTACTCATTACTTCTTGCCTGAAAAGACATGACTTGGTTTGGTTTCTCATGAACGGCTTTCATATTCCGGAGTCTTGATATCTTGTAGCATTATTTGGTGTCTAAGTTCTTGTTCAGAACAAAATTATCAATGTGGTATTACTGCATTTTTGTCCAGATGACTGAAAAATGTAATGACTGAAAGATACAGCTGAAAAGTATTTCTATTCACATGGTTTCAAACCTAAATCTTTTAAACCATAAACCAGTCACTCTACCAAATTACCAAACTGGGCATCTAATAAACTCCTATCTCTCAATGCTTTTGAAAGCCCAGTGTTCATGAAGGATTTTGTAAGTCGGGATGGTGTGGTAAAAACTTTAAGCCGTCCTTGCAGGCAAATTAGAATCTTAAATTTCTTTATTATTAAGCTGCCCGCCTGGATGGCTCAGTGGTGAGCTTGTCAGACTCATAACCTGGTGGTTGTGAGTTTGATACCCAGTTGAGGCAAACTTTCTTTCCTGTGTATTTGATCACCTTTCACCTCTGCTGAAGCATGTGAGAAAAGCAGTTGGTGGCTTTGGAAAGAAAGTTGTGTTAGTAGTGGTGTGAGAAAGCCAGGAAACACTTGTGTGTCACCGACTGCCATGATATGATCTTAGCTTTTAAAGTGGCATTAAACTTGGATACAACCAAATTATTTTTAAGCTCTCTCATTTTCAAACAAAATCTTGCAAATGAAATTTGGTTGCTCATTATCGGTTCACTGTCAGGCCTCTAAAGATGTTAGTTGACACATAAAGGTTCCTTTGACCCATGTTTACCAAGATATGTATTCTTATTTCAAAAGTAATTCTTAAAATTACACTTATGAAGATCTAAACTACTAGAGAAGTAGTTGTGTTTTTTTCAGATTTAGAAAATCTTGGAGAATAAAACAACAAAATTAACCCTTTACCAGACAACGAAATTTCAGCCTTGTCCAAATTGAAAGCATCTGCAGATGACAATTTCAGTGTGGCTCAAATGGTATAACTTTTCTTTGGTAGATTAGAAAACACTGTGGGAAAAGGAGAAAATGCTGGTTAGCAGCATTTTCTTCTTTTCGCCCAGTGTTTTCAGAAGGCTTTCATTCCAGGATTGTCAAAAGTCAGCATTGTATGGTAAAGTGTTAACCCTTTCCCAAATAAGCCCTGGTTTTTACGTGTCTGCACTAAAAGTCTTTTGAAAACACTGTGGGAAAAGGAGAAATTGCTCGTAACGAGCAATTCCTCCATTTCCCACAGTGTTTTCTACCCTTTTTGAGAACTTTCTGGCATTTTCTCCAAATTTAAAATTGTCGTCTGCAAACGCTTTTGGTTTGGAAGAGTCCAAAATTTGTCGTTTGAGAAAGGGTTAAGGTTTCTAGGAATGTTTGATGAATACTGGGCCAGACATTTTTATATTGGTTCCATGTTTACCCTTATCGGAAAGAATTAACCCTTCACTAAAGAATCCAAGCGGAGCTCGGGCAGTGCAGTTGGAAGTGTACCTGGGACTCTTGAAAAGGGGTGGCGTATTTTCGCCTCTCACCTCTGCTGAAGCATGTGAGAAAAGTAGTCGGTGGCTTTGGAAAGAAAGTATTGTAAGTACCGGTGTGAGAAAGCCAGGAAACACATGTGCGTCATCGACCGCCATGATATGACCTTAGCTGTTAAAGTGGCGTTAAACCCCAATACAACCAACTTGAAAAGGGGTCCCTATTTTGATCCCAAGCATGGCAGATTTCTTTCCCAGAATTGATGATACAGTATCTTCATTGTGACAGAATTCATTCCTCTCTACACTGTGGATAAATACAATCCTATGTTTTAACAACACTGAGAATGAGGGCTTTTGAAAACATTGTGGGAAAAGGAGAAAGGGCTGGTAGCCAGCATTTTCTCCTTAATCCCACAATGTTTTCAACCTGTGGCTATCCAAGGACAAATGGTATGATCTATACCATTAGCAGAGCCAACTGAACTTGTGCTTAGAAACATAAGGGTTAAAAGTTCACAAAATATGAGTTGAACAGAGTAGGGGAATCAATACCAAAATATTTCCTGGCATTTTGGCCTAGTCCGGCAGACCCAATAGATATTGTATAACTGTGTAATCGTGTAATTTGCTATGTTTGGTAGTTCAGGGTCCATATTCATTAACCATTCTTAAGAGCATTCTTAGTCTTATTCTTCAGAATTTCGTTGTTGTGAAAGTAGCAGAACTTCTGATTGGCTAAATCATATGGTTTAGCCAATCAGAAGTTCTGCTACTTTCACTGTCAGAAAATCTTGAGGAATAAGAAGAACATTCTTAAGAATGGTTGGTGAATATGGACCCAGTTAATATATTGTACTGTGCTTGACACTCCCCTCGAGGGGTTAGAAGTTTGATTCCTGACTAGGATGATTTGTTCCCAAGGAATAGTGGTTGGCATTGTGATTAGAATGTTCCTTTACCACCACACAGAACACTGCGTTAGTTTAGTTTAAACATATTTATTTTACATCGATTGAGAAACAAGTTCATACAACTTGTACTAATCTCTCTCGATTCTGCTTCCTGGGAACTACACTAGAATGTGTGGGCCAATGAAAAATCCCAAAGTTGACACCTGCTTCCGGGAATCGAACTGAGGACCTTTAGGTTACGAGGCCGACGCTCTACCTGGCACTACAATGGACACCACTAATTAAAACACTGCATTGTTTATATACCCATAGTTTATTCTTATTTCACAATGTCTTTAGAAGCTGTCTCCCTTAGATATGTACAAAAGACTGATGATCTTCAAAATCTCTTCCCAATGAAACTCTTTTTCAGAAATGTTGATGCTGAACATCAATGGAGCAGCAAACCACTTATTTCTGTAACAGGACACAATGCATTCGGCTGCGTTAAACAAACATTAATTTTGTCGGCAATAAATTACCATACATTAACAAAAGAAAAAGTCTGTTATCGGATTGTGCTAAATCTGACACTCTAAAACACATGTCTGGTATCATAAAATCCCTCTTTATAGATATAATAAAGACTTGAATGAAGTTCTTATTATATCTATATAGACTATTTTAAGGGGCGGTATGATACCAGTCATGTCAGGCGCTCCGGAGCGGGTGACAGATGTTTCGGTAACAAACGAGTTCGTTAACATAGACTTATAGAGTAAATCGATTGGATGTTTCGGTAACAAAACAATTATAATTATTATGTTTTTGTTCTGTGACGTTCTTTACACCTACATGTAATGTATGGTTTTGTTTTGTTCAAACCTTTTACTTCTGCACTTTTCAACAATTTATCCCTTGATAGATAGGTTCAAATTCTTTATTTTATTCACTTTCCACCCTTTTCGCTTGATAGATAGGCAATCCACATGGCCAATACATACAGCAGGCCCGTAGGAAGCAATTTTGGATGGGTTTGCGTTTGGTTATGCAGTGAGAAATAATCCCCCACTAATACTACGGACCTAACTAGAAGGAAATTTGTTCAACAGCGTGGTGAATTATGAGATTTTGAGAAAAAAATAGAGCAGAAACTCACACTGAATGAATTGTAACCTCAGAAATTGTGTGGTGTCTATCCCATTTGTTTAGAACTATTTCAATTTGTTTGCAATTTTCAATCAGCATTTCGTCAGTAAGCTACTCTGAAATATTATTTCATCCTCTTTATATAGGACAATTTTCTAGCAGTATTTGGCCAAACACTGGCACACTCATTTTATTAGTGATCAAATTATTGGGGGGCCTGGGTCCCCTGGCCCCCCCACTGTTCCTACGGCCCTGACATACAGCATAGAATGAGGTTCATAACAAAAAAATATTTATAAAATATAATGGAAATTACAAATTACGGTTTTAAAAACAAAGGTTTTAATAAAATAAAGTCATATGTTGGGTGTAAAGAATGTCACGATACTTAAACACTATATAATTGCTTTGTTACCGAAACATCCAATTGATTTACTCTATAAGTCTGTTACAGAACTCGTCTGTTACCAAAACATCCGTACATCAACATTGACCTAGTTACAGTTAGCTGGTCTTAAAAACCTTTTTCCAGCATAAGATATTAAAATGGCGGCTTCGAAAATTTGTGACAGATAATTTTTTATCACGTGACTTATTTTTCGAAATGGATCTTTATTTATTATTATTTTTCGAAAGGAAAATGTTGATACATGTATGTCTACGATCCGCGTTTTTATCCATCTAAAAATAAAAGTACAATATATCATATATTAAAAAAAATCCCACAAATAAATAAAAAAGTTAACATGGACCCCGATCTAGTATTCAAAGTACAGTAGATATAGATGGATGTTAAAAGAAAGCATGGAACCAGTTCAATATGGCTGCCTCCATAGGCACTTTAAAAAAACGAATAAAAATATAGTGCCGCCGCTCAAGCGGTGCCACAATAAAGATTTACCTGTGCAATACTGCTTATAACATTACCAAATGACAAAATTGGAAGCATCTGCAGACAACAAATTAGATTCGGCTGAAATCATCTATCATCAGAGGGCAGAAAATATTATTGGAAGAGGGTGCTTGTTACAAGCATTTTTCCTTTTTTCAAAATGTTTCTTTCTGAGGGTCATTAAAAATGAGATTGTCTTGCAAAGCTTAAAGGAGCTCATAGTTGGTGTATCTGGCTTGTGGCCAGATAGTTGTGGGTTCAGTATCTAGTTGAGGTAAACTTTCTTACAGGCAATTGTTACCACATAATCCCTACTTTTGACGAGTCCGAGAAAGAAGCCTTTAGAAAACATTGTGGAAAAAGAAGAAAATGCTCGTAACCAGCATTTCTCCTTTTCCCATGTTTTCCACACTTCACAAAACAAATTTCAAATTTTCAGTCTCTTTTATTTTGTCGTCTTTGGATAAGCCTAAAATTTTGTCGTTTGATAATGAGGTTAAAGAGCATTAAAGTCTACATTACAAACAGCAAATGTAAAAGTTTTCAGCATGTTATCCCTTTACCACGAGGTTTTTATAATGTTTCTTGCACAGGGACACTAAAGCATTAGATTGTTTTTGTAAAGTGATTATTTCTGTATAGGTTTATGATAGGTAGTTAATCATTTCATCAGGTCAAAAGCATGAAAAAGGATGTGATTTGGTCTTGATCACTAATGGATGAAACTCGATGACTGATAAGTTTGGTAAAATGTCTTTATATTTAGTTACTTAGATACCCACAGGTTGAAAGGTTAAGCATTATCTACATAAGGGCCATTCCTTATCTTTCTCCTTATCTAGAAAACCCAGGCCTAACCCTTTACAAAACAGTTTCAACAATCCAGGATCCTGTGAAGAAGACAATGTACAGAAGTGTTTAACTCTTTACCAAACAACAAAATTTTAGACTGGTCCAAATTGAAAGCTCTTGCAGACGATAAAATAAACCTAACTCAGAGGTTGAAAGTTATTTCCAGCAGGGTAGAACTCATTGTGGGAAAAGGAGAAAATGCTGGTTACCAGGGTCTCAGGGTCGGGATTGTATGGAAAAGGGTTAACCCTTTACCACACTGTCCCGAGTTTTAATGACCCCAAGAAAGAAAGCTTTTGAAAACATTGTGGGAAAGGAGAAAATACTGGTAACCAGCATTTTCTTCTTTCCCCCACAATGTTTTCTTATCATTTAGAGTTAAATCCCAATACTTACTCCACACAAACTGTGTTCCTTGGAAATGCTTCCAGTTAGGATGCCTAAAATTTTTCATTTACCACACCAACCTGTGTTTTCATGACCTTGACGTAGAAGACTTATGAAGACATTATGGGTAAAGTAGAAAATGCTGGTTACCAGCACTTGTCCCTTATCTCTCCCTTTTACCATACAATGACAACTTTTAACAGCCCTAAGGTCTTAGAAGTCCTATGAAAACATTGTGGGAAAAGGAGGAAATGCTGGCAACCAGCATTTTCTCCTTTTCCTACAAAAGTTTTCTACCCTATCAAAGAAACTTCGCTTTATAAAAACCACTAAGAAATTGTTGTCTGCAAATGCTCTCAATTTGAAGAGTAGAAAACATTGTGGAAAAAGGAGAAAATGCTGGTTACCAGCATTTTCTCCTTTTCCCACAATGTTTTCAAAAGGCTTCTTCCTCAGGGTTGTTAAAAGTCAGGATTGTGAGGTAAAGAGATAATGCATAATATTAGTCTTTAATCATGCATGATATTGGCCTTTGAAAATGCAAGTTCTTAACCCTTCCCAAACAATCCCTTGTTTTTACGGCCATGAGATAAAAGCCTTTTGAAAACATTGAGGGAAAAGGAGAAAATGCTGGTAACCAGCATTTTCTCCTTTACCCACATTTTTTTTTCTTCCGAGCTGGAATCAAGCTTAAATTTTTTAGTTTAGTTTATTTTGTCGTCTGCAAGTGCTTTCAATTTGAGCCAGTCTAAAATTCTGTCGTTTGGTAAAGCGTGAAAGTGAATTGTCATTCGAGATGAGAATGTTTTAAGCATTTTTCTGGAAGAGGGAAAAGTTTATAAGCATGAAGATAGACTGAACATGAAATGGCCTTTTGGCAGTAAGCAGCAGGTGCAATTCATCATCCAGTCTGACATATTGCTGTACCAGATACAAGCTCTGGAGTTTTAGACTATCACAAAAATATCCAAACACCTGTCTATCTAATCTTTAACTCTTTACCAAACAGCAAAATTACAGACTGATCCAAATTGAAAGCATTTACAAGATGAAAAAATAAATGTAACTGAAGAGTCGAAATCTGTGTTGGTTAGGGTGGAAAACATTACTAGCATTTTCTCCTTTTCTGACAATGTTTTCAAAAGGCTTCTGTCTTAGGGTCGTTAAAAGTCAGGATTGAGTGGTAAAGAGTTAAATTGTACAGCAGCAAACATGACTTTTTAGTTTTAATGATCCAGAAGAAGAAACTGTTTGAAAATATTATGGAAAAAGCAGAAAATGCTTGGGCAAAATGGTGTTTAACTCTTTACCACCTAGTCGTAAGTTTCTAAACCTTTTGAAAACATTGGAGGAAAAGGAGAAAATGCTGGTAACAAGTATTTCCTCTCCTTCCCACAATGTTTTCTACCATATCAAAGGAAGGAATCATCAGTTGAGTAACATTTATTTTTCGTCAGCAGATTCTTTCTGTTTGGTCCAGTCCAAAATTTTGTGGTTTGGTAAAGAGTTAATGCATTTCCTTGGATTATACTAAGCAAGTCATCACATATTATTGATCCATAAAATCCAGATTGTCTAACAACAAACTGAATTATCACTTGGAATGGTCCTTTTAGTTGCAAATGAAAGTGTTCAGAATGCTGAAGTGGTATTTGTCAAAGAAGCCCTTTTTCCAATAGAGGGGTATAAGAGAATGAAGCTATCTTCAATAAAAAATTAGTATTTCCATGATCGAAGGCCTCACACAGTGTCTTTTCATATGCCATTGCAATTGCACATCTGGGTAATTGCTGAAAGACTCATTTGCCTGAGAAAACTTCAGCTTAATTGGGTTTATTTCCTTCGGCTTTGCACAAAATATGATGCTTCGACAAATACCACAATAATGACCATTAGCATAATGTTTCAACTGAGATCAGACTATGCAGGCTGATATTGTTAATACTTTTTGCAGATGTGTTATTAAACCCCTTTTTCTCCAAGCATAGCTCATATTGTCTCTTCCTTATGTTACAGGACCTGTCCCCCTGTTGGAGTGGCCTGACCGCCCTTGCAGTGAAGTATAAAGATGAGCTAAAGACCCATCTAGAAGATGTGCTGGAGAGGTTGGAGGATCTAAGATGGCGGAGGATTATATATGAGGATACCATGTCTATATATACAGTGAGTTTTAAGTTTGGGCTCCAGTGGCAGAGGGCCACTATGCTAAATTACCAAACACTCCTGAGTAAATGCCCGAGGAAAAAGCCTTTTGAAAATACTGTCAGAAAAGAAAAATATGCTGGTACCCATCATTTTCTCCTTTTCCACACGTTTTTAAACCTTTCAAAGAACTTAATTTTATTTGATTTACTTCTAGGTTTGTCACTTGCAGATGCTCTCAGTTTGGATGAAGCTAGAATGTGTTGTTTGGGACAGGGTTAAATTGTTTGTGTAGAGGTAGTTTAACTCATTACCAAATGACAAAATGTTAGGTTTGTCCAAATTGAAAGCATTTGCAGACGACAAAATAAAAGTGACTGAAACTTTGAAATTTATTTTGTGAAGGGTAGAAAGCATAATATGGGAAAAGGAGAAAATGCTGGTTACCAGCATTTTCTCCTTTTCCCACAATGTTTTCTAAAAAACTTATTTCTCAGGGTCATCAAAAGTAGGGATTGTGTGGTAATGAGTTGAACCTTCACCACAATTTTTACAAAATATCCTTGAAACATTGTTGGGGTTTTGTCGGGTTAGACAGTAGACTCTGGTTTTATACATTTGTACAAAATTAGATTAAATGGATAAAAAAATCTTTAGCCAGAGGCCAAAGTTTATCATCCATTAAATGGTTGCGGATGAAACTCTGTAAACATCTGAATCAGTTATAACAGTTACACAGTCAGTTCTTGACTCCTGAGCACCATAATTATAAACCCAAATAACAAATTAATCGGTCTAGAAGTAAAGCCCAAGTGATATGAAATTTCAGTGTTGCTGAAGTCTAGGTGTCTCTGCCAAATGGACTGTTAAGATCAAAGATCAGACCACATGCTTTGTGCAGTGAAGTTCGAGCATCTGCAGAATGATTGTGAGTTGACTCTGAAAGAGTAAAAAAATAATTGTATTTACCAGTATTTTTCATCTCCTTTCATAACCGCCAAGAGATGGTTTGCAACACATGAAAAGGGGTTTTCAGACATTGGTGCAAAGCATCATCTCTGATCAGCCTGCGCAGTCTGCACAGGCTAATCCTAGATGGCACTCTACAATTCAACTAGATTTTGTGCTACAGTAGACCTGCGCAAAACAGAAAATTACATAAAAACGAAAAACAGATTACCTTGTACTTCAAGGTAAAACAAGTTTGAATTCTTAAGGTAATATCTTTAAAATGTGAAAAATTTTACACATTGTATTTAATTTACTTATAATTGGTGAAACAGTTTGAAAAGAATGTTTAAACATTATGAACAAGTTCTGACACCAAAACTGTGTACCTCTTTAATCCTTTTTGTGATATGGACTGTTTTGACCCTTGGTAAACACACAAGTTCCAATTTTTAATGACCCTGAGAAAGAAACCTTTTGAAAACATTTTAGGAAAAGGAAAAAATACTGGTAACCAGCATTTCCTCCTTTTCCCAAAATGTTTTCTACATGTCCCAAAACAAATTTTAATTTTTCAGGCTCATAGTATTATATCTAGTTGTCAGCAATGCTTTCAGTTTGGATTAGTCCAAAATTTTGTCCGTTGGTTAACAGCTAAATTTGATCAGGAAATCTTCATCAAACAACAATTTTTTTTGCCTCCCATTGTGGCGGCTAGTGCACCTATCCATGCTTTCCTCGAATCTCCTTTCACTAGTGCTCTGCACAATTTTCTTTCCAAGCCACTGGCTGATTTCCAACATAATCATCAACGAAACAATGACTGGCCCTTCGAGGGGAATTAATCCTGTCACAACGACATCATCAGTCCTCGAGAAGAAATTGGCCAAGCCAGGGATTGAACCCACGATCCTCAGTTCTTAAGTCCTGCACGCTACTGGCTGACCTACCTGGCTCAGCACAACTGGTCGAAGGGTTAACTAAAGTTTAGTAGACTGGTTCCAATGGAGGACAACAGAATTTAAGATTGGCTTAAATGATATGAGTTGTCTATGAAAGATCATTTTATCCAAGTTCTACAATATTTTCTGCCTTTGCACAGAGAATACTCACTTCTATAGCTACAGTGAATTGTTGTATGAAAGACTTTTGCTGACCCTGAGGAAGAAGCCTTTTGAAAGCATAATGAGGGAAAAGGAGAAAATGCTTGTAACCAGCATTTCCTCCTTTTCCCACAATGTTTTCTACTCTTCTCAAACCAAATTTTACCTTTTCAGTCACGTTTATTTTGTTGCTTGCAAAAGTCTAAAATTTTGTCGTCTGGTAACGAATTAAAGGTTTGAAGGTGTTATAAATGTTGTTTAATTTCACAGTAATTTTCATGATAGGAATTTGAAATTGTAACTGTAATTTTGGGTTTTACCCATTTCTATACCCTTTATCTCTATGCCAATCAATAAAATTTTGGATTTGACCAAGTTCAAAGCATTCATAGACAACAAATTAAAGGAAGTCAAAGTGGCCATTTCTGTCTTTGGTAGGGTAAAAAAAAAAAACGTTGTGGGAAAAGGACAAAATACTGGATACCATCCGTAGAATTCTTGTCTGACTGAAACTTATCTGGGTGCATGGGAAAAGGAGACCATCACTTGTAACAAACAAATGGCCTCCATTTTCACAATGTTTTCCATTATCTTTCATGGACAACATTTATCAATGCTATCCATACTTAAATTTAGTAATTTCCTTTACCACAATGATTTTGAATTTAATGGACACAGTTTTCTTTTCAATGATGTTTCATTATTACAATGTTTTACTTGTTTTTAGTTTCTCTAAAACTAACTGTACAATATGACACTTTTTCTGACATTTAAATTCTTATTTGTTGGAGATGAGTGTGTCATGAATTGCAAAAAGTATTGTTAACCCATAGCCACAAATCAGTCCTAATTTTTTAAACCTCAAAGCTCTTTGTATAGAGTTTTGATATTATTTTTCAGTTTTGTGTTGGCAGCCAGTGCACCTATCCATGCTTTTATGGAATTTCTTTCAGCAATACTTTGCACAATATTCTTTCATATATATATAGCTACTTTCCCACATAAGATATAGTTTAAAGTAAGGTTCAGCCGGGAGAAAGGAAAAATTAGCAACTTAATGACTTAAGATGAGCTTGGAATTAACCTTTCACTACACAATCCCGAGTTTTAACAACCCCAAGAAAGAGGCCTTTTGAAAACATTGTGGGAAAAGGAGAAAATGCCTGTTACCAGCATTTTCTCCTTTTCCCACAATATTTTCAACCCTATCAAAGAAAATTTCAACCATATGAGCCAAATTTAAATGTCGTCTCCAGCTGCTTTCAATTTGGATTAGTCTAAATTTTTCTCGTGTGGTACAGGGTTAACCCTTTCCCAAACAACAAACTTTTGGACTAGTCCGAATTGAAAGCATTTGCAGACGATAATTGAACTCTTGCTGAAAAGGTGATTCCTGTTTATGATAGGGTAGAAAACATTGTGGGAAAATGCTGGTTACCAGCATTTTCTCCTTTTCCTACAATGTTTTCTAAAGGCTACTATTCCAGACCCGTAAAAACCAGGGATTGTTTGGGAAACGGTTAAACCAACCACCCAAGCCCTGCTTTGTATTACCCGCATTATTACTTATGGGGGCTCAGTGTTAGAAGCACATAAAACAGCAAAAAATTAACAATAATAATCAATAAGTAAAGCAGTTTGGGGTGTTCTGTTACATCATTTAGATCTCTATCTGTATTCAGTTCTCTAAGCTCATCTATTATTGATGCTGGGTTATTTTAATGGGAAGTTGACAAGAAATTTGATCACATTGTGCTGAATTATTACATGCTAAAACAAATCCGTAGCCTTATACTTTGAAAATATTCTGTGATAATCAGAAGATACTCCATTCCCACATTTTAACAACCCTTGAGAAAGTAGGCTTTTTGAAATCACTGTGGGAAAAGGAAAACATTTTGAAACCAGCATTTTCTCCATTTCCCACAATGTTTTTTTTTTATCAAACCTTTCAAAGAAATGTCCCACAATTTGAGCCTTGTCTGCAGAGGCTTTCAGTTTTGACAAGTTTTAATATTTGGTATATGGTAGAAAGTTTAGGTTTGATGCATTAACTTGCTATTTGAAGATAAGATATAACTTGCAGAGCTCAGAGTGATGGTATTCGAAAGTCATTATTTGTCTTCGAAGGCCTATGATGTGGGTACTCACTAGAATTGTCTTGTTGAGAAGAATTTAATGAGTACCCACACCATAGTGTTTAGTGGAGAATGATAAGGCCGGGTTTTCTATTTTGAAATCAAAACCACTCCCTCTATCAGGTCAGCTCTGACTTGTCCAATCAGATTTGCAAACATCAAAGTAAATGTGGCTTTAGTTGCTTTAGGATGGTAATAGAAGAGGACCATGTTTCAGTACAATAGGGTAAATGCGTAAAACTGTTTTGCAAAAGGACTTATGCAATCTTGTTTCACACTGTTTCCTTAAGCAGCACTAAAAAGGCATTTTGGAGGAAGATTTTAACTCTTTACCAACTGACAGATTTTAGACATGACCAAATTATAAGTATTTGCAGAAGACAAAACAAATATAGCTCAGGAATTAAAAACTGTTTTTCGTAAGGGTAGAAAACATTGTAGGAAAAGGTGAAAATGCTGGTACCAGCATTTATGTCTTTTCCTGCAATGTTTTCAAAAGGCTTAAAATGACAAATAAGAGTTAACTTAGTGGAAATTGATTCTCAAACATGATAGACAATAGAAAATAACCATGGTCTCTTTTTCTCACAATATTTTCAAAATCCTTTGGCGTATGGGTTGTTAGAACACCAGGTTGTTCAAAAAAAAGGCTGAACCCTTTACCAAACAATCCTGTGTTTTAATGACCCTGCGGTACAAAGCTTTCGAAAACGTAAGGGGAAAAAGAAGGAAATGCAGTTTACCAACATTCTTTTCCTTTTCCTTCAATGTTTTCTAGCCTTTAAAGAAAGATGCTATTCTTTGAGTCATGTTTAAGTTGTTGTCTATAAATGCTTTCTAGTTTAACCCTTTACTAAACAATCCCTGGTTTTTAACGACCCTGAAAACATTGTGAAAAAAGGAGAAAATGCTTGTAACAAGCATTTTTTCCCTTTTCCCACTATTTTTTCTACCCTGCTGGAAGCAAATTTCAATCTTTAAATTATGTTTATTTTGTCATCTGCAAGGGCTTTCAATTTGGACCTGTCTGAAATTTGTTGTTTGGTAAAGGGTTAACCCTTTACCATACGACAAATTTATAGACTGGTCCAAATTGAAAGCACTTGCAGACGACAAAATAAATGTGGCTCAAAAATTAAAATTTGGTTTGGGAAGGATAGAAAACGTTGTGGGAAAAGGAGAAAATGCTGGTTACCAGCATTTTCTCCTTTTCCTACAATGTTTTCAAAAGGCTTCTTTTTCAGGGTCGTTAAAAGTCGGGATTGTGTGGTAAAGAGTTAAGACAAGTCCAAAATGTTATAGTTTTCTGGTAAAGAGTTAATGAAGCTTGGTCTCTTAGTTTACGAGCTGACAGTCTATCAGGAACAATAATGATGTCTCAGTGCCCAGAGTAAATGAACCATCTGTTTGTCTCTGAATTTGACTTCTACATTAAGCCTTAAAGTCCCAGTAATGTCCAACTTTTTAAACTAGAACAGATCCTACCATGCTGCATTATTTGTTTGTCTACATCAATGATCGTCAACAATTGGCCGACTTTTCATCGTAAATGTCCCCAGGGACGTGTTAGTGATGTAAACACCAGGTGATCATTCCAGGGGTCAAAACAAACCTTTCATTCACTTGATCGTTTTGTCCCCATTCCTGGCTTGAGCAACAAAGTGTATCGACATCATAAACAAAAAAACATGACCCTAAGAAAGAAAGCACAGAATCTGACTGAAAAGGAGAAATTTTTCTCTGTGCTAAGGGTTCTAAAGATGCTAAGGGTTCAAATGAAAGACTTTTGAAATTGTTCCTCCA
This sequence comes from Tridacna crocea, assembly GCA_943736015.1. Lineage (NCBI taxonomy): Eukaryota > Metazoa > Mollusca > Bivalvia > Cardiida > Cardiidae > Tridacna > Tridacna crocea. The sequence goes on from OX031060.1 coordinate 26,435,357, forward strand.
AATTTGTAGTTAGTTGAAAATTTGTGACCCAGGTTGACCTCTCTCAGGGTCATATTTCATTCATTCATTGCTTTACCCATTACCTTGGAGGCTCCAACAATAATCTGTTTTCATGTTGCAGCAGTCGCTCTTGAATAAGAGGAAATTGTGGTGACCAACAGTGAAATTCCGATTGAACAATTTTGCCTTTTGTCATATCGAATTATGACATTATATTAAAATTCTTTGGCCAATTAAAAAAGCATTATTTAACCCTAATTTACAAGTATGTTGTCAAAGTTATCTGGTGCATTAAATGAGTAACTTAGTAATGACTCAATCCATCATCACACAATCCAAACTTTGAGGGAAACAGTTTTGGAAAAAAGTGGGGAAAAGGAGAAACTGCTTGTTACCAGCATTTTCTCCTTTTCCCTACAATATTTCCTACCCTTTCTAAGTCAATTTTCATTATATTGGCAGGACTACAAATATTGTCATCCCGTAATGGATGTAACCTTTGAGTTCTTTTCTGAGAAGAGCATTACATGTTTGGGAATTTTTTTTTTCTATCTGTTCTGAACACCCTTCTGATAATGGTTTATTTATAAGTCAAATGCTTTTTTCCCCTGATTTTTAAGGGCCCATAACTCTTTACCAGATGACAAACCTTGAAATTGAAAGAAAGTGATAAATTGAGTCAAATGATGGAAAAAGTTTAAAACAGTGTGGGGTCAGGAGAAAATGCTGGTTACCCACATTTTTTTTTGTTTTCTATCCAATGTTGTCAATATTGCCTTCTTCCATTTGATCAGTTTAACTTTGGGTTGTTGATAAGGAGGTTGAGTGACTTTATATAGTATAAATGTATATTTGTTTTATTTTTAGCCGCCTTCAATGACCTCGTCCACCATAGATGATCCCTACAGTCCTTCAGGGTATGCATATTCCCCGCGGGGCGGTCCACCACCAATACCAAGTATACCACCAGTAAGTAGTATTCTTAACCCTTTACCATACAACTGTCAATGACACTGAGAAAGAAAGCTTTTGAAAACATAATGGGAAAAGAAAATACTGGTAACCAGCATTATCTACTTTTCCCACGATGTTTCTCTTATCTTTTACAGACAAATCCCATTACTTTTGCCACATTAACTATGTCCTTTGGAAATGCTTCGAAGTTGGATTAGCCTAAAATTTTGAAGTCTGGTAAAGAGCTAAAGCACAATACCAAAAGTAAAGTTTTACCTGTTGTATTGTCTGTGACTGGTGACAACATCCATTTTATTGATAGATTTTATTGGTTATTATATGCACCAGTCAAATGCCATCTTACAGAATATTTTAATTTCCATTTTAAATTGTAAAGGATTTGAACTTAATATGCACCTACAATTTTCCTTATGTAATGTTGACAGGTTAGTGGTATTTGTCAGTCTGCAAAAAGTTCTAGTTTCCTCCCTAGTAACCTTAAAATCATTGAGGCAAAGGTAAGAACACCACACTTTCATGACACAACTGACTTTGGACTTTGCATAGGGACTCTAAACCCTTTTCCACACAATCCTGATATCCGGAAAAAGGTGGCTTATGAAAACATTGTGAGAATAGTAGAAAATCCTTTTCCCAGAATGTTTTCTACCCTTTCAAAGGCAGAGACCGTCAAAGGCTTACATACGCTTTAGAGGCCACATTTTCAGTCCAATACTTATGCGATACTTGTTAGAATATTCGTCTTGATAGTATTTTAGATGAGTTTGAAAATTGGTCATGTTGGGTCAAAAACTAGGTCACTAGGTAAAATTTTAGAAAAACCTTGTGTTCACTCTAGAGGAAACATTTTCAGTCCAATACTCATGGAAATTGATCAATGTATTAGTCTGGATGACATCTTGGATTAGTCCAGGAGACAGCTTTTGTATTAGCTAGAGGCCAAATTTTCAGTCTAAAGTTTTTGAAAGCTTATTAGAATGTTTGTCGTAATATTGCTAAACAGATTTGGAATGGATGTTGAGTCAGTATGCTCAGGTGAGCGACTTCAGGGCCATCCAGGCCCTCTTGTTAAGTTTAACAAGTCAAAATTTTTGTCTAAACTGTTAAATTTGTTGTAGCATGAAGAGCTTGAAAGGTCTATGAAAGTATTTGTTACAAAAAATTACACCAATTATAACACTGTGTAATGATAAAAACTTGTTTTTGCAGCCAGAGGGAAGCCATCTTGCCCAGTATGGTCGAGACAATTATGGACAATTACAGAGTGTGCATACAAGGTATTTTCTTTTTATCTTTTTCCCAGATTACACAATTTTCTACTTGTCTGAGTTTGAAAGGTTTGCAAACCTAATAGTGAGCCCGATTCAGAATGTGAAATTTATCTTTCAAGAAAGAAAGCATTATGGGAAGAAGAGAAAATACTGGTTGCCAGCATTTTCTCCATTTCCCACAATGTTTTCAAAAGATTGTTTCCTTTGCATCCTTATAACTCGGAATTGTGTTGTAAAGGATTTAGTTGGCAAAGGTTAACTAAAAACAATGACCAATTTACTACTAAATTCTTGTCCAAATTAAAAGCATTTGCTGATGACATGCTGAATGTGAACCAATGGCAGAAAACATAGTGGGAAGAGGTACAAATGCTGGTTCCTATGGTGTCATCAGAAGAATTCTTCATGGTTTTTAACCCATTACCGAACAATAAAATTTTAGACTGGTCCAAATTGAAAGCACTTGCAGATGACAAACACAACTCAAAAATTAAAATTAGTTTCTAGCAGGGAAGAACTTGACTATGCAAGCATGTTGGTTGGGAAAAAGCCTACCAAATTATATATCCAGTAACCGGAAGGGACTAAAGAGAATTAACCCATTACCACACAATCCCTACTTTGGACGGCCCTGAGAAAGAAGCCTTTAGAAAACATTGTGGGAAAAGGAGAAAATGCTAGTAACCAGCATTTTCTCCTTTTCCCACAAAGTTTTCTTCTCTATCAAAGCAAAATTGCACCATTTAAGCCACTTTGAAATTCTCGTCTGCAAATGCTTTCAAGTTAGATAGGTCTAAACTATTGCTGTGTGGTAACGGTGAACCCTTACACAGGACTGCTTAAAGAATACAAAAATTACAAATCATAATGTCTTTAGGTAATTTTGGATTGTCAGAAACTTCCATAATTATATTGCGAGAGCAAGATTGCTGTTTGAGAATTTATCAGAAAATAATAGACCCTGTAGATTCAAAACGATCTACAGTTCCTCTTTAGCCCAAGTGTGCAGACAGGGAAATACAAGTGAGCCCTGTTTTACCCAGGTTGTTAGGAACAAAATTTGCATAAATTTTATGTAACAATAGTATAGTTATATTAATCTGCTATGAGATACATGAAAATTATTGTGATAGTTTCACATTTCTCATGGCAGATTAATGCCACTTTACTATAGTTATATAAAAATTTTGTTTGTAACTACCATAGTGAAACGGGGCCTGGGTTTGCAATGTTATTTTGCACTTTTTTGAATACATATGCAAACATCAGAATTCAACCCTAAATGGTAGGAATATTGTACAAGGTACATAGTGGTTAAAAAAAGTCCAGGAAGGCATGGATAGGTTCACTGCAATATGACTGAATTATGTTATTTATAACAGTGAAGATAGCTTAAATTACACCATACAAACAAACAATAACATTGTTTGACTAAATAAAGAAATTGGTCTATGAAAATGGTGACCAACATTTTCTCTTTTCCTCACATTGTTTTCAGAGTGCCTCTTCTTATGAGATGTGAAAACTCAGGATTTTTTGGCAACAGCTTGACTCTAGCAAATGAGAAAATTTTAGAATGGTAACAGTTCAGCTTTTACTGTTATGGGTTGCCTCTAACTGGGTGGTAATTAAGCTTAATGCTTGAGAATCATGATTCTGCTCTAAATACACTGTATTTATCTGTAAGAACAAAAAAAACAAAAGCAATTAACCTCAATTACCATAGTGCCATTCTTGTTTTCTGAATGGCATAACTTTGAGATATGGTGTCTTGTAATTTCATTATTTTTTCCTCTCATTTACAGCATGTAAGAATCATAACTCTTTACCACATGGCATAATTTTAGATCTTTCCAAATTGAAAGCATTTGCAAACAATTTCAGAGTGGCTCACATGATGCAATTTTCCTTGGATAGGATGGAAAACTTTGTGGAAAAAGGAGAAAATGCTGTTTATCAGAATGTTTTCAAAATGTTCTTCCCCAGGGTCATCAAAAGTCATCATTGTGTAGTAAAGGGGTAAGAACCAAAGACATAATATGATCAGTTTTGTACTATTTTTGTTTCAGTGATGTCTCGATATGTGTGTCTGTTTTCACTAGTTGAATCATTTACAGGCATCAGACATCTTTTTTTTTTCGTCATAATGAAGCAAACTGTTTTCAAACTTTAGAATACCAAATGATCCCATCAGACATTCTCCATCAAGAAATAAAACACAAATAATACCGGTATTATGGTTGTTGTAGTTTAGAACTACCTCAGCTAAACAGACAGTGTAGATCAGACATCAGACTGCATGTTTCGTGCAACTGTATCAGTGTCCAAGACATTTCAGAATTCTTACATGTCATACTGTGATTTTGTGATTGCTCTATATTTAGTAAAAGAAGATAGTCCTCTTGCCCCTACCAAATTTTTACTAGTAAGGAGATTAGTAGAGGCATAGATTTTTTGGACCCTGCTGTATCCGTAAAAAGGGCCTGTTTCAAGATAAAGAATTTTCTGCTGCAATTGAATTTCAGGTAAAGTACAAAATTGAAAGTATTTGTTTGCAGATGACAAAATAAATGGAGCTGAAAGGATGATTTCTGTATTTTACAGGAACAAAAACAATTTTGGAAAAGAGAAAATGCTGTTTACCAGCATTTTCTCCTTTTCCTACAATTTTTTTCAAAAGGCCTCTACCTCAGGGTCGTCAAAAGTCATTATTAGGTGGTAAAGGGTTAAGACAGGAGAAAGAGTCAATCTCTAGTACATTGTGAAAGACAAGGGCTGTACTAATAAGATAAATTAACCCTTTCCCAAACAATCCCTGGTTTTTTATGGGTCTGGAATAGTAGCTTTTTGAAAACACTGTGGGAAAAGGAGAAAATGCTGGTGACCAGCATTTTCTCCTTTTCCCACAATGTTTTCTACCCTATCATAGACAGAAATCATCTTTTTAGCAAGAGTTGAATTGTCGTCTGCAAAAGCTTTCAATTTGGTCTAGTCCAAAATCTTGTCAATTGGGAAAGGGGTTAATCTGAAAATGTACCCAGCTTCTCTCAAAACTTGATGATTGAATTCTTCAATGCTTCTGTAAATCAAATAAGCTATCAACATTCTGGTGAGGGCAAAAACCTTAACCCTTTACCAACCCTAGACTTGTCCATATAAACTCTATACCAAACGACAAAATTTTAGACTGGTCCAAATTGAAAGCATTTGCAGACAACAAAAGTATTAAGATTGAACAGTTAACATTTGTTTTGGAAAGGATAAAAAAATTGTGGGAAAAGAAAAAAAAGTGCTGTTTACCAATTGTTAACATTTTCTTCCTTTCCCACAATGTTTTGAAAAGGTGTCTTTCTGAAAGATATGAAAACCCAGGATCGTTTGGTTAAGAGTTACATATAGGAGGATTTGCAGTAAGTAGAAAATGGTTTATCATTTGGAAAAGGAGAAAAAAAAGTAACGCATTGTAAATGTTTTTTTTTGTACAATGTTTTTTGAAAGACTGTATCTCCAGGGTCCTTTGAACACAATTATGATTGTTTATTTACCACACGACAAAATTTTAGACTGGTTCAAATTGAAAGCATTTGCAGACGACAAAATAAAGGTGACTGAAAAATTGAAATTTGTTCTGGGAAGGGTAGAAAACACTGTGGGAAAAGGAGAAAATGCTGGTAACCAGCATTTTCTCCTTTTTCCACAGTGTTTTCAAAAGGCTTTTTTCTCAGGGGCGTCAAAAGTAGGGATTGTGTGGTAATGGGTTAACTCTTTACCACTTGACAAAATTGTAGCCTGGCCCAAATTGATCGCATTTGCAGATGACAAAATAAATGTGGCTTAAAAAGTGAAATTTAGTTTTGGAAGGGTAGAAAACATTGTGGGAAAAGGAGAAAATGCTGGTTACCAGCATTTTCTCCTTTTCCCACAATATTTTCTAAAGGCTTCTTTCTCAGGGTCATCAAAAGTAGGGATTGTGTGGTAATGGGTTAAGGGTTATTAGGCTAACTTTTGGAAGTTCATTTGTGTAATAAGAATCGTTTTTTCACAACCCATTCTGAAGAACATTTATAAATTTTATGGTCTTATTTTCAAGAATTTTCTAGAATTTTAAGTAACAAAAAAATTCTGGTTGGCTCATCAGAATGGTTCAGCCTCGAAGTTCAGTTCAGTTTTTCTAGATCCAGAAGTAGACTTTAAATCTAGAATCATTGGTCAATACAGACCCAGGTTTGTGTTACAAACTCTTTAACTCTTCACTAAACAATCTCTGGTTTTCACAACCCTCAGAAAGAAGGCTTTTGAAAACATTGCTGGAAAAGGAGAAAATGCTGGTAACCAGCATTTTCTCCTTTTCCCATAATGTTTTCTACCCTTCACAAAACTAATTTCAAATTTTCAGTCACTTTTATTTTGTCGTCTGCAAATGCTTTTGATTTGGACAAGTCTAAAATATTGTCATTTGGTAATGAGTTAACCCTTTCCCAAACAAGCCCTGGTTTTTACATGTCTGCAGTAAAAGTCTTTTGAAAACACTGTGGGAAAAGGAGAAATTGCTCATTACGAGCAATTTCTCCTTTTCCCACCGTGTTTTCTACCCTTTTTGAGAAGTATCTGCCATTTTCTCAAAATCTAAAATTGTTGTCTGCAAACTCTTTCAGTTTGGAAGAGTCCAAAATTTGTCGTTTGGGAAAGGGTTAAGGGATCTTTGTGACTCGGTGATAAATCTCTAGGACTTGCATTATGGAATTCCTGGCTCAGTCTGCACCCAAAGCTCTGGGGTATTGGTCAGAATCCCCTGGGCCTTGTTGTCTCAAAACCCAGGACACATAAGAATATTTAGTGAGCTGTCACCATAGTATGACTGAGTTGATGCTATAGGCAGTGTAAAACATTATAGAATCAGTCAGTATGGTTTAACTTGATGATTGCATTCCTTCCTTGCTGTATATCAAAAAAGCTATCAAAATTCTAGCAAGGGCAATTACCTTTAGTTAACCCTTTACCAAACAATCCCTGGATTTTACGACCTTGACATAGGAAACTTTTGAAAACATGGTGGGAAAAGGAGAAAATGCTGGTAACCAGCATTTTCTCCTTTACCCACATTGTTTTCTTCCCTGTTGAAAGTAAGTGTCAATTTTTGAGTTGCGTTTATTATGTCGTTTGCAAGTGCTGTCCATTTGGACCAGTCTAAAATTTTGTTTTTTCGTAAAGGGTTAACATAATAAACTTTAATCTTTAGAGCACCAAATAAACCCAGCACACCTTCAGTCAGGAAATAAGACCTAAATAATTGTAGTACCACATTGTCCAGACTCTCTCAGCAAAGGGGACAGTGAAGATTAAAGATGAGAATGCAGATTTTGTGTGTCTGATCTTGAGTAAAGTATTATGTCTATAAGTTTGGAGACTAATGGTCTTGTAGTTTTTGTCAGATTCCTTTCAAGCTTTCTGACTTCCCAAAGTTTGCCCATAAACAAACCCGAAGATCAAAAACAAAATTTCAAAAGCAAAAATCTTTATGTATGTAAGATCATGGCTTTAGATCCTTATAAAGCAGGATCTCTGGTTGAATACCTTGCAGTCAGTGTTGATGAAGATCAGACTACACAGAATGTGTGATCTAAACTTTCAAAGACAAATCCAATCATTTAACTCCATTATCTTCCGCTAGATGGCATTCTATAAATACTCATCTTTCTAATTTGGGCATCCTGGGTACAGAACCGAACCACTTTCTTATGCAATAACCGTTACTTTGAACTTCAAACTAAAATAACCATTTACTCAATAAAACCCTACCTCGTGCAATTCACTCAGCCATGATCAGCAGTCTAGAGAAATCTGGAGCTAAAGCAGGTCTCATTTCTCCTCAAACCTATTGATGAAAGCTATTTTCTACATTACTACTTTATAGAGTGTAATATGACAGTCAGCCCGCTTTCGGGGCTAGTGATGCGTCATATAAGACAGTCGAATCTTTGAAGAATATGACTTGCCAAGACAACGCATTTAACTCCTTACCAAATGACAAAATTTTGGGTTTGTCCAAATTCAAAGCATTTGCAGACGACAAAGTAAAAACGACTGAAAATTTGAAATTTGTCAGTTTGTGAAGGGTAGAAAACATTGTGAGAAAAGGAGAAAATGCTGCTTACCAGCATTTTCTCCTTTTCCCACAATGTTTTCCAGAGGTTTCTTTCTCAGGGTTGTTAAAAAGTAGGGATTGTGTGGTTATGGGTTAAGCCACATTTAACCCTTATCCTATTAAATGTATGACATGAAACTTTCAAGCCAACAATTAAACCAAAAATGTAGCTATTTCAAAGGTATATTTTGGAAAAATTATCTCTGTATCGGACAGTGTAGATTCAAGGTCTTCATCATTCTACACTGTCTGCAAAAGGTAAATGAGTTGCGCTTAGCAGCCTAAGGGTGAATTGGTCATCTGGAATATAGTGCAGTCAGTGTGCAAGAATCTAAGATTTTTTCCTCTTGTCAAGATGCTTTCAACTCTTTACCAAACGACAAAATTTTAGAGTGGTCCAAATTGATAGCATTTGCAGACGACAAAATGAATGTGACTATGGAATTGAAATTTGTTTTAGGAAGGGATGACAACATTGTGGGAAAAGGAGAAAATGCTGGTTACCAGCATTTTCTCCTTTTCCCTCAATGTTTTCAAAAGGCTTTTCTTTCATGGTCTTTAAAAGTCGGGATTGTATGGTAAAGGGTTAAATATAGAAATCGTCAAACACACATCCTCCCATTCCTAACCTCCAAGATCAGCGAACATTTAGTCAGAAAATAGACAGAAAGACAAATGCATCCTGCAAATCTGAGAATTACTGAACACTGTGCTGAAGGAACAGATAAATCATTTGAGATGTTTCTGTAGGGGAATGAGATTCATAATGTCGGGGTAAGGCAAGGCTTTTGACCTCAGGACAGCAGAATGAAATTGATGATTTATTATTCCTGGTACCTTCTGTCTCGGATAATAATTGATAATAATGGCCATATTTCTGATAGTCTGATCAGATTTTGCCAGGAATTAGTGAGTTAGTGAATATTGTATTGTTATAACCCATTTCTTCCTAGCAAGTGTTTTCATCCTTTACCTGACAATCCACTGTTTCCCTGTCATAACTCTATCAGATATTTAACCCTTTTTCTCCATAGATACTCATTTCTACGCATTATTTGTAGGAGTCTTTGAAAAACATTGTGGCAAAAGGTGAAATTGCTCGTGATGAGCAATTTCACCTTTTGTCACAATGTTTTCTATGCTATCAAATGGTGTCATATACATAAGAAATGGCTTTAGCCTTGCTGTTATCTAGGGTCAGTTAGAGATGCCATAGAAATGCCTTATGGATAAAGGGTTAACGATCCTGAGAAAAATGCCTTTTGAAAACATTGTAAGAGCAGGAGAAAATGCTGGTAACAAGCATTTTCTCCTTTTCTCACTATGTTTTCTACCCTTCCCAGACCAAATTTCAATTTTTCAGTCACATTTATTTTGTTGAATGCAAACGCTTTCAAATTGCAAGTTTCTAAATTTTCTCATGTGGTAAGAAGTTAAGAAATAGATGTTGTGATCCTAGGGTACCAAACAAAACAAGTAAACATTTTCAGTCCCTAAGTAAAGCCCAGCCATTCGTAATGTCATGGTCTCGTCTATCTTCAGTCTCTTGCCTAAGCAGACATGAGTATAGATCAAAGATCAGACTGCACATTTCACACAGTCTGATCTTAATTTACCCTGGTAGAATATGCAACTATTGTTGTGAAAGGTGTTTAAGTGTTGGTAACCTTATTAGAAAAGGAGAAACCCTGGTAGCCAGTATTTCCTCTGTCTTTCACAATGTTTAGTAAATCTTGTAGGGCAAGTACCGTCATTTCATTCTGCCTTCACTTTGTCACCTGCAAATTATTTCATTTTTATCAACGACTTGAGGGAAGAAGCTTTTTGAAAACATTATGGGAAAAGGTATCAATGTGGGTAACCATCATTTTCTTCTTTTCTCACAATATTTTCCACCCTTCCAGACACAAATTTTAAATAAGGTTTTTGAGCCAGATTTTACATGTCGCCTGAAAAAACTTTCAATTCGGACAAGTCTAAAGTTTGTTGTTTAGTATAGAATTTACTCGTAACCAATGGACAAAATTTCAGACTTGCCAATTTGAAACCCATTTCAGAATTACATGCAGGATGCTCAGATGTCGGAATTCATTTCTTTTTTTAGAGAGAGTACAAAACATTTAAGCATTGGGAGAAACCACTTGGTACGAGCATTTTCCTCGCCTTGCAACAATGTTTTGAAAGGCCCTTTTTCTAATAATGGTTAAAACCTGGTTGTTTTGTTAATAGACATTAATTTTTCTGGAATATGAACCAGCGAAGACTATTCAACATTTAGCTACCAGCTGATAGAAATCAAGTTTGTAGTGGAAAGGGCGTAGATTTATAGATGCCATGCCTTTTCACCATGCCTTTCTTATGAATAATTTGACTTTGATAATGGACAAGTTTCTCAATTTTTTTTATTGTAAAGAGATGTAGATTGAGTCCATATTCACGAACCATTCCCCAAGAATATCCTTGATCTCATTTTCACGAATGTTCTTAACCCTTTACTAAACAATCCATGGCTTTTATGACCATGAGATAGAGATCTTCTGAAAACATTGTAGGAAAAGGAGAAACCAGCATTTTCTCCTTTTCCTAAAATGTTTTCTACCCTGCTGGAAACAAATTTCAACTTTTACACTTATTTTGTCATCTTCAAGTGATTTCAATCTGGACCACTCTAAAATGTTTTCTTTTGGTAAAGGATTAATGAAAGTTACTCATTTTTTGTGGGCTATACATTTATCAGATATTAACCATTTGATGTCATTATCTCCGGCTAGATGCCATTCTACAAATACTCATCTATCTAATTTTGGCATTGTGGGTACACAGGACCAGACCTGACATTTCTATGTGACAACCGTTACTTTGAATTTCAAACTAAAATAAATGTTTACTCAATGAAGCGCTACCTGGTGCGATTTGCTCAGCCATGATCAGCAGTTTAGAGAAATCTGGAACTAAAACAGACCTGACTTTTCCTCAAAGGTATTGATAAATGCCATTTTCTCCAATGCTACTGTAATAGCCCATATTATTACAGTCTCCCGATATCGGGGAGAGTGATGCATTATATAAGACAGGTCGAACCTTTAAAGAATATGACATGCACAGACAATGCATTTGATGTACCCATTCAGAGTTTGATTAATTTTAAAATCTAGAAGACCAAGACAAAGAACCACACTAGGTTTGGTTTGAGAGAATGGACCTTGGATAGTAGAACCCTGAAGTGTCTGGTATTTAATGATCGTCTAGCTTAAAGCCCCTGTAAAGTCCAAAAATAGAGAATTTTCGGCATTTCTAACTTCATTATGTATCAGATAATCCATCACAACACTCATACCGGTATATTATAAGATTGGAGAAAACTCAAACATGTCAGTTACTGTATTGGTTGCCATGATATATGTGTGTGAAATTGCATGGAGAAGCTTCTGTCAATTTCAGGGGCATCATTGATAGAGACAACCTTTATTATTGTTCTTGTAAATTCAAACTAGGTCTTCGAGAACATCATGTAAATAACATGGCATCTCATTGGTGCTATGACATAGTATAGAGTTTACTCTTCCAGTATATGTCATCAGAGAGTAGAATTACTCATTCTGAACCGGTTTTCCTATTTAGATGTAATAAACTCTTTCTGTATTGATGATAACCTTTATCGTCATTGCTGTTACGTTTTTCAAGCCTAGTGTGGAGACAAAAGGATCAACTGAATGAAGCATTTGTTTCGATGCCTTGAATGATCATGACTTGTGGTGTTTACTTCACTGCGGACATTTACGACCAAATGTTGGCTAATCGTCGGCAATCATCAATGTAAACGAACAGATAATGCATCATGGTAGGATCTAGTTCTAGTTTCTTTTTTTTTCCTGCCATTGACTGGAACTTTTATGAACTGCACCTTTGCATGTTGTTGAAGTCATAAAAATTGCCATATTTTACATGATGAAAAGATTTACTTTTACAGTCAAACCCCAGTAGCTCGAACACGGGAATCTTCAAACACTACCGAAAATTCGAACAAGAATGTTGGTCCCGACAAAAAATGCTCTTAATTCAACGAGTTTGACCTTGGAAAACTCGCACACCATGAAAATCGAACTCTCGAACACATTTCATGGTCCCAAACGTAAAATCACTATACTTTTTACCTGGGAAAGGTCGAACAAAAGGTTGGCCGATAAATTAGTTGACAATTGTTGGTGAATTTCACACATGTAGATTGTTTATCTGTTTATGACACCTTACTGCCCACTAAATGAAACGATGCGTAGTATTAACGCGTTCCATGAAAAATAAGTACCTTTCATTAATTAATGCTGATAAATAATGATTGTATTTTTTTTTCTTCTTGATTGGATGTTTGCTCTGCCTTTAATCATTTTTTCACGCCTTTCGCATCAAACTGTGGTGTTTGACGGTATTTTTGTCTTTGCAAACTGAAGCCGTATATAAAACTTGTGTTCTATAAATAGAATAAATGTACATGTAAATACAAACAAAGAGGAGGTTTCAATCAGATGATATTTAGATGCTAGGATAAGTAAATAAACAGTTATTTTCCTGAACAAATGTTTTGTTTGTAAATGGTAAAAATATCAAAATTTTCGGTGTGATCATTTAAAATGCTATTTGGCGTTGGTAATGTCGGCCATAATGTACTGCGGACATAATATATTTCTTAATCGAATCCGGGGATCTGTAAATGATCTTCGGTTCGGTCGAACTTCCTATAACTCAAACAAATCGGCTGGTCAGCTGGGTGTTCGAGCTACCGAGATTTGACTGTAGTTTATAAACAGATTTCTTATTCATTTGGACTTTACTGTCACTTTAACCCTTTACCAAACAATCCCTGGTTTTTACGGCCCTGAGATAGAAGCCTTTTGAAAAAAATGTGGGAAAAGGAGAAAATGCTGGTAACCAGCATTTTCTCCTTTTCCCACAATGTTTTCTACCCTGCCAGAAACTGATTTTAATTTTTCAGTTATGCTTATTTTGTTGTCTGCAAGTGCTTTCAATTTGGACTAGTCTGAAATTTTGTCGTTTGGTAAAAGGTTTAGTAGCCTTGAAAATTCAGTAACTTGGTCCATTCTTCAGATTTAGTTATAAAGCAGTCTCGGGGTTAATTTCTTTCAGAATATAGCTGGGCTGCAGTGAGATTCATTCTGTTCTGGCAAAGGTTAATCATTTCCATCATCAGGGTTTCTCCGGAAGCTTGGATCAATACATGTGTTGTTCATGGTTTTTATTGATAAAGCTTCTGCCATGCATTGATGATATTTTACATCTTGCAGGGAGGAAATAAAAAGGCAGTTAAGAATTGTTTGATGCATTGGGTTAAAAATATAAACTTGGTTAAAATTGATCTGAATAATATTACCCTGCTCTACAGCCTGAATTTGTGGTTTGATTTTGACCAACAATGTGCTATAGAAATGTAACAAGCCTCTATGAGTAACATTGATGTAAATGATGAAATTGGATGTGGTAGAATAACTTGTTTCAGCATATAATAAAGATTTCATTTTAGTAACCCCCGTTCGCACAGAGCTGTAACTTCAGGACAATCATCCTGATCAAGCCACAATCTGAAAAAGTATTGGATCGGGGCCGATCGGCCTCTGAATCGAGCGATTTGGCAAATTATGGTCTTCATTATGACCATACTATGATGCTCCCATGTCCAACACGCTTCTACTACGATGTTACGCAGACCGTTGCCGACCAGCGGCTGCATTTACTGCGTTTATACCAGGCTGCCTCTACGACATTCAAGATCATACTACGATGCTACGCAGACCTAGAAGACTGTACAACGATTTAGCTACGGTGGTGCCGATCATATCACACTTGTAGTATGCTTCTAGTACGATTTTGGCTATGATGTATATATATCTTGGGTTTCAAACATTATTTTTTACTTCTTTCCAAACTTCATACATGAATGGACGTATTAATGCTGATCTGATTCATCTGGCTTTCCTTCAGCAAGAACAAATGTTGGTTGAAATTGGAATTGCACAGATCATTAACAGGTGGAGGCACAGAAGAAGCTCAAGAAGATACAGGGTACGGCCATGGCTATCTGCAGATAGGAGGCTCCAGTTTAGACACTATGACACACTGCTGCGAGAACTCCGAATGGAAAACACCAATTCCTTCTTCAACTTTTTGAGGATGGAACCAGCGATGTTCGATGATCTGCTCCAGAGAGTTGGCCCTAGGATTCAGAAGAAAGATAAGGCTTGAGGAAAGCACTGGAACCAGGTATCAAACTTGCCATTACTATCAAACATCTCGATTCAGGAGATAAGTACCCAAGTCTCATGTATAAGTTTAGAGTGGCTAAGAATACGATAGCGTGTCTCATTCCTGAGGTTTGCCAGGAACGACTGCAAATGATCATGAAGTATAGTGCCGCCCTTTATATGTAGTTAACAGATGATGATTGGTCAAATATCAGCACTATAAGAAGAAACTGCTGCCTGATAGGTCGTGGTGTGATAGGTGTAAGGTCCTGGTAGGTCTTCGTAGGATCGTCAAGAACGTACAGAGAGATCGCAGTTGGAATGTAGTAAGAACGTGATGGGAGCATTGTAGGAGCATACTCGATATGTTCCCGACTGTACTACACTTTTACTGCGCTTCTACTAAGATCATGAAGATCTCTCCACGATGCTTCCGCGCTGCTTGTAGGATTACGGCGCTTCTACTACGCTCTTTTTACGACTTTACCCTGATTCTTGTTGGCCACGATCCCGCTACGCTTGTTTTGAGCATGTTCAAAATAAGCGTGGCGAGAGTGTAGAGCTTCCCGATCATGAAGACCCTACTGCGATCATAGTGCG
The DNA here is from genome assembly GCA_943736015.1 of Tridacna crocea. Taxonomy (NCBI): domain Eukaryota; kingdom Metazoa; phylum Mollusca; class Bivalvia; order Cardiida; family Cardiidae; genus Tridacna; species Tridacna crocea. Next base: position 26,450,602 of record OX031060.1, read on the forward strand.
CTTATGAAGACTCCACTACGTTTCACCTGCGATTTGTCACGATCGGCCACGTTTTCGGCCGCGCTTTGATCGTAGTAGAAGCAGCGTCTATGTGTGAACGGGGGGTGGGGTTAATAGTATTACTCAACAAGATTGTTGTAACTTGGATATCTGAATATTTTGTTACTCCAATTTGGTAAGGTTCACCTTTGGAATTGACCTTGTTGATTTCTACCACTTGTTGGCTCTTATAAATAACTGTATAAATATCCTATTCTGATCCAGGTATAATATAAAGCAGGTCTTCATTGAATTGTGCCGTCAGTTTGTCTAAATGCAATATGTAATACCATACAGTATTTTTGAAATGAAATAAACAAATACTAATGTGGAAAATTTTGGGAAAATTATTTTGAGTTTAGTTGTTGTATTTTTACAATAGAATTTGCCTTGACTCAAAGATCAAAATGTTTACCTAAAGGATTTTTTTTCTGGTATCTCCTGATTTAAATTAGTGTCGCAGTACAACAATGTGGATGAAAAACAATACAAGCAATAAAACAAATTTATTGTCAATAATTATCTGTTGCTCTAACTCCTCACTTAATGATCCAGTTTTAACTCTTTACCACACGATGAAAATGAAAACTTGTCCAAATTGAAACCATTTGCAGATGACAATTCAAACTTGTCTCCGGTAAAGGTACTTGTCTTTGATAGATAAGAAAACATTAAGGGAAAAGGAGAAAATGCTGGTTACCAGCATTTTCTCCTTTTCCCTTAATGTTTTCAAAAGGCCTTTTCCGCAGGGGTCGTTAAAAATCGGGATTGTGTGGTAAAGAGTTAAAAGACCATGGGGAAGACAACTCTTGAAAACATTTGTGGTAGAAGCAGAAAAGTCTGGTAACCAGCATTTTCTGTTTTACCACAATTACAGGACTGGTATTCCTGTTGGTTTAACCCTTCAGCAAACAACTCCGTTTTTTTTATGAGCATGAGAAAGATCCCTTCTGAAAATGTTTGTGTTGGAAAAAGAGAAGTGCTGGTTACCCACTATGTTTTCTGCAATGTTGTCTAGCATTTACAAAATGAATCTTTTCATTTGAACCAATTTTTTAATATGTTGATTGCAAATGCTTTCAAATGGAATTAGTCTATAATTTTGTCTTCTGATACAGAAATAAAACGGAAAGCAGCCTCAGTTTTGTATTGTGCATAATGTTTTATGGATATAACATATCCAGGGCATTTATAATGGACTCTTTGAACTATGGGTATTGTAATAATAGTGGTTTATATTAATAAGTAATAAGATACTAAAAGCTTGTGATATATAAACATAATGTTGGTTTTGTTCTTAACTCTTTACCAAATGACAGTTTTTTGGATTGGACCCAGTTCAAAGCATCCGCAGACAACAAATTAAATCTTGTTAATGGTGATTTCTGACTTTGTTAGGAAAGAAATACTGTGGGAAAAGGAGAAAATGCTGGTTACCAGCATTTTCTTTTTTTCCCACAATGTCTTCTATGGGCTTCTTGTTCAGGGTTGTTAAAAGTTGGGATTGTGTGGTAGAGTTAACCCTTGTGACAAGTTATACATGTACAGCTTCATTTGTAAAGTATGCCAACTTGAGAGCTGACTTTGAATGCACATTTCATTTCAGCAGAACTACAAGAATTTGCCTGTTACTATACAATCCTGAGTTTCAATGACCTTGAAAGAGAAGGCTTTGAAAATACTGTGGGAAAAAGAGAATTCGATGGTAATCTTACTTGCATAATTCTTGCTTTCCCACAAGGTTTTGTACCCTATTCAAAATCAGAAATCATCATTTGAGTATTGACATGTACCGGTAATTCATCATCCGCAAGTGCTTTCATTTTAGTAGAGCACAAAATTTTATTATTCAGAAAAGGATTAATTTATCCTTTTGGTAATTATTTTTTCATGTCTATTTCTTCACTTACCCATGAGAATGCATCTTCGCAAGCCAAGGTTGCGATCACTACGTGGATCTTACCTTGGCTGAGCCCGATTTCCAGATTCCTGCGATGCACCCTCTATTGGATGCTGGTAATTACCCCCCTTTACATCATATTTCTAAAAGCCAATGGTATATCGTTTTACAAACCGCTTATGAATACACATGAAGCGATAAGCAGACATCCACATGGGTTTCCATGTTTACCTTCTATTCGAAAGGTAGCGACCTTATTCTATGTTTATCAAAGATGAAATGCTACAATTGATTTCATTTGTTACATTTAGAGCGGACTGCATCCAATGAAAAAGCATATCAGGGGAATGAAAAAATCAAGCTCAATCTGCCAAGGGTAGAGTAGCAAAGTGAATCGTCAGCCTTGGCTTGCGAAGATGCATGAGATGTTGAGAACAATATTTTGTGCTGTGGACAGGCTAGATGGGTCCAGGACTTACGCAAAGTGAAAATTACCTTTTGAAAGGCTAGATGGGTCCTGGACCTAAGCAAAGTGAAAAGTACCTGATGGCCAAGTTTCCTATAAAATGGTGAATGAATGAAAGAACACTGTTTTATGGCACATCAACAGCTTTGGTCATTTAGCATGCATGTTAGTGTTAACTGATGGTAAAAGCAGCTTTTTTGAGCTAAAAAAGATTTAACTCATTACTAAAACGACAAAAGTTTTAGGTTAGTCCAAATCAAAAGCATTTGCAGGAGACAAACTAAAAGTGACTTAAAAGCAAAATTCGTTTCGTGAAGGGTAAAAACAGTGTTGGAAAATGAGAAAATGCTGGTAACCAGCATTTTTTTCAGTTTTCCACAATGTTTTCTGAAGGCTTCTTTCTCAGGGTAGTCAAAAGTAGGGATTGTGTGGTCATGGTTTAAACAAGATGATGAAAAATTGTTAAATGGTACCACATTTTCTAACGTAAGCACACAAGTGCTTCTTATTTAGCTCAAAGGCATAAGAACTCTAATGCCTGTCAAAATGTAATGAAAATGGAAATATTTTAGAAATGATGTCGTTTCAGCATGAATTAGGTGTTGTTGGAATAACCTGTGCCAGATTTCGAACAGTTGCCATTGACATTAGTTGCATAAGTACTATTTTTCATTGGTTCAAGAAGGAGGTCAAAATCTGGCTGACTCAGCTAATTTGGAAGAAAAAATTTAAAAAATGTCAGATGCTTTCAATAGAGTCTGTATGAAGAGGGGAAAAAGGTCAAATATAAAGGATGGAAGATATCAACAAGTTTGTTGATGTATTTTCTATTTCCTTTGTGTTGTAAACAGGATTCTATGGCTTGTTTATCTTGTGTTATCTCCTGATTCCACTTAGCTCACACATGTTAAACACATTTTCTACCACCATGTTTTCACCAACTACCTTATGGTGATAAATTACAGACTTTTAACCCTTCTCCAAACTAGTTTTAGTAGTTAATATTAACAGTTTAAATCAAAACCAGACTTCACAGAGCATGGAGAATGTTAGTCATAGGTACCATTGTCTTTAGTGCCTATTGTCAGCAACCATTCTTAAAAATGTTTGTTCTTAGTCTGATTTTGAAGATTTTTTTTCCGTTTTAAGTCACACAACTTGTGATTGACTAAACCATTTGATTTAATCAATCACAAATTGTGTTACTTTCAATTCTAGAAAATTCTTGAGAATTAGCCAAAAATATTCATTGGAGTAGTTGGTGAACACAAACTCTTCTTACCAGTTTATCCTTGTAAGAATTGTCCCTGAGGTATGAGTTGTCCTGAGGACCAAACTGTCTTTGGTATCAGTTGTCTATAGAAGCAATAAATGTCTGGTGCAAACTGTACAGGTATTATTTGTCCTTGAGGTAGGAGTTGTCCTTAGGACCAAAATATTTTTGGTATCAGTCATCTTTAAAAGCAATTGTCTGGTACTTATTGTCCCTGTACAAAGTGGTGGGATATTATTTGTCCTTGAGGTAGGAGTTGTCCTGAGTACCAAAATGTCTTTGGTATCAGCTAGCTTTAGAAGCAATTGTCTAGTATACGTTGTCCTGGTGCAAATTGCCATTTTAGGTATTAATTGTCCTTGAGGTAGGAGTTGTCCTGAGGACCAAAATGTCTTTGGTATCAGTTAGCTCAGCAGTTGTCTGGTACACATTGTCCTGATACAAAGTGCCCAGGTATTAATTGTCCTTGTGGTAGGAGTTGTCCTGAGGGCCAAAATGTCTTCTGTATCAGTTAGCTTTAGAAGCAGTTGTCTGGTACACCTTGTCCCTGTACAAAGTGCCCGGGTATTATTTGTGCTTGAGGTAGGAGTTGTCCTGAGGACTAAAATGTCTTCTGTATCAGTTAGCTTTAGAAGCAGTTGTCTGGTACACCTTGTCCCTGTACAAAGTGCCCGGGTATTATTTGTCCTTGAGGTAGGAGTTGTCCTGAGGACCAAAATGTCTTCTGTATCAGTTAGCTTTAGAAGCAGTTGTCTGGTACACCTTGTCCCTGTACAAAGTGCCCGGGTATTATTTGTCCTTGAGGTAGGAGTTGTCCTGAGGACCAAAATGTCTTCTGTATCAGTTAGCTTTAGAAGCAGTTGTCTGGTACACCTTGTCCCTGTACAAAGTGCCCGGGTATTATTTGTCCTTGAGGTAGGAGTTGTCCTGAGGACCAAAATGTCTTCTGTATCAGTTAGCTTTAGGAGCAGTTGTCTGGTACACCTTGTCCCTGTACAAAGTGCCCGGGTATTATTTGTCCTTGAGGTAGGAGTTGTCCTGAGGACCAAAATGTCTTCGGTATCAGTAAGCTTTAGGAGCAGTTGTCTGGTACACAATGTCCCTGTACAAAGTGCCCAGGTATTATTTGTGCTTGAGGTAGGAGTTGTCCTGAGGACCAAAATGTCTTCGGTATCAGTTAGCTTTAGGAGCAGTTGTCTGGTACACAATGTCCCTGTACAAAGTGCCCAGGTATTATTTGTCCTTGAGGTAGGAGTTGTCCTGAGGACCAAAATGTCTTCGGTATCAGTTAGCTTTAGGAGCAGTTGTCTGGTTCACATTGTCCCTATACAAAGTGCCCAGGTATTATTTGTCCTTGAGGTAGGAGTTGTCTTGAGGACCAAAATGTCTTTGGTATCAGTTACCTTTAGAAGCAGTTGTCTGGTACACCTTGTCCCTATACAAAGTGCCCAGGTATTATTTGTCCTTGAGGTAGGAGTTGTCCTTAGGACCAAAATGTCTTTGGTACGCATCAGTTGTCTTTAGAAGCAATTGTCTAGTACACCATGTACAAACTGCACCTGGACAGTTTGTACCTGGACATTTTATACCAAGGACAACTACTTAAGATAGTCATGTGTTACAGATTTTTGAATTGCATTCTGGAAAGAGTTAGGATGACTGGTTTTAGTGTAGTATCTTCCCTAGTCGACAATTTTTAAGCAATATAGATCTTGATCTACATCAAAAGCTACAAAGTTTTATTGGTAATGAAAGAGTTTATTAGATATTTTATTAGTTTGATCTTACAGACTTTGAACCGCGTTTTTTGAAAGGTACTAGTACCCTATCACAGATTGTCGGTGCTCAGAAAATAAATATGATGGCAAAATAAATGATAACAAGTCTGCTGTTTGTAGGTTAGCTCTCCCATAAACAAATCATTGTGGAGAGATTGTGATATTTACAGCAGGAAAAAAGATAACTAATTGCACTAAACAATCCTAAACTGTTACAGTAAAGAATTAGGCTTTGAAGGACATTGATGAAAACTAACATTTTCTCTTTTATGCTCAATGTTTTCAATCCTTCAAAAGACAAAGCTGATAAAATGAACAACAAATCTTTGGACTGGACCAAATTGAAAGCATTTGCAGACAACAAATGAAATATAGCTATACTTATAATTTCTTTTTTGAAAGGGTAGAAAACAAGATGGATGAAGGAGAAAATGCTGGTTATCAGCATCTTCTCAATGTCCTCTCTTCACAATGTTTTCCAAAGCTTTCTTCATCAAGGTTGTTAACACTCAGGATTGTGTGGTACATATTTGGATATGAATAAAGGATGTTTTGCATCCAACATCAAACTGCATTTTCACTATACCACCTTTTTATTAGACCATTGTCATATCTCTCCTTCCCTTAACTTTGGCCAAGCTTCAGTGGTGCATTTTTTTGTGTCCAGGACTTCAAAGCAAGGCAACATTGGGTCAGATCCCCACCTCAGCTTTGCCAAAGTCTTTCTGTCAGAAATGATAATAGTCATTCCTCTCTGGTTATGACAGGAACTAGCTAGTTGCATGGGATGAACATCGTGTGAAATATTGGTAAGAGAAACTCCTGTAAAACAATGATGGAAGCACTAGCCACCAGGATTTAACTAAGATGATGTTGAATATGGCATTAAACACAGCACAAACAAACTTCCCCAATTTTGTGGCAGTTGACTGAAGACATCATTATAGGATATGGATAATTAACAAGATCCTTAACTCTTTATCAAACAATTCCAAATTTTAATGACACTGAGAAAGAAAGCCTTTGAAAACACTGTAGGAAAAGGAGAAAATGTTGGGTTTCTTTTTAAACCTCCTTTTCCCACAATGTTTTCTACCCTTTCTGAATCAAATTTTGATACATGTTTACTATGTCATCTGCAAATGCTTTCAATTAGGACTAGTCCAAAATTTTGTCGTTTGGTATATATAAATAGTTCACTGAATGATTCTTGGGTTTTTGCAACCCAGAGGCTTGGCTTTGAAAACATTGGGAACAAAGAGAACATTCTGGTAACTAGCAATGTTTTCTTTTCCAACATTGTTTCCCTCTATAGATCTCATTTTTCAATAATGAATTCTAGTCAGTTGATTAATATTACAGATGTATGCAAATGTGTTCAATATTCACTTGTTATAAAGGACATTAGCTGCCAATGCATTTATATAGACTAAATTTTACTTTTAGTAGAGAGTCTTGAAAAGTTAAGAAAAATTTGTGCAAAAAGAGAAATTACTTCAAAAATAATCTGCTAGAAAACAAGAAACAGTTTTCAACTGGAGAAAATAGATTTTGTAATGGAGAAATCATGAAGATAGGGTTTGATTGAAAGATAGCAACAAAGCAGGCCCTTGAGGGGAAAGATACTTATCTTAGAAAGCTGAATTAACCATTGACCTCCCTTAGAATATTCCCTGTAAATTTGAATAGATCTACCATGATCAAGAATTATCCACAACTATGAGACTTCTGCCCGACTACAACTTTGGCTCTCACAGTCTGTATTCACCAACTATTCTTAACAAGATTATGAGTCTAATTCCATATAAGAATTGTGACACAGTCTGTGATTGGTCAAACTGATTTTTCTGATTTCCTAATTTGTCCAGTGTACAGTTTGTATTCAGTTAGTTTGGACTAATTCCTGGAAGAGCATTTATTGCACTACCCAAGTGGCATTCGGATATTTTACATTTAGTTTAGCATTTAAGTTTTCTAAGCAGTCATATTTTCCAAACTAAAAGCTGGATTTGGTATATACTTGGCTCGATAGATAACAGTCCGGTAACAGGTCAGTAAGTGGTGCTAAGCACTGTAAGAGTTATAGCTTTTGTACAGTTTCTGTTTTCCAACCCTTCCAGTCTTGCATTCTGAAAGTTTCATTGAATATATTCACCAACCACTCCGAATTGCAGACTTACTCTCAAGAATTTTCAAAAGCTCGATGGAATGCAATTTCTGATTAGTTAGATCAAACAGTTTAACCTGTCAGAAATTTTGGGTTTTTCTAGGTATCATATTTTGCAAAGAGAGGTATTCAGAATGGGTGATGAATGTGAACCCTGGTTTCCCAGCTGTCTAATGCACTAACTTTTTCTCATTTTCTGACCAACCCTTAAAAAGCTGCCTTCCTTGGCATCAGATTAACTCTGGATTGTTTGGTAAAGGATTGAATCTCAGAGGAACAGGACCATCAAGCAAAGCAGTCATCCAAATAAGTTTCCCAGCCTCCAGAGGGTTACATATAATTATTTCTTCCTGTTAACACTTTACTTAACAATCCTGTATGACCCTAAGGAAGTATTGTTTTGGATATTGTGGAACTGGGGAGGCCAGGGAAAGAAGAAAAGCCTCTACACAAGCATTTCCTTCTTTCTCCCAATTTTGTCCACAGTGTTACTTGTATTTAAGATATATTTCATTTGTTTGTGCCATATGTAATTTATTGTCTGTTAGAAGTTCAATATGGAAGAGTCTAAAATTTTTTTGTCTGTTAAAGAAATGCCAAAGAAAACATTTTAGGGCTTTGGCAGCCTGTCCTTTCTGTAATACCTTCAGTAAAGAAAATTACAGCAGATTAACCCATTACCACACAATCCCTACTTTTGACGCCCCTGAGAAAGAAGCCTTTTGAAAACACTTTGGGAAAAGGAGAAAATGCTGGTAACCAGCATTTTCTCCTTTTCCCACAGTGTTTTCTACCCTTCCCAGAACAAATTTCAATTTTTCAGTCACCTTTATTTTGTCGTCTGCAAATGCTTTCAATTTGGACCAGTCTAAAAATTTTTTGTGTGGTAAAGAGTTAAACTGAAATTTTCCTTTTGCTCTATGGATGGCTAAGTTAATGGTATAAATGAAAATATTTCAATAAAAGGAGAAACTGCTTGTGACAAGTATCATCTCTCTTGGTTACAAAAGTTCCAAAAGTACCTCCGGGAAGCAAAAAAACATCTACTGGTGGTAACTGTTAAGATTTTTTCATTTTGAATTCTGACACATGGTTAACATAGTTTTGTTTATTTGTAAGATGTCAGATAGATATTTAGGTTTTGTGTTGAAATGTCTTTTTGATTAACAGACCACAAAACAATGACAAAAAGCTGTTAAATTTCTGTCTCTGATATTCCCACCCACTTGAAGACTTACTTCTTCAGAGCAACCTTCTTCTTAACCTGCTACAGAACAGGCCCTGATTTTCTACTTCTTGTCTAACCCTGTACCACAAGATTACAAATTCTAATGACTTTGAGAAAGACAGATTTTTGAAACAAGCATTTTCTCCTTTTTAATATGTTTTCGACCTATTTAAGGCTAAATACTATCATTTGAAAAGTACTAGTATCTGAATTATTGTCTGTAAATTTCTTTCATATGGATGAGCTTAAAATTTGTGCATGTGGTAATTGGTTTTACCCATCACTAAACAAACCTAATTTTCTACACTTTCTAAGATGCCCTTTATGTTACAGGAGACCACTCCTTCATGCATGGCTTCTGGCTTCCTCCCGATTGGAAGACAGTACCAAACAACTGCGTTTGGGAGATATCTCTTTAGCTTAGTGGTTATGGTGTTAGTCTTTCAAACTTCAAAAAACATAGGATCTTGTCCACCTTGGGTTCAAATCCTGCCAGATGCAGTTTGTATTTCAGCTATGCATGTGCTCATTTGTTTCTTTGTTATGAACTTTGTTCATAAGAACTGGACCATTTGAGCCACATGAGTTTAAAACATCAGTTGGTAAGGAATTTGTCCTATATCAAACAACAAGCAGATGACTTATCAAAATAAATATGGCCCAAATAATGATTGCTCTCTGTGATAGATTAGAAAATAATGGGGAAAAAGGATAAAATGCAGGCTTCTAGCATTTTGGTAAAGGTCTAGGGATTTTCATGGTTAGCAGGCATGCATGAAGTTGTAAAACTGTCATGTAGACCCTCTTGACTTTACCAATTGGAAACAGAAACTTAACATCTTCATTTGACAGTCTCAATTGCACCCCTAACCTGGTAATGCAACAAAAAAAAAAGACTACCATTCATCTGTCCTGGATTCAAATTTTTTCTTTTTCAGATGATATAGTTTCTCTTGCATCATATTTTATCATAGATGACAAAATAACTGTTTACTTTTGAAACATTTCCCAGACTCTTTTCTATTCTTCCTTAATCAGAATTTACCAACTTCTACCCAAGTACTAAACTGTCATACTAGATTTCTAAATTTTAGGCTGACCTATAGGTAGGGTAAATGTACAGAGTAAATCAAACACAGCTGATACAAAGAGATTTGGAATTTAGTAAGCCAGAAAAAAATCTTGTGGAAAGAGAGAATCCTTCTCCGCAATATTTCTCTGTTGACCATCAACTATAAGTTACTTTACTATGTGCACCCAGAGGCCACATTTTGGGTCCAATACTCATCATAGTTAATCAGAATGTTTGTCTTGATCATATCTCTGATGAATTTGATATTGGACAACATTGGGTCACAAAGTAGGTCATGGGCTCAAATTTAAAAAGAAAAAAATATCTACCACCAGATGGCATTTTTTTAAATACATAACCATCTGATCTTGGCATTCTAGGTATAATAGTCATGAAAACTAGTTAGGATGTTTGTCATGATGATATCCTGTAACATTTCTAAGACACAGGTCCTAGAGACACAGAATAGTTTGCTTAATAAGTCTACTACACTTCATATTTTTGTTTTCAGGTACCATGACAATCCAACCCAGGCCAACTATGTTTCATTGGATACAGGTAAGCAATATTTTCTGTTTTCATGTTATTTTTGAAACTAGAATTTTAAACATTCTTTTTGCATTATATTGTATTACAATGAAGATGTACATTGTAGAGTGTCTGAGAAAAATCAGTTTTGTCATTCACAACAATATCCTCTCTTTAGTAGATTGGGTAATGACATGGAATCTTGACTCTATACCAGAAGCCAAAATTTTGGACCCGTCGTTTGAAGATGACTTATGACATGTGGCTCATATTGTCAAAACTACTTGCAAAAGTGAAAAACATGGTTGAAAATGGTGACAATTTTGCTTACAAAAAAAGGCTTTTTCAAAAGAGCGTTTCCCTTGAAGGTAGTAAAAACATGGGCTATCTGGTAAGAATATCATAAATAAATCGGGGTATTAGTGCTCTTGCCCTGATTGTGTCATTTATATCAATATTCTCAAATATTTTGTTGCTGTGGAAGTAGGAAACTTCATCGGATGCTTATGTTCATCATTAATCCTTACAATTCCAAATGATGGGGAAAAAATTATAAAGGACTAAACCCTTTATCACATGATTGAGTTTGTAAGAACTGTAAGAGAGAGGGCAGTTGAAAGCATCATGGGGAAACTATATCCATTAATCTCCTCTTTGAAAGCAGCATTTTTCGCTTTTCCCAAAATGCTCAGTACCCATTCAAAAAACAAATTTCAACATGAGGCAACATCCTATTTTATTTCTACAAAATTGATGTTTTCAACTTGGACAAGTCGGAAATTTTATTTGATTAATTACCTCCCTTTAATTAAAAATGAGATAGACTGGGCAAAGTGAGGTGCTTTTGTAAGCATAACAGCTGAGGCTGTAACATTTCAGTTGAAATCTCAGATCCTTCAGTATGTTTCCCTGCAGGTCAGAGTGCCCTAGTTGGACTGGTTTAAGTACCATGTCTAGATAACTCATTATACCCCCCCCCCCACTAGACGGATGTTTTCAGGGGTATACTGGAATCAGCCTGTCTGTCTGTGTGTCCGTCCATCTTGTATCGGTCTGTGTACAAAATACTAGTAACTTTGTGTCTCAAACTCCTCCTACAGTTTTCCTTCAATTGTATTTACACTTTACATAATTGTTTAATGATTATAATTATATTGAAGATTTGCAAGACGCAATTTTCGAGTGTCAACTCTTCCTATTTAAGGAATTATCTCCTCTTGAACTTGACACTTTTTTCTGTCAAAGTGCTGGCAGGGGTACTAAGTCATTCAGTAACAGCTGTAATTTGTTCCTGATTATGACTTGCTGTTATATCAGTTGGTAACGGTTGAAATTTTAGTTTTCTTACAAAGACTGGTTTTGATGTTGTACTTTATTATTTTTGTCAGGCATGTGTTGCGTATTTCCAAAGAAAGTTACAAGAGGTAACTTTTAGTTTTGTTTTAGACTGCTGTTTAGATTTACCCAAACATCCCACTAACCCAGAACCACAGTTTCAGAAAAGGAGACTTATTCTATGTTCTCAGCTGGGGCTTAAATTGCTTTTGGAGACACTGTTGATCAAGAAAAGACAGCACAGAACATGTAGAAGTTTAGTGCATTCACTACATCAAGAATTATATGTATCTAAAGTTCTTTCCTCAATTTTTTTAGCCATTGTTGTTGTAGACAACTTGAATCTTTAGCAGCAGACTTCATTTGAGAGCAAATTAATATGACAAAAGGCAAATAATAGAATTTTTTAACATGTCTGACTGCAATGCACTGTATCCCATTACCAAACAATCCTGTGTTTTGAATAACTAAAGTGGTGAATGTTTATAAAAGTATTTTGTAAGAAAAGGAAAACATGTTGGGTACCAGCTTTTTCTCCTTTTTTCACAATGTTTGCTAGCCTTTCAAAGACAAATTCATCCTCTTGAACCACACATGATTTGTCTCCTGCAAATGCTTTCAAGTTGGACTTGTGTAAAATATTTTTGTGTGATAGAGTTAATTCAAAATGATCATCAGTACATTATGAGGATGACTATGTTTCAAAAACTTTCTTCCTTAGGGTTGTTTAAAGTGGGGATTGTGTGTTAAAGGGTTAATTTTTACAAAACTAAAATCAAATATAGAAGGTCAGGAAAAAAACTTTCAGAATAGGTATTGTTTTCCTTTTTCTGAAGCTTTGATTCACAGCTTAGCTAAATACAAGCTTAACTATATTTTCACAGTAGCAAAACTGTTATACCAAAGCGAACATTTTCATTTTGCTGTTAATAAATGCTTTTGCTTACACTGTTTGATGAAACCCACCTGATATATTGAGCTTTTGTAATCATGTTCCATCCATTGTCTACCTGCTTTTCCTAAATGACTTGGTTTTAGGGGTACAAATTGTAAATATAGAATTAATTACTAGTATAATGTTATTTTTGTAAAAACTTACTTGGTCTGAAGCTGCAGTAGTTTGAATTACAGGTGCCTGACGTGTCTGGTATCATACAACACCTCTATGTAGATATGATAAAGACTTTATTGTATAATAAAGTGTGATACCAGACATGTCAGGCACCTGTGGTTTGAATAAAGCTTCATTGTGTTCTTTTAGTTTAAAAAGTCTACTTAAAAGATTTCAGATTTCAGGCTTGTATTGAATATCAGCATTAGGTTAATGTTAAGTTTACTTAAAATAAGTGGCTTCTTTACAAAAGAAGCCAGTAGAGGTCGACATCATTTTTTTCTAATACTTTTTATGCTTTTAGGTTAAAAATAATCTAGGTACATGTAAAGAAACGAGCAAGACAATAACCGGGTAGTTGAAATCTGTTCAGTTGTAAATACACATTCATCAAAGTGGATGGCAAAAACAGGATTCCGTATTCATCCGTCCTTGTAATTTATGTAAGTCACACGACCTTCTTCCCGCGTTTTAAGGTCACGTGATTTTTTCCTCTGTGTTCGTTTCTATTTTTAACGAAATTCTTTTTTATTTTTCTTCTTTTTGTTAAGATTTAAGATTGTAATACAAAATTAAAATTGTTGGAAAGGGAATATGCAATTAAATCCTTACAATTTTGTTGAAATTCGCGATATAGAAACAAACCACGTCTATTTCCTATTTCAGTTTTTAGACTTCGATTTCTTTATAAAATCATGACGAAACAGACTGTGTATAGGAACAATTCCCCTACAAAGATTGGATTTAGACAGCAATTTCTGAGGCAGTCTGCCTTTTAAACTCAACACTGTTGGAGAGGTCTGATGACCTCTCCAATAATATATATTCAGGGCAGCATTGTAGGTTCTTGAAGGTCACCTTGTTTCCGGACTTCAAGTTTAGTTCAACTATGTAACTCTTTACGATATGACAAAAAGAAAAATTAGGATCACCTAAATCAAACACATAAATTTGCAAAGGACAATTGAAGTATGGCTGGAATTATGAGATTTTGGAGAATAGAAAACAGATGGGAAAAATGAGAAATTCTGGTTACCAGTATCCTCAAGGTTGTTAAATTATGGGATAGTGTGGTACAGGGTTAAAAAGAAAACATTAGGTATTGTCATAACCCTATCATGGTCTATCAATAGATGAAACGATGCCAAAAGGGCCATTTACCCTGAAATATTTTTGGCAAAGTTCTGTTCCTCAGATTCCCCCTTGGAAGGCAACCACGGCTGAGCTTTGACACTCTGTATGCTGAGTAATTTTGTTCTTTTTAAACACCACTCTTTCCCACTGTATCATTGTCCGCTTTATTTACTCTTTACCAAACAACAAAAAAGTAGAATTGTCCAACTTGAAAGCATGGAACCACACTCTGGCAAAAGGGGCCTTAGTGCAAGTCTGTGATGCATGACACTGAGCAAGCCATCATTATACTCATGGATTCATAGTTGCCACTTTTTAACAGTTGACTTAATCATGAAATATACTAGGCCATGCAGATACAAAAAAGTGGCCAATAGTGAAAAGCTTTTTTCAGCCCAGGTCAGCCTGCACGGACTTTTCAACTCCGCTGTGAATAATACACTCTTAACTCTTTACCAAATAAATCTACAAAAAGTTTGTACTCAGGTCAGCCTGCACAGTCCGTGCAACTCCGCTGTGAATAATACACCCTTAACTCTTTACCAAATAAATCTACAAAAAGTTTGTACTCAGGTCAGCCTGCACAGTCCGTGTAGGCTGACCTGAGTAGAAACTTTTTGTCGATTCATTTGGTAAAGCGTTAAGGGTGTAGTATTCACAGCTGGATGATTGAGCTTTTTGTAATTTTACCAGACAACAGTTTTTAGAAAACAAAATCTAGAAATTCTGAAGTGGACAGATAAAATAGGGTGCGAGTAATGGAATTACTTTTGCCAAGGAAGAAAACATTGAGGGAAAAGGGAAAAATGATCAATTCCAGCATTTTCTCCCTTTCACAGTAAGTTTCAAGACATTAGGATCATGAAAACAGGATTGTAAAGGATCACAGAAAAAAAAAAGATTGTTAGTTTATGATGATTTATTGCTGTAGTCAAAAGAGAACTGTTCCAGAAAAACTGACATCTAGGGTCAGCAGACAGGAACAGATTGGATATTTCCTCCGAGTACATAAAACTGAAAAATTTGTACAGATAGGTTTTAGTCCTTGTTGGATATCAGGGCCCGGTATTCACCAACCATTCTTAAGAACATTCTTCATGTTACTCTCCAGAATTTTCTATATTTGTAAATAACACAACTTCTGATTGGCTAAACCATTTGGTTTAGCCGATCAGAAGTTGTGTTACAAATTTAGAAAACCTTGGAGAGAATAAGACTAAGAATATTCTCAAGAATGGTTGATGAATACAGGCCCAGAGTTCCAGATAACATGGAGTGATGGCTTTCTAATTCCATTATTTCTCTTCAATACCCTATGTTGTGGGTGCTCATTAGAATTGTCTCAATGAAACGATTCTAATAAGTTCCCACAACATAGGGTTTAGTGGAGAGTATGGTAATCAATATTTTCAATTTTAAAATCAAAATCACTCCTGCTATCTGGAGGTCTGTGGATAATTTTCTGAATAGGAAGATTGTGGTTGCAAATGTTATTATGGGGAATCCAAATAACACTGACTGTCCAGTCTTTAGCTTGTAGATTTTTGAATCTATGTACCTTGCTAATATTTCTTGTTTTGATTAGCGAAACTCTCCAATATGTCCTTATTTCTATTAGAGGAACTCCTCAAAATAAAGGTGTTCAGATCTGCTACCACAGTCCCCAATCTTATGCAAACAAAAACCATTGGCATTAATGTTAAGTACAATGGCAATATCCTTTGCTAACAATGGCACATTTTCATCAAGATCCAGGGTCTAATTTGGTAACTTAAAGTAACAATAAAGGCCAAAAGTAAATAAAGCTGCGTGTGTTTAATTGCATTTATGTCAGTCCAAGTGTTAAACGCTGACAGAGAAATTAATTTCAAATCTGGTTTAAAACCTACCAGGTAGATTTGTCTTTTGTTTACTTTCTACCTGACTTTAATATTCTTTTTCTGTCAGCTTCCAACACATGGCCCAAACCCACAGTAACAGACTGTCATTGTCACAATATTTTCCATACTTTTAAATGGTATGAAATCAATTTAAATCTATTTGACTCCTGTTTTGATATTTTGGCTTGTACTGAGCCTTTAACATTTTGTCTATGACTGTAATGGGCTGATAATATGGCACAGTCGTGCAAGACTTGGTGATTCTCTTGACCCATCTAGTGCCAGGTACTGTAGATCCAAAGTAAGTCTGGATGTTCTCTGCAGTCTGATCTTAATCAGCACAGTTAGTAAAAGCTACTTCAGGCCAAAATGGCAGAGAAATGGTACATTGTTGATTTTTTTTTGGCATTTTTTCTTTCGGCGAAGCTTGAGTATGAAGGGAAGGGTGCAGATTGATTACTGATTTGTGATGGATTAGAATTTCTTATCAAAGTCATGCTATATTTCTTGTGTGGATTGGAAACATGACAGAAAATTGGGTCAGATTGCTGACAGATTGACTTTCTTTGACATGAGATGAATTTGTTTATGATTCCCACTGGGATAAATTGTAAATGGAGAATATCTTCTTTCCCAATCCCCGACCCTACTGCCATGTATATTTATGTTGCACCCACCCCCCTCTATATTTATGCCACGTAAAAGCATGATAACACATATTCTTAGGACCGGCAAATATACTTTGACTTGAAAATCCTGTGTAAAGAAGCTTTTTTTAATACTACTATTTGAAAAGAGGCAAATTGTACATGTATTTTTGTGCATTATTTCTCTTCGCACAATTAAACTAGCCTATCAGAGACAAATCTGACATCATTTGACATTGAGTTTGACATCTGCAAATGCTTTCATTTAACTTTTTACCACACGGTTAAATTTACACTGGACCCAATCAAATTTACACTGGACCCATTCAATGGAAAGCATTTGCAGATGGCAATTAAGATGTGGCTGGAATATGTTTTGTGGCTGTAGAAGGGTAGAAAACATTGTTGGAAAAGGAGAAAATGCAGTATTTTGTTATTGGGTGACATATGATGTATTGAATTTCCAAATAGAACAAGAAAAGCATCATTCTGTGTTACATTAATTTGCTCCGATATGAATCAGCATCAGTTACAGGTAGCAACATGTGTAAATAGTGGTTTCTTAACTTTACTACACAATCTGACTTTTAACGACCCTGAGAAAAAGCGTTTTGAAAACGTTTGAGGAAAAGGAGAAAATGCTGTGACCAGCATTTTCTCCTTTTCCAACGATGTGTTCTACTCTTTCTAATATAATTTCCCTTTTGGGGCCCAATTAACCCTTCCCCAAATGACAAATTTTAGACTCTTCCAAACTGAAAGAGTTTGCAGATGACAATTTTAACTTTCATAACAATGGCAGAAAATTATCTGAACGGGCAGAAAACACTGTGGGAAAAGGAGAAATTGCTCGTTATGAGCAATTTCTCCTTTTCCAACACTGTTTGCAAAAGACTTGTACTGCAGACATGTAAAAACAAGGGCTTGTTTGGGAAAGGGTTAAACTATTGTGGACAACCGCTTTCAATTTTTATCAGTCTATCATTTTATGGTTTGGTCAAGGGTTAAATGTGAGAGCAAATGGGGCAATAAGGGCCTTTCGAAACAAGTACATGTTTTTGTAAACCCAGTGGCTAATTACCATCCATTCAAGAAATTCTTTTGTAGCAACTAGAAGTAGGTAAAAAACCAAAGCACACAAATACCTTGAAAAAAGATGCAACACAGATTTCTCAGGCTCTGCTTTTTGCTCTTTATAAATCAAAGTACAACCATTCCTACTTGCTTGCTTTTTTTGCATAATCTTCTCATTCATATGTTTGTTATTCCTTTATGAAATGTAATTATCATTATATATTTAGTTGGCTACAGAAGTTAAGTGATGCTTATCTATTAGCTGTGTTGCTGCTTTTGTAGAATAATGCTTGTCTGGTGATGGGATTCCTAAACCCTTAGTGCTTTGAATTTATGAAATGTAACAGTTTCTTATAAGTTTTTACCACACAGTCTCAAGATTTAATGGCCCTTAGAAATACAGGATTGGAAAACATACTGGGCAAATAAAAAAATGCTGGTAACCAGCATTTCCTCCTTTGTTTATCACTTGATCCACAGTTTTTAGGTTTTCTGCAGTTACTTTCATTCAGACTGTTCTAAAACTTTGTTGTGTGGTAAAGGGTCAAATCAGATTAAAGAAACAGTGAAGACATTACAGTTTTAAGGTGCCGTAGTTTTGGTCACACTATATTAGAAGGTAAACAATAGTGTAGATCTAAGGTCAGTCTGCATGCTTTGTGTCATGTGATCTTTGTGTCATGTGATCTTGATCTACATTGTCCATGAAAGAAAGAGAAGTTGTTCTAAAAGGTGGCCCTTTAGATTTTGGGACGAAAATTTTACAAAAATGCAAAAAAAATCATCCTAACACTCCCAAATCCTCTTAATCTTCATTCATAAATCCCCAGTAGTCGAAAACCATGACAGCACGAGAAATTAAAGATTTACTATGGCCCAGGTTGACAGCAACGGGACACGGAAGACATTATGGAATATAATTATTACATGTTTGTTATGTAATGGAGTTAAAGCATTATGAGTCACATGTCAGTCACTTGACATTCCCACAATGCTTTATTGATTTTTGGCGCAAAATCTAAAAATAGCTTAAGAGGCTATGTAGCCTTTGGAGGGAACACTATCAAAAAAAGTTTTTTTATAATTTTATGAATCTTATTTATTGATGATATGTATTTTTTTTTCATATAAATTTCAGTGATATAAACATGTATATTTTTTAATATGGTGAGATGTAAAAATTCTAAATCCCCTCCTTTAAAGTTCTTAGGGCTGTTGGGTGTACTGCATCCTCGGATACCCTGGGGTCTCCCTATTTGCTACGCTACATCGACCCCTGAGACAATTGAATTTCCCTCGCTTTACCACTGGCCGAATGCTGGCTTTTCATTGGTTCCATCATCATTTTGTGATGGGCGAGTGGACTGTACGCTACATAGCTGTATGCTATGATGTTTCGTATCGATTTTCGGCGGCTGATTCAAAGTTTTATTAGTCAGTTGTCCCAGGGTCGATGTAGCGTAGCAAATAGGGAGACCCCGGGGTATCCGAGGATGGGTGTATTGTATGAATTATAGTTTACTGATGGGTAAACTCAGAGGTCTTTGCTTTAACCCTGTGCCCAATAATCATTTGTTTTAAGGACCCTGAAGAAGAAGGGTTTTGAAAACATTGTGGGAAAAGGAGAAAATGCTTGTAACCACATCGTTTTCTACCTTCTGTCAAGGACAGGAGTCATCAACTAAATCTTTACCAAACGACAGAATTTTAGACTGGTCCAAATTGAAAGCATTTTTTTGCAGACAACAAATTGAATTTAACCCAAGTGATGATTTCTGTCTTTGAAAGAATAGAAAAGATTGTGGAAAAAGGAGAAAATGCTGATCGTTAAAAGTTGGGATTGTTTGGTAAAGAGTTACGCTTTCTTTATAATTGTTTTCGCCGAGTCCAGAATATTGCTCATTGAGGTTGTGTTACGGACATTGGTGATCAAGCTCAGGCAGCAGAAAGTGCAGTGTGAGCTTAACCCTTTACCAAACAATCCTTGGTTGTTACGACCCAGAGGAAGAAGCTTTCTGAAAACATGGTGGGAAAAGGAGAAAATGCTGGTAACCAGCATTTTCTCCTTTTCCCACCATGTTTTCGACTCTTCTAAAGTCAAGTTTAATTTTTGAGCCATGTATACTTTGTGGTCTGCAATTGCTTTCAGTTTGGGCAAGTCTAAAATTTTGTTATTTGTTAACTCTTTACCACACAATCCGGACTTTTAACGACCCTGAGAAAGAAAGCCTTAGAAAACATTGTGGGAAAAGAAGAAAATGCTGGTAACCAGCATTTTCTGCTTTTCCCACAATGTTTTCTGCCCTTTCCAAATTAAATTTCAATTTTTGATTCACATCTATTTTGTTGTCCGCAATTGCTTTCAATTTGGACTGGTACAAAATTTTGTTGTTTGGTAAAGAGTTAAAGAGTTAACCTACCCTGTCAGACTATTTGTCAGATTATCACCAATAACTGCCTTGAAGTATGGTCTGGGTCTTTTTCATGTTGCACATCTTCTTGCTGTGGTATCTCCTTTATCTATATGGGAATGCAGCCAGTGTGTTGGAAAGAATGCTGCGATTGTGAATGAAAAGGTGCACTCAGTTGTTATGAATGAGAGATTAATTAAGGGAAAAACTGGCAGTAACTGAAAAAATGATATATTATACGGAAAAAATTAAAATGATTCATTAACACTCCTTTTTCTGAATCAATTGTGTTTTTCGTATCGTAACAACTTCCTGTTGTTTTTATGGCAAAATTTTCAAGTAATTGGGTTTTACTTCATAACGGGCTGCTGAGTTTCATTTAACTCATTACCAAACGAGAATATTTTAAGCTTGTCCAAATCGAAAGCATTTGCAGACGACAAAATAAAAGTGACCGAAAATTTGAAATTTTTTTCGTGAAAGGCAGAAAACATTGTGGGAAAAGGAGAAAATGCTTGTTACCAGCATTTTCTCCTTTTCCCACAATGTTTTCTAAAGGCTTCTTTGTCAGGGGCGTCAAAAGTAGGGATTCTGTGGTAATGGGTTTAAACATTGTATCCTAATGATCTTAACACCTCCTGAAAACAAATTTGCAACAGACCCTTAGAATTTCCTTGTAAAATTGGAAACATGGACTTCTGTAAATTTGTTTAGTCCTCGATTTTACACTTGCTCAAATTGAAAGCATGCAGAGGACAAAATAAACGAGAATCAAATATTTAGATTTTCTTCTGGATACTTGAAAACAATGTGTGAAAAGCACAAAATGATGGTTGCCAGCATTTTCTCCTTTTCAAACAATGTTTTCAAAAGGCCTGTTATTTAGGGTCTTAATAAATCTCAAGTTTGTGTTGTAAAGGGTCAATACAATATAGTTAAACTGTTGCAACACTGTTTCCAGAAAGTGTTCTATTGCAAGAATAACATCAGGGAGAGTTATCAATGACTTGTACGATATCAACTTCATTGTATTTTAGCAGATACTGAGGCCACCAGTGAGAAGAAGAAGACCTCTACATTGGGACGGCTGTTCAGAAATATGGGGTTTCGGAGATCAAGTAGAAAACATTCGTACAAGAAACATCAAGGTAGTGGTAGGTTTGCAGTAATCAGTGAATCTGATTTAGTCATTATCCTATGATGGAGATCATTACAGATTATTACACATGAACATATAACCCTGTACTAAACAATCCCAGGGTTTACAACCAAGAGAAAGAAGCTTTTTGAAAACATTTTGTAAAAAGGAGAGATGCTGGTAGTGAGCATTTTGGCCTTTTCACATTAATGTGTTATATCCTCTATCCTATCAAGGACAAATTCCAGTATTTTAACCATAACAGATTTGTTGACTGGAAATGCTCTTAACTTTTTACCATCTGACAATTTTTAGGACAGGACCAACTTCAAAAAGTATCTGCAGACAACACATTAAATCTTGTTGATATGATGATTGCTGACATTGATAGAGTAGAAGATATTGTGGGAAAAGGAGAAAATGCTGGTTACCAGTTTTTTCTCCTTTTCCCACAATGTTTTCCATAGGCTTCTTATCCAAGGTCGTTAAAAGTCAGGATTGTGTGGTAAAGGGTTAAAATGAGAGAATCTAGAATTTTGTTGTCTAGTAAAGAGTTATTTACTTTTTATTACCTTTGTGTTTTGTTAGTTTGTTTGGGGGTCCTGGCTGTCTCAGTGGTTAACTCTTTACCAGACGACAAAACTTTAGCCCCGTCCAATTTGAAAGCATTTGCAGACGACAATTTCAATATGGGTCAAACAGTGTAGCTGTACAGTGATTGGGTAGAAAACATTGTGGGAAAAGGAGAAAATGCTGGTTACCAACATTTTCTCCTTTTCCCATAACGTTTTCAAAAGGCTTCTTTCCTAGTGTCGTCAAAAGTCGTCAATGTATAGTAAAGGGTTAAAGTGTAGGATTCATAATTGAAAGCTCTGGGCTCCATAGGCAAGAAACTTGAGGTCCCTAGCCTTTTACAAGTGAAACCCAGGATGTACATAATTGAATATGTGCTTTGCTTCTGTTATATGACTGATAAAATGTTGAAAGTGGTGTTATATGCCATTCAGTCAATTAGGCAATTAAATATTGTTATACCCCCACAAAACAAATGTTTTCAAGAATCAGCCTGTCTGTCCATGTGTCTGTGTACAAAATCAAAGCGCTGGCGGAGGTATTAAGTGACATTCAGTGACAGCTCTAGTTTTTCTTGTAGTGCTTTTTGATATTCTTGCATTTTGCATTAGTACCTTAGTTATATACATATATATGTATTAGTCAGTTATTTTCTACTTGTCATTCGTATTCTTATTTTGCGCAAAGTCTGTTCTTACAGGCAGTTATTTCCATTGTACAGTTTTACAGATGTGTTGTTGGAGCAAACTGGCTTGAATGACTTCTCAAAAGCTTTTACAAGATTCACATTGAACAAACTTTGAAAAGAAAGGAAAATGTCATTTCCAACCATACGGAAAACACAGTAGGGCAAAATGGAACAAATAAGCTTTAATCCTATACCAAAAAACAACATTTTAGACATGTCCAAATTGAAAGCACTTGCAGATGACAAACATAACTCAATCATTAAAATTTGTTTCCAGCAGGCTAGAAAACATTGTGGGAAAAGGAGAAAATGCTGGTGACCAGCATTTTCTTCTTTTCCTACAATGTTTTCAAAAGGATTCTATCGAGGTGTCGTAAAAGCCAGGGATTGTTTGGTAAAGGGTTACGGTAAATCAAACTTGATACAACTTGGCCCTTTTCTCTAAAATGTTTGATTGGTGTCCTTAGGCTGATGGTGTGTGAAAAGTCATGTTCAGTAACTTGTTATAAAAAGTTGGAAAGGGTGGGTAAGAGGTGTTTGTTCAAACTACTTCAGTCCCAAAGCTAATATTCAGAATAAATCACAAGACAGTTTTTATCCAAGATCATGCTTATTCCATGCACTTTAATCTTGACCCTCACAATCTGTAAAAACTCCTAATTAGCTCCACTGGCCGAAGGCCAGCGGGCTTATGTCATGTCCGTTGAGCGTCCCTCTGTGCGTGTGTGTGTGTGCATGTGTGTGTACGTTAACTTTTATTTCAAACATCTTCTTCTCTGAAACTACCTATCAAAATTTGATGAAACTTCACAGAAATGATCCTGCCATAGTCCTCTTCAGAATTTCTTGAAAGAATTTGATTCCTTCAAAAACTGGTTGCCATGGCAACAAAACTGAAAAAAAAAAGTTAAAAATCTGACACCACAAAGCCTAGGAGTACTGAATTTGGCATGTAGCTTTATCTAATGGACCTGTAACAAGTTTCTTCATATTGTAGGCCTGGGGTCAAAATTGGCTCCATTCCAGGGATCATAAGATTAACATGGGCTTCCATGTACAGTCACTTCAATTTTAACAATCACAGGAAGTAACTTTTTTTTTTATAAAGGATGAAGTTTGTTACTGTTTACCTCCCTTGTTTATCAAGCTTCAGTGATACATAATTGGTGCCTGATATTTATGGTTTTTGATAGAAATAATTCTGTTTTCAGGGAGAACGATTCATTTTGATGCTAATAGTTATGCCTACATGAGTGGAATATTAATTTCAAAGTAAGGCATCTGTCATTCAGGGTTTTTTTCCTCCCAAAAACTTTTAACTTTCATGCCAATGAATAAACCAGCTTGTTTTGCTTGATATTATTCATTGTTTTCAAAAGCCCTCTTTTTCAGACTCATGAACACTTCAAATTGTGTGGTAAAGGGTTAAAAAGCTAGTGGAGCAATACAGGGCCATCATGGCCCTCTTGCTTTTCCAATAGCTAGCTCCAAAATAATTTGGACCGCATGATTTTGAGCATTATCTTGATGTAAATTATTATCTACGAGTTGGCAAAACAGTAAAATGAATTGTACAGAAATAGACTTTTATGATCATGTTACAGCTATAAGGAGAAATGGCTCAAAAAAGATTTCTTCATTTATTTCAAAGGTTTTTGCAATTCTTCTGATGCCTATATTAGAAACTGCTGGTGCTTAACCCTTTACCAGGTGATGCCATATGTGTACAATCCTGAAAAAGTAAGCATTTGAAAACAATGAAGGAAGAGTAGAAAATGTTAGTACTGCTTCAGTTTAGTACAGATGACTTTACCCAAATTTGGTTTTAATTTTTGACTCGTCACCTCTGGGTATACGGTAATCGTGAAAAAAGTAATTGAAATCTCTGCACTGATTTAATATGCAAGTCATAATTTCACAAATAGAGCACATGACTTTTGAGTTTAACATAACTTATTGTTTGCAATTTCAATAACCCTTCATATGAAATACAAATATTAGACTGAACGTAAAAAAAAAAACACAGTTGACTTCATCTGTTACTGCACATGCTTTATTGTAACGTTCACAAAAACAGACTTGAAATGACCACCGCATCAGTTTTATTTTTAGAGTCTTACATACTATTAATGACTTGGGCAAGCATTTTTGGTAATGAAAGGTTTGATGATTTGTCTTTGGTCATGTTTCTTAATCCAAGTTAATTGCATTTTAATTACATTTTGCTGCAATACAGTTAAGATGGGGGAAAACAGAAAGTCATTAGATGTACAGCGCTCTGCCTTTGCTTCTAGAAAATGCACAATGGACTTGCTTGTGCTTTGGATGTAGCATAACCAAAATTTCTGTGTTTTTGCAAGCATTTTCTTCTTCTCCTATAAAGATTTTTCATCCTTTCAAAGGCAAATTGTAGTAAATAAGCCACACTATAGTTTTGAATTGGAAAAACAAAACATTTTTTTTGTGGAAGAGTCTAAAATTTCATTGGTTGGTGCATGGTAAAACCTCTTACAGACAACAAAAATTCAAACTTGTACAAATTACCTGACCGGCATACTGAAAGAACTTTTGCGCTCCATTTACGATGTTTACAAGTTGTGTTTAGGTAGCGATTTATGCGATTAAGTAGCGATGTGACGGCGTTCTGAACAGAGCGCCATGGATCTTTGTGCAAGGGATTAGACTGGTGGTGATCTTGGCGATCCGTTAAAGATCTAATGGCGTTCTTGGCACTCTGCATGGCGATCTACAGCGCTCCGCGGCCTGGTGGAATGGGGGGTATAAGATGGATTTGAAATCAGATAAAAGTCATTTCAATGAAGATGGGGTACTATTTATTTCAACTCTTTACCACACGACAAAGTTTAGACCTATCCAAATTGAAAGCATTTGCAGTGGCTTAAATGGTGCACTTTTGCCTTGGTAGGGTAGAAAACATTGTGGGAAAAGGAGAAAATGCTGGTTACCAGCATTTTCTTCTTTTGCTAAAATGTTTTCAAAAGGCTTCTTTTCCAAGCAGGGTCCAACATCAGCATTGTGTAGTAAATGGTTAAATAAATGTTATTTCAATTGAGTTGCTACTTTTTCCCCTTAATTCAAGTAGGCACATGATTCATTTTCCATTCAAAATATTGGGTAATTGCAAAAACAAAATTTATATTACTCTGGCAGAAAAACATCTTATTTTTCTTTAAATATTTGGAAGCAATATATTTAATCCTTTACCAGACAATCCCAGGTTTTTCAGACCCAGAGGAAGAGGACCTTTGAAAACATTTTGAAAAAGGAGAAAATGCTGGTAACCAATATTTTCTCCTTTTCCCACAATGTTTTCTACTCTTCTAAACTGAAGTTTTAATTTTTGAGTCAATTTTATTATTTTTTATCTGCAAATGATCTCTGAGTTTGGACAAGTCTAAAATTTTGTTGTTTGATAAAAAGATAAGCCAATTGCTCTGGAAAAAGGGGATTAACTCTTTACCAAAAAACACAAAAATAGACTGGTCCAAACTGAACAGATTTGCAGAAGACAGATATGTAACTGAAATAGTGATTTTTGTTTTGAATGGGGGGAAGAAAACAACAGTTTTCAAAAGGCTTTTTATACAGGGGTGTTAAAAGTTGTGATTGTGTGATAAAGTGATAATGAATCTGCACAATTTATTGACCTGTATGAGCTGGTGTGACCTGAATCCAAACTGTTTGCAACCAATAAATTTTTTTAATTTCAAAGGATCAGTCTAGTTGCATTGCAAAATGGATTTTATGATGGATCTATAATTATATTATTATAGTGACTTGCTTTGTTTAACTCTTTACCAAACAACAATATTTTAAGCTTGTCCAAATCGAAAGCATTTGCAGACGACAATATAAATGTTACTGAAAAAAATGAAATTTGTTTTGTGAAGGGTAGAAAACATTGTGGGAAAAGGAGAAAATGCTGGTTACCAGCATTTTCTTCTTTTCCCACAATGTTTTCAAAAAAAGGCTTTTCCTTCAGGTTCATTAAAATTCAGGATTTTGTGGTAAAGAGTTAATTCATTGCAGATGTATTAGTCCCCCCTTTGCCAAAGCACATCTCCAATGTAATAGATTTACCTCATGTAATGGGTAAAACAGCCCTGTTTGAGAATCTAACTTTTTGTACTGGAAGCTTACCCAAGTGTTTAACCTTTAATACCAGCAGCATACCTGTAAACTCTATAGAGAACTGAATCTATAAAAAGGAACCATTCATCCAGGTAATATTGCTGAAATATTAAGGTTGTTTTAGTCAGACTAAGTAATAGGGAGTAGGCCAGTTTAAGTTCAAGCTGCACATTCTGCATCTGATCTTGCTTAGTTAACTCTTTACCAAATCAGACTAGCACTGTCCTCTTCAGAATTCTTGTTGCCATGGCAATCAAATGGAATTTCCTAAGAAATTCTTTAAAAATCTTCTTTTCTGAAACTGCTGTCCAGATTTTAAAATGATTTCACAGAGATGTTCCTTGGGTGACCCTTTTCAAAAATTGTTGATGACATTTTGCTCTGTCAAGAAACATTGCTCTGGTGAATGGGGGCTACTTGCACTGTACAGAAATGAAGAAATTCTTGAAAGTTCTTTTCCTTCGGACTGTTGGTCAGATTTTGGAGTAATTCCACAGAGATGTTCCTTGGGTGACCCTTTTCAAAAGGTGTTCGTGAAATTTTGATTCATTAAGAAACATGGCTCTGGTGAATGGGGGCTACTTGCACTGTAGGGAAATGAAGAAATTCTTAAAAATTCTTCTTCTCTCGAAAGGCTAGTCAGATTTTTAAATAATTTCACAGAGATGTTCCTTGGGTGACCCTTTTAAAAAACTGTTTGTAAAATTTTGATTTGTCAAGAAACATGGCTCTGGTGAATGGGGGCTACTTGCACTGTATGGAAATGAAGAAATTCTTGAAAATTCTTTTTCTCTGAAACTTGTTGTCAAATTTTAAAATAATTTCACAGCAATGTTTTTTGGGTGACCCTTTTCAAAATTTGTTTGCGAAATTTTGATTTGTCTAGAAACATGGTTCCGGTGAATGGGGGCTATTTGCACTATACAGACATGAAATTCTTGAAAATCCTTCTTCTCTGAAACAGCTGGTCAGATTTTAAAATAATTTCACAGAAATATTTTTTGAATGACCCTTTCAAAATTTGTTCGCGAAATTTTGATTTGTCAAGAAACATGGCTCTGGTGAATGGGGGCTACTTGCACTGTATGGAAATTAAAAAACTTAAAGTAATTAAAGTAAGATTAAAGTAATTTTTGCTTTGCGATCAAGATTGGCTTTGCCCGGGGGTCACAACTTTCTCATAGGATTTTATAGAAAAAATTTTGTATGTCTTCAAGTTTAAAATCCAATTGGCAAAATATGGTCTTTACTTATTAGCCAGTGGATTGATACATGTCCATCATGGCCCTCTTGTTTTATTAATTTTTATTGATTCATTGGGAATAATTTGACAGAATCTCTTCCTGTACAGGACACTGGGTCATGAAAACCAACAAACATCATTTCACCCTTTGAAAGATAAGGCCTTTTCTCCTACAATACAGTACAATATGTTGTATCATATAGCACGAGACCCATTACATAAGTCATGCAATAGTATTTGAAGATGAACTCCCTCTATGAATGATTTTATCAAGTAAATTCAAACAACCATTCTTTTATTTATCGATTTAATATTCTTACATAACATATCCACGGTTATTAAAGAAAGCATTTGCAAATGACATACCACAAAATATTCATGACTGCCATAAGGGGTTTAGATATCTAGTATCTCCATGGCAACATTGTAAGAGATGTCTGCAAATCATGTATTATTGCCAAATTTCCTGAATATTTCATACAGGATTTTTGGTCCGTTCAAATGAGTTATATTTTGTTATACTTTTTGTCCTGCACTGATGGCAATACTAGTAGTATTTGCTTAACTCTTTACCAAACAACAAATTCATAGACTGGTTCAAATTGAATGCATTTGCAGATTACAAAATGCATGTGCCTGAAAAAAAAGAAATTTGATTTGGAAAGGGTAGAAAACATTGTGGGAAAAGGAGAAAATGCTGGTTACCAGCATTTTCTCCTTTTCCCACAATGTTTTCAAAAGGCTTTTTTCTCAGGGTCGTTAAAAGTCGGGATTTTGTGGTAAAGAGTTAAATGTTTACCACCCAACCCTAAGTGTCAACAACCCTGAGAAAAGAGACCCTTTTGAAAACAGTGTGGGAGAAGGAGAAAATGCATGTCAGGATTGTGTGGTAAAGAGTTAAAATGATTTGTCTTTCAGTGCATAGCTGGTTACCAGCATTTTCTCTTTTTCCCACAATATTTTAAAGTGCTTTAGTTGTCATTGTTGTGCACATTTGGGATGGTTTAGAAAAGGGTTGATGTTCTCTACAAAGTCTTTAGCTTCAATGACTCATGAGAAGAAGGCTATTGAAAACTGTATGAAAGAAGAAAATACATGTATTGTATCCAACATTTTCTCCTTTTCCCACAATGTTTTCTTTCTCTTCAATGATAAAACATATTGTACAGGCTATTTTAAGTTTTTGTCTGCAAATTCAATTTAGGCAAGTCTTTGTCTTTAGTAGTGTTCTTTGGTTGGTTGTATTGCGTTTTAACACCACTTTAACAGCTAAGGTCATGAAAAAATTATCATGGCGGTGGGTGACGCACATGTATTTACTGGCTTTCTCACTTTGGTACTTACACTACTTTCTTTCCAAATCTGCTGACTACATTTCTCACATGCTTCAGCAGAGGTGAGAGGCGAAAATACCCCAAAAAGAAAGTTCGCCTCAACCAGTTATCGAACTCACAACCACCAGGTCATGAGTCCGACACGCTCACCGTTGAGACACCCGGGCGGGCATGTTCTTTGGTAAAGAGTTACATAATTATGTGTAATATTCCTGGTATTATGAAGTTTTATTAATTTCTTTTTCACAAAATGATTGAATTTTTTTTTTGTCTAGACCCATTCCATTTTATGCCAGATAGTTATAATTACCCTGCTTATCCATAATCTTTGATGTTTTGGCAACATGATGGTTTCTGATTTTGCAGTAAGATCCTTTTCTTTTTATCAATCTATTGAAAGCTGTGAGAGCTAGCTTACAATTTCAGTCATTCATATTTAGAGAGTTATATCTATATCTATGTCTATATCAGTCTTGTTTGTTTGAAGTGTGTGTAATAGTTTACTCCTTACCAAACAATTATAAATCTTAATTATTGAGAAAGAAGGCTTTTGATAAAAATGTGCGAAGAAGAAAAAATGCTGGTAACCAGCATTTCTACCAGCATTTTATTCTTTTCTCATAATGTTTTCTTCTCTTCAAATGACATTTCAGCAAGCCATGTGTTGTTTTCTTGTTCCATATGTACATTCTGCTTTCTGTTTGGACTGGTATAAGATTTTGTTGTCTAGTTAACTCTTTACCACACAATCCTGAGAAAAAAGCCTTTTGAAAACATTGTAGGAAAAGGAAAAATGGTGGTAACCCAGGATTTTCTCCTTTTCCAACAATGTTTTTACTCTTCCCAAAACAAGTTCAATGTTCAGCCATATTTATTTTGTCGACTGCAAAATGCTTTCAATTTGGACAAGACTATAATTTTGTCGTTTGGTAAAGAGTTAAGAGTGAAAAACAGTTTGGCTGTTGACTCACTTTCTTTAAATTATAACCTTGACCTATATTTCCAGGTGACCTGATGGCCCATGAGATAACTATGGGAGACAATGACAGGATTGCTTTGATGCAGATGGTAAAAGAAGGAAAGATTTCAACAGAAACTGCAATTCAAGTGGTAAGTGAATTTAAACTTTTGCCCCCTTTTCCAAAAAGAACTCAATGAATTGAATGAAGATTTCCAGCCAACAATGAAAACCATATTGTGATTTCAAAGTTTTTTTTTTTGGAAGAAAAATCTCTTTATGTTAGACAAGACAGTGTTTATATTATCAAGATCAGAATGCATGTTCTGTTTGTCTGCAAAAGTGCAGTGTAGTCACTTTGACTTAACTCTTTCCCAAACGACAAAATTCTAGACAGGTCCAAATTGAAAGCATTTGCAGACAACAAAATTACTATGAATCAAAAATTGAAATCTGTTCTTGAAGGGTAGAAAACATTGTGGGAAAAGGAGAAAATGCTGGTTACCAGCATTTTCTCCTTTTCCCACAATGTTTTCAAAAAGCCTTTATCTCAGGGTCATAAAAACCAGTGATTGTTTGGGAAAGGGTTAACAGGTTGGTGATTATTAATACAAAGCAAGTCATAACATAATTACAGGCCCATAGAATCTGTTATGTGGAACAAGTGATGGACTCTTGAGGTAGATTGGACCTTCGGCATGAAAAAATTTACGTACTGATATCAATGAGTTTCGGCCTATATCAGCCTGTGCAAGATGCACAGGCAGACACAGGTCAATATATTTTTTTTTTAATGATGCCATAAGCCACCTTTTCACAAGAGCATGGCTCAATTATATGCACAGGCAGACACAGGTCAATATATTTTTTTTTTAATGATGCCATAAGCCACCTTTTCACAAGAGCATGGCTCAATTATATGCACAGGCAGACACAGGTCAATATATATTTTTTTTAATGATGCCATAAGCCACCTTTTCACAAGAGCATGGCTCAATTATATGACAACCTTTTCAGAGGTGCACAGGGTGAGAGTCTTACTTTTAACACTGGAAAACCCAGACATCTATATAAGAATGGGTTGCCTTAATATACCTGGGCCCTTATACCATTCAAAAAACTTTGCACTATAGTTAATATTGACCAAATAAATGTGCTGGCAACTAATTAAATCATCAGTTTACTTCCAAAACCTCATATTACTACAGCTTGTTACAAGCTGTTTTGGAAGTAAACCAACGAAATATGAATTACAAATAAATGGTATTTGTATTGGAAAAGGTAGAAAATATACAGTGAACATAAAAATTCTTTTCCCACAACTCCGACAATTTTAGCTGCATTTGATTAATCGTCAACAATTGTTTGAAATATAGATGCATGTAGATTTGTCATCTCTGGAAAAAGATAAAATGTACTGCTTTATATTGATGCTAGCCCTTTTAGTTCATATTAGGTATAGAGTCAAATATCTTTTCTTTAAAAGAGAATACGGTCAAATACTTTTGTTAGTTACTTCTAGAAAAATCTTAAGTATCATGTGATGTCCATTAATATATCTAAAAATGAAAAAAATACTAGTAATAGGTAATCTGAAAATACCCATCCTGGCTCTTACCGTGATGTCAGCGAATGGTCTCCTCGATGGAGAGAAATTTTTAAAAAAAACTGTAAAACATGACAGATATCTCCGGTTAAAAGGTGTCTACCAAGAAATTGGGGAATGTCGCAGGTACATTTTTCTGTTGTTTATCGCTAGGCCAAAGGAAATTATGATCAATGTTTGTTTCATGGGTGATTTTGGGTAGGAAAGGCCGTCTTGTGGTAGCGCCGGCAATTGAGACGTTGCATTCCTTATGTTTATATTATGTAGATGAGATTTTTTTTTCATATTTGATCATTTATTTCGGTTATAGAATGTCAAATTCCTGTGGTAAAATGTAATGAAGCAAAGACTTAGTTACATGTATTGGGGTTGGGAAACATATTCTGTATTGAGGTTAGCATAATTATACGGTACTCATAATAAGTGAATCAAAGTTACCAAAGACTGATATGTATTGAGTTTAGCAAAAACATACATGTATCAAAGTTAGCAAAGATTTTCATGTATTGAGGTTAGCACAGTTGGTTCAGACACAGGCATCTTATTCTGGCATATTTGAAAAAATATGAGCTTGATAGTCATTGTTTAACCCATTACCACACAATCTCTACTTTGGACGCCCCTGAGAAAGAAGCCTTTTGTAAACACTGTAGGAAAAGGAGAAAATGCTGGTAACCAGCATTTTCTCCTATTCCCACAGTGTTTTCAAGCCTTCCCAGATCAAATTTTAATTGTTCAGTCACCTTTATTTTGTCGTCTGCAAATGCTTTCAATTTGAACTATTCTAAAAGTTTGTCATGTGGTAAAGAGTTAACAATTTTATGATATGGGATTGGCAAGCTTAACATGGATACTAACAGTCTTTCACAATTGGAAAGGATCTAGAAAATACAGTTCAAGTGGAAAACACAGTTGGTAGACAGGAAAGAAGACTTGATCAGCAAGCTTACCTTCTGACATAGATTATCAGCAGGCAACATTGAAATTATCTGAACTTATTTGAAATTTTTAAGATTTGACTAAATTAGCAGCAGGTAAAATTGAAATTATCTCAACTTATTTGAAATCATTAAGGTTTGACTCTTTCCTGTAGGACAGAACTTTGAACTAGTCCATATCAAAAGTATTTGCAAACAAAAAGTTAAATGTGGTTCAGAAGATCAAATTAGCTTTGACTGGGAAAGCATCATTGTGGAAAATAAAGATAAAATATATAGAGGATATTTGTTTTTTTCGGTGAAAGATCAAAATTTATTTCATTGAGTGGAACCATCAGTAATATTTTCACGAGTGGCAAAGCCACGAGTGAAAATATTACCGATGGTGTTCACAAGATGAAATAAATTTCGATCTTTCACAGAAAAAAACAAATATTCTATTTATTTTATGCTTTTAACCTTTTCTGGGAGGAGCTTTATCAAAATTCAATACAATTCTTTTCCCTCATTCCCCGTGGCGTACCCCTCCCGCATAGCAACGTTACGTCAAGCGCGAGAAATGCAAGGTATATGACGTCATATTTCCCATCTGGTTGTTAGGCACGCGCAATTTACCTAGGCAACAAGAACGTGAAAATCGGTATTTTCACTGGTTGTACCAGTGTAAGATCAAAAAATATTTTCACTGCTATTTCTCGATATCCCACCGGAAAGCATGAAATAAGCACTTATCACTTTTTCTTTGTTTTCATTTTGTCCTTCAAGTAGCTAAAACCACTTGATTGTTTGATCAATGGATTATAAAGGTATACATATAAAAACAGTGTGGCAAAATGAGAAGTTGCTTGTTAAAAGCTTTTTTGACAGGTTACCACAATAGTATAAAAAGTCTGCCGCATAAGCCAAACTATTATTAACCGTTATAAACCATACAATCCTGTCTTTTTAACAAGAAGCCTTTTGAAAAAGTTTTGCAGGAAGGAGAAAATGCAGGTAACAAGCATGTTCTCCTTTCCCCACTATAGTTTCTATCGAAAAATTTCATCATTTGAGTCTCATTTGGATTATCATCTGAAAATGCTTTCAAGTTGGACAAGTCTATATGTTTCTCTTGTGGTAAAGAGTTAGTTAGAATGCTTCTGACTTTCTTAATAAGAAAACCAGACCCTTCTTTTCAGAAGAAGCAAATTTGTAAGTACAAACTTGTCTGTCTTTCTTCTTTAATACCAAAATGTTTTTGCACAAAAACAATTTCCGCCATCAACAATGAACTATTTTATTTTTATCAAACCACTCCTGTGATATGGCCCATTGGTATTCATGGGAATGGCTTACAGGTAGAAATTTGATCTACATTTCATCCAAAAAATATCAGTTTCTTGTTTAACCCTTAATACCAAACAAAGTAAATTTATTAATGACCCACATAAAGAACGTTTTTCAAACCACAATGGAAAAAAAAGAAAATGCTGGTTACCTGTCAATGATAAACTCCATTTTAGATGTATTTGATAATTGGCATCAGCAAATATTCATAATTTAGACAAATCTAGAGCTTTGTTGTCTGATACATAAATTTACTCTACAAAAGACATAATTTTCAACTTGTCCAAATTGAAAGCACTTATTTTGGAGCCAACACAAAATATATGACTCAAATATTGACATTAAATTTAGTTCTTGGAAGGGTAGAAAACATTGTGGGAAAAGGTGAAAATGCTGGTTATCAGCTTTTTCTCCTTTTCTCTCAGTATTTTTGGGTACTTTGATTTTTAAAATCCAGCTCATTGGAAAAAGAGTTTGATGAATTACTTACCTACTTGTGACCTTTTGACTCTATGACTCATTTACTGAATGATGTTGTTTACTGGTTTAACTTACATTTGTTTATCTTGCATTGAATTTGAAACAAGTTCGCACATCTCAGATCAATCACACTAAATGACTGATTCCTTGAAATCAAACCAGTACCTATCATAGGGGTATTTCTGACGTTCAATTGTGCTCACCTTTGGTACCAAACTAGGATTGAATAAATCATACAGACACTTTCTTGCATCTTACAGCAGACCCTCCTGGAAACCACACTATGGCAAAGAGAAATTGTTTCACATTTTTTCTCCTTGTGCCACGATATAGTCCCTTGTATTCATATTCTTGAAAATAAATATGTTCAACCTACATGAAACAAGTGTTCAAGGACATTTCCAAGTCCAGAACAAGATTACAATGACATTTCCAAGTAAACAACAAGTGTACAAGGACATTTCCAAGTAAACAGCAAGTGTACAAGGACATTTCCAAGTAAATAGCATGTGTACAAGGACATTTCCATTGCTACAAAGACATTTCCATGTCTGTAGCAAGTGTACAAGGGCATTTCTATGTCCATCACAAGATTACAAGGACATTTCTAACTAAACAAGCATGCAAGGACATTTCCAAGCATGTAACAAGTGTGCAAGTACATTTCTATGTCCATAACAAGATTACAAGGAAATTTCCAAGTCTGTACCAAGTATACAAGGGCATTTCAGTGTCCATAACAAGTGTACAACGACATTTCTAAATAAATAACAATACATGTAATTGTACAAGAATATTTCCAAGTCTGAAGCAAGCGTACAAGGATATTTCCAAGTAAACAAGAAGTGTATGAGGACATTTCCAAGTAAACAACAAGTGCACCAGGACATTTCTATGTCTGTAGCAAGTATACAAGGACATTTCAATGTCCGTAACTAGGTTACAAGGACATTTCCACGTAAACAACAAGTGTGCAAGGACATTTCCAAGTACACAACAAGACTTAGTGTGCAAGGACATTTCCATAACAGGTGTACAATGACTTTTCCCAGTTTATATAAAAGTGTCTACTGTCAGTAATTTCAGGTGGTAATAAGAACAAGAGTGGCAAATTGTCGCAAGATATGCAATTCCACCGCCAGTTGTACAGGAGGTATAATAGTTGCAAAGGGCAGGCAATGCAACAAACAATTTGACTTGAGACTTCAAATTCCACTCTGAACAAGCAAACAATACTATTAAAATAAAGATCAAAGTGGAATTACTCAAAATCCATGCTAGGTAGAGTTATTGTTCTTGAAAACAGTACTTTGTAATAGCACAACATGCATACCAATTTTGAAGACGTTCTTACTTGAGGTGACAGAGTTATATTCCGAACAAGCATTCAATGGAGACTCATGTGAGATTTTATTGACACAGACATTCTAACAAATTTTCAAGTCAGCTAAGCAAAAAATGTGGTCTCAAGAGTGCTCACAAGAAGACTTTTAAAGATTTTCCTCTTTATCTCTATGTGAAATCTGAGACCAACAACATAGGGCTAACTTTCACACCAAGACCATAATTTGAAGTTTTTGGTAGAGGGCCACTAGATGATGCTACATACCAAATATGAAAGTTCTAGCCCTTATACTTCAGGAGTAGAAGATTTTCTAAGATTTCCTTCTTTATTGATATGTGAAATCGGAGAACCCACAACATAGGGCCAATTTGAGGTATATCAGTGTTGCATCTAGGCCGCGCGAAATCTTGCGGGATTCACGCTTTACTTTTTGCCGTCACGCAATTCCGTGAATGTGATGGGGGAGCAATTGCGCAATATCGGTGTAACTCTTGCAAAAAGAAGACACAGCTGCGTGCATAAAAGAGAAATTAAAAAAGTCGGGTCCGATTTCACGTCATTTTAAAAAAAAAATTGGAAGTCCGACAATGCTTCCTTACATGTAGACTGTTCCAGGTGGTTTCCGATTTCGTAGTGAAGTTTCCATTAAAGCGGGGAAAGAATATATCTACGCATGCGCTTTGAATGTTTACTTTCATAATGTTGACGAATTGAAGAACACGGCGGTTTTAAACTTACGATTTGTCATGTATTCCGCCGAAAGGAAACATGTCAAAGACTCTCATTGGTTCTGTTGCCAATGCCGATGTCTCATATGATGATATTATGGAAAGAATTGAGTGAAAACAGCGGGGAATAAACTTAAGTTTGTTCGGCCCCAGATTCAGACTTACTACCGCGGATGCATCGTTACGATCGTAATCATGAACAAAAATTGATGTGTACATCTATAGATGCACATTATCAATCAAGAATGAGAATCTATCATGTTTTGTGTTAGAAATAAAGTAAGATCAACCCAATATGCATCAACCCTTACCTGTCGGCCGTAAAAATATAGATCTAGCAAATACCCTAGCAGCCTTTGAAGGCTTGAACAACAATACTCATTTCCACCCAAATAAGTAAATTGACCAGATCAATATATATTTTGTGTATACTTGATTGTCTTTCACCCACCCCCGAAAATTTTTACTCCCCCCATTTTGAAATTCCATGGGGGATCTCCCCCTCTTGGCAGAATTCCTGGATGCAACACTGTATATTGGTAGAGGGCCACTACATGCCAAATATGAAAGCTCTGGCCATTACCTTTAGGGACAAAGAGATTTTTAAAGATTTCCTTCTTTATCGCTATGTGAAATCCGAGACCCACAACATAGGGCCAATTCTTTACATCAGGGACATAATTTGCAGTGTTCTGGTAGAGACCCACTAAATGATGCTACATGCCAAATATGAAAGCTCTAGCCATTACCATTTGGAAAAAAAGGTTTTTAAAGATTTCCTTCTTTGTCTCTTTTTGAAATCCAAGACCCACAACATAGATTTGATTTTCACAGCAGGGCCATAATTTGAAGTATTTTGGTAGAGGGCCACTAGATGCTGCTGCATGCCAAATATGAAACCTCTAGCCCTTACGGTTTTGGACAAGGAAATTTTCTAAGATTTCCTTCTTGATTTCTTTGTGAAATCCGAGACCCTACAACATAGGGCCAATTTCTGCACTAGGGCGATAATTTGAAGTCTTTTAGTAGAGGACTACTACATGATGCTACAATGTACATGCCAAATATGAGAGCTCTAGCCCTTACGGTTTGGGACAAGAAGATTTTCTAAGATTTCCTTCTTTAACTCTATGTAAAATCTGAGAACCCACAACATAGGGCCAATTTCAAGACTAGAGCCATGATTTGAGGTATTTTGGTAGAGGGCCATTACATGATGCTACATGCCAAATATGAAAGCTTTAGCCCTTACAGTTTTGGACAAGAAGATTTTTAAAGTTCTTTCACTTCGTTGCCATAGCAACCAGAGTTCTTCATGGAATTCAAATCTTTGAAGTATTTTGAAAGTGCATCATCTAGGGATCATTTCTGTGAAGTTTGATTGAAATCTGATTGTTAGTTTAGGAGGAGAAGATTTTTTTGTAATTGTGTACGGACAGATGGACGACGGACATTGATCGATCACAATAGCTCACCATGAACATTTCGTGCTCAGGTGAGCTAAAAAAGCCAATAGCAGCAATTTCAGGGCCTAATTTTGGCTTTCTTACAATATGAGGGACACTGTACAGATCAGACTGCATTAAAGATCAGATTATATTTTCTGTACTGTCTGATTGTAATGTATATTGCCACATAGTCATTTATTGGTATCTGCAGCAGCCAGCATTCTAAAGGTCTTGATTAAAAGCGCTCAAATGATATAGATCTATAATTCTAACCGTGGCCCTTATTCATCAGCCAATCAGAAGTTGTGCTTCTTTCTTTATTTAGAATATCTAGACTAAGATAGCTATCTTGACTGGTTGTTCCCAGATATCTGAAATATAATCAAACAGTGTGGGTATAAAATCAGACTGGCTGCAGAGAGCAGTCTTTAGACTCTGTGTAGGCTGATCAGGTTCTGCAAAGGTGAAAATGATCAAGACCTCAGGAAATAATCTTTGATATATAAGGCCTTTGAAACAGTTTTGAAAAAAGAGAAAGTGGAGGTAATCATGTTTTCTTTCCATAAAAGACAAACTCATTATTTGAGTCCAATTCAATTGGTTTTCCCAACTTTTCTGCAAATGCTGTCAATTTCAACAAGTCCCAAATTTTGTACTCACCTCAGCACATCAAGTATTGTATGAAATTGGCCATGCTTGAGATTCAAACCAGCAACCCAAGTGGTTTCAAGCCCTAATCACAACCAAATGAGCCACTAGACTCAGTGTGAAAGGGTTAGGACTTGACTAGAATGTTTTGATATTGCTTTGGATGTCCTGGCTGTTTTCTGGAATCAATAAATGTATTGTTTCTCTCTCATGTGGAATTCATGTCGTCTCTTGTATTCTGTGTAGCCTAATGAGAATTTGGTTGACTGGAAACCCTTTGCTCTCAATCATTAACTCTTGAGCAGTAGACAAAGTTTTGGACTTGCCTAAATTGAGGGCATTTGCAGATGACAATTTTTTCTCCTTTCCCACAATGTTTTTAAAAGGCTTCTTTCTCAGGGTCATTAACTCCTTACCAAATAACAATATCATAGGCTTGTCCAAACCGAAAGCATTTGCAGACAACAAAATAAAAGTGACTGAAAATCTGAAATTTGTTTTGTGAAGGGTAGAAAACAGTGTGGGAAAAGGAGAAAATGCTGGTTACCCAGCATTTTCTCCTTTCCCCACAATGTTTTCTAAAGGCTTCTTTCTCAGGGTCATCAAAAGTAGGGATTGTGTGGTAAAGGGTTAAAACTCTGGATTGTGTGGTAAAGCATGAATCAGAAGACAAAATTTTGGACTTGTCCAAAATCAAAGCACATGTTGATGATATACTGATGGCACTTCAAATGATGGGCTTTGTCAATGCTTCTCAGATGATGGTGTCTCTTACTGCATGAAGAAATCTGTCTTGCAAAAGATAAAACATATTGTGAGAAAAGTACAAAATATTGATAGCTAGCATACTCAAGTTTTACTGACACTGAGATAGATGGCTTTTGAAGACAATGTGGGAAAAGAAGAAAATTGTGGTAACTATTATTTTCAAATTTTCAGTCACTTTTATTTTGTCGTCTTCAATTTGGACAAGCCTAAAATGTTGTCGTTAAGACATTTCCAGATGACAAAACTTTTTACTTATCGTTTTCAAAGCAACTGCAGACAACTGTCTTCAAGAAGGTTGAAATCACCACTGGAAAAGAGCAAATACTGTGTACCAGCATCTTATCCTCTGCACACACTGTGTGCAAAAGCTTTAATTCCCAGGGTTGGCAAAGCAAAGAACCATACAGATGAAGATGTATAACTCTACCAAATGACAAAATTTTAGACACACTGGTCCAAATTGGAAGCATTTCACAGATGACAAAATTAACCTGACTCAAAAATTGAAACATGTTGTAGGAGGGTAGTAAACATTGTGGGAAAAAGAAGAAAATGCTGGTCACCAGCATTTTCTTCTTTTCCAATAATGTTTTCGAAAGGCTTGTCTCAGATTCATGAAAACCTGGGATTGTTTGGTAAACAGTTAACTCTTTACCACCCAATCCCTACTTTTGACGCCCCTGAGAAAGAAGCCTTTTGAAAACACTGTGGGAAAAGGAGAAAATGCTGGTAACCAGCATTTTCTACTTTTCCCACAGTGTTTTCTACCCTTCCCAGAACAAATTTCAATTTTTCAGTCACCTTTATTTTGTCATCTGCCAATGTATTGAATTTGGACCAGCCTAAAATTTTCTCGGGTGGTAAAGAGTTAATGAGCTATACTCTGAAACAGGGGTTTATGCATCTGCGAAAAGTATTGACCGATGTTAGCCTATGCAGGCTGACCTGGGTTGAGACTTTCACCTATTTGTTAACTTCCTGCTTGTCAAAGGACCATTCAACCTCATTATTCAACTGATTGACTAAATGGATTTTATGGCTCCATGATATCGTGATGACTTGCTTGATATAGGACATGCAAATACATTAACTCTTTAGCATATGATCCCAATTTTTAACGACTCTGAGAAAGACAGCCTTTGAAAAACCCGGTGGGAAAAAGAGAAAATGCTCGTAACCATCATTTTCTCCTTTTCCCGCAAGGTTTTCTACACTTTCACAGACAATTATAATAATTTCAGATAAATTTAAAGTGTCGTCTGCCAATGCTTTAAATGGACCAGTCTAAAATTTTGTCATTTGGTAAAGACTTAAACCCCCATTTTGTGGAAGCATGGCTTAATTGTTTTCTTCCATATATGGACTGAAAATAAGGTTTTATGAATACAGACAGACAAAAAAACAGTTATGACACAAGCACTGGAACTTTATTTATCCTGAGGGATGGTTGTTTCTACTGTCTGATCTCATTTGAATGATTAATCTGACAGTGGAGGAAAAATCAGCATTGATCCCAGTCTGTGGAAGGTCCCTCTTACCAGTGAAGTATTTCATAATATTACCATTTGCAAAACAATCCCATGTTTTAATGATCCATCAGAATGGGGCTTCTTAAAACACTTTGGGAAAAGTAGACAGGTTGGTAAACAGTATTTTCTTCTTTCCCTGGAATGTTTTCTAATCTTTCAACAATTGCTAATATTTGCGTGACATCCATTGTTTTAATGGTGTTGATTGCAAAATGCTATCATGATGTACAATTTGTTTAAAAGTTTGTAAAGGCTCAAAGTGCCTTTTTGCACTACTTTAGGGACAAGTGGATTAAAACTGCACAGAATATGTAGTCTTTTTTGAATCTATGTTGTCTTCAATGCTAAGAAAGTTGAGATTAAAGTCATCTTTAACCCTTTCCCAAACAAGCCCTGGTTTTTACGTGTCTGCAATATAAGTGTTTTGAAAACACTGAGGGAAATGGAGAAATTGCTCGTAACGAGCAATTTCTCCTTTTCCCACAGTGTTTTCTACCCTTTTGGAGAACTTTCAGTCATTTTCATCAAGTTTTAAATTGTCGTCTGCAACCTCTTTCAGTTTGGAAGAGTCTTAAATTTGTCGTTTGGGAAAGAGTTAAATTATAGAATAAAATAGTGTTTGCTTCTAGAAATACAGATAGAAAGATCTACAAGGTATTTTCTGAACCTTTGGGGTACTTATATTTTGCTATGTAAAATGTTCAGCACCAGTTCTGTTTGTGAGTTAGAGGGAATAGGTTGTAAAACAAATTTGTCGTTTGGGAAAGAGTTAAATTATAGAATAAAATAAGTGTTTGCTTCTAGAAATACAGATAGAAAGATCTACAAGGTATTTTCTGAACCTTTGGGGTACTTTTATTTTGCTATGTAAAATGTTCAGCTTTTGCTAGGCACCAGTTCTGTTTGTGAGTTAGAGGGAATAGGTTTCAGAAACCCAGACAACAGAGATTATTTCAAACAAGAAAATGATTTATATTGTTGGTTCTGTAAGCCTAGTAACACTTACAAGCTGTGATGAATGTCTAGTAACAAAATTCATCATTGATGAGATAGAAAATTGCATTCTTACCATCTTGCATGCTGTTTCTGTTGACCAGAGCTTTGGCATTTCTTATGTGGCAAAGTGGCAAATGGCTGAGTAAAAATTTTATGCAAAGGATTTGTAAACAAATTCCAGATACAACAAGTACTGGAAAGGTGAACTTGCAACATTTAATGCAGTAAAAGTGAAATGATGTTGAAACTGACATTAAACACTCAAACTAAGAATAGGAATATTGAACCCTTTGAATGCTAAAAGAAATTGTCAAATTGAAATAAAATCCAAAATCTTGTAATGTCGATATCAAGCTTAACTCTATCACACAAGAAAAATTTAGACTTGTCCAATTGAAAGCATTTGCAGACAACCAATTTTAACTTGGCTGAAAAGATGGAATTTGTCTTTGATAGAGTAGAAAACATTGTGGGAAAAAGAGAAAATACTGGTTACAAGAATGTTTTAACCTTTTAACCCTT
The DNA here is from genome assembly GCA_943736015.1 of Tridacna crocea. Lineage (NCBI taxonomy): Eukaryota > Metazoa > Mollusca > Bivalvia > Cardiida > Cardiidae > Tridacna > Tridacna crocea. Next base: position 26,493,065 of record OX031060.1, read on the forward strand.
AAGGCATTCCTATGGCATCTCTAATAGACCCAAAATAACAGCAAGGATAAAGCCGTTTCTTATGTGTAAATGAAGCCTTTTGATAGCATAGAAAACATTGTGACATAAGGTGAAATTGCTCATCACAAGCAATTTCACCTTTTGCCACAATGTTTTCCAAAGGCTCCTACAAGCAATGTGTAGAAATGAGTATCTATGTAGTAAAGGGTTTAAAGACTTCTTGTTCAGGGTTGTTAAAACTCAAGACTGTGTGGTAAAGAGTTAACTCTTTACCAGAGCAAGTCTAAATCCCGATGCATAGTTATGGTCTATAATAACTGACCTTTTGGCTCGCTATGATTTAGTTTTTGGGCAACGACAACGGTAGTCCCTAATTTTGTCGATAAGGTCAGCCATTTTGGAACCAAACATATATACGTCAAGTGGGGAAAACCCACGTCACGTGACTTACAAACAACTAAAATCAAATCAGTTTTTTGGTAAAAAAATAAATTTCGTTTTCTAAAAATTTCTAGAATATTGTCTTAAAAAATTCACCGGTATGCAGAGTTCATCCAGAAAAAATACGAAAACTACAGTAGAGACCGAGATTAACCGACAGCTCGTCCGAGTACGTCGATATTACACGATATTAGACAATGATTTCGCAGAGAGTTAGGCCTCGAACACCTTAATGACAAAGTTTTTTACATTACCAGACAGAGAGCATTTCATCGGTTTGCTTCCAAAACGTCGTAACTACAGCTTTTTACAAGCTGTAGTCACGAGAAGCAAACTAACGATTTGCAGATGACAAACTAGATGTAGCTGGAATGACGATCTTTGTCTATGATGGGGTAGAAACCATTATTGGAAATAGAGAAAATGGTGGTTACTCTCATTTTCTACTTTTTGCACAAGGTGTTGGAAAAACTCCCTCTCATGGTCAAAATACTCAGTTCTGTGGTTAAGAGTACAGGTTATGTACTTAATTCATTACTAGACAACAAAATTTTGGAACAGTCCAAATTGAAAGCATTTGCAGACAACAAAATAAAAGTGATTGAAAATTTGAAATTTGTTTTGTGAAGGGAAGAAAACATTGTGGGAAAAGGAGAAAATGCTGGTTACCAGCATTTTCTCCTTTTCCCTCAATGTTTTCTAAAGGCTTCTTTCTCAGGGTCATGAAAAGTAGGGATTGTGTGGTAATGGGTTAATAGAGGTGGACACTAAGACATGTTTTAGCCTGTTTGAGACTGGGAGAGCTGGGAAGATTTTGATTTCAGAATTTCTTTCATGTCTATGCAGAGAGAACAGCAAAATTCAATCAATTATATGTGACAATTCTGGGCCCATGGGACCACATTACTGACACAGAACATCTCCAATCTGTCTCTTTATTCTCTACCATGTTTCGAATACCAGAGTAAGAAAGGTTTGAAAAACATTGTTAAAATCGGATAAAATGCTGGCAACCAACACTTTCTTCTTTTTTCCCTCACTATCTTTTCCACCTTTCCAAAAACTGATTTAATGATTTGAGCCAGATTTGATTATGTTGTCTGCAAATGCCTTCATTTTGGACAAATTTAAAATTTAGTGGGTCTAGTAAAGAGTGAAGATTGGCTGCTGAGTCAAAGGTCACATTCTTTCATTGTCAATTTAGGTATTTATTGGCTTTTGGTGTGAAGTTTGGCCCCAAACCCACACTATTTTACAGTAATTTTGTCAGATATTTGCTCTACCTTGCTTCCTTGTTGGAAGCAATTTCTGACAGATGATTCTAAAGAAATAATTGAAACTGTCTGGATGGCAAAGGTTTATTTTTATAATTCTTGTAAAGGTTTTACTGTATGAATGGGATTTATCAGGCTCCTATTGAGATAGTGATTGGTTTTTGGAAACATTTTTGAAAAGGAGTAATTGCTGGTGATAGTTAATTCATTTAAACCAAATGGCAAAATTTTAATTCTATCCAAATTGAAAGCATTTGCAGATGACAATTTCATAGTGGCTCAGCTGAGTCAATTTTTAGCTCCACTGGCCATGGGCCAGCAGACTTATATCATGGCCCAATATCTGTCCATCCTTGCGTCCATCCGTGCATGTGTTAACTTTTATTTCACACATCTTCTTCTCTGAAACTACCCATCCAATTTTGATGACACTTCACAGAAAAGTGACAGAAATACATGTATGTGTTTTTACTTGCCCTTCTTCTGAAATACAGAAATCAGACATTCAGGGCATTGAGAACACAGAGTATTTTTTTGCAGTTTTACTTGATGATTTTGTTTAATGAAAAAGCCCTATTTAACCCATTACCAAATGACAAAATTCTGGACCAGTCCAAATTGAAAGCATTTGCAGACAACAAAACAAAAGTGACTGAAAAAATGAAATATGTTCTGGGAAGGGAAGAAAATATTGTGGCAAAAGGAGTTGTCAGAAGGCTTCTTTTTCAGGGTCGTTAAAAGTTGGGATTCAGCTATGGTAAGACAGGATAAGATGTTCTATGATCTAGTTTGGTATAAGACAAATCCCATTAACCCTTCACCAAATAATCCCTGGTTTTCATGACCCTGGAAAAGTTGTGCTGAAAATACTGTTGGAAAAGGAGAAAATGTTTGTAACCAGCAATTTTTCCTTTTCCCACATTGTTTTCTGCCCTATCAGAGAGCTAAAGCTCATTTGTACTGAAGAGGAATTTGTCTTCTGCACCTTGCTAAAATTTGAAAGAGTCTAAGATTTTGCCATTTGGGAAATGGTTAATCAAGTCACATTATTTTGATATGTTTTCTGCAAATACTTTCAGAGCTAACATACCTGATAGTCATTTGGTTTAGTGAAGAGTTGAAGGTTTTTCCATTTTGAGTGAGAAAGTGTTGTCTATTTATTTATCTCTGTCTTGGCATTGTTAGTTGTTGAAAACAGAGGCACCAATAGGAAGTTCGGTGTTTGCTGATGGTAGAAATGTCAGTGAACCTCAGGGTACATGGGTATGCCATTATCATTTAGATTACAAAATCATACAGAACCCAGACATGGCTGCCAAATTATCTAAAACCAGTCCTCTTTTTTTGCCTTTTTATTTTCAACTTTTTCCATTGACTCGATACCATTCAAAACAACAGCTTTACAGTACCTATGCTTTTGCAGATATTTTTTTTTAATATTATATATAAAGTAATAATTACGTTTTTTATAAGCAATATTGTTCCCTCAGCAAGATTTTGTCTCCTCTGGTACACATCTTCTATAATTTCTTTTTTAACACAGTTCTCACTTTTACTACCCTGAAAGGGAAGACATAGGACAAGATTCTGGGAGGAGAAAATGCTGCTTACAAGCATTTTCTCCTTTTTTCACAATGTTTTTTACCAGTATCACAGAAAAATAATTATTTCAGCTACTTATTATTTATTTTGTGTGCAAATGTTGTAACCATGAGTACCACACAATCCCTACTTTTGACGACCCTGAGAAGGAAGCCTTTAGAAAACATTGTGGGGAAAAGGAGAAAATGCTGGCTACTAGCATTTTCTCCTTTCCCACAATGTTTTCTACCCTTCACAAAACAAATCTCAAATTTTCAGTCACTTTTATTTTGTTGCCTGCAAATGCTTTCAATTTGGACAGGCATAAAATTTTGTCATTCCCAAGTCAGTTTTATTTTTCCCATTTAGTTATCATCCAAACAATGATTAGCTGTGAGAAAAAATTAATCCTGTGGCAATTAATCCTGTGGCAAAGTCTATCCTCAATTCTTGGGGAAGAAAAATCCCCTAGCTGGAGACTCGAACCAAAGCTCGTCTGTGCTCAAACCAGGAGATTAGCCTGAGGAAGAAGACACTGGAAAACATGGATGCTTCAAGTATAAGAACTGAGGTGCACTTTCACACCTTGAATCTTTTATTTCTAATTACAGGTTAAGAGATTTGAAGAAGAGAGAAAAAGGGAAGATGTTCATGTAAGTAAAACATGATACCAACAGATTACCAGCATTATCTCCTTTTCGTACAGTGGTTTCAAATGCCTCCTCCTTACCCCTTTACCAAACAATCGCTGGTTTTATACGCCCGAAGGGCGTATTATGTTATACCCCTGGTCGTCCGTTCGTCCGTTAGCAATTTCTTGTGTCTGCAACTCCTCCTACAGTTTTCATCGAAATTATTTGAAACTTGCCACAATGAATCTCCATGATGTCTAGTTATGCACCTGGGTCTTAGAATTTTGATCCCTGTTTTCGTTCCAAAGTTATCTGCCCTTGATTTCTGAAATAACCAACTTTTCACTTTGAATTTTTGTTCAGGTCATAACTTCCATACCATAAAAGGTAGCAAATTGAAACTACATACACTGATAGAACACATTATGGAGAAGTGCAGTGCACATAAAACATAACTCTGCCACTTTTATTCTTTGAGTTATTGCCCTTTGTTAATTTTCCGTTTGAATTCTTGTATAGGCCATAACTTCCAAACTATAAAAGCTAATAACTTGCAACTTCATACACTGATAGAATACATTGTGGAGAAGTGCAGTGCACATGAACCATAACTCTTTGACCTTTATTTTTTTAATTATTGCCCTTTGTTAATTTTCAGTTTGAATATTTGTCCAGGCCATAACTCCCAAACTTTAAAACCTATCATCTTGAAACTTCAAAGACTAATAGAACACATTATGAAGAAGTGCACTGCACAAGAACCATAACTCTGCCATCCTTCTTTTTTAGTTATTGCCCTTCGTTAGTTTTCTCTTTGAATTTTCGTCTTGGCCATAATTTATAAAATATATAATCTATGATCTTGAACCTTTCAAGACTGATAGAACACCTTGTGGAGAACAGCAATTCACAAATTTTTTAACTGTGCCACCTTTTTTTTTTAGCTATTGCTCTTTAATATTTTTCACATATCATGGAGATTAACTACTCTTCATTCATGGCCCTTCCGTCATTTCACTGACAAGCCCCTTCGGGCGTATATGGGCCGCTTTGCGAAGCTCTTGTTATGACCCTAAGATGGAAGCCTTTTGAAAACATTGTGGGAAAAGGAGAAAATGCTGGTAACCAGCATTTTCTCCTTTTCCCACAATGTTTTTCTATCCTGTTAGAAACAAATTTCAATTTCTTAGTTACGTTTATTTTGACGTCTGCAAATGCTTTCAATTTGGACCAATCTAAGATTTTGTCGTTTGGGAAAGGATGAAGGGTAGTGAAACATTGTATTGCTTGGTACAGGTTGAGATTTTCTACTTCAATACAGTATATATAAGGATAAGGCACCCTAATGCTAGGTTGGCGCCAGCCAAAAATTTTTAGTAGCCAAAAGTTTTGTCCGTCAAAACCCAGGATCAGTCTCTGAGCCTTATCACTTTTAAAGTTTTACTTAGTGTCAATTTCTGAGTATTTCATGGCAATGAGTCCTGTATGGTAAATATAAATCTAGATCTACAGCTTTGCATCACTAATATAATGTTTAAGTCGTTGTTCTTTTAAGATATTTTTAATGGTCTCATTACATACATGAGACAGCCAAGTATTGAAAGTCAGCTACAAATTCCTGTGCTTATAGGCTGGTGAATGATCAAAAAGTTCCATCAAAGAAAATAAAATGCATATTTTAATCAGGATTAACCTTTCACCACACCAGGGATCGTATATCCTCAGTTTGAACAATCCTGAGGAAGAAGGCTATTATTAATTCTAGGAAAAGGGTAAAATGGTGGAAACCAGTATTTTTTTCTTTTTCCAACAATGTTTTCTACCTTTGAAAAGGCAGCTCAACAGCTCTTTCAATTTCTGCATACCAGTCATTAATTTATGCATTGCTAGAGATATTTATACTTATAATTTATTTATAATTTTGATGAAATGCAATGCAAAATATCTGTTTTGTCTTGCAAATGATCTAAAAATACCCTTTCACACTTTGCCTTTCTTGAAGATGCCGATCTCCGAAAATTATCAGATAACAGGTTACATCTATAACTCATTTGGCGAAATATAGACCCAGCATTCATTATTACAAAAGGGACTTCATTAGAAAAGAATCTTATAAGGCCACACAAACCTTAAAAGGTTAAGTATTTGAGAAAAATCGCCATTGATGCTGTCAAATTTACTCGATAAACGAAAGTAAAACTTCACTTTCATGTACATAATTCATTCAGCACCACACTGTCCAAAAAATTGCGATTGTTCATGAATGTATTCTATTTATAGAACAAGCACACTCGGTAACTGGCAGAGGGCAACTCTTATCCGGTCTTGGTCTATGGGATAGTTAAGGGAGATACAAGGGTTTAAGAGCTTAGGATAGCCGGTATATATGATAATCAAGTTGGCGTAGGCCGATTTCACAGTTTGGAAAGTGTTCAATATACAAACCTGATAACAATTTGACAGTCGGCCATTTTCTCGGATCACATTTTTTACAATCGCCAATATCGGCACTTTCCTTGTTTTTAGTCGCCAGCAATAAGATTTAATCGCCAATGGCGATTTTGGCGATCGGTAACGCCAACCTAGCCCTAATGGGCTTTGTGTAACATCAGCTTTTATTTTGGGCTTTTATTATACAGATTTGGCTTATTCTGGGATAACCTACAATTGATGCAGAGAGCCAGCTACTACCAGCCGTTCTACTATGTATTGCCCTAATCTTTCCCTAATTTGTACTTATTTCGGCAGTGAAAGACAGTGAAACAGTCTCCCATATTAGGTTGCCCTGTCTTTAAAACCTTTGTTGATGAAAACAAAATTAATTACTGTGGACAATTTTGGTTTTTTTTGCACATTGGTTCTCCACAAGAACACTGCATGCATTTTACAACACTAGGTTACACTTGTTTTAACCTCACCTGAGCACAACATGCTCAAGGGGAGCTTTTAGGATCACCCGGTGTCCGTCGAGCGTTGTCAACAATTCTTTAAACATTAACTTCTCCAGTTGGAACAAACTTGGCTGGAATGTTCCTTGGGAGGTTCTCTTTAAAAACTGTTCACAGAATTTGATTCCGTCAAAAACTCTGGTTGCAATGGCAATGAAATGGAATTTTTTACGAAATTCTATAAAAATCTTCTTCACTGAAACCGTTTGCCAGATTTTAAAATAATTTCACACAGATGTTCCTTGGGTAACCCTTTTCAAAAAGTGTTCGCGAAATTTTGATCCATCAAGAAACATGGTTCTGGTGAATGGGGGCTACTTGCACTATACAGAAATGAAGAAATTCTTAAAATTCTTCTCTGAAACCGCTGGTCAGATTTTGAAATAATTTCACAGAAATGTTCCTTAGATGACCCTTTTCAAAAAGTGTTTGTGAAATTTTGATTCGTCAAGAAACATGGCTCTGGTGAATGGGGGCTACTTGCACTGTAGGGAAATGAAGAAATTCTTAAAAATTCTTCTTCTCTGGAACAGCTGGTCAGATTTTGATGTAATTTCATAGAGATGTTCCTTTGGTGACCCTTTTCAAAAGCTGTTGGTGAAATTTTGATTCATCAAGAAACATGGCTCTGGTGAATGGGGGCTACTTGCACTATAGGGAAATGAAATTCTTATAAATTCTTCTTCTCTGGAACGACTGGTCAGATTTTGAAATAATTTCACAGAGATATTGTTTGGGTGACCCTTTTCAAAAAGTGTTCGTGAAATTTTGATTCGTCAAGAAGCATGGCTCTGGTGAATGGGGGCTACTTGCACTATATGGAAATGAAGAAATTCTTGAAGATTGTTCTTCTCTGAAATTGCTGGTCAGTTTTGATAATAATTTCACAGAAATGTTTCTTTTCAGTTTTCTTTTCAAAAACTGTTTACAAAATTTGATAGATCAAGAAACATGGCTCTGGTGAATGGGGGCTTCTTGCGCTGTACGGAAATTAAGAAACTCCTAAAAATTCTTCTTTTCTGAAACTGCTAGTCTGATTTTGAAAGGACTTTTACAGGTGACCTTTTGAAAATTGCTTGGCAAAAGAATGATTTTGTCTCCAGTGTTTCAATACCTAAAAAAAGAAAATGGCTATGGTCCTCTCAAAAATTCAGGTGAGAGATCCAGGGCCATCTTGGCCCTCTTGTTTTTGTTTTACACCAAGTTTGAAAAGGGAGATAACTCAAAAATATTTTGAGAGTTACCTGCCTTTCTGGCATTGGTTCTTGTGATAGCGATTATGTAGACTAAGTTTGAAGAGTATAATTGGTCAGTAATAACAGAAATATGGGAAAATGTCAAGGTTTTGGTATGAGGGAGACAATTATGACACAGAAAATGAGAAGGCTAAGACAAAACCTCCATGTTCTCCCAAATCAGTTAACTCTTTACCACACAGAAAAACACAGAAATTTGGACTTTTCCAACTGAAAGCATTTGCAGACAACAATTTAAATGCTGTTTAAATGATGAAATTTGTCTTTGATGGAGTAGAAAATGTTTTGGGAAAAGGAGAAAATGCTGGTTACCTCCTTTTCCCAACATGTTTTTTTCAAAAGGCATTTCGTACAGGGTCGTTAAAACGGTGATTGTGTGGTAAAGAGTTAACCAAAATTATCCACTGCAGGTGCTGTGGCAAATATGTTAAGTGAACAACCGTATGTTCCTTTTTCATGCCCTCTGTTAACCTTTTACTAAACTTTGTAGCGTTACAACCTGAAGACATAAAAACTTTTGAAACATGCTGGGGAAAAAGGAGAAAATGCTGGATCCCAGCATTTTATTCGTTCCAGTGACATTTTCCATCCCTTAACTCTTTACCATACAGTCCCAACTTTTAACGAACTTGAGAAAGAAAGCCTTTCAAAATATTGTGGGAATAGGAGAAATGCTGGTAACCAGCATTTTCTCCTTTTCCCACAATGTTTTCTACCCTTTCCAAATAAAATTTCAATATTTGGCTCACATTTATTTTGTCATGTGCAAATGCTTTCAATTTGGACTGGTCCAAAATTTTGTTGTGTGGTAAAGAGAAAAAGCAAATGTCTTTATGTGGGTGAGAGTGAATGTGTCGCCTGCAAAGTGCAAACTATGTGGCCTCGTGAAGTGTTGAAGAAGAGGCATATGTTCATGCTTTTTGTCCTCTGTTAAAAAAGATAGGTGACCAGTATTAATTTGTCTAGGACCCAGTCTGAATGCTTTCATCATTGGGAATTATGTGTCTGTAGCTGGGCTAATCAGGAATTGCTTGTCAGATAGCTGTCAATAATCTGGAGACTGTCTGATGTAATAATGGATAGAACAGGTTTCCCTGACAAAACTCTTAAAGCACTGGGACTGGCTTAAAATGCACTTGTAGACAGTGTAGGTGGGGGTCAGAGTGCCAAGAATATGCAGTCTGATCTTGGATCTGAATTGTCCCATACTTCATTTTATTGCCCTAAACAAACTTGAAATATGAGTATTGTGTTTATTTCCACCCACTTCACAAAAAAACTTCCAATTAAATAATACAGCAGTCGATTTTTTATCATACAATAAAATTAAACAAGAGGGCCAAGATGGCCCTGGTTCGCTCACCTGAATGTTTGAGGGGACCATAGCCAGTTTTTTCAAAATCTAAACAGCCATTTGAGAGAAGAAGAATTTTTAAGAATTTCTTCATGTCTGTATAGTGTAAATAGCCCACAGCCATTAGAGCCATGTTTCTTGATGGATCAAAATATTTTGAGCACTTTTTGAAAAGGGTCAACTAAGGAACATTTCTGTGAAATTATTTCAGATCCTGATCAGCTGTTTCAGAGAAAAATTTTAAAAAATTACTTCATGGCCATATAGTGCAAGCAGCCCCCATTCACCAGAGCAATGTTAATTGATGAATCAAACTTTCATAAACACCTTTTGAAAAGGGTCACCCAAGGAACATTTCTGTGAAATTATTTCAAAATCTGACTAGCGGTTTCAGAGAAGAAGAGAATTTCTTCATTTCCCTATAGTGCAAGTAGCCCCCATTCACCAGTGCCATGGTTCTTGACGAATCAAAATTTTGTGAACAAGTTTTGAAAAGGGTCATCCAAGGAATATCTCTGTGAAATTATTTCAAATTCTGACCAGCAGTTTCAGAGAAGAATTTTTAAGAATGTCTTCATTTCTGTATAGTGCAAGTAGCCCCCATTCACCAGAGCCATGATTCTTGACTGGTGAAAATTTTGCCAACAATTTTTGAAAAAGGTCATCCAAGGAACATCTCTTTGAAATTATTCCAAAATCTGACCAGCGGTTTCAGAGAGGAAGAATTTTTAAGAATTCCTTTATTTCTGTATAGTGCAAGAAGCCCCCTATTCACCAGAGCAATGTTCCTGGACGGATCAAAATTTCACGAACACGTTTTGAAAAGGGTCACCCAAGGAACATCTCTGTGAAATTATTTTAGAATCTGACCAGCAGTTTCAGAGAAGATTTTTAAAGAAATTCCTAGAAAATTCCATTTGGTTGCCATGGCAACCAGATTTTTTGATGGAATCAAATTCTGTGAACGTTTTTTAAAGAAGACCTCCCAAGGAACATTCCAGCCAAGTTTGGTCCAAATTGGCCTAGCGGTTTAGGAGGAGTTGATGTTTAAAGAATTGTTGACGACGCACAACACACGACAGACACCCAGTGATCCTAAAAGGTCCCCTTGAGCACGTTGTGCTCAGGTGAGCTAAAAAATAATTGATACAACAAAATTTTGACCTGTCTGAATTGAAAGGATTTGCAAGTGACAAATTAAATACATGTATGGATGGAATTATGGAATGTGTTTTCAAACAGGTGGAACAAAGTTAGTAGAACAGGATGAACAGTACTGCTCATTACAAGCATTAATTTGCTCCTTTCCTAACAATGTTTTCAAAAACCTTTTTTAATCTGATTAAAACTTATGATTGTTTGTAAAATGGACAAATTGGTTGGTTTATATTGGGCCTATAATTGTTTTCTATCATATTGGTGAAAAATATGGAATGAGGAATAATATTGTGTATCAGGAAGGATAGATTTTGAATAAGGATGAAAACAGTGGGATTCTCCAGAAATGGTCAGTGCTCAGCTATTGGATTTGTCTAGACAAGAACTACAAAGTGGAGCTCTGGTAGACAGAAAAATCTACATAATAGGATGGAAATGCTGTATCTGCGTCCTTTATACCCTTTACTAAATGTACTCATATAACTAAAGGATGAGGATTTTGAAAACATTGTAGGAAAAGGAAAAATGGTGGTAGCCAGCATTTGCTCCTATTTCACACAATGTTTTTTGCGGCGTCAAAGACAATCTTAACCTTTGAACCGACCTTAACTTGTCTGTATAATTTCAGATTGAAGTCTCCAGATTTTTGTGGGGTTGAAAAGAGTCAACGCTTTGCCAAACCATCCTATGCTTTTATGACCCTGAGGAATAAGGCTTTAGAAAGCTCTTTAGTAAACCAGAAAATGCTGGCATGCATAATTTTACATTGCAATACAATATCCATCTTTCAAACTTGCTAGGTGTTAGAACTATTATTAGAGCTGACATAATATGGAACATTAAATTAAAACTCATTGCGATATCAAACACCAAAACAGACAGAGGTTTTATATCTAGAATAAAGATTTTTTTGGCTACCATGCTGTCTGATAGTATGGTTGATGCACTGAAACATGTCAAGTGATTGTTGTTTGACCTTTTACCACACAGTCAACATTTAAACCTTTACCTTTTAGTTGAAAGCACTTGCAGACAGTAACAGACAAACAGTAACAAAGTTTCATTCCACATGCATGCACTGTAGGGGCTGACACAGGTTAATACTTTTTGGAGATGCATTAACCATACCACACCACAAAGTTTTGAACTGGTCCAGTCTGTAGACATTTTTAGATATATATGAAATAATAAATATGATTCAAATAAAATTATTTAAATTCATTTTTGGAAGGAAAAAAAAACATTGTGGACAAAAGAGAAAATTCTGCTTTTTGCAGTGTTCTCAAAAGCCTTTTTCTTCAGAGTCATTAAAAGTTGTGATTAAAGGGTTAAGCCCTCTTTTTTCAGAGAGCATGTCTCAATTTTATATGATATTTTGTTTCGATATGAAGAGCAGGGTCATGCAGAGAGCATACCAGTACTTCAAAGATTATAGGTACCTGTACTCCAGCAGTGAAGCATAGTGATTTTACATGGATCCCTTACTTTTGGCAGCCCTGCATGAACAGACAGTTGGTCTGTGGATGTCTGCTGTTACACTCCATTTGTAATTACCTGTAGTTTGCTGTATCAAATTGAAATGGACTGTTGCATTCACTAAAATTGGCCAAAAAAAATTATAATCTTTTCTCGGATAAAAGTAAAATTTTGTACTCCAAATGGAAGAAAGCTTTTGAAAAAAATGGTATCTAAAAACTGGCTAAATAAAAATAATAAAACACTCAATAAATTTTATCTATCTTATTTCATATAAAGTTCTTATGACCTACTGGTAGAACAACTTTTGGTTTGCTTTTGGTAAGCACCATAAATGGCTTCTTTTCCCCAAGTGCCATTTATAGTTGCATTTTCCCAAGATACTAAAATGTTTCTTTATTGGATTGATAGACCTGTATTAGTATAACCTGTATTAGTATAACCTGTATTAGTTATACATAAACAGAATTAATGTTTTCTTGGGCATAATGGAATAAGCCGTTTTCTTGGGCATAATAGAATAAGCCTTTGCATCTGTCTGACCTTCCATAAGTCTGTTCACTTGTCCCTAAATAGGTATACATGTGAGTATATTTGAGACCTTAGGGGCCCCCCTCTCCATGGTTAAGTTTCATATATGCATTCTTTACAATACAAAATGATTTTTAACAATCTTGAAAGAGAAAAATTCTAACAGAATTGTGCCAAAAGTGGTAACTGGTAATATGGTAAATTCCCAGTATTTGATCTGCACTTAATTTGTTGTCCGCAAATACTTTTGAATTAGACATGTCCAACAACCTTGAATAATATCACCTACCCATGAAGTTAAAAAATTTTTTCGTATGTGTTAAATGGCATGTTGAATTAGAAGGTCTCCCTTTCATTTGATTTTCATGGCAGCAGATTATGTCATTTTTTTAATACAACTTAAATTGGTTTTGATGAAGGAGTCCTGGAAGCTCAGAGCAAATTGTCCTTCCAGAAGAAGTTACTCCTTATCTCCTTCCAAAACCTGTATTCTGTAAGGAAGGGTTTAACCAGTGCATGTATAATTATTATTTATATAGTAGAGAAGCCGAGGTTACTGTTTAAATTAAAACCTTTGTTAGTTTCTTTGAAGTTATGTATTAAGGCAACTAACAAAGGTTTTAATTTAACCCTGTTGGTTGAAAGAAAATATTTTTCTTTGAGGTGCAGTTTGTTATCTTCCACCCACAAAACACCTGACTTTCATGGGGCATTATCATCTTTGATATCTTCATATACTCTCGACCTTTGAGTCTTGAAGATATTAAAGTATTATCATGCCAAATAGAATAGCATGTACTCTTCCTCCTCTCTTTCCACAAAAAGGGGGAAAAAAATGTTTTACCATTTAGGAAAAAATTCCATTAGCTCCCCGAAATTGATGAGGAAAAAAATTGTCATTTTCATGTAATGGGACAAAATTACTTTGAGGCTGTTTCTGCCATAATGTCTTTTGAATTAGCAATGTAGAGTCTTGGTATTTTAATCTTGATCTATACTGTCTGTGACAGGAACTACAGTTCATTCTAGGGTGAATGTTAGAGTTTTCAGATGTAGCTACAGACAGTACATGTATTGCCATACAGTCTAAATCATAAGCATAGATTTTCATTTCTTTTTTAACCCTTTACCATACAATCCCGACTTTTAACACCCCTGTAAAAGAAGCCTATTGAAAACATTGTGGGGAAAGGAGAAAATGCTTGGAACAAGCATTTTCTCCTTTTTCCACAATGTTTTCTACCCTTCTCAAACCAAATTTCCATTTTTCAGTTGCATTAATTTTGTCGTCTGCAAATGCTTTCAATTTGGAATAGTCTGTAATTTTGTCGTTTGGTAGAGTTAATTAAATAAATATAATGAAACAAGATTAGTAGCTTACAAATAGTGAAATATGGATCTGTAAATCCTTTAAGAATACAAAAGGTTAACCCTTTACCATCCAGTCTTGAGGGAGAAGCCTTTGAAAATATCGTGGGAAAAGGGAAAAAAAGCAGGTACCATTTTTGTCATGTGGGAAAGAATTTAATTTATTGTCATTGGTACAACAATGGAAATGGTGATCAGTTTCTTTAGTTGTCACAGTGTTCTGGAAACTGGTTTGCTGCAATACAAAAACAGCTTTCTGGTGATGTGAGATTTAACCCTTTACCTCATAAGGCATTTCTATGGTATCTAATTAAACCTAAAAAACAGCAGGGATGAAGCAGTTTCTTATTTGTATATGACACCTTTTGATAGCAAAGAAAACATTGTGACAAAAGGTGAAATTGCTTGTCACGAGCAATTTCACCTTTTGGCACAATGTTTTCCAAAGGCTGGTACAAGCAATGCGTAGAAATGAGTATCTATGGAGTAAAGGGTTAAATGTGTAAACCATTACACTTTCTGGCATTTCCTGCCTGTCATCAACGTTGCCAAGAATTTTTATTTTCAAGAATTTTTTTTTTCAAGTAAAAAACCAGACATTTATGTTGGATGATAGTGAATAATCTACTAAACTGTTTACCACACAACAGTATTTCAGTCCAGTCCAAATTCAAAGTATTTGCAGACAACAAGGCAAAATTTTATACGGCTCATATGATTAGATTTATTTCTCAAAGGTTAGAAAAGATTGTTGGAAAAGGAGAAGAGACTGGTTATCAGGGCCAATATTCACCAACCATTCTTGAGAATATTCTTAGTCTCATTCTCCAAGGTTTTCTAAATTTCTAAGTAACACAACTTCTGATTGGCTAAACCATCCGGTTTAGCCAATCAGAATTTGTGTTACTTACTAATGTAGAAAATTCTGGAGAATAAGACAAAGAACATTCTTAAGAATGTCTGCTGGACTTTCCTACAAGGTTTTAGTCTAATTTCACAGAGTTGCTTAAATTGGAGATTTTTTTTGCGTAGTAAAGGCTTAACTCTTTACCAAATGACAAAATTTTAGGTTTTTCCGAATCGAAAGCATTTGCAGATGACAACATAAAAGTGAATGAAAATTTGAAATTTGTTTTGTGAAGGGTAGAAAGCATTGTGGGAAAAGGAGAAAATACTGAATTTCAAATTAAATGAAAAGGTCAACACTTAACCACACAATGCAGACTTTTAACGAGCCTGACAAAGAAAGCTTTTGAAAACATGGGAAAAAGAGAAAATGCTGGTAACCAGTATTTTCTCCTGTTCCCCCAATATTTGATATTTGGACCACCTTTTTTGTATGCATATCAAGACCAAACTTTGATATTTGGACCACCTTTGTTGAATGCAAATCCTTTCAATTTGGACCAGTCTGAAATTTTGTTATTTGGGAAAGAGTTAAGCATATTCCAATGATGTATGGTAGCTATTATGAATTAGACATCTTTTGTGCTGTTATGAGAAGTTTCAGTTTATGACTTGAAAAAAACTGGAACTTCACACTGCACCAGATAATCCAAAGTTTAACCCTTTACCAAACAATCCCTGTTTTTTTACGACCCTGAGATAGAAGCCTTTTGAAAACATTGTGGGAAAAGGAGAAAATGCTGGTAACCCGCCATTTCTTCTTTTCCCACAGTGTTTTCTACCCTGCCAGAAACAAATTTTAATTTTTGAGTTAAGTTTATTTTGTCGTGTGCAAGTGCTTTCAATCTGGACCAGTCTGGAATTTTGTTGTATGATAAAGAGTTAACTTTTTACCAAATGACAAAATTCAGGCCTAGACCAAATTCAAAGCATTTGCAGGCAACATATTGAATGTAGCTAAACAGACGATTCTGTATGTGATATTGCAGATAACATTGTGGGAAAGGGAGAAAATGCTGGTTACCAGCATTTTCTCCTTTTCCTACAATGTTTTCAAAGGACTTCTTCCCCTGGGTCATTAAAACTCGGGACTATGTGATAAAGAGTTAAGTCTTTATCAAACAACAAAATTATAGACTGGTCCAAACTGAAAGCAGGCAGCACAATAAATGTGACTGAAAAACTGAAATTTGGTTTGGGAAGGGTAGAAAACTTTGTGGTAAACCTTTTCCCACAATGTTTTTGAAAGGCTTCTTTCTCAGGGTTGTGAAAAGTTGGGATTGTGTGGTTAACTCTTTACCACACAGTCCTGACTTTTAACAACTCTGAGAAAGAAAGCTATTGAAAACATTGTGGAAGAAGGAGAAAATGCTGGTAACCAGCATTTTTTCCCTTTTCCCAGAGTGTTTTCTACCCTTCCCAAATAATATATCAATATTTTGGTCACATCTGTTTTGTCTTCTGCAAATATTTTCAGTTTGGACTAGTCTAAAAAATTTCTTCTTGGAAATGGTTAAGATTCATTTGATGCTTTAGGGGGGAATTATTGTCAAAGTCCTAATAAAGCCTCAGATGAGCCATTCAAAGATAAGGTTGCTCACATGTCTTTTTTTTAACCCTTTACTCCATAGATACTCGTTTCTACGCATTGCTTGTAGGAGCCTTTTGAAAACATTGTGACAAAGGGTGAAATTGCTCTTGACAAGCAATTTCACCTTTTGTCACAATGTTTTGTATGCTTTCAAAAGGTGTCATATACACATAAGAAACGGCTTCATCCTTTGCTGTTTTTTAGGGTCAATTAGAGATACCATAGAAATGCCTTATGGGGTAAAGGGTTAAAAAAGGAAGGTTTCAATCTAAAATACTTCTCGAAACAATAATTTAACTCTTTCTATACCATAGACAACACCAGAAGCTTGTGTATACTGTAGATCAGTGCACTCTGGTCTCCATCTATACTGTCCATTGTTTTATTCTGGATTATCCCTTTATCAGATAATAAAATTTTAGGGTGGTCCAAACTGAAAGCACTTGCAGATGACAAAAGAAATGTAACTCAAAAATTGAAATATGTATCCAATGGGATAGAAAACATTATAGGAAAAGGAGAAAATGCTGGTTGCCAGCATTTTCTCTTTTTCTCACTATGTTTTCAAAAGGCTTCTATCTCAGGGTCGTAAAAACCAGGGATTGTTTGGTAAGGGTTATGACGGAACAATCACTTGATCTTATAGTGAAATTGTATTTGTAGCTATTGAGAAAATACAATTAGTTTACTCCATAATGAAGGAGCTAATGATACTACAATCTTCTTTCTCTCCTTGTTTCTGAAAAAGAAAAGTTTTCACTTTTATCATACTTCTTGAAACAATTATCTTTTTAATGGTTCTATAATCTACTTTCTCCCCTCCTAATTTCAATGAAGATACCAAGAATCATAAAATAGCAAAATAAGTGGGCTATATAATTATATTGGTATAAAAAATAATAGTCTTATAACCTTATATTTTTCCCCCTTGATGCTTTTTGGTGGCATTTGCAACCCAGAATGTCTTTACCCATTTGGCGCTAAAAAACCCAATGTTTTCGATCTAGATATACCACCAAAAAGTATTGTTTCAACTTTTTTTTCTATCCAGAGCGTCTCTGCAAAGTAGACAATTAACAATATGGATCATAAATTCAGGTTGTTGGCTGTCTGTCATCTCAATCTGCACTATTCCAAAAGGCATCTATAGTTTGCACGAAAGTCACCAGTGAACTCTTTACCACACAATCCCGACTTTTACCGACCCTGTGAAAAAAGTCTTTTGAAAACATCGTGGGAAAAGGAGGAAATGCTGGTTACCATCATTTTCTCCTTTTCCACATTGTTTTCTACCCTTCCCAAATCAAATTTCAATTTTTCAGTCACAGCTTTTTTGTCATCTGCAAATGCTTTGAATTTGGACTAGTCTAAAATTTTGTTGTTTGGTAAACAGTTAAACCCTGTACAAAACAATCCCCAGTTTTATTTATTTGCTGGGAGAAGTTGTTGGAAAACATTGTTTGAAACAGAAAAAGCTGGTAAACGGCAGTTTCTACTTTTCTAAATGCTTTCTATGCATTTAAAGGTAGAGATCAGCGTTTGGGCCACACACACTTTGACATCTTCAAATATGGTCTTTTTGGACAAGTCTCAAATTTTGTCTTCTGATAAAGTGCTGTTTATACAATTTTAGACTTGTCCGAATTGAAGTATTTGCTTCTGACATTAGAATGTAGCTTAACCGTTTACCCTGAGACAGAAACCTATTTGAAAATATTGTGGGAAAAGGAGAAAATGCTGGTAACCAGCATTTTCTCCTTTTCCCACATTATTTTCTACCCTACTGAGGATATTTGAGACACATTAGAATGGTTGTCTGCAGATGCTTTCAAATTGAACCAGTCTATATGTTGTTGTTTGGTAAAGAGTTAATTTAATGATAATGTGTGGAAGTGTAGTTGGGGGGGGGGGGGGAAGGAAAAAAATGCTGGTTACAGATATTTTCTCCTTTTCCCACAAGGTTTTCAAAAGGTTGTTTCTTCATTTTGCTTTTTCGGAGCAATTGTCTAGTAGAGATTTGTGGTAAAGAGTTAAATAATTTCAATTATATTCCTTGGTCTATCATAATATATCAGTGATTATGGAACATAATTTGATATAATTTTTATTTTCTGCTCATTTATATAGAGGATAATAACCCACGGGGATTTTCCCTCTGTCCTGCTCATCTCTTTAGATGGTTTTATCCATAGATAGTTGAATCGGTGAAATATTGTTAATATTGTAGGCTTTATCCCTTTACCTTACAAATCCTGGAGAAGCAGGCTTCTGAAAACATTGTGAGAAAACTAGAAATTGCTGTTCACCAGTATTTTTCTCTTTTTCTCACACAAAAATTTTTCCATCTTAACCTTTTACGACACAATCCCAACTTTTAACGACTCTTAAGAAAGAAAGCTTTTGAAAACACAGTGGAAAAAAGAGAAAATACTGATAATCACCATTTTCTCCTTTTCCCACAATGTTTTCTACCCTTTCGAATTCAAAATTCAATTTTTGATTCACATTTATTTTGTTGTCTGTAAATGCTATCAATCTTGATTAGTGCAAAATTTTGTACTTTGGTAAAGAGTTAATAATAAAGAAAAAATTCACCATATGTGCTATGTTGAATTTGTCACTTGAAAAAGCTACAATTTGGACTAGTCTGAATTTATGTTGTTTAGGAAAGAGTTATCTCTTTACCATACAATCCCGACTTTTAGCGACCCTGAAAAAGAAAGCCTTTGATAACATTGTGGGAAAAGGAGAAAATGCTGCAAACCAGCATTAATTCTGATTCTAATTAACCAGTGTTAGACAAGTATGTAGGCTATGAAAGATTACCCACTCATTTAAAGTATCTTTTTAATGGATATTACTTACATAATAACACACTGTATCTCAGTTACCATGGTGATATCACTTCAGATAATCATGTTTTTTTCAAGTGATTTCACAAAGATGTAATTGTATCATTCTGTGCAACCATTTTGTAACCACCTGCTCTGAAAGATCTGAAAGATCAGCTAGAGAAGTTGCCCTTTTTATATGAAACTTTGTGTTTATCCCTTTTTACAAAATATTTCGAGAGTTTAACCCTATACAACACAATCCTGATCTTTTACGATACTGAAAATGAAAGCTTTTGAAACATGGGAAAAAGAGAAAATGCTTGTAATCAGCATTTTCTTCTTTTCCCATGTTTTCATATCGCTCACTGACAAACCACATTACTTGTGACATAATTATTAACTATGTTCTTTGGAAATGCACTCAATTTGGATAGGTCTAAAATTTTATCATGTGGTAAAGAGTTGACCAGAGGTTGATACTTTAGACTTTTCCATTTTCATTAAGAGACACCTAAAACCCAGGGCTTGTTTGGGAAAGGGTTAAAGTAATCGCAGGCAGCAAAGTCACTGAAGGTGACTGACTAAAACTGAAAGTTTTTCCAAACAGTTTGAAAATATTGGAAGAATAGAAGAAAATTCTGGTTACCAGCATACCAGCATATTCTACTTTTTCTCACAATGTTTTCTCTCCTCCCCAAAACAAAGTTCAATTTTTGAGTCATAGTTATTTTTTCATCTGTAAATGCTTTCTATTTTGACTTGTCTAAAATTTTGCAAAGAAAGTAAAAGCTGTATTTTTTTTTATTCATTTTGACTTTTTCAGGTGGGAGACAAAGACAGGGACAAGAAAGGTTCCAGTAAGTCTAAGAAAGGAATGGCACCAAAGCCAGCCAAAACACCATCTGTTGTTTATACTGGTATGTATTGTAGTCTTGAATACCTTACCGCACATTGCCGACTTTCAATGACCCTGGGAAAGGAGCCTTTTAAAAACATTGTGGGAAAAGGAAAAAATGCTGGTTAACAGCATTTTCTCTTTCCCATAATGCTTTCTACTCTTCTATGTAGCCATCAGGCCTAGGGCTACCAAATTTGGAGTGTAGCGTTATATAGTGGTTGTCTACCAAGTCTGTCCAAATGATAGCCCGAGGGTCAAAGTTGTCCCTGCCCCGGTGGGGGTGTCACAAGTTTTGCATGGGCTTATGTAGGGAAAACGTAAAAAATCTTTCTTGTACCTAGTTATAAGGCTAGTAAAGTTTATATCTTGTAGCTTCATCTAGTTGATGTCTACCAAGGATGCCCAAATTATAGCCCTGGGGTCAATTTGTCCCCGCCCCGGGGTCACAATTTTTCATTGGGCTTATGTAGTGAAACTTTTTTTGAAAATCTACTCATACATAGCTATAAGGCCTAGGGCTACCAAATTTTGCATGTTTTAGCTTTACCTAGTGTGCCTCTACCAAGAATACCCAAATTATAACCTTGGGGGTCAAATTTGGCCCCACCCCATGGGTCACACCGGCTTTTATAGTGAAAACTTGATAAATTTTGTTGTGACTAACCATAGGACCTTGGGCTAACCTGTTATATTGGTCTCAAACTTTTGCAGGATCTTTTATTGAACAAACTTTGAAAATGTTCTTGTTTATAACCACACATTCTAGACCTGTTTTATTTTGTATGTGCTGTATCTTGTGGACCTGCACCAGGATTCAAGTAATTGTAGCTTTGTTGCCAAAAAAGGCATTTCCCTGGGTCATAAGTTTCTCATAGGATTTTATAGAAGAAAATTTTGTATGTCTGCCAGTTAAAAACCAATTGGCTAAGTACTGTAATGTTTGGCTTGTAATGTTTTGACTTAGTAGCCAGTGGAGCGATACAGGGCCATCATGGCCCTCTTGTTCCAAGATATTGCAGTCAGTGTCCACTTGCAGACAATCTCTCTAGCCATTGAAGGTTTATACTTCTAATGTATTGGTAATCTGTATTATATTCTGTTGTTACAGATGACAGCCAGTGTGAAATGTGTCACAACATCTTGTTACATGGATACCCAGAGGACTACAGTCGACAGAGACGGGTACATAGTGTCAGCCATATACCATACAATGACTCTTTGAGGTCACCTGGGGCTCCTCGTGCAATGTCTTGTTCCCCTATGAGATCCCAGTCTGCTCAACCTTCGGCGGTCAACTCTCCCGTAAACTACGCACAAGGTTCTAAAATCTACACACCAGTAATACCTCATGAACTTAAAATGTTTTCGGGTCACAGAGGCCATTATGCTGTGCATGGAATAGATGTGCTAAGAGACAGACTTAATGTTATTAAAACATCTGCATGTGTTCACAAAACCCAATCTAAAGCATCGCTGATATCATCTGAGTCGGACCATTCAATGGACTGTGCTTCAATGTTAGCAAGTCAAGTAAAACCCCAAGTTGAAGAGACATATTATTGTAGTAACCACTCTACTGTGTCAATGGGCTCGGACACTGATCCTGGGGCCAATGGGAGAAGAAAATGTGGCAATACCATGGAAAAACAACATACACATAAGGTAAACCTGAGCATTGCTAGCCTTTATTAGCTTACCAGAGCAGGAATTGCTAGCTGTTGTGATTGTGCTATGTGCGAAGCCCATTATCAGCTTTTACCATGTGTATGCTCTTAGAGGCCACATGCTTGATCTGATACTCATGAAACTTGGCCAGAATGTTTTGCTTGATGATATCTCATAGTAGTTTGAAAATGTTCATGTTGGGTCAAAACTAGGTCAGTAGCTCAAATCCTAGAAAAAGTATGGGTAGTGTATAGAGACCACATTTTTTCCTCCAACATACTTCAAAGATGGTCAGTATGTTTGTCTTGATAATATCTCAGATAAATGGTTAACCTTTAGTCAATAATTAAGTCACCAGATTAAATTTTAGATAAAACTGTTTGTATACTTTAGAGGCCACATTTTATTTCCAATATTCACAAATGGTGGTCACAAATTTTTCCTGATCATATGTACAATGAGTATTAAAATAAGCCATGTTTTGTTTTAAAGGTGTTCAGTGGGACTAATTCTGAAAAAAAGCTTCTGTTTGCTCTAGAGGCCACATTTTTAGTCCAGTACTATTGAAAGACTGTTATAATATTAATTTTGTCATAATTTTGTGAAAGAGATTGAAGATGGGTCATGTTTGGTCAAAAAGTGCAGGTGAGGGCCATCATGACCCACATGTTTTCAAGAATAACATTATATCTGGGGGCGTTTAACTCTTTGCAAAATATCATAGCTTTGGACATTTGCTAATTAAAGGAATTTTGACCCAAAAAAATGCAAAGTGATTTGTGTGAAGTGATTTGCTTTAGAAGGGGTTCCAGCATTTTTTTCCTCTCTGTGAAACGGTTATAAGCAGTTCTTTTCATGTCCCATGATTTTTGAAGTACATGTATTACCAAGCAATTCAGAGCTTGAACAACCCTGTGTAAGTAGGGTTTTGAAAACTGTTCAAAAAGGATAAAAAGTGGATGAAACCAGCATTTTTTCTCTTCCCACAATGTTTTTAACATTATTTGTATCAGTTTTCAAATTTTCATTTGCAGATTTTGAAAAATATATAGATCTACCATGTATAAAACTATATATGTTCAAAATTGTCATCTGGGAAGGGGATAAAAGACAAATTCTATCATTTGAGCCATTTTTGTCATCAGCATGTCCTTTTAGTTTGGACAAATCTAAAGTTTTGGTTGACTGGTAAAGAATTTAAAGTATTTCTCATAGATCTTTCTCTATATTATGTAGGTATTAGAAGGGAAGAAACTGCAGTCTGATCTTTGACAAAGAGTGCTCAATGATTTGTACACTATTTTGACCAAAACCAACTTATTTAACCCTTTCCCAAACAATGCTTGGTTTTTACGGGTCTGCAGTACAAGTCTTTTGAAAACACTGCGGAAAAAGGAGAAATTGCTCATTACGAGCAATTTCTCCTTTTCCCACAGTGTTTTCTGCCCGTTCTGATAATTTTCTGGCATTGTTATGAAAGTTAAAATTGTCGTCTGCAAACTCTATCAGTTTGGAAGAGTCTAAAATTTATCGTTTGGGAAAGGGTTAATATGTGGTTCTATGATGGTCAAGAAATTCTGTCCTATAAATTAGTTGAGGTGTGCAGTGGATTGATGAGGTTTTGATAGAATTAGCTGGCTGCCTTGACAGAATTATTGATATTGATATTTTGTATGGCAGTTTTGGGCAGAAATAGTGGGGCTTCTTGGGAAGATTGTGGATTTTATAGACTGAGAGGGCAAGAATTATAGCAGTTTTGGTATCAAAGTAGATACTACTTTCCTTCCAATGTTTCTTTGTCAAATTCTGTGGCACTTTGTATTATTACTACATTGAATAACCAAGACAACGCCAAAAAAATATTGTCTGAATTTACAATTTTGATCTTGAAAAATGAAAAAAGAGTACTATTCCCTTGTCAGTACCTCCAAGACCATTATAAAGTATCAGGCCTTCCATTACAGGATTATCTCTGTAAGTGAGGATGACAACATTCCAAACAGAATTAGATTATATTTTGTAACCTTGTTTGTCTCATTTCAAGCAAAATGGAAATTGTTATTGATTTCCTGGAGCACAAGACATTGTATCTGGAAGACAAAGTTGAATTTTTCTACAGAAATGCCACAGATGCAATCACAATATCTAAATTTTCAAGAAATGTAATGATTACACAGGGAACAACAAATCACTAGGCAACTGATTTTTTGTTTGTATGGCCTCAAGTGCCAGTGGTATTTTTTTCCTATTTGAAAAGTTACAACCAGCAACTTGAAACAAAAGCATAATCAGACAAGGCAAAAGTCACTTAATCCTTTCCCAAACGATAAATTTTGGACTCCTCCAAACTGAAAGAGTTTGCAGACAACAATTTTAGATTCAATGAAAATGGTAGAAAGTTCTCCTGAAGGGTAGAAAACACTGTGGGAAAAGGAGAAATTGCTTGTTACGAGCAATTTCTCCTTTTCCCACAGTGTTTTCAAAAGACTTGTACTGCAGACACATAAAAACAAGGGCTTGTTTGGGAAAGAGTTAATCCATTACCAAATTTTACCTTTGTCCAAATTGAAAATATATGCAGACAACAAAATAAAATTGACTGAAAATTTTGAAATTTGTTTTGTAATGGGTAGAAAACATTGTGGGAAAAGGAGAAAATGCTGGTAACCAGCATTTTCTCCTTTTCATACTATGTTTTCTAAAGTTTTCTTTCTCAGGGTCATGAAAAGGAGGGATTGTGTGGTAATGGGTTAAGAGAGGACATTCCACCAAAAGCCCTATAGCCTTCATGGGAGGATTGAACCTGGTGCCTCTCAGTTATGATTTCAAACACTTATACCACTTGGCCATGCAGGACCCTTATGAATTTTATTTTAATTTGCTACCAGGTCAGCAATAAATATTGTTTAATTTCCATTATAGAAAGGTTTTTACCCTTTACCAAGCAATCTCAAGTTTAAGGACCTGGGGCAGACAGACTTTTAAAACCAAAGAAGACAAGTGGAAATGCTGGTAACCAGCATTTTTTTGTCTTCTGCAATTTCTTTTACCATCTTAAAAGAAATTGCCATTATTTGAACCACATCAAATTTGTTGTCTGCAAACACCTTTGATTAACCCTTTCCCAAACGGCAAATTTTGGACCAGACCAAATTCAAAGCATTTTGCACATGACAAATTAACAGTTGTTAAAAAGATGATATTTCTAAATGATAGGGTAGAAAACATTGTGGGAAAAGGAGAAAATGCTGGTTACCAGCATTTTCTCCTTTTCCCACAATGTTTTCAAAAGGCTTTTATTCCTGACCCGTAAAAACACAGGGATTGTTTGGGAAAGGGTTAAGTTCTGCTTTGTAGTAAGGAGTTAAGCAATAGAGGGCTGCATAGAACCAAATTGGCATTTTCAATCTAGAATTAAGTCCCAGGTAAGAGTAATTTTCAGATATCCTTTGTGAAATTGTCTCAGCAAAGCACAAAAAAACCAGATGAAAGATCCTACATCACATTTTTATGTAACCAGATCCTTGAGTCATACTGGCCACAAAAGCTTTTTAAGTTGTAAAAGGTTCCATAGGGATTAAAACATAAAAGGGTAGCCTGATTTTTTAATGTCAAACACAATGCAGTACAGTATTGCTTTATATCTCGGAATTAGTGCCAAAGCTGTGTACTTTTGTTTAACTTGATAGAATGGGTTAACCTTTTACCAAAGAATCTGTTTTTTTTTATAAGACCCTGATGTAGAAGCCTTTAAAAAACATTGTGGGAAAAGGAGAATATGCAGGTAATCACAATGTTTTCTACCCTGCTGGTAACAAATTTCAACTTATGAGTTATGTTTAATTTGTCATCTGCAAGTGATTCAATCTAAAGTTTTGTTGTTTGGTGAAGAGTTAATGTATAATTTATATTCACTATTCATTTAGATCTAAGTGCATTTTTTTTGTCAAAATTCAGTCAACAAACTGTTGACATTCACTGAATGCTTATATATTGCACAAATGTATGCCCTTATTATTCTGTGTAGAGCTAGAGGATCTTTGTGTACAAAAAGAACATTACAGAAGTCTACATTTCTATGTAGTCAGTTCAGGTCAAAATAATTATCTGTGTAGCAGATGAGACTGAAGGTTGAATCAATGCAAACTGCAAAACACACACAATTAGACCACTTCCGACAGCACAGAAATGCATACTCCAACCCAATGTTCACAAAACTGTAAGAAAACACATGAAAAACTGTGGCACTAAGACAAAATGAAAGACATTTTTAAGTATCTGCCCTTGTGGCATTTACAAGAGATATGACCATGCTCTGATTCATCGGTAAACAAATAAAGTCTTAACTCTTTACCAAACAACAAAATCTTCCATTCGTCCAAATTGAAAGCACTTGCAGACGACAAAATCAACATTACTCATAAATTGATTTTGTTTCCAGCATGGTAGAAAACAATGTGGGAAAACGAAAATATGCTGGTTACCAGCATTTTTATCTCAGGGTCGTAAAAACCAGGGATTGTTTGGTAAAGGGTTAAAGATAGCCAAGGCAAATTGTAAGCCAAACTGTAGAATGTGCAATCTGATTGGCATGGAGAAATTTTATGGTATCAAAAGGCAGACTATGTACAAGCCTACCACACATGTTAATTGTGGTAAATGTTGTGTATTGAATATTGTGCATCAGGTATGCAAGTCAATTGTGTACATGGTTGAAACAGAGGGGAGAATTACAGGCTAGGATGACAGCATCTCAGAGACATAAAACTCAAGAAAAATAAACCGGTCAATTTTCACTCAGAGAAGGACACAGCCTTAGTTGTATTGGAGAAGGTACATTGGACGGAAAAAATAGAAGGGCAGTTAAAAGAAGGAATATGGATCCAGAAATCCGCAACAGTAATACCTGATGGCTGCAATGTGAAGGACACTTTTAAGACCCTATCAACAGTAATTAAGTGACGTAATGGCTCCAAACAATATCAATGCACTAAATACTATCAATGTTTCACCATGTCATCAATGACAATATCATTCCATTTAAAAATGGTGATATGAAAATAGTCACAAAATGTAGAAGGCATCAATTTTTCATCAAATCTATTGATGAAGACCAAAGCTGAAATATTGAAATACAGTAGCTATTTCTAAATTGCGTATTTTTCAGTCCCTTATGAATATCAAGTGGATTCAACATAGGATAACCTCATTACCCTTTAACCCATTACCAATCGACAATATTTTAGACTGGTCCAAATTTAAAGCATTTGCAGACGACAAAATAAAAGTGACTGAAAATTTGAAATTTGTTTTATGAAGAGTAGAAAACATTGTGGGAAAAGGAGAAAATGCTGGTTACCAGCATTTTCTCCTTTTCCCACAATGTTTTCCAAAGGCTTCTTTCTCAGGGGCGTCAAAAGTAGGGACTGTGTGGTAATGGGTTAACTCCTTACCAAATGTTAAAAATTTAGACTGGTCCAAATTGAAAGCACTTACAGAGGGCATAGTAAATGTGGCTCAAATATTGTTTGTCATTGGAGGGGTAGAATATTTAGTGCTGAATTTTAACAAGAGTATCCATTCCATTTATTTAGAGTTAGTGCATTAGTTTATATTTTGAGCCACTTTTGATTTGTCATCTAGTAATCCTATGGATTCTGGAAAGTCAAAAATTTTGCCTTTTGTTTAAAAGTTTTTTGTATTTACTTCAGTGGCAGAGGACAGGAAGTCTGAGTCAAGGGGAGGATGGGATGTCAACTGATAATGAAGAGGTGGACGATCCGGATCAGTACCTGCTTGGTGGAGGGACATCAAGCTCCCACATGATGGAGAAATTTAGGGGTGTGAAAAATGAAATGCGGAAAAGAATTTTACAGACAAGAGATATCATTGGAGATGGAAAGGTGACAGCAAAACCTTTCTTATGCACAGTTTAGCTCGTTACCAAACGACAAATTTTTGGACTGGTTCAAATTGAAAGCAGACAACAAAGTAAAAGTGACCGAAAATTTGAAAAGAGAAAATGCTGGTTACTATCATTTTCTCCTTTTCCAACAATGTTTTCAAAAGACTTCTTTCTCAGGGTTGTCAAAAGTAGGGATTTTGTGGTAATGGGTTAAACTATGTACTGGATGACAAAATTTTATGCTTTTCCAATTTAGAAACATTTTAAACAGATAATTAAAAGTGGCTCAAATGGTGGAATTTGTATTTGAATATGGAAAACATCAGGGAAAAGAAGAATATGCTGGTGTCATCATTTCTTTTTTTGTCACAATGTTTTCATACACTTTCCAGCTCAGGTTTTTCTTTTTTGCATTGGATTGTTTTGTGAAGGATTTAGGAAGCTTTTTGAATATTCAAACCTTGCCCTAGATTCATAAAATACCAAACATGTATGTTTCTTCTTCTACAGACTGAGAACTTTTTTTCACTGAATCATTATTCAATATCTTTTAAAATACATAATGAATGTTGAGCAGAATATTTTCATATGGCTCAGAATGCCAATTTGATGCAAATTATATTATTCCTGTTGAAGAGATTTATTTATAACATTTTAGGTGGTAGAGACACTAGCTCAGAATGCACAGAATGAGCTCTCTGATCTTGATCTACATTTTCCACAAAATATGTGGTGTGTAGTGAGGAATGACTGTTTACCACACAATCCCTGATTTTTACAACCCAAAGATATAAGCCTTTTGAAAACATTTTGGGAAAGGAGAAAATGCTAGTGGAGTTGGGAGCCAGTCAACTCATAGCGAACCGCAGCAGAGACAACAACCTGTATGGACTGATTCACAACATTTGTCATCTACCAATGCTTTTAATTTGGACAAGTCTACAAAATTTTGGTTTAGTAAAAAGTTAAGCGTCTCAAAGAGATTATAAATTTACACTCCCACACTTCTGTATTGCAGTCCCAGCATCTGTGTTCTGCATACCAGTCTGCTCCTGGAACCAGTCATTCAATCAGCTCCAATGATAGTAACTGCTCTAGTGGAGTTGGGAGCCAGTCAACTCATAGCGAACCGCAGCAGAGACAACAACCTGTATGGACTGATTCACAACAAGTTCAAGGTCATTTTCTTGGCAACATAATAGGTCATGCTAGAGTTCACTCTGATTACACCCCAGCTCCAGATGAGAAAGATTTTCTTCATTTAAGGGTAATTACTCAGTATTTTTTTGTGCCTTTTTAGTTCACCTGAGCACAAAGTGCTCAGAGTGAGCTATTGTGATAGTGCTGTGTCCAGCATGCGATGTCTGTGGTCAACTTTTACCTTGTGTACTCTCTAGAAGCTGCATTTTTCGCCCAATACCCATGAAACTTGGTAAAAGTGTTTGCCTGGATGAAATCTCGGATGAGTGCGAAATTGGGTCATGTCAGGTCAAAAACTAGGTCACTAGGTCAAATATTAGAAATCATGAATGTTTTTCAGAATGTTTGCCTCAATGATATCTTGGACAAGTTTGAAAATAGGTCATGTCAGGTCAAAAACTAGGTAACTAAGACAAATGTTAGAAAATCCTTGTGTACGCTCTAGAGGCCACATTTTCAGTCCAACACTCATGAAACTTGGTTAGAATGTTTGCCTCGATGTTATCTCGGACGAGTTTGGAATTTGGTCGTGTCAGGTCAAAAACTAGGTCACTTGGTCAAATATTAGAAATCATGAATGTTTTTCAGAATGTTTGCCTCAATGATATCTTGGACAAGTTTGAAAATAGGTCATGTCAGGTCAAAAACTAGGTAACTAAGACAAATCTTAGAAAAACCTTGTGTACGCTCTAGAGGCCACATTTTCAGTCCGATACTCATGAAAGTTGGTCAGAATGTTTGCATTGATAAAATCTTGGACGAGTTTGAAAATGGATTATGTCGGGTCAAAAAAAATAGTTAACTAGGTAAAATCTTAGAAATCATGATAGTTTGTCAGAATGTTTGCCTCGTTGATATCTCGAACAAGTTCGAAAAAGGGTCATGTCGGGTCAAAAACTAGGTCACTAGGTAGAATCTTAGAAAATCTTTGTGTACCCTCTAGAGGCCACATTTTCAGTCCGATACTCATGAAACTTGGTTAGAATGTTTGCCTTGATGATATCTTGGACGAGTTCAGAAATGGGTCATGTTGGGTCAAAAACTAGGTCACCAAGTCAAATGTTAGAAAAATTTTTTGTACACTCTGGATGCCACATATTCAGTCCAACACTCTTGAAAATTGGTCTGAATGTTTGCCTTGATAATATCTTGGATGAGTTTGGAAGTTGGTTATGTTGGGTCAAAAACTAGATCAATAGCTCAAATGTTATAAAAACCTTGTGTATGCTCTGGAGGACACATTTTCAGTCTGATACTCCTGAAACTTGTTCATAATATTTGTCTTGGTGATACCTTGAATGAGTTTGAAAATGGGTCATGTGGAGGCAAAAACTAGGTCATTGGATTAGAAATTAGAAAAACCTTGTGTACACTCTAGAGGCCTCATTTTCTGCCTGATACTCTTCAAACTTGGTCAGAATGTTTGTTTTGGTGACGTCTCAAATGAGTTTGATAATGGGTAATTGTAAGGTCCAAAACTAGGAAACTTGGTCAGAATGTTTGTCTTATTGATATCTCAAAAGTGTTTGATAATGGGTAATGTCTGATAAAAAAGTAGGTCACTGGGAAACTAGATTGAAAATGGTTCGTGTTTGGTCAATAGACTCAGGTGAGCGATTTCAGGGCCATCATGGCCCTCTTGTTTATAGCTCCATTTGGGCAAAAGCCAAGGAGGTGTCTCTTGGCTTGGTGTTGGCCTGATATCTGTCATTCGCCAGTCTGTCTGTGCCATTCTTTTATTTTGTATGTCTTCCCCTCCGAGAGCATTAAGTGAAGTGTATACCAAACCTCAGAAAAACAGATCCATCCATGGGATATCTTTGATATTCAGCATATATTAGATGCATGTGAATATGAGTCAAGCTTGATCAAAAAGTAACTGATTCAGATCTTACTAAAACATCATGATGACAGAAGGGGCAACAAATTCACAATTCCACATGAGACCCAGTGATCATCTTGATCATGTCTGAAATATAATCTTTTGGGTAAAAGAGTAAGTCATAGGGTCAGCTTTTGGAAGCATGTCTGAACCTTTTAACCATTAACCAAAACAATAAAACTTTGAACTGGAACTTAAGTGAAAGCATTTGCAGATGAAAAGTCAACTATTACTAAAATGATGATTTTTGACTTCAATAAAGTATTAAAAAATATGGGATAAGGAGAAAATGCTGCTTACCAGGATTTTCTCCTTTTCTCACAATGTTTTTAAAGTCTGCTTTTTCAGGATTGTTTAAAGTTGGCATCATGTGGTAAAGGGTTGAATAACAATCCATAATTTTGACAACCCATAGAAAGATACTGTTGGAAAACATGTCGGGGCAAGAGAAAAGAATGTTGCAAACCAGCATTTTCTCCTCTTCGCCCTTAACCCTTTACCACACGACGGAATTTTAGGCTGGTTCAAATTGAAAGCGTTTGCAGACGACAAAATAATGGTGACTGAAAAATTGAAATTTGTTCTAGGAAGGGTAGAAAACACTGTGGGAAAAGGAGAAAATGCTGGTAACTAGCATTTTCTCCTTTTCCTACAGTGAGTTAAAAAGGCTTCTTTCTCAAGGATGTCAGAAGTAGGGATTGTGTGATAATGGGTTAAATGTTTCTAACTTTTCAAAAACAAATTGCAATTTTTGGGTCATGTTTATTTTGTTTTCTCACTTTTGAATTGTATCAGACTTTTATGTATGGTAATTTACTAAAGGTTAAACAATTTTACTGATTACTGTTATAATAGAGAGGAGAGAAAGTGCAGATTTTGGAGACCTCCAGCTCTGGTATATGGAAGGGAAGGATTGATAATAGAGTGGGCTATTTTCATTTTAACTTTGTGGACATGGTGGCAGAGACCACACCGTCAATCAGACGAAAGGAGCGTATGTATAGACAGTCGAAGAGGAGATCAAAACCTCGGTCAGTGGAGGAACTTCTACAGAGGATAAATCTAGAGGTATGGATCATATTTTCTTGTCAGCTAATCATAAAGCCATTACCTCTGATGGACCTTTTTTGTCCTTCAGGACACCTTTGGTACCACTATGTTGCCAGAAGAAATTTGTTCTTTTAAGGTAATCTATCAATCATTAAATTATAATCATGATTCTTTAGGTGGTCATTAAGGTTTCAGTGTAGAATTGAATATTTAATGATGTGGATGTAACGATGGAATGTGCTGTACAATTTTAATGACCATCCGAAAGATCATGAGTATAATTTAATGATAGACTGATTACCTTAAGTCATTATCAAATAACAATATTTTAGGTCTGTCCAAATCGAAAGCATTTGCAGATGACAGTATAAAAGTGACTGAAAATTTGAAATTTGTTTTGTGAAGGGTAGAAGACATTATGGGAAAAGGAGAAAATGCTGGTAGAAAACATTGTGTGAAAAGGAGAAAATACGACTTGCCAGCATTTTTTCTTTTTCCTGCAATGTTTTCCAAAGGCTTTTCTCAGGGTCGTCAAAGGTAGGGATTGTGTGGTAATGGAAATATTCTCATTGAAAATAACAGATTTTTACCCAATGACGGGAATGAATAGTGTTTTGGGTCGTTTTCTACATAATTTTAGTCATATCAAGGTGCATCCAAATTATTTGACATCCAATATGTCAGTAGAACTGCTTCTATAAATATACTATGTCGATTCTTAATCCCAGTATTGTTTCAATTTATTTGTGTATGTTTACTCTAAGTAGTGCACAGATTGCAGCTGAAACTAATTCAAAAGATTTCAAATCTACTTTGTAGCATCTTGCTCCAGTTTTTGTGATGAATGGCTATGACAACTTGGAGATATTTGCCGAGATAGACCACGAGGACTTGAACGCTCTCAGTATATTTGACTCGGAGTCAAGAACTAAACTTTTAACTGCTGCAGAACTGCTTATGGATTATGAAGGTAAGATTCTTGTTTGTTGAAATGTTGGTCTGTGCCACGTGTTAAGGTTATGTTACTGTCAAAACTCACTGACCTGTAGAAGAGAGATTTTGTGTGGTTAAGCTTGCTGGTTCATTTGTAAATTAACATCACCTGCATACCTTTTGTTTTTAGCTCACCTGAGCACAACATGCTCAAGGGGAGCTTTTAGGATAACCCGGTGTCCGTCGTGCATCATCAACAATTCTTTAAACATCAACTCCTCCTAAACCACTGGGCCAATTTGGACCAAACTTGGCTGGAATGTTCCTTGGGAGGTCCTCTTTAAAAATTGTGCACAGAATTCGATTCTGTCAAAAATTCTGGTTGCCATGGCAACAAAATGGAATTTTTTAGGAAATTCTTTAAAAATCTTCTTCTCTGAAACCGCTGGCCAGATTTTAAAATAATTTCACACAGAGATGTTCCTTGGGTGACCCTTTTCAAAAATTGTTCTCGAAATTTTGATCCGTCAAGAAACATGGCTCTGGTGAATGGGGGCTTCTTGCACTATACAGAAATGCAGAAATTTTTCAAAAATCTTCTTCTCTTGAACCGCTGGTCAAATTTTAAAATAATTTTACAGAGATGTTCCTTAGATGACCCTTTTCAAAAACTGTTTGCGAAATTTTGATTCGTCAAGAAACATGGATCTGGTGAATAGGGGTTTCTTGCAATATACAGAAATGAAGAAATTCTTGAAAATTCTTCTTCTCAGAAACCGCTGGCCAGATTTTAAAATAATTTCACAGAGATGTTCCTTGGATGACTCTTTTCAAAAATTTTTTGCGAAATTTTGATCCGTCAAGAAACATGGCTCTGGTGAATGGGGGGCTTCTTGCGCTATACAGAAATGAAGAAATTCTTAACAATTCTTCTTCTCTGAAACCGCTGGTCAGATTTTGAAATAATTTCACAGAGATGTTCCTTGGATGACCCTTTTCAAAAAGTGTTCGTGAAATTTTGATAGGTCAAGAAACATGGCTCTTGTGAATGGGGGCTACTTGCGCTATAGGGAAATGAAGAAATTCTTAAAAATTCTTCTTCTCTCGAACGGCTAGTCAGATTTTGAAATAATTTCACAGAGATGTTCCTTGGGTGACCCTTTTCAAAAAGTGTTCATGAAATTTTGATTCATTAAGAAACATGGCTCTGGTGAATGGGGTCTACTTGCACTATATGGAAATGAAGAAATTCTTGAAAATTCTTCTTCTTTGAAACCGCTGGTCAGATTTGAAAATTGTTTCACGGAAATATTCCTTGAATGGTCTTGTTTTCAAAATTTGTTTGCGAAATTTTGATAGGTCAAGAAACATGGCTCTGGTGAATGGGGGCTACTTGCATTGTATGGAAATTAAGAAACTCCTAAAAATTCTTCTTTTTTGAAACTGCTGGTCAGATTTTGAAAGGACTTTTACAGGTGACCTTTTAAAAATTGCTTGGCAAAATAATGATTTTGTTTCCAGTGTTTCAACACCTTCAAGAAAAAAAGGCCATGGTCCTCTCAAAAATTCAGGTGAGCGATCCAGGGCCATCTTGGCCCTCTTGTTTTTGTAGTAAATCACCCTTGAAAAATCATTAATGATTAATAATCTCCAAGTATCCCAATGGTTTTTAAACATGGTCATGAATTAAAATGTCATTTTGTTTGTTTTTATATCACAAGGTATTTATGAAGTGGTCCACTGAAATTTAGTTCTAAAGTAGAAAAGTATTGTCATAGTGTTGGAAAAGCCCTTGGATTCATGCCTTGTTCTTGCTGCTTTCTTACATTCATGGCAGAAGCTGGGAGGGATGCTTTAAATTCTAGCATTGTTCAAATTACCAATGGGTTTAGATAAAAGTATTTCAAAGAAATGATTCTGTCAGTTTTTTAGAAAAATGCAATCAACATCATTATGTCCTGTCTGATCTATAGCTTCCGGATATTTTTAGAAGATGAATTCCTGTTAATTCCTTAGCTTCCTTAGAAATTTAAACCAGTGGAATTGCACAAAACAAATAGACTGATGTTTGATCTCCTGTCCTATTTACCAAGGCGGGGAATCACGTGACACAACAACAACAACAATGACTGTTATTTGAAAAAATTCCCCAACTTCAGGTAAGAAAATCTTCAATAATTCCGTTAATATGTGACCAATTGGAATTTGGTTTGCAGCAGAGAAGGCGGAAGGACTCCGGGGATTTGCTTGATGTGTTAGATTTTTTAAACAACACCTGATAAAAAAGTTATTGACGAGCAAACAAATTATCCAGGGTAAAAAATTGTTTTGCTCATCAATAACTTTTTTATCAGGTGTTGTTCAAAAAATCTAACACATCAAGCAAATCCCCGGAGTCCTTCCGCCTTCTCTGCTGCAAACCAAATTCCAATCGGTCACGTATTAACGGAATTATTGAAAATTTTCTTACCTGAAGTCGGGGAATTTTTTTAAATAACGGTCATTGTTGTTGTTGTTGTGTCACGTGATTCCCCGCAGTGTTTACCATGACATTCTGAACAAAAATAGTTGTGGAATTACAATTATTTAGGCCTTGTCTCTAGGCTGAAAATGTCTTTTTTGGAGTTCATTTGGCACAATATGGTTTAACTCCTTACCAAATGTCAAAATTTAACCCTTTACTCCATAGATACTTGTTTCTATGCATTGCTTGTAGGAGCCTTTGGAAAACATTGTGGCAAAAGGTGAAATTGCTCGTGACAAGCAATTTCACCTTTTGTCACAATGTTTTCTTTACTATCAAAAGATGCCCTATACATATAAAAAACAACTTCATCCTTGCTGTTATTTAGGGGCAGTTAGAGATACCATAGAAATGCGTTATGGGGTAAAGGGTTGAGACTAGTCCAAATTGAAAGCATTTTCAGATGACAAACTTAATGCAACTCAAATTTTGAAGATTGTTCTGAAAAGGGTAGAGAACATGTGGGAAAAGGAGAAAATGTTAGGTACAAGCATTTTCTCCTTTTCCCACAGTGTATTTTGAAGGCTTCTTTTTCAGGGTTGTCAAAAGTCGGGATTGTGTGGTAAAGAGTTAACACTACCAGACACTACCAGACAACTAAAGTTTTAGTTTTTGCTCAAACTGAAAGCATTTACATGCCATACATCAAATGTGATTGGACAAGGAGAAAATGTGTGGTACCAGTATTGTGTCCTTTGCTCTCGTTGTTTTCTAAAGCCATCTTCCTCACTGTTTTTAAAACCTTGGAATTGTTCATTAAAGTTTTAATTTTTAAAACAGTTCTCAATGTTTCAGTTGTAGAGCCAGTAGATGAGAGATCCTCTAGATACAGTAGGTCTGCCTCAGCTACCCCTACTAGTCAGCAGTATGCTGTGCCATGGACAAGCTTTTTTCCAACCAAACCTCCCACCACGGGGAGCAGGGACTCTGGTTGCTATGACAGTAGTGAGTTCATGAACCGAGACAATTTTGACCCTTACGCATGCATCAATAGAAACCGAATGCATTTACATGATAAAGAGAATCACAGACCTCAAACCAGAAGGAGTGTAAAGCAAGAGCCAGGTTTCCATAGCGACCTTGTAGGATTAAATCTTAATTTTGGTGCTAATGGGCAAAAGACTTTAACTGGAGCTGAAGGTCCAAAATTAGAAAAAGTTTATTCGGAAGAGGACCGTGAAGTTAGTGATATCACTGGTTGTCATACTAACGGTACTGACACCATTTTGTCCAAAGTGCAAAATCTGTCTGCCATGAGTGATGTAGAGAAACTAGAAAGCTCTTTACAGAACAGAAATTTGACTTTAAATATACCAGTTTTAGGTCCAGATTGGAAAGTATTTCAAGACATGCCATCTCAAACCTCACCCAAATATGGAGCAATGACAGACAGTTTTCATACCTCCTTGGATGGAGATCTTGGAAATATATCATCCAGCATGTCTGCCAGTGCTCATGGAGACTTTTTTAGCCAAAATCAATCCACTCTTAGAAAGAAATCCAAACCCTATGCTCGCAGAATTGCCCCTGTAGTTCCAATGAAAGATGCTCAAGTTCAAGTGATGTGTCCATTAGGATTTTCCCCACAACAGTTTTCCCCAGGAAATCCACCTGGAGTGTCTACCCCGACTGTGTCACAACCATCAGATCAAGTAGTCAGTCTAGCAAATTCATTAGTTTTATCAAATAGTAACCAGTCTGGAAATGATCAGACTGCTTCTCTAGTCATTGCAGAAGAGGCAAGCCCTGCAAGGGTTTCATATGTGTCACAGTCTTCACAGAATTCCAGAGAGGGAGACTCAGGAAGTGATGCCAGCACCGTAAAGTCAGATAAAAATCAAGATGTGTCTGATTCTAAGGAACTTCTAGCCAAGAATATTCCAGAGTCTGTGACCCCTGGACCCCTGATTAAAGGTTTCAAGTCAATCAAAAGATCTGTGATACCGAAGGTGACCTCCAAACTGGCCACAGAGAATATTGACCTATCTAAAGAGCCATATACCACACAGGTAATTTTGGGTATCTTTTTGACTTGTTACTGTCCAGTAACTCTCTCTTATCATCCCTTCAACTTATGTGTCTGCTGTCAGGAGTTCAGTGTTTTTTCCCATTAATCAGCATACGAATTCGATGTTCAGAGCCCAAGCAGTATACAGCCTTTAAAGATGGTGTTGTCTCTCACTTCTTCTGCACTGTCTACAGAAGCACATTAGCTCTTTCATTACTAAATAAATAAATTGCATTTTCTTTAAAGGCTACAAATACAGTTTTGCAGAGAGATTAGTATACAGTGAAGCATCTGTTTACTTCCAAAACCTCCTAACTACAGCTTGTTACAAGCTTTAGTTACGAGGTTTTGGAAGCAAACCTAGGAAATGCTAGAAAAAAGCAGTGAACAGTGAAGATCAGAGATTAGACTGCATATCCTGCGCAGTCTGATCTAGATCTACCCTGTCCACAAAGCATCTAATGT
This sequence comes from Tridacna crocea, assembly GCA_943736015.1. Taxonomy (NCBI): domain Eukaryota; kingdom Metazoa; phylum Mollusca; class Bivalvia; order Cardiida; family Cardiidae; genus Tridacna; species Tridacna crocea. Next base: position 26,530,945 of record OX031060.1, read on the forward strand.
CGTCTTCGGTATGGAAAGAGTTAAAGTGCACTATGTGTGTTATGGGTTTAATATTGTGTTTTTGTCCGATTTTGCTGTAAAACTTTCAACGCATGATAAAATCCCTGCACTCTAAGATATCAAACTCACATCCTTCCTGTCAATATATGTACATGTGTATATTGCACTGAATATTGATTTGGAGAACACATTTTATAATTTAACCCATTATCACATATTCCCTACTTTTGACCCCCTTGAGAAAGAAGATTTTGAAAGCATTGTGGGAAAAGGAGAAAAAGCTGGTGGCCAGCATTTTCCCCTTTTCCCATGTTTTCTACCCTTCACAAAACAAATTTCAAATTTTGCAGTCACTTTTATTGCGTCGTCTGCAAATGCTTTTGATTTGGACAAGTCTAAAATATTGTAGTTTGGTAATGAGTTAAACTGTTAAGTAAATGATATGTATTAACATGATAGGTAAACCACGTTTAGTTGCTCTGTGACAAATATTTTCACAAAATATTGAACATTGTAGCCTTATCTTGATCCACATTGCCAAGTAACATGTAACTAATATTGCAATTGACATTAGTCATGTGCAAACTTTATCATCCATATATGAAACAAATCTGGAAATACGGAAGTTCCATTCTGATTAATACTAATAGTTCAGTTACTTTACTCTTTGTCGGAACACAAAATTTAACCCTTTACCAAACAATCCTGGGATAAAGGCCTTTTGAAAACATTGTGGGAAAAGGAGAAAATGCTGGTAACCAGCACTTTCTCTTTTTCCCACAATATTTATTTTCTACCCTGCTGAAAACAAATCTCAATTTTTGAGTTGCATGTATTTTGTCGTCTGTAAGTGCTTTCAATTTGGATCAGTCTAAAAATTTGTTACTTGGTAAAAGATTAATCTTGTCAATAGAAAAGGTTTCAAGGTTACAGATGTGGCTTAACCCATTACCACACAATCCCTACTTTTGACACCCCTGAGAAGGAAGCCTTTTGAAAACACTGTAGGAAAAGGAGAAAATGCTGGTGACCAGCATTTTCTCCTTTTCCCACAGTGTTTTCTACCCTTTCCAGAACAAATTTCAATTTTTCATTTACCTTTATTTTGTCGTCTGCAAATGCTTTCAATTTGGACCAGTCTAAAATTTTCTCGTGTGGTAAAGGGTTAAGTGATGAGATTTATCTTTGAAGTAGATGGACATTGTGGGAAATGGGAAAAATGGTATTTAGTATTAACATCTCCTCCTCCCACAATGTTTTCAAAGGCCCTCTTCCCCAGAGCAGTTTTAATTTGAGATTGTTTGGTCCATGGATAAAATCTAGGAACACACCTTCACTCTTGTACATATTTGTATATGTTTTGTGCAGTTTTGTAAACATTGCTTTCAGTTACGTACTTGTTTGACCTTGTATATAACCTTGACCCCTTGACCTACATTTCTAGTGTGGTGCATGTGGTATACCTCCTTTACTGATCCAGAGATATGCGGAGGAATTGAAACAGGACCTTTACAAAACAGCACTTATACTTGACCAAGTCCGAATACATAAACTGACCACACTTGGTCGGCCTGTGGTAAGTAGTTGATATTCAACAAGAGTGTAAACTGTTGGCTTGTTCATCTTCCGTTTTTCCACCAAAGGTTTGCTTTTCTCACATCCGAGATTGCTTTTTCAGTCCAGCACCTATTAATCATTTACCACACTGTAAAATTTTAGTCCTATTCATAGAAAATAATGCAGATGATGATTTGATTTTGGCTCGAATGTTGGTACATGTATTTGTCTTCTGAAGGATAGATAACATTCTTGAAAAAGGAGAAAATGCTGGTTACCAGCATTTTCTCCTTATCCAACAATTTTGTTAAAAGTCTTTTTTCTCAGTGGCTAAAATACAGGGCTTTTTGGTAAAAGATTTATGCACAGAGCTCACCCAGTGCAGATGACACATTACACTGCTTCTATATGTTCATCCTCTAATGGACTTTTTTAATTCTAGAAAAAGGATCCAAATAATTGAGATTTCAAGAATGCTCTTGTTGAGAATGTCTTAACTCATTACCAAACAACAATTTTTAAGGTTTGTCCAAATTCAAAGCATTTGCAGACAACAAAATTAAAAGTGACTGAAAATTTGAAATTCGATTTGTGAAGGGTAGAAAACATTGTGGGAAAAGGAGAAAATGCTGGTTACCAGCATTTTCTCCTTTTCTCACAATGTTTTCTAAAGGCTTCTTCCTCAGGGTTGTCGCAAGTAGGAATTGTGTGGTAATGGGTTAACAGATAAAGCAAACAGGGTGGATAAAAGATTGGACTACATGCTATGTTCAGTATAGCTGTAGTTTACAATCGCAGTAAAGACAATTAAAGTTATGAAAAGCACTTTAAACCTTCACCACACAATTATTATAGGGTTGAGTGTATATTTTTGTGTTTTCATCGAGATATAAAATGCAATTGCCTTTTTACATGGCAAATAACGCCCGAAGGGCGTTATGTTAAGCCATGTAATAAGGCAATTGCATTTTATATCTCGATGAAAACACAAAAATATGCACTCAACCCTTATAATTGCACTCGCTGTTCACTTAAATCACTTTTCGAAAATGATAGACAGAAAAAAATCACGGACAAATACGACAGTAAATACGAGTTGATTTCCTTCGCGGATATTCGGTAGAACGGGCATGAATACACAATCTATTTTTAGCTTTTCAACATTTTTTTTTTCAGTCGAAGGCGGCCATTTTGCTGGCATTGAAATCATACTTTCGATGATTCATCGAACAAAATTTAAGAATAAAATAATTATGTAGATCCATATGAACAATACAATCAACTATCTAAACTTGAGGCTAGGTGGACGATATGTTCTTTCGAGTGACCTTTTCATAGATAATTTGTAAAAGAATATGCGTACGTACCGTCGGCAGATCTGTTCTCGATGAGTATCTACCTGTTGCCGATATAAGACTTGGTCTATCCTAAATTTCTTGTAAGATATGAATCGAATGACGCCAACATTTTGTGATGCACTTATTAGAACATAAAAAACGGTGTCGCAGCTGTTAATTTTTCAATATGTATTTTTGGTTTCCCAGTTCTAAGCTTGTTTCTAATATCATTCCTATCACGCCAATATTTCAAAAATTCTTAACACAGTGTAGTCACTTCTTTCGATCCTTTCTCCAACAGTTCTTTCACTATATGCATTCCATCAAATCCACGATAACTTTTTTCTGGTAAGTAACATTTTTTTAACCTAATCCTCGCAATAAAAAAGTTTAACTCCGTCATGAAACAAGAAATCACGTTCATTTATGCAAGAGTGATTTTTCCGTTTGTAAACACAGTGTACATAACGTTACTAAATTTAACTCAGAGCCCTTGGCTTCATAGAAATCGATCGCTGACGTATTAAATGATGTAACTGATGACGTCGACCATTCAGACTCTGTTCAGTGTTGGCATAGTGTATTTTTATTTATAGGGTGCAAATAAAGTTAAACACGCATCATTTTCTCCAGGTTTATTCGTTAGTTTCCTTTTTGCAAGTTTTTTAAAGAAAAAGAAATCGATCTTTTTGCATTTGACTGATTCAGCGATGGAACTCTAAATATAGCCCATAACCAGTTTGCATGAAATCTAAAATTAGATTCCAGCAACAATTTGGAAAAACCGAAAGTAGTGCTATTGCGTTTCATCGAAAAATAACATGCAGGTTTTTTCATCACATGACCCGATTCTGACCAATCAAAAAACGATTTTACACCATGAGTGCAATTATAATGACTATTAATAACCCCGAGGTTTAGTCTCTTTTGAAAACATTGTGGGGAAAAAGAGAAAATTCTGGTTACTAGCATTTTTAGCTAACCTGAGCACAGCGTGCTCAAGGGGAGCTTTTAGGATCACCTGGTGTCCATCGTGCGTCGTCAACAATTCTTAAGACATCAACTCCTCCTAAACTGCTGGGCCAATTTGGACCAAACTTGGCTGGAATGTTTCTTGGGAGGTCCTCTTTAAAAAGTGTTCACAGAATTTGATTCCGTCGAAAACTCTGCCATGGCAACCAAAATGAATTTTCTTGGAAATTCTTCAAAAATCTTCTTCTCTGAAACCGCTGGTCAGATTTTGAAATAATTTCACAGGGATGTTCCTTGGGTGACCCTCTTCAAAAATGAGGGAAATGAAGAAATTCATGAAACTCTTCTTTTCTGAGACGGCTAGTCAGATTTGAAAATAATTTTACAGAAATGTTCCTTGAATGACCCTTTTCAAAAATGTTTGCGAAATTTTGATAGGTCAAGAAACATGGCTCTGGTGAATGGGGGCTACTTGCACTGTACGAAAATTAAGAAACTCCTAAAAATTCTTCTTTTCTGAAACTACTGGTCAGATTTTGAAAGGACTTTTACAGGTAGCCTTTTGAAAATTGCTTGGCAAAATAATGATTTTATTTCCAGTGTTTCAATACCTCAGAAAAAAAATGGCTATAGTCCTCTAAAAAATTCAGGTGAGCAATCCAGGGCCATCTTGGCCCTCTTGTTTCCTTTTCCCATAATGTTTCCTACCCTATCAAGGACAAGTTCTATCACTTCAGCCACACTGAAAACGTCTTTTGCAAATGCATTAAGTTCACCTGTCTATATTTCTTTCCTATGTGGTAGAGAATTAATTGTTAAGCTTAGGGCACTTATGAAATAAAATTGGTATGCATGCTAAGGATAGAGTATCACATGTTTAGAAATTTTAGATCTAGTAGATCAAACATATAAATGAATAATATAATGAATATATAGTTTTGTTAATGATTTGAATTATCTATGATTGGGTGGTAAACATTGCAGAAAAAAAAGAAAACATTTCTTGTTTTCCCACAATGCTCTTAAAAGTGTTTAGAGATTGTTTGAATTGAGGATTGCAGATGACTAAGTGGAAATGACAAGATTTTTTCTCTGAGAGGCTAGGAAACATGATTTGAAAAGGATAGAATGCATGTTACCAAGATTTTCTGACATTGTTTTCAAAAGTCTTTTTTCCAAGGAAATAAATTTAAACTGGTAACCAACATTTTTTATTTTTTTTACAATTTTTGTCCCAATGGGTAAGGCAGTTTGTTATGGTGGAATGCTTGATTTTAGTGCTCTGTATTTCAGATTGTCAATGAAGAAATATCAGAAAACAGCCTCGGTGCATCTGAGCTAAAAATAGCCACTATCCCAGAATTCTTCATTTCTATTGGTCTTCCAATGTATGCAGAGAGTTTTGTTGCTAAGGGATACACCACTGTGGAAGCATTGGCCAGTTTGTCTGTCAAAGAGTTGCAGTCGATTTGTAAAGCGGAGAAAAGACATTTAAAACGGATTATACATGCTTTAGAATGGGTCCAAAATAGACTAGCTTCACCCACTAGAAAACAGAAGGTATCCCCTATGAAAGACAGAGTGTGATTATATATATCTAAAAGTGCAATTGCTGAGTCTAAAAGGATGGAAATTGTCTAAGAAAGTGTAAGAGACATTGTTGGAAAAGGAGGAAATGCTGGTTTCTAAAAGCCTTCTACTCCAGGGTCTGGAAAACCCAAGATAGTGAAGAGATAGCATCTTGATCAGCTCTACTTGTTATATGTACGTTAAATCTTAACCACACAGTAAATTCTTAGAATTGTCCAAATTCAAAGCTATTTCAGTCGATAATTTATATGTTGCTGAATAATGGAATTTGTTTTTGTTAGGGTTGAAAACATTGTGGGCAAACAAGAAATTTCTGGTTACAAGCATTTTCTGCTTTTTCCACAATGTTTTCAAAAGACATATTTGTCAGGAATGTCAAACTTGGGATCATGTGGTAAAGCGTTAATACTGAATGAGAAGACAAAATTTAGACTGGTCAGAAGTTGAAAGCATTTGCAGACAACCTCTTAGTTGTTGTTCAAATGATGCCATTGTGTCTTTTATAGTATAGAAAAAGATTCTTGGAAAAAGAGAAAATGCTGGTTACCAGTTTTTTTTCTCCTTTTTCCCAAAGTGTTTTCGTGTGTCTTTTTTCCAGGGGGTCATAAAATGTCTGATTGTGTGGTACAGGCTAAACTGAAAATCTTAATGGCAAGATAATCTTCAATGTGGTTAAATACAGGCTTTAACTCTACCAAACGACAAAATTTTAGACTGGTCCAAATTGAAAGAACTTGCAGATGACAAATCAAACATGACTCAAAAATTGAAATTTGTTTCTGACAGGGTAGAAAATATTGTGGGGAAAGGAGAAAATGCTGGTTACCAGCATTTTCTCCTTTTCCCACAATATTTTCAAAAGGCTTCTGTCTCTGGGTCGTTAAAAGTCGGGATTGTGTGGTAAAGAGTTAACCCTTCCCCAAACAATCCCTGGTTTTTACGGGTCCGGAATTGTAGCCTTTTGAAAACATTGTGGGAAAAGGAGAAAATGCTGGTAACCAGCATTTTCTCCTTTTCCCGCAGTGTTTTCTACCCTATCATAGACAAATCATCTTTTCAGCAGAATTGTCGTCTGCAAATGCGTTGAATTTGGTCTGGTACAGAAGTCTGTCGTTTGGGAAAGGGTTAACCTAATGAAAATGCTGAATGTTTATTAAACTACCTGGTGGTGTGACACTGAGGAAAAAGGCTTTGGAACCAGCATTTTCTAGATGTCCTATGAAGATTTCAATTTGTTCACAGACAAACCTCAAAGTTTTAACTCTTTACAAAACGACGAAATTTTAGCCCTGTCCAAATTGAGAACATTTACAGATGACAAAAATAAATGTGTCTTGAAAATTGAAATTTGTATTGGGGAGCGTAGAAAACATTGTGGGAAAAGGAGAAAATGCTGGTTACTGGTTACCAGCATTTTCTCCTTTTCCCACAGTATTTTCAAAAGGCCTCTTTCTCAGGGTCATTAAAAGTCGGGATTGCATGTTAAAGAATTAAGTCATATTGTAGCTGTTGTCTGCAAATGCTTTCGGTTTGGATTTTGTCGTCTGATTGTCGAAGGCTTATGTCTCAGGGTCTTCATTGCAGTGGATAGTTTACTCTTTAGCAAATAAGCCCTGGTTTTCAAGATCCTGGGAAGAGAAGCTTTTAAAAACCTTGTTGGAAAGGGAGAAAATGCAGGTAACAAAAACTCATGAACTGGGACACTTAATTTGTCATCCTGAAATGCTTTAACCCTTTCCCAAATAAGCCCTGGTTTTTTACCTGTCTACAGTAAAAGTCTTTTGTAAACACTTTGGGAAAGGAAAAATTGCTCGTAACAGGCAATTTCTCTTTTTCCCACAGTCTTTTCTACCCTTTTTAAAAACTTTCTGCCATTTTCTCAAAATCTGAAATTGTCGTCTGCAAACTCTTTCTGTTTGGAAGAGTCCAAAATTTGTGTTTTGGGAAAGAGTTAAATATGTATCAGTCTAACGTTTTGTAGTTTGGTTAAAATTTAACCCTTTACAAAAGGGACCTTGATATAGAAGGCTTCTAAGAATGTTAATGAGGAAAGGATAAAATAGCACCTCATATTTTCTCCTTTTTCCAAGCTGTTTTGTACTCTTTTAACTCTTTACCACACAGTCCCGACTTTTAATGACCCTGAGAAAGAGGCCTTTTGAAAACATTGTGGGAAAAGGAGACAAAGCTGGTAATCTATCATTTTTTTCCTTTCCCCATACTATTTCCTACCCTTCCCAATAAAAATTTAAATTTTCAAGTCATTTTGATTTGATTCAGAAACTGGCTGATACAGACTTTTAAACCTTTCCTAAAATGACAAGTTTATGACATACCTAAAAGAAACATCTGCAGACATCAAATTGAAAGTTTGTAAGTGTAGATTTCAGTTTCCAGAGATTGTAGAAAATGTTTTGGGAAAAGGGAGAAAATACTGGTAACAATCATTTTGTCCCTTTCACACAATGTTTTCGAAAGCTTCTTCCCTCAGGGTCTTTAAAGCATTACCTTACAACTTTAATGACTTTTAATGACTGAACATATGCTGTCTGAAATTGGACTTACTCTGTCCTATTAATGTGCAATAATTAGTGAAAAAGACCTTGAAATTGAAATATAGGAGAATGCCTTTGTAGTTGGTCATTGTCCTTTCTTTTGGTCGGCCTTAGTTAAGATTTTGATACTTATTTTATTAGTATCAGTAGTTGTGTAATGTCAGTTTTATTTTGTCTGAATCTTTTTTTTTTTTAACTATGTAGGGCAAAAGAAACCAAACAGTCAGTTTTATATTCATAGATAAGACCCTAGCATTTTCAAGGTTGATATTGTTAATCCATTACCATACAATCCCGACTTTTAATGACCCTAAAGAAGAAGCCCTTTGAAAACATTGTGGAAAAAGGAGAAAATGATTGTAACCAGCATTTTCTCCTTTTCTCACTATGTTTTCTGGCTTATCAAAGGCATATTTCCTCAGCTGGATCGCATTTAAATTGTCATCTGAAAATGCTTTTAATAATGGACCAGTCTTAAATTTCTTGTGTGTTAACCCTTTCCCAAACAAGCCCTTGTTTTTACATGTCTGCAGTACAAGTTTTTTTAAAACACTGTGGGAAAAGGAGAAATTGCTCGTAACGAGCAATTTCTCCTTTTCCCACAGTGTTTTCTGCCCCTTCGGATAATTTTCTGCTATTGTTATGAAAGTTAATATTGTCGTCTGCAAACTCTTTCAGTTTGGAAGAGTCTAAAATTTGTCGTTTGGGAAAGGGTTAAAGAGTTAACCCTTTATGGAACAACAAAATTCTAGACTCGTCCTAATTGAAAGCACCTGTAGACGACAAAATAGACATAACTCAAAAATTAAAGTTTGTTCCGAGCAGGGTTGAAAACGTTGTGGGAAAAGGAGAAAATGGTGGTTCCAGCATTTTCTCCTTTACCCATAATGTTTTCAGAAGGCTTCTATTTCAGGGTTGTAAAAACCAGGGATTGTTTGGTAAAGAGTTAAGTCATGACTGTGTCCACAAAATGGACATTTATGATCAAAGACTGGACTTCACATTTTGGACAGTCTGATCTTGATTTACAGTGGCCACAAAGGCAGCATAACTCTTTACCACACAACAGAATTTTAGACTGGTCCAAACTAAAAGCATTTGCGGACGGCAAAATAAACATGATTCAGAAATTAAAATTTGACTTTAATAGAGTAGGAAACATTATGGGAAAAATAGAAAATGCTGGTTACCAGCATTTTCTCCTTTTCCCACAACGTTTTCAGAAGCTTCTTCCTCTGGATCGTAAAAAGCAGGGATTGTTTGATAAAGGGTGAACTTAAGTCTTGAAAGGCTTACAATCCTTTTTATTTATTTTTAACCCTTTAACCCTTTACCAAACGACAAAATTTTAGACTCATCCAAATTGAAAGCACTTGCAGGCGACAGAATAAACTTAACTCAAATATTGAACTCTGTTTCCAGTTGGATGGAAAGCATTATGGGAAAAGGAGAAAATGCTGGTTACCAGCATTTTCTCCTTTTCCCACAATGTTTTTTCTAAAGACTTCTTTCTCAGGGTCGTCAAAAGAAGGGATTGTGTGGTAATGGGTTAATAATTGATAGGATCAATTTATGGATTCATTTTAGATAGGATTAGTTTATGGATCAATTAAGTACTTGATGTTTGTTTTCTGTTATATTGGTTTTAAGATATATACATGTATGTTGTTTAGTGATATTTTATTAAAAGTACATGTATTTAAAAACATTATATACTGATTGATTAGTAAGTTAGCCGTCCCTTCATCCAATTCACACAAGAAAGGCATTTTTTTCTGCCTTTCTCGATGGGCTTAAAGGAGTAAAGATAAAGGAGAAAACATTTTCTTCTTTTTCCACAGTTTCAACTCATTGCCAAATGACGAAAGTTTGAGTTTGTCCACATCAAAAGCATTTGCAGATGACAATATAAAAGTGACTAAAAATTTGAATATCTGAAATTTGTTTTGTGAAGGGTGGAAAACATGATAACCAGCGTTTTCTCCATTTCCCTCAATGTTTTCCAAAGGTTTCTTTCTCAGTTTCATCAAAAGTAGGGATTTTGTAGTAATGGGTTAAAAGGTTTCTTACTAGTGGTTCATTAAAAAATAAAAATAGGATTGTTTGGTAAAAGGTTAACACTTTCCTGGGGTTTCATGAGTGACATTGCAACAATATTCTCATCTCTCTTAATGATTTTGACCCTTGGGAAAGCAGCCAGTGACTTGGATAGAGCTTTATGCACAGAGTTTCGAAAGAAATGGTTGGATAGCTGCACCAAAAGTTAATATTTTGTGGTTGAAAGGGTCATTAAACACACATTAAGCTCTTTACCAAACAACTTCAATTTTAAAAATACCCCTTTAAAGAAGGTTTTTGACAACATTTTGGGAAAAGGAGAAGATGCTGGTAGCCAGCATTTTCTCCTTTTCCCATAATGCTTCCTTTCATATCAGAGAACTTGAGTTTATTTGTACCAATTGTAAATTTTTCATGTTGGGTCAACATTTTTCTTATAAAAAGTCGAGGCACCTATCCATGCATCCCAGAAATTCTTGGGTACACTCAATACATTTTCCTAGCAACCTGCAGCTTTTCTACATAAGCCCAATACTTTTTTCTTGTTTCTAGGTAGTTTTCTGTATGAACAAATGTGAAAAATTTTAAGAAGAGAGTCTAAACTCTGTACCAAACGACAAAATTTTAGGCTGATGCAAATTTGAAGCATTTGCAGACAATAAAGTGACTGAAGATTTCAAGGTTGTGTTTGGAAGGGTAGAAAACATTGTGGGAAAAGGAGAAAATGCAGGTCACCAGCATTTTCTCCTTTTCTCCACAATGATTTCAAAAGGCTTCTTCCTCACAGTCTTATAAAGTCAGGATTTTGTGGTAAAGGATTAAAGCCTGGATCCATTTTCACCAAGCATTTTTAGGAACTTTCTCAGTCTTATTCTCTGGAAAGTTCTAAATGTGAAAGTATCACAACTTCTTATTGGTTATTTTCACACTTGGTAAATAACGCTTTACCACACAACATTTTAGACTGTTCTAAATTGAAAGGATTTGCAGACAACAAAATAAAAGTAATGGAAAGTTTGAAATTTCTTTTGGGAAGGGTAGAAAACATTGTGGGAAAAGGAGAGAATGCTGGTTACCAGCATTTTCTTCTTTTCCCACAATGTTTTCAGAAGGCTTCTTTCTCAGATTCAGGATTGTGTGGTTAAAAAGCAGACTAGAATTATAAGATGTGTGGCACATCCAGTTCAAGGGCCTGTAAACATTTGACTTTCAGATATGACCTTGAACTTGCATCAGAAATCCAAGCTCTGCTCACTGTCATTTCATGATGTTACAAAATCTTCAAAATCCAACAAGGAGTTGAGAGCTCCTAACACCTGACGAAACAGCAAAATTTTATACAATGAAAGCCTTTGCAGACAACAAGATAAAAGTATCTCAAACTTAAATTTGTTTTGGGAAGGGTACAAAAAATTGTGGGAGAAGGAGAAAATGCTGGGTACCTGGGAGACAGACAGACAGAGATAGACAGACAAATAAATGTCTCCCTGCTTTCTTTACTATTCAAATGCCTGATCCATTGTTGGGCCTTTCTCTAACTTTGGGTCGAAAGCTTTTAATTGGAAACATTGGCTTATTTTCCCTACCTCCCTGATAGAAAAACAAATGGTCAAAGGGAAATAACTCTACATAATATAAATTAATTGTTTAGTTGTGTTGATCTCCCTTTGACTATAAAAACTCGATATAGATATTTGATCATGATATATCGTGAGTTTCAAGGTGTATGTTTAAAGGTGAATAGCCCTTTATCAAACCTCTTCTTGTTTGTATAATTCTGAAGACAAACCCTTGAAAAAACAGTTGAAAACATTACAAGAAAACAAGAAAATGTTTCAAGCAGCATTTTCTCTACCACCGTTGATTTCTACCCTTCATAGAGAAATCCCATCACAGGAACCATATCTAATTCAAGGTCTGCCATGACTTTTATACAGAAGAGTCCTTGGGTTTTCCTGTGGGAAAAGAAGGAAACAATGGATACCGGGATCACTTCTTTTTGCACAATGTTTTTCAAAGGTTTCTTTTCAGGGACACTAAAAGTCAGGATTGTGTGGTAAAGGATTTTTTCGTTTTTAATATATTTATGGACATCACATGATACTCAAGATTTTTCTATAAGTAACTAACAAAAGTATTTGAGGGCATTCCTTTTTAAAGAAAAGATATTTGAAAAAATAATAGTAATAAGTAATACGAAAATGCGCTTCCTGCCACTTTCTGTGACATCAGCGAATGGAGACCCAGACAAATCAAAATATCTGATAAAGCTGTAAAACATGATGGATATCTCCGGTTGAAAGGTGCCTACTGAGGTATTGCCGGATGTCGCAAGTACATGAGCGTGTTGTCTATCGCTAGGCTAAAGGAAATTTTGATAAATGTTTGTTTCGTGGGTGATTTTGGTTGGGAAAGGCTGTCGGGTGCTAGCGCCAGCAATCGAGAAGTTGCATTTCTTGTGTTTATATTATATAGGGGAGATTTTTTTTTTTCATATTTTATCATTTATTTTGGTTATAGAATGTTAAATTCCTGTGTTGTATCGTAACTGTTTCGTATGAAAAAAAAATATAAAAAACCGTCAGAGTCCAATTTTAAAAGGGTTTTTCTTGTCGGATGAGTGTAGATCGAAGCAAGGCCAGTCTTTTTTTCAAGGTCACTTATCCTACATGAGGAGTGCCTTTTCTGGAAATTTTTGGACCCTGGTTTGCCGACCGTAATGACCAAGTTGTGACTGGTTTGCGTTTTATAGGCTACCATGACGACAATCCTTATCTTAGCTCTGAACTTTTTTAATCATGTTAAACAATGTATTCATGAAAGAAAAACAGTACAATAATAATGATTTGTAACAATAAAGTCAATAAAAAAAAAAAACATCAAGAGAACCTGCTCCCAGCAGGAAAAACATACTTTAAATAGTGTTGAAAAGACTGAAATGATGATTATTTGCATTTGTTGTTTTGGTGTTAAGAAATGTTTCACTCTCTTTCACCTTTTGCCACAATGTTTTCCAAAGTCTCCTTCAAGCAATGCGTAGAAATGAGTATCTATGGAGTAAAGGGTTAACTCTTAGGCTGTTAGCCCTTTACTCCATAGATACTCATTTCTACACATTACTCGTGACGAGCAATTTCACCTTTTGCCACAATGTTTTCTACACTATCAAAAGGTGTCATATACAACTAAGAAACAGCTTCATCCTTGCTGTTATTTAGGGTTAATTAGAGATACCATAGAAATGCCTTATGGGGTAAAGGGTTAAGTGCAACTCAAAGACCCTTTTCAGACAGTGTTGATCAAGATCAGATTGCACAGAACATATAGTCTGATCTTTGATCTACACTGTCCAATAAGGGGATGTCTAATCCTGAAAAAAAAAACCCTTGAAATAGCCAAATTTTGGTTTTTAGCTGCACTGGCCGAAGGCCAGAGAGCTATTGTCATGGCGTTGTGTCCGTCCTACGTCTGTCTGTCTGTCCGTCCGTCCGTTTGTCCGTGTGTGCGTCCATAAACTTTTTCTTTAAAAAACTTCCTCTCAGAAACTACGGACTGGATTTTTACCAAATTTCACAGGAATATTCCTTAGGTGGTCCTCTTTCAAATTTTTTCAAATAATTGTGTTCCATGAAGAATTCTGGTTGCCATGGCAACCAAAGTAAAAAACCTTTAAAAATCTTCTCCTCCCCAACCGCTAATATTGGATAGCATTATTATTTTGCAGCAATGTTCCTTAGGTAGAGGTTTATAGAATTCCTTAAAAAAAAATGATCCGTCAAAAAACATGGCTTTTATGGGAGACTCATTTTCCTTTTATGGTATGAAGTAAAATCTTTAAAAAATTTCTTCTCTCAAACTATTCATTGGATTTCATTGTTTTCACTGTGGGAAAAGGTGAAATTACTCATAATCAACTATTACTCATTATCAACCAAAATTACTCATAATCAACCAAAGACGAGAAGTCTTTGGAAAACACTGTTGGAAAAGGAGAAAATGCTGGTAATCAGCATTTTCTCCTTTTCCCTCAGTGTTTTCTACTCTATCAAAGAGAGAAATCATCATTTCATCAATGTTTAATTTGTCGTTTGCAAATGCTTTCAATTTTGTCCCAAATTTTGTTGTTTGGTAAAGGGTTAAAGAGGGTTGCTTTACATAATCCATAGTCCTTTTCATAAAAAAATCAGAGAACCTCTGCACTTTCATTATTCTGGTAAAGGTTTGTTGACCTACTGGTGACTAAGTGCAAAGTGAACAGAAGGGGTGTTAATCATGGTGACCTAGTTTTCTATATTTAGATGTTTCCCTACCCAAAATGGTTTGTGACAAGACCCTCTTTAACTATAACCAGATGACAAAATTTTGTAACTGCTCATAATTGAAAGATGTTGCAGACAATATAATATAGCTTCAGATTAGTAAAACTTGTATCAAAAAGGGTAGAAATTATTGTGGAAAACTTAAGAACATGCTGGTTACCATTATTTTCTTCTTTTCTCACAATCTTTTTCTTAGCTTTTTCTCTTCAGTTGGTAGCTAAAATGCAGGATTGATATGGTAATTGTTAAAAACTTCTCTTCTCTGTTACAGAAAAATCAGGCCTATGGAGCGATACAGGCGCCCAAGCGCCTCTAGTTAATATCAGTTTGAAGGTTTTATCTCAGTTACATAGTAGGATAAGGGTTAAATTCTTAACCAACAAATCTACCAAACTATAAATTTAAAGTTTTGTAGTCTTTGGTTTTAAATAGCACCTGCAGATGGGATCTACTGTTTGATCAAAAGTTTCTCAAAAGAAGGACTTTGCGAAGGATATGAAATCGTCGTGGCAGAAGGAAAATTGCTTGTAACCAGCATTTTTCCTCGAGATTCCAAACATGTTTTCCAAAAGCCTAAGTAGTGTCCCTAAATATCTGGACTTTCACGTGAAGGGTTAAATTGCATGAGAATTATTCAATAAAAAATGTATAAGAAATATAATCATATACGTGGGGTGATCAAAAAGATCGTGGACTACCTCATTATTTTGAAAACTACTACACGTAGAATTACAAGATTTTGCATAGATGAGCACCAATTATCTGGTAACTGGCTCAAGCTTTCAAATATCGTTATATTCAGGTAGGTAAAGTATGACGTCATCTTAATGGCGTCATATACCGCATTAGCGGATTAAAATATCGGACGACGTTTTATTTGAGCTGGGAGTAATCATAAAGTTTTACGTCGAACTCG
The DNA here is from genome assembly GCA_943736015.1 of Tridacna crocea. Lineage (NCBI taxonomy): Eukaryota > Metazoa > Mollusca > Bivalvia > Cardiida > Cardiidae > Tridacna > Tridacna crocea. The sequence goes on from OX031060.1 coordinate 26,546,249, forward strand.
AAAAGTGTTTATCGGACATCAAAAGGGATTTAGAACCAGTTAGAGGGGACTCTGTGCTCAAGAAATCTGATATTTGTACATTGATCGGACTAGTTTAGACAAGGGTGCGATACTGTAAAAGATGACCTTGAATCTGGCCGTCTATCAACATCAGTCACAGACAAAACCGTAACGGCTGTAGAGCACCATGTAAAACAAGATTGCTGAGATGCTGTCAGGAAAATAGCTTATACATTTGACCTTTCATATAGAAATGTCCACCGGATTTTGACAGGAAATCTTGGAGTGTAGCGTAATTGCACAATGCGGGTACCTTGGCAACTGACGCCCAAGAAAATTGCGGTTAGGATCGAAATCTTTGAAGAAATTTCTGAATGCATTAGGGTAGAGGGGTCAAACTTTACTGATTGTATGATTATATGCTATGAAAGATAGGCATACCGTAACGAGACTGAATATAAACAACAAAGCAGTGTTTTGAAACATTCAACATCGCCTTCCGCTGGTAAAGGTAACCTTTCTAAGTCACTTGGCAAAGTTATCTATATCAAGTATCTCTATTCCCCTCTTTTTCTTATATATCATGTTGTATCTATACATACTACAGTCAATAGTGAGTTTTATGCTCACACTATTCAGATGAATTTCAAATACATGGTACGAAAAACTTAGCCAGAAGTCCTGCAGGGTGACGTCACTTTACACCAGAATAACGCCCTAGCTCACAGAGCCACACTTGTACTGGAAACTTTGCAAAAACTAAACATGGAAAAACTTAGCAATGCTCCGTATAATTCAGTCCTTACTCAATGTGTCCTCTGACTAATACCTGTTTTGAAAGATTCTCTATGTGGCACGCACTACGAGAGCAGAGAGTAGCTAGCCCTCGTTAAATCTGGGTCCATGATGGTAACATCACGTGACGCATTCCTGCACGTGCTTCGCTCATGGAAATCAAGAATGAATAAGCGCATAGAACTCAGAGGAGGTTATTTTCAAAAATAGTGAACACTCCAAGTCGCTTTTTATAACAATATTCCGATACCGGCACTGGTCCATGTTCTTTCTCATCACCCCTCGTACAAGCATACTATTTATTTAAAGCTACGGCGTAATCTAGATAATTATGTCTAAATATGATTTTCCTTGATTCACATATGATGAAAAAAAATGGATAAATAGTCATTTTTCTCAATTAGATACAGTTTATTTACGATATCGAATTATATCCTTTACCATTCAACCCAATAAATGAAGCCTATAGACCCGTAATGCAAATCTATCGCAGTTGGGATTTTTTTTTTTAAATTGTGGTCTAGGGGAGAAAACTCGTACTGCCTAAGAGTAAGAGAAACCCAAGAGTAATCTCCCTTATAATGATCTGCGCCCCCCCCCCCCCCCCCCCCCCTCATCATTTCTCCTAGACGCTTGACGGATCAAAGTACTAAACACAACACTGGGGGAATGGTGACATGCATGTATCGGTTTTAATCTGTTTTTAAGGAAGATTTCAATTAATTTTAACAAGAGAGTTTCATTGACTTTGATTTCGATATAATAACGCTAGAATCTAATTTTTAAGAAAGAACATTTCCTGCTTTATTTCCTGAAATTCGAATGGAATCATCGAGAAAGTTTTGAATCCTGGAAAATCGCCATTTGCAAAGTTATGAGATTTGCGGACGGCATTCGGTATCATACTCCATAGAATGTACGATCTGATTCTCTGTTGACATAGTCCGCTTGTTTTGTTGAACATATGTACTGTTAAAATCTCTACAAGATACATTTAATGGACTTTAGAGTCTATAAATTTAAACCGTCGAAAGAGGTCCACATGTAGGCGCGAAAAAACTTCAAAGCGCCATATACAATAATAGTTGTCTTTGCAACCTGTGTAGATTAAGATCAGACTGCACAGAACGTTCATCTGGTCTTGATCTGCACTGTCCGCTTTGCTTAGACATTCTTCACAAAAGCAACCTTGGTAATGTAACTGTTTGGGAGAAGATTCTAGACTGACATTTCTGTCGGGTTTATTTGACGCCCTAGATAGTTGTCAGTATAGGGGACAGCTTTAGGGCTCAATTTTGAATCTACCTCATATATTTCTACAAACCAGAAGTTTTGTTTTGAAGTTCATAAGATAACATTTCAATATTAAGCGGTATCTGCAGACATTATCCGTAAATGAAAGCATATTTTTGTTGGTAAGTGTGCGTTTATTTATTATTGTGATATCATTATACTCTCTAATTTGATTTATTAATATCTGTTACCTCAAGAGATATGTTACCAAATGATGCATTGTTATTCCAGTGAAATCTTACCTTAATTCCAAATTCAAATATTGGCGTTATAAATTGTCATGAAATAAAAGGGAGACTATACCTACCGCCTGCTTGGACAAATAATATGTCTTACTGAATTATTTTCTGTCGGGTGGCATGTCGTTTTTAGAATAATTAAAATTAACAATTTTACCATACGAACTGATTCAAAGTCGTTACAGCTACATGAGAAATTATTGCTTGTCAAACCGATCGTCTCTACAGACGTTACCATGTTTATTTGTCCTCGGTTTTATGCTTGTTCTTTGCTGGCATTTTTTGTAAGGTGCACAGGCATATAAGGACCACAGGCATGAGGAGGAGGTTCCATGTCCTGTCTACTGCTTCTACCATTCAGGTACTGTAGCCGCAGTCATTTAGCACTACCGGAAAAAGCCAAAGCAAGGCTTTGGGTGGAGCCTGTCTCTTGTAGACCTATCTTCAAAGGTAACGACGTGAAGCAGTCAGAAATAAGCCCTTTCCGCTTCAATAAGGGAAGCAACTCACCAAGCACAAGCGCAGGTAAAATGGAATAAATAAGCGAAGGAAAGGAGCAAGAAAGTAAATAAAACAATGGACAAAAAATACATGATAATGTTTTAACAAATATCATTTGAAACGACATGAAGGAACCGGAAATAAACAAACACAAGGAGACGAGATAGTTTTCCTTGATTTCTTGTGATTCGACGGGTACTTCTTCTTGTTAGTCGTACATTTCATAATCTAACAAAAAAAATCGTGTGTATCTTCACATATAAACCGTAAAACAATCCACAAAATACTGGAATCATTGATGAGTTTTATTTTCACAGTGTCCGGTTTGTACATAATTATATTGGGATAAAAGTTCGGCTTTGTAGAAGAAGCGTAAAAGTTCTGTTCTTAAAACACTTTATTTAAGTTTTGAAAAATAAGTAACACAAAAAATGGAGGAAAAGTTTGGTAAACATTTAACTATTTAGAAGATGACAAACTTTAGGCCTGTATCAAATTGGAAGCAATTTAGCAGACGACAAATCTAAAAGTTGTTCAAAAGATGATTTCTGTCCTTGATAGGATAGGAAAAATGAAATGATAGGAAAAGCCAGAAAATACTGGATAATAGTATTTCATCCTATTTCTATAGTGGTTTCAAAAGAACATAGAGTTCTCAAGAATATATTTTGGAGCTGGGGACTGTGTATCTTCAGTCAGACTCTGAAGGCTTGCTCCGATGCTATTGTTGTTATTTAGTCTCTGCTGCGGAGACCAAATAACAAAAATAGCATTGGAGCAAGCATGCAACCACTAGGCTTTGTATATACCTGTAGACTGAAGGATTTCCCAGGTGTCATTTTGTAATTGGGTCTCGGAGAGGAGAAACATTTAAAAAATGGCATCAAATCTCCCCTTTGGATCAAATGTAGGCTTTGTACATAGATCCTTTTCTTATTGAGCAACAAATCTAAAGTCAGTTGCATAACATGATATCAAACCATACTGTCAGAAAACATTTTGTATGTTTTGTTTTGGCCACAGGGTTCTGAAGCATTGTCAGCCCATGGATACATGTAGATGATTTCTATATGTGTAAGATACAATGTGGTTGGAATGATGAAATTGCCATAAAAAGGGTAGAAAAACCTTGTTGGAAAAGGAGAAAATGCCATTTATTATGATGGTTTGAAAACAATGAATGTCTTCAAAAACGATGGCTTGTTGCGTACAAGATACTTAACCCATTACCACACAATCCCTACTTTTGACCACCCTGAGAAAGAAGCCTTTAGAAAACATTGTGGGAAAAGGAGAAAATGCTGATAATCATTACCAGCATTTTCTCCTTTTTCTACAATGTTTTCTACCCCTCACAAATAAATTTCAAATTTTAAGTCACTTTTATCTTGTCGTCTTCAAATGCTTTCAATTTGGACAAGCCTAATACACTGTCATATAGTAATAAGTTAAATAGAAACATTGAAATTCTTTAATGGCTCAAAATGAAGTAAGATAATGAAAAGTAACATGGCAAGCAATTACCTTTATATCATCACCATTGTTTTGTTTTGTTGAAAAGCAGTATATCTATTGGGTTAATGGGTGATGCTCAGTGCTCGTAAATAATGGTTTCATAAATGTTCAAGAAAATATGGCTGCAAGGGCCTGCCAATAAGCGCGTGAATATATTTTACAAATCGCAAATTAAAATCTATTTGTTCTGAGTATGTACAAAGAAGCAGGTCAAATGCCAGTGCATTCAGCTACCTTGCAAAAAAAAACCCTTTACCTCATGGGTGTTTTTTTTACTGATACAATGTGTGAAAGGTTTGAAAATTCTTTTTTCATTTCAGATTTTCAGTGCAGAATTGCTTGGGAAGTTAATGGTTGTCCAGTAATTTTTGCAGCACTTAAACTTCAGGAACGTTCAGTAAGAAATATGTGGAACACTGAAGAAACAGAATTCAGATGTCTACCATATTATAGAACCATTGTGAAGTCATTTATAAAGAAACAGAACCAGCTAGTGATATGTCCCTCGCATAAGAAGATAACTACCATGTGTTGAAACTCAGTGTTTTGATTCTGTAACAAAAGAACAAAACGCCTAATCCTGTACCAAACAATCCCTGGTTTGTACAACCCTGAGATGGAAGCCTTTTGAACACATTATGGGAAAAGGAGAAAAGGCTGGTTACCAGCATTTTCTCCTTTTCCCACTATGTTTTCTACCCTGCTGGAAACATATTTCAGTTTTTCAATTAGGTTTTTATTTTGTCGTCTTCAAGTGCCTTCAATTTGGACCAGTCTAAAAATTGTCGTTTGGCATAGGGTTAACTCATGATAACTGAGACTACAAAATTGTCCAGGTTAACCCTTTAACACAAAATGCTGACTTTTGATCCTCCTGGAAAAGAAGCCTTTGGAAGATGTGGTAAAAGGAGAAAATGCTGGTAACCACATATTTTCTCCTTTTCCCACAAAGTTTTCTACCCTGTCAAAGAAAATTTGCACAATTGTAACCACTTTGAAATTGTTGTCTGCAAATGCTTTCAATTTGGACAAAGGCTAAATTTTTTGTCTGGTAAAGGGTTAAAAGGTTTTACATTCTGTAAATTACATATAGCTAAAATTATGAGATTCATGATGTAAAAAAACAGAAAACTTTGATGGAAAAAGAGGAAATGCTGGTATCTAAGGTTTTCTCCTTTTCATCGTTCAATATTTTCAAATCTCAAAACCTGAAGCTAAATTCAAACTGTCCTCTTCAACTTCTTTAACCCTATACCAAGCCATCCAGACTTTAAACAATTCTGATAAAGAAGGCTTCTGAAAACGTTGTGGGAAAAGAAGAAAATGCTGGTAACTAGCATGTTCTCTTTTTCCCACAGTGTTTCCTATCCTGCTGAAAACAAATTTCAGTTTTTGAGTTTTGTTATTTTGTTATCTGCAAATGCTTTCAGTTTGGACAAGTCTAGAATTTTGTTGTTTGGTGAAGAATTAAATTATGGATGACTGACATGGATTAATTCTTTACCACACAATCCCGACTTTTAACGACCCGGAGAAGGAAAACCTTTAAAAACCTTGTGTGAAAAGGAGAAAATGCCGGTAACCAGCATTTTCTCCTTTTCCCACAGTGTTTTCTACCCTTTCCAAATGAAATTTCAGTTTTTGAGTCATGCTTATTATGTCGTCTGCAAATGCTTTCAAGTTGGACTTGTCCAAAATTTTGTCATCTGGCAAAGAGTTAAGATATATTGCAAATTAACAATTTGTGGCTAAAGGAATATTTGAGTAGGGAAAAGGCAAATAATGACTGAAAGGAAAACAGGAAAAGTATTAGAGTAGGTATTCACTGAGGTTAATACCGGTAGTCTCTTTTAGCTCTTTACAATGAAAAAAAAATAAAGGATGGTCAAAACTGAAAGCATTTGCAGAAGACGAACCACATGGTGCACAGAGTAGAAAAGTTTTCTTTGAAAGGATAGAAAACATTGTGGAAAATGAGAGAATGCTGCCTTTTCGACCAGTACATATTGAAATCATTTGCAGACAACAAATTAAATGTCAACCAGATGTTGAGATATGTCTTGGAATAGATAGAAAAGATTGTGAGAAAAGCAGAAAATGCTAATTACCAGCATTTCTCTCCCTTTTCCTCATTATTTTCTAAAGCCTTCATCCTCAGGGTTAATAAAACAGGATTATGTGGTAAAAGTTTAATACCTGTTGGTACAATTGATTGTTTTGATTGTATGGTGACTAGAGCCACTTTCAGTATTATTTCAGTTATGTCACAGTGGCCAGTTCACCTATTGATGCTTTCCTGGAGTCTCTTTTATTAGTATTCCAAACAGTTTTCTTTTCCAAACCACTGGCAGCTTTCCCACCATTAACCATTGCCAGGATAATAGCCAGTGTTGGGAGAATGATGATTCCTGTGGCAATGACTATCAGCAATCCCCTAAAAGAAATTGGTCGAGCCAGGGATCGAGCCCACAACCTTTTGTTTCCAAGTCCTGCGTGCTACCGAATGAGCTACCAGGGCCTGGCTTCCCTTTGGTATAAAGCTTTTGAAAAGATAATGGGAAAAGAGGAAAATGTAGATGACCTACATGTTGTTTTTCCCCAAGTTTTTTTTTAACAACTCAAAACAGTAACCATCCCTTGACCTATATTTGTAAGTTGCAAATGCTTTCAGTATTGTTTGTTAAAGTTTTAGCTTCAGGTACAGGAAATTGTGAGAATGTAAACACTGATTCAAATTTTTTTAAACTTTACCAAACTACATAATTTTAAACTTGTCCAAAATGAAAGCTTTTGCAGACAATTGAAATTTGTTTTCAGTAGGTTAGCAAACATTGTGGGAAAAGGAGAAAATACTGGTTATCAGCATTTTCTCCTTTTCTTATAACGTTTTAAAACTGCTTCTTTCACAGGCTTGTTAAAAGTTGGGATTTTGTGGTAAAGGTTTAAACAGGAATATGAATTAACTGACTTCACTTTGTTTTAACCCTTCACTTCGCAGACATTCATTTTGACGTACCAACAACAGGCAGCCTTTGAAAACATTGTGGGAAAAGGAGAAATTACTCATAACGAGCAATTTCTCCATTTCACACAATGTTTTCCACTCAATCTGATATTTATATCCTCATTTGTCCATATTTTTGACATCATATCTTTATTTGTGGCTGAAATGGAAGAGCCCCAAACTGGCATATCAGGAAAAGGGTTAATGATAATTCTTAACCCTTTACTGTACAATCTCTGGTTTTTATGACCCTGAGGGAGAAGCCTTTTGAAAGCATTGTGGGAAAAGGAGAAAATGCTGATAACCAGCATTTTCTCCTTTTCCCACAATGTTTTCTACCCTGCTGGAAACAAATTTCAAATTTCCAGTTACAGTTACATTGTCGTCTGCAAGTGCTTTCAATTTGGACTAGTCTAAAATTCTGTTGTTGGTAAAGAGTAATTACACCCAGAGAACTGAATATTTTTGTAAAATACATTTATATATACATGTATATGCACAGAACTGCTTGTTAAATAAATAAGGTTCGTTTTATGAATTTCTATCTTTTTATCTTGTCATTCCTTTTACCCCATTCCACACAATCCTGAGTTTTAACAACCCCAAGTAGAGAAGGCTTTTGAAAAAACTGTAGGCTTTCTAAAACATTGTAGGAAAAGAAAAAAATGTTGAAGAAAAAGAAGGCTTTTTAACCCTTTACCACTCAGTAACGACTTTTAGCACCCCGTGAGGAAGAAGCCTTTTGAAAGCACTGTGGGAAAAGGAGAAAATGCTGGTAACCAGCGTTTTCTCTTTTTTCCACAGTGTTTTCTACCCTATCGGGATCAAATTTCATTATTTGAGTCACATTTAAATTGTTGTCTGCAAATACTTTCAAGTTAGGCAAGGTCAAAACTTTGCCATCTGGGAAAGAGTTGAAATATTGGAGGTTTTTGAAAACATTGTGGGGAAAAGAAGAAAATGCTGGTGACCAGAAGGGAAGTCTTTCACATAAAGAGATTGCTTTTGAAAACATTGTTGGAAAAGAAGAGAACGCTTGTGACCAGAAAAGGAGAATTCTTCTGACAAATCGACAGCTTTTGAAAACATTGTGGGAAAAGATGAAAATGCTCTGTAGCTCAGCTTGTAACAACATTTGAGCAAGCATGTTGCTCGTACAAAATTCCAGCTTGCTAATTTCTCTCTGAGAATTTATGATGTTCATTGCAACAGGATACATTCCTATCTTGCTTCTGAATAACCCTAGATGGTTATGTGGGAAAGCAGCCAATGACTTAGGAACACCATAGTGAGAAGTGCTGGAAAAAAAATGCTGTGAGAGCATGTATAGGTGAAGTGGTTGCAGCTGTGATATCATTGAAAATATTTGAATAGTAACAACTCTTAGGCTGTTAAGTGCAACTCAAGGACCTTTTGTAGACAGTGTTGATCAAGATCAGACTGCACAGAACAAATAGTCTGATCTTTAATCTACACTGTCCTATAACTGGGATGTCTGATCCTGAAAAAAATACCTTTGAAATAGCCAAATTTTGGTTTTTACTATCAGTTTGAATTTTTCATCTCAGTTACTTAGTAGCATAAGGGTTGAATTTTAAACGAACAAATCTGCTAAACTATAAAAGTTCTGTACTATTTAGTATTAATAACATTTACAGATAGTGTTTGATCAAAAGTTTCTCAAAAGAAGGACTTTGCGAAGGATATGAAATTATTGTGGCAAAAGGAAAATGGCATGCAACCAGAAGTTTTCCTCAAGATTCTCATTATGTTTTCCAAAAGCCTAAACAGTGTCCCTAAGTATCGGGACTGTCTTGTAAAGGGTTAAATTGCAGGATAATTTATTGATTAAAATGTATAAGAAAGATTCATATACAAGCATACTGTTTGACAAAGTTTTTCATTGATTTAAATAAGCCACTGTGAAGTCTACATAATTATGTGCAGATATGATTTTCCTTAATTCATATATGACGAAAAAATAGATAAATAGCCATTTTTTCTCAATTAGATACAGTTTAATTACAATATCGAATTATATCTTTTGTCAATCAACCCAAATCAATGGTGCCCATAGACTAGTACTGCAAAACTATCGCAGCTGGGATTTAAAAAAAAAAAATGGTCTAGGGGAGAAAACTCGTACTGTCTAAGAGTAAAGCAAGAGTAGTCTCCCTTATAATGATCATTTCTCCCAGACGCTTAACGGATCAAAGTACTAAACGCAACACTACGAAAAAGGTGACGTGCATGTAACGTTTTTAATCTGTTTTTGATGAAGATTTCAATTAATTTTAACAAAAGAGTGTCACTGATATTGATTTTAATACAAAACACTAGAATCTAAGTTTTAAATAAGATTATTTCCTGCTTTTTCTACTTGAAATCCGAATGGAATCACCGAGAAAGGTTTTAATCTTTGAAAATCGCCATTTGCAAAGGCATGAGGTTTGCGGACGACATCGTTTAAAATCAAAGCGCTGACGCACTGAAGGCAGCGGGTTTTTGCCAGCTACAGATCTTATATGTATTATTTTCTTTGCACAGGTTTCCTTTATACTTGACTATAACAATCTAAAAAAGTAAAAGGATGCCTAAATCGATCTGCAAACAGTATAGACCTAGGTCAGCCTGTGCAGACAGTCAGCATGTGCACAGGCAGACCTGGGCTGAAACTTTTCGCCATAGGTCAATTTTCTGTACATCGAAGGATCGGTCTATCCAAAAACGAAGCAGGTTGTTAAAAGAATAGGTTATTATGGACCAATAATTATTTATGTCTTGCTTGGTTTAATCCATTATGAGGATGCAAGAAATCACCTTTTGCCAAAGCACGGCTCGTTTATTTGTGGCTTAAACAGATATACAGGAGTACAAGCAGAAAACAAGAACTTGAATAAATGATCCCTTTCCAAAACAATCCCAAGAAACTTGTTAGAATGTCCAAAATCATGAACAGCAACAGCTGAAGTAGAATTAAACAACTTTTTCAACAATGTTTTCAGAAGGCCTCACTAGAGGGTCGTTAAGTCTTCATTGTGTGGCAAAAATACCCTGTTCAGCAAACTTACTTTTCTGTGATTTATTGCCTTTACCTCTGATGCCTGGTTTGGAAAGAAAGTTGTGTCAGTACTGGTCACTGGTATGACCCAAGCTGTTTAAATCCCATTAAATGCTGATAAATTATACTAAAAGAAGCCATTTGCAGACAAAAAATTAAACATGGCTCAAATAACAGCGTACATTTTTGATAGAGTAGAAAACATCGTTGGAAAAGGAGAAAATGCTGCTTACCAGCATTTTCTCCCCTTCCTACAATGTTTGTAAAAAGTTCTAAGGGTCGTTAAAACTTGGGATTGTGTTGTACAAGTAAATGTATAACATAATCAGCATTTATCACTACTTTTAGCGCTTTACCACCCAATGCCGACTTCTAACAACCATGAGAGGCTTGACTACACCAGCGAATGACACAGATCAAAGATCAGACTGCACGTTCTGTGCAGTCTGATTTTGATTTATGCCATCCGCAAAAGTTTCTGCTTTCCCCTATGGCGCCGAAAGCGTTAAGCCTATTTGGATAGAGTTAAAATCTTTATCAGATATATAGTTCCGGTACACTGTTCAAATCGTCGACAGAGGTTCGATGTCTTAAGGCGCGTAAAAACGAAAACTTCAAAGTGCCATATACAGTAAAAGTTGCCTTTACAGTCTGTGTAGATCATGATCAGACTGCACGTTGATCTTTGATCTACACCGTCCACTTTCCTCAGACTTTCTGCACAATTTTATGCAACTTTAAAACGTTAATTGTTCGGAAAGTTTTTTTTAGACCGAAGTTATCTCTTGTTTATTTGGCGCCCTATTGGTTTGTAACGGGAACGGTTTTATATCCATTAGAATTTAACTAGACATCATCTACCTACATTAAGCCAATTTATGTTTTGAAGTTGAGCTATAAAATGACCTTCTATATTTAGCGATATATACATGTATGTCGATATCGTCATTGAATGAAAACATAGTTTTGTTTGTAAGTTTGCGTTTTAAGTTATCGTAGTGGTTATCATTAACTCATTAATTTCATGTACTGAACATCTACTACCTCAATGATATCTGTTACAAAATATTGCATTTTTATTGTAGCGCGATCTTACAATGAATTCCAAATTCAAATATTGGCGGTTATAATTAACATGAAATAAACGGGAGACTACCTGCCGCCTGTTAAGAAAAATAATAAGTTTGACCTTTTTTTGTGGCATGTCGTTTTTAGAATGGTTAAAATTAACAATTTGACCTTATGAACTGATTGAAATTCGTTACACCTAGATGAAAAATTATCGTTTGTCTAACGGATCGTCTCCACAGACGTTACCGTGTTTATTCGTCCTCGGTTTTATGCTTGCTCTTGACTGGCATTTTTTGTAAGGTGCACAGGCATATAAGGACCAAAGACAGGAAGAGGAGGTTCCATGTCCCGCCTACTGCACGTACTATGCACATACTATAGCCGCAGAAATTTAGCACCTCCGAAAGTATCCAAAGCGAGGTTTTGGGCGGAGTCTTTGTTTTGTAGGCGTACCATTCAATGGTATGCACGTACTCACAACGCGACGCAGTCAGAAATAAGCCTTTTCCTCTCCAATAAGGGAGGCAACTGTAGCATTACTAATTACAAATGTTGTACGAGTTGTTTCCCTTTGACCATTAGTCGTTCATCATTCTCTTGCAAGACCCATATATTTTGAATGAATATCAGCCCGGAATAAAAAGCAAAGCAAAAGCGCAGATAAAATGGACGGAAATAAGCGATAGTAGCAATAAATTAAACAAACTGTGTAGAAAAAACAATGTAAATTGGTGTTACAAACAAAAATTGATGCGAAAGGAACAAACCGGAAATAGCAAATAACCTTGGTAGAGAAGATATGACACTAGTTCCATGATTTCGTTACGATTCTACGGTTGCCGATTGTTGTTAGTCGCATGTTTCTTTTTTTCAGGTAAACACATGTATATCTTTGCATATGAACCATATCAAACTCAAAGGCAATAAAACAGTAAACATGAACGAGATTCATATGTTCAGTATCCGGATTGTAGATATATTCGGATAAAAGTTTGAATTGTGAGAAAAATTTGAAATTTATTCAATACAACACTTTACGTTACTTGAAAGCAAAATAAAGAAAATAGCATAATTGAGAGAGGTTAGTATAAATACAGTTGTCAAAACTTGTTTCTATCGAATGGCAGTCATTTGAACACCCGGTTATTTCGACACCCAGTCATTTCGACACATTTTGGTCATTTCAATCCTCGGTGAAAAAATGTTTGCAAACTTTGGTCATATCGACTTCTTATTTTTTAGAGCACTTTTTAAACTCGACTTTTTATTATCAAGTTACTTTAATTTCTTTTAAAGATGTCATATCAGTGTAATTTTGTGTTGGTGTGTGACCAAAACATGTTTTTAAATAACTTTATTCAAGGGGAATATCTCCGAGTATGGGTATATTTGTACAATTTTATGTATTCTACTCAGCCTTCTTAATAAAGAGATTAATTTGCAGTATAATATTTATCACACCTTCACTTGTCTTTAACTGTGTTTGACTTCACATTTTTATCGATCGGAATAAATCATAACTAATGAAAACCCTACAAAATATAACAAATGCTCAGACTAGACGATGACCACCTAAAAAAAGATTAAGAAAACATATATCCTTAACACATTCAAGATAAAAAATTGTAGGCTGTCTACATGTATACAGTACGTCCATTTTACCGAATCTGTAATTTACAGAAACCCTTTTACATCCAGCACAGCGGAGTTTTTTTGTCATGCAGTGAGGTAACCTTTGAAAGCATTGTGTCAGTGAGAGTTTTTAATAAGAGCAAACCGCAGTGCAGACTTTTTGAGCCATTTGGACCACATGGCAAATGATAAGTTAAAGAATGTTTGTTAATAATTGAGTTCTTCTTAAACCCTTTACCACACAATCCCAACTTTTAACAACCCTGAAAAAGAAGCATTTTGAAAACATTTTGGGAAAAGGAGAAAATGCTGGTAACTACAAGCTACTTCTATATAAACTACCAAAAAAATGAGAAAATTTTTGTACCCCCCCAGAAAATGAATGGTTTTGGGGTTGTACTTGAATCATCCGCTTTGTCTGTGTATCTGTCTGTGTGTCTGTCCATCTGTGTACAAAATACCAGTAATTTTGTGTCCCAAACTCCTCCTACAGTTTTCCTTCAACTGTATTGAAAATTTGCACATATATTAATCATAATTATATCGAATATTTGCAAGATGCACTTTTCAAGTGTCAACTCTTCCTAGTTGGAGAATTATCTCCCCTTGAATTTGACACTTTTTTTTCTGTCAAAGGGCTGGCAGCGGTATTAAGTCACATTAAGTCACAGCTCTAGTTCAACTTGCTGAAATAAAAAGGAATTGTAGACAACAAATGAAATGTAGTTCAAGCAATGACATTTGTCTCTGACAGTCAAAAACATGTTGGGAATGTAGTTCAAAAATGAGTTTAGTGTTTGATAGAAAAAATTATTTGTTGGAAAAGGAGAAAATGCTAGTTCCCAATATTTTCTCATTTCCACATTATTTTCAAAATACATTTTCCTGGAGGTAATCAAGGGTTAATGAACTTTTCTTTCCATCTTTGTAGTGTAAATATGGAAGGGAGGTGCAAAACGCAGGAACTAGTTTACCTCGTTGGAGAAGAGAGAAATCAAAAACCATAATATTTTTCGGGAAGAAGTTGTGAAGTATTTAACAAAAAAGTGGGGCAAGAGTCTTCCACCATCCACACTCAGTGTTTTTTTTAAAAAACAAAGAGAAATGGACCAGTGGTTTGGAAGATTACAGGGTTCAGACTAGCACACCAAAACACATGAACCTGGATGAGAGCCTTTATCGTTGGTACTCAGACTTAAGTTCAAGAAATATTGTTGTAAGTGGTAATATGCTTGTCAAAAAGGCGAAGAAACTTGGCTATGAGCTGGGGATTCAGGATTTATCTTATTCCAATGGATGGCCTGCTAGATTTAAGAAATGCCATAGTATTAGAGCATGCAAACCTAAATGTAAGAATGTTTTTCAAGTCCAACCCAAGTTTTTACTGGTTTTAATTCTTTATCTCGACCAAATTCCTGTTGACTTTTTTTTTCACCAGCAATTTCTCCTTTTCTCACACTGTTTTGTACTCTTTACAAAACAAATTTCAAATTTTTAGTCACCTTTATTTTGTCATCTGCAAATGCTTTTGATTTCGACAAATCCAAAATATTGTCGTTTGGTAATGAGTTAACTCTTTATTTCAACCAAAATCCTGTTGATCTTTTACAAGATGAAAACCTTTTAGACTCAAACCAAAAGCATTTACAGACAAAGGTGAAAAAACATTGCAGGAGAAGGAGAAATGTTGTATATTTGCATTTTCTCCTTTTATACAGTCTTTCTTTTTTTGTAGTTCTGTTTTTCTAGGGGATTAGCTCACCTGGGCAGCTCAGTGGTCAGCAAACTTGTGACCTGGCTGTGGTGAGTTTGATACCCACTGAGGCAAACTTTCTTTCCTGCCTCTTACAGCTGATGCATGTGAGAATATAGTGAGTTATCCTGAAAGAAAGTTATGTCAGTACAGGTGTGAGAAGGCCAGGAAATACATGCATAGGAGCACTGATTGCTATGATAATGACCTCAGCTGTTAAAATGGCAATTAAATCCAATTCAATCAATAAATCAATAAGTCGTGAGAATTGGAGGTATAAAGCTTTGTAAAGATTATGGGAAAAGAGGAAAATGTAGATGACCTATATGTTGTTTTTCCCCCAAGTTTTTTTTTAACAACTCAAAACAGTAACCATCCCTTGACCTATATTTGTCATTTGCAAATGCTTTCAGTATTGTTTGTTAAAGTATTAGCTTCAGGTACAGGAAATAGTGAGAAGTGAGAATGTAAACACTGAATAAAATTTTTAAATCTTTACCAAACTACATAATTTTATACTTGTCCAAGTTGAAAGCTTTTGCAGACAAGAAAATAAATATAACTCAAAAATTGAAATTTGTTTTCAGCAGGGTAGCAAACATTGTGGGAAAAAGAGAAAATGCTGGTTATCAGCATTTTCTTCTTTTCCCATAATGTTTTCAAACTGCTCCTTTCATAGGGTTGTTAAAAGCTGGGATTTTGTGGTAAAGGTTTAAACAGGAATATGAGTTTACTGACTTCACTTTGTTTTAATGATAATTCTTAACTCTTTACTGTACAATCCCTGGTTTTTATGACCCTGAGGGAGAAGCCTTTTGAAAACATTGTGGGAAAAGGAGCATTTTCTCCTTTTCCCACGATGTTTTCTACCCTGCTGGAAACAAATTTTAAATTTCTAGTTACAGTTACATTGTCGTCTGCAAGTGCTTTCAATTTGGACCAGTCTAAAAATTTTGTCGTTGGTACAGAGTTCAGCAATTACACTCGGAATATTTTTGTAAAATACATGCATATATATATTTATGCACAGAACTGCATTGTGAAATAAATAAGGTTTATTTGATGAATTTCTATCTTTTTATCTTGTCATCCCTTTTACCCCATTCCACTCAATCCTGAATTTTAACAACCCCAAATAGAGAAGGAAAACACTGTAGGCTTTCTAAAACATTGTAGGAAAAGGAAAAAAAATGTTGGTAACCAGACAGGATGCCTTTGAAGAAAAAGAAGGCTTTTTAACCCTTTACAATGCAATAATGACTTTTAACACACTTTAGGAAGAAGCCTTTTGAAAGCACTGTGGGAAAAGGAGAAAATATTGGTAACCAGTAGTTTCTCTTTTTCCCACAGTGTTTTCTACCCTATCAGGATCAAATTCCATTATTGTTGTCTGCAAATACTTTCAAGTTGGGCAAGGTCAAAACTTTGTCATCTGGTAAAGAGTCAAAATATTGGAGATTTTTGGAAACATTGTGGGAAAAGCAGAATATGCTGGTGACCAGAAGAGAAGTCTTTCAGAGAAAGAGATGGCGTTTGAAAACATTGTTGGAAAAGAAGAAAATGTTTGTTACCAGAAAAGGAGAAGCCTCTGAGAAAAAGACAGCTTTTGAAAACATTGTGGGAAAAGATGAAAATGCTTTGCAGCTCAGCTGGTAACAACATTTGAGTGAGCAAGTGGCTGGTACAAAATTCCAGCTTGCCAATTTCTGTCAGAGAATTTATAATAGTCATTGCAACAGGATACATTCAGCCTATTTTGCTTCTGAATAACCTGTGTATGATGCCCTAGATGGTTATGTGGGAAAGCAGCCAATGACTTAGGAATACCATAGTGAGGAGTGCTGGAAAAAAGCTGGGAGAAAATGTATAGGTGAAGTGGTTGCAGCTGTGATATCATTGAAAATATTTGAATAGTATCAACTCTTAGGCTGTTAAGTGCAACTCAAGGACCTTTTGCAGACAGTGTTGATTAAGATCAGACTGCACAGAACAAATAGTCTGATCTTTGATCTACACTGTCCTATAAGGGGATGACTGATCCCAAAAAATATACCTCTGAAATAGCCAAATTTTGATTTTTACTATCAGTTTGAATTTTTCATCTCAGTTACTTAATAGGATAAGGGTTGAATTTTAAACGAACAAATCTGCTAAACTATAAAAGTTCTGTACTATTTAGTATTAATAACATTTACAGATAGTGTTTGATCAAAAGTTTCTCAAAGGAAAGACTTTGTGAAGGATATGAAATTATTGTGGCAAAAGGAAATAGCATGTAACCAGCAGTTTTCCTCAAGATTCTCATTATGTTTTCCAAAAGCCTAGACAGTGTCCCTAAGTATCGGGACTGTCTTGTAAAGGGTTAAATTGCATGAGAATTATTTGATTAAAATGTATTAGAAAAAGTCATATACAAGCATACTGTTTGACAAAATTTTTCATTGATTTAAATAAGCCACTGTGTAGTCTACATAATTATGTGCAGATATGATTTTCCTTAATTCATATATGACGAAAAAATAGATAAATAGCAATTTTTCTCAATCAGATACAGTTTAATTACAATATCGAATTATATCATTTATCAATCAACCCAATCAATGTTGCCCATGGACTCGTACTGCAAAACTATCGCAGCTGGGATTTAAAAAAAAAAAGGTCTAGGGGAGAAAACTCGTACTGCCTTAGAGTAAGAGTAAAACAAGAGTAGTCTCCCTTATAATGATCCACACTTCATCATTTCTCTTAGACGCTTGACGGATCAAAGTACTAAACACAACACTGAGAAAAAGGTGGCATGCATGTAACGTTTTTAATTTGGTTTTGATGAACACTAGAATCTAAGTTTTAAATAAGATTATTTCCTGCTTTTTCTACTTGAAAGTCGATTGGGATCACCGAGAAGGGTTTTAATCTTTGAAAATCGCCATTTGCAAAGGTATGAGGTTTGCGGACGGCATAGTTTAAATCATCCTCGGATACCCCGGGGTCTCCCTATTTGCTACGCTACATCGACCTCTGGGACAATTGACTAATAAAACTTTGAATCAGCCGCCGAAAATCGATACGAAACGTCATAGCGTACAGTCCGCGCGCCCATCACAAAATGATGATGGAACCAATGAAAAGCCAGCATTCGGCCAGCGGTAAAGCGAGGGAAATTCAATTAATTGTCCCAGGGGTCGATGTAGCGTAGCAAATAGGGAGACCCCGGGGTATCTGAGGATGAGTTTAAATGACCCTTCTCAGAATGTACGATCTGATTCCGAGTCTACATAGTTAACTCGTTTCGTAAACCTTTCTGTGCAAAATAAATAGATTCAAATTCCAGCGGACGGCTATAAATACAATCTATTGAAACTCACAAAGATTTTGTTTGTATAGGTTTGACTACACCAGCGGATGACATAGATCAAAGATCAGACTGCACGTTCTGTGCAGTCTGATCTTGATTTATGCCGTCCACAAAAGTTTCTGCTTTCGCCTATGGCTCCGAAAGGGTTAAGCCTATTTGGATAGAGTTAAAATCTTTATAAGGCGTAGTTCCGGTACACTGTTCAAATCGCCGACAGAGGTTTGATGTCTAAGGCGCGTAAAAACGAAAACTTCAAAGTGCCATATACAGTAAAAGTTGCCTTTACAGTCTGATCTTTGATCTACACCGTCCACTTTCCTCAGACTTTCTGTACAATTTCATGCGACTTTAAAACCTTAATTTATATTTATTTGTTTGGATAGCCTTTGTTCGACTGAAGTTATCTCTTGTTTATTTGGCGCTCTATGGGTTTGTAACGGGAGCGGTTTGATATCCACTGGGATTAATTTTACTGACTAAACATTATCTTCCTACCATGATAAGCCAACTTATGTTTTGAATCTGAGCTATAAAATGACCTCCCATATTAAGCGATATATCTATTATGATATCTGTTACCAAATGTTGCATTTTTATAGTAGCGCCATCTTACATTTAATTCCAAATTCAAATATTGGCGGTTATGATTAACATGAAATAAACGGGAGACTACCTGCCGCTTGTTAAGAAAAATAATATGTTTGACCTTTTTTTTGTGGTATGTCGTTTTTAGAACGGTTAAAATTAACAATTTGACCTTTTGAACTGATTGAAATTCGTTACACCTAGATGAAAAATTATAGTTCGTCAAACGGATCGACTCTACAGACGTAACCGTGTTTATTCGTCCTTGGTTTTATGCATGCTTACTCTTGGCTGGTATTTTTTGTAAGGTGCACAGGCATATAAGGACCAGAGACAGGAAGAGGCGGTTCCATGTCCCGCCTTCTGCACATAGTATGCGCATACTTTAGCCGCAGTAATTAAGCACCTCCGAAAGTAGCCAAAGCGAGGTTTTGGGCGGAGTCTTTGATTTGTAGGCGTTTGAATGCTATGCACGTACTCACGACGTGAAGCAGTTTGAAATAAGCCCTTTCCTCTTCAATAAGGGAGGCAACTGTAGCATTACTAATTACAAAATTTTGTACGAGTTGTTTCCCTTTGACCATTCGTCGTTCGTCATTCTCTTGCAAGACCCTTGTATTCCGAATGAATATCAGCCCGGAACAAAAAGCCAAGCAAAATTGCTGATGAAATTGACGAAAATAAGCGATGGTAGCAACAAATTGAACAAATTGAGGAGAAAAAGCAATGTAAATTGGTGTTACAAACAAAAATTGATGCGAAAGGAACAAACCGGAAATAGCAAATAATTAAGCTTGGTAGAGAAGACATGACACTATTTCCTTGATTTCTTTACGATTCTACGTGTACCAATGGTTGTAAGTCGCATGTTTCTTTTTTTTTTTTTTCAAGTAAACATGTGTATATCTTTGCATATGAACTATATCAAAGACAATAAAACAGTAAACATGAACGGGAATTATCTGCTCAGTATCCGGATTGTAGATATATTTGGATAAAAGTTTGAATTGTGAGAAAAATTTGAAATTTGTTCAATACAACACTTTACGTTAGTTGGAAAGAAAAAGGAAAATAGCATAACTGAGAGAGGTTGGTATACAAACTGTTGTAAAAACTTGTTTCTATCGAATGGCAGTCATTTGAACACCCGGTAATTTCGACACCCAGTCATTTCGACACATTTTGGAAATTTCGATCCCCGGTGGAAAAATGTTTGCAAACTTTGGTCATATCGACACCATATTTTTTAGAGCACTTTTTAAACTCGACCTCTTATTATCAAATTACTTTAATTTCTTTTAAAGATGTCATATCATTATAATTTTTTGTGGGTGTGTGATCAAAACAGGTTTTTAACCCTTGCCCAAGCGACAAACTTTTGGACTAGACCAAATTGAAAGTATTTGCAGACCACAATTCAACTCTTGCTGAAAAGATGATTTCTGTCAACGATAGGGTAGAAAACATTGTGGGAAAAGGAGAAAATGCTGGTTACCAGCATTTTCTCCTTTTCCCACAATGTTTTTAAAAGGCTACCATTCCAGACCGGAAGATAGTTGCTGGTTACCACCTCTTTCTCCTTTTCCCACAGTGTTTTCAAAAGGCTACTATGCCAGACCCGTAAAAACCAGGGATTGTTTGGGAAAGGGTTAAATAACTTTATTCAAGGGGAATTACTCCGAGTATGGGTATATCTGTAAAAATTTCTGTATTCTACCCAGCCTCTTTAAAAAAAGAGATTTATATGCAGTATAATATTTATCACACCTTCACCTGTCTTTAACTGTGTTTGACTTGAAGTTATTATCAATCAGAATAAATCATAATTAATGAAAATCCTAAAAAGGTTAAGAAAACATATATCCTTCACTCATTCAAGATAAAAATGTATCTACATGTATACAGTACCTCCATTTTACCAAATCTGTAATTTACAGAAACCCTTTTATGTCCAGCACCGCGGAGTTTTTTATCATGCAGTGAGGTAACCTTTGAAAGCATTGTGGCAGTGAGATTTTTTCATACAAGCAAACGCCAATGCAGACTTTGTGAGCCATTTGGACCACATGCCAAACGATAAGTTAAAGAATGTTTGAATTAATAATTGCATGAGTTCTTCTTAAACCCTTTACCACACAATCCCAACTTTCAATAACCCTGAAAAAGAAACCTTTTGAAGACATTTTGGGAAAAGGGGAATATGCTGGTAACTACAAACTACTTCTATATAAACTACAAAAAAAATGAGAAATTCTTGTAACCTCCCCCCCCCCCCCCCCCACACACACACACACACATACACAACAAAATGAATGTTTTCAGGGTATACTGGCATCATCCTGTTTGTCTGTGTGTCAGTCTGTGTGTCTGTCCGTCTGTCTGTGTACAAAATACCAGTAATTTTGTGTCGCAAACTCCTCCTACAGTTTTCCTTCAACTAGCTGTATTGAAACTTTTCACATATATTAATCATATATCGAAGATTGCAAGATCCACTTTTCAAGTGTCAACTCTTTCTGGTTGAAGAATTATCTCCCATTGAATTTGACACTTTTTTCTGTCAAAGGGCTGGCAAGGGTATTAAGTCACATTAAGACACAGCTGTAGTTCAACTTGCTGAAATAAAAAGGAATCATAGACAACAAATGAAATGTAGTTCAAGCAATGAGATTTGTCTTTGACAGAGTTGAAAACATATTGGGAATGTAGTTCAAAAATAGATTTAGTATCTGATAAAAAAAAAAACATTTGTCACAGTCAGAAAAGTAGAAAAAAGTAGAAAATGCTAGTTTTCAATATTTTCTTGTTTCCACATTACTTTCAAAATACATTTTCCTGGAGGTAATCAAGGGTTAATGAACCTTTCTTTCCTTTTTTGTAGTGTAAATATGGAAGGGAGGTGCAAAACGCAGAAACTAGTTTACCTCGTCAGAGAAGAGAGAAATCACCAAGCATGTGACAGAAAACTTTAATATTTTTCGGGAAGAAGTTTTGAAGTATTTAACTAAAAAATGAGGCAAGAGTCTTCCACCATCCACACTCAGTGTTTTTTTTTTAAAAAAACAAAAAAAAATGGACCAGTGGTTCGGAAGATTACAGGGTTCAGACTAGCACACCAAAACACATGAGCCTAGATGAGACCCTTTATCGTTGGTACTCAGACTTAAGTCAGACTCAGACCTGGTTTTTACGGGTCTGGACTAGTAGCCTTTTGAAAACATTGTGGGAAAAGGAGAAAATGCTGGTAACCAGCATTTTCTCCTTTTCCCACAATGTTTTCTACCCTATCATGGACAGAAATCATCTTTTCAGCAAGAGTTAAATTGTCGTCTGCAAATGCTTTCAATTTGGTCTAGTCCAAAAGTATGTCATTTGGGAAAGGGTTAAGAAATGCAATAGTGTTCGAGCATGCAAACCTAAATTTAAGAATGTTTTTCAAGTCCAACCCAAGTTTTTACTGGTTTTAACCCATTACCACACAATCCCTACTTTTGACAACCCTGAGAAAGAAGCCTTTGGAAAATATTGTGTGAAAGGAGAAAGTTAATGCAAAATGCTGGTAACCAGCATTTTCTTCATTTCTCACGTTTTCAACTCTTCACAAAACAAATCTCAAATATTTAGTTACTTTTATTTTGTCGTCTGCAAATGCTTTTGATTTTGACAAGCCTAAAATATTGTCGTTTGGTAATGAGTTAATTCTTTATTTCGACCGAATTCCTGTTGATTTTACAAGATGAAAACCTTTTAGACTCAAACCGAAAGCATTTACCGACAAAGGTGAAAAAACATTGCAGGAGAAGGAGAAATGTTGTGTATTCGCATTTTCATCTCTTTTCTGTAGTTCTTTTTTTCTCAGGGATTAGCTCACCTGGGCAGCTCAGTGGTCAGCAAACTTGTGACCTGATGGTGGTGAGCGTGATACCTGCTGGAGTCAAACTTTCTTTCCTGCCTCTTACAGCTGATGCATGTGAGAATGTAGCAAGTGATCCTGAAAGAAAGTTTTTAATAGCTGACAAAAGAGTTGCCTCTGAAAAAGTAAACTGACCGTTCAATCAATACTGTAGCAAAACAAATGATTGCCAAGTGCAGGGAAAATGTAGATGATAATTACTGCAACTAAAAATTGAATTGTCTGTACTTTTTCTCTTTCCTATTTTCTGTTCTTCCTACGTGGTATGGCATTTGATTTTTAGATATAACTCTTTACAAAACAACCAAATTATGGACTAAACCAAACTAAAAGCATTTACGGGCGTACATACACGACTAACTACATTTGCCCAAATGATAATCTTCTTTCTCTGATATTATAGGAATATTGTGGGAAAAAGAAGCAAAGCCTGTTTACCAGTATTTTCTCATTGTCCAGCAATGTTTTCAAAAACCTCTTTCATAGTTATTAAAGCTTGTGATCGCAGTACTTGTTCCTTTAGAATGAACATAATTTATTTTTTAACGCAATTTTTGTTTTATAAGTCTTAATAAATATATTTCATAGCTATATATTTTTGTATATATAATATCTTCCAATCAATTGTGTTATCCTTTATTTTACCTTTATCTTCTTTAGTTCAATAGATCTACTGGACTACTCATTAGTAATACGATTGCATTATGGCCTATCGAATTCCGTGAATTCTGAAAGATTTCTTGAAACAATTGGCAGCTGCGAAATTATTTTTTTGCCATGCTTTTACCCATTTTGCTGCATCTTTGCAGCAACTTTTGTACTTGTATATTAAGAGGTTTTGTTTCACACTTGCTCATGGTAGAATTAAAAAAAAAAAAGAAGTTAAAGGGAAATAACTCTGTAATAGAACTTAGTTAATTTTGTCTCCCTTTGACCATTAAAAGATGTTACAGGCATTTGCCCATGATTTTTTAGCTCACCTTAGCACAAAGTGCTAAAGGTGAGCTATTGTGATCGCCCAATGTCCCGCGTCCGGCGTCCGTCGTACGTCGTCCGTCAACAATTTCTTTAAACATCTTCTCCTCCTAAACCACTGGGCCAATCTTCATGAAACTTGGCAGGAATATTCCTTGGGTGAAGTTCTACCAAAAGTATTCAAAGAATTTAATTCCACCCATAACTCTGGTTGCCATGGCAACAAAACGAAAAAAAAAAAAATCTTTGAAAATCTTCTCCTCTGAAAGTAGAAGGGGTAGAGCTTTGATATTTGGTATGTAGCATCTCCCAATGGACCTCTACCAAGTTTGTTCAAATTATGCCCATAGGGTCAAAACTGGCCCCGCCCCGGGGGATAACGCGTTTTAGCACCTTTGAGCATAGTAACAAAGAAGGAAAACTTTAAAAATCTTCTCCTCTGAAACCTGAAGGGGTAGAGCTTTGATATTTGGTATGTAGCATCTCCTAGTGGACCTCTACCAAGTTTGTTCAAATTATGTCCCTGGGGTCAAAACTGGCCCCACCCCAGGGGTCACAAGTTTGAGCATAGGAACAAAGAAGGAAAACTTTAAAAATCTTCTCCTCTGAAACTTGAAGGCGTAGAGCTTTGATATTTAGTATGTGACATCTGCTAGTGGACTTCTACCAAGTTTGTTCAAATTATGCCCCTGGGGTCAAAACTGGCCCCAACCCAGGGGTCACAAGTTTGAACATAGGAACAAAGAAGGAAAACTTTAAAAATCTTCTCCTCTGAAACTTGAAGGCGTAGAGCTTTGATATTTGGTCTGTTGTATCTCCTAGTGGACCTCTACCAAGTTTGTTCAAATTATGTCCCTTGGGTCAAAACTGGCCCTACCCTGGGGATCACAAGTTTGAGCATTGGAACAAAGAAGGAAAACTGTAAAATTCTTTTCCTCAGAAACTAGAAAGCATAGAGCTTTGATATTTGGTCTGTTGTATCTCCTAGTGGACCTCTACCAAGTTTATTCAAATAATGTCCCTGGGGTCAAATCTGGCCCCACCCCGGGGGTCACTAGTTTGAACATAGGAACAAAGAAGGAAAACTTTAAATTTCTTCTTCTCTGAAACTAGATGGCATAGAGCTATGGTATTTGGTTTGTGGCATCTCCTAGTGGACCTCTACCAAGTTTGTTCAAATCATGCCCGTGGGGTCAAAACTGGCCCTGCCCTGGGGGTCACAAGTTCGAACATAGGAACAATGAAAGAAAATTTTAAGATTCTCTTTCTCTATAACTAGAAGGCATAGAGCTATGGTATTTGGCATGTAGCAATTCCTAGTGGATCTCTACCAAGTTTGATCACATTGTGCCCTTGGGGTCAAAACTGGCCCTGCCTCGGGAGGTCACAGGTTCGAACATAGCAACAAAGAAGGAAAACTTTAGAAATCTTCTCTGAAACTTGAAGGTGCAGAGCTTTGATATTTGGTATGCAGAATCTTCTAGTGGATCTCTACCAAGTTTGGTCATATGATGTCCCTGGTGTTTAAACCGGCCCTGCCCCGGAGGTCATAGGTTCGAACATAGGAACAAAGAAGGAAAATTTAAAATTTTTTTTTGTCTTAAACGGGAAGGTGTAGAGCCTTGATACTTGGTATGTAGCATCTTTAAGTGGACCTCTACCAAGTTTGTTCCAAGGATGCTGCTTTGGTTAAAACTGACCCAGCCCCGGGAACCACAAGTTCGAACATAGGACAAAAAAGGAAAATGTAAAATTCTTCTTTGAAACTGGAAGGTGTAGAGCTTTATGATATTTGATTGCCCTATGTCCGGCGTCTGTCGCCCGTCAACAATTTCTTTAAACATCTTCTTCTCCTAACCCACTGGACCAATCTTGATGCAACTTGGCAGGGATGTTCCTTGGGTGAAGCTTTACCAAAGTTGCTCAAATAATTGAATTTCACTCATAAGCTATAGTCTAAGGTGAGCGTTCCAGGGCCAATGGCCCTCTTGTTTAAATATCAATGTGTATGTTTAAATGTGAATATCCCTTTATCAAACCTCTTCATCTTGGTACAATCTTGAAGAAGAAAATAGTGGAAAACATTGCAAGAAAAGAAGAAAATGTTCCAAGCAGCCTTTTCTCTACCACCATTGATTTCTGCCCTTCAAAGAGAAATCCCATCATAGGAACCATATCTAATTCAATGTTTGCCATGACTTTCAAACAGAAGAGACCGTGGCTTTTCATACTGAGGAAGGGTAGAAAACATTTTTGGAAAAGGAGAAAATGCTGGGTGTCAGAATTACTTCTTTCTCCCACATGGTTTTTAAAAGGCTTTTTTCCAGGGTCCTTAAAAGTCAGGATTATGTCTGGAATAATCTACTAAAAAAGTGTAAAGGACAGAGAGCTAGCCAGCGAGATGGAGAGACAGCTAGATGGTCAGACAGACAGACAGATGTCAGCCTTGTTTCCATACTATTCAGCTGCCTGATCCATTTAGGGACCTCTCTCTAACTTTAGCTTGGATGTGTTTTATTGAAAACATGGGCTTATTTCTATTTCTTCTTTCCTCAAAGGGAGAAATCAAAATGGTCAAAGGGAAATAACTGTTCATAAAATATCTAAGTTTGATAAGTAGTGTTTATCTCCCTTTGACCATTAAAGGTTGAAGTAGAATTTTGTTCATAATTTATTTTGAGTTTCAATATGTTTATTTAACCCTTTCCCAAACAAGCCCTTGTTTTTACATGTCTGCAGTACAAGTCTTTTGAAAACACCGTGAGAAAAGGAGAAATTGCTCAAAATGTGCAATTTCTCCTTTTCCCACAGTGTTTTCTACCCATTTGGAGAACTTTCTGCCATTCTTATAAAATTTAAAATTGTTGTCTGCAAACTCTTTGAGTTTGGAAGAATCAAAAATTTGTTGTTTGGGAAAGAGTTAAATGTGAATAGCCCATTATCAAACCTCTTCTTGATGGCACAACACGGAAGAAGAACACCCGAAACATTGCAAGAAAGAAAGAAATTATCCAATTGGTACCCCCCCCATTATTGATTTCTACTCTTCAAACAGAAAGCTAATCATAGGAACTATCTTATTCAATGTCTGTCATGATTTACATACAAAAGAGTCCTTGGGTTTTCATACTGAGGAAGGGTCAAAAACATTGCTGAAAAAGGAGATAATGCTGGGTGTCATGATTTCTCTTTTTCTCCCACAAGGTTTTCAATAGACTTCTTCTCAGGGTCTGTAAAAGTCAGGATTAAGTAATGGAATATCTGTTAAAAAAGGTGTAAAGGTCAGAGTTGTTGATAGTCAGAATTGTGTTGTTTAGAAAAAGACTTTAAAAAAAGTGTAAAAGACCGACAGATACAGAATGTCAGACAGACGGACAGATAAATGTCCCCCTGCTTTCCATACTATTTAGCTGCCTGGTCCATTCCGGGACCTCTCTGAAACATTTGCTGTCATGTTTTGAATTAAGAACATGGTCTTTTTCTATTTCTAATTTCCTTATGGGGCAAAAAGCAAAATCAAAGGGAAATAACTCTTCTTATTCAACTTAGTTTTAGTAATATTTATTTCCCTTTGACCATAGAAGAAGATGTAGGTGTTTGATCATGATTTTTAGCTCTACTGGCTGAAAACTTGCGATAAATTCTGTCTTTGTGGTCAGATTTCCATGAAACTTGCAGAGTTTGTTTATCTTATCAATAGCTTCAACCCCAATGATTTTGAACAAATCCAACAAATGGTCTGGGAAATTTTGCCATTTCAAGTTGAAAACTTTCATTTCTTGTTTACGCAATAAAGTCTGCATTTGAAGTCAGATTTTCATGAAACTTGCATAGCTTTTTTATGGCATCAATAGCTTAAACCCTATCGATTTTGAAAAAAAAATCCAACAAACAGTATGGGAACAGTAGCCATTTCAAGTTGAACATTTTCATTGCTTGTTTACATGATAAAGTATTTGTTTGAGATTAGATTTTTGTGAATTTTTCAGTTTGTTTATCTTATCAATAGCTTTAACCCTGTTGACTATAAAAAAATCCAGCAAACAGTAATGGAAAAGTAGCCATTTTGAGTTGAGAATTTCAATTTCTAATTTACATAATTAAGTCAGCATTTGCAGTCAGATTTTTATAAAACTTGAACAGTTGCTCTGTCTCATCAACAGCTGGAACCCTATTGATTTTGAAAAAAATCTGACAATCAATATTGGAAAAGTAGCGATTCAAAGTTGAAAATTTCCATTTCTTGTCATTTCTTGTATACAACTGCTTTCCTTCACACTGATTTTACTGGGTTTTTTTTTGGCATCATGAATTCATAATGTATGCTACCATAAAAGCAAATTCTTTGCAGTAGAGTGATTTCAGGGCTTTCTAGTTTTTAGTTTTAACCCTTTAACAAGCAATCCCTGGTTTTTACAACCCTGAGATGGAAGCCTTTTGAAAACATTATGTGAAAAGGAGAAAATGCTCATAACAAACATTTTCTTTTATTCTCACAATTTTTTTCTACCCTTCTGGGAAGAATTTCTAATTTTTGAGTTATGTTTATTTTGTCATCTGCAAGTGCTTTCGATTTGAAAAGGAGAAAATGCTGATAACAAACATTTTCTTCTATCCTTCTGGGAAGAAATTCTAATTTTTGAGTTACGTTTATTTTGTCGTCTGCAAGTGCTTTCGATTTGGACCAGTCTAAAAATTTATTTTGAGGTAAAAGGTTAAGGTTTATGTTGGACTGCAAATAACGTTTTATAAAACCTCATGTTTGTACATCCCTGAAGAAGATCACCTGAAAACATTGAGGGAAAGAAAAAAGAATGTTCTAATCAGCATTTTCTCTATCACCATTGATTTCTACCCTTGAAAGGGAAGTCCTATCATAGGATCTATATCTTATTTAATGTCTGTGATGACTTTCATACAAAAGAGTCCTTGGCTTTTCAAATGTTTGGTATGGTAGAAAACATTGTGGGAAAGGAGAAAATGCTTGGTACAAAGATTATCTCTTTTCTCCACAATATTTTCAAAAGGCTTTTTCTCAGGGTCGTTTAAAGTCAGGATAGTATGGAAAAGGATTAAGCTGTGTAAAAAGTGTAAAGGACAGACAGACAGATGTCCCCCTGCTTTCTATACTATTCAGCAGCCTGATCCATTGAGGGATCACTTTCCAACTTCGGCTGGCATGTATTCAATTGAAAACAAAGGCTTTTATTTTTATTTCTTCCACTAAGAATTAAACAGAAAAAGAATGGTGAAAGGGCATTAACTCTTCATATTATAACTTAGTTTTTAGGTAATGGTTATCTCCCTTTGACCACTAAAAAGGTAATGTAGGCATTTGATCATGATTTTTGAGTCACTTGGTTGTGGTGCAACCAGGCTCTCATTGTTATCTTCCTGATCTATGGGGTGATGTAAGCATACTTCCGGCCTTGCACTGCTTCCTGTCCCAAGTTCCGGTTTGCGAGATAAACTTAAAGTTTTGCAATTATTTGTCGAACACATCAGGCTTTTTTTAGGGGTAGTTAACTTAAAAACTGTGTCTTTGTGATAATGAATATGTCTATAACGACTGAAGTATCTAACCATTCTGTCAGAGATAATCTGTAAGGAACAGACAGCCTCCCCCCCTCCCCGGACTATTGCTGCCTGAGGACAATCCCCCCCCCCTCCGGACCATTGGCCCTTCCCGCCCGAAATAGTCTGGGGGAATTTTACGGGGGGGGGGGGATAGTCCGCGGGAATAGTCTGGTCGGGGGGGGTAATCGTCCGGGGGGCAATTGTCGGGGGGGGGGGGCAATTGTCCGGGGGGGGGGGAGGGGGGGGGGGCAATTATCCTGATATGGCATGTTATAGTTTATGTCTGTTATTGCGAGTAATGGGAGAACTTTGATCATTTGTTGCGTCCGTGCTATTTTTGGAATAAGTATTCTCAATTGAATAAATCATACATTTTAATCAACTTCAATCGGTGTTTATGTTGTCTTAAATATATGCATTTTTTTTTTCGGCGTAGTTGTATGATCTCACTTTTGACCAATTATAAATACTAGGAGGAAATGAATTGTTACTCGTTTTGTGATTGGCCAAATATATCTAAACTACTCAAAATCAAAGGACTGATAGTCGCCTGGTGCGTAACGTGTTTGAAGTTTTCACCCTTACTCAATTTCCAAAGGTAATCTATTACAAGTGCTGAAGATACAAGATGACCTAACCATAATATGGTATTATGCAAGCATAATTTCCGAGTTGTAGAGCGCTGAAATCCTAAAATTTAAACAGCTCAAAGACTTCGTATTTGCTTATCTGTTTTACCAGTCTGTTTTATGATATTCGTTTACCGCAGCTGACTGATTTTGGGCGTACCGATGACAGTAGATTCCGATTTGCGAGACTATACGTTGGTCCATGGTGCTAATGGGATATTATCAAACAATGCTCACCAAGTATTCTGAACAAAAAGTCTGATAGGCCTGTAAAAGACGCTTGCAGTCGAAAGTCTTGTTAAGCATGTCCGCGAACTTGTTCAGTTCACGACCACTTATCTCAGATACGGAAATTACACTTGATGTCTCTGTGTAAGCGATTTGTTATCACGTGCTCTTGTGTACGAAATGATTGTTTAAAAGATTTGAACCTGTCAAGAGATATGATGATGATGATGATGATGATGACGATGCTAATGAGTAGGTTTGTTTCCCCAGTGACAATGTCTTACCAGGGAATATGTACAGTTCTTGCGATATATAGAATTTTCTTCAGGCTGTCTGGCTTCAATTTATTTGAAATAAAATCACAAAAGCATCAAAATACTTTTTTGATGGATTATCTGTCGGACGCCAAAGTACTGTCTAAATACAGTCTATGAAGACAAAGTGCCAAACTCAGATTTCTGTCTTTGGTTTAAACAGACTGATATGAAACTTAGCTTCAAACACCTGCTTAGTCTTACTTGGCTACAAACATATTCGAACAAGTGTCTTTAAAGCACTTCAAGTATGCCTGAAGCTGGCTGTCGGAACGTTCGGTGTTCTGCTGAATAGTTGTCGGACTGTGTTTCAGACGAATCTGTTCAACCCTCGCTGTCTAACTAGCTGGAACTCTAAGACAACACTTTTCTGCATCTTTTTGGAAGATGCTACAAACAACTTTTTCGAGTCAAGAATAGTGGTATCAAAAGTACAGGAGGAATCCTTGGTATTCGGAGCAAATTCCACGGAGGGCAAAATCCTTGGTGATCTGATGACGTCAATCCGTTGATTTTACGCATTTTTTCAATGTTTTGTTCAGCTGTTAGAGATATGGACGATCAGAAAAAAGAAAATATATTGAATAAGTATTACTTTGAAGAAAAAAATCCTGCAGATTTTTGTGGACCGCAAAAGTTATGGAAAGTGTTAGATCGAAAGCATCCCGGTGTGTTTACGATCGATCATGTGCGACAATGGTTGAGCAATCAAGTTTTATATGCATTACAAAAGCCAGTGCGATATCGGCTTAAGACCGCAAATGTGCGAGTAACATCTGTAAATGAGCAGTGGGATATATACAGTCCATGGCTAAGAATAAAGCCAGCGCATTTAGCTACGCCGAAAAATAAAGACGTCAACAGAGGTTATATAATATTTTTTAGGCCATCAATACCCTCCTGAGAAAGCCTATATACCCATCTCTGCATTACGCGCCTCGGATATTACCTCCCGTTGCGTCTACTTTATTTAGGGCTAGCTATACAGACCTGCTTTTTTGATGTCTCGACTGTCATAATGTTGAAATATATAATACTTTTGCAACATCTGAGACGGACAATAGCAGAAAATTTGTTTTTCCTGTAGAAATTTTCACTTTCAACATTTATAATATTTCACTTCCAAACAAATGGCTTAATTTCAACAAAGTCGACGCAAATTTCAGCAATGAGAGACGAGTGAATCATTTCGAACTGAATTTCATTAATGATTAAAACGAATTTACTAACATGTGAAGGAATTCTTTGATAGGTGCACTGGCCAATGCAAAATATCTGAAGCACAAATATAAACGACATGTCTCTTCAAATTTGTTGTTGCAAATTTTTACTGATTCTTTTACCAAACAATTCCGAGATGTATGAGCCGTACGTAATGAGGCCTGAGAAAGCATGGTAGGGAAATGAAAAAATGCTGATAATCAACATCTTTCCACTTTTCTTTTCTTTTTTTTATTTTTTTATTTTAAATTAACTTTTCAAAGAAATATATTAATAAGTGTTTCACTTAAGGTCAATGAATGGCGTAGCTCAGTGGTGGAGCATTCGCCCTGAAATCCATCGGTTACAAGTTCGAGTCCTACAACATTCACGTCAATTTTTTTTTCTCTCTCCTTACCAGTGACATTTTTTATCCAAATTTTTTTGTTTTGTTGTTGTTGTCTCGGAGTACTTTCATTTTTTGTCGACTAGTAAAGGATTTAGTATACAACCCCTCGTTAGCTTGTCATAAAAAACGGGAAAATTGGAATTATATATTGGGGTCATACACGTCAGTTAAACAAACGAAATACGTGAATAAATGAACTGTCACGTTCTTGTAACTGAAATACCGTTTAGAAACTGCGAGAAAGAAACCAAGCATACAAACTGATCCAATTATTTAAGTAGAGGGAAAATTTAGCAGCGTAGGAATTCAGTCCAATCATTTTTTCCAACAGACTGTAAACGCAAGAGTTGCAAGCCCAAATCATTGTTAAAAACCAACAACTACTTTCCACAATGTTTTCTACGCTTTGAAAGATAAACCTATTAGTGCTATTTAGTTTATCGTTTTCTAATGGACAAATTTAAGAGAAAATTGTCGTCTTAAAAAAAAATTGGCAGTATGATTGAAAGGACATGCTTTGTGAATTTTAAAGCAAGATCAGAAACATTTGCAAAGGGGCACTGTTTGTACTGATGTTCACGAGTCGGATCATAAATAAATAAAGTAAAAGACGAGATAAAAAAAACAATTACAAGACTATTTGTCAAAGAAACCTTCTTTAATTTTACCTAGGGTACGACAATTAAGGGGCCGAACAGCTTTCACAAAAAAAAATCTTGATTTCTACCACAAAAAACAAGCCATCAGAAAAGGGGACCGAAAGTTTAACTCATTATTTCGACTCTTTTATATCGTTTTCGGAGCGCCAAAAGCTTGCCGTGTTATCCAGAGCAAACCCAATTAAGTTTTGGCAGCATAATATTACAAGAATTGCCTCTCTTGTGCTTGCCAATTGAGATTTTTCCATGTGGTCCCTCTTTTCGTGCTGCAAAAGTTTTTCTTCAATATGGCCGTCTATCGGCCAAAACTTTCGCAGCACCATAAAAGGGGTTTTATCCTTGTCGCGCATCAGTGTTACTTTTTATCGGGTACATATTGTCATGCCGCGACTGGATTAGCACGAGCTACACGGGCGCTTTAGGATATATTTATACCTCCACTCCATAAAAGGGGGAAGCCTAAATCAAACTGCACGTGCTAATCCAGTCGCGGCATGACAATATGTATCCGA
This sequence comes from Tridacna crocea, assembly GCA_943736015.1. Classification (NCBI taxonomy): domain Eukaryota; kingdom Metazoa; phylum Mollusca; class Bivalvia; order Cardiida; family Cardiidae; genus Tridacna; species Tridacna crocea. The sequence continues at coordinate 26,579,469 of OX031060.1, forward strand.
TAAAAAGTAACACTGATGCGCGACAAGGAGAATTCCCCTTTTATGGTGCTGCGAAAGTTTTGGCCGATAGACGGCCATATTGAAGAAAAACTTTTGCAGCACGAAAAGAGGGACCACATGGAAAAATCTCAATTTGCAAGCACAAGAGAAGCAATTCTTGTAATATTATGCTGCCAAAACTTTATTGGGTTTGCTCTGGATAACACGGCAAGCTTTTGGTGCTCCGAAAATGATATAAAATAGTCGAAATAATGAGTTAAACTTTCGGTCCCCTTTTCTGATGGCTTGTTTTTTGTAGTAGAAATCAAGATTTTTTTGTGAAAGCTGTTCGGCCCCTTAATTGTCGTACCCTAGGTAAAATTAAAGAGGGTTTCTTTGACAAATGGCTCTGTAACTGTTTCTCTTTTTTTTTGTATCTTGTCTTTCACTCTATTTATTTATGATATGAGTCGTGAACATCAGTACAAACAGTGCACCTTTGCAAATATTTCTGATCTTGCTTTACAATTCACAAAGCAAGTCCTTTCATTCACACTGCCAACTGTTTTTCCAGACGACAATTTTCTTTTGAACTTGTCCATTAGAAAACGATAAACTAGATGGCACTAATAGGTTTATCTTTCAAAGGATAGAAAACATTGTGGAAAGTAGAAGTTGTTGGTTTTTAACAATGATTTGGGCTTGCAACTCTTGCGTTTACAGTCTGTTGCAAAAAATGATTCAGCTGAACTATGGCACTGCTAAATTTTTTCCCTACTTAAATAATTGGATCAGTTTGTATGCTTGATTTCTTTCTCGCAGTTTCTAAACGGTATTTCAGTTACAAGAGCGTGACAGTTCATCTATTCACGTATTTCGTTTGTTTAACTGATGTGTATGACCCCAATATATAATTCCAATTTTCCCGTTTTTTATGACAAGCTAACGAGGAGATTTGTATACTAAATCCTTTACTAGTCGACAAAAAATGAAAGTACTCCGAGACAACAACAACAAAACAGAAAAATTTGGATAAAAAATGTCACTGGTAAGGAGAGAAAAAAAAAAGAACTTTGACGTGAATGTTGAAGGACTCGAACTTGTCACCGTTAGATCTCAGGGCGAATGCTCTACCACTGAGCTACGCCATTCATTGACCTTAAGTGAAACACTTATTAATATATTTTTTTGAAAAGTTAATTTAAAATAAAAAAAAAAAAAGAAAAGAAAAGTGGAAAGATGTTGATTATCAACATTTTTCATTTCCCTACCATGCTTTCTCAGGCCTCAATACGTACGGCTCATACAACTCGGAATTGTTAGGTAAAAGAATCAGTAAAAATTTGCAACAACAAATTTGAAGAGACATGTCGTTTATATTTGTGCTTCAGATATTTTGCAATGGCCAGTGCACCTATCAAAGAATTCCTTCACATGTTAGTAAATTCGTTAATGAAATTTAGTTCGAAACGATTCACTTAATTGTCTCTCATTGCTGAATTTTGTGTCGACTTTGTTGAAATTAAGCCATTTGTTCGGAAGTGAAATATGTTATAAATGTTGAAATTGAAAATTTCTACATGAAAAACAAATTTTCTGCTATTGTCCGCCACAGGCGTTGCGAAAGTATTCCATATTTCGACAAACTTATAACAGTCGAGACATCAAAAAAGCAGGTCTGTATAGCTAGCAAGCTAACGAGGAGTTCTGTATACTAAATCCTTTACCAGTCGACAAAAAAACGAACATGTTAAAAATGAAAGTACTCCGAGACAACAACAACAAAACACAAAAATTTGGATAAAAAATGTCACTGGTAAGGACTTTGTTGAAATTAAGCCATTTGTTTGGAAGTGAAATGTTATAAATGTTGAAATTGAAAATTTCTACATGAAAAACAAATTTGCTGCTATTGTCCGTCTCAGGTGTTGCGAAAGTATTCCATATTTCAACAAACTTATAACAGTCGAGAAATCAAAAAAGCAGGTCTGTATAGCTAGCAAGCACCCTCAACACTCACTCTGGAATTGTCATTCTTTGTTTGTCTGTCCCTCAATCGTCCAACCCTTTGTGTACATGAAACAAAGACGGAAGACACTCAAATTAATATTCATGAAACATAGAGAAAAAAATCTACCAGAAATCCCCAAATACCTTGTTAAGAAGATGCTACAGAGTATTTTTGAAAAAAAAAGAAAAATAACCCCCATATCTCCCTCTCACTCTCTCTCTCTCTCTCTGACCTTCAAAACTGCAGAAGACAGCTTCTGAAAATATTGTTGGAAAAAGAAGAAATGAAGGTACCAGCGTACTCTCCCTTTTCCACTATGTCTATGGTCACACACAACCATCGAAATTATCTCCCATTGAATCTGACAAAATTTTCATTTTTGCACATTTTATGACACATTTTAATTTCTTTTCACCTGGATGTAACTCACCATGAGTGGAAGCTACTTTTCCAACAAAAAAAAAATGTTGAGAAAAGGCTTCTGTCTGAAACCTTGCAAATTCAGAGTTATCTCCCTTAAAACTGGTCTTGCAGTCATATCAGTAGGTGGTTGAGTTTTTTTCCCCTTTTCATACCCTGCCCCCAGAGCACTATACATAACTGAAAGATAAGGGAAGGGATATTAATGATTGCAATTCTTAAGCATAGAGCCTCAAAAAATTATCATGGCAAATGGAGAAAATAATTTACCAGAGGTTCCCAACCCATCTTTTGGAAGATGCTACATACAATTCTTTATAGGCAAGAGTTAAATGCACAGAGCTCAACAATCTTTCTGTCTGTCTGTCCTTCTATCAATCTGTCCCTGAAACCATGATGGTAAGAAACTCAAAAAAATAATAATGGCAGAGGATAGGCCAAAGGCCTTGTTTAGAAGATGCTACAGAACTTCTCTGTCTACAGTGTGCCTAACTTTCAGAACATAGCTTCTGAAAATATTGAAGGAGAAAGGAGAAAATGCTTAAACCAGAATACTCTCTCTCTTCCACTATGTTTTAACCCTTTACCACACGAGAAAATTTTAGACTTGTCCAAATTGAAAGCATTTGCAGACGACAAAGTGAATGTAACTCAAAAATTGAAATTTGTTCCGGGAAGGGTAGAAAACACTGTGGGAAAAGGAGAAAATGCTGGTTACCAGCATTTTCTCCTTTTCCCATAGTGTTTTCAAAAGGCTTCTTTCTCTGGGGCGTCAAAAGTAGGGATTGTGTAGTAATGGGTTAATTCAAGCTTAAAAGCCATCATCATAATATATGGTCAGTACAACTCTTAAAATTATCTCCCTTTGAAATTTATTGAAATTTTAAATTTTGCGAATTTCATAATTTCTTCAAATGTCCTTTTACTTGGACATCACTTAGAATAATGGGAAGCTACTTTTCCAACAAAGAAGTTGTTGACATGAGGCTTCTGAATGAAACGTTGCAAATTTGGAGTTATCTCCCTTAAAACTGGTCCAGCAGCATTGGCAGTTGGTGTTTAACCCATTCCCAAACAATCCCTGTTTTTATGACCCTGAGATATAAGCCTTTTGAAAACATTGCTGGAAAGAAGAAATTGCTGGAAACCAGCAGTCTCCTTTTCCCATAATGCTTTCTCTCCTGCTGGAAACAACTTTCAATTTTCGAGTTAAGTTTATTTTGTTGTCTGCAAGAGTTTTCCATTTAGACCGATCTAAAATTTTGTTGTCTTATAAAGAGTTCAACCTTTTTTTCTTTGTTGTATCTTGTTTTCAGAGCAGCAGTACTGAAGGAAAGTGAAAGACAGATGAAGAGATATTGATGATAAAAATCTTAATAAAGACTTCAAGAAGACATTGTGGCACTTGAAGAAAATTATTTATTTGCCAAAGTTTTTCAAATACTCCTTTTTCCTTGTACTCTTTACCACACAGTCCCAACTTTTAATGGCCTTGAGAAAGAAGCCTATGGAAAACATTGTTAGAAAAGGAGAAAATGCTGGTAACCAGCATTTTTTCCTTTTACCACAATATTTTCTACCCTATCAAAGCCAGAATTCATCATATCACTAAGATTTAATTTGTTGCCTGCAGATACTTTGAATTTGGTCCAGTCCAAAAATTTGTTGTTTGGTAAAACGTCTTAAAGAAAGTTTCTGAAAAACATTTTGGGAAATCTGGATATCTGTCTCTTTCTTTGAACTTAAATAGATGGCCTTTACAAACATTGAGGGAAATGCTGGTATCAGAATATTTTCTTTTCTACCCTTTGCAAGACAAATGCCGTTATTAGAAAAAAAAACTTAATGTGTTGTCTGCAAACACTTTCAATATATTTCAATCTATGGACTTTGCGGTTTAAAGGTTTTAGATACAGGTTAGTTATCATTAATTTGTTTAATGGAAAAGAAGCTTTCCATGATAGTTAGTAATGTCTAAGTCAGAAAAATTCAAGAAATTGTGTGACAAATGGAAAAAAAGCTGATTTTGATGATTTCAAAGGGAAACAATCTGACCATTCTTTACTTAGGTAGTATCCAAAGGTAATCTATTACAAGCGTTAAAGATACAAGATGATTTAGCCATAAGATAGTATCATGCAAGCATAATTTCTGACTTGTAGAACTCTCTAATCCTTAAATCACTCACATAAATATTAAAATTCACATGGATAAAAATATGTGGTGAGAGTCAAAGTCTATGCCAAGCAACAGCTTTAAACAGTACATAGATTTCATATTTGCAAAAACTCATGTACAAGCCTGTTTTACGACATTTTTTTACTGCAGCTAACTGATTGTGGGCTGACACTGACAGCAATGCTTCAACACTTGTAATAGATTACCTTTGGAAATTTAGTAAAGGTGAAAACTTCTAACACATTATCCACCAGAGGACACTCAGCAATATCAGTCATTTAATTTTTTTAGGTTCTAAGGTGTATGTTTAAATGTGAATAGCCCTTTATCAAACCTCTTCATGTTGGTAGAATGCTAAATAAGAACATCTGAAATCATTGCGAGAAAAAGAGGAATGTTCCAATCAGTATTCCCTCCACCACCTTTGATTTCTACCCTTCAAAGAGAAATTCAGTAGAATACATGGTTCTACCTTATTTCATCTTTCTCAATATAGTGAAAACAAGATGGTCAAAGGGAAATAACTCTTCATAATATAACTTAGTTGTTAAGTAGTGTTTATCTCCCTTTGACCATTAAAAGTTGTAGGTTTTCGTTAATGGTTTTTTCTTTAATATCAAGGTTAATTTTCATTAAAATTTGTAGGTTTCTGTTCATGATTATTTTTTTCTTTTTTTTTTTTTAATATCAAGGTGTATTTTTAAACGTGAATAGCCCTTTATCAAATCTCTTAATGTTTGTGAAATCTTGAAGAAGAACATGTCAAAACATTGCAAGAAAATAGGGAATGTTCCAATCAGTATTTCCTGCACAAACAATGATTTCGACCCTTCAAAGAGAAATCCCATCAAAGGAACCATATCTTATAGAAATCTTTTCCATGACTTTCATACAGAAGGGTGCTTATATTTTCATACTTATGAAGTGTAGGAAACATTGTGAGAAAAGGAGAAATTGCTGAATACCAGCATGTCTCTTTCCCCACAATATTTTAAAAAGGCTTTTTCTCAGGGTTATTAAAAGTCAGGAATTGTGTACTTCAGGATTAAGCTGTTTACAAAAAAAAGTGAGAGAGAGAGAGAGAGAGAGAGAGAGAGAGAGAGAGAGATCAGTCAGTTAGAGAGAGACAGACAGACAGATAATGTCCCATGCTTTCCATACTATTCAGCTGCCTGATCCATTCAGGGACCTCTCTCAAACTTTGGCTGACATGCTCTCAATTAAAAACATAGTCTTATTCTATTTCTGCTGACAAAATGTCAAAGAGAAATAACTCTTTGTAATTAAACTTAATAGTCTTAGTACTATTTATCTCCCTTTGACCATAAAAAGGTGATGAATATATTCAATCATGATTTTTCCTAGTTTAAAGGTTTATGTTGAAATGTGAATAGCATTTTATAAAACCTCCTTATGTTTGTACAATCCTGGAGAAGAACACCTGAAAACATTGCAAAAGTAAAAAGGAATGTTACGATCAGCACTTCCTCCACTAACATTGATTTCTACCTTCGAAAGAGAAATCCCACTATAGGAACTATATCTTATTCACTGTGTGCCATGGCTTTTAACAGAACAAAATTTGCCTTTTCATACTTAGGCAAGGTAGAAAACACTGTGGGAAAAGGAGATCACGCAGGTTCTCTTTTTCCCACAATACTTACAAAAGGCTTTTTTTCAGGGTAGTTAAAAGTCTGGAAATGTTTGCTTAAGGACAGACAGACAGGCAGACAGATTGATGGACAGATAAAAGTCCCCCTTCTTTCCATACTATTCACCTGCCTGACCAATATAAAGACTTCTGTCTAGCTTTAGCTGGAATGTGTTCAATTGAAAAAATGGCCTTATTTTTTCTTCTTTCCTCAGAGTATAACCAAATTTTTAAAGGGGAATAACTCTTCATTGTATAAATCACTTGTTCTAGTGGTGTTTATTTTACTATGACTGTAAAAAGCTGATGAAGGTATTTGATCAGACTTATTTTGAGTTGCAATGTGATGTTATTATGTGATGTTAATAGCCCTTTATCAGACCTTTTCATGTTTGTACAATCCTGAAGAGGAACACTGATTCAATGATCAAAGGGAAATAACTTCTATATTTCAAATTAGTTGTTAAGTTCTATTTATCTCCCTTTGAACAAAAACCTTTTATTGCATTTTCTATCACAATTCACATGGAGTTTCAAGCTTCATGTTTTTACCCTTTCCCAAACAATCCCTAATTTTTACGACCCTGTGATAGAAGCCTTTTGAAAACACTGTGGGAAAAGGAGAAAATGCTGCTTACCAGCAATTTCTCCCTTTTTCCACAATGTTTTCTACCTTGCTGTAAACAAACTTTTGAGTTACATTTACTTTGTCATCTGCAAATGCTATCAATTTGGACCAGTCTTAAATCTTGTCGTTTGGTAAAGGGTTATTGTGCATAGCCCTTTATTAATCCTTTAACAAATGACAAGATTTTAGACTGGTCCAACTCTAGAGCATTTGCAGACAACAAAATAAAAATCTGCCTAAAAATCTGAAATTGGTATAGGAAAGTAAGAAAACATAGTAGGAGAAGGGGCTCTATTCCAACAATGATTTCAAAAGGCTTCTTTAACAGGGGCGTTAAAAGCCAGGATTGTGTGGTAATGGGTTAAACTATACTTTCAAAAATCCTAATGAAAAACACCCAAAGCATTGTGAGGAAACCTGAAAATATTTCTAATTAGAATTTTTTCCTCCAACATTGTTTTCTGCTATTTCAAGGACCCCTATGATCCTATGATTAAACCTGTATCTTATTTGTTGTCTGCAATAATTTCCATATGCAAAAGAAATTTAACTTTTCACAACACGATCTCAAACATTTCCAACCCTGAGGTAGATGGCTATTGATAACAATGTTGAATAAGAAAAAAGGTTGGAAAACTAGCACTTTTTCTTCAGTTCATGGTGTTTTTTACCCTTTTAACCCTTTACCAAATGACAAAATTTTAGACAAGTCTAAATTGAAGGCACTTGCTGACGACTAGATAAATATAACTGAACAATTTCCAGCATTTTCTCCTTTTCCCACAATGTTTTCAAAAGGCTTCCATCTCATGGTCGTAAAACCAGGGATTGTTTGGTAAAGGGTTAAAGACAAAGACACTTTAGTTTTGTCATCTGTTTTCATAATAGAGGGATCCAAAATTGGTTTTTAGTGATCAAACACAATGTAAGCAATAACTCAGCTGTATCACAGCTGGTGCACCAATTCATGCATCCCAAGAACCAAATTACTCAAGTATAGTGAGAAATAGTTCCGGAGACACACTGCTCATAAATGCTGACAAACGGAAGGCTTATTTATTCTGGCTAAATATAGGAACAGAACAGTAAAGTTCTGGTTCTGTTCTGCTAAAAATACGACAAAAAGCTTTTCATGCAGTAGTGATTTTAACACTTTACAAAATCAACAGGAATCAATTCACAGGTTTTTGTTACTATCACTTTGTTCTGTTCTGTTAAAAATAAGACAAAAAAACATTTCATGCAGTAGTGATTTTAATGCTTTACAAAATCAACAGCAATCAATTCACAAGTTTTTGTTACTATCACTTTGTTATCCCATAAACCCTTTACCACATAACCCCTGAGTTTCAGTAACCATGAGTAAAACAGCTTTGAAAACAATGTGGGAGAAGGAAAAAATGCTGGTATTCAGGATTTTCTCCTTTCCCACATTATTTTCTATCCTTTCAAAGACAATTTCCACTATATGAGCCACAAATAATTTGTCATCTGCAAACGCTTTGAGTTTTGAACTGATCCAAAATTTTGGCAAGTGGTAATGAGTTACTTCTTTACCTAATGCCAAACTTTTAGACTCATTTAACCCTTTACCACACAATACCAACTTTTGATGTCCCTGAAAGAGAAGCCTTTTGAAAACATTGTGGGAAAAAGAAGAAAATGCTGGTATACAGTATTTTCTTCTTTTCCCACAATGTTTTCTACCCTATCAAAAAAGATTTGTACCATTTGTGCCATACTGAAATTGTCGTCTGTAAATGCTTTCAATTTGGATAGGTCTAAAATTTTGCTGTATGGGAAAGGGTTAAACTAAAATCATTGCAGAATGAAAATTGAACTAGATTCAGGTGGTAATGTTTATCTTTACTAAGATAGAAAAGAATATGGGAGAAGAAGATAATACTGGTTATTGGCAAGTTCTTCTTTTCTGACAATGTTTTCAAATGCTTTTTTTTTCTCTATACGTCTTGGAAACCCAGGATTTTAAGATTAAGGGTAAACCACATACACATACCCCTGCAATAAACAGCTTTTGGAAACAGAGTGGAAAAAGGGACAATTTCTTGTCCATGCAATTATTCCATTTCCCACAATATTTTCTTAAGTATTCAATCCATAGATTTTCCTTTGCTTTGCCCCACAGATATGTCCAACAAGATTGTTCATCTCATGTTAACCCTTTACTGCACAATGCAAATTTTTTAAAGACCCCTGAAAAGAGTCCTTTGAAAGCATCATGGGAAAAGGAGAAAATACTGGTAACCACCATTAAAATACTGGTAACCACCATTTTCTACTTTTCCTAGAATTTTTTCTACCCTATCAGAGAAAAATTGAACCATTTGAAATTGTTGTCTACAGATGCTTTCAATTTGGAGAAGGTTAAAGCTTTAACGTCTGGTAAAGGGTTAGTTAAGATAGTTTAAATACATTTATTTTACACTGATTGAGAAACAAGACTTAGTTCTTACAACTTATACTAATCTCTCCCGATTCTGCTTCCTGGATACTACATCAGTACTCACACTGAACATAAGGGTCAATAAAAAATCCCAAAGATGACACCCGATCCCAGGCATCAAACTCTGGACCTTATGGTTACAAGGCCAACACTCTATCTCACAACCATTGACACCAAACATGCAGTGTCCCTGGTAAAGGGTTCAAGTATCAGATGTGCAATGTTTAACTCTTTACCACACAATCCCAACTTTTAACGACCCCAAGAAAAAAGCCTTTTGAAAACATTGTAGGAAAAGGAGAAAATGCTGGTAACCAGCATTTTCTCCTTTTCCCACAATGTTTTCTACCCTTCACAAAACAAATTTCAAAATTTTCATTCACTTTTATTTTGTCGTCTGCAAATGCTTTCAATTTGGACCAGTCTAAAATATTGTCGTTTGGTAAAGAGTTACAGAACAAGAGGTCCAGAATAGCCTTATATAGCTCCATCAAACACTGATAAGAAACTGTAAGCTCTTATGCAAATAAGTCACACCAACAGCATTATTTTTTTAACAGATCATGACCTACCAAGACAAGAGGGCCATGACGGCCCTGTATGGGCCTTGATGGTCCTGTATCGCTCCACTTGCTAATAAGTAAAAATGCTACAAGTCAAACATTACAATATTTGGCCAATTGGTTTCCAACTTGAGGACATATAAAATTTTTCCATAAAATCCACGAGAAAGTTGTGACCCCTGGGTAAAGCCAATTTTGAGCGTAAATCTATAATTACTTGAATCCTGGTGGAGGTCCACAAGATAAAGCCCCATACCAAACAATACAGGTCTATAATGTGAGGTAATAAACAAGAAGATTTTAAAATTTTTCTCAATAAAAGGCCCTGTAAAAACATGAGACCCACGAGACAGGGCTAAATCTAGTAGCCCTTGTATTTATTATGGTTAATAACAAGATGACTTAGAAAGTTTTCACCACAAAAGCCCATGTAAAACTTGTGAACCCTGGTGTTGGGATAAACTTGACCCCAAGGCTATAACTTGGGCCCTGCTGGTAGAAGCCCACTGGATAAAACTACACTACATGCAAAATTTGGTAGCCCTATGCCTTATGGCTAGGTACAAGTAGATTTTTAAAAAATTCCAAATATGAGCCCATGTAAAATTTGTGAACCCCAGGACCAGGGCCAAATTTAATTCCAGGGCTATAATTTGAACACATTTGGTAGAAAACCACTTGATTAAGCTACATGTAGATGCAAAAGGAAGTAGCTCTAGGCCTTATGGCTTGGTAAAAGAAGATTTTTTAAGTTTTCCCAATAAACCTATTGATCCCCAGGGCTGGGCCAAATTTGAGCCCTGGGCTATCATTTGGGCAATCTTGGTAGACAACCACTTAATAAAGACACATGCCAAATTTGGTAGCCCTAGGCCCTATGGCTTGGTACAAGAAGGATTTTAAAGGTTTCCCTAAATAAGCCCATATAAATCTTGTGACCCTCCAGGGCCTGGCCAAACTTGACCCCAGGACTATCATTTGGGCATTCTTGGTAGACAACTACTTGATAAAGATACCTGTCAAATTTGGTAGCCCTAGGCCCTATGGCTAGATACCAGGAGGATTTTAAAGTTTTTCCTTATATAAGCCCATATACAACTTGTGACCCCCGGGGGCAGGGCCAAGTTTGACCCCAGGGCTATTATTTGAAGGAACTTGGTAGAGGTCCACTAGATAAAGCTACATGCCAAATTTGGTAGCCCTAGGCCTTATGGTTTCAGAGAAGAAGATTTTTAAAAATTTTCAATATTTTTCAGTTTTGTTGCCATGGCAACCAGAGTTTTAGAAGGAATAAAATTCTTTCAAGGAATTCTGAAGAGGACCATGACAGGATCATTTCTGTGAAGTTTCATGAAAATTGGATGGGTAGTTTCAGAGAAGAAGATGTTTGAAATAAAAGTTAACGCACGGACAGACGGACGCACGCACGCACAGATGGATGGACACCGGGCCATGACATAAGCCCACTGGCCTTCGGCCAGTGGAGCTAAAAATTGGATGGGTAGTTTCAGAGATGTTTGAAACAAAAGTTAACACACACATGAACAGACAGACACGTGCATGGACACACGACAGACACCAGGCCATAATGTATGCCCACTGGCCTTGTGCATTATTTGATATGTTTCCCTTACATATCATTCTTTCAGTAACCTTTCGAAACTAGCAGGTTCCTATGGTGTGGATCCAAAATAGACAACAAAGGACATCAGTCTGATTCCAATCTACACCATGTCTTCTTGACACTACACAATTACCAAACCTTTTTGTTCACTTCCTTTGAGGTAAAATACATGAATACAAGCGAAAACACAATGACAAAAAGATATATTGTTCATATTGAACAATTTCTCCATTTAGCACAATGTTTTTCAAAGGTGGTCTGCTTTAAGCCATGCACAGTTAGAGGTAATGTTTTCACTCTTTACCAACCACAAAATTATGGACAGAAAAAAATTAAAAGCATTTGCAGATGACAAATTCAATGTTGCCAAAATGACTTATCTATCTTTGGTATGATGGAAAACACCGAAGGAAAAAAGAGAGAGAAAGCTGATTACCGGCATTCTCCTTTTTTTTTTTCAATATTTTCTCCAGTCATATCTTTCAGGTTTGTTTAAGCTTGAATTTGTGTGGTAAAGAGTTTATTAACCCTTTACAACACAATGATGACTTTTGACATCCCTGTGGTAGAAGTCTTTTGAAAACATTGTGGGAAAAGGAGAAAATGCTGGAAACCAGCATTTTCTCCTTTTCCCACACTGTTTTCTACCCTTCCCAAATCAAGTTTCGATTTTTCAATCACATTTATTTTGTCCTCCGCAAATTCTATCAATTTGGACCAGTCTGTAAGTTTGTTGTTTGGTAAAGAGTTAACAGTAAATATCAAAAAATCTGCAAATAGATTCACTATACAGTACTAGTTGTACAGTCAGGTGACAGGGGATTTTGAAACTTGTTCATGGCTGTGGTGAATCATGTCGCCCCGAGCCAAAGGCCAGGTGGTGACATGATTTACCACAGCCATGAACAAGCCGTAGGCATGGTAGCGACATGGTTAATCACAGTCGTGAACAAGTTTTCAAGACCCCTGCAACCTGATCATACCAAGAATTATTATACTGCAATATTTTACCATTCCAACCAGTGTTAAGTGAATTTTACCTGTTTTTTGTCTAAAATATTCAGTATGTTGACCGAGTAGAATTTCCTGTCTAAATGCCCCTTTTCAATGAAAACTGTGAACTGACGTCACTGAACCCTTGGTTAGGTGCAAAAACCTGCAGCATGGCACATAATCTTGACGTTAATCTTGATCGCCACTGGCAGTTTGGATGTTGTGTGGGTAATGTAGTGTAGTGTAGTGTATGCGGCTCCCGAAAGGCAAACTGCTTTTACCTTGGTTTTGCCAGTGAACATGACATATTTGTCAGGAGCATATTATCCAATCAGATCGCAAGGAATTTCTTTACAGTATAATTAACATGTTATTACAAGTATCTGTACATAGTTAAATAACAGACATAAATGTTTAACAAGTATTCTGTATAAACATAACAATACATGTACATACTTAAAAAAAACACTAATACCTCAAGCTTCTCTCTAAAAAATCATATACATTAAAGTTATCACTTCAGAAAATGTCTTTATCAAAAGATCTTATGCTTTTACTCTCCCTTCCTTGACAGATTTTAAATAAATTAAATGTATATCTTAACTCATTTCCAAATGACAAAACATAAGGTTTGTCCAAATCAAAAACATTTGCAGATCACAAAATAAAAGCGACTGAAAATTTGTAACTTGTTTTGTGAAGGGTAGAAAACATTGTGGGAAAAGAAGAAAATGCTGTATACCAGCATTTTCTTCTTTTTCCCACAATGTTTTCAAAAGGCTTCTTTCTAAGGGTCATCAAAATTATGGATGGTGTGGTAATAGGTTAATGGAAAATATCTCAAATTTAAACCCTCTTTTCTATCAATTTCAAAACAGATCATAATCCCAATGGCAAAATTGCAGATGCAACCTACATTGACAGCATTTGGGTGACAAAAGGGTTTTGTTTTGTATCATAGGATTAGTATCTGAAAGGCTTTTCAAAATCCTTGCATGAAAACAAGAAAATGCTGTTTACCAGCATTTCTTCATATCCCCACAATCTTTTTGAAAATGTTTGTTTAACCCTTTACCCCATAAGGCATTTCTATGGTATCTTTAATTGACCCTAGATAACAGCAAGGATGAAGCCGTTTCTTATGTGTATATGACACCTTTTGATATTTTAGAAAACATTGTGGCAAAAGGTGAAATTACTCATCACGAGCAATTTCACCTTTTGCCACAATGTTTTCCAAAGACTCCTACAGGCAATGCATAGAAATGACTATCTATGGAGTAAAGGGTTAACTCTTTACCACACAATGCAGACTTTTAATGCCCCTGAGAAAGAAAGCATTTGAAAACGTTGTGGGAAAAGAAGAAAATGCTGGTAACCAGCATTTTCTCCTTTTCCCACAATGTTTTCTACCCTATTGAAGAAAAATTGCCTCATTTTGGCCACTTTGAAATTTTCATCTGCAAATGCCTTCGATTTGGATAGGTCTAAAATTTTGCCAGGTGGTAAAGCCGAGATTGTTCCACTACAGGTTAGAGATGGACTTTGAAAAAAGTTCTGCTTAAGTTATATAAAATTTTCTACACACCATTTTGCAAAAATTAATGCAACTTTTTATACCCTAAACTTAATTGCCCTTGAAAAATATTGTGGGAGAAAAAATGATGATAGTTAGAAATGACATGATCAAATTTAAATATAAAATAAAATGGCACAAAGATGTTAGCAAATAAGACTTCAAACAATGTTCCATAAAAACTTCCATAAACAAAAATAAAATGCAAAATACATGGCTAATTCAACTGTTTAGTGGGTCATTACAGTTGTAATAATAACTAACAGGTTACTACTTTAATGTTTCAAACATCAGTAGCTTTTGGATATGGCATTAATCTAGACAAGATAACAGACTTGAAGAATAACATAAACCACTGTCTCTGTACAGAAAGTACAGTCTTTTAACATGCACTCGTCCTTTTTGCTCCACATTTTCTTAGAGTGCTGAAATATCGTATTGTTTAATTGTTAGTCCTTTTTTATCATTTGTAACAATAATTTTATTTAGCTCTGAAATTGGCCTACATAGCAGTGAGTTATGCTACATTTCTTTTAAAAACTGTGGCCCTCAACCCTTCATCAAAAACAGAAGGTTACACACCCTGCAAAAGAAGGCTTTTGAAAGCATTTTGGTAATCAGCATGGTCTACTTAACCCATTACCACACAATCCCTACTTTTGACGACCTTCAGAAAGAAGCCTTTAGAAAACATTGTGGGAAAAGAAGAAAATGCTGGTAACCAGCATTTTCTTCTTTTCCAACAATGTTTTCTACCTTTCACAAAACAAATTTCAAATTTTCAGTCACTTTTATTTTGCTGTCTGCAAATGCTTTCAATTTGGACAAGCCAAAAATTTTGTTGTTTGGTAATGAGTTAAACCCCCCCCCCCCTTTTTTTTTTCAACAGACAAAGTAAATTAATGTCAGTTGCTTTGCTGTCTGAATAAGCTTGCCTTTCAAAAATCACAGATCTGAAACCTTTTATTGTCTTATAAAGAGTTTAATTGCCTTTTTGATAAGTTAATGATGGCAGACAGTATGCGTAGATGTGATAGATTACTGACAAAGAAAAAAAATCATTATGGGTAGAGCAACAAATACAATCATCTCATGTAGAGACAAAAAAGTAACCACTCGGATGGGACATGATGGATCAAATGGTGTGTTTCCCCTTTCATAGAGCATACAGTAAGGCAGATACATGGAAAAAGATTCAGCCCTTTACCAGACAATCACAACTTTAAATTAACCCAAGTAAGAAAGCTACTGAAAATATTGTGAGAAGGCATAAAATGCTGGTAACTAGCAATAGTCTAGCATTTTCTCCTTTTTCAACAATGTGTTTTCTTCCAGATTCTTAAAACCCCCTACTGTGTGATAAATATTAAAACTCAAAACTTTGAAAGTAATGGCATTCCTGATTGGCTAAGCCAAACTGAAAATGGTTTAGGTAATTAGATATTGTGTGTATTTGAAATTCAGAAAATTTGAAAATAAAGATAAAAATGCCCTTTAAAAAGGCAACAAAGACGGGTAAGCCCCCAGGCTTATTACATCACACAGAGATTTCCAAAAAATAACGTAGAAACTTGATTAGTCACCTTAAACACAAGTTAGCCATATATTAATCCTGTACGCCAACTAGTTAGATCATAGTACAGAAATTAATTTTGTCCTATAGTTTATTTCTCATCGAACTGTTATGTTTATTAATGGTTTTACAAATTTCTAGAATGATTGTCAGAGATTCATCAAACTTAACAAATGCCAAAAGAAAACCCATAACTTCAATATGAACAAAATCATATAAAGAAAAAAAAATAACTATGATTCTATATATTTTGCCATAAATCTTAATGCCACTTTTACTTTAAAAGGAAAAAAAATAAAAAAACAAAATATCTTGTGGCAACACTCAATCATACACAGAACAATTCAAAAACTCCCTGGCTAAGATAAGTGATTAATTAATACCCTAAGTGATTAATTGATATCCTAAGATATCATCAAAATTGAAAGTACATGGAGTAAAAACAGAATTTTTAGAGGGGAAAATGGCAATGCTGGTCATTAAATGTTTTAGGTAGAATGCCAAATTTTCAGAACAGAACAACTTATTTATCATAACTGTATTAAAAATTCTTAATCCTTTCCCAAACAATCCCTGGTTTTTACGGGTCAGGAATAGAAGCCTTTTGAAAACATTGTGGGAAAAGGAGAAAATGCTGGTAACCAGCATTTTCTCCTTTTCCCACAATGTTTTCTACCCTATCATATAAAAAAAATAATCTTTTTAGAAACGGTTAAGATGTCATCTGCAGAATGTTTTCAGTTTGGTGTGGTCCAAAATTTGCCGTTTGGGAAAGCGTTAACCGATAACCTTTTAAAACTGGTTTTTCAATTATGTTAATCATCAACATGAACTAAATGCTAAAACATGTCAGATCATTTTGCAAGACATAAATATTGTTCTGGTGATCTTTATTTGAAAAAAGAAAAAGAAAATTTCAACATCAAATGCATATCTTTAAATAACACTGCCCAAGTTTCTTAGAGCTTCATATATATACACATATACACAAAAGTTTCATAGTTCACACTGATAGTTCTGTGTTCAAGGTTCTGGCTGGTACACTATGCCCCCTCGTCCTGCCAGTGAAGTTTGACCCATTAGGTCGAGGTCAATCTGTCTGGCTGCCAGGCGACCTTCACTTATGGCCCAGACAACCAAGGACTGTCCCCTGCGGCAATCTTAAGGGAAGAACAAAAGAATGATATTACAGATACAAATTGTTTTTTGAAGCCAATGTAGATTTCTGATATTGAATTCACACAGAGATTCTACTTCAACCTTTATCAGACAAGAATATTTTAGACTGGTCCAAATTGACAGCATTTGCAGACAACACATGAACTCTTTACCAAAACACAAAATTTTGGACAAGTCCAAGTTGACAGCATTGGCAGACAACAAAATAAATGCAAATGAAAAATTGCACATTGTTTTGGAACTTTGTTTTGTTTTGCGAAGGGTTGAAAATATTGTGGGAAAAGAAGAAAATGCTGGTCACCAGCATTTTCTCCTTTTCATGCATTGTTTTCAAGAGGCTTCTTTCTCTTGGTACTTAAAAGTCAGGGTTATGTGGGAAATGATTAAGTGTGACATTGTGATAAAACTTGTCTTTGGTGCAGTAGAAAAAAAATGTAAGGAAAGGACAAAATGCATGTAACCTCCATTTTCTCCGTTTTTAACAATGTTCTAAAGGCGGCTTCCTCACATCATTAATCTACAGAATTGTTCCATGAAAGGTTGGGTGTGCAACCTGTAAAATAGACCTAAAGTACATGAACAGGCATTGTCATTCAATGTGCTTGCATGTATCAATATGGTGTTTGACACGATTTTCTATATTATTTCCAATATAGTGGTCAATGTACCTATCTATGCTTTCCTGGAGATTCTTTATGCCTGTAATGCACGCAATTTTCCTCCCAAGCAACCTGCTGTTTTCCCACACAATTAGCATATAAAAGTTATTAATCTTATTTTTACCCATTACCACACAATCCCTACTTTTGACGCCCCTGAGAAAGAAGCCTGTAGAAAACGTTGTGGGAAAAGGAGAAAATGCTGGTAACCAGCATTTTCTCCTTTTCCCACAATGTTTTCTACCCTTCTCAAAACAAATTTCAAATTTTAGGTCACTTTTATTTTGTCGTCTGCAAATGCTTTTGATTTGGACAAGCCTAAAATATTGTCGTTTGGTAATGAGTTAACAGTGTCACGGTGGGCAAACTGAATCATTTATGATATATCAAAGATCCAGTATCAGACTTCACAAAGTTCTGTGCAGTCTGATCTCAATCTTCACATTCTGAAAGTGTAACTTGACCCTATGCCACACAATGACAACTTTTAAAAGCCTTGAGGAAGATGCCTTTTGAAACATTGTTGGGAAAAGGAGAAAATGCTGGTGACCAGCAATTTTCTCTTTTTCCCGCAAAATTTTCTACCCTATCAAAGGGAAATTGCACCATGTGAGCCACTATGAAATTGTCATCTGCAAATGCTTTCAATTTGGGAAAAGTCTAAAATTTTGCCATGTGGTAGAGGGTTAAATGAAGCTTAGTCTATTATAGGCAAACTAACAGGTTGGTTTACTTTTGCTCTTGAAAAAAATAATCCAACTATCAAAATTCAAAGCCTATCCATTTGATATATTGAATTCGGCTCCTCAATGGATTATGAGCGGATAGAAAAAGAGTGAGAAAAAGAGGAATTACTGGTTTCAGCATGTACCCCTTTCTGACTTTATTTTCAAAAGCCCTTCTTGTCAAGGTAGTTAACCCTTTACCAGACGACAAAATTTTAGCTCTGTCTAAATTGAAAGCATTTGCAAACAATTTCAGTGTTGCTGAAATGGTGCAATTGCCAATGGATTAGATGGAAAACATTGTGGGAAAAGGAGAAAATGCTGGTTACCAGCATTTTCTCCTTTTCCCACAACGTTTTCAAAAGGCTTCTTTTCCCAAGGGAGTCAAAAGCAGGGATTGAGTGGTAATGATGGTAAAGAGTGAGGAGCATACCTCCAGCAGCATATACTCTGGGTACACTGGTAGAATATTTATTTTGGGGCGTTTCCACATTGCCTCGAGGGTCAAGTTTCAGCTTCATCTCGTTCAGAATTTCTCTCTCTGGACCAACAAATCCCATTGCCAGCAGTATGAGATCTGCTTTAAATGTTTTCTCTGATCCTAAAACAACAAAATGATTTCATCAGTACCTCTACCACAATATTACTCATCTTGACCCATTACCACACAATCCCTACTTTTGACGCCCCTGAGAAAGAAGCCTTTTGAAAACACTATGGGAAAAGGAGAAAATGCTGGTAACCAGCATTTTCTCCTTTTCCCACAGTGTTTTCTACCCTTCCCAGAACAAATTTCAATTTTTCAGTCACCTTTATTTTGTCGTCTGCAAATGCTTTCACTTTGGACCAGTCTAAAATGTTCTTGTGTGGTAAAGAGTTAAAAACATGAAAGTTCACTGCAAATGCACAACTGAAATACAAACCGCATCTGGCCGGAGATGAATCCATGCGGACAAATATCCTCATTTTTCAAGGTATAAAAGACCAATACCATTACTACTGAGCTAAAGGGATATTTTCCTAACGCTGTTGTTAGCCTAGGTATTGTATTAACCCTTTACCTGTTATGCCAATCTGAGACTCTTCCATTTCAGCAACAAATAGGGATATGATGTCAAAAATATGGACAAATGAGGATACAAATATCTGACTGAGGGCTCGTTACGAGCAATTTCTCCTTTTCCCACAATGTTTTCAAAATCTGTCTGTTGTTGATGCGTCAAAATGAGTATCTATGGAATAAAGGGTTAAAATCTGGCAAAGCCAGCCATGAAGGTGTGGTTACCCGTAACACATCTCCTCTTAAAAATCATCATTTATTGACGACTCAAAGCCTTATTAGGCAGAAAGTCAATTTCGGAGCAACAAATGGGATTAATCGCTCAGTGGCCAATCCTGGAACATTTTACGAACATGAAAGTTTGCAACAAATTTTTGCATAGCTGATATACAAACCGCATCTGGCCGGATGCAGACAAATATCCTCATCTTTCGAGGTTTAAAAGAGCAATACTGTGCATGAAGGTCTGGTCACCCATAACACTCTTCACAAATTCTTGTTGGCAACTGACTGTATAACAATTACGAATAAGCCAATTCACTATGTGACCATTCATTATCTAGTAAGTAGAACCAATTCCTGATTCAACATACTCCTTACAACATCCCCTTGTATCACAATCTTTTATCAGTATTTTATAAGAGTCATTAACATCAATCTTCCATAATTTACATGTATGTTTTTATGTTTTCAAAGTTTTCATGTGCATGAAAAAGAGATACGTTTCATAAAATAATGGAACAAAACTTAACCAACTTATGCTCAATAAATGTAAAGGTACATTTACATTCAATACTAAAGATGCAAATTTTGCACTTTTAAAAGCTCTTGTAGTCAAGGAAGCCAAAAGCATGAGTCCTAGATTGAAATGCTCTGTGCCATTTGATCTTGATCTATAATGTCTGCAGATGTAAATAAATCCGATTTCATTAATATAAGGATTTAGATTTAAAATACTATAAAAACATGATGAAATAAACCTCAATATCCTTACCTTCTACTTCTTTCATATCCCAGCGCCCTGCCTCATTTTTCTTCCATTCCACTTCCACTGTTTTTACACCACATACATGCCCTTTACCGTCATCTAGGAACTCCTATAAGCAATACAATAGAGTGCTTTCATTTCACCTTTCGCCAAAAAATAGGATCAGTCACAAAAACAGATCTCTTGACCAAAGAAAAAAATTTTTGGCTTGTCTGAAAAATAAAGCATTTGGAGAGGACAAATCTAATATGGTTCTAATGAAGGTAAAAGCACTGTGAGAAAATGTATTTAATGCAGATTACCTGCCATTTTCACCTTTCCCCACAATGCTTTGAAACATCTTCTTTATGAAAGACAAGAGCATATTTTCTGTTGTTTTCATCATATTTTCAATAGGTTTCTTAAATAGAATTGTTTAAAATCTCATAATTATGTTTGAAAAAGAGTAAACTCTTTATCTGCCAACAGTAATTTAGAAGAACATAGTTAGAACATAATCCACTGAAAGGAGTTTGTCATTGAAAAAGCTAAAATAATCATCTAAAAGAGAGATAAAGCTGGTTTTTCTTTTTTCTTCTTTTCCTCCATTCTAAAAAAATCTTCTTCCTCACGGTCTTTGACAAACACCTGGATTAAATGGTTAACTCTTTACTACACAATCCCAATTTTTGATGACCTTGAAGAAAAAGCCTTTTGAAAACATTGTGGGAAAAGGAGAAAATGCTGGTAACCAGCATTTTCTCCTTTCCCGCAATGTTTTCTACCCTTCCCAAAACATATTTCATTTTTTGAGCAATGTTTATTTTGTCGTCTGCAAATTCTTTGAATTTGGAACCAGCGTAAAATTTTGTCGTTTGGTAAAGAGTAAAGGCTTAAATCAAAACCCTGACACAAAAAGGATAAAATAAACTTGACATACCTTGCTTGCAATGTTGAAGATTCTAGGATCCCGCCCAAATTTAAGCTCCACCTCCTCATGTCCATAATCAACTTTAAATACCCGGGGATAGGTGGGCCATGGGTTACTTGGGGCCCTAGATTTTGGAGGCGGTGGCAGAATTTCAAAGGAGGTAATTGATTTGGCTCCCTGAAATGTGATAAATGTTATTTACTTTTAAGAAAGACTTTCTTTTTGAACCCTTTACCACACAATCTTGAGTTTCAATTAATGGTGGTCAGATGATAGACTATAGTCGAAAGTCACTTGGTTTTGGCTTCCGATTCCAATAATCAATTGAGAAATCCCTGAATCGATTGTAGTCAGTTGCTTAGCTGGCCAAAACTTAAATTATGGTTTTTAGCGCTTAGTTTTGTGACTATTATTAATCACAATCTTGGATTAAACATTGTGGATAACAAACACGAAAATTGGTTGAAAAATGAGAAACAAATCTGTGTCCATGAATGTCTTGACAAAAGTTGACAACTCGGCGAGCTTCCCTGAGCCCGGGTTTTGACATTTGGAAATTTGAAATGACCTGTCTTTGACGATGAAAGAGATCTACCTAAATGTCTATCTGAGGCATGAAATTGTCGCACAGAACTTCATTTAACCTAGCTTGCATGCATTGGGCAGAAATATGGGTTAAACATGATCAGTATAAAATGCGAAGGTCACCCAGATGATAATATTGCTAGCAGAGTAACAAAGGTATTATTCCTCTTTCCTTATGTAAAGTGACAGCTTTTTAAGTTACTTGCTATTTAAACAGACTAAATGATGTCAAATCATGCAGTAATACTTCTCCAGAAACTAACTGTCAAGAAAAAATAGATCGCCAAAAAAGCATGAAAACCCATGAAACTACAATGAGCAGCGTGGCATCGTCTGGTCAGAAGGACTTCAAACTATCTTCTGATCTTTAATAATGAATTTTAAAAGTGAATTTACACAAATTTCAGAATAAGGCAATAAGTGGAAGCTAAAAATTCTGTTCATGAGTGAAAAACTGTTGTTTTATGAAATGAAAATAAAGTTGTGGGGGGGGGGGGAACGAAAGGAGGGGTTTGAACTATTAAATATAAATTATGTCTGATTCTTTTTTAACTTGTTTGGAAATTATAAGGAACAAAATGAATGATATTGATTAACCCATTACCACACAATCCCTACTTTTGACGCCCCTGACAAAGAAGCCTTTTGAAAACATTGTAGGAAAAGGAGAAAATGCTGGTAACCAGCATTTTCTCCTTTTCCCACAATGTTTTCTACCGGTCACAAAACAAATTTTAAATATTCAAATTACTTTTTTTTTTGTCGTCTGCAAATGCTTTCAATTTGGACAAGCCTAAGATATTGCCGTTTGGTAATGGGTTAAAGCAGAAAACTTGATTGTAATGTATTTCAATTGATTAAAGTGCAGAATACATCTTAATAAACTTAATACATGAAGGCTATCATGTTTAAAATAGAATTTGGACAAGTTATAAACTTTGTATGATTCATATACTTTGACCTTCATATGAGCAAATTTGAGCATTATCTGAGTAAATCTACTTTAACCTGAAAGTTAATAGTAATATTTAACTGAAATAGTTTCTCTTCTCTTCTAAATATTTAAACCATTTGATTTTACATAAATATATGTATGGTTTCATAATAACCTCTTCAATAAAAATCACCTTGAATAGGAAATTAAAGAGTACCACAAACATTGACAATTGCAAAAAAACGTTAAGTATCAAATACAAAGATCTATGATCATAAACAATTTCAATTACATGGATAAAGTTTTTAACAAAGCTAATGGCCATTACATCATGATTGTCTTTGGGAGGGTAGAAACCAATATTATTTTCAAGCAGAAAATACTGGTTACTTGCATAACCTTATCAGCATCCATCTGAGAGAGGTAGCTTTATTATCACAGCCTATGTCCCCATCCCCAATCTTGTTAGGTAAGGTGTTAACCAGAGGACAAAGACGGACTGATTACCTGTCTGAGAGAGGTGGCTATACAATCACATCCCGTGTCTCCACCCCCAATCACAATCACATCTTTATCCTTGGCATACCACTTCAGGTAGTCAATGTTGTTTCCGCTCTGCTTCTTCTGCCATGTTTCCAGGAATGTCATTGCATAATGCACACCATCCAAAGATCGACCTGCAATAGAAAATATATATTTTGGATCCACCATATCTTAGTATGAGATGACTTTGGTATAAGCTTTATCAAACAACCTAGTACTTTATCAACCTGAAGGTAGAAGGCTGATGGCTACTAACAGGCAAGAGGTATTCTCTCCCTTTTGGACCCTTGTGATCCACATTTGTCACTGACAACTTCTCTTAACTCATTGCCAAACAACAACATTTTAGGTTTGTCAAAATCGAAAACATTTGTAGATGATAAAAAATACTGAAAATTTGAAATTTGTTTTGTGAAGAGCAGAAAACATTGTTGGAAAAGGAGAAAATGCTGATTACCAGCATTTTCTCCTTTTTCCACAATGTTTTCTAAAGGCTTCTTTCTAAGGGTCGTCAAAAGTAGGGATTGTTTGGTAATGGGTTAATTTGGTCAAGTCCACATTTTAACTTGGTCAAGTCTAAATTTTTCAGTTTGCTAAACTTTTTATCGAATGACAAAAATTTACACCTGTTCAAATTTTTTGCATGTAACAAGATGAAAGTGACTCAAACATTGAATTCTGTTTTGGCTAGGTTAGAAAAAAGTGTGAGGAAAAGAGAAAATGCTAATTACCTGCATTTCCTCATTTTCCTACAACATTTTTAAACTTTTTACCTCAGGGTCATGAAAAGTCAGGATCATGTGGTAGAGAGTGAAGAGTTAACAACTTTAAAAAAACAAAAACACCATATGCAAGTGCAAACACTCAGCTGCAGATGATTCAACTCTTTACCAGGCAACAAAATCTTAGACTGTTCCAAATTCAACGCATTAGTAGACGACAGACACAAAGACAGTCTGATTCCAGTATACCCACGCAAAATGAATGTTTTCCGGGGGTTTAATGACAAAGCTTTTGTACACTTTTTTCTTTCAAAACAGCAAAAGTAAAAACTTCTTAACCCTCCTTTTGACAGCATACTGCATTCTGGAGGACATTAAAGATTGACAGCAGGTAGTGACTTACAACTCAGAGCAGATCTATATATCTTTCTATTCTGACAGACTTTGCTAGTTCTATTTTTACCTGGAATTGGTAAATCCCTGGGCCATGTGGACCCCAAGGCCAACAACATGGCATCATAGTCCTTCATGACCTCTGAACCCATCATATCCTTGCCAATCTCAACACCAGTACGGAACTCTATACCTTCCTCTTCCAGTAACTTAACCCTACGGGCAACAACCTGAAATAAAATTCATATATACAAATACATTTGTCTGTCTATTCACTCAAATTCTTGAGGCTGTCAAATGTTAAAGTAGATTTTGTCTGTGTGAATGGGCTTCAACACAGCTTTCAACATTAGTTCAGTCATAAAACAGTATCAATTTACTTGTCATGTCCTCCTAAGCTTTCAGAAGTACTGGGTAGTGGTCTTTGCGAAAGGGCACTCTATGTTCTACACAGCCAGGGGGAATCAAGCTATAATACAGGTCCAATTCCTTCTCTCTTTACCAGAAAACAGGACTTTAGATTTGTCCGAATTGACAGAATTTGCTCGTGACATCATGTAATATACATGACACAAAAATTGTTGTTTGTTTAAAAGAAGAGTGCAAAACATTGCAGGAAACAGAGAAAATCCTAGTTACCATTATTTTCTTCTTTCTCCAGAATATTTTCAAAAGATGTCTCTTTTGAGGTCTTTGAAACTCCAGATTGTTTGGTAGAAGATTAATCAATGAGCAACAGAGGAATAAAAAAGCATTTATTAGTGTTAAGAGTATTAAAACACTGAAGTAAAGTCCAAATAAAAGTCATGCACTGAATATGTAGTCTGCCCTGTGATTTACATTCTCCTATTTTATTGGAGATATTCTGTTCTTAGCATAGCACTTTTCATTCTATTTATTCATTTGCAAATTTCAAACCAATGTAAAAATGCCAATATAGGCATTGATTAAAATCTTAAAGATTGAAAAGATGCACAATGAACAAAGAGTAAACTGCTTATTCTAGTAATATTTTCAAGGAAAACATAACTAAAGCTATCACTAAACATACTAAATGTGATTATACCCCCAACCAGCTCCTTGTCACTAAAACAGGTCTTTGTAACAGAATGCAGAATGTTTTAGTATAAAAGAGATGAAAAAAGATAAAAGGGAGACAATTCCACAACAAATCACAGTAGGGTCATGAAAATTGCCCATGCTCAACTTCATATATATAGGAACACTGTGTGTAAATTTGAGTTCAGAACCTTAAAAAGACTTGGAGTATTACTCTGGACAAATTTGTGTCTATGGACGGACGGATGGATGGGCAGACAGCCATTACGATTCCAGTAAACCCCCCTCCACTTCGTTGTGGAGGGTATTATTACAAATTTCTTTCTATTGTGGGTCAGTATCTTATTTTGATTTGATGTATTATACAACACTCTGGCCATGTCGCTGGCTGCTTTCCAACATAAACAGTGCCATCCTGTAGTTCAGAGTATATGTACACAGATGAAAGGTTAAGAAAAAAGAACAAACCTCCTTAGACAATTTCATGGTTGGTATTCCATACTGGAGTAGACCTCCCACTCTGTCATTTCTTTCAAATACTGTCACTGTGTGGCCAGCCTAAACAATATACATGTACATTCAAGCCTTTACTTATCATTAACCCTTTCCCAAACGACAAACTTTTGGACTTAACCAAATTGAAAGCATTTGCAGACAACAATTCAACTCTTGCTGAAAAGATGATTTCTGTCTATGATAGGGTAGAAAACATTGTGGGAAAAGGAGAAAATGCTGGTTACCAGCATTTTCTCCTTTTCCCACAATGTTTTCAAAAGGCCACTATTCCAGGGCCCATGAAAACCAGGGGTTGTTTGGGAGAGGGTTAAGTAATAACCGATTGTTGTATCCTGAGAAAAGGAGTATTGTTTGTTACAGGGTTAGCTTAAAATGATGCATCCATGCAGATATCTTTTCATGAACTAGATAAAAACATTATCGACAAAGTCAAACTGAAAGCATTTTCAGACAACAAATCAGGTATAGCTGAAATGTCAGGTTTTTGTCAGAAAAATATTGTCAGAAAAGGAGAAAATCCTGGTTACCTGTATTTTCTCGTTTTCTGTGACATTTTCACAACCCAACTTATGCAGATTGCAAGATCATTGAATTGTGAAGTAATAAGTTTAATTGTTTACCTTATTCAACTGCGCAGCTGCTGCCATACCAGCGGGTCCACTACCAACAACTGCGACTCTCTTGCCTGTTCTGTTACTTGGGGGTATAGGTACCATCCATCCTTGCTCAAAGGCATGATCAATAATTGAATTCTCAATGTTCTTTATAGTCACTGCTGGGGAGTTGATCCCAAGTACACAGGCACCCTATATATAGAGAAGATATTTTTTTTTGTTGGTAAAAGATCAAAACTTAATTCACAAAAAGAAAATCATCTGTAGTATTTTCACAAGTGGCACGGACACGAGTAAGAATTTTACTGATGATGTTCACAAGATGAAATAAAATTTGATCTTTCACCAAAATAATAAGAATTTTATTTATTTCAAGCTTTCAACCCTTTTTTGCAGGGAAACTCAATCAAAATCCAATTCTTTACTGTTATCACCCCATGGCAAACCCCACTGCTGGCACAGCATTACAATATTTCGCAAGAAATGTAAGGTAAATTACATCATATTTCCATCTGTTTGTGTGGCATGAACATTTCACCTAGGTAACTAGTGCCTGGGAACAACTGTTTCCGCCTCCACTTGAAGAGTCAGAATATAAATTTTGGTATTTTCACTGACTGTAACCATAAAATATTGAACAAGAGCTTCGCAAAGCGGCACATATACGCCCGAAGGGGCTTGTCAGTGAAATGAGTTGAAATGACGGAAGGGCCATGAATGAAGAGTAGTTAATCTCCATGATATGTGAAAAATATTAAAGGGCAATAACTAAAAAAAGAAAGGGTGGCACAGTTACAAATTTTGTACATTGCTGTTCTCCAGAAGGTGTTCTATCAGTTTTGAAAGGTTCAAGATCATAGCTTTTATATTTTAGAAATTATGGCCCAGACGAAAATTCAAAGAGAAAACTAACAAAGGGCAATAACTAAAAAAAGAAGGATGGCAGAGTTATGGTTCTTGTGCAGTGCACTTCTTTATAATGTGTTCTATAAGTCTTTGAAGTTTCAAGATGATAGGTTTTAAAGTTTGGGAGTTATTGCCTGGACAAAAATTCAAACTAAAAAATTAACAAAGGGCAATAAGTAAAAAAATAAAAGTCGCAGAGTTATGGTTCATGTGCACTGCACTTCTCCATAATGTGTTCCATCGGTGTATGAAGTTGCAAGTTATTAGCTTTTATAGTTTGGAAGTTATGGCCTGGACAAAAATTCAAACTGAAAATTAACAAAGGGCAATAAGTAAAAAAATAAAGGTCGCAGAGTTATGGTTCATGTGCAATGCACTTCTCCATAAAGTGTTCTATCACTATATGAGGTTGCAAGTTATTAGCTTTTATAGTTTGGAAGTTATGGCCTGGACAAAAATTCAAACTGATAATTAACAAAGGGCAATAACTCAAAAAAATAAAAGTGGCAGAGTTATGGTTCATATGCAATGCACTTCTCCACAATGTTATCTATCAGTGTATGAAGTTCAAAGTTAATAGCTTTTATAATTTGGAAGTTATGGCCTGGACAAAAATTCAAACTGAAAATTAACAAAGGGCAATAACTCAAAAAATAAAGGTCACAGAGTTATGGTTCATGTGCACTGCACTTCTCCATAATGTGTTCTATCAGTGTATGTAGTTTCAAGTTAATACCTTGTATGGTTTGGAAGTTAAAGTCTGAACAAAAATTCAAAGTGAAAAGTTGGTTATTTCAGAAATCAAGGGCAGATAATTTTGGAACGGAAACAGCGATCAAAATTCTAAGACCCAGGTGCACAACTAGACATCATGGAGATTCATTGTGCCAAGTTTCAAATAATTCCGATGAAAACTGTAGGAGGAGTTGCGCACACAAGAAGTTGCTATCGGACGGACGGACGGACGGACGGACGACCGGGGGTATAACATAATACGACCCTTCGGGCGTATAAAAATATTTCACCAATATTTCTCAACAACCTACTGGAAAGCATGAAATAAATATAAAACCTGTCTTTGTAGCCACCTGTATTAAGCAATCACTTTTGGATTGCCTCTTAGGTGCTAGCTAAGTACAGATTGCCCTTATATCAATCAACTCATTAATACCACTGGCAATATTCAAGAGAGCTTAAATGGGCTTATAAGTACTTCTTACAAAACGTTCAGGCAAAGAGGATCTCTACATTTAACTCTTTATCAAACAACAAAATTTTAGACTTGTCCAAATCGAAAGCATTTGCAGGTGACAAAATAAAAGTGACTGAAAATTTGAAATTTGTTTTGTGATGAGTAGAAAACATTGTGGGAAAAGGAGAAAATGCTGGTTACCAGCATTTTCTCCTTTTCCCACATTGTTTTCTTAAGGCTTCTTTCTCAGGGGCGTCAAAAGAAGGGATTGTGTGGTGATGGGTTAAACTCTTTACCAAACAACATAATTTTAGACAAGTCTGTATTGGAAGCATTGTCAGACAACAAAATTATTCTGACTCCACCTTTATAATTTGTGTTAGGAAGGGTAGAAAACATTGTGGAAACAGGAGAAAACTACCAGTATTTTCTCCTTTTCCCACAATGTTTTCAGATGGCTTCTTTCACTGGGTCATGAAAACCCCGAGACTGTTTGGTAAAGGGTTAACCACAACATTTTCACAAATTTGAGTCCTGTAAATTTATTTCATATGGCAACCAGTTAGAGGTAAGGTTTGAATCAGAAACAATCAAGCAAAATACTATTAGAACATGAACTTTTAACTATTTCCCAAATACACAAGTGTTTTAACAACTGTCAAGCTTTTGAAAAAAATTGTTTGAGAAAGAGAAAATTCTGAGGAACTGAAACTTTCTCCTTTTCCCACAATTTCTCCAAAAGGGATGTTAACCATTTACCATACAATCACAAATTTAATTATACTAACAGAGAGAGCTTTTAAACTAGAGGCGCTTGAGCCCCTGTATCGCTCCACAGGCCTGATTTTTCTGGAACGGTGAAGAGAAGTTTTTAACAATTACCATTCATTCCTGCATTTTAGGTCACTAAAGGAAAAAAGCAATGAAAAACATTGTGAGAAAAGAAGAAAATAATAGTAACTGCTGCATTTTCTTAGTTTTACACAATAATTTCTACCCTTTTTGATAACATTCCAGCAGTGTGATCATTTGGAAATAAGTTTTGTTCTATATTTTGTATTATTCTTTTCTTTGATCAAAACTTCTTGTTTTGATTACTGTACAGTACATGTCCTTGCCATATTTATGTATAATTATGTAACTGGCCAAAGGCAACTAGCTTTGCCGTAAATTTGCCAATAAATATTTGAACTTGAACTTTGATACAAATTTTACTAATTTGAAGATTTATCATGTTGTCTGCAACATCTTTCAATTCTGACCAGTTATAAAAATTTTGTCTCCTGGTTATAATTAACTCATTACCAAATGACAACATTTTAGGGTTGTCCAAATGGAAAGCATTTGCAGATGAAAAAATACAAGTGGCTGAAAATTTGAAAGTTTTGTGAAGGGTAGATAACATTGTGGGAAACAGAGAAAATGCTGGTTACCAGCATTTTCTCCTTTTCCCACAATGTTTTCTAAAGTCTTCTTTGTCAGGGACGTCAAAAGTAGGGATTGTGTGGTAATGGGTTAAAAAGGGTCTTGTTACAAACCATTTTGGGTGGGGAAACATCAAAATATAGAAAATATGTATTGTGGCAATTGTTTTATTGAAGTTGCAGGTTCAGTTTGATTGGATAACAAAATGCCTTATCACAACAGTAAACCCCTGTCCCTCTTTGTATTAGGTCACCAGTAGGTCAACAAACCTTTACCAAAACTAATCAAAGTGCAGAGGTTCTCTTGTTTTATATGAAAAGGATTATAGATTATGTAAAGTAACTATCTTTAACTCTTTACCAAACGACAAAATTTGGTGTGTGACCAACCTGAAAGCATTTGCAGACAACAAATTAAACACTGATGAAATGATGATTTCTCTCTTTGATAGAGTAGAAAACACTGAGGTAAAGGAGAAAATGCTGATTACCAGCATTTTCTCCTTTTCCTAGAATGTTTTCCAAAGACGTCTTCTTTAGGGTCGCTAAAAGTCAGGATTGTATGGTAAAGACTTACCACCATAGGAACTAACCTGCAATACAACAATGAAATCAAAACAAATAGTTTGAGAGAAAAAATTTTTCAAAGATTTTACTTTATACCATAAAAGGAAACTGAGTCTCCCATAAAGGCCATTTTTTTTAAACGGATCTTTTTTTTTTTTAAAGGAATTCTGTAGATCTCTATCTAAGGAACATTCCTGCAAAAAAATAATGCTATCCAATTAGCGGTTTGGGAGGAGAAGATTTTTAAAAGTTTTTTACTTTGGTTACTATGGCAACCAGAATTATTCATGGAACACAATCATTTGAAGGAATTAGAAAGAGGACAATCTAAGGCATGTTCCTGTGAAATTTGGTGAAAATCCAGTCAATAGTTTCTGAGGAGAAGTTTTTTAAAGAAAAAGTTGGACGCATGCACGGACGAATGGACAGACGGACGCACGAAGGACACAACGCCATGACAATAGCTCGCTGGCCTTCTGCCTGTGGAGCTAAAAACATTTTGGGAAAAGGAGAAAATGCTGGTAACCAGCATTTTCTCCTATTACCACAACACTTTCTACCATATCAAAGAAACTAGTTGTTTATTCAGCTGCATATAATTTGTCGTCTGCAAATGCTTTTAATTTATTCTAGCCACACTTGTACAGTAAAGAGTTATGTCATCTGGTACTAACCTCACATGGTGCTGGACATACACGCCCAGTGAATTCTGGGAAATTGTTTGTCTGCAACAGCTGATTCAAAGCTTCCTTCCAGTTACCCTGAAAGTCAATTCAGTCGCTTTAAAAATAAAATTTTAATGTAACTTCTCTCCTGATCCATTTAATAACAAGGGGACTCCTTGCAGATGCCAGGCCTCAATTTCACTTGCTTTTTCAGTAAAAATTCTCAGCCACAAAAAAAAGGGTCATAACTTTATCAAATATATTTTGAGGAATGTATGCCTTTCTGGTTTGAGTTTCCTTTCTTCTATACTTAACAGCTATCCCTTACAAGCTATTTTAACTCTTTACCAAACGACAAAATTTTACACAGGTCCAAATTGAAAGCATTTGCAGACGACATATTAAAATTGACTTAAGAATTGAAATTTGCTTTGAGAGGGGTAGAAAACATTGCAGGAAAAGTAGAAAATGCTGGCTACCAGCATTTTGTCCTTTTTCCACAATGTTTAAAAAAGGGCTTCTTTCACAGGGTTGTTAAAAGTCGGGATTGTGTGGTAAGGGGTTAAGGAAAGATCTTCAGAAAAATCAGAAATTGTTGAAAATTTCGCCGACAAAAACACAAATGATTGCAGTCTTTTGACAATGCCAAATTTTCAACACTGTAAGGAAAAAAAGGAATATGGAAAATAAATTGTTCTACATTCTAATATGACACGCGACTTTGGCTCTATAAACACAGTGCAAGGAAAACATGGTAAAATCTGTGACAATCCATGCAGAGTGATGTCATTCTAAATCGAGTGACGTCACTCAATGAAACATACTCTTCATCCGCATTTTTACTCTAAGTTTGATTTTGTTTTCATTTCATTAAGAATTGGCCATGTTAGAATCGAAATAATCTTCTTCCTATCGTGGTATATCATTCAATAAACCACGTTGTGAGTTATGAGGCGCAATGAATAACCCATTTGGGCTATCGCCCTTGTGGATTATTTATCGTGCCACATAACTCACAACTGTGGTTTATTGAACGATATACCACAATAGAAAGAAGATTATTTCTTAATTAACCCTTTCCCAAACAATCCCTGTTTTTTACGGGTCTGGAGTAGTAGCCTTTTGAAAACATTGTGGGAAAAGGCGAAAATGCTGGTAACCAGCGTTTTCTCCTTTTCCCACAATGTTTTCTAACCTATCGCAGACAGAAATCATTTTTTCAGCAAAAGTTGAATTGTTGTCTGCAAACTACTTCAGAACAGAATTAAAGCAATGTTTTTCTATCATTATTTCCAATGCACTAAATAACCCAGAAGACACATGACACATTCAAACTAAGACCCAATTAATTGCAACTTGATGGTTGCATATGACAATAGTGTTCAAGCCAAGCAGACAGTGTAGATCAAAGATCAGACTGCACAACTGAACAGTCTGATCTTGATCTATACTGGACACATACACATCTACTAATAGTTGTGAAAGGCACATATAGGGTTACTATGTTGTTCTCTTCCTATATTTATAAAGCTACAATGAAAGCCAGAGAGACATACCCTAAACACCAAGTCATTCCATTTAGGTATGATGTTTCCAAGAGGACATCCGTTATTGGACTGACAAAATGGCACCCCACAGTCCATACACCTGGCTGCCTGCATCTTCAGTCCATCTTTCACAACTTTGTGGTTGAATATTTCTTTCCAGTCTTTTTGGCGGACCTTTGCATCACGATACTGATATGTAGCTCTCTTGTACTTCACAAATCCCCTGTAAATAATGTAATTCTGAGATTAGTGACACTTACTTATTTACAACTATGGCATTTAACCCTTCATCACAAATTCTCATGATTTACTGACCACCAAGAAGAATACATTGGAAGATAGTACAATGTTTTAGAATTTCCACAACTGAGCAACATCTGTCTTCTCAAAATGCTTTCAAATTGGACCAGTCAACTATAATCCTTCTTGGCACCTATATACAGGGACCTGAGGTGTCTTGCCCAAGTACAATCCCAAAGTAGAAAAAACAAATGTTTCCAGTCAGGCTCAAACCAAAGCTCAAACTTTAACACAAGGGAGCCTTGAGTTGATTCTAAGTTAAACCTTTAATCCATAGATACTCATTTCTACGCATTGCTTGTAGGAGCCTTTGGAAAACATTGTGGCAAAAGGTGAAATTGCTCATGACGAGCAATTTCACCTTTTGTCACAATGTTTTCTATGCTATCAGAAGGTGTCATATATCCATAAAAACAGTTTCATCCTTGCTTTTATATAGTGTCAATTAGAGATACCATAGAAATGCCCTATGAGGTACAGGGTTAAAGAACTTAAGAGAATCTTAAAAATTAGTATAAAAACATGCATAGCTTACTTCAGTTTATCCAGTTTTTTCTGCTCTAACACAGCATCTGGAATGGTCTCTTCAATATCAACCACCTTCTGTTCTGGTTTGTATTTACTTTCACCATTCACACCATTCACTGCAGTTTCACCATTCACCATGTTTTCTTTCTTGGTTGCTTCTTCTTCCTCCTCTATTGCAACCTGGAGCATAGAAATGTCTTGTAATCTTCACTGCAATCTTGGAAAACAGTTTTTAATAACTGGACATCAAAGAAAAACTAGAAGGCCCTGAAGGGCCTGAATATGCTCTACTGGCAGAGAGTTTGCTTTCAAATAAGGCATACATAGGAATTCATTACGCAAAAAGACAAAATAAATTGACATTTTCAACTCAAAATGGCTACTTTTCCATTACTGTTCATCCCCAACTTTCAGCTGCAGGTCGAGCAAGAGTTACTCTCCTTGGAACTTATCGATTATCTGGTCCGAAAGGATTTCCGATAACGGCCTGTCATATAGAATTCAGAAGGGAAAATTTTTTGATCGGCTAAAACACATTTTTCTTCTAAAATGATTAAAATCTATAACGTCTTGAAGTATTCTGTAATATCTCTACTTTACTTCAATATAATTTTAATTCCTGTAGCAAAATGGGAAGTTGCGTCCATTTTGATTTAAAGTTACTGACCCATTCTCCTTATTTCTATAGAAAGGTTTAAGAAATTTGCTCTTGCGCCGTTTTTGACGCTAAATAACATAAAAATGAATTGCAAGAAAAAAATATATAACGTCTTGAAGTATTCTATGTTTTGTTGTGATTATGATCAAAGTATTCGTTTACATTTGTTACATTGAGATCTTGCGTCCATTTTAGTTTAAAAACGACACTATCGTTAATTTTTGTATAAAAAATGCTGTATCGAGCTAAGTGAGATTTTAAGACCGGAAAAGATTTAGCAACGGATAAAGGGAAGATAAGAACTGATGACATGATAACCTTGTCTATATTGTTTTGTAAAACCTGGATCCTGTTTTTACACATTGTCCAAATATATAATGACTGTATTTATCATTTTTATACATGTACGTGTATATTATTTGCATCAGTGAAAACTTTTAAGAGATTTGTAAAAAACATTATCTTCCCAGTATCATCTTTTTTAATTCTTTCTCGGAAAATAATTTCAATTTAGTTAGCATAAATTTCTTTAAATTGCATTTTTATTTCTTTTTCTTTTTGTCTTTATTTCTAAAGAAGATTGAATTTGTTGTACTATTGGATCATTATAATAATTATGCAGTCAATAGACCAGTATCAAACTGTACAAAACAAGCAGTCTGATCCTGGGCCGAATCGGTTTTATTTAATGTGTCGAAATTCTTTTGGCTTCAAAAGATTGACGTTGCAATATCAATATGTGACTGAAATCAGCAGAAAACAATTTGCGTTTTGGGAGTATATTGATGTGACCCGTGCACTTCCGAATTTTAACGGTCCTGCATAAAACCTTTTGTAAACATTGTGAGAAAAGGAGAAATACCAATATCCAGTATTGTTTCCTTTTCCTACAATGTTTTCTACTCTTTTAAAGTGAAGAAAATCAATTTAGCTACATTTGATTTATTTTTTGAAAATTTTTTTTTTTTTTAAAGTTGGTGAAGTCAAAAAGTTCTACATATGGGAAAACGTTTTAAATTATTGATTTTTAAAAACACATCAGAGGGAGAAAATACATGTGATCAGATTGAAAATAGCGAGGAAATTTGAATATGTGAGCTGTCGCCATAGAATACTTTTGAAAATGCATAAATCATCACACATTTGCAAGTAAAGAGCTAAAGAGAGAAGGCGGCAAATTGGACTTCCTTATACAAAATCGTGTTAAACTTGACTTTTAAATCCTTATAAATAATCTCAAAAAAAAAAATTCTGATCTTAGTTTAAACATTTAGTTTGAATTTATTCAACATACTAACATCATTCATTTACAAGAATATGTATTGCGAAAAGGATTGAAACGAAAGCATCAAAACTTATATAATTCATCTCCCTAAAGAAGTCTGATTTTTTTCCTGATACAATGTACTTTCTTTCCGATTACCCCGTATCAATGTATCAATGTATACCATTACGTAACACCAATCAAGATATCCGATAGGCGTCTTATCTAACAATGAGACTCGGTCATCATCGGAGAACTCCGGCACAATGCAAACGATCAGGGAAAAAGAAAGAAAATACGATAGTTGCTTTAAAAAAGTGTAAAAAGGGCTAAAAATGTATTTTCTAAATGACTGAAAACTATGCCATATTAAAGAACAATAAATAAGCTTTCTTACTTCCCTGAAGATAATTTTGATTTTCCAACAATATTGTGCAGGCTGATCTATGTTTACCGTGTGATCACAAAACCACTGACTTCTTCTAAAAATTGACTAAATTATTTTAAACAGAACTGACCTATTGAACATAAAGGTTAAAAAATATAATTTGTATACGGTTGGTTTGTTTATGATAGATCAGACGATACCAGTGTGGTCTGATCTACCAACACACTTTCCCCAGCCTAATATACATGTACGTACATGTATTTGTGACGACGCTATGCAAAACAATTACAATAAAATGCCGTCTGCTGACTATATAATAGCTCTATGCTACAGGTTGGAAATTAATGTTTTCAAAAACATTGTAACAAGAGAAGCCTCTTCATAATATCCTTAACTTTGTGGGTAGCTATTCAGAAATATATCCTACCGAAGTATTTTTACTATTGTACCATTTTTGTTGATAAAACAATAAAAATATCAGAGACTGAATTCAAAATTATGATGAAAAAAATCAAAGATAAAATTCCAAAGATGCAGTAAACATATGTGCTGTTACATTTCGAGCGTTCGTGTCGCGCTCCTCCCCCGGCTTTAGTCTCATCATAAGAAACTTGTACTGCAGATATTTTTCTCTTTTTTTAACTCTTCAGGAACTGGAAATGTATGACTGCCCCAATATTTAAAGCAGTTGTAGACAACACAATAAATATGGCTCAAATTATTCAATTTGTATCAATTAAGGAATGACAACATTGCTTGAAAAAGAGCAAATGCTGGTCAAAAGCATTTCTGTAGCTGACCATAATTTTTCAAACGCGTGCTTTCGGTAAAATTTGAGGTAGATCAAATTGTAAGACCTGAAAGGAAAACAAATCCTACAAGTTTTGGTATCCCAGTAATTTACAACCCCAGATATCCCGCAGAGTTGTTTTCCAATTAATTGAAACCCTCTACACTCGAAGCGCGAAATTCGGGTTATAAGTGCAAAGGGTTTGCAGAGATCGCCAGTCAATATACAATTCCATATGTGATCGATTTCACGGTCAAAAGGGATCAAACTCTCATAATTTAATTGGCTTACATAGCCGTCAAATAACAGTTACCGGGTTTGATTTGCATGATAAAGTTGGCCATGGTTGAATTTTTTCAAACTCAACAGGGTTAAAAAGCTATAGATGGGATAAACAAGCTGAAAAATTCATAAAATCTGATCACAAATACATACTTTATCATGTAAACAGGCAATGAAATTGTTCAATTTGAAAAGACTACTTTTCCCATACTGTTTGTCAGATTTTTTTCAAAATTGATAGGATTAAAGCTTTTGATGAGATTAACAATCTCTGCAAGTTTCACGGAAGTCTGACCAAAAATGAAGACTTAATCGCATAAACAAGAAATGAAAGTTTTCAACTTGAAATGGCTACTTTTCCCATACTCTTTGTTGGAATTTTTTCCCTAGCTTCAATAGGGTAGAAGCTATTGATAAGATAAACAAACTCTGCAAGTTTCATGGAAATCTGACCTAAAATGAAGACTTTATTGCGTAAACAAGAAATGTAAATTTCAAACTTGAAATGGCTACTTTTCCGATACTGTTTGTCAGATTTTTTTCAAAATCAATAGGGTTAAAGCTATTGATGAGATAAATAAACTGTGCGAGTTTCACGAAAATCTGACAACAAATGAAGACTTTATCACGTAAACAAGAATTGGAAATTTTCAACTTGAAATGGCTACTTTTCCCATACTGTTTGTCGGATTTTTCTCAAAATCAATAGGGTTGAAGCTATTGATGAGATAAACAAACTGTGCAAGTTTCACAAAAATCTGACAACAAATGAAGACTTTATCGTGTAAACAAAAATTGGAAATTTTCAAATTGAAATGGCTACTTTTCCAACATTGTTTGTTGGATTTTTCTCAAAATCAATAGGGTTGAAGCTATTGATGAGATAAACAAACTGTGCGAGTTTCATGAAAATCTGACGACAAATGAAGACTTTATCGCGTAAACAAGAATTGGAAATTTTCAACTTGAAATGGCTACTTTTCCCATACTGTTTGTCGGATTTTTCTCAAAATCAATAGGGTTGAAGCTATTGATGAGATAAACAAACTATGAGTTTCACGAAAATCTGACGACAAATGAAGACTTTATCGCGTAAACAAGAATTGGAAATTTTCAACTTGAAATGGCTACTTTTCCAATATTGTTTGTTGGATTTTTCTCAAAATCAATAGGGTTGAAGCTATTGATGAGATAAACAAACTGTGCAAGTTTCACGAAAATCTGACAACAAATGCAGACTTTATCGCGTAAACAAGAAAAAGACTAACGGACGGACGGACGACGGAAACCCCGCCATGACATAAGCTCTGCTGGCTGAAAGCCAGTAGAGCTAATTACTTGCAGAAAAGTAATGATCCTTTCTTAACTCTTTACCACACAATCCCGACTTTTAACAACCCTGAGAAAGACACCTTTTGAAAACACTGTAGGAAAAGGAGAAAATGCTGGTAAGCAGCATTTTCTCCTTTTCCCACAATGTTTTCTACCCTTTCCAAACCAAATTTAAATTTTTCAGTCACCTTTATTTTATCATCTGCAAATGCTTTCAATTTGTAACCCATTACCGAAAGACAATATTTTAGGCTTGTCCAAACAAATTGAAAGATTTGCAGACAACAAAATGAAAGTGACTGAAAAATTGAATTTTTTTTCTGGGTTACCAGCATTTTCTCCTTTTACCACAATGTTTTCTAAAGGCTTCTTTCTCAGGGTCGTCAAAAGCAGTGATTGTGTGGTAATGGAATATGGTGTGTTCCTTTCATAGAATATCATCATTTTTTCTTACATGTTTTGCCTTTCGTGTTATACATTAACCCTTTACCAAACATTCCCTGGTTTTTATGACCCTCAGATAGCAGCCGTTTGAACACTTGTGGGAAAAGGAGAAAATGCTGGTAACTAGCATTTTCTCCTTTTCCCGCAATGTTTTCTACCCTGCTGGAAACAAATTTTGATTTTTGAATTATGTTCATTTTGTAGTCTGTAAGTGCTTTCAATTTGGACCAGTCTAAGATTTTGTTATTTGGTAAAGAGTTACATCTAACCCATCGGCTGAAGAATGATGTAGTGGATTATTAAACCATTACCACACAATCCCTACTTTTGACGACCCTGAGAAAGAAGCCTTTAAAAAACATTGTAGGAATGTTTTCTGCCCTTCACGAAAGTAATTTCAAATTTTCAGTCACTTTTATTTTGCACTCTGCAAAATGCTTACAATTTGGGCAAGCCTAAGATTTTGTTGTTTAGTAATGAGTTAATTTCAAAAGACATAGTATCAGGAATAACAAGTATGGTACCTCTTTCCTGTTGGGATCATGGTCATCAATGGTATTGATCAGATCTTCAGAGAAATCTTTTTTCATCTCTGTATGTTCTACATTCATTGCCTGTCCATCGTGTACTTGACCATTGGTTATTGGTTCAGCTTCTGGTGTCTTCACAAGCTCACTGGCTGCCTTCAACTCCTCTAGAGCTCTTCTGTACTCATGTGGGAAAACCTATGTAGAAACACTATGCATTAGATCATTGGAATAATATTCCCGACAACAACAATTATAATTTTACAAAGGAAGAAAACCAGTTGATAGGACAAGATGGAGGCACTGTGCACATAAGGTTCTTTTGGAATATAAAAGAACCTCTGTAATTTTACTATGAAAAGTTCAAGATTCAATGATCAGACTGATGATGCATAAGTTATACTATCCTGAGAAGATGGCCATACCCGCATGTCATCGGAAAAAAGAGAAAGTGCAGCTAACCAAATTTATTTTCTTTTTCCATAATGTTTCCAAAAAAGATTTTACAGAATTGATGTATGTTAATAGCCTGTAAATGCTTTTGACATGGACAAGTATGACATTATAGTTCTACAATAAACTGCTATGGGTAAAGAGTCAATTTCTTGGAAACAGTTAGTTACAAGTGGTTGCACTATTTCCTGTAATTTTTCTTTACATTTTAAGCCATTAACAAACAGCAATTATTTTAGACTGGTCCAATTTGAAAGCATTTGCAAATGACAAAATTAAAGTGACTGAAAATTTGAAATTTGTTTTGTGAAGGGTAGAAAACACTGTGGGAAAAGGAGAAAATGCTGGTTACCAGCATTTTCTCCTTTTCCCACAATGTTTTCTAATGGCTTCTTCTTCAGGGGCATCAAAAGTAGGGATTGTGTGGTAATGGCGTAAGGATGTTTTTCATCTATTAATTTACACTATATCACTTTATCTAAATTTTACTGGATTTGAAAACAGTCTGCAGCTACATTTTACGACTTCCATTTTTGAATTAAGTGCATTTCTTTCTCTGTACCAGATTTCATTTTGGCAAGTTTTACAAAATATCCAATAAATAATCAACAGTATACATTTGTCTGCCAAATTGCCTATTATAATTTTAAGTACATGTTCATTTATAAATTAAATCAGGTACTAAATGAACAACTTTATCAATTAAATACAAAAATCTAGTCTTCCGCAGTTCAGCATTCTATTTAAGAATAATTACTCCATTATTATGACAAGTTTTACAAGATAGCAGCATCACTAGACAACTAAGAGACAGCCCTAATAATAAGGAAAGTTTACATATGCCAATTTGAGAAGAGACGATAACATAATTTCTTTTCTCTTCTACACTTATTTGTACCTTCTATTGGTTTACTTTCCACAAGGCTAAAAGTTTTACATTTGTTCAGACTATATCAAAGCATTTGCAGATCAAAATTTAAATGTCATGTAAACCATTAAATTTCTATTTCAAAGTGTAAAAACATTCTGGGAGACGGACAGAGTATTGGAGAGAGTATTTGTTAACAGCATTTCTTCATTTCCTACAATGTTTGCTAATGCCCTTTTTGAAAGCATTGTTTGGGAAAGATTTAACCCTTTCCCAAATGACAAATTTTAGACTGTCCCAAACCCAAAGTGTTTGCAGATGACAATTTTGAATTTGATGAGAATGGCATAGAGATAGGCTAGAGAACACTGTGGGAAAAGGAGAAATTGCTCGTTAAGAGCAATTTCTCCTTTTCCCACAGTGTTTTCTAAAAACATGTACTGCAGATATGTAAAAACCAAGGCTTATTTGGGAAAGAGTTAAACAAAGATTTACATCAAGTTTTAATGAGTGTATCTCTTACCTTAACAAAGTAGCGTTTTTCATCAGCCCAGTTATCTAGGATATGTTGACCAACCACAGAGCCAGTTTTCTGCACAAACTCCTGTATTGTATTCTGCAAAAACTGTACATCTTCAAGAAATTCTATACCTTCAAGAGCAACAGATTCCTGATTACATTTGTCTGGGAATTCTGATAACCTGAAAAAATGAAATTGGAATTGAAGTAGCTGAAGCATGTATATAAAGTAAAAATGCAATGACAATTTGTATATATTTGATGAGAAAGTTGTTTAGAAAGAAACTCAGTAAGATCAAAATGATCAGCATTGCTTGCTGCTACAAATGTTTGGCTGCAGTTGCCTTTCAAGAAAAAAAAAAAAGATCCAACTCTAATAAATGGTGAATAATTGGTCATATTTTAAGATTACTGACCCTTCTTGTATGGGTTCCTCTTTTAATCATTAAAGGTGGCCCTTCAGATTTTGGGACGAAAATTTTACAAAAGTGCAAAAAAATCATCCTTATACTCCCAAAGCCTTTTAATTTTCATTCATAAAACCCCAGTAGTTGAAAACCGCCCGACAACACGGGAAATTAGAGATTTACTACAGCCCAGGTTGACACCAACGGGAGACACATTCTATTTTTAGATGATCAATTCGCTCATTTACTTACAGGAATACACAGAAGAAGCTTCAAACATAGCGTCCGAAGAAGACATTATGGAAAATAATTATTACATATTTGTTATGAAAGGGAATTTAAGCGTTATGAGTCATGTGCTTGTCACTTGACATTCCCACAATGCTTTATTGATTTTTGGCGCGAAATCTAAAAATAGCTTAAGAGGCTATGTAGCCTTTTAAGGGAATACCATCAAAAATTTTTTTTTTTTAATTTTATGAATCTTAATTATTGATGATTTGTATTATTTTTTCATATGAATTTCAGTGATATATATATTTCTTAATTTGGTGAGATGTAAAAATTCTAAATACCCACCTTTAACAACTAGCCTGGATTTGAAATAATAAGAGAAACATTAGAAAATATCACAGTTTTCAAGCAGACACAGATGACAATGAGGCAGTGACAATAAAACATTTTGAAAACAGCAGAGCAATTACCATGTATGTTTTATTCCATAACAGACCAAGTTTGGGCACTTTTCAGTAATCTGCTGCAAGTTGTAATCAGGTATATTGACTTACTATTTTGTTACAGCTAACAAACCAACCTGTCATAAACAAAAGCATATCCGCCCGACATTCCAGCAGCAAAGTTACGCCCTGTTCGTCCAAGGATAATAACTCGTCCCCCTGTCATATATTCACAACCATGATCTCCACAGCCCTAGAATGATAAACACCTTTCTTCACTCATTGAAGTACAAAACTACTGTACATGGTCCTACCATTTGTAAAACCAAGAGATGTGACTCTTTACCCATTATCCCATGTTTTACAACCCTGAGATAGTAGCCTTTTGAAAAAATTGTGGGAAAAAGAGAAAATGCTGGTAACCAGCTTTTTCTCCTTTTCCCACAATGTTTTCTACCCTGCTGGAAAAAACTTTCAATTTTGAGTTACATACATTTTGTCATCTGCAAGTGCTTTCAATTTGGACCAGTATAAAATTTTGTCGTTTGGTAAAAGGTTAAGTATGCCGACATAGAATGCATTTAAAAACATTAGGGGGAAAGGAAAAGTTGTTAGTAACAAGCATTTTCTTCTTTTCCTAAAATGTTTTCCACTGTTTAAAAAGCAAATCTGATCATCTAAACAATTTCATTTTCTTGTCTGCGCACTCTTTCAATATGGGCAAATCTGAAATGCTGTGGTCTGGTAAATAGTCAAATGTTGGACTTACTTTCTGACCCGAGATGACCCATTTTCCAGCTGGTCTGAGATATCATTGAGGCAAAAATTCTGAACAAGTATCATGAGTATCAGACCCAAAATGTGACCTCTAAAACATACACAAGGTAAAATGTTGACTATGGATGCCAGACACAGCATGATCACAATAGCTCACCATGAGCACTTTGTCATAGAGGTGAGCTATAACTGTTTAAAAAGATATGAAAACTTTTTTACCTCAGATACAGCTGTTGCCCCTGAGTTTCGGACACAGAACCTCTCTGCAGTCTGTCCTCTAAAGAAGGCCTTGCCTGATGTTGCTCCATACAAGACAACATTGCCCACAATGATATTATCAACAGTGTTAAACTCTACAGGCGCATCCCTCGGTGGATAAACAACTATCTCCCCACCAGATAAGCCCTAGGGTATACAAATGTAACAAATACAAATACATGTAATGTTAAAGAATACCTGTCTCTGTAACATTCCTATAACAGTACTCCAATGACAAGCTACATTTTAACATATTTATAGCTGAATTCAAATTTTTAGGAGACAAGCTATGTAAAGAAGATTTCACTTGTAACAACCAATTTATTCTGTTCCACAATATCTTTATCCATTTTATAAGATAATATTTTTAAGTCATCCATCAACTGTAATGTGGTACATAGGGTATGGCCAGTCTTGCTTGAACCTTGGAAAGGCAGGTTTTAAAACTACAGCATATGGTGTATTGAATAGGTTTCTTGGTCCTTTCTCTAAAACCTTAAGTCATGGAATCCTGATGCAGCATTTGTTTTGTTTGTCTGGCGTTTATATCCAATTTCAAAATTACCTCATTTACAACATGGCTAACAGGGCAACAATTGATGCTTTGCTGAAATTTCTTTCCACAACATTCTTTCCCACAAACAAATCATTGAAAAAATGTTCACTTGTAAGAGAAGAATGAATCTTGTGGCAATGATAATCATAAATTCCTTGACAGTATATAGCCAATCAGGGATTTGATCAGCCATATTTAGGACACACATGTAACCCACTGAACAACCATGCTTGGCCTAACCTAGG
This sequence comes from Tridacna crocea, assembly GCA_943736015.1. Taxonomy (NCBI): domain Eukaryota; kingdom Metazoa; phylum Mollusca; class Bivalvia; order Cardiida; family Cardiidae; genus Tridacna; species Tridacna crocea. Next base: position 26,623,590 of record OX031060.1, read on the forward strand.
AATAATCAGTAATATGAGCTTGCAATTTACTCCCGGTCAATAAGTATACATACTTTTCCAACATAATCATTTGCATCACCCTCCAGGGTGACATAAATTCCACGAGCCAAGAAAGCACAGAAACTTTGTCCACCTGAGCCTTTCAGATTTATAACTATACTCTTCTCTGGTAGCCCATCCTCAACAGTCTTCCTGTAAATACACAGTGCTGGCTGTGAGAGAACAAACCCTTCACCAGAGACCCCAAGGAAAAAAGCCTTTTCAGTCTTAACCACATAATCCCGACTTTTAAAAACCCTAAGAGAGAAACCTTTTGAAAACATTGTAGGAAAAGGAGAAAATGCTGGTCACCAGCATTTTCCTATTTCCACAATGTTTTCTACCTTTCCGAACACAAATTTCAATTTCTGAGCCACATTTATTACATCATCTGCAAATGCTTTCAATTTAGACAAGTCTACAATTTTGTCGTTTGGTAAAGAGTAATGAACATTGCTGGAAATAGAGAAAATGCTGCTAACCAGCATTGCTGGTAACCAGATTTTCTCCTTTTCCTACAGTATTTCCCATTTCAAAGAGAAATCCGAACATTTTAGACATGCTTTATTTGTTGTCTGCAAAAGTTTTTGAAAGGACAAGTTTAAAAATTTGTCCTCTAGTAAGAAGTTAAATGTTGCCAAATATTTTTTGACTCGAGACAGAAAATACACAAAAGTTCATTTTAAAAGACATATATAATTCAAGAGCATCTGGACTTAAGAGACTGAATGAAGATATCTGACAAAGTTTTAGATCTTTCTTGCATGAATATCAACATGCTTCATTTCTGTACTTTTTCTAGTTTCAAACAGTTTTTTAAATTCTGGCTAGGTTTCAAAGTAGGAATAGCTAAAATTTTGGGGTACTGTGAGCAGATTTAATACTTCACAAAACAATACCGTATTTTAACACTCTTTGAGAGGGCTTTGGAAACATCATGGAAGTAGGAAAAGATGTTGGTACACAGTATTTCCTCTGTTTTCAACATTGTTTCCTATCTTATTATAAACAAATTCCATTGGGTGAGCCTAGTTTAACTTTTCATCACATAGAGCTCCAAAATACACAAATCTAAAATTTTTCTCATCTGGTAAAGTATTGATCAATTATGTAACTAACTCTTTCCCAAACAAGCCCTGGTTTTTATGTGTCTTCAGTACAAGTCTTTAGAGAACACTGTGGGAAAAGGAGAAACTGCTCGCTCCCACAGTGTTTTCTAGCCTATCAAAAACTTTCTGCCATTCTCATCAAATTCAAAATTGTCGTCTGCAAACACTTTGAGTTTGGAACAGTTTAAAATTTGTCATTTGGGAAAGGGTTAAAAATCTGAAGGCTCAACCTTGTTTACATCAAGCACTTTTTACATTACATTTAGTGTCTATTGTTAATAAATCTTTTACCTAGAGACATAGTAGCTGAGAGTTGCCCCAAATGTTCTGTCTTCATTTGTAATCTTCATGTCAATGACAGCCTGTTTTTGTTTGCCATCAATAACATCTTTAGCCATTTCTAGAACTTTGTAATCCTACAATATTCAAATTACTGTATTTTACTAACCATTAACCCATTACCAAACGAAAATATTTTAGACCGGTCCAAATTGAAAGCATTTGCAGACGACAAAATAAAAGTGACTGAAATTTTGAAATTTGTTTTGTGAAGGGTAGAAAACATTGTGGGAAAACAAGAAAATGCTGGTTACCAGCATTTTCTCCTTCTCCCACAATCTTTTCTAAAGGCTTCTTTCTCAGAGGCGTCAAAACTAGGGATTGTGTGGTAATGGGTTAAAACCCTAGACCAACCTTTGCATAAAGTCAAGATCAGACTAGACAGACAAAACAATCTTCAGGTATTGTCAAGCTAGTAACACAGGAAGGAGTCATCACCAGAATTTTCATTCTTCGTATGAAAAAGAGGTCTCTTGGCTTCAAATTTGAAGAAACACAAAGATGAGATTTTGCTGCAATAAATTTCTAAATATTCAAAACGTGTAACATAACATTTTATTTTCGACTTAAAGCATACAGCTCATTGCAAGGAAATTTCAATAAACAAGAACTAAGATGGGTGTAGGATATGAGAAGTCAAATGTCAAACCACACATTTGTTAAGCACTTTACAAAACAATACAATGTTTTAATAGCTCTGAAGAAGACAGCTTTTGAAAACATGGTAAGAAAGAAAAATACAAGTTGTTAGAACTTGTTTCTCAATCGATGTAAAATAGATAAGTTGAAACAAAGCTTAAACTAAACTAAAGGAAAATGGTGGTAACTGGCAAAATGCGATTTTCCCACCATGTTTTCAACCTTTTCAAGAACAAATCTAATCATAGTTCAACTTGTGCCAGTTTAAAACTTTGTCCTCTGGACAGGGTAAACAAAGTGCATAACAGTATTGCTTACCAATCTTTTCTCTAGCTGGAAGTCTTGTGACACACTGCCTCCCACAATACAAACGTCCGGCCTCATGTCATTGGCATTTTTCAAAATGGTGGAAAAGTCCAGAAGTTTAGCTTTGGGGTTGATGGAGTGAGGACTGAATTTCAGTTTATCAGTGCGTCCAATAAGTTCTTGGAATCTACGGAAGCCAAGTTTTGCCATAAGCTCCCTAATCTGTGTTTAAAAGAGAAAAAGAGGGTTCATAATGGTCTGAGAATGCCTGTGTGAGATTTCAGTATCTTATTTCAACTAACTTTAACTCTTTATTACATAATAATGTTTTAGATATTTAAGACAGGCCAAAGTTGAAAGCACCTGCAGATGACAAATAAGTTTATTTCAAATAGGCTAGAAAGCATTGTAGGAAGGGAAATGGGAGAAAATGCTGGTTACCAGCATTTTATCCTTTTATCAGAATGTTTTGAAAAGGCTTTTTGTTCATGGTCATTAAAACCTGGGATTGCTTAGTACAGGGTTAACTTTAATATCTGGGCCTTGAGACAGGTGATACAATTTAAACCTTTAAGTGTTTACAGCATATCACTATTCTAGACCTGTCTAAATCCCAAGCATTTGCAGACACCATATCAAATTGCAGAATTTGTCTCTGGAAAGTACAAAACATTGTGTGAAAAAATGCTGGTTACAAGCATTTTCTCCTTTTCCTACAATTGTTTTAAAAGCTGTCCTCTAGGTAATTAAAACTCAGGGTTGTCTGGTAAACAGTTATACAGAGATCTGCTTCACTATATGACAAATCTTATTACAGCTCTGACATTCTTTGACCTTTGATGTTATTCCAGAATAACTCCAAGTATAATATTTGATCACACAGGTAAATAAAGCTTCTAAAATAGAATAGAACGAAGAGAAATCAAATCACTCACTTCTTCTGCAATAAAGAACAGGTAGTTGATAACATGCTCTGGTTTTCCAGCAAACTTCTTCCTCAGTACTGGATCCTGAAGTGAAAAACAGTCCTAATTTAATCATTACTGACTGAGAAATCTCTTTAACTGACTGACAAAACTTTTGATGACTGACAAATCTCCACTGGATGCCTAATAATTGTTAAACCCATTACCATACAATCTCTACTTTTGATGCCCCTGAGAAAGAAACCTGTAGAAAACATTGTGGGAAAAGTAGAAAATGCTGGTTCTCCTTTTCCCACAATGTTTTCTACCCTTCACAAAACAAATTTCAAATTTTCAGTCACATTTTTTTTGTCATCTGCAAATACTTTGAATTTGGACCTGTTTAAATTTTCTTGTGTAGTAAAAAGTTAAACTGTTGGAGAGGGCACTTCCTTGGAAAAGGGGGAGGGGGATTGTTTATCATTTTGTAACAGGTAGCAAGCATCAACTAAAGTAGTAACACAAAATATCTCAACTGTGTTGCTGTAATGATGGGTAAAGTCTTTGAGTGGTATTTTCTTATCGCTACACAGCCCATAGCTATTTTCATCATTTCACTACATGGCAAACATCTAAATTTTGAGAGGCAACATGAAGGTGCATTCGAACATTTGCGTACAGTGTTGTCTCCGATCAGCCTGTGAAGTCTACATTACATTTTGTCCTAAAGAAAATTCAAAAATAATGGAAAGTGTTGTTGCGAATTAATCTGCGTAGACTGCAAAGGCTGATTCAAGATGACACTTTTACCCTTAACCACACAAGGACGACTTTTAACACCCCTGGCTAAGAAGCCTTTTGAAAACATTGTGGGAAAAGGAGAAAATGCTGGTAACCAGCATTTTCTCCTTTTCCCACAAAGTTTTCTACCCTATCAAAGCAAAGTTGTACCATTGGAGCCGTTTTGAAATTGTCGTCTGCATATGCTTTCAATTTGGGTAGGTCTAAAATTTTGCTGTTGGTAACGTGTTAACCCATTACCACACAATCCCAAACTTTGACAACCCTGAGGAAGAATCCTTTAGAAAACATTGTGGGAAAAGGAGAAAATCCTGGTAACCAGCATTTTCTCCTTTTCCCACAATGTGTTCTATCCTTCACAGAACAAATTTCAAATTTTCAATCACTTTTATTTTGTCATCTGCAAATGCTTTCAATTTGGACAGGTCTAAAATTTTGCTGTGTGGTAACAGGTTAAGCAAATGTCCAAATGCCTCTTAATGCATAATTTATGCCAAATATCTCACCTGTGTGGCTATACCCACTGGGCAAGTGTTCAGATGACATTTTCTCATCATGGTACAGCCCATAGCTATAAGTGGGGCAGTACTAAACCCAAACTCATCGGCACCAAGTAAGGCTGCAATCACGACATCTCTACCTGTATATACAATAACATAATAATTAACTTTTTATCAAAAATATAATAAAACATTTACATCTTGTGTTTTGAAAATGCTATGATAAAAGGGCTTAATACTTTGTGAGAAAATAGGTAAATGCTGATTACCAGCACTTTCTCCTTTTCCAAAAATCTTTTCAACTTGTTCAAAGATAAATCTCTTCATATTTATTTGTCATCTGCAACCACATTCAATATGGACAAGAATATAATTTTAACACTGAGTAAATACTTACAAGTAACTAATTAGTATCTCTAAACATGTAGGTATCTCAATTTACTTCCCAGCCAATCAATTTTCAAAATACTTTTTTGTGAAAACAAGAATTTACCCCAATAAGTATTTCACTCTTTTGTCCCTCTGACTTTCACTAGTACTGATGTATTCACAAGTATTATCCATGCTTTACAAGGATATTTTACAAAAATTCTTACTACCTATTTGTTTCATGGGAAATGAGTAGAAGAAGTCTGTCTGATTATTCTTCATTTGAAACAAATAAAGAACCTAGAACTGTCTCACAGTGTGAACTAATTTCAGCCGTAATTACTTATAAATTTTGACACACAAAAATCTCAGATCAAACACAAATACCATAGCCATACTCTATTGAAAGGGAATCTAATGCATCTGCAAAAAGTAATCACCAAGGTCAGGCTGGGCAGTCCATACGGGCTGACATGGGTTGAAACTTTTTGCTTTCAGTATATTTTCTGTATGTGCATGGAACATTCAGCCTCATCATTCGGTCAGTTTTTAGACAAACCAGATCTTTTTTTATCCATAATTATGTGGTTTATATCATGCATCACAGAAATGAGTTAGGCCACTTTTGCCAGTTCACTATCAAAAGGATATAGCATACATTAACTCTTTACTACACAATCCCAACTTTAACAACCTCAAGAAAGAAAGCCTTTGTAAACATTGTGGGAAAAAGAGAAAATGCTGGTAACCAGCATTTTCTCCTTTTCACCGCAATATTCTCTAGCCTTTCCAAATCAAATTTTGATTTGTTGATTCACATTTATTTTGTTGTCTGCAAATGGTTTCGATTTGGGCTAATCCAAAATTTTGTTGTTTGGTAGAGTGAAGGTATAAAGAGAATTACCAGATCTAATTTGCCCATCAGCCTGAAGGACAACTCTCGATCTCAAGTCATTCATTACCAAGACCTGATGGGTCTCTGCAATTCCAAGTTCCCATGGTAACCCAGCCCCTTTGATCCCTGTCCAACTACTGGCCCCAGTGCCCCCATCATGCCCTGATATGGTGATATGTTCTGCTTTTCCCTATAATGGAGAAAAATATAATTGTTTAACTTACTTATTTTTTTTTTAATTTTGAAGTTATAACATCACAGAAAATGTTTAACAACCAAAGCAATTATGCTAATAGTAAATTGCACTCTGAAATCTGACCAGAACTAATATTGTAGAATCACATTCATCACATCTCTTCATCAGATATCACAATTTTACCATGGCCCATATTGCAAAGTATTTGTCGGCAACTAATCAAAAATTTCTTGAGAGAGTAGAAACCATTGTAAGAAACGGAAAAAATGCTAAATAACAGCATAAACTCCTTTTCTCACAAGAGATTCAAAACACCTTTTTCCTAGGGATTGTGAAAACATGAGATTTTTTGTGAACTCAGAATGCAGTAAGTTACTCTGCTTCCCTATCACCAACCAAAGGTAGAGAAAAAAATATGACGAAGGATGGGACTGGATGAATGAACAACTGCAGAATAATATCCCTTTGCCTTTGGGTGATTAGTACATAAAAGATGCCAAGACTATGATACCTTAGCAACTCCTGATGCTATGACTCCTACACCGACCTCGGACACCAGTTTAACACTGATTCTTGCATCTGGGTTGGAAGACTTCAGGTCATAAATAAGCTGTAAACAGAAAATCAGGTGGTATTAATCCTTCTGGACATATTTATCCAATCAACAACAGCCCAGCACTGCAGTACAATTTTGCGAGAAGAATGCATGAACATGAAAATAAAGTGGATTTTCACATACTAATTTGTAAGGCCCCTCATCCTGCATAGTTATCATCATATTGCATACACATACCTTTTTGTTCAGGCAGATACAGGTAACAGATACAGGTGCCATAACAGTAATTCTCATTTTTTTAATCCATAATTTCTTTATGTCTAATTTCAGCACTATCAAGACTATCTTTTGGCCTAGATCATGACTTATCAAAATCAAAAAAGGAAAAAAAAAACAGAAAAATAAGACAAATGGATCTACAAAACCATAATCCTTTTATCTGGATTCAGTGCATTATGAGAAAATGACTTTATACATGCATGTGTTTTTCAACATAATTCAACACAATATAGCTTATCAAAGTGTAAAACACTGAGTATAGAATTATCAATCAAGATTTCGTATTTTAAACAAACCTCTGCCAAGTCTTCAATAGAGTAGATATCATGGTGAGGTGGAGGACTGATCAGACCCACTCCTGGTACAGAGTGACGAGTTTTGGCAATATCCTTGGATACCTGTAACAGAGGAAATTTTCCTTGAGAATTTTTATTCTTTAAATGTTTACCTGCTATTTTCAAAATAGCATATATTGTCAACATAATAAAAAAATAAATCTATGAATTGTCCTTTACCAAACAATCACATTAGAGACATCCATATTAAAAAACCTTGCAAAACCACAAATAAAATGAGGCGCAAATTAGACAACTGATATGTGAAAGAGCAAGGGGCATTATGAGAAAAGAAGAATTTTGGTTACCAACATTTTCCCCTTTTCCCACAATGTTTTTAAAAGCCTTCAGTGTCTGGTTATTCAAATTCAGGATTGTGTTGTAAATGGACTGCAACACCAGTGTCTCAAAAGGATAAGCACATGATGTAATTATCCAACACAGTTTATTCTATTCTTATTAAAAAAAAGAAAAAAATGCCAAATGCTTTGGGCTTTACTCTTTACCACATGAGCAAAATTTTACACTTGTATAAATTGACAGCATTTACAGACAACAAATGTGACTAAATAATTTATATTTGTTTTTGGAAAGGTAGAAAATATTATAGGAATAGGAGAAATTGCTGGTTACCAGCAGTTTCTCATTTTCCTATGTTTTCAAAAGGCTTCTGTCTAAGGGTCATCGAATGTCGGGATTGTGTAGTAAAGGATTAACCCTTTACCAGACAATCCCTGGTTTTTACGACCCAGAGGAAGAAGCCTTCTGAAAACTTTGTGGGAAAAGAAGAGTATGTTGGTAACTAGCATTTTCTCCATTTCTCACAATGCTTTCTACTCTTCATAGGTCAAGTTTGAATTTTTTAGTCACATTTATTTTGTCATCTGCAAAATTTAATGCTTTCAATTCTGAAAAGTCTAAAATTTAGTTCAAATGACAAATTTTTAGACTGGTCCAAATTGACAGCATTTGCAGACGACAAATCAAATGTGACTAAGAAATTAAAACTTGTTTTTGGAAAGGTAGAAAACATTGTGGGAAAAGGAGAAAATGCTGGTTACAAGCATTTTCTCCTTTTCCTATAATCTTTTCAAAAGGCTTCTGTCTTAGGGTCGTTAAATATCAGCATTGTGTTGTACAGGATTAAACATAATATTCATCCAAAGTTACTTCTTCACAAACAACCTTTACCTTGTGACCAGGTAACTCTCCCCCTTCACCAGGTTTAGCTCCCTGAGCCATTTTGATCTGTAGTTCATCAGCATGAGTTAGATATGAGCTTGTTACACCAAATCTGCCTGATGCCACCTGCAAATTGGTATGTACAACAAAGATATTTTTTTTTTCAAATAATACAATATCAGCGTCAGCACAGGCTCCTAATCTTCTGTTGAGAACTTCTTTTGACTTGAAACTAATGTCAAAAGGAGAAGCTGCTCATCATTTGAAATCTTACAAAATTACCACCAAAAGTAAAAACTACAGCACTCACCACAAGCAATTTCTCTTTTACCCATTATGTTTTCAAATGTTTCTAGATTTCCAATCTCACCTAATATTGCCCATACTTTAAAGAATGTTTTCAAAGTTGTCTGCTATCTCTATGTCAGTCAACATACAAGACTCCACTATGGAAAAACTTGCTGTTTTGTCTGAAACTTGAGCAGTCTTATCTCGATCTACTTTTTCTGCAAAAACACACTCTCTATTATCATTGCCATTCTATAGATTAACCCTAAAGCTAAAAACTTATAACTTAATAAATCAAATGTACAATTTCTAGTCTGACATCAAAAAAAGACTCGAACATAACAAAAATCATGGATGTTTTGATGCAACATAACATAAAACAGCAGAATTCTACCTGTTTGATTTTTGACCTTTTGTTGAACTCCGGGTCCTCATTCAGGTATCTGTCTGGGTTCTCTCCACCTTCTCCTGTGTTAGATTTAGCCCCAATTCTATTCATTGCCACAGCCAGAGTTGAGTGGGCCTCGATGGAAATGCTCCCAAAACTCATGGCACCTACATTAGGAAATAATTTTTAAATCTTTACCACACAATCCCGAGTTTTAACGACCCCCAAGAAGTAGGTCTTTTGAAAACATTGTGGGAGAAGGAGAAAATGCTGGTAACCAGCATTTTCTCCTTTTCCCACAATATTTTTAAAACTGTCGGATTCATATCCAAGTATTTGTGTCATACAAATTTTGTTGTCTGCAAATGCTTTTAACTTTTACCAGTATGAAATGTTGTTGTCTGGGAAAGAGTTAAATCTTTACTTTGAAATATGATTTCTCGTAACCCAGCAAGAGATATTTTTTTACCAAATATTATCGTAACACAGTGACTGCTTTTCAAATCTATTAGTTCTTGATACAAAGTCTTAACAGTTTCTTTCAATGGACATATTTTCCACATTATAATTTTCCATAGTATCCTCATTTACCAGACATATTTTCCATTGCATGGCAGTTTTTGTGTCGTAATTGTTCTACAAATTTATCAGTCCTTATAACATTCAAGTACTTCAGCAATTTCACTGTTAAAAAAAAACTTAATTACCTGTGCAGAATCTTCTAACAATGCTTGCAGCATCCTCTACCTCCATTATGTCAATAGCTTTCTCAGAGTAACGGAAGTCTAGTTGTCCACGTAATGAACAGTGTTTTGTGCTCTCTAAAGCGGACTCAGAAAATTTGTCATAGGAGTCTCTACTTTTAGACTTGGCTGCATTCTGCAAAATGGTGAAAGCATGTATTAGAGCTTTTTGTACAGGAATTCATGTTACTATAAGAGCAGTTCAATGGCATGTGAAGATATTAACTTTATTCAGTATCTACTGAAATTTGTTTTAATGAATCCTTATAAATTTTGGATTATCCTAATAAATGATGGTTTGATACATGTACATGTAAATATATGAAAACATTGTGGCAAAAGAAGGTTTATTTGATTATGTCTTTATGTTGTCAAATTTGATAGTCTGCTATATAATGAAAAATTGGTGACAGCAGGGAATGTACTTAACGCATTACCACACAATCCCTACTTTTGATGCCCCTGAGAAAGAAGTCTTTAGAAAGCATTGTGGGAAAAGGAGAAAATGCTGGTAACTAGCATTTTCTCCTTTTCAAACAATGTTTTCTACCCTTCACAAAACAAATTTCGAAGTTTTAGTCCCTTTTATTATGTTGTCTGCAAATGCTTTCGGTTTGGACAAGCCTAAAATATTGTCGTTAGGTAATGAGTTAACGAACTTAAAACAGGCATCTGTCTTGTTAATGTTCATTCTATATGACTTGCAATATGCGAAAAGGGACATTTGGGTGATTTGAACAGCACTTTCCGTTTTTATGTTATTTTCTGCTTTGCGCAAATCTAATGAAGAACGGAATCTAATGTAAATGTAAAGTGCTGTCTCAAATTAGCCTGGGCAGACTGCACAGGCTGATCAGAGATGACTTTTTCGCAAATGTCCAAATGTCCCATTTCGTGAGTTATAAGTCATATATGAAGCTGCATGGTGATACTTTACATTTAACTCTTTACCACACAATCCCAAAAATGCTGGTAACCAGCATTTTCTCCTTTTCCTACAGTGTTTTCTACCCTTCACAAAACAAATTTCAATTTCTGATCCAAATTCATTTTGTAGTCTGCAAGTGCTTTCAATTTGGACAAGTCTAAAAAATTTTTGTGTGGTAAAGAGTAAAAGCATTATCCAACACACCGTTCTCAACTTTATAAATTTAACATTACATTAATATGCAAGATCATTGATTGTTTGTTTACTGTGTGTTTTATAGGCAGTTTGTTTACTTCCTGTTTCACTGATTGTGTACTTCATGTTTCATGTTTCTATACATCGTGCTTCCTGTCATTATCAGTATCCTTGCAGTCTGTATATCATGGCAGTCTGTGTGTTATAGGAGTTTTATCTAACAGCACTTCTCATCACCCTACTCAAGTCCCTTGCCGCTTATCAACATTAACACCATTGAAATAATGGTTAGCTACCTAAAGTTAATCTTGGCAACATAAAGGTAAACAAATATACAGAAAATACAGTCTACATATTTAGACTTTACCTGTAGATTGGCTATAGATTGTGGATCATTGATGTGCTTCTCTCCACCCTCGCGCCAATGTAAAATGCCAGGATTCATCACCACCATGTTGTCACAATCCCTGTCGGAGTAAGCTAGTCTGTGTCTGTTCAGGATCTGAAAAGTGAAAGTAAGATATTGAGGGCAAAGCAGATAGCACCTGATAAACAAAACAAATCTTTCTGCTACAATGTTTTCAGTGACATTAAAATATCTTTTGTTTCACCTACAGTATTTCAACAAGGACTAAAAATAATCTTTGCACTGAGACATTTTGTGCCACATGTATTACAGTAGAAAGGAATCAAACAGAAAACATTAGCACTCAAAACTAGGAAATCCCTAAAAGGACTTTAAAATTTTACTATCTTGGTGAATAAGATTAAACATTAGGTTCGAATAACACAATCCATTGCACTATTAACTCATTACCAAACGACAAAATGTTAGGTTTGTCCAAATCGAAAGCATTTACAGATGACAAAATAAAAGTGACTTAAAACTTGAAATTTGATTTGTGTAGGGTAGAAAACATTGTGGGAAAAGGAGAAAATGCTGGTTACCAGCAATTTCTCCTTTTCCCACACTGTTTTCTAAAGGCTTTTATCTCAGGGTCATCAAAAGTAGGGATTGTGTGGTAATGGGTTAATTGTGGCTGAGAAATTATTCAAACACAAACCTCTTCTGCAAGATGAGCAAATGTCACTCCACCAATCCTGGAAGCTGATCCTGTAAAGCATAGATCCATTACCTCTCTGCTCAGTCCCACAGCTTCAAATATCTGAGCTCCCTGAAACACAATACAGATGTCATATTTAACCCTTCACCACATAATCCCACTTACTAACAACCCCAGAGAAGAAGGCTTTTGAAAACATTGTGGGAAAAGAAGAAAATGCTGGTGACCAGCATTTTCTCCTTTTCCCACAATATTTTATACCATTTCAAGACAAAGTTTAGCATTTAGTCCCCATTTCATTTGTGGCATGCAAATGTCTTTTACTGGTCTAAACTTTTGTCATATGGTTAAGGGTTAATCCATCAACTGTATTCCAAAGAATCCCAGGTTTTAACAACCCAGGGGACGACACCCTATAAACAATGTGGGAACAGGAGAAAAACTGGTTTTCTCCTCCTCCCACAATGTTTTTAAGCTGTGAGTGGAATACTATATTTTGAGCCACACCTAACTACAATTTGGACTAGTCTAAATTTTTGTTGTTTGGGAAAGAATTAATATGCTTAACAATAATTTATGTGTTTCATATACCAGCAGTAATAGCTAGTGAAAACTTTATGGGAAAAGCAACCAGTTTGTTTTTAACTGTCATGAATAAAAGTAGTGGTGATGTGGCACAGTGTGGGTAGCTCACAGATTAGAAAACTTGTTTTCAAGCCAAGGGTCCCAAATTCGAGTCTGGCATTGGCAACTCTTTTTCTTTGTGGAAATTGCAACATACAATTTTCTACTTTCCCACTGATTCTTCCCTATCATTTTTTCGAGATGTTTTCCTCATCATTTTTTTTCTCCAGTGGGCAACTCATCCAAGTTTACATCAGGTATATGATAAGCCATTGTGTACAAAAGAGTTTTGTATGATTTCAAATGTTTGTCCATCTGGACAAGTCTGAAATTTGGTTCTTGTAAAGACTTTTAAAGCACAAAAAAAGAAAGATCATCCTTACTTTGTAACTATGCAGGGTAGAAATGCCCATTTTTGCCATGACCTTCGAAATACCTCTGGCTACAGCTGCTCTGTAGTTCATAAATATCTCCTCATCTGCCAAGGGTGGATCCAGTAACCTCTGTTTTCTCAATCTAGCAATTGTCTCATACACCAGATATGGACAAATGGCATCTGCTCCGTATCCCAGCAGTGTGCAAATTTGGTGAACTTCTCTATGATACATAATAATAGATTTGAAAGTCTAATTTCTTAGGAATAGTATGAATGGCTGTTGAACATGAAGGTGTGGAATACTACATGTTTACACAATTTATACTGTTGTTTTCTTTCTTTTTTCCTTTTTCATTCAGTTGAGTAGTCAATCTTAACATAAGCTTTTCATTGGCCATTCCATGTGTTTAGCAATAGAGAATGGCAAAATCTTATACAGTGCATACATTCTCTTTTTCAGTGATTCATCAGTTTATTTCATAACAAGGACACTTTAAACAACAACAGCTATTTGGTGTGTTGCCAAACTTTGTACCAAACAACAAAATTTAGACCAGTCTAAACTGAAAACTATTGCATAAGACATATCAAATATGGCTCCATTTTGTCTTTCAAAATGCTATCCTTTTCCCACATTTTTTTTTTAAAGTTAATTGTCTCAAGGTCATTCAATCACCTGAATCACCCAAATGTGTGGAAAAGAGTAAAACAAATGTCATGTAATACATACTTTGTAAGGCAAAAGCAAAAGTTAACTTGATATCATATTGATGGGTGAGAGCAACACTGTTGTAAGTGCCCATACATTGTAAAGGCACTTACAACAGTATTGCTCTCACCCAGTGATATGCTGACAACTTGTTATGTCTTACAGCCAACCATCTTTAAAAACTTGAAGGCAGAGGGAGAGCAAGAAGCTTTTCTAGGCTCTTCTTTTGTCCAAAGTTTTTTTCTTTTCAAAGCCATTTGCTTTACATTTTTTAACCCTTTACCAAACAATCCCTGGTTTAGTACAACCCTGACATAGAAGCCTTTTGAAAACATTGTGGGAAAAGGAGGAAATGCTGGTAACCAGCCAGCATTTCCCCCTTTTCCCACAGTGTTTTCTACCCTGCTGGAAACAAATTTCAATTTTTGAGTTACTTTTATTTTGTCGTCTGCAAGTGCTTTGAATTTGGACTAGTCTAAAATTTTGTCATTTGGTAAAGGGTTAAGGTAGCATTGCATTTATCTACCAACTGAAAGAAAAAACTTACCTGGCTTCACCAGTTTCTAAAACAAGCCCCACCTTCAGGCGGAGTTTCTTCTTTATCAGATGATGATGGACAGCTCCTACAGCCAAAAGTGAACTGAAATAATGATAAAAATCCATAACTTCACAAACACAAAATTTCCAAAAAAGACTGCATTTGAAAAATATTGTTTGAAAAGGGCTAATTACTTGTGACAAGTAATGTATCTTTTTCCACGATGTTGTCAAAACCATCCAGGCTAAGTATTGTAAAATACATAAAACACTTTTGAGATGATGATCTACGCTTTGAAAGACAAATTCCAACATTTGAGCTCTTTGAAAGACAAATTCCAACATTTGAGCTCTTTGAAAGACAAATTCCGATATTAGAGCTAGATTCGATTTGTGGTCTGCATTTACTTTTAAATAATGATGTGCATAATTATATTTTGATCCTTGACAAGTTAAAAATTCATTTAACCCTTAAGCAAACAATCCCTGGTTTCTACGACCCTGAGATAGAAGCCTTTTGAAAACATTGTGGGAAAAAGAGAAAATCAAGGTAATCAGCATTTTGTCCTTTTCCCACAATGTTTTCTGCCCTGCTGGAAATAAATTTCCATTTTTGAGTTATGTTTAACCCTTTACCAAACAATACCTGGTTTTTACAACCCTTAGAAAGAAGCATTTTGAAGACACTGTGGGAAAAGAGGAAAATGCTGGTAACAAGCATTTTATCCTTTTCCCACAATGTTTTCTACCCTGCTACAAACAAGTTTCAGTTTTTAAGTTATGTTTATTTTGTTGTCTGCAAGTGCTTTAAGTTTGGATCAGACGAAAATTTTGTCATTCGGTAAAGGGTTAATTTGCAACGTGCAAGTGCCTTCAATTCGGACCAGTCTAAACTTTTGTTGTTCGGTAAAGAATTAATACCCTTATGGGGGAGGTGTTGAAAAACTAGAAGGTCCTGAAGGGCCTGAATATGCTCTACTGGCAGAGTTTGCTTTTAAATAAAGCATACATTAGCAATTTATTATGCAAAAAGACACAAAACTGACATCTTTAACAGAAAATGGCTTCCATTACTGTTTGTTGAATATTTTCAAACTCACCAGGGCTAAAAAGCTATTGATGGGATAAACAAGCTGAAAAATTCACAAAAATCTGTTCACAAATAAATACTTTATCATGTAAACAAGCAATGAAATTGTTCAACTAGAATGGTTACTTTTCCATACTTTTTATTGGATGTTTTTCAAAATCAATAGGGTTTAAGCTATTGATGATATAAAGGAGCTATGCAAGTTTCACGGAAATCTGACCAAAAATGAAGAATATCACGTAAACAAGAAATGGAGGTTTTCAACTTCAAATGGCTACTTTTCCAATACTGTTTATTGGATTTTTTTCAAAATCAATAGGATTGAAGCTATTTATAAGATAAACAAACTCAGCAAGTTTCATGGAAATCTGACCAAAAATACAGACTTTATCGCGTAAACAAGAAATGGAAATTTTAAACTTAAAATGGCTACTTTTCCCATACCATTTGTCGGATTTTTTTTCAAAATTGACAGAGTTAAAGCTATTGATGAGATAAACAAACTGTGCAAGTTTCACGAAAATCTGACCAAAAATGAAGACTTTATCGTGTAAACAAGAAAAAGACGGACGGATGGAAAGAAGGACGGCAGGTCGTACAGACGGATGACAGAAACGACGCTGTGACATAAGCTCTGCTGGCTTTCAGCCAGTAGAGCTAAAAAATGGTAGGGCAGGGGATATGCTGGACAAGCATTAAAATTTTGCTCCTTTTACAACAATATCTTAAACCCTTGCTAAAGACAAACCTTATCTATGGCAACCTCCAGTCTGTCATCTGCAAATACTTGAAACAAGGAGTAGGGTATAACTTTATCACTAATTCTTTGGTGGACAACAAAATTTTAGACATTTACAGATGATAATCAATTGTGACTACAATGATAATGTTTGTCTATGAAAGATTAGAAAACACTGTAGGAACATATAGGCATTTTTTCTCTTGCAACACTGCAGTCAAGTCTGAAGGTCACTAAAACTGGATTGTGTAGAATAGAGTTAAGTAAATAGATCATACCTGACAGGAGCATGATCCTTGTCTGCCTCTCTGTCGGATAATATTATCAGCTTGTACCCCTCCTGTGCAGCAGCTTCACTCTCCTCACAGATCCTGTGTAATGCTGGAAGCAGGCCACCAGCCTCATGCTTAATTGGAAATACAGTGTCAACCTTCTTGCTCTACAAATCAAATTAGTATCTCTAATTACTAACAGCAACTTTTATATTGGATGCTCAAGTATAAAACAAATCCATTCTAAATTTCTTTTATCAAGTCATTCCTTGTGGCCTTGTTTGAAAATTTATACAAAACTTTCATTCTCCATGCTTTCCTGTGTTTCTACAGCCCTAATGAAAAGAGCTTTTACGATATATTTTGGATTTCCATCAATGTTGTGCAATCTTTTACACTAAAGCTTAACAAAATGAGCAGCATCTCTTTTGTCTTTTGCAAGTGCTTTCAATATCGACAATTCTAAAATTTTATTGTCTTGTAAAGAATTAAAACAACATAAAAATGTTGCTTAACCTGTTCAGTGTAAACTAGAGCTGTCACTGAATTTGACTTAATACCCCTACAAGCCCTTTGGAAAAAAAGTATCAAGTTCAAGGGGAGATAATTCCACAACCAGAAAGCGTTACCTGACTCTTGGCTTGAAAATTGCGTCTTGCAAATCTTCAGTATATGACCAATATTTGTGCTAAGTTTCAATAGAATTGAAGGAAAACTGTAGGAGTTTGCAACGCAAAATTACTAGTATTTTGTGCACAGACGGACATACGGGCGCACGGACAGACAGACACACAGACAGACTGACTGATTCCAGTATACCCCAGAAACCCTAGAAAACATTCATTCTGTGGAGGTATACCTGACTCTTGGCTTGAAAATTGCGTCTTGCAAATCTTCAGTATATGACCAATATTTGTGCTAAGTTTCAATAGAATTGAAGGAAAACTGTAGGAGTTTGCAACGCAAAATTACTAGTATTTTGTGCACAGACGGACACACGGACGCACGGACAGACAGACACACAGACAGACTGACTGATTCCAGTATACCCCAGAAACCCTAGAAAACATTCATTCTGTGGAGGTATAATAATTTTTTTCTTTTCCTTTGTACCTTATAAAAGGACTTTTTTAACAGGATGTTTATTTACATCTAGTTAATCTGTCAGGTGAATGAACTGAAAGTTGATGAAACATCACTGAGATATTTACAATCACAATTAGCTGACTTTAGTTTACAGAACATAGCGTGTATAAAGCCCACAAATGTTTAGACAACAGAGACAGTTATAAGAAGATCCTACCTTCCATCCCTTATAACTCATACACTTCAAAACTTCAGCATCTTGCAAAGATAGGATGGGCTGCTCCAACCAAAGTCTCTTGCACTGTTCAGCACTGGGTTCCAGGATATTAGCTTCTGGACCAATGGGACAGGCCTAGCAAAAAAGTCATCATATTTTCAAACTAAAAATACAACAAACAATCAGTTAGTTTTAATCATAAGGATATTAAACTGATCTGAAATACTTATAAATTAATATTTAGGATTCCTGCTTCCTGTCAAATTCAATAGAAACAAGTCCAAGTGCTTTTCTCAATGATATGGATTTAGTGAACTGATCATCACACAGACAAAGAGTATGGAAAAAAATATCTTATATAAAGGGTCCGACGATTCACCGAAATACCACCGAAACACCGAAATACCCCATTTTTTTTTACAATTAAGTCAAATAACTGATATAAGTGCGAAAATTTTCTTGTTTTTTTTTTTTTGTTTGTTTGTTTTTAACACAAACTCATGTTTATATTGATGAAAGGTAGTTAGTTTAAAACAAAATGACAAAATAACAACATACCATTGACGTTCGCCGTAATGGATGTTAAAATACGAGCCCGTTGTCCACCGTAGTACCCACACGACGTAGTAAAATTCAGGGAGGGAGTTTATGTTCCTACTACAGTAGCTGATTTACAAGATTGATGTGTCAGATCTATATCCATAAATATGCGCGGAAAAAATGGTTTTCTTTCGAGATATTTGGAGAATGAAATTAAAAATTAACTGATCTAGAAAGACAACTGGCCGCCATTTTGAATCGGGTACACATGTTACCCGGTCTTAATTTGTAGACCTCTCTGTCTAAGATCCACGTCTACTGACGATAAATCAAATATCGATTTCCATCTAAATAACATAGATTTAATTGCAGTTCACCCTATAGGTCCGTAAACATAGTGAAACAAGAGCGGCAAATTGTTGCAAGATCCGCCCGTCTTACCCCAAGTTGTAAAGCTGGGGCATGCACCGGACAAAATTCAAGTATGAAAAATGACAAAGGGCACTAAGTAAAAAATTAAACGAGCAAGAGTTATGATTCCTGTGCACTGCACTCCCTCTTGATGAGATGTATCCACGCATGAAATTTCATAATCCTAGCTAATATAATTTTGGAGATATGCTCCGGACAAAATTCAAGTACGAAAAACAACAAAGGGCAATAACTCAAAAATTAAGCAAGCAAGAGTTATGATTCCTGCGCACTGCACTCCCCCTTGATGAGATCTATCCACCCATGAAATTTCATAACCCTGGGTAGTATAGTTTTGGAGATATGCTCCGGACAAAATTCAAGTATGAAAAACAACAAAGGGCAATAACTCAAAAATTAAGCAAGCAAGAGTTATGATTCCTGCGCACTGCACTCCCCCTTGATGAGATCTATCCACCCATGAAATTTCATAACCCTAGCTAGAATAGTTTTGGAGATATGCTCCGGACAAAGAACTGGACGCCGTATGCCCGCCCGCCACGGGTGATCCCATAATACATCCCGTCTTCGACGGGCATATAAAAAGCAGAAAATGTCAAATGCAACACGCACATGACGATGGATAAATCATGCAATGCTAATTTAGGTACATTTACTTCATTTGCAAATGGAACGCACTTGCATACTTTGTGTTTATGATTTTAAAGAAATATAGGTGATATTTCCATCTGATGACTCTCAAGTTTGTATTTTGTGTAATAAAGGTCAGGTATTTTGGTATGTCAGGACTTGACAGGCGGGTATTTTGGTGATTGTTCTTCATGTGAATCAATGATCAATGTACAGTCGAGCCGCGTTTATCCGGGCTCCAAATTTCCGGAAATCTCAAGATCCGGAAAGAAACATCAAGGAACGAATATTTTCTGTACAAATTTTACTTTTTATTCCGGAAATCCGCGTTCCGGAACCGGAATGAAAAAATCAGGAACGAAGGGTTAAAGACTAATACATATCTTATCCGAAACACTGGACATGGCCTGACTGTGTATTACACAATTTAGACTTGTTATTTTCTCCGGTGTCATAGTAGACTGGTTTCATAAATATCGATACATGCTACTTCGAGCGGTTGTGGACTGGTTGTTAGTACACGTGAATAACACGAGTGTCAGTCTCGTATCAATAGTTGCGGACAGTTTTCACACGTTTTGAAAACATACGTGTTAATTAGAAGTGTTTTCCGACAGTGTTAAATGACTATCGCGTGCCATCGTTAAGTTTCAGTTTGACAGACTATCCATACCCGCAGTACTTTTTTTTTTTTTGGTAAGACAAGACAAGACAAATCTTTTATTCTCCCAAGTATACAAATCATACAAAAAGGGGAAATGACAAATACCAAGCAAAGTTAAAACAAGATTTCCAGTATATTCAGTGGTTTTATAATTATCTGATATCTTTTAGAGTAAACTGACTTTCGTGACAATTTTACGCCTTTGTTGTTTAATTATTACTTGATTAGTAATTAATACTTAAAAATAATTTTACTCCAAACACACTATAAAGATGATTAAAAACATGCATGTCTTTTTATGACAATTCATTTTATCATGTATCTGAACAATCATATAGAAACAAAACATATGTAGATGCATACAAGTGATTGTGTAAAACATACACTTGCGAAATTCTTACGATGCACGGTGTAAATAATACGCCATCGTAATTCTTACGATGCGCGGTGTCCATTGTCAACATGGACTCATTTTGGGTCCTACTTCGTTGATCCGGAGATACGGCTTGTCCGGAAACATCCATAGGGAACAGAAGTGTCCGGATAAACGCGGCTCGACTGTATACTAACAACATTTTTCTGCAATCTTCTACATTAATCTTCTCTATAGTGATCATTACTTTAACTAATCTTCTTTTACACGAATAAGAGCCAAATCTTGCAGAGGTTGAATCCCTAAATCAGCAAATATTTACAACGTCGAGCGGGTATTTCGGTGGACTTGTAAACATATGCCTATCTCGGTGCATTGTTTACGTCCAGCCCCAATGATACGTTGTTATTTTGTCATTATGATTTAAACTAAGAGCCCTTCATCTCTATTGACATTATTTGGTTCAAATTCCACAAAAAAAGATAAATCTGTTGAACTTCAATAGTAATCATAACACAGTAATAAAAAATAGGGGTATTTCGGTGTTTCGGTGGTATTTCGGTGATTCGCCGGACCGTATATAAATGACATACTGATGAAGTACAAGTACAAATCACTCTTTCTTTTGATGGTTTGTTCAAATATCAAAAAGTTTAACTATAATTATTAACTGTAAATCTACTTTTGTTTATTGGTAACTAAAGGGCCATCTTTGACTTTTAGAAAGTGGTGAGGCTGTAAAAAGCCTCTGGCAGCCCAGTAAGGGTGTCAAAACCAATACTGAGAAGACAAAAAGAACAGGGAGAGTTCCCTCACTCTACTGTGCAGGGGTTTGGGGAACCTACCCCGAGAAAATTTTGAAATTGAAGATGTACATGTATCTGAAGCGACTGAAATTAATGCATTTTGAGACCATGTTTCCATTTGAAAAAGTAAAGAAAGAAAATCAAATGATGATGGTAATGGCACAAAATATATTCTGTTGTACAGACCAAGCAATCTGCCAGCAGCAGCCTTAGTATTTCAACATTAACCCTTTCCCAAACAATCCATGGTTTTTATGACCCCGAGATAGAAGCCTTTTGAAAAAATTGTGGGAAAAGGAGAAAATGCTGGTAACCAGCATTTTCTCCTTTTCCCACAATGTTTTCTACCTTGCTGGAAACAAATCTCAATTTTTGAGTTAAGTTTCATTTCTTGTTTGCAAGTGCTTTCAGTTTGGACTAGTCTAAAAAGGGTTAACTGTGAATGTGAATCTTTACATCAGAATAGTGTGTAAATTATCTACATGTAAACCTACCAAAGACATCACAATTTTCTCTCTGAATGGATCAATGGGAGGGTTTGTGACCTGGGCAAACAGCTGTTTGAAGTATTCAAACACCAATGGGTTATACTGGGACAGGCAAGCAAATGGTGCATCATTACCCATGGAACCAAGAGCTTCCTTCCTGTTAAAAATACAAACAAGAGGACTTTTAGTACCCTGACATTGCTAACAAAAGGTCAGAATTAAAGCTATATTTGATACTCTTATTGATCACAAAGGTTGACCATAACTGGACCTTTTGCAACACATTTATAACATTTTTTTGTTTTAAATCTTGACAAAGTGACTTCTAGTTATGCTTTTTAGTCAGGAAAACAAAATAATCATGTTCAGAAAGTGTTGCCCCTTCAATGAAATAATGCTTAGCTTTTATTTTATAATATTTTAGGTCTAGGTTGTAGATAGAGTATTTAAATAGTGTCTGTTAAAAGAATAGTTGCATTGCCCCCCAGTGTAGATCCAGACAATACAAAATGTGCAGTTTGACCTTGAATATACTCGGTCAACTATGCTGGTAATTTCAGCCATGGTCAGACTCTGACATGGAGTATCTGGGTATTTTGCATTACTGGACAAAGTCAACTTCTGCTAAACTCTAACCACACAACAAAACTTTGTACCTGTCAAAATTGAAAGCATTGTAGATGACAAATCACATGTAGCTCAAAAGAGAAGTGCTGTCAATAAAATGAGAGAAACCTTTTAGGAAAAAGTAGAAAATATTGGTTAGCTGACTGTTTCTTTTACCACAATATTTCCAGATACTGTCTCCTTTAGTTTATTAAAACCAGAGACTGGCTAGGAAAGAGTTAAAACTTTGCAGGATTATATTAACATGTAAAGCTCTTCTGTTTTCTTCTTTGTTGACCTGGCAATTTATTAGTTTATTAGTTTAACTCTTTACCACACGACAAAATTTTAGACTGGTTCAAATTGAAAGCATTTGCAGACAACAAAATAAAAGTGACTGAAAAATTGAAATTTAATCTGAGATGGGTAGAAAACACGGTGGGAAAAGGAGAAAATGCTGGATACCAGCATTTTCTCCTTTTCCTACAGTGTTCTCAAAAGGCTTCTTTCTCAGGGGCCTCAAAAGTAGGGATTGTGTGGTAATGGGTTAAACATGTTTATTTTACATCGATTGAGAAACAAGTTCTAACAACTTATACTAATCTCTCTCGATTCTGCTTCCTGGGAACTACACCAGTACTAGCGCCGAATGTGTGGGCCAATGAAAAATCCCGAAGTTGATATCCGCTCCCGGGTATCGAACTCACGACATTATGGCCATGAGGCTGACAATCTACCTCACAGCCACGGACACCACTTATTTATTAATATAGGCAAATTTATTAATGACCTCCTTGTTAAATAATTTTACTCTTTGATCTATGTCATGAGAAAAGTTTTGACTCATCTTTCATACATGTAGCAAACAATGAAATAAAACACAGAATTAATATATAAAGCAATGTCTTACTTGTCACGGATCATGGGAAGCACAAGCATATTAAGACCTTCCACAGTCCAACCAAACATTGGTAATCTCCTGTCTTCTTCCAAACATCCAGTGTGTATTGGTAACTCTATCTTGTCAATGGACTTCTCTCTCCTCATTTGTCTTCTATCATGGTGTTGTCGTAACTCAGCCATTGAAAGTGTCTGAGGAAACAAAAAATATTATAACTGAAAAAATTTATTCGAACAGTTGCCAAGTTACTGACACAAAAAGAATCAGTCATATACCATAATGATCTCATGTTTAACCACCCTGGTGAAAAATATTTTTTAACACATTATTGGAAAAGAAGATGACGATGGTTACAGACTCCTATTTGCACAATTTTTCTCACCCTTTAACTCTTTACCAAACAACGAATTTATAGACTGGTCCAAATTGAAAGCACTTGCGAACAACAAAATAAATATGACTGAAAAATGGAAATTTGATTCAGGAAGGGTAGAAAACATTGTGGGCAAAGAAGAAAATGCTGGTTACCAGCATTTTCTTCTTTTCCAACAATGTTTGCAAAAGGCTTCTACCTCTGGGTCGTCAAAAGTCATTATGTGGTAAAGGGTTAAGAGACAAGAGACAAATCCTACCATTCAACCACCCTTCATTGTATGTCTGCAAAATTCTTTCAATTTGGAAGCCATAAATTTTGACAGCTTATGAACAGATTTTGGAGAAGAGAGAGAGAAAAGGAGAAATCTCTTGTTCAAAATGGTTGCCTCCTTAACCCATTACCACACAATCCCTACTTTTGACGCCCCTGAGAAAGAAGCGTTTAGAAAACATTGTGGGAAAAGGAGAAAATGCCGTCATCAGCATTTTCTCCTTTTCCCACAATGTTTTCTACCCTTCACAAATCAGATATCAAATTTTCAGTCACTTTTATTTTGTCGTCTGCAAATGCTTTCAATTTGGACCAATCTAAAATATTGTCGTCTGGTAATGGGTTAACAACCATACATTCCAAATTGCTAAAAATGATTTTCATTTCCTTTGCTTCCTTTTACTAACCAAGTTTTTTTCTTCAGTATCCAAGACGAGCTTTTGCTGTAAAAGCAGAAAAAACACAATCACAAAGCCATAAACTTTCATTAAACAATCTGATGCTTTAACTACATAATCCAAATTTCAACCTGAACAGGAAAGCTTTAAAAACACTGGAAAAAGGGGGAAATGCTGGTGACCAGCATTTTCTGCTTTTATCACAACGTTTTCTTTCCTATCCATGATTTTTTAGTTAAATCTACTTCGTCATCTGCAAATGCTTTCAGTAAGTCATATCCAAAATTGTCATATTTTCTTCTATTCCCATTTTTTTGTCTATTTTTTCCCCACAATACTTCTATCCTTCCAAAGACAATTGTCATCAACTGGGTCACATTTTTTTGTTGCCTGAAAAATGCTTTGAGTTTGGACAAGTTTAAAATTTTGTCATCTAATAAAGAGATGAGAATGGTTACCTCTTGTAACCACATTCCAACTGGTCTCAAATTAGCAAGCTGTGACTTGATGACTTCATCCTTCTTAAAAACCTTCTCTTTCGTGTCTACCAGTAACATTCGACCAGGTTTCAGCCGTCCCTGAAAAAGAAAACAGTTAAGAAACAACTGTCTTAGTGACTAGCTATCTTAATCCTTCGGTACAAAATCCCTTGCTTTCACAACCTTGAGGAAGAGGGCTATTAAAAACTTTGTGGTAAAATGAGAAAATGGTGGAAGCCAAAATGTTCTCTTTTTCCAACATTATCTGCACTTTTAAATACAAATTCCACCATTTAAGCCACATTAGATTAATTGTAAATGTAAAATTGCACATGCTTTAGATTTGGACAATCACAAATAAAATTTTTTCATCAAATATTATGCAAACTTATATTATACTGAATACAGAAACAACAGTTTTGTGCATTCTGAATTTGGACATTCATTTTGGCTAAAAAATGGTTAGGCTCTACTTTGCACGCCAATTAATGATAAAAGTGATAAAACAATAACTTATAATGTGGTACCTTCTGAATAACTTCACTACTCTTACAATCAGTTACTCCAACTTCACTTGACATGTACATGTGGTTGTCCTTGGTAACATAAAATCTGGACGGACGAAGTCCATTTCTATCCAAAATAGCCCCAATGTAACGGCCATTGCAGAAGGTGAACAGAGCTTCAGTGAAAAGAAAATTTGGAAGATAAATTTAAACACATATATTTTATGTCAATTGTGAATAAAATTATTTTGATTTAGATAAATCAGTCTTATATAAATCAGTCTCAATGACTGGTTCCTATAAACTTAACTAGTAGCTGTCACATAGGAAATTCTAAAGAAGATTCAGATTTGAGATTTGTCTAATAATTCTTGAACTGACTACAGTGACAGTTTAGCTCTTTACCAAACTACAAAATTTTGGATTAGTCCAAATTGAGAGCATTTGCAGACAACAAAATAATTGTGAATCAAATATTGAAATTCGATTTGGAAAGGGTAGAAAACATTGTGGGAAATGGAGAAAATGCTGGTCACCAGCATTTTCTCCTTTTCCTTAAGTGTTTTCAAAAGGCTTCCTCCTTAGGGGTATCATAAGTAGGGATTGTGTGGTAATGGATTAAACTTTCTTCACTAATGGGTGAAGTTAGACATATTTCAACCCTTGTGGCACTTACTAAACTGATTTTAGGGAAATTAATCATATGTTCAATATTTGGATAACAAGGAAAACATGGAAAAAGAAGCAACTGCTTGCTGTGAGTAATCCATTCTTTCTCCACTATTAACTTTTAAAGGTAATCAAGTGCAGGGGTGTTAAGAGTTGCAAAGTACTTGTGACTAATCCATTTATCAAATAACTTTTTGAAAAAGTTGAATACAAAAATATTTATAACATTACCTGGCCCATCCCAAGGTTCCATAGCAAAAGCACTCCACCTATAGAAGGCCTTCTTTTCAGCAGACATGATTTTGTCATTCTGCCAGGCTTCTGGCACCATAGTCATGATTGCTTCTGGCAGTTCTCTGCCTCCAGCCATACAGAGAAACTCCAGCACATTGTCCAGACATCCCGAGTCGGACATACCCGACTCTACCACAGGATACAGTAGTTTGAGATTGTCCCCATAAATGTCGCTCTTCATCACACCTTCCCTGGCGGCCATAAGATTGACATTTCCTCGAAGTGTATTGATTTCTCCATTGTGGGCAAGGTACCTAGGTAATAAAACATTCATTAAATCGTTATCTTTAGCTTTGATAAGAAATTCAATTTTGGGCAAAGGCAACCTTTAAATGACAATTACTTAAGTATTATTTCTAGATTATAAAATTAATGTCTTAAAGAGTTCATTTGCACTCTAAAGGTAAATTTTTTAACAGTGTAGGCTAAGCATATTCCATACTATCTCAAATTTTAATGACAACCCTAGGAAAAAGCCATTTGAACACATAGAGGGAAAAGAAGAAAAAGCTTGTTAATCCTGTTTTTTCTCTATTTCTCATCCTCCTTTTCTTACACTTTTAACTCTTTACCACACAATTTGGACTTTTAATAACCCTGGAAATGAATCCTTTTGAAGACATTGTAGTTAAAAGGGGAAATGCTGGTAACCAGCATTTTCTCCTATTCCCACAATATTTTCTACCCTTCCCAAATCAAATTTAAATTTTTTCATTCACATTCATAATTTTATTGTTCCCTGCAGATGCTTTTGGACAAATTAAACATTTCATTCTGTGGTAAAGAACCAAAGACTCAACTCAATATGTGAACTATTTTCAATATCAACAGCAAACACGTTCAAGCTGGTCAAATGCTAAATGGTTACAAATCAAAGTGCAGATTCCTTTTAGGTTCATCCTGATCAAGACTGTTTATAAAAACAAACTGCATGTTTAGAGTTCATTTACCTCTGAGGGTGGGCCCTCTCCCAGCTGGGGAATGTGTTGGTAGAAAATCGGCTGTGGATAACAGACAAGTGGGTCTCATAGTCTGGGTCACTCAGATCTTTAAAGTATCCCCAAAGCTGCTTTGTGTTCAGCTGTCCCTAAGAACGAGAGGGAAAAAAACCAATGAATGATCAAAAATATATATGTAAGTGTATTCAAAAAGCAATATTGAGTCTTCCCCTATGAAAAAAGAGTTAACTCTTTACCAAACAACAAAATATTTTAGACATGTCCAAATTGAAAGTACTTACAGACAACAAAATAAACGTAACTCAAAAGTACTTACAGACAACAAAATAAACGTAACTCAAAAATTGAAACTTGTTTCCAGCAGGGTAGAAAACATTGTTGGAGAAGGAAAAAATGCTGGTCTTACCAGTATTTTCTCCTTTTCCCACTATGTTCTCAAAAAGATTCTACATCAGGTTCATAAAAACCAGGGAGTGTTTGGTAAAAAGTTAAATGCATCTGCACAAAGTATAAATCCACATCAGACTGATATATGTGAAAACTTTTTGCTATCTGTACATTTTCTGCTTATCCAAGTAGCTTTCTGCTTCATTCTTTACCACACAATCCTGACTTTTTATGACCCCCCCCCCCCCCAAGGATGTAGCCTTTTGAAACCATCATGGGAAAAGGAGAAAATGCTGGTAACCAGCATTTTCTCCTTTTCCCACAATGTTTTCTACCCTAGCAAAGACAGAAATCATCATTTCAGTTACAATCAATTTGTCGTCTGCAAATGCTTTCAATTTGGACCAGTCTAATATTTTGTCGTTTGGTAAAGAGTTAATGGTTTGGCAGGCATACGCACAAAATGGATTTCATGAAACCACAGTTAAATGCCTTGCAAATGGCAAAAAGGAGCATTCGGATATTTGCGTAAAGTGTCATTTCTGACCAGCCTGCGCAATCTGCACAGGCTAATCCGTGCAGGCTAATCCGAATCGACACTTTTCCATTTTTAATGCCCCTTTTGCGTAAGTCTACTGTAGCACAATATCTTACGAAGTCGTAAAGTGCCATCTCGAATTAGCCTGTCTGGACTGTGCAGGCTGATCCAAGATGACACTTTACACAAACATCCAAACGCCCCTTTTGGTGTGTTGCAAGCCCTATGATAACTTGCTCGGAATAATGTATCATTGAGATGTATTACACACTTGTACTTATTGTACACAATACATTACAAAGAAAACACCGAGTTAAAGTTTGGGAAAAACAGATCAAGAGCTTGGCAAAGCGGCGCATATATGCCCAAAAGGGCTTGTCACTGAAATGGGTTAAAATCTAAAATGCCTGCAGATATTCAAACTTTAAAAACAATATGCACAACAGCACATCATAGAGATTCATTGTGTTAAGTTTGAACTTATTCTAACGAAAAATATGGGAGTTGTTGGCTCAAGAAATTGCTAACAGACAGACGGGAGACAAGTTCCATAACATAATACGACCTTTCCAGTGTATAAAAATGTACAATAATATCATTTGTTTAAGACTTCAAGTTCAAATCTGAAAAAAAATCACTATACTTCACAAAAATATGCATGCAGTGACACGCAGTGGCAGACGAAACAAGACATATTTCAGAATATATAAATGTGACCCATCACACAAAAAGGGACTATCTGTGCAGTCTGACCAGGGTCACACTTTTCGCAGTTCCCAGAAGGTCCCTTTTGCATGACAAGCAACAAATATATGATGAGGCTAATTACTTCTTCTTATGTTATTGATCTGTTAAGAAGTTGTGATAATGGTTTTTCGGAATAGAGTTATGTGCAGGTTCCTGCATATGTGAATGTGATGAAAACATCACAAGATCAACCTGATGTTATGTTCACCTGACCCTACTCCAGAAAAACAAATTTCAAACAGTGCTAACTTGAGGGTATTTGTAGGTGACCAAAATCCAGGAGTAATCATGTACTTCATGAATTTTGCAAGCTTTTATAGTCCTTGAACCTATAATTTTGAATCACAACAAATATCTTACCTTATAAACAATTGTAGTTGTTGACAAACTACAAATGTAGTAACGGAGCCCTTTTTCTGGTATTTTATGGCTGGAGTACTTCCGTAAAAGGTATACCTAAAAAAAGACATAACATATATTTACCACTGATGATGTACATGTAATACATAGAGTTTATTTCATCAGCTTGTGGTTTAATATGGGGAAATATTTGACGAAAAAGGGAAAGGTATGCGAAAATGACGAGTGCCGTAAGGCATGAGTTATTTTTGCGAACCTTTCCCTTTTGAGGCAAATATTTCCCCATATCAACCACAACAGGGTTTTCATTTAAAGCCGATTGCCGATCAAAAACATCGGTTGAAATCGGCTTTTAATCGGTTGTTTTTGCTGCATCTTTGAAAAATCCATCGCTCTGTTTATACCGAAAATGTTCACGCGTTGGTAACTGTACTGCGACACCTGTACTGCGACACCTGAATGTTACGCGGTCATTCATTGGATGCTTGCATACAATTATCCAATCGTAGGCCTCGATACGTTGCTCCAATTTCCATTTGGTAATCATGGACGCCAAAGCAAAGAGAAAGAAGTCCGCAAATTGCTGTTTATTTGATTTTGGTTTTAAAAACGCCAAATTAGACAATGACGCCGGTTAGTAATGTTGACATAAAATTAACAATAAAGTTTAAAGTGCGTGACTCAGTTTTTTACAGACCGTTTTGCAATTTTAATCCCAAAAAGCGAGTTGTCGTCGAACTCTTGTACATCGACAATACATACTTTATGTTTCATATTATTTTTGTCTTCGGATATTTACCATTAAAACGAATGCATTGATCTGAGATATATAAAAGATTATTTAATTTGTTAAATGTTTTGAGGTGAATTGGGTTAAATGTAAGATTTAGAAAGTAAATTTAAATAATAAAAATGAAATGTCCTATCTCCTTTGCTCTTTGTAAAAAATCAAATAGGTATGTGTATGTCTTACTTTTTATTGGCTGTAAAGTAAGACATGTTAACATCTGTTTTCATATTTTATACGTGTATTTTTCTCAAAACAGTATTTGGACCTCACTTACATACTGTATATGTACAAGTGAGATCCAAATAATGTTTTAAGAGCAAACTCATGACATAATGATAGAGAAAAAAAACCAGATTTACCATCAAGGAGACCTCACAAAATAGGTTTACCATCAAGGAGACCTCACAAAATAGGTTTAAAAAAGCTAAGAATCGTTTTCGGCCTAGGCGGCCCCCTTGACCCCCTGCCTGTTGTTTTTGTCAATCGATCTGTTGTTTCATTTCAAAATGAAAACCCTGCCACAAGCTGATGAAATAAATTATATATTATATTTCATTTGATTATTTTGTCAAGGAATGTCACTTTTAAAACTAGTGATCTCAAGTCAATTAAGTAGATTTTGGGTAGGGGGAAAATATTCACTGTGACAAGGAAATAATTCCCTGCAGTTTAAATGAAGTCATTTCTTTACCCATAAAATTTCTAAAAATAGACACATAAAAATAATTATAATATATAACATACATTTACCACTGATGATGTACATGTAATTTCGTGCTTTTGCTGACAGTGTGGACAAGGTAAGATAGTGCAGGACTTAACCCATTACCACACAATCCCTACTTTTGACGCCCCTGAAAAAGAAGCCTTTTGAAAACGCTGTGGGAAAAGGAGAAAATGCTGGTAACCAGCATTTTCTCCTTTTCCCACAGTGTTTTCTACCCTTCCCAGAATACATTTCTATTTTTCAATCACCTTTATTTTGTCGTCTGCAAATGCTTTCAATTTGGACCAGTCCAAAATTTTCTCGTGTGGTAAAGAGTTAAATATTGATTTTGGGTATGCACTGTACCATTCTTTACATTGTAGAATAATCTGACCTTCAGATGCCCCATATTGGGCAACCACCAACCTATTTTCTTTCAGGTGGAGCTTACAATGTTTCCTACACCTTTAACTCTTTACCACACAATCCAGACTTTTAACGACAAGAAAGAAGTCTATAGCAAACATGGTGGGAAAAGGAGAAAATGCTGGTAACCAGCATTTTCTCCTTTTCCCACAATGTTTTCTACGCTTCACAAAACAAATTTTCAATCACTTATACTTTGTCGTCTGCAAATGGTTTCGATATAGACAAACCTAAATTTTTTTTGTTTGATGTTGAAAATGGTGTTAACAAAATACAAACAAACTTCCCCTCAGTGGGTTGAACTGTATTTTAGTCCTTAACTCTTTACCAAACAATCCCTGGTTTTTACGGGTCTGGAATAGTAGCCTTTTGAAAACATTGTGGGAAAAGGAGAAAATGCTGGTAACCAGCATTTTCTCCTTTTCCCACAATGTTTTCTACCCTATCATAGACAGAAATCATCTTTTCAGCAAGAGCTGAATTGTCGTCTGCAAATGCTTTCAATTTGGTCTTGTCCAAAAGTTTGTTGTTTGGGATAGGGTTAACAAATATAAACAATAATTTTATTTACTCAACCCTTACAGCACATTTAACCAAACACCCTTTCTTGTTCTAGAAAAAAGACCCAAATAATTGCAATTTTACAGTTACTTTAAATTTGTCTACAGTTTTTCAGTTCAGGAGGCAATGTAGATCAAAGGTTCATCTGCAAATTTTGTGCAATCTGATTTTGATCTACATTGGCTGCAGGTCAGATGAATCACATAAATACAACCTTAACACAAATACTTCTACTTTGTACTACTGAATTAAGAGAACTGATATAAGTATGCGTATTTTTATAAAAAAAAAAATCACACAGTTCATATGAGTATTAGTCATTAACCCTTAAAGCTCTGGAACCAACATATGTATTTTTTTGTGTACAATGTAGATCAGGATCAGACTGCAGAGAATGCAGTCTGATCTTGGATCTACTTTGTCCACTTTCTAACCGACCAGAAATTCATTTGTTGTCTATGTTGAAATTATATGATCATATTTTTGTTAGTTTTCATAAAAGGGAGGCTATTATTATCTCCCTTTGTATTGAGAATAGAGTGGCTTTAGATTTATAAATGATGATTCTATGTACGAAAAAATGGAAAAAGTGGCTCCGCCAAAGTATTACAATAATACTCATTTTCAACCACAGCATTTTTTTAAGGATAAAAATATTGAGGAAATAACTGTTTTTCATTACAATTGTACTACCTTAACTCTTTCCCAAACGACAAACTTTTGGACTAGACCAAATTGAGAGCATTTGCAGACGACAATTCCACTCTTGCTGAAAAGATGATTTCTGTCTATGATAGGGTAGAAACATTGTGGGAAAAGGAGAAAATGCTAGTTACCAGAATTTTCTCCTTTTCCCACAATGTTTTCAAAAGGCTACTATTCCAGACCCGTAAAAGCCAGGGATTGTTTGGGAAAGGGTTTACTGGACTATGATAAAAGGGTAACCGGTATTTCACTTTTTTGACAATTTAAACTGCTGGCTGCAAAAGTAGCTATAGTTGCAAAAGGCAGTTTACAGGTAGATCAACATTTTAAAAAATCTCGTACACCTCCACCCCTACCTGTTGCCTGAATTTTGTCTCGTCATCAATGCCAGTGACAAATACCTGCAAAGAATGGAAACAAGAGAGACAAATATATAGATGTAATATGAGAGTCATTTTGATTTAACCCATTACCACACAATCCCTACTTTTGACGCCCCTGAGAAAGAAGCCTTTTGAAAACACTGTGGGAAAAGGAGAAAATGCTGGTAACCAGCATTTTCTCCTTTTCTCACAGTGTTTTCTACCCTTTCCAGAACAAATTTCTATTTTTCAGTCACCTTTATTTTGTCGTCTGCAAATGCTCTCAATTTGGACCAGTCCAAAATTGTCTCGTGTGGTAATGAGTTAACTCTTGACCAAACTACAAAACTTTAGACAGGCTCAAATTGAAAGCACTTGCAGATGACAAAATAAACATAGTTAAGAAATTGGAATATGTTTTTAACAGGGTAGAAAAGGATAAAGTCCTGTTAACTCATTGCCAAACGACTTTTTGGCTTGTCCAAATCAAAAGCATTTGCAGACAACAAATTAAAGTGACTGAAAATTAAAAATTTGTTTTGTGAAGAGTAGAAAACACTGAGGGAAAAGAAGAAATTACTTGCATTTTCTCCTTTTTCCACAACGCTTTCTTAAGGTTTCCTTCTCAGGGTAGTCAAAAGGAGGGATTGAGTGGTAATGGGTTAACCAGCATTTTTTTTCCTTTTCCCACAATTTTTCAAGAAAGTTCTATTCCTCAAGGTAGTAAAAACATGGACTGTCTTGTAAAATAATAAAGGTAAACATCGTGAGAGGGCAACAACCGAGACCCAAACCCCGTCCATGCCCTGCATGACAGATCAGATATTAACCATAAACTAAGGTTCAATGGTTAAATAAAAATTCAATAACAGTAGACTGAAGTTTCATAACGAATCAATAAAAGATTGACAACTGACCTAGTTTGCTCATGCAGAATTGATTGGCCAATTATCTCGTACTGGCAGAAAAATGAATTTTGAAACTGTGAAAAGAGTTGCCAAATTCTTCTATCTTTTTGTTTACATTTCACATGGTTTTATAACTCATTTTTCTGCCAACCAATAACATTTGGATTGATCATACAGTAATAGATTGTGATCCTCACAAAATTTCACAGAATTTTCAATGGTATGATTTAAGTTCATTAATGTTGAAATGTATTCTAGCACTCTGATGGTTTATTTTTAGCAGTCATTGGGCTTCTCAACAGTTTCTCTGACATTGCAATGCCTCTTTGTGAACTGAAATGGTGGGAGATGCAGAGAGGCAGGGAGGGAGAGAGAGAGAAAGAGCAAGACAGACAAAGAGAGACAAAAAACAAGAAAAAAGGTATGATAAATAGCAAAGAACCAAGAGACTTTTAGAAGAAAGTCAAAATGACATGAAACTTAATTGATGTTAAGAAAAAGACACTTAAGATTCTTAACTATAGTGCATGTTAAGATTTAACCCTTTGCCATACATGCCCAAGTTTTAATGACCTTCAGAAATTAGCTTTTTAAAAACATTTTGGCGTACATTTTTTTTTTTCAAAGAGATAAAATATTCTTTGAATCATATTTAAAGGTGGCCCTTCAGAATTTGGGACGAAAATTTTACAAAAATACAGAAATATCATTCTTATACTGCCAAAGCCTTATAATCGTCATTCATAAAACCCCACTAATCGAAAACCGTCCTACAACACGAGAAATTAGAGATTTACTACGGCCAAGGTCGACATCGACGGGAAACACATTCTATTTTTACATGACCAACTCGCTCATTTACATACTGGAAATACACAGACAAAGGTTCAAACATAGCGTCTGAAGAAGATTTTATGAAAAATGATTACATGTTTGTTATGTAATGAAATTTAAGCGTCATTAGTCACGTGTCAGTCACTTAACATTCCCACAATGCATTTTTTTATTTTTGGCGCGAAATCTAAAAATAGCTTAAGAGGCTACGTAGCCTTTTAAGGGAATACCATCAAAAAACTTTTTTGGGTAATTTTATGATTCTTAATTATTGATAATTTGTATTGTTTTTTCATATAAATTTCAGTGATATATATATTTTTTGATTTGGTGTGATGTGAAAATTCTAAGTACCTACCTTTAAATTTTTATCAGCAAATGCTTTATTTTGTTATCTGCAATCACTTTTAAGTTATACTAAAAGATGTTTGCTTGGTCAAGAATTAACCTTTACAACAAAAAAAATTGTAGACAGCATATTAACCCCTTGCCACAAAATGACGACTTTTAATGCCCCTGTAAAAGAATCTTCTAGAAAACATTATGAGAAAAAGGAGAAAATGCTGGTAGCCAGCATTTTCTGTTTTCCCCTCAATGTTTTCTTCTCTATCAATCAAAATTGCACCATTTACGCCCCTTTGAAATTGTCCTCTGCAAATGCTTTCAATTTGGAAAGATCTAAAACTTTGCAGTGTAGCAATGGATTAAGAAATGGCTGCTGATGACTTCTGTCTCTAATAAGATAGAAAACTATGGGGGGAAGAAGGGAATATCAGTTAACAGCATTTTCTCCTTTTTGAACACTGTTTTCAAAACCTTTTTCCTGAGGCTGATTAAAACTATGGATTGTTTGGCAAAGGAATAAGGCACTTCTGTCAAGTACTACCGGTAATATCAATTGTTTTGCTTATGATGTTAAACAATTTTATAAGGACACTTGCACAGTGTTGGATCTTATAGATAATGTATTCATGATATAGGGAACACAGATAGCATCTTTCATTAACATTTTAACCTCCATTCTCAACTGTTCATTCTTCTTACTTGAATTTCACTTTCCTTTCACGTAACTATTACAGTACCAAGAAAACCTTGACGCTTTACCATTAGATAAAGCTACATGCAAAATTTGGTAGCCCTTGGCCTTATGGCTAGGTATGAAACAAGTGTTACAAACTTTTCCTATATTAGCCCATGTAAAACTTGTGACCCCCGAGGCAAGACCAAATTTGACCCCAGGGCTATAATTTGAAGAAACTTGGTAGAAAGATTTTCAATATTTTAAAGTTTTCTTCCTATGGCAACGAGAGTTTTTGAAGGAATCAAATTCTTTGAAAAGATTCTGAAGAAAACCAGAATTCACTTTCTGTGAAACTTCATCAAAATTGGATGGGTAGTTTCAGAGATGTTTCAGAGCAAGTTAACCCATTACCACAAAATCCCTACTTTTGACGCCCCTGATAGAAAAGCCTTTAGAAAACATTGTGGGAAAAGGAGAAAATGCTGGTAACCAGCATTTTCTCCTTTTCCCACAATGTTTTCTACCCTTCACAAAACAAATTTCAAATTTTCAGTGACTTTTATTTTGTCGTCTGCAGATGGTTTCAATTTGAACCGATCTAAAATATTGTTGACTGGTAATGGGTTAATACATGCACAGACATTTGGACAGACAAACAGATGGAGAAGATGACACCAATAAAAGTAGACTCCGAAAAATCACAATCTTAGCAACATGTAATGTGTAGTTTACAAATGGTTTCAATTTTGTTAAATCTAAATGTTTGTTGTTTGGTACAGAGTTTAGTTTTAACCCTTTATCAAACAACAAAATTCTAGACTGGTTCAAATTCAAAGCATTTGCAGAAAACAAAATAAATGTAACTCAAAAATTGAAATTTGTTTCCAGCAGGGAAGAAAATGTTGTGGGAAAAGGAGAAAATGCTGCTTACAAGCATTTTCTCCTTTACCCACAATGTTTTCAAAACGCTTCTATCTCAGGGTCATAAAAACTAGGGATTGTTTGATAAAGGGTTAAACCTGAGTCCTTGCAAACGCTTTACTGCAGACTCTAGAGTTCAAAATTAATGACCCTATAGAAGAGGTCTTTTGAAAACATTGTCATAATAACCTAGTAACCAACGATTGCTTCTCCTTGCATGCTTTCTACCTTATCAAAGGCATTCTCATGTTTGAGTCATCCATAATGTCTTTGAATTAGGGCCAGTCTAAAATTTTGTCATCTGGTTTATCCGATTTTCTTAGTGGTTCAACGTTGTTAGCCACCAATTAGTTTTCAGGGCTCAAGAAGATTCACTTTCCAGTTGACAGCTTTTTCAGGGACTTTCTGAGAAAAGGAACTATTACTATATTTATTTATTTAGTACTAGGTATCACTGGTCTTTTTTTCCACAATGTTTTCTTTACCACTTAACTCTTTACCAAACAAAATTTTAGACTTGTCCAAATTGAAAGCATTTGCAGAAGACAAAATAAATGTGGCTCAAAAATTTAAATTTGTTTTGGGAAGGGTAGAAAACTGTTGAAAAAGGAGAAAATGCTGGTTACCAGCATTTTCTCCTTTTCCAACAATGTTTTCAAAAGGCTTCTTTCTCAGGGTCTTTAAAAGTCCGGATTGTGTGGTAAAGAGTTACAGAAAAAAAATCCCCTTTTCTTCAAATAATTCGAAGTTTTTTGCATGAGCTGATGATGACTAAAAATATTTGTATGCCTAATGGAGGCTAGTGTGTTAGAAGATTCACGTGTTCCTGCCTTTTTTGACCCTTTACTACACAAACCAGAGTTTTAATAATCCTACAAAAAAAGCCTTCTGAACATATTGCAGAATAAGAAGAAACTGCTGGTAACCGGCATTAAAATTTTTCTCCTTTTCCCACCATGTCTTTGACCGTATGAAATACAAATTCCATCCCTTGACTCTCATTTAAATTGTCTTCTTCAAATGCTTTTTATTTCAACAAGACTACATTTTTTGTCATGTGGAAAAGAGTTAAACAGCGGACATAGAAAACATATCCATCTGACTCGCATGTCTGGCCTCAATTTGAAATATGTCCTTTACCATACAAACATTTTTCAGACTTATCAGTGTCAAAAACACTTGCAGAATACATTTGAAATTCATCTCAGAATGCAGGAACTGTCTTCAAAAATGTAGAATACATAATACATGTAAAAAGTTTGAATTTTTTTCCTTTTTCCACTAGGGTTTCAAAAGGCTTCTTCAAGATTGTGATAAGAAAAATTCTGCAGTACAGTGTTAACTCTTTACCAGACTACAAAATTTCTGATTCTTCAAACTTGCAAGAATATGTAGATTAAAACTTTGAAAATGGTACAAATAAGCTGAAGTTTTCTGGCATGGCAGAAAACATTGTGGTAAACTGAAGAAGTTTTCTTCATTTCACCATAATTATTTTCAAATGCCTCTTCTTTTGAGCTATAAATAAATAGGATCATTTCCGAAAGAGAAGTATCTGTTGTCTAACCGGTCATATTACACCAATACTATATCAAGTCTTTCGCAACGTGATCTTTTCATTGCTGTAAATCAAATAGATCTAGTAACCTAGATTTTTCAAATAACATGTTCTATGTACTTCAAATGTACCAAGCAGTCCTTGAAAAATATTATTTCGATTTCTACAAACAGAGCTTACGTGTGTGCATGCATGTGACCATGTAGCAGGTGAATTTTGTGTCTGGTATTTATCAGTTTCCAAAATTATTCAACTAAATTGTGTCTAGCAGTGTGCCTGTTCACAAAGACTGTCATTTGACGGTTGAAATAAAACTTGCAGAGCCTGGAATTTGAACCTGCAACCCTCTCGTTTCAATCCCTGTAGGTTACTGATTTAGCCACTGTGCTTGGCATTAAAAAGAGCAAGCAAGATGTTGCAAATCTTTTTACCAAATGACAAATTTTTGGATTGAACCAAATTCAATGCATCTGCAGACAGCAAATTGAATCTTGGTTATATAATGATTTCTGACTTTGATAGGGTAGAAAATAATGTGGGAAAAGGAGAAAATACTGGTTACCAGCATTTTCTCCTTTTCCCACAATTTTCTGCTTTAGGCTCCTTCCTCAGGGTTGTTAAAAAGTCAAGATTGTGTGGTAAAGTTTTATAGGAGTTCTACAGTTTCTATGGACTAAGGGTTTTGCTTATTAAGGGTAATTTGACTCCAAAAGGTGGTAGACAGTATGACATTTCAATTTAAATCTCTACAATCTTCCCTCCACCAAAGTCACTTTAAAATTGGTCAATCACTCATAGACTACCTGAAGACCTTGGCCTTTGAATAACCTATACCTATATACCTAAAGGCTAACCACTTTACAAAACAATCCCCTGTTTAACCCATTACCACACAATCCCTACTTTTGACGACCCTGAGAAAGAAGCCTTTCGAAACATTGTGGGAAAAGGAGAAAATGGTGGTAACCAGCATTTTCTCCTTTTTCCACAATGTTTTCTACCTTTCACAAAACTAATTTCAAATTTTCAGTCACTTTATTTTGTCGTACGCAAATGCTTTCGATTTGGACAAGCCTGAAATATTGTCGTACGGTAATGAGTTAAATGACCCTTTGGAAGAGAGTTTGGAAACATAACCACAAAACGGGAAAATGCTGGTAACCAGCATTGTTCGCTTTTCCATAATGTTTTCTACTCTTTCAAAACAAACTCTAAAACTTGAGCAGCACATGACTATTGCACATTTTTCTACGCAGAGGACATTTTCTATCTTGCAGCAGATAATTTCTGCAAAATACAGGGCATAAGGTAATTTGCTACAAGATGGTGATTTGTCTTTCTGCCACATTTTTTTACGTATTCAAAACCTGTACTCCATTTGATTTTCTGAATAAGGACAAAAACATTTTCTGAAATTTGTGTCTAAGGGGAATGAGGTCAGTTTTAATCCTTTACCACAAAATGTTGACATTTAATAATGACATTTTTAAAAACAATGTGGAAAAGAAGAAAATAGTGGTAACCAGCATTTTCCCCTTCACCTAAATATTTTCTACCTTTTCATAGAAAAATTGCTTCATTTGAGCCACAATAAAATTGTCTGCAAATCCTTTCAATTTGGACAAGGCTAAAATTTTGTCATCTAGTAAAAGGTTGGCCATACTAAGGCAACTTTTGAAATAATGTGGGAAAAGGAAAACTGATAAAAACCTTACAACAGGTAATTGCCCCTTTTCCATTAATGTCCTGATAATATACTAGTATAATATATTAAATTAAAAAAAGTCATTATTTTTTTCACCTTTATGTCAATACTTCATCTTCTTCCTCACTTTTGACTGGTCCATATTGAAAGTATTTGCAGATAACAAATTACTGGTATATCTTTATCAAACGGCAAAATTTCAGACTTGTCCAAATTGAAAGCATTTGCAGATGATAAACCAAAAGTTTAAAATTTCTTTTGGGATGGGAAGAAAATATTGTGGGAAAAGGAGAAAATGCTGGTTACCATGTTTTCAGAACACTTCTTTCTCTGGGTGGTTAAGAGTTAGGATTGTGTGGTAAAGGGTTAAGTGATGGGAATTCTCTTTGAAATGGAAGAAAACATTGTGGTCACAACATTTCCTTCCAACACTGCAACCAGCACCGTCTCCTTTCCCAGTGTTGTTTTAACCCATTACCACTCAATCCCTACCTTTGACGCCCCAGAGAAAGAAGCCTTTTGAAAACCCTGTGGGAAAAGGAGAAAATGCTGGTAACCAGCATTTTCTCTTTTTCCCACAGTGTTTTCTACCCTTCCCAAAACAAATTTCAATTTTTCAGTCACATTTATTTTGTTGTCTGCAAATGCTTTGAATTTGGACCAGTCTAAATATTTCTCGTGTGGTAATGCGTTAAAATTCCTTCTCCCACAAGGCTCTAAAAAACATTGGACTGTTACAGTAAACAATTGAAATAGTATGTCAGATATGTATACAAAGGTGTCAACGACCCTTGCATGACAGATAAGATGGAAAAATTGTCAAAATGTGTCATATTATCCTTAAAATGCAAGCGACCTAGAAAACTTTTGTGCATAATGAAAAAACACAGTTCTCATTAGAATAAACAAAGTTTCAAATGAAATCTAATTCTTTTTCTTTCAGCCCAACCAATCTCAAGTTTAAACCTTTCCCAAACAAGCCCTGGTTTTTACGTGTCTGCAGTACAAGTCTTTAGAAAACACTGTGGGAAAAGGAGAAAATGTTCCTGACGAGCAATTTCTCATTTTACGACAGTGTTTAAATCTACCCTTTAGGAGAGCTGTCTACCATTTTCATCGAATTCAAAATTGTTGTCTGTAAACTCTTTAAGTTTGGAAGAGTCTAAAATTTGTCGTTTGGGAAAGGGTTAATCAATTCTCAGAAAGAAAGCTTAGAAAACTATGTATGTGAACACTGGCAGATCCAGGAGGGGGGGTTTCGGACGAACCCCCCTAAATTTCCAGGTTTTTTTTTTATGGATTTCCAACTCATTGGCGGCTGATTTGCATCAGTTCATAAAAATAAAACAAAGTGTCTCTGCAGAATGAGTCATCATACACATTTATAAAGTATCACGAAATTCCATCCATCCATGATATTGGAGATATTTACCAGGACGGACGAACAGACGGAAGGATGGATGGTCAACGCCAAAACTACATCCATCTGCCTTTGACAGGGGATAATAAAGCAGAGTACAATTTGAACATAGCTCAATTGGTGCTATCCTCTCAAGACAGAGCAGAAAACATTGTGGGAAATGAAGAAAAGTCTGGGTTCAAGCATTTTCTCCATTTTACCCCAATCTTTCTAACTTCTTTCTCAGAGTCACTAAAGGTCAGGATTATGTGGTAGAAAACATTGTGGGAATTGCAGAAAATGCTAGTTACAGCATTTTCTCCATTTTCCCATAATGTTTTATAACTTCTTCTTTCTTAGGGTCATTAAAGGTCAGAATAGTGTGCTAAAGGGTTAACTCTTTACCACAAGAGAAAATTTTAGACTGGTCCAAATTGAAAGCATTTGCAGACAACAAAATAAAGGTGACTAAAAAATAGAAATTTGTTCTGGGAAGGGAAGAAAACACTGTGGGAAAAGGAGAAAATGCTGGTTACCAGCATTTTCTCCTTTTCCCACAGTGTTTTCAAAAGGCTTCTTTCTCAGAGGCATCAAAAGTAGGGATTGTGTGGTAATGGGTTAAAGTTAGTCTTTCAGATTATATGGCCTAGAAATATACCATTACTATTTATAAATATAGTGTTACCTCATTCCAAGATAATGCAGGCCAATGACTTTGCTAAACGTGTTATTTTTCCTTTGGTCAAACTTACAAATATCACGTAGGAGCTGCCTGATAGTCATATTAGCGTGTTGATGAGTCACGCTATGTGAAGAGGAGGTTTAATGCATTCAAAAAAGTATAAACCCATGTCTGTCGGGTCAGTCTAGCCAAAAAATTTTAGCTACTTGTAATTTTTCTGTATGTCAAAGGACCATAATATCTCATGAATTTTGAATTGGAAAAGGTAGAAAACTTTGTGGGAAAAAGGAGAAAATGCTGGTTTGCAGCATTTTCTCCTTTTCCCACAATTTTTTCATAGGCTTTCCGTCTCAGTGTCGTAAAAAGTCGGGATTGTGTGGTAATGAGTTAAGCCCTCCTTTCCCAGAGCATGGCTGGGATATAGAGCATTGTCTAGATTCTTATCATTAACATTTTACAACACAACAAAATTTTAGACCTGTCTAAATTGAAACTGTTTGCATCTGGAAAGTTATGTGTTGCTCAAATTAAAAAAAATCCTGTTGGATAAGGTTAGAAAATACTGTGGGAAAAGGAGAACTTGTTGGTATGTGCCATTATCTTATTTTCTAGCAACATAATGTAAGTATTACAGTTTATATTGTTTGAAAAACGGTTAAAGCAAACAGATCAGAAAACAGGGTATCATGACCTACTCAGATGACAAGCTAGTTTGCTTGAATACCCAAAGAGAAAAGTAATGACTAAATTAGGAAGAATAGTTTGTTGGTTTGATACCAACTTGCCAATCATGTAAACCAATTACCACACAATCCCTACTTTTGACACCCCTGAGAAAGACGCCACAATGTTTTCTACCCTTCACAAAACAAAATTCAAATTTTCAGTCATTTTTATTTTGTTGTCTGCAAATGCTTTGAACCAGTCTATAATATTGTCGTTTGGTAATGGGTTAAACAATGCTATAAAAATAACACTGTTCAACAGCATTTAAGTCTTTTTTACTGGAGAAAATGCTTGAAACATCCATTACTTGTTTATTTTAACCCCTTACTAAATAAACAAATTTAGAAACGGGTCCAAATCAGATACAACAAATCAAATACAGTTCAAATGATGAAACTTGTTTTTGGGAGGAGGAGAAAACATTGTGGGAAAAGGAGAAAATGCAGGTTACCAACATTTTCTCCCTTTCCCACAGTGTTTTCAAAAGGCTTTTATTGCAGGGTTGTTAGAAGTCTTCATTTTGTGGTAATGGGTAAACCTTTACCAAGAAACCTAAGTTTAAACACCC
The DNA here is from genome assembly GCA_943736015.1 of Tridacna crocea. NCBI lineage: Eukaryota > Metazoa > Mollusca > Bivalvia > Cardiida > Cardiidae > Tridacna > Tridacna crocea. The sequence goes on from OX031060.1 coordinate 26,666,591, forward strand.
TTTGACAAGAAGACATAATTATGAAAACATTGTGGAAAAAAGACATTTTTGACAATCAGCTTTTTTTCTTTTTCCATCAGTGTTTTTTGACTCTTTCGGATACAAAACTTATCCAACTTTCTTACATGTATTTCTTTTATCAAATCAGTGTAAATGTGATTATGCATGTTACATGAAATTTATTTCTACATTTAACCGTTTCCCAAACAAGCTTTGGTTTTTAATTGTCTGCAGTAAAAGTCTTTTGAAAACACTGTGGGAAAAGGAGAAATTGCTCGTAACGAGCAATTTCTCCGTTTCCCACAGTGTTTTCTACCCTTTTTGAGAACTTTCTGCCATTTTCTCGAAATCTAAAAATTGTCATCTGCAAACTGTCTTAGTTTGGAAGAGTCCAAAATTTGTCGTTTGGGAAAGGGTTAAGTTCTTCATCTTTCATAATAATGAAAAGGTAAAAAGAAATCATCATAAACTGAATAGTATAATCTAGTCTGATCAATTTGCCAAACAACATTTTTTGTGTGTTGTTCACCTTCTTATCAAATATGAACTTCAATCTTTTCACCTATGTGTTACTTCTCTATGTACCCTTTGTACCTTTTACTGCTTTACCCCATAATCCCAAGCATTAAAGACCTTGAGATAGAAGACTTATTAAAACATTAAGGTAATCAGAGAAAATGCTGGTAAGCAGCATTTTCAACATTTCCTACAATGTTTTGTACCATTTTAAAGATAGAAATCATCACTTGGGCCATATACAATTTGATATCTGTAGATCTAAACCTTATAAATATGGGTAATTATAAAATTTTGTTGTTTGTTGACAATGGGGAATGAGTCTTTTCAGATGCTGGAAATATTTTACAAAAACTGTTGCAATTTCGAGACTGATTCAGTAACAAAAAAAGTACCTTACAAAATACATGTATCAGTTCAGATGCAAGATCAGACTATTCAGTCTGTGCATTAAGATTTCTAATATACAATCCATCCCAATTGATGTTTCCTTTAGGCCCTTCACATCTGATTTGACAAGAACAGGACATCTCAGCCAATGAAATGGCTAGTTTCTTTAATTTGAGATCCATTTAACTCTCTACCAAATGACAAAATTTAGACAGTCCCAAATTGAAAGCATTTGCAGACAACAAAATAGAAATGACTAAAAACCTTAAATTTCTATTGGGGAGGGTAGAAAACATTGTGGGAAAAGGAGAAAATGCTGGCAACCAGCATTTTCTCCTATTCTCACTATGTTTTCAAAAGGTTTCTTTCTCAGGATTGTTAAAAGTCGGGATTATGTGGTATGGAATTAATAATGGACAGCAAATAATGCTTCCCATCTTGATCTGCATCCTATGCAGTCCAGTCTCAATTCACATTGTCCATGAAAGCATCAAAAAATATACTTAACATTCTGGGGTTTATTTTTGGTTTGTTTTCATGATCCTATCTGCATAAATGTATAATGTTACTCTTTTGATGACCTCAGGAAAATGTGTATAATATTACTTTTTCAATGACCTCAGGAAAATATTATGAAATGTGACTTCTTTTTTCCTCTTTGCTTCTGATAACACTACACCAAAAATTACTCTTTTTTTATAAATTTTCAACGTGACATTATATCAATGTTATAAAATTTGACATCATTTCTTTTTCTTTCTTCTGACAAAAACACCCTACAAACATTTGATGAAATGTGATTTGATCGGGTCACCTCATTTCACAAAAATAAACACTTACTACATACCCTTTGATGTCTGTTATTGATTCATTTTAGATTTTCTTTTTAACCCTACCACACGATAAAATTTTAGACTGGTCCACATTGAAAGCATTTGCAGACAACAAAATAAAGATAACTAAAAATAAAAATTTGGTTTGGAAAGGGTAGTAAACCGTGAGAAAAGGAGAAAATGCTAGTTACCAGCATTTTCTACTTTTCCCACAGTGTTTTCAAAGGGCTTCTTTCTCAGGGTCGTTAAAAGTCAGGTTCATGTGGTACAGAGTTAACCCTTTAGACAATTACAATTTGAACGGATCCATACTAAAAACGTTTCTTTGCAGGTGACAAATTAGATGATGTGTCTTGAAGGTGGGTAGATATTTAGAAATTTTACATCTCACCACATTAAAAAAAAAATATATATATATCACTGAAATTCATTTGAAAAAATAATACAAATCATCATTAATTAAGATTCATAAAATTAAAAAAAAATATATTTTTCTTATGGTGTTCCCTGAAAAGGCTACATAGCCTCCTAAGGTAATTTAAGATTTCACACCAAAAATCAATAAAGCATTGTGGGAATGTCAAGTGACTGCCACGTGACTCATAACACTTAAATTCCATTACATAACAGACATGTAATAATTATTTTCCATAATGTCTTCTTCAGACGCTATGTTTGAAATTTCGTCTGTGTATTCCTGTATGTAGATAAGCTAGTTGATCATCTAAAAATAGAACCTGTTCCCCGTTGGGGTCAACCTTGGCCGTAGTAAATCTGTAATTTCTCGTGTTGTCAGATGGTTTCGACTGCTGGGGTTTTATGAATAAAAATTAAAAGGCTTTGAGAGTATATGGATGATTTTTTTGCATTTTTGTAAAATTTTCATCCCAAGATCTGAAGGGCCACCTTTAACCCTTTCCCACACAATGACGACTGTTGAAGACCCTAGGAAAGAGGCCTTTTGAAAACAATGTGGGAAAAGGAGAAAATGCTGGTTACCTCTCCTTTTTCCACAATGTTTTCTACCCTATCAATAAACAATTGTATCATTTGAGCCTCACTGAATTTGTTGTCTGCAAATGCTTTCAATTTGGACAGGGCTAAAATTTTGTTGTCTGGTAAAAGGTTAAATTATGGTATTCATCTTCAAAAGAATAGAATACATTGTTGGTAAAGGGAGAAAATGCCGGTTACCAGCATTTTTCCCTAATCCAATATTGTTTTCAAAAGCCTTTTTCCTCAGGATCTTTTAAAAACCGGACTGTTTAGAAAAAGGGTTTTAGAGACCCAGTACAGCAGGTAACAGGTTGGCTTAACTCTTTACCAAACAACAGAATTTTAGACTGGTCCAAATTAAAAGTAATTGCAGACGACAAAACAGAAGTGACTAAAAATCTGAAATTTGTATTGGGGAGGGTAGAAAACATTGTGGGAAAAGGAGAAAGTGCTGGTTACCAGCATTTTCTCCTTTTTCCACAATGTTTTCAAAAGTCTTCTTCAATAGGGTCGTATTAAGTCGGGATTGTGTGGTAAAGGGTTAAATGATTCATTCCCAGAGGTTGTTCATGAGAATACATCAACTAATAACATAAATGCAGGACTGTAAAAGATAAATTGTGTGCCCATGCAGTCATGTAATGTCAATTCACAATGTTTTCTACCATGCTTAAATCAAATTTCAATTTATCATAAATTTATTTTTGTGATTGCAAGTGTTTTCAATATTGACCAGTGTAAAATTTTGTCATGGAGTAAACAGTAAACAAAGCTTGATGCTTGATATATTGTGACAGCCAGTGCATCTATCTATGCGTTCCTTTTTCTTTTACTAGTACTTCGTAGAATTATCTTTCCTATTCACTGGCTGCTTTCCCACATGATCATTGTCAAAACAATAGTCAGCAGTGGGAGGGATATCAATCCTTGGAAAGAAATTTGCTGAGTCAGACAACTACTTGATAAAGCTAGCTGCAAAATTGAGTAGCCCTAGAATGTATGGCTAGATAGAAGAAGGATTTTAAAGTTTTCACTATATAACCCCATATAAAACTTGTGACCCCCTGGGGAGAAGGCCAAATTTGACCCCTGGGCTATCATTTGGGCACTCTTAGTAGACAACCACTTTATAAAGATACATGCCAAATTTGGTAGCCTCAGGCCCTATAGCTAGGTACCACAAGGATTTTAAAGTTTTCCCTACGTAAGCCCATACAAAACTTGTGACCCCTGGGGCCAGGCCAAATTTTACCCCTGGGCTTTCATTTGGGCACTCTTGGTAGACAACCAGTCGATAAAGATACTTGCCAAATTTGGTAGCCCTAGGCCCTATGGCTAGGTACCAGAAAGATTTTAAAGTTTTCCCTATGTAAGCCCATATAAAACTTGTGACCCCTGGGGTGGGGCCAATTTTGACCCCAGGGCTATTATTTGAAGAAACTTGGTAGAGGTCCACTAGATAAAGCTACATGCCAAATTTGATACCCTAGGACTTATGGTTTCCAAGAAGAAGATTTTTCAAAATTTTCAATATTTTTCATTTTTGTTGCCATGGCAACCAGAGTTTTTGAAGGATTACAATTCTTTCAAGGAATTCTAAGAGGACCATGGCAGGATCATTTCTGTGAAGTTTCATCAAAATCGGATGGGAAGTTTCAGAGAAGATGTTTGAAATAAAAGCTAACGCACACACAGACAGACGGATGGACAGACTGAAGGATGCACACACGGACAGACAGACAGACAGACAGACTGAAGGATGCACACACGGACAGACAGACACACAGCAGATACCGGGCCATGACATAAGCCCGCTGGCCTTCGGCCAGTGGAGCTAAAAATTATATCCTTCTGTCAATCCTCAAAATGCCATACAAATACAGTCTATAGCTTTTGTAGGTATCACATGTGATAAATTATTTGATAGAGCAGGGGGAGGGAGGAGGAAGTTGGGGTGGGGTTGGTTCTGGAGTTAGGTTGGGGCCTCTTTGAATTCCGTCATAAAAAAAGTTGCCCACAGGGTACATGCTTTAAAACACACGGGATAATAGGTTGAGTAATGGTTATTTCACAACAGATGTATGTCTTCAGGTCTTCACAAAAACTCAATATTTCAAACTTGTACAGATTCAAGGCAGCAGAAGCAGATGAATCAAATCAGATTAAAAGAGTTTCATTGCTGAAAAGGAATAATCAGTTTTTTTGAAAAAGCAGAAAATACTAGTTACCGGTACCTGCATTTTCTTTCTCTAACTACATTGTTTTTATAAGCCTGCTCTTGCAGGGTAGGTAAAATACAGGATTGTCCAGCAAAGAATTAAATCTAGTTACCTGCATTTTCTTCTTTTACGACAGTGCTTTCATAAGCCTGCTCTTGCAGGGTAGGTAAAACACAGGATTGTCCAGCAAAGGCTAAAATCTTTACCAAAGGAATTCTAGACTAAACTTTACCCATTACCACAAAATCGCTACTTTTGACGCCCCTGAGAAAGAAGTCATTAAAAAACATTGTGGGAAAAGGAGAAAATGCTGGTAACCAGCATTTTCTCCTTTTTCTCCTTTTCCCACAAGGTTTTCTACCCTTCACAAAACAAATTTCAAATTTTCAGTCACTTTTATTTTGTTGTCTGCAAATGCTTTCAATTTGGACAAGTCTATAATATTGTTGTTTGGTAAAGGGTTAAAGGAAGTTGCAGACCACATAATCATGGCCTGCAACACTGAAAAAGGGGCATTCGGATATTAGTGTAAAGTGTTGTTTCGGATTAGCCTGCTCAGTCCGCACAGGCTAATACGAAACAACACTTTCCATTCTTATATAATTTTCTATTTGGGGCACACCTTCTGTAGCACAAAATATATTGAAGTCGTAAAGTGCCATCTCGGATTAACCTGAGCTGACTGCACAGGCTTATCCCAGAAAAAAATTTATGCAAGTGACTGAATGTCCCTTTTCGTGCGTAGGAAGCCATATCAAATGTGGTTAACTCTTTACCACACAATTCTGACTTTTAGCAACCCTGAGAAAGAAAGACTGAGAAAACAGTGTGGGAAAATGTTTTCTGGCCTTCCCAAACCAAGTTTAATTTTTTCAGTCACATTTATTTTATTATCCGCAAATGCTTTCAATTTTGGTCAATCTACAATTTCATCATTTGGTAAAGAGTTAACATGATACAGCCACGTAGGAAGCATTTCAAGATAGGGGGGGGGGCTAACTTCGAAATACTGAGATTTTTTGCGTGGTAATTGCATTGCGCTAAAAACTCATATTTTAGTTACTATGATTTTCAAAATTATTGGGGGGGGGGGGGGGGGGTGTGGGCTGAGACCCCCCCTAGCCCCACCTGTTCCTACGGGCCTATGATAAGATTTGTCTCTGAAAGGGCTAAAAGCATTGTGATATCCACTTCTTTTCTTTTTTCCTACAATGTTTATCAGGGTATGTTTCATCAGAGTTACAAAAAGCACAATTACAGTACTTGGGAAAGGACTTGGGGACCTCAAAGACATTTGTGGTAAAATAGTAAGACTATAATCTAACCTGCAGGATCAATGGTTCCTGTGATTTAGCAATCTTACCACAAAATGATCCATCAACTTCCACCACTCTCCACCCAATCACCTGAAAATGAATAATGACCATCAGCATTCTTTTTCCCTTTAAATATTTCTCTTTTTTTTAACATAATTATTCAAACATAACAAAATACAGATTATACTAAACAAACTTTTAACTAAAATTGTTTCTGATTATCATATCTATAGTATTCCAGAGAGAAAGAGGAAGACCTAAATAATGATTTAATACCAGTAATGAGAGGTAGAGAGATGCATGACAAAGAGGCTATGCTCACAGAAAGTATTATTTGAGATTTTCTCATTAGTTTTAAGCTCTGGATCAGGATCAGGATCATAAACTAGAACAAATGATGAGCATATTAAAATTATATAAACGTAAGTTTCTAGAAACAAAATTAATGATTGCCATGATTAATTTTATTTTTGGAAAGGAGGCCATGCTTATTAAAGTCCAGCCATTTTTCAGACAATTACAAGCATACTAAACTTTTCCATAATGTTACTTTAAAAACAAAATTGCAATCACAAAACTACAAGCTTGAGCTGTTGAATAACAAATCAAAGAAGCAATGACTTTCATTAACATTGTCTAACAGTGCCTCTTGTGTCTTTTTTCAAATGTCTGACAGAATAGATAAATTCAATACAAAATACAAAACTTTGAAATATAGGTATAGATTTTAATTTTGCCAACCTTTGTGATTACCTTTTCTTACAAACTACCCTTCAAATTCCAAGAAGAATGGATTTTGCTTATCAACAATCATAAATGTACCTGCGAAAATAAAACTGTTTTACACCACAATTTTCCTAACAGGAACACCTGTTTCCTTCATACATCTTAAATCACTACTACTAATGCATTATTCCTTTCTACATAAAATCATAGAAGCAAAATAATATTACTTAACCCTTTACTCCATAGATACTCATTTTGACGCATCAACAACAGACAGGTTTTGAAAACATTGTGGGAAAAGGAGAAATTGCTCGTAATGAGCAATTTCTCCTTTTCCCACAATGTTTTCCACTCAATCAGATATTTGTATCCTCATTTGTCTATATTTCTGACATCATATCTTTATTTGCTGCAGAAATGGAAGAGTCTCATATTGGCATAACAGGTAAAGGTTTAAAGATAGTTTTTGAGTACAAAAATGGCAAAAGTATAAAACAATTGCCTTCTCCTTTGTACCCTGTGATTTTATCATCTAATATACATGTATTGTCCAATTTTCTGAGATCCCACTTTTTTTAAAAATAATCTGGAGCAGTCCATTTCTGTTAAAGCATCTTTTTGCTATAATAAATACAAAGAAATTAAACATTGCTCATGTAATAGATACATACATGTATGTATAACACTAACAGGCTAACTAAGAGATTTTTTGGTATAACTGAAAGCTTTTTCAGCTTTTTAATAAAGATATAGGAAAACAGATAAAGAAATATGGTAACAAAAAAAATGAACTGCATGATAGTACATGTATTTCAGTAATATGTACCTGCAGGGAAAATAATGCAATGAATACATGTACTGCAATCAGGATCTATTCACCAAACATTCTTGAGAACATTCTTTGTCTTAATTGTCAACATTTTCTGACTGTGTAAGTAACAGAGCTTCTGATTGGCTATACCAAATGGTTTTGCCAATCAAAAGTTCTGTTAATTTCACATTGACAAAATTTTGAAGCGTGAGATTAAGAACAATCTTAAGAATGGTTGGTGAATACAGACCCTGCAAGATCTTCTGACTTCCAATTGCAGTCTGATTGTGATTTAACACTTTCTCTTAGTTAATGAGTTATTCAGCATACATAGGGCTCAGTAGGCCATAAGTTATAATTTCACTCACATTACACTTTTATTTCATTTAATTAACACACCACAGGTTAACTTTAAAACACTCGACCACATTTTTTGAATATTGAAAGCATTTGCAAACAACAGTATAACCTTTTACCACAAGGCAAAATTTTAGATCTAACCAAATTGAAAGCATTTACAGGTAACAGTATCGTAGTGATTTAAATGACTCAATTTTCCTTTGATAGGGTAGAGAACTTTTTAAAATGTTTTCGAAGGCTTTCTATTTCAAGGTCGTTAAAGTCGTCATTGTGTGGTAAAGGGTTAAATGCAGCTCCAAAGATGCTTTTTGTTTTAGAAGTGGTAGAAAACATTGTCAGTCAAGGAGAAAATGCTTGTTATCAGCATTTTCTGCTTTGACCACAATGCTTTCAAAGCCTTCCTCCTAAGAGTTGTTAAAGTTTGGGATTACTAGTATTCTGTAAAGGGCTTGGGCCATGCAACGACACATAGATTGTTTGTCTTATTATGTATAGACAATAATTTGCAAAAGTAGAAGTTCCCCACAATGTCACAATTTCTTTAAGAGTTGCATGAGCACCAAGAATAAAGGTTCTTTTGAGATTTTAAGCTTTAACTATCCAATAAACCTATGACTTCACATAAACATCTTTTTGTATGCCACTACTGTAGCCAGTCCTTGAGACCCATTTCAAGGCAAGGTGCAGCAAGTGTTTGTTTCTTTTTCAATGTTTTCCTTCCATATGAAATGTCTCAGTTGTGTCTCAAATAGTGGTCAGCCATATGTTTAACCTTTTACCAAATGACAAAATTTTAGACTGGTCCAAATTGAAAGAACTTGCAAATGACATAATAAAGAAACTAACAATATGAAATTTGTTTCCAGCAGGGTAGAAAACATTGTGGAAAAAGGAGAAAATGCCGATTACCGGCATTTTCTCCTTTTCCCACAATGTTTTCAAAAGGTTTCTTTCTCAGGGTCATTAAAAGTCAGGATTGCGTGACAAAGAGTTCAATACAGTGTGCATGTTAGATAAAAGGCAGAGTTATTTTTTACATAAATTTTCCTGTCCATAAGGTGTTTGCAATTATTACCAAAGAGAAATTAATGTGTTTGCTGTTTATAGTATTTTGAGTAAGGCATAAATGTCTGTTGGACATCACAAACAATTTTGTTCCCCCTTTACCAGATAGTCCTCAGTATATATGACCTAGATGAAGAGGGCTTTTGAAACCATTGTGGGAAAAGAAGAAAACACTGGTTACCAGCATTTTCTCCTTTTACAACAATGTTTTCATTCTTTTCTTCCCCTACAAAGATTTTTCCCTTAATTCTAGTTGCTGTGTGCAAATGCTTTTAACAAGGAAAAGTTTTAAAGTTTTGTTGCCTGGTAAAGAGTTTTATTCCCACAGATAAATAAGATTTTCAGTATGCTTACTACAGAGTACTATCAGTATATGGTGTGCAAGTAATGTAACCAGTTTGTATCATTAATGCATATTGTTATCAATTATTTTTATGAATTTCTATCAACAAGGAAAAGTTTACTATGTCCTACCTGAATTCCAAATTTCTGTGCCATTTCAGTGAAAAGATTCTGTGTTTCCTCCTTCTCCTCTCGGTCAATAAACATATGGCCAGTAGCATAATGCCCTTCATCAGGCAGTGTTACACCCTTTTCACTGAAATCATATTCAAAATGATTTGTTTATTTACCCTTTACCGCACAATGATGACTTAGAAAGTTTTCACCATAAAAGCCCATGTAAAACTTGTGATCCCTGGTGTGGGGACAAACTTGACCCAAAGGCTGTAATTTGGGCCCTCCTGATAGAAGCCCACTAGACAAAGCTACATACAAAATTTGGTAGCCATTGGCCTTATGGCAAGGTACAAGTAGATTTTTAAAGATTTCCCAATATGAGCCCATGTTAAACTTGTGACCCCCAGGACAGGGCAAAATTCAATCCCAGGGCTATAATTTGGGCACCTTTGGTAGAAAACCACTGGATAAAGCCAGATGCAAAATTGAGTAGCCTTAGGCCCTAAAGCTTGGTACGAGAAGATTTTTAAAGTCTTCCCTATATAAAACTTGTGACCCCCGAGGTCGGGCCAAATTTGATCCCTGGGCTATCATTTGGGCACTCTTGGTAGACAATCACTTGATAAAGATACATGCCAAATCTAGTAGCCCTAGGCCCTTTGGCTAGGTAGCAGAAGGATTTTAAAGTTTTCCCCTACATAAGCCCATATAAAACTTGTGACCCCTGAGCGGGGCCAATTTTGACCCCAGGTCTATTATTGGTAGAGGATAAAGCTAAATGCCCAATTTGGAAGCCCTAGGCCTTATGGTTTCAGAGAAGAAGATTTCTAAAAAATTTCATTTTTTTTTTTTCAGTTTTGTTGCCATGGCAACCAGGGTTTTAAAACTTTATGACTTTTAAAAACCCTGAGGAAGTAGCCCAGTAGCCTTTCAAAAACTTTGTGGGAAAAGGAGACCAGCATTTTCTGTTTTTCCCACAAAGTTTTCTACCCTATCAAAGAAGAATAGTACCATTTGAGCCACTTTGAAATTGTCATCTGCAAATGCTTTCAATTTGGATAGGTCTAAAATGTTGCTGTGTAGTAAAGGGTTAAATTACTGTTAACCTTTTACCAAACAATCCCAAGTTAAAACAACTCCAGAGAAAATGGATATGAAAACCTTGTGTGAAAAGAAGAAAATGTACTTTCTAGTTTATGCATGTTTTCTACCCTCTCACAGACAAATACTTTCTTTTGAGTCAAATTTTGATCTTTTCATGCTTTATAAAAAGTTAAACAAGGTCTGAACTACATGTATTTACAAAATGATGAAATTTTAGACTTTTTCAATTAAGAGCATAATTATGCAGACAACAAAATAAACAGAACTCAAAATTTGAAACTTGACTTTGGAAAAGTAGGAAACATTGTGGGAAAAGGGGAAAATGCTGGTTCCCAGCATTTCTCCTTTACCCACTATGTTTTCAAAAGCCTTCTTCTCATGGTTCATTTAAACTTCGGGATATGTAATAAAGGTTAATGCATACCTCATAATTCTCATGTAGAGTTTATGAGGAATTCCTGTCATCACCCCAGCACCATCTCCACTGTCATTGTCACACCCGCAGGCCCCGCGATGCTCCATTCGCCGTAGCATTGTCTCGGAATCTCGGAGCACCTATGCAGAGTAGAATTGAAACAGGGAATCTTTTAACAACTGACTGTTCTATTTACTAAATAATCCTGTATTTTATCATCAACGAGTAAAAAACATGTATTTGAAAAGACTGTGGGAAAAGAAAAAAATACATGTACTGGACACCAACATTTTCCTAAGTTTTGCTAAAACAAAATATATACAGTATAAACAATTTGAATAATTTTTAGATTGTTATAATTATGCACAGGCTATCAATTTGGTCTGATCTGAAATATTGTTGGCTGGTAAAGTTATTGTTGAATCAAAATACCAGACAGGACATGCACAGAACTCCAGAAAGAGAGAGTGACTTTGATTTCAAAATTGCAAATATTAATAACTCTCCGATGAAAACATTAATAATTCTGCACTAAACCCTATGTTATGGGTACTCATTAGAATTGTCTCACCGAGACAATTCTATTGAGTACCCACAACATAGGGTTTGGAAGAGAAACAATGAATTTAAAATACCATCACCCCCCCCTTAACAGGAGCTCTGCATACAACAACTCTTTTTAACCCATTACCACACAAGCTCTACTTTTGACGATCCTGACAAAGAAGCCTTTAGAAACCATTGTTGGAAAAGGAGAAAATGCTGGTAACCAGCATTTTCTCCTTTTCCCACAATGTTTTCTACTCTTCACAAAACAAATTTCAAATTTTCTGCTTTCGATTTGGACAAACCTAAAATTTTGTTGTTTGGTAATGAGTTAAAACATACAACAAACTTTTAGACTTCTCTAAAATGAAAGCATTTGCTGATAGAAAATTAGAGATAACTGATAGAATTGTTGATTGATAGAGCAAAAGTCATTTTGGGCAAGGGAGAAAATGCTAGTTGTTCCTATCGTCTCGTTTTTTGCAATCTTTTCAAAGGCTATCATGGTTAGGATTGTTTCCTACAGTGTTAACTCTTCACAAGACAACAAAATTTTCGACTTCACAGTCTATAATGAAAGAACTAATTTGTAAATGTCAAATTTAACATTACTACATGAAATTTGTCTTTTAACTCTTTACCACACAATCTCCATTCACGACCCTGAGAAAGAAACCTGAAAACATTTTGGAAAGAGGAGAAAATCTGGTAACCAGCATTTAGTCCTTTTCCCACAATGTTTTCTTCCCTTCCCACAACAAATTTTAAATTTTCAATCAATTTCACTTTGTCATCTGCAAATGCATGCTTTCAATTTGAACTAGTCTAAAATCTTGTCTTTACGTAAAGTGTTAAAAAAGAGAAAGTATAATGGGAAAAATAAGAAAATGCTAATTACCAGCAATTTCATCTTTTTCCGAAATATTTTTAAAAGCCCTGTTCTCAGGGGCTTTAAAAATAGTTCATTGTTTCATGGAAAAGGGTAAAAACCAAGGTGAACCAGTGTAAAACATGTGAGTGACATGTGTAATACATCAGACATGCTTTTGAGAGATTGAGTTCTGTGAAACATCATATAAAATCGGAGATTGGGAGATGGAAACAGGGCCGTCCATGCAAGTTAATTGTCTGCAACTCAAAGGACCAGTTTACCTCATGATTCAGTAACTGCATATAACAGACTTTACCGATCCATGATCATTTGACCCCTTACTTAGTATTACGCATCTCAAAGATGTCGTACTTAGCCCCTTTTGCAAGTGCATGTCTCATTATGTAAGTGGTTTCGGGATATCAAAATAGAACTGAACTTCAAGGGAAGAAGGGGGCTATTGGCGCTTATCCAAGGGTGGTAATCCTTCCTTCAAGGATAAAGAATTACCAAATGGAGGGGCTGAGGGGAGCCATGCTCTGGCAAAAGGGGGCTTATTGTGTCTCTCTGGTCCATGGTACCAAGCAAGCCAAAAACTACATACAGATCCATAATAGCCCCTTCTTTTCACAACTGACTTAATCACAAGGTAGACAGGTCTTTATACATGCAGAAAAATTCACTGATAGCAGAGCTCCAGATAAGAGGGAGTTATGGTATTCTAAATCCATTATTTCTCTTCCAAACCCTATGTTGTGGGTACTCATTAGAATCGCCTCGATGCGACAATTCTAAAGAGTACCCACAACATAGGGTGTTGTTCAGAAAAATTTATATTTTCAACTCTGAAATCAAAATCACTCCCTCTGTCTGGAGCTCTGACTGACAGAGAAAAGTTATGGCCTAAGTCAGCCTACGTGGACTGGGCAGGCTCACCTAGATCAATACTTTTCGAAGATGCATTAAGACCCCTTTTCACAGAGCATAACTAATATACTTTCTGATGTTTTGATCCCATTAACTTTTTCCCAAGCGACAAAATTTTAGAATTCTTCAAATTGAAAGCATTTGCAGGTGACAAAATATTTTAATATCACTCAAAAACTGAAAGCTGACTTTAGAAGAGAAGAAAACATTACATGAAAAGGAGAAAATGCTGGTTATAACCATTTTCTCTTTTTCCTACAATGTTTTCAAGGGCTTTTTTCATAGGGTTGTTGAAAGCCATAATTATGTGGTTTAGAGTTATTAGTCCTCATCATGCCTTTTGTTAGAGGTATACATCATAGTCATATGAACAGTTGAAGACCATTTGTCCAAAAGCTTATCTCTTTACCGCATGATCCTGACTTTTAACAATCCTTTTGACAACACTGTGGGAAAAGGAGAAAATGCTGGGTACCAGTATTTTCTCCTTTCTCTACAGTTTTTTCACCCTTCCCAAAACAAATTTCAATTTCTCAGTCGCCTTTATATTGTCTGCAAATGCTTTCGATTTGGACCTGTCTAAATTTTGTTGTTTGGTAAAGAGTTAACTCTTTACCACAAATAAATTAATGGACAAGTCCAAATCCAAAAAATCATGGTAAAAGGAGAAAAAGCTGTCCACAAGAATATTTCTATCTATATTCTATATTCCCATGCGGGGAGGGAGGGAAAAGGGAGGGAGGGGATGGGGGATGTAGTATCCAAATCCAAAACCATCATGGTAAAAGGAGACAATGCTGTCCACAAGAATATTTCTATCCTTTCAAAGACAACAGACAACAACTTGGCCATGTGTTTTAAAGCTGTGAAATGTGGAATATTTCAATGGTAATGTGTTCAGACTATTTGGGCATGGATTGCTCTGCTCTAGCACAACAATGAATCCACATCAGTATAGAGCTAGCTATGCATCTGAAGAAAGAAAATGCATTCTACTTGTCTGGCTACATTAACATGACAAGTAGGCTTATTAGCTACAATTATCAAAGTCACAGAAAATTATAGAAACTCTGTCATAGACTCTTACAATGCCAAATCAATGTAAAACTTCCTTTCGGAAAACCAACAGAGGCAAGAACTTTATAATAGGTGGTTTGGGGGCATTCCACCTCCCCCCCATTCCAAAAAGGGGGGGGGGGGGGGGGGGCAGTAGTAAAAACTACTTGAGGATATTAAATATTATGGTGCATTGTGGTGAATTCTGATGCTGTCAAAGAGAAAAGATAATCGACTCTATGTGGTAACAAAATCATCATCATAAGGCTGTAACTTACAAACATGAGCATAAGGCTATAACTCTATGAACATGAGTAAACAAAAGCAGCACCAGGCTATAACTCTACAAACATGGGCCATACTCTGGCAAAAGGGGGCTTATCTCATTACCAAACGACATTATTACAGATTTGTTCAAATAGAATGCATATGCAGATGACAAAATAAAAGTGACCGAAAATTTGAAATTTACTTTGTGAAGGGTAGAAAACATTGTGTGAAAAGGAGAAAATGCTGGTTACCAGCATTTCCTCCTTTTCCCAACAATGTTTTCTAAAGGCTTCTTTCTCAGGGGCGTCAAAAGTAGGGATTGTGTGGAAATGGGTTAATACACTTCTGCAATGCATTAAACCATGCAAGTAATTGCATGCATCTAAATATGGAGTCTTTCTATCCATTTTCTCTAACAATGACTGAATCCAAGGTAGAATCCTCTTTGGACATACAGAAAATTAATCAGCATTGAAAATTTTAGGCCCAGGTCAGCCTGTGCTGACAGAGCACTACACACTCCATTCCCTAATATTCTTAACTCATTACCATTAAAATATTCCATATTTCACAGCGCTACAAACTAACATCATTGTCCGTCTTCACCCATAATCTTTATCCTATTTTTTAAGATTTTCTGACTGTGAAAGTAACAGACCTTCTGATTGGCTAAACAAAATGGTTAAGCCAATCAGAAGTTGTTACTTTAATATTGACAATATTCTGAAGAGTAAGACTGAGAATGTTTATAAGAATGGTTGGTGAATACGGACCCATACTGATGTGCTATGTACAGGTATATATTTTACACACCAACAAAACTTGTTTTCCAATCACGAGGATTAGTAACACAAAGTCAGAAATACCAGTAAGACATACAAGTATTTTTTCAGAAATTAATACAAATTTAACATATTGTTGTAAGTTACGGATTGATTAGACCTAGATACTGGTAGGACAAAGATAAACAAGAGGGCCAAGATGGTCCAGGATCGCTCACCTGAATTTTTGAGAGGACTATATTTTTGAGATATTGAAACACTGAAAACAAAATCATTATTTTGCCAAGCAATTTTCAAAAGGTCACCTGTAAAGACAAAAGTCCTTTTAAAATCTGACCAGCAGTTTCAGAAAAGAAGAATTTTTAGGAGTTTCTGAATTTCCGTACAGTGCAAGTAGCCCCCATTCACCAGAGCCATGTTTCTTGACAGATCAAAATTTCTTGTACAGTTTTTGAAAAGGGTCATTCAAGAATTATTTCTGTGAAATTATTTTAAAATCTGAAAAGCCGTTTCAGTGAAGAATTTTCAAGAATTTCTTCATGTCCGTATAGTGCAAGTAGCCCCCATTCACCAGAGCCATGTTTCTTGACAGATCAAAATTTCACGAACAAATTTTGAAAAGGGTCACCCAAGGAACATCTTTGTGAAATTATTTTAAAACCTGATCAGCCCCACGAGAGAAGAAGAATTTTCAAGAATTTCTTCCTGTCCGTATAGTGCAAGTAGCCCCCATTCACCAGAGCAATGTTTCTCGACAGATCAAAATTTGCAAACATATTTTGAAAAGGGTCACCCAAAGAACATTGCTGTGAAATTATTTCAAAATCTGACCAGCTGTTTGAGAAAAGAAGAACTTTTAAGAATTTCTTCATTTCCCTATGGTGCAAGTAGCCCCCGTTTACCAGAGCCATGTTTCTTGACGAACCAAATTTTCACGAACAGTTTTTAAAAGGGTCACCCAAGGAACATCTCTGTGAAATTATTTCAAAATCTGACCTTCCGTTCGAGAGAAGAAGAAATGTTTAAGAATTTCTTCATTTTCCTATAGTGCAAGTAGCCCCCATTCACCAGAGCCATATTTCTTGACAAATCAAAATTTCACAAACACTTTTTGAAAATGGTCACCCAGGGAACATCTTTGTGAAATCATTTCAAAATCTGACCAGCGGTTTCAGAAGAATTTTTAAGAATTTCTTCATTTCTGTATAGTGCAAATAGCTCCCATTTACCAGAGACATGTTTCTTAACAGATCAAAATTTCGCAAACAATTTTTGAAAAGGGTCACCCAAGGAATATCTCTGTGAAATTATTTCAAAATCTGGCCAGTGGTTTTAGAGAAGAAGATTTTTAAAGAATTTCCTAGAAAATTCCATTTGGTTCCCATGGCAATCAGAGTTTTTTGGCAGAATCAAATTCTGTGAACAATTTTTAAAGAGGACCTCCCAAGGAACATTCCAGCCAAGTTTGGTCCAAATTGGACCAACGGTTTAGGAGGAGTGATCCTAAGAGCTCCCCTTGAGTATGTTGAGCTCAGGTGAGCTAAAAATAGTAAGAGCCAACATTTCATGTACATAAAACAAATGATCTGGTCGTGGGATTAAAGTGCAATAAATATAGCTTGGAGGATTAAAAAAAAAATACTAATTTTTTTGCATCTCAAAGAATGGATATTTTTTTCTAACTTATTGATCGACATGAAAAGACTTTAAAAAGTCAAATAAACACAAACTTGGGTGAATATGGAGCCAAATATAGCCCATGGTAGTCATAAAATGGTTCGCTTTTTTGCGGTACATTTTGTGTGTAACCTACATGCAGCATGACCAAAACAAAATTAATGATTGACACTTTTAATTGTTATTGTCTGCATGCGAAACCTACCATGGTGATGACCTCTAAATATTGAAAAATTATAGTTTATGTCACATAATTCAACTTTGTCATAAACATCATTTGAACAAGAGCACCTTGGTGGCCCTGTATCACACCCCTCCTTTAAACTGAATGTAAAAAACACTTACGTAGCTTTGACAGGAAGACATTAAATAAATCTGTAGGCTTGTAAACTTTCATAGAGCAAGATAGCCTGATCCACCCTTAAAAAAAAAATTTTTTTTTTCAAAGTAAAGATTATGCCAGTTAATATAAGCAGATCAACTCAATTATTGCTCTTACCAAATATCAATGGACTTGAACTAACAGTGCTATGACAAGAAGATTTCCAAAACTGTTGTGGCAGAAATATTTTTACAATGGCATGAATAGCTAAGTTTTGGAACAAAAACCTGAATAAAGTGGGCATATTTTTGCTATCTCTTTTTGGAACTATTTCATGTCCGAGATCACATTGAGAAACATGGTTATATTTTCGGGGTCAAACTGACTCCGATTCACTTTATCTAAAAGTTTCTTTTTACTCAGATTTTGGCAGGCCAGTGGACAATTTCACAGGGAACCTACTTTGCCAGAGAAAATGGCAGCAATGGGTTAAAGAGTTTGATTTTCAATGTATCCAATTCGAAGTTACAATACAGGTGTGACACTGCACATTATACAGTAGGGGCTGGAGGAGGGGGGCTCATTTTTTTTTATCGTAAAAACATGTGGATTAAATGTGTTCATTTCATTTCTTCATAAAATTTGATCACCTACAGATTTTTGCATTGTTCAACTTCAGTGGACCACTAACGAAAACACTGTACTAAATATTTTCATTTAAAATCACTATACTATCACCAGTATTTATGTATTTTATGTATTATTAACCTTACTGATGTTGGTACAGTTCATGTATTTCCTAATTTAAAAAAATGAACATTTTTTGTCATATTATAAATGCATGGCAATCTTTGGATATTACCAGTATAACATCAAATGAAAAACTTTCCTTTAGTGTACTGTTGTAATACAATAACATATATTTGCGGTGCTTTTAACTTTTGTTTCAAATGGTGTAGTAAAAAGCTTTAATTTAGGCATACGATATGAATCAAAGTGTCCTTTATTTAGATACATAAATATTTGATCTTTCCTTGATCCTACAATTCACTAGTGTAAGAGGACATTTTTGGCAACGAGTATTGAGAGTACCGTAATTTCAAACATTTAGACAATGACAGCTTTTTGTTTCTTCAAAGACAGATTCTAACATATTAGCAACATAACTTTACTATCAGCAAATGCTTTCAAATTTTATGGACTTGAACATTTTGAAAGCAACTGCAGAAAACAAATGAAATATGTCTCAAATGATATAATTTGTTTTTGATGGGGAAGGAAAATTTTCAGAATTACATGTAATTCTTTACCAAACAACAAAATCTGGACTGGTCCAAAGTGGGTGCAATTGTAGATGACAAAATAATTGTAACTCAAAAATTAAAACTAATTTCCAACATGGTATAAAAAGGTTACCAGCATTTTCTCCTTTTCCCACAATATTTTAAAAGGCTTCATTTTCAGGATCGTAAAAACCTGGGATTGTTTGGTAAAGGGTTAAGAGAAAAACGTTTTCAAATGTGTTATTCCTTAGGGTGGCTAAAACTCAGTATTGCCTGGTAATGGGTTAAAGCTGTTCTTTGGAGTTCTAGAGTTAGAACAGCCCCCACATCAGCATCTGTGAGACAGAAAACTAGATTTGATTTTATCTTTTAATCGACCAAAACCAGAGTAGCAATAAAACAATGGGATAAATTTGTTTAGCATTTGACTGGCTTCATCCTGCTGTCTCCTGAGACAATATTGAGAACAGGAATCAATAGCAACCACTTCATAATAAAATATTTCTCTGTAAGAAACCAATTTTCCTCTACAGCAATAATCACTAAGAATATCAAAAAAATATAGAACATCTGAACTCTTTTCTATCCGTTGTCTGCGCATGTCGTATTCTTCGAAGATTCGACCTGTCTGCCATGACACATTACTCCCCCAAATATTAAAGGGGATTGTAGTAATATGTGCTACAAAGTAGAAACGGAGAAAACGGCTCATCAATATGTTTGAGGAGAAATCACACATGTTTTAGGTCCGGATTTCTCTAAACTGCTGATCATAGCTGAATGAATTGCAGCAGGTAGCGTTAGTACAGATAACTGTCCCCAAAGGCGATGTTACTTTTTGACTGACCGCCTCAGTAAATGTCCAAATATGAAAAAGATCTCCGGGCGTCTCATTATTGAGACTACAGGTAGCGTTATTATTGAGCAAAAGTTTATTTTAGTTTGATATTCAAAGTAATGGTTGTCGCTAGTGTTGGGCCGATGATCAACTATAGTCGAAAGTCAGTTGGTTTTCGCTTCCGATTCCGATAATCGATTGAGAAATCCCGGAATGGATTGTAGTCGGTTGCTAAGCTGGCTTGGTGCCAAAACTTGAATTCTGGTTTTTAGCGCTTGGTTTTGTGACTATCATTAATCACAATCTCGGATTTAAAACATAGTGGATAATAAACGCAAAAATTGGCTGAAAAATGAGAAACAAATCTTTGTCCATGAATGTCTTGACAAAAGTTGACAACTCGGCAAGCTTCCCTGAGCCAGGGTTTTGACATTTGGAAACTTGAAACTCGGTCTTTAGCGATGAAAGATATCTGCCTAAATGTCAATCTGAGGAATGAAATCATCGTCTAGAACTTCAAATAACCTAGCTTGCATGCATCCTGTAAAAATATAGGTTAAACATGATCAGTATAAAATGCGAAGGACACCCGGATGATAATGAAGCTGGCAAGTCATTTTTGACAGAGTAACGAAGGTGTTATTCCTCTTATCTAGTGTAAAGTGACAGCTTTTTAAGTTACTTGCTATTTAAACTGACTAAATGTGGTCAAATCATGTAGGAATACTTCTCCAGAAACTAACTGTCAAGAAAAAATAGATCGCCAAAAAAAGCGCGAAAACCCATGACACTACAGTGAGCAGCGTGGCATCGTCCGATCAGAGAGACTTCAAACCATCTTCTTACCTTTAATAATGAATTTTAAAAGTGAATTTACACAAATTTCTGAATAAAGCAATAGGTGGAAGTTAAAATTTTCTTCATGAGTGGAAAAAATGTTGTTTTATGAAGTGAAAATATAGTGTGTGTGGGGGGGGGAAAGAAAGAGGGTCGTCTGCAAATGTTTGAACCCTTAGTTATTATGTCTGATTCTTTTTTAACTCGTTTGGAAATTATAAGCAACAAAATGAATGATATCGATTATAGCAGAAAACTTAATTGTAATGTATTTAAACTGAATAAAGTGCAGAATATAACATCTTTATAAATTTAATACATGAAGACTATCATACTTGAAATATTGTCACAGTATTTTAAGCAAAAAGACATTCTCAGTTAAATGGAGTCTAAACCGATTGTACTATCGATAGCTAGTTGGTTTGCTCTTCCGATTACAAAGCGATAATCGATTGAGATTTTAAACCGATTGCCCAACACTAGTTGTCGAAAGGAAAATTAGTCCCTTTCTGTACCCAGGATGCCAAAACTAGATAGATGTATATTTGTAGAATGCCATCTAGTAGGTGATAATGCTTTTCCATCATTGTTTGACTCTGTTCTTACATACACAGATATTATAATTATACAGATAATAACAACCAAGAATCTTACAAGATTTCATTTCTTTAATTTGTGAGAAAGTTAACCATAAAATGATAATTTGATTTGCCTGTTACGTATTGAATATTCTTATCTGTAAAATGAAGCAAAAATCAGGCTTCTTCGCAAGGTCCCAAAAATTTCCACATTGCAAACAATATAGGTTATTAAGTATTGATTAGACTGTACAGACAGTTGTTTTCATATTTGCAAAAAAAAAATCACTGCAAGAAATAACTGATCATCAATTTTCATTTCAATTTCGAGACCTGGAAAAAAAAAACACAAGTTCCCAATTCCAGGTAACAATAACATCCTGAAAGGTTCAGTTCAAAAAGTGTAAAATTCCATATCACGAGCTTCAGGATTCAATTCTTTTTCCAGCTTTTTCATGGAAGTGACCTTAGGCCAGGCACTTCAGATCCCTAGTCTATTACTAATGAAATCTAGGACACAAATGGTGAGCTTTTACTGTGATGCAACTAAAATACATGTAATGTTGCAAGCAGCAAAAAATAAACGACTATTCATACAATCAATCAACCAAGTCCAATTCTGAAGTACATGTAGTAAGAAAACATAATTTGCCTTTCCCTGTTCATGGTTCAACTCCCATGTGGGTGTCTTCTAACAGGGAGAAAACATCATCAACAATTTATCGGATCTTCCTTTGACGTCATTACTTTCCCAATTCAAAAGTGGACCCTTCACCTTTACAGTGGTGAACCCCTTTAACTTTCATAGGAGGAAAGTGTAGATCACGTTCAGATGGCATGGAATATGCAGTCTGATCCTTGATCAACACTTAACTGTTTTTGCAAATATTAGAACAAAAACTTATGAACTTGCAATATTGGCATTGATAGGACCAATATAGAATGCCCATACATTTGTTCAGCACCATAAGGGCCAAAGTTAGTTTACATCTCCCATCAGGAAAGATATATTGACAAAGATTATTAACTCGGAGTAATTGATTCTTTGACAAAATTTGTTGTTATCCTTGAAGGCTTCACCTTTCCTCTTTCATTGCTATTGGCAGTACTATGTGCTTCAGTGGACAAATTAACAAAGATCAGATTGCAGTGCACAGACTTTGTGATCTGATCTTGCTCTAAATGGTCAATCGATTTCTAGGCATATTTTCTACTTAACTCTTTACCACACGAGAAAATTTACGACTGGTCCAATTTGAAAGCATTTGCAGACGACAAAATAAAGATGACTGAAAAATTGAATTTTGTTTTGGGAAGGGTAGAAAACACTGTGGGAAAAGGACAAAATGCTGGTTACCAGCATTTTCTCCTTTTCCCACAGCGTTTTCAAAAGGCGTCAAAAGTAGGGATTGTGTGGTAATGGGTTAACTCTTTATCAACCAATCCTGTGCTTTTAACAACCCTTAAGATGAAGGCTTTTGAAAACATGGTGGAAAAAGAGAGAAAATGCTGGTGTTACCTTTCCTCCTTTTCCCACAATGTTTTCTACCCTTTCAGAAACAAATATCAATACCAAAGTGACATTTGTCATCTGTAAAATCTTTAGTTATGGGTTTAAAAGGCTTGTTCAAAATGAAAGCGTTTGCAGGCAGTAATTGAGACATGTCTCCATGATGCAGTACTTGTACAAGCCAAATCAAATGTGACAAAAATGAGAATTCTCTTCAAAAGGGTAGCAACCATCATGTGAAAAAGGAGAAAGTGCTAATTGCCACCATTTTCCCCTAACTGAATCATAGTAGCGCAGTCTGCAGCACACAGGACTTGCGAACAGGGGGTTGCTGATTCAAATCTCCTGGTCTGCCAATGTCCGTCTGAGGATTGATAATAGTCATAGCTACAGGATTCATTGCTCTCTCACTGCTGGTCAATGTTTCAATAATGGTTATGTGAGAAAGCCGCCAGTGCTCTGGCAAAAATATTGTGAAATACCGATAAAGGAAAGTTAAGGAAAGCTTGGGTAGGTGCACTGAACGCTGTAAAATGACCACACTAATGTTGAAAAAGGCTTAATTCTTTACCACACGAGAAAGTTTTAGACTTGTCCAAATTGAAAGCATTTGCAGACGACAAAATAAAAGTAACTGAAAAACAGAAATTTGTACTGCGAAGGGTACAAAACACTGTGGGAAAAGGAGAAAATGCTGGTTACCAGCATTTTCTCCTTTTCCCACAGTGTTTTCAAAAGGTTTTCCCACAGTGTTTTCAAAAGGTGTTTTCAGGGCGTCAAAAGTAGGGATTGTGTGGTAATGGGTTAAAAAAACATAACATTCAATCAATTCTGTTACCATCATATTCCCCAAGATCATAAAAAACAAGAGGGCCAAGATGGCCCTGGATCGCTCACCTGAATTTTTGAGGTGACCATAGTCTATTTTTTTTTTGAGGTATTGAAACATTGGAACCAAATTTATAATTTTGCCAAGCAATTTTCAAAAGGTCACCTGTAAAAGTCATTTCGAAATCTGACCATCAGTTTCAAAAAGAAGAATTTTTAAGAATTCTTCATTTCTGTATAAGAGCAAGTAGCCCCCATCCACAAGAGCCATGTTTCTTGATGGATCAAAATTTACAAACAAGTTTTGAAAAGGGTCACCCAAGGAACATCTCTCTGAAATAATTTCAAAATCTGACTAGGGGTTTCAGAGAAAGAGAATTTTAAAGAATTTCATCATGTCCATATAGTGCAAGTAGCTCCCATTCACAAAAGCCATGTTTCTTGATGGATCAAAATTATATGTATAGCTTTTGGAAAGGGTCACCCAAGGAACATCTCTGTCAGATTATTTTAAAATCTGACCACGGGTTTCAGAGAAGAAGAATTTTCAAGAATTTCTTCATTTCAATATAGTGCAAGTAGCCCCCATTCATTAGAGCCATGTTTCTTGGCCAATCAAAATTTTGCGAACAATTTTAGAAAAGGGTCACCCAAGGAACATATCTCTCAAATTATTTCAAAATCCGACCAGCGGTTTCAGAGGAGACGATTTTTAAAGAATTCCTTCAATTCTGTATAGTGCAAGAAACCCCCATTCACCAGAGCCACATTTCTTGATAAATCAAAATTTCACGAACAAA
The DNA here is from genome assembly GCA_943736015.1 of Tridacna crocea. Taxonomy (NCBI): domain Eukaryota; kingdom Metazoa; phylum Mollusca; class Bivalvia; order Cardiida; family Cardiidae; genus Tridacna; species Tridacna crocea. The sequence goes on from OX031060.1 coordinate 26,690,926, forward strand.
TTTTGAAAAGGGTCACCCAAGGAAAATATCTGTGAAATTATTTCAAAATCCGACCAGCGGTTTCAGAGGAGAAGATTTTTAAAGAATTTGCTAAAAAATTCCATTTCGTTGCCATGGCAACCAGAGTTTTTGATGGAATCAAATTCTGTGAACAATTTTTAAAGAGGACCTCCCAAGGAACATTCCTGCCAAGTTTGGTCCAAATCCGCCCAGCAGTTTAGGAGGAGTTGATGTTTAAAGAATTGTTGACGACGCACAACGGACGACGCACAACGGACGACGGACACTGGGTGATCCTAAAAGCTCCCCTTGAGCACGTTGTGCTCAGGTGAGCTAAAAATATGGTCGCATGATGTAGGGTTAAAATACATGTACCAGCTGAACTCCGACTTAAATAAAAACCAGCTTTAACTCATTACCACACGACAAAATATTAGACTGGTTCAAACTGAAAGCATTTGCAGACGACAAAATAAAGGTGACTGGAAAATTGAAATTTGTTCTGGGAAGGGTAGAAAACACTGTGGGAAAAGGAGAAAATGCTGGTTACCAGCATTTTCTCCTTTTCCTACAGTGTTTTCAAAAGGCTTCATTCTTAAGGGTGTCAAAAGTAGGGATTGTGTGGTAATGGGTTAAGTTTTTTTTTCCCTTATCCTGTTAAACAACTAAAAGTTTTCAATTCGATAGTGTAAATTCAAACATTGCTATTTCAAGGTTATGTTTTGGGGAATGATATCTCCTTATCGGATAGTGTAGATCCAAGATCAGACTGCACATTCTGTGCAGTCTGATCTTGATCATCACTATCCGCAAAAGGTCAGTAATTTGCACTTAAAGAGTTAATTCATAGCATAAGAGTTAATACTATTCTGTATTAGTATCAACAGTGTCTATCCATGATAGAATTTCTGTGGCAAGTCAATACAATTTCAATCAACAGATAGAGCTGAGACAATCTTTTCTTTCATCTGCTATTGATCGAAGGCAGGTTCTTTGCCATTTACCTAAAATCGTTTTTTTACAGTGTACCAAACAGCAAACTTTTGGCCTCATCTAAATTGAAGAAATTAACAGACAACATTTCAAATGTTTTTTGACTGATACTATTGGCCTTTAAACAGAAAGAAAACATTGTGAGAAAAGGAGAAAAGTACTGATTGTCAGCATTTTCTCCTTTTCTCGGCATTCCTAGAATGTTTTCAAAGAGCTTCTTTGACAGGGTTAGCTCTGTACAATACAGCAAAAATGTAGACTTGTCCAAATTTAAAACATTTTGCAGATAAAAATTCCAATATGGCTCAAACTGAGCAACTTGCTTTAGTTGGGTAGAAATCATTTAGGGAAAAGGAGAAAATGCTGGTTATCAGCATTTTCTCCTTTTCCAACAATGTTTTGGAAAGGTTTTCTTCAGGGTCGTTTTTTAGAGTCTAAAAAGGTTTAAGGACCTTGAGGAAGAGGGCTTGTATAAAAAATGTAGTAAAAAAAACAGGTAACCAGCCTTTTCTATTTTCTCAACAATGTTTCTACCCTTCTAAAGACAAATCTTAACATTTGAAACAAGCAGGGAAAATAAATGCTGCAAGCCAGAATTTTCTCTTTTTCTCACAATATTTTCTTTCATCTCACACACATCTCCAATCATTTCAGCCACATTATTATTTGTTAACCCATTACCACACAATCCCTACTTTTGACGACACTGAGAAAGAAGCCTTTTGAAAACATTGTGAGAAAAAGAGAAAATGCTGGTAAGACTTTAGAAATACTTTGGAGAGACAGCATTTTCCAGTTTTTTCCACAATGTTTCCTACCTTTTTTGGATGGTAAATCCTACCATCTGAGCTACATCTATTTTGTTATCAGTTCTGGTATGTTTAAACCCTTTACCAAACAACAAAATCTTAGACTAGTCCAAATTGAAAGAACTTGCAGAGGACGAAATAAACATAACTAAAACATTCATATTTGTTTCCAGCAGGGTAGAAAACATTGCAGGAAAAGGAGAAAATGCTGTTTACCAGCATTTTCTCCTTATCCCACAATGTTTTTAAAAGGCGTCTATCTCGGAGGTCGTAAAAACCAGGCATTGTTTGGTAAAGGGTTAAGGTTCTGTCCATTATGCTATGTGCTATTATACAACTGTTACAAGCTCTGAATCAATAGTTAACTCTCTGCCAAACAACAAATTTATGGACTGGTCTAAATTGAAAGCATTTGCAGAGGACAAAAAAAATGTGACTGAAGAATTTAAATTTGATTTGGGAAGGATAGTGAAGAATTTAAATTTGATTTGGGAAGGATGGAAAACATCGTGGGAAAAGGAGAAAATACTGGTAACCAGCATTTTCTCCTTTTCCCAAAATGATTTCAAAAGGCCTTTTTCTCTGGGATTGAGTGATAAAGAGTTAAGATTGTACTTTGATCAAAACCTAATGAGCCTTTCATGAATTTTTCATTGCTTCTTCCTTTTTTGGTAATAGTCTCAGACTGAACTTTCAAGCCTTTAATGAATGATCCCAGGAAGAACTTTGATAGGATCTTATTTTTACGAGTCTTATTTTTAGCAGTTTCTCATTTTCCCTGCCATTTTTCTTTTAAAGTCTTTTTCCTAAATGTTGTTTACACTCATGATTATGTGTTAAATGGTTTAAAATGTTTAAAGTCCAAAATTTTGTCACTTGGTGCAATGGTATTCAAACTAATCTTGCCATTTACAGGTAGTGTCTGTGCCTGCATATTTGTGATGCATTATGTAAATCACTTTACTCTTTCCAAAACAACAAAATGTTCATACTACATGTATTCCCAATAGAAGACTTTCGGAGGGACCTGTTTAATATTACTAAACAAATGAAATTTAGAATCAGATTAAGAAAACATTGTTGTTAGCTTTTCAGAATGTAATTAAAAGCTTCATTCCACAAGGTCACAGGATGCATGGAAAAGGTTTAACTCATTACCAAACGACAGAATTTCAGGTTTGTCCACATCGAAAGCATTTGCAGATGACAAAATAAAAGTGACTGAAAATTTGATTTTTGTTCTGTGAAGGGTAGAAAACATTGCGGGAAAAGGAGAAAATGCTGGTTAAGGCTTCTTTCTCAGGGTCAACAGAAATAGGGATTGGGTTAACTCTTTTCCTCACAATCTCTGTGCTTTAACAGCCCTGAAATAGAAGGCTTTTGAAAACAGTGGGACAGGGAGAAAATACTGGTGTCCAACATTTTAAAACTCTCTTTTCTACAATGTTTTCTACCGTATCAAAGACGGCAATCATCATTTCAGCTACAGTTCAATTTGTTGTTGTTTTGTTCAATTTGGTGCAGTCCAAAAGATTGTTGTTTGGTAAAGGATTTATGTAAATACCAGTTAACTCTTCACTCCTGACTTTTAACCACCCTGAGAAAGAAGTCTATAGAAAACATTGTGGGAAAAGGAGAAAGTGCTAGTTCCCATAAAAGTGGCATCTTGCAAAGCAAAAAATGTGAAAATGTTGGAATTGATGTTTGGATGTTGTAAGTTAATTCTCAATGAGGGAGTGTCCTCCAGCAAAACACTTCAGAGCCCAGCCTAGTACGGATAAAACTCCCGAAACACATCCTTAAATGAGCTGTCACAGTAATATGCTTCAAGTAGTAATGAAAGTAGTCTAGAATTCCAAAAAACAACCAACTATAATTTTTTGTGCAATACACATTCATAGCTAAGTTCAGGTAAAATGAAAACACTATTCATAGATCAAGATAGATATTACATGCAATGTAAACAGCCAAAATAACTACATATATGTCATGTCCTGTTGATGAACCTATGTTTATGTAAAGAGGAGGGTGAAAGAAACTTGACAACTGCACTGTGGGATAACTGTCAAAATAATTTGAGAAATGTACAAAATACCTTTTAGCAACCCAGTTTTTCCACATGTCTATTCCATATCACTGTCTGGGTCTGTATTCACCAAACATTCTTAATCCTTTACCAAACAATCCCTGGTTTTTATGATGCCAAGACAGAAGCCCTTTTGAAAACATGGTGTATAAAGGAGAAAATGCTGATAACCAGCATTTTCTCCTTTTCCCACAATGTTTTCTATCCTGCTGCAAACAAATTTCAATCTTTCAGTCTTAAGAATGGTTGGTGAATACTGACCCTGACTTCAAATTCTCACCAAGAAGCATTGGAGAAAAGGTGGGAAAGCAGCAGAGACTAAGCCTCTAATAATTTTGGAAGGTGCTGGACTGTTTTCTGTGCCCTCCATTTGAGCATTTATACCCACCGTGTAAAAGACATGTCGGCGCTTGTCAGCATATAAACCGTTTACTTCAGCATCCTAATGAAGTAGATGTTTAACCCATTACTACATAATCCCTCCTTTTGACAACCCTGTGAAAGAAGCCTTTTGAAAACATTGTGGGAAAAGTAGAAAATGCTGGTAACCAGCATTTTCTCCTTTTTCCCACGAAGTTTTCTACTCTTCACAAAACAAGTTTCAAATTTTCAGTCACTTTTATTTTGTCATCTGCAAATGCTTTTGATTTGGACAAACCTGAAATTTTGTTGTTTGGTAAGGAATTAATGAAGTTTAAAACACTGTGCAAAATGGGGACAATGCTGGTTAAATGGTTTCAAAAGCCTTTTGGGTCATAATTGGTCAAAAATAGAACCATGTAATAAAGAGACAAGTTCCAGTCAACCAGCTGTACAGGAAAAATCACTTGGTCTACATAAGATTGCGAAACTTACCTTGTGTGATCGCACTCCATCAATGCTGACGACAAATCCGACACCACAGGCATCACTTTCATGCCATGGGTCATACAGGCCTTGTGCTGGTGGCAGTCCATATCTGGCACCTTCCACTGTTGGCATGATGAACCAATCTGTGTCCTTTTCTAGCTCCTACCTCGGATTGGTGCCCCCAAACTCTATGCCTTTGAACCACTGAAAGACAGACATTGTTGACAGAACATATCATTCCATAACCCTTTACAGACAGAAATGATATAGCCTTGTCCACATTGAAAGCGTTTGCAGACAATTTCAATGTGGCTTAATTTGTGCAATTTTTCCTTGATAGGAAAGAAAATAGTGTGGAAAAAGGAGAAAGTGCTGGACACCAGTATTTTCTCTTTTTCCCACAGCACAAACACACTGTGGAAAAATGTGCTGCATTGTTTTCTAACCTCAGGAAGTTCCAAGCATTTGAGCCACTTTGAGCCTGTTGTCTGCACTTGCTTTCCATTTGGTGATCTATTTCTGTCGTTTGGCAAAAAGTTATAAGCCTTAACCCATTACCAAACAACAGTATTTTAGACTGGTCCAAATTGAAAGCATTTGCAGACGACAAAATAAAAGTGACTGAACATTTGAAATTTGTTCTGGGAAGGGTAGAAAACACTGTGGGAAAAGGAGAAAATGCTGGTTACCAGCATTTTCTCCTTTTCCCACAGTGTTTTCAAAAGGCTTCTTTCTCAGGGGCGTCAAAAGTAGGGATTGTGTGGTAATGGGTTAACACACCTTTCAGAGAAGTAGACCTTTACCGTCAGCTTAGATCAAGATCAGATTGCACAAAATATGCAGTTAAGTAACTGATCTACAATGTAAACATGTAGATCTAGATCTACTTTGTAGTGGTACAGATAACTGCCCCCCCAAAGGCGAAGTTAACTTATTTGACTGGTCGCCTCTTGTATACAATAAATGTCAGATATGAAAAAAAATCACTGCCGGGTCTCATTATTGAGACTATACTATTCAGATAATCTGTCAGTAGATCTAAACCTAAATGAAGACAACAAGGATACTGCAAACATCTGGGTTTTATTTGAATGATGAAAATATCTCATTAGTTTATCCTGCTCTCCATTACCCCATAGGCTGCTAAGCCCAACTCAATGGCCTTTTGCAGACAGGGTAGATCCTAGATTAAGCTGCAAAAATATGTTAAATATCCAATAGATCTATACAAGGTGATCAGTACTTTCCTACCAAAGTAGATCTAATTCATGAACCAAATTTAGGTAAATTTACTATCGGTTAGAAAGTTCCTTCTGGTTAGAAAGTTCCTTCTACACGATTAACCCATTACCACACAATCCCTACTTTTGATACCCTGAGAAAGAATTTTCTCCTTTTCCCACAATGTTTACTAGATCTACCTTTCACAAAACAAATTTCGAATTTTCAGATACTTTTATTTTGTCGTCTGCAAATGCTTTTGATTTGAACAAGTCTATATTTTTTTCTTCATCTGGTAGTCTAAGGAGTTAAGCAGGCTAAGGGGGTAAAGTTAATAGATGCTGAGCACCGACTTTTTTTACAGAGAACTCGCTTTATTTGCATGGATCTAGATCTATGAAAAGACAAAATGAAAAATTAAGGAAGTTATACTCAGAGAAATACAGATGGATAGAATCTACGGAGAAAACACATAACCAAATGACATTGACATTCATGCGAGAGTAACCTCAAAGCTCAACACGTAAAACTGCAGCAGACGACAGAACTTACCCTGGTTCTTGTCCTTTTAGTTGGAAACAGCTAGATCTAAATCGGCGTGTGGTGTGCGACCGTGGTTAGAGAATAAAGATTTAATTAATATTCAAAGAATCGATCTACAAAAAAATTAATGAGCTTTGAAATAGATGTAAAGACAGTTATTTCGCCAATACTCAACCTCATTCACATCGGAAAGACACTACATGCGTACTTCCGAAACTCAAAGCAAACACCGTAATTTGTAACGCCATTTTTGATTGGCTTATTCTGGAGGCGGAATATTCCATTCACACGGAGGTGTGTCAGTCTGTTTATTGATGGCATTCTTGTGTCTGCTCCGTACGTTACTTCTAAATAGGAGTAATTTGTTTATGTTTAAATCGAACTGGCTTGATCTGTGCTACACTGATGCGATTTGGAGAAATTTACCGTACATCTGTACATGTCTGGCTTTTACACAAGTGTGTCTTTTTAGTCATATTTTAATCTAAATCTAGCCTTAATCTACCGTCCAATGTTTTGGGGGCGGGGACACTCGATAATCTAAATACTCGAAATATCACACTGACATATAGACCTACATCTACATTATTTTTACTGCCAAAAAGTTCTACGGGACATTTTAGAAATAACACTTCTGTGGACTCATCTTTGGGGTCAGAGATAGATCTATCATAGACACCTTTTCCCAAAATATTTTCCACATCAAGGTACCAGACATTCTACACGTGTAACGATCCCTGATGGGATGTACATGATGTGTTTATTTTTCATCCACGTAATGTGAAAATAGTCAATTAGGACCCGAGTTTGAAAGACGGCCATAATTAACTCATGAAAGAAAAACAAACTTGAATAGGTGAACCGCGTTTGGGTGACGAATTAACCCATTACCACACAATGGCGACTTTTAACACCCCCGAAGGAGAAAGCTTTAGAAAACATTGTGGGAAAAAAAGAAAATGCTGGTATTTTCTCCTTTTCCCACAAGTTTTCTACCCTGTTGGAAACACATTTTATTTTTTTAGTAACGTTTATGGTGACATCTGCAAGTGCTTTGAATTTGGACCAGTCTTTTTTTTTTTCGTTTAGTAAAGGGTTAAATATTGGTCGAATGACGATTTTAGCGGTAACGTTGACAATAGATCGAAAAATGCTTAACTCTTATCCTGCTATAGAACTAAAATGAAATTTTCAATTCGAAAACCTAAATATTTTTATTTCAAGGTTATGTTTTAGGGAATGATATCTCCTTACCGGACAGTGTAGATCTAAGATCAGACTGCACGTTCTGTGCAGTCTGATCTTGATCTACACTGTCCGCAAAAGGTCAGCGAGACGCGATAAGCAGCCAAAGGGTTAAATTACCTCTTTTGCCCACTGTGTTTTCTAACGCTAATTCTCTGGGTTGTGAGATCCGAGAGTTGTTTAATGGAAAAGTCTGATGGGTCGAAAAGTCAGATGGGTCGAATGTCATGGTCACATTTTTCCCCATTCGTCTGCAAACATCTGTATACATGTGCATGTAGTTAGATCTTGGTCAGTCAGGCCACACATCAAATTCATGACCGACCAGTGTGTAGATTCAGCACTTTCTGCTTTTTCCACAATGTTTACTACCCTTCCCTGAAAACCGACAATATTTGAGTTAGATCTACATTATTTTGTTGTCTGCAAATGCTTTGAATTTGGATGAGTCTAAAATTTTGTTGTATGGTAAAGAGTTAACCCTTTAAGACATAATCCCTATTTTTTTTCATGAACATGAGAAAGACATCTGCAAATGTTTTCAATCTGGACAAGGGGACAAAAATTAGTGTCTTTTAAGCAGTTTAAAAAAGGCGAACACCCGTACTTATTTTCGAGATAGATCTAGAACGTATTCGTCAACAAAAGTTAGTTCTGACTGGATTCGTTCGGAGTGGTTGATAAATACGCTCATCTCGTTAACGCAGCGTCTGATCCCATTATCTCCCGCTATCTGGCATTCTATAAATACTCATCTTCGAAGAATATGACATGCGCAGACAACGCGTCTGATCCAATTCTTTGGCATTGAGAAACGAGCAAGTGTTTGGCTTCAATTAGTTCTATTTACGAGTGGACGTGGTCCAGGCATAAATAATATATATCTAGATCTAGTCTATATATTTAGCTCTATTCTTAACCCTTTACCAAACGGCAAAATCTTAGACAGGTCTAAATTTAAAGTAGATCTACTTGCAGACAGGAGAATAAACGTAACTCAAATATTGAAATTTCTTTCCAGCAGGGTAGAAAACATTATGGGAAGAGGAGAGAATGCTGGTTACCAGCATTTTCTCCTTTTCCCACAATGTTTTCAAAAGGCTTTTATCTCAGGGTCGTAAAAATCAGGGATTATTTGGGAAAGGGTTAAGAAATCAATTTCAATAAACTAGGCTGCTTGAAAATTTCCAGTCCGATCTTGAACTGAACCAAGTTGTTTAATCAGTCTAATTTTAATCACCAACAAAATCTTCCAAGTTCCTAGGTTTCCATGTCACAACAATGATTTTAATGCTGCTATATGCCACCGGGCTCTGCGCTGGTAAATTTCCCCGCGTTAACTAGTCCCCGCCTTCGTCTGCTAGGTCAAATATTATAACGGTCATTCATTAACTGTTCTAGGTGGTAATGTATGTAAACAAAATTGTATTTAGAAGTAGATCTACCGATAATCAACCGACTACCGGATGTATGTAAAATGCATCAAAATAAAATCTGTTTAGGTAAACTATGAAGCTTTATTTGCGAGAAGTGATCTGACATATGCTTAAATTTTTGTACTACTTTCCAAACTGATAATTTCCGGTACATGCCGGGAGAGCATGGCTGTCTCATGATCGGAAGATGGGTAACCTAGTTCAACCAGCCAATCAAAGCAATCCATTTTTTCCGCGGCTATATCAACGGAAATTTCAACTAGTGCAGTCAATACCCAAAGCCTTGGAGGTGCGCCATTATCACTAATTGAAGTTACGTTCAGAGCTTAAATAAATTTTGATCAACCTACGGAGGAAAAAACATTAACAAATATTTTTTTTTCTGTATCTGAGGTGAGTCTGATTTTCTTTCTTTTCGAGATTTTTTTTTTTGAACAGATTTTGGGCAAGATCAACTTTCTTTCTCTAATGGTAGATCTATATGATGAATGCATAACTTTGGTAAGAAATACTAGATCTAGTTCTAGATCTATCTCGACTCGAGGTCGGAGTCACGGAGAATTCGAAACAGTATCATGATTATGTACCTTACAGCATATATTGATCTGTAAACAATGAAAGGCTTAGATGTACTGTAGGTTCGTACATAGATCTTGAAGATCGGGAGATAATGTCTTCAAGATTTTCTATAAGAAGGTCTATATAGCACTATTTTTATGTGAACGAAACGACGTATTCGTTTGTTAGGTTAAGTTTGGTAAGTCTCGGTAGATCTAAAGGGGAAAAGCTTGTTGGCCGAAATGAAAACCTATCAAAATAAACATGACCCTAAATCCGTTGCAGGATATCCATTTCGGCGGACGACTACCAATTCTTATCCATTAAGTAAACGTTCTGGCGATTCCTAACGTTCGCTTCACTCACGGTATTCGGCAATAGTTTTAGTCTTCCATTTAGTTGAACTATTCTCTTAGAATACAACATTTCACATGAATCGATTGACAAGATGTGTTTTTGAGAGAGCTGATAAGGTCATTGGCGTTAGAAAACGCTGATTACGGACATTTTCTTAATTTCCCACAATATTTTATACATGGGACGTTAAAACTCTGGGTGTGGCATGAAAATCGACTCCTTTTGAAGCACTCGATCTAAGGGGAAATTTGACCTAAATGAATTTCTACTGAAGTTAATGAATATTTTTTTTTTAATTTTAGCCAGCATAGAGATGGAATTCGAAACCCAGACACCGTTTGTAGAAATTGGTACACACCAAGACGAAGATGAGCTTTACCTTAAACAGCTGTCTGTGTATGCCACTATTAGACCCGGTGACCTGAAGCGGGACTCGCTGACGGGATTAAGGTCAACCAAGGAGTTAGTGGCCCTCTGGAGACAGAGAAATGGCGAGATAGAGAGCGACACGGACGAAACAACTGACGAAGTTGAACCAGAATCGCTTGATCTTCAAGAACACGAACTTGCAGTCCGAGGTACTTTCATTTCTCGTATATTATTGTTCTTAATTTTCTGACCTTTCATGGAATCATCGAGAAATACTTTGGAACAAGAAAAGATCTAGCTCTTACCATTAGACTGATAGATTCGGGGGACCCTCTGTTTGTTTGATCAAGTTCTGTCGGTATCGCGGAGCTTCGTTGGGGTTTTAATTACTTGTTAACGTTAATGAAAGGGTTGCGATGAATTTCTGAATTTTCGAAATGCATGAGAGAGCTCTAGATATCGGGGATATCCATAATATCCATTATTTGTCTTTCAAACCCTATGTTGTGAGAACTCATTTAATTATAATCGTCTCGTTGAGAAGATTCTTATGAGTACCCATAACATAGGGTTTGGTGGAGAACAATTCGTATTTTCAATTTTAAAATCAAAGTCATTCCCTCTTTCTAGAGGCCTCTCGTGAATCGTTTGTCCAGAATGAACCAGAGGAACGGATGTTAGATTTTTTTTTTTTATTTGTTTTGGAAAAGGAAGGGGGGTTGAAATATGGAGAGTATAGCCTTCAGAGTATTAAGTAGGCGTTTTTTTGGAGGGAGAGGGTGGGGGTTAGTATGGATTAAGACTCGACTTCTACTGAATAAGCAGCTTAATAATGAGTCAACGCTGCCATTTTTTTTTTAACCCTGTCCATAATATGGCTTCAAAAAGGCGTTATCTGGGTCTTAATACTCTCCGAAAACGGGCATTATAATTTCATTCATTGATCGAACAATTGGGAAATTGAAATTTCTATAGGAAAGGGCTAAACCTTAAATTTAAACTATGTCTTCTTAAACGAGCACATGTTCCAAGGTATTTGTTTAAGCAAATGAGTACCATCTGTGTGTAAGATAGTTAATGGCGAAAGGGAGGAGAGATGAGAGGGAATACGAAAGTACATGTAACAAGTGTAAAGTGCAGCCATCATTTTACAGCTATAGATACACAATCTAGTAAGTATTGTTGTGTAAGCTGTACAGATATTCACAAAAGAAAAGAAACCTAGCCACGTTTACTTTGCAAAGTCAGCCTTTACTCTAAGTATTTACACAGTCATCAACTGTTTTTAATCAGTTTTCTAACTCTATTAAATTACATATTATCACGGTTAAAGAAAGCATTGTATGAATTCGCCGTGGATTTAAGTAACCCATTTGAAACCGATGCCTCTTATTGTTTTGTGGGAATGGGAGAAAATGCTGGTTACCAGCATATTTTCCTATTGTCAGAATATGCTCTTATGCCTTCCTTCTCAAGGTCGTTGAACCTCGGATTTTCAAAGGTTTTAGTAGATCGATGTTATTTTGTAATGGCAACCATAACAAAAAATTAAAGAATACAGGTGTGAAGTGTAAAGACATTTGAGTAAGGCATGTTACAAGATTGTCCGAGATACATAAAGGATAAGGCTGACATATTGAAACAGAAAGTGACTTGAGGACGTTCTGACTTAAGGACATGACGACCGGATATTTGATATCGCTGTACAAACCATGCGCTAGTCTGAAAACCTATAAATCGAGAACCTTCATCCGCTGAAGCCTTATTTTTTGTCAGTTATCCATCCTGGCAGAGATTAATCTTGGAAACTTAAGGCTACACATAAGCACGGCAAAGAAAGATTTGTAATGTCGGACTTTGCTTATTAACTTCCTTGCCAGCATTATACAAGCAAGTGATACCATATTGTAAGTCTTACAAAAACATAGCAACATGTATTTCAAATGCATGTATTGGCTTTATTGTTCCCCCTCACCCCAAAAAAAAGGAGAAACGAAGGGTTGAAATTCAAACAAGAATATCTGCGTCACCTGGGGAAAAATCCATAATAGAGTTGCTGTATGCAGCGTACAGCATATGTGCCACGGTATTAGATATTCTCGACGTTGCCATGGTTATGTAACTGTTCTTAATCCTATAGCGCCTGTTACAACTGCGATTGCTTCTGCGGCTTGTGCAGGCCAAAATCAAACTGCACGTTGTGTGCAGTCCGATCTCGACCTACATGGGTCGTTTTGCTGAAACAATTCAAACAAATAATCTATTGAAATGCAATTATTTTGTATGATTTTTAGGAACATGTGTTTGGGGTTTTTTCCCGAGCTCTAAGGGTTAGTCTAATGCCTTTATCGATTTGCGATCTGCGGTTACAAGGATGGGCCGCAGTCAGATTATATTAGCGATATGTCTCATGGTATTATACGTAACATTCCTCGCGTTTAGACCGATTGAAAAAAAAAATTACCGGTCCCTTCCAAAATTTATGTATACACAGATCCGCCCGTGGCGAAACGTAGTCCTCATAAGGAACAATCTTTTAATAAACAGAAAGAAATCTTTGTCCTCGTGCGTTGTACAAATGTATAACCCGTGAGGGTCCTGTAAATATCAGTGAAAGCCACGATTTCAAGGGTTGATCAATGCACTTAAAGCTTATGTGAGGTTTTTCCTCGAACACTAAACGCTCTCGAGATTTGAGTGTATTTTGCCGCGGATATTCAACGCTCATTACAAGTGTGACGCTTTAACTTGAACCAGGCTTGCAAAGTCGAAACTATGGGTCAAAAGGAAGAAAAATATAAGGCGCAAACCGACTAGATCTAGTCTGGTGATCTGATAGTGTTGTCAGGCTGCATATTTGGCAAGATAAAAAAAAGTGACGGAAAACGGAGTCTATAAACGTGTTATCCTGTAGAGAGCAGGACCAAACCACAGATTAACGATAAGAAATAAGGATTTGCAGCTCCGAGCTTTTGCAGATAAAAGGTTCTGAAAAGGGATTATAACTGATATGCAAGATCAGCACTGCTTAACCCTTTACCAAACAGTCCCTGGTTTTCAGGACTCTGAAGAAAGAGCCTTTTGAAAACCTTGTGGGAAAAGGAGAAAATGCTGGTGACCAGCATTTTCTCCTTTTCTCACAAGGTTTTATACTCATTCACCAGCTGGCAATCAGCATCATGTCAGTTACATCTAATACGTCGTCTGCAAATGCTTTCACTTTGAACCAGTGTAAAGTTTTGTCGTTTGGTAAAGAGTTCCGATGTTAGATTACAATGAAACAGTACAGACTTACCAGACCTAAACGACGGGCTTTTTTTTTTGCTATTTATGCTTGACGGAACAGATAATTTAAAATGACACTACTAACTAGATAGAAAGAAATCGTAGTGAGAGAGATTTCATGGTGTTACATAAGTTGTCATAGAAACCATGTATAATTTTTGGTATTCATTTGCTTCTCATTAGCACATCATTTCTCTACAATTAAAAAAAAAAAGACTTTAACATGTTGACCTGTATTTGAAATCGAGGCGACTGAAGTTGAACAAAATTTTCTAGTAAGTTACGACTTTTTGATAAAGCTTTTTGAACTAAATTTTGTAGTAAGTTAGAACATTATGGCAAAGCTTATTGAACTGCAAGTCAATACGAACTTAACATGGACTGATTCAATAAACCCCGAACTGCACAGTGGTATTTAAGAACAGCTAAAACCAGAGATAAACATCTGATACAGTGGAAAACCTTCCTCTGTAAATAACTTCAAAACGCTGTAGGGGATGGAAAGATAGCTTGTAACAAGCTACTTCTCCTCTTTCTACAATGATTTCAAAAGCTGTCTACTGCAAGGATGTGTAAAATAGTACTTGTATATATATGTAGAATTAGGATTAAATGGGTTCTCTTGTATTATCTTTTTTCTTCATTTATAATTATTACACATTTCTTATTTCTTTTGTAATTAAAGCGTTTATTGAATCATCCATGATTTTTTTGGATTTGCCAATAAATTTCTGATGGAATTAAAAGGTAATAAAACACAAGCTTAACTATCTTTTTTGCCAACGTACCGGTCAACGACCTTTATCAAGAAAGAAAACTTATACATGTACATATATTTTACATCGTTTGCCATGATTGTCAATGTTAATCTATAGTTTGGATAAATTTCGTGTTTCTTGATAAGGCCGTCGGTCGAAAACTTGAAAAAAAAGAGAGTTTAGTATATGTGTTATTCTGAAAAAGATCGATCAATTGATTTCTTTTCTTTTGCACTAGATAAAGTTGGGTCTGGGTTCGACAATTCACTTCATTTGTCTCATTAACTTTGTTTTGGACCATTTTCCTGCATAGTCGTCCTTTCAGGAACGTGCCATTGAGGGACAACATTATCAATGAATTGAATCGGCACAAAGGCGGAACACGTGATCCTCCTTAGAGTTCTGATTGGCTGTAAGAAGGTTATGGATTTTCTATCCATAACATAATCATTCTTCACCATTTACACCTCTTCATGTATTGTTACTATGTTATTAAAATATTTCATAATTCATCAGATTTTTTCATCTCAAGACAAGCAATAAACACTAGTCAGACTCTCTCTCCACAACCACTAGTTAGAAGTTGTGGTATCACAGTTAAACAAAAAGAAATGTTAATATAATATATACAGAACTTTTATCTCTGTATGTTTTCATCACAAATATAATGTAATGTAAAGTTAATAATTCGTACTTGAATGCTAAGACAGGAAACTGTAGACGGAAGTTACTTATCTTGTTTCATTTTTCGACGCTACATTAACATTACAAAATACTTGTTTTTGTGCACTATTATTTAACGTCTTTGCTTCATGTATTTCTTTATCTGAATATAATATGAAAGGGTTGAAGAAAAGCTTAACTCTTTATTGTATCTATTCTTTACAAACAGTTACTTTTCTTTACGTAATTTTTTAGTAAATTTTATTAACGAAAATTTTCAAGGTCTTGTGAATATGAGATCTAATTCAAAGCTTTTTCCGACAGGTTTTGAGATCGACAGTCGAATAGCGCCTGGTTTCCGGTATACCGTACGATACATTGGTAAAAATGAGTACCTGTACGATGGTAAAGCCAAGAGGTTGGAGTCCATTGGACTGGGCTATGGACGTAGACTGACATTCCAGGGCGAGACCCTCAACAATAACGAGAACTATTTCTGGTCTGATAGCTCGCCCGAAGGTTTTGCCTTCAACATTGAAGCTGTCAAAGAAGACGATTGTTTTATTGTAACAGATGCGGACTCGCAAGCTGTTGGCATTGCAGTTATTGAGAAGGTTCATTTTCCCCAAATTGAAAAAGACACTGTAATAGAGGACAATGGGGTTGTTAAATATGTATATGTTAAGTTTATGTGTTCAATCAAAAATTTGAATAATGATCATACATATATTAATTTAAATATTAAAGATTTTGAATTTGTCGAGGGTATAGCAGAACTGGTTAAAGAGAAAGGTGCCAAAGAAGCCGTTGTGAGATGTGTGCGAAATGTACATTTTCAGAGATTTGGCATGTGTCGATTACACCAAGAAGCATAGGGAAGCAATCCGAATATTTACAGGCTTTCCTATATATATGCTGGTCATTGATTTCCTGTGAACCAATCTGATGAATAAATTTTCCGTCTTCCAGAACGATTTTAGCCATGAGGCGCCCGTCACAACTAAAGTCTTATCTTGCTTTTTGCGGCCAATATGGTTTAAGATTAGATTGCGAAAAAGTGGAGTCTGATCGTCGATCCATACTGTCCTCTTCTGTGACATTCTGGACACAGACGGCTTTTAACCCTATCCCAAATGACAAATTTTAGACTTCTAAACTCAAAGAGTTGGCCTACGACAATTTCAAATTTGATAAAAATGGCAGAAAGTTCTCCAAATGGGTAGAAAACACTGTGGGAAAAGGAGAAATTGCTCATTACGAGCAATTTCTTCTTTTCCCACAGTGTTTTCAAAAGACTTGTACTGCAGACACGTATAAACAAGGGCTTTTTTGGGAAAGGGTTAAATTGCAGTTTTTAGGGTTCTGCGTCTTGACTGAAAGTATCTGTCGGGTCCATACGGCGTTCTAAGTGTGAGTTACTAGATTGGTCACTCGGTTAAAACGATATGCCTCCTGACAGAAGGCTAGCGCTGTCCATAATTCTACAGTAAAAATTCTGTATCACATTAACAGGAAGGATTGCCTTATAAAAAAGAAACGAGAGTTTGTTCTTACTAAATGTCTTTCCACACGATATTATCATGTCTTTTTAAACACGTTTCCGACACTACTTACTGCATAATGTTCATTTTACAAAATTTTTCACCACCTCTACATATTATCATGCGTTAGTTTTATATTCTAAACCCTTTACCAAACATTCTCTGGTTTTTACTGCCCCGAGATAGAAGCCTTCTGAAAACATTGCGAGAAAAGGAGAAAATGCTGGTAACCAGCATTTTCTCCTTTTCCCACAATGTTTTCTACCCTGCTGGAAGGAAATTTCAATTTTTGGGTTACGTTTATTTTGTCGTCTGCAAGCGCTTTCAATTTTTGTCGTTTTGGTTAAGAGTTAAAAGGGGTTTTCAATCGTTTGTCTGAGAACCTTTAGTTATCCATGTCCAAACAGTATTTGTGTAGCCGGTGACTACATGGAAAATTGCAGACTTCCATAGCTCATTATTTGTACTGCGTAAATACTCTTTTATTCTCCTGTCTGCAAGTGCTTTCCACTTGATATCTATAAATCTCTTCTTTTGACAATTTATCCTGCCATATCACTTCATATTTAAAAAAAAAAAAAATCACAAACTGTTCTTTGCTACCTTCTCGGTCTTATGCTCCACTACCATCTCTTTGCCTACTCTGTCCATCAAAGTTTTTACTATTTCTACTCTTTATAATTTTTTTTATTTGTAAATTTCTACTTAGATTTCACTTTGTTTTTTCAAATATTTAGAATCTACATACTAATATTTGCCACCCATGACGCTCTACTATTCTCATCACCCCTCTTTTTTTTGCCATCTTCTTTTTTGTAAGGCTTCAGATACGGTGGTATTTCGTAGACGAAGAGGCTGCCAACAAACCATTCTAAATTACATTCTCAGATTTATACTTGATGAAGGAAGTAACATAATTTTTGATTAGCGATAACATTTGGTTTAGCCAATGAGAAATTGCGGTACTTTGGAATTTAGAAAATTGTTGAGAACTAGACTAAGAAAGAATACCGCTACTTATCTGTAGCCCCTGTCACTCTTTTGTAAATAGTCAGTTTCGACTGTAGACTATAGTATCTATACGATTGCTAAGAAGTGCTAGAATGATACCACGTGAGTTCTGTTTTACATTTGGCCTGATTATTCAATATTACTATTTAAGCAATATTTCTGGAATAAACAGACCAGTGTAAATTGAAGACGAGGCTGCGTTAACCCATTATCACACAATCCCTATACTTTTAACGACCCCAAGAAAGAAGCCTTTAGAAAACAATGTGGGAAAAGGAGAAAATGCTGGTAACCAGCATTTTCTCCTTTTCCCACATTGTTTTCTACCCTTCTCAAAATAAATTTCAAATTTTCAGTCACTTATTTTGTCGTCTTCAAATGCTTTCGATTTGGACAAATGAGTTAACTCTTTCCTAAACAATCTTTTACGACCCTGAGATAGAAGCCTTTTGAAAACATTGTAGGAAAAGGAGAAAATGCTGGTAACCAGCATTTTCTCCTTTTCACACAATGTTTTCTACCCTGCTAGAAACAAATTTCAGTTTCTGAGTAACGTTTATTTTGTCATCTGCAAGTGCTTTGAATTTGGACAAGTCTAAAATTTTGTCGTTTGGTAAAGGGTTAAAGACAATGCCTCTTGTACTGAATCCTTACGCTGCGCGAATCACGCCCTTGCTGTGTAATAATGACCCGACAACGTTATTTCAAGATCAGACTGCCCGGAACGTGCCGCCTGATCTTGGATGTATATTGCCATGTACATACATGTAGATTATGTCACGTGTTAATTTGTGTAAAAATCCTTTACGATGCTGAAGATTAACAACATGCGAGAATTATGGCATGTTGAATTCCAATCTGACCAAGGCGTTTTTTTGTAATTATCACACTTTTTTTTGTTTGTAAATAGCTTTTTTTTTTTAAACAGCATTATGTTTTTACGGCATTCTGTTTTTTTTTTATGATAGTCTGGAGTACAAGTATTATTATCGGTGAGATCACAGAGACACGTATTTCTTGTGCTTTTCCCGTTTATCTCTTTATTAAGTCACCAAATGGGAGATTGTTTATGAATTCTTTGTTTTGTTTCTATAATGAAAAAAATAAAATCTGAATCAAAACCAATTTCCTGTCTTTCTTTGATTCTGCTGCTTGTTATAAGATGGTTATATTAGCCTTATTATAGGCTGCCAAGTGCAACTCTGACTGTTTGCGGTTATGGCAGATTAAGATCAGCCTGCAATGAACGTGTAGTCTGATCTTGATCTACACTGTCCGAAAGGGAGGTGTTATTCCCCAAAACCTAACTTTGAAGTAGCAATACTCGGTTCATTACTATGATATCCGATGGCTGAATGCGAAACTTTTTCATCTGCATTTACAGGTGAGGGAAATAAATTCTCATTTCTCTGGAAAGAATTGGTTGATCATCATTCTTGGATTTGTAGGCCTAATGCTGAATTCATATACACAACTCTACACAACGTATCTAAAAATGTGATCTAACAATTGTTTTCAGAGAAATAAGTTTTTTTTCTCTCACCTGTAAAATTTTCCAAAATGCAGATGGAATAGTTTCGCTTTCACCCCTCGTATCGATCTGAAAATTTCATTTCAAAGTTATTTCGCAGGATGAAGTTCAACCCAGTGCCAGATAGTCTCGTCTTTTGACGACAGTGAGGAAAAATGCCTTATTCTTTCTGCCATACCACGGCAACATTTGGCAGATATTTGAGTGTGCCACAGGGCTCTAAAGTACCTTGCCCGTGGACAATTCTCCCCAGCCCTTTGACAAACAATCCCAGGTTTTCACGTCCACGAGATGGACGCCTTCTGAAAACATTGTGGGAAAATGAAGAAAATGCTGGTAACCAGCATTTTCTCCATTTTCCCACAATGTTTTCTACCTTTACATTAAACCGAATTGTGAGTTTTGAGTCGCATTTATTGTGTAGTCTGTGAATGCTTTCAATATGGACAGGTGTACAGTTTTCTCGTATGGTAAAGAGTATTAAAATCTTGGCAGCTGGATTGAGGACCCCTCGCTCTCTGGGACTCGAGGCTATGTGCCTTGTGCATCTCTATGGTGCATTATAGCATGCAGTTCATCATATGGTTATGAAGCTTGGTCTATTTATCAACTGAATTGTGAGGTAGACCAGATCTTCTACATACAGAAAATTGACCTGTAACAAAAAGGTGCGATCCAAGACCAAGCAGGCTGACCATGTTTGATACATTTTGCTAGGGCTTTAAATCTTTACCAAACGACAAAATTTTAGGCTTGTCCAAATTGAAAGCATATGCAGACGACAAAATAAACGCGAGTCAAAAATTGACGTTTGTTTCCAGCAGGGTATAGAAGACATTGTGGAAAAAGTAACCATGCTGGTTATCAACATATTCTCCTTTTCCCAGTATGTTTTCAAACAGCTTTTATCATAGAGGTTTAGGTAAAGGGTTAAATCTTACTTAACCCTTTACCAAACGACAAACTTTTAGACTGGTCCAAATCCAAAGCACTTGCAGACAACAAAATAAACGCAAGTCAAAAACTAAAATTTGCTTCCAGTTGGGTAGAAAACATTGTGGGAAAAGGAGAAAATGCTGGTTACCAGCATTTTCTCCTTTTTCAACAATGTTTTCAAAAGGCTTCATTCTAGGGCCGTAAAAACCATGGATTGTTTGGTTAAGAATTAAATATGTCTGGATGTGTAAGGACCTTTTAGGCCAGTCACTTTGCAGCGGCTAGTGCGTCTATTCATACTCGATAAAAATTTTTTCCCAGAAGCTCTTCACGCAATACTATTTCAAAATCACTCGCTGCTTTTCCACATAAATATTGTCAAAACAATGATTAGCGGTGAGAGAGAACCCTGTCAGAACGAACTAGAGCTGCCACTGAATGTGACGTTACAACCCCGCCAGCGCTTTGACAGTGTTTTGTAAACAGACACACGGACGGACAGACAGGCTGATTCCAGTATACCGCCGAAAACACTCGTTTTGCGGGGGTAAAATTATTAAAAAAAAAAACTTGGAAAGAATTAAGCTGCGGTTGGAAATCGGCTGGTCCTCGGTTTCACCCCTTGTACATTAAGCTTTTATCCCGCTGTGTTATTGTAGAAGACACAACTCTCTTACAGGGTATACGGAAATTTTTGCCTTCTTTTATTCCTTTGGAACGAACCAATTTAAATTCTTCTGCAAAAGTCCGGAGAATTCGCTTAGTCCGAAATCCCCGCCCCATTATCAAAACAAGAGGGCCAAGATGGCCCTGGATCGCTCACCTGAATTTTCGAGAGGATCATAGCCAACCATGTTTTGTCATTTTTTTGTGTGTGGTATTAAAACTTTGGAAACAAAATCCACCTCCATCAGAGCTATGAAGATTAAGAAGTTCTTCATAGCCATAAAGTGCAAATTACCCCCTCCCCCCGTTGCCTATCAGAGCCACGTTTTTTTTTTTTTTTTTCGAATCAGCTTTTTGCGAACAATTTTTGAAATGGGTCTACAAAGGAACATTTCTGTGAAATCATTTCAAAATCTGACCAGCGGTTTCAAAGAAGAATTCTTAAAAATTTCTCCATGGCCATATAGTGCATATAGTGCAAGTAGCCCCCACTCACCAGAGCCATGTTTCTTGACGGATCAAAATTTCGTGAACACTTTGTGAAAAGGGTCATCCAAGAAACAATCTGTGAAATTATTTTAAAATCTGAATAGCGGTTTCAGAGAATTTTCAGGAATTTCTTCATTTCCATATAGTGCAAGTAGCACCCATTCACCAGAGCCAACAATTTTTGAAAAAGGGTCACCCAAGGACCAAATCTGTGAAATTATTTTAAAATCTGATCAGTGGTCTCAGAGGAGAAGATTTTTAAAGATTTTTTTGGAAAATTCCATTTGGTTGCCATGGCAACCAAGAGTTTTTGATGGAATCGAATTCTGTGAACAGCTTTTCAAGAGGATCTTCCAAGGAAAATTCCAGCCAAGTCTGGTCCAAATCGGCCAAGAGGTTAAGGAGGAGATGTTTAAAGAAATTGTTGACGACGGAGACAGCGTCATCCTAAAAGCTCCCCTTGAGCACATTGTGCTCAGGTGAGCTTAAAATATAAAACTAACAAATAACAACTGTTGAAAACTTTCAACACATCCACTTTTTTTTCTAGTTAAATGTTTACATTTACACTAAATACACTAAATAGTTCACATACAAGTTATCATGAGTATTTAAAACTGTCAGAGAGACAAAATAAATGCATGTTTTCTGTCAGGAATAAGTTCAAGCGATTGCTGTAATGTAAGTGGCCTGCAACATGCGAAAAGGGCCATTTGGACGGTTGCGAAAAGTGACGTCTCGAATCAGCCTGCGCAGTCAGCACAGGCTAATCCGAGACGGCACTTCACGACTTCATTAGATTTTGTGCTACAAAAGACTTGTGCAAAACAGAAAATTACGTAAATAAGAGTCATTTCGGACGAGCTTGCCCGAACTACACAGGCTGATCCCAGACGACACTTTACGCAAATGTTCGAATACCCCTTTTGCGTGTTGCAGGCTATATCAGAGCTGGTTTTGACGACGATCTGAAAATAGCAGAAGAAGTAAATCCAAGCACCGTGTGTGCGGTGTCATCCTGATCTCCACTGATGGCAAAAATTAAGTTGTTTGTGATGATATTCTAAAACGATTCGCAGTATGCAACTTGGCAACATGACAGAAGCAGTGCTTTAACCTAAACGACCTAAACGAAAATATGATGAATAAATTGTTAAAAAAATATGACATAGTTTACATTCATTAAGGGTAAACGTCTTCATTTTTGGCTACTTTCCAAATCTAAACAAAAGTTAATTCTAAGCAGAACTTAGTTACTGTGAGGACGATGTGGATCGGAATTAGACTGCTCCACAACGTAGATCCAATCTTTTACCTACCTTTTCGAAACTGATACCTGTTTGTTTGTATGGTGTTCAACATACCACAGTTACATTGCAGCGACCAGTGCACCTATTTATGCTTTCCTTGAGTATTCTGTTACAAGTACTTCGCACATTTTTTACAAGTAAATAGCTTGTTTACTATATTAAGTAATGAAAAAATACTCTACGCAGAAATAGCCTCATATAAAAATCTAAAATCGTCATGTCTTTTTTATTCTTTCCTAACCCATTACCACACAATCCCTACTTTTGACGGCCCTCAGAAAGAAGCCTTTCGAAAAAATTGTGGGAAAAGGAGAAAATGCTGGTTCTACCCTTCAAAAAACAAATTTCAAATTTTCAGTCACTTTTATTTTTGTCTGCAAATGTTTTCGTTTTGGACAAACCTAAAATTTTGTCGTTTGGCAGTGAGTTAAACTGGCCATTTTCGTGCATCCAGCGGGCTTGGGTTTCAAAACAGACAACCTCGTGATTTTACGACCACAAGGAAGATGTGCTTTGAAAACATAGTAAGAATGGAGATGTTTGTAACCAGCATTTTCCTTTTCCTACACTTCTCTATCCTTCCACAGTCAAATTTCAAATATGAGCCATATAGAAAAAAAATGCAATTATTACAGGGAAAAAAAAAACTAGAAAATTACTGGTAACAAGGCGATTTCTCTCGGCCAACATTTTCTCCTTTCTTGAGTTTTTAAAATCTTTTTTCAAGGACAAAATCTCATTTGAGCCACAATAAATTGGTTATCTGTGATATTAATATGTTAAATCCTTTGCCAAATGACAACATTCATTGGCTTGACCAAATTCGAACCATATGCAGACAAGTTAACCCTTTACTCCACAGATACTCATTTTAACGTATCAACAATTGACAGCTTTTGAAAACATTGTGGGAAAAGAAGAAATTGCTCGTAACGAGCAATTTCTCCTTTTCCCACAATGTTTTCCACTCAATCTGATATTTGTTTCCTCATATGTCCCTATTTTTGACATCATATCTTTATTTGCTGCTGAAATGGAAGAGCCTCAAATTGGCATATCAGGTAAAGGGTAGCTGAGATTATATTTTTCTATCTTCGAATACGCAGAAAACAATGTGAAAAAGGAGAAAATGTTGTCTTTTTTTCCTACGATCGTTAAAGCTCATAATTGTGTGGTAAAGGGTTTAGTTTTTGTGGTCTCCTACAGATTTAGCCCTGAGGAAGAAAGCTTTTGGAAACATTGTGGAGAACAAAAAAGAGAAAATGCTAAGAGAAAACCCAGCATTTTCTCCTCATTTCCCATAATGTTTTCTATCCAACTGTAAACAAATTGTATAAATTAACTAAATCGAGTCCCATTACCACACACTCCCTACTTTTGACGACCCTGATAAAGAAGCCTTTTGAAAACATTGTGGGAAAAGGAGAAAATGCTGGGAACAACACTTTGTTTTCTACCCTGCTGGAAACAAATTTCAAATTTTGACGTCTGCAAGTGCTTTCAATTTGGACCAGTGTAAAATTTTGTGGTTTGGTAAGGGTTAAACAGTCGTCTGCGAATCCTTTAAATTTCATCTGCGAATCCTTTGAATTTCGACAAGTCAGAATATTGCCACTTGCTTCAAAGATCAGGGAACACAAAAAATACTATTCTGTACCATAATCATTGACAACTTACTCTTACATCACTTAGTTGCCAAAAGAAGACTTTGTCAAAGTGTAGGAGAGACAATCATTTCAAATTAAGGTCTGCTTACTACTAAATACCACAAGAAATAAAGGTTAGTGTGCATCTAGGATCATAATTGGAGTCCAACACGCGAAAAGGTGCATTCTGACATTTGCGTAAAGCGTCGTCCCGGATTAGCCTGCGCGGTCCGCGCAGGTTAATCCGAGACGGCACTTTACGACTACATTAGATTTTGTGTTACAGTAGACTTGCGTAAAACAGAAAATCACATAAAATCGGAAAGTGTCGTTTCGGATTAGCCTGTGCGGAGTGCACACGCCTATCAGGGACGACACTTTACGCAAATGTCCGAATGACTCTTTTCTCGTGTTGCACTCCAATTATTATGGCATGCTTTGTACAGTCAGATGTTGTTTTTCATAAAGTCTGCAATGACATCAAATGCTGCCATAAGCAGGTCACATTCTAACATGCTTACAGGTTACATTGTAACGGCATTCATACAGCTGGTGTAAAGTTTCCTCAGCTACCTGTATGAGTCATGCATAATTTTCCATTATCCATGCCATTTGCAAATCCCTTACCTTACCAGCCTAGAAAATTCTAAACTTTTCTACATAGATAGCATTAATTTTGCAGACAACGAATTATAATAAAGCTCAATTGATCATATGGATGTTGTCTTAGAAAAGATAGGAAACGTCATGAGAAAAGGGGAAAATGCTGGTTACCAATATTTCCATGCAAGGAGGTTTTCAAACAGATTATCAAACAATGCCATGTTTATGAGCCCCCAAGTAAAAGATCTTCAATTTGGTTAACCCATTACCACACAATCCCTACTTTTGACGCTCCTGAGAAAGAAGCATTTAAAAATCATTGTGGGAAAAGGAGAAAATGCTGGTAAACAGCATTTTCTCCTTTTCCCACAATGTTTTCTACCCTTCACAATACAAATTTCAAATTTTCAGTCACTTTTATTTTGTCGTCTGAAATTCCTTTCAATTTGGACAAATCTAAAATTTTGTTGTTTGGTAAAGGATTAAAACTGACATTTTGTCCTCTGCTAAAGGATACTGAAAACCACTGGATTGATAAAGAAGAGATGCAGGGAAAAGCTTATCAACTTAACACGTGGAATTACATACCATGGCCATGAATCATTGCAAACAACACATGTGCACAAAACTATTTCTGGTCTTTCAACAGGCATTCTTTTGGACACATTTCAGCAGAGGGAGGTATTGCTGCTAATGGTTGGCAATTTCTCCTATTCTTACAATTTTTCATTTTTGTGTAAGTATTATCCTTTCACCGGAAAACCAAATTTTAGCCATATCTAATTCACTGCACCAGCAGGCAACAAATGACTCTTTACCAAACGACATAATTTTAGACTAGTTCAACTTGGAAGAATTTGCAGACAACAAAATTTGTGTGACTCCAAAATTAAAATTTGTTTTGGAAAGGGGAGAAACATTGTGGAATAAGGAGAAAATGCTGGTCACAAACATGTTCTCCTTTTCCCACAATGTTTTCACAATGCTTCTTTCTCAGGGCCATGAACACAAGGAATTGTTTGGTAAAGGATTAAAACATGACATCTGTCATTCAAAGGATAGGAGAGATTGTGAAAAAAGTAAAAATGCTGGAAACCAGCATTTTCTCTCTCTTTTTTCTGCAATATTTTCAAAAAGGTTCTCATGATCAGGTTAAAAGTGGGAATGTGTGGCAAAGGGTTAAACACTAAACATATAAAGTTATCGCAGTTCAAAAATGATGAAATTTACCAACACTTCTGCTGAAAAATTGTTTCATATGAAAATATCAGTTTCATAATTTCTCACAATGTTTTCATGTGTATTTAATCCTTGCCAGTGAAGTAACTTTTGGGACTTGTTCAGTTTGAAGCAATTTTAGACAATAAATTAAATGTTGCTCATAACTAAAAGAGCATTTGTCTTTAACCCTTTACCAAACAGTATCTGGTTTTCACGACCCTGAGGAAGGAGCCTTTTGAAAACATTGTGGGAAAAGGAGAAAATCCTGGTAACCAGCATTTTCTCTTTTTCCCACAATGTTTTCTACCCTGCTGGAAACAAATTTCAATTTTTGAATTACATTTATTTTGTTGTCTGCAATTGCTTTCAATTTGGACCAGTCTAAAAGTTTTGTCGTTTGGTAAAGGGT
Source organism: Tridacna crocea (assembly GCA_943736015.1). Lineage (NCBI taxonomy): Eukaryota > Metazoa > Mollusca > Bivalvia > Cardiida > Cardiidae > Tridacna > Tridacna crocea. The sequence goes on from OX031060.1 coordinate 26,717,461, forward strand.
TAAAGGGGAATAAAACACTGTGGGAAAAGCTGACAATGCTGGTTACCAGCGTTGTTCTTTTTCCATAGTGTTTCAAAAAATTTTCTTTCTAAAGATTGTTTTGAGCAGGATTTACTCATTCAGTGAAGTTCTATTGGAAAAAAAGTAGCAAGTGGTTCAGAAAGGAAGTTTTGTATCGGTACTGGTAAGAGATGGCCAGAAAACACATGCATAGGTGCACTGATATCTGTGATAAGACCTCAGCTGTTTTTTAAAAAAAGGGTGTAATACTGCAGTGCGAAGATCTTCCTCCCAAGACAAATTTACAAGATACTATATAGCATTCTCCTAAATGAGGATAAATTGCATAAACTGTTTAGCACATTGTAGATCAAGATCAGACTGCACAAAATTAGCAGTCTGATCTTGGATATAGACTGTCCAATACTGTGAGTGTTTTTGTAGCTTTAAGTAACAAGCACTTTGTAATCGCAATGTTTCAGTAAATACCATCAGCTGGAAATCATCATTCTATTCAATTACCAGTTTTACCCTTTACAAAACAATCCTTAGTTTTCATGACCCTATGGAAAAAGCCTTTAAAAAGCATTGTGGGAAAAGGAGAATATACTTGTAACCAGCATTTTCTCCTTTTCTTATAATGCTTTCTGCCCTATCCAAAATAAGCTTCAACTTTTGTGTCACATGAATTTTCTTGTCTGCAAATGCTTTCAATTTGAATGAGTTTAATTTTTTTTTTATTTAGTAAAAAGTTATCTTATCCTAATTTGTTTGCCTACTGAGATTAACAAACACACTATACAACACTTGGTAAAGCTCTTTACCAAACAACAAAATTTTGGACATTTCCAAACATAAAAGTATTTGTGTACAAAAAACTAAATGCTGCTAGAATGGCAAAATTCTGACTGAGAAAGAGTAGAAATTGTGTCTCCTTCTCCCACAATATTTCGAAGGGGCTTGTTTCCTCTGGGTTATTATGCTACTAAGCACAACTCACTGACCTTTTGCGGACAGGTTTGGTGAAGATCAGACTGCACAGAATGCGCAGTCTGATCTTGGACCTACTCTGTCCGATAAGGAAATACATGTATTATTCCGCAAAGCATAAATTTGAAATAGCAAAATTAAGGCTTTTACTATTGAACTGAAAATATCATTTTAGTTATTTAGCATAATGAAGGTTAAAATATGGGCTTGTTTGGCAAAAGGGAGAAGGAATGGTAGATGATTGTGAGTTAAGTTTATGGTCCAATACTAACATATTGATGGCAGCTATATAGATGAATTACTACCACTATGATGAAATAACTACTCTCGGACAATACTCCTTGCAAAAAAAAAAAGTGTTTTTATATACTTTGAAAAAATATCCTACACAGTAATCTAATATTGTGAAACACAGTCATCATTTTTGAGGTATAATAATCTTAAAGGAGCCTATCACTATTCTAGGATATAATTTTCTTAAAAGGGCCAACACAGATTTCTTTGCTGCAAATCTAATTCCTAGTTAAAACAGATTAATACTAATATATATGAGCCATGCATGGGCAAATCAGATCTTACAAACAAAGTCTGAAACAAAGAAACAAATTAATAAATGCATGGCAGAAATAAGGGACCGGGGCAGGATTGGAAGCGCAGAACTCCCAACGAGAGGCCAATACCTTAATCACTGAGCAAAAGAGATATCTCTCTGATGCAGTAGTCAGGTATTGTATTTAAATCAGGACAATGCCATGTAGGAAAGAGTGGTCTCCCATAACACAGGATTTAACCCTTTCCCAAACTACAAAATTTTAGACATAGTTTAAGTTTTAAGTCAAAACTTAAAATTTGTTTCCAGCAAGGTAGAAAATATTGTGGGAAAAGGAGAAAATGCCAGTTACCAAAAAGACTTCTATCACCAGGTATCATTTAGTAAAGGGTTAATGATATCATTTATGACATACTATCATACTCATTTGAATATGGCCCTACACATCGTTTAATGTGCTATTGCTCATGTGACATTCTCTGCAGTTTCTAAAAAAAAATCTAGCACAAAATCGAAACCCTTTAACTCTTTACCAAACAATTCCAACTAGCAATTTCTCCTTTCCCCACATTGTTTCTATTGACAAATCTATTTGATGGATGTTTAATTTATCGTCTGCAAATTTTTTGAATTTGAACCAGCCTTGTTGTTTCTTGTAAAATCTTGTTGTTTGGTAAACAAGCCCATGATAGAAATACCATTAAAAGGACTATATTTTCAGACTTTTCATTCGAACTTATTGATAAAACATTAGAAGGTTTTTCTGTGATTATAAAAATCTGAAAAGCTCCCTTTAAAATTTATGTCCGTGTCATTCGAATCTATGGATAAAACACTAGAAAGTTTTTTTTTTTGTGATTATAAAAATCTGAAAAGCTCCCTTTAAAATTTATGTCCATAAAACATATGTTAAACATATGCTATGTGAAACAGTTAATATGTTTGTGAGCAGTGTATTCTAAATTCTACTACAGATTTGAAATACATCTTACAACAACAACAACAAATCTTTGGTCAATAACACTTCTGAAAAAGTTTATGTTACGACCAATAAACCAATGGTGTGTCTCAGAAATTGTTTTTAAACATTTTTATGGCTTTTCTTTTCATCATAATTACCAATGGTCAAAACTGTTATTGTATGTTTCAGCTATACAATAATGTTGTTGCATGGTTCCTCCATGTTTGGGACTTCCACATTTTGTAATTCATTGTAATTACTATTTGTACACATGTTTATAAATTACTGTAACTTAAAGTCAACATATATAACATTGGATGCCACAGAATTATAAAATGATTCTAACACACAACTTGTCAGACACATTGTACAGGGATATCATCTGCTACAAAATAGCCCCTTCAAACACCTTTCACAAGCATAATTATTGTCAGCATAGTTTAAGTCTTTACCAAACAGCAAAATTTTAGATTCATCCAAATTGAAAGCACTTGCAGACGACAAAATTAAATGTGAAGCAAATACCAAAATTTGATTTTGCATGGTTGGAAAACATTGTGGGAAAAGGAGAAAATGCTGGATACCTGCAATTTCTCCTTTTCCCTAAATTTTTTCAAAAGCCTTCTCCCTCAAGCTTGTTAAAAGTCGTAATTGTGTGGTAAAGGGTTAAGAGAAGATTGGGAAAAAAAGTACATTCTGATCTTTGCTCTACACTGCCCACTTTGTTGACAAATTCTGAGCGAGAGCAATTTTTTATTTAAATTTCTTTTTCTCTGAAGACAAAATTTGGAATCTACAGTCTGTTTTTTCATCAAAGACATAACCACAAATGCAGATCAGAATGCTCTATCAATTTCCATAGTTGTTTTTTAAACAATGGAATTCATTAACTATCATGACTCCATATATACATACTTGTACTTAAAACTCACTCTTGAAGTCCCTCTAGAATAACAAAAGCTTTTAAGTAACTTCTGGACTCATGCTTGAGTTTATGCTCAACTGAGATAGTGCTCAAACTTTCAATTTTGTCTGTGAGTGTGCAAGCACAATAATGAAAATTAAACACTATAATCTCATTGAGAATGAAACAAACTAATTGCATGTCATTTTGAAATTTAAAACTCAGCTGAGTTATGTGTGAAAAAAATGTATATCAGTCCCATTCTTAGTGCTCATGGAAACAGTAAAGATCAACATTAGGCTGTAAAAAGACTGGTGTGCATTAATTCTTAAAATTTTGGAAAATGGAGAAAATGCCCCTACCAGTATTTCCTCCTTTTTCCACAGTTTTCTGTTTTCAAAGAGACATATCCGATCATTTCAGATCCACATAGTTTGTCGCCGGCAAATGCTTTTGATTTTGACAAGTCTAAAGTATTTGTTTTGTTAGAAGGTAATACTTCATGGAAGATACAAATGTTTAAAGATTCTTCAGATACAAGCCTCCAGCTGCCTTAGGAAATGCTTGTAAAATACAATCAACCAACATGAATCAAGGTTTAAAATAATTCACATGAATACTTACAAAAAAACAAGTGGCAAAGGCAGAAAATGCTTGTCACAAGCAATTTCTACAGAAATCCAAACAACTTGTTTGTTGGCCTGCAAAATTATACGACATCTGGCTTCACAACTTTTACCCCAACATTTTTCGTATGTGGTACACGTATTATGCATGAAGGACAAGACTGGACTTATCAGCACAAACATCAATAACATTTACCATGAGTATAATAATAATATAATAGTAATAATTACATGGTCTACATCACTTATTTCTATTTCTATCCAAATATAACAATAACATAGTGACACATATATCTTTTTCCATCAAAAGCAAACCAATTTTCATGACTTCAAAAATAACTTGTTACAAAAATTTATAATGATACACAAGACTTGCTAAGAAAGAACAATCATTCCTCTGAATTTGCATTTAACCCTTTACCACACAATCCTGACTTTTAACAACCATATTAAGAAAGAAGCCTTTTGAAAACATTGAAGGAAAAGGAGAAAATGCTGGTAACCAGCATTTTCTCCTTTTCCCACAAAGTTCTCTACCTTATCAAAGACAAATTCCATTATTTCAGCCACCCTATATCTGTAAATGCTTTCAATTTGGAAAGTCTAAAATTTACTTATTTGGTAAAGAGATTAGTCTTTACCTGACAACAAAACTTTTTATACATCAAAATAGAAAGTACTTGCAGACAACATATCAAATATGTCTCAATGAACTGGATAAGCCTATTAAAGAATAGAAAACATTGTGGGAAATGAAAAAAAATGCTGGTATTCTGTGTTATCTCTATTTCTAATGATGTTCAATAAAGCCTTTTAATTCTCAGATTTGTTAAAACATTGTATTGTTTGATAAAGGGTTGTGTCTGTAAGTCAGCCAAAAAGAAATTCTGGAAAACATTCCGAAATGTTGATTTCAAGGGCTTTTACAGCCAAATTATTTCACAAAATGGCAGAGAGTGTTGATCCAAGATCAGACTGCATGCCCTTGCTTTCACAAGGGTACTGAATGAAGCAACACAAGATTTGCTAATGAAAGAAAAAGGCAGTAATATCTACTTTTAACAACAATTTTACATTTTCATCACATCATCTGATCTATCACAATATTTGTTACATAGTCTTTTAATGCTAAAATGGAATGATTAAAAATACATAGAACTATATGCTACCTTAAGTGTTAAGAGAACAACATTTTATACTTCTAAAAATTGAATCCAGTTGCAGATGATATATAAAATATGACTTAAACAATGGAAAATGTTTCTTTGTTAAAGGTTGTATACATTGCGAGAAAAAGAGAACAAGCTGGTCACCAACATTTTCTTCTTTTGCCACAAAAAGTTCAAAAGCTTTTCTTCTCAGTGCCGTTGAAAAACAGGATTAATTGATATAGAGTTAAGAAGATATAGTTATTTTCTCTTCAGAATAAGGATATGGCTATAAAGGTATGGGTTCCTCTTCTGACAGTATACAAGAAGCCCAGCTTCAACCCTTACCCTGCTAATCCCAGAGTATTCCTGCATTGGTAGACAGCATAAACAAAGATCAGCCTGAACATCTTAGTCTACACTACCTGCTTGGCGTTTTGTCATGTTAAAAGCCATTCTAAAATAAAGGCAATTATGTTAAATTCTAAAAACAATCAAGAGTAGAGTTTTGTATTGAGTAGAACAAGGGTTCAGTAAATATCTTCTAAAATAATGAAAAAATTAGAAAGTAGGAAGACAGGGCTATGACAATCCCTCAATGATTTCTTCTGAAAAACATTAACCCACTACCACACAATGCTGAGTTTCCACAAGAAGGATGGCTTTTGAAAACAGTCTTTGGAAAAAAGAAAACACTGGTAACTTACACAGAAAAATTGCCAAACAATCTCTTGTTCTTTGAAGCCTGTTGAAAACACTGTGGGAATGGAGAAAATGCTGGTAACCAGCATTTTCTCCTTTTCCACAATGTTTTCTACCCAGCTGGAAACAAATTTCAATTTTTTAATTACATTTATTTTATCCTCTGCAAATGCTTTCAATTTGGACAAACTTTTTTGTTTGGTAAAAAGTTAAGCCATATCTGAATTGTCTGCGATGGTTTTCCATTTGAATATTCCTAAAATTTTGTCATTTGGTAAAGAGTATAGCTATTGGCTAAAAATGTATGCCAGCTATTCAACTCTTTATCAAAGGACAAAATTTTGGACTGGACCAAATTCAAAGCATCTGCAGACAACAAATTTAATCTTGGTAATATGGTGATTTCTGACTCTGATCGGGTAGAAAATATTGCAGGAAAAGGAGAAAAGCTGGTTACCTGCATTTTCTCTTTTAACCAAAATGTTTTCTGTAGGCTTCTTTCTCAGGGCCGTTAAAAGTCGATATTGTCTGGTAAAGAGCCCTTTACTCTTTCCCAGAAGGACAAGATATTAGACATGCAATTGCAGATGATATATTGAATATGATAAAAAAGATGAACTTGTTTTTGAAAGGGTAGAAAAGACTGTGGGAAAAGGTGACCAGCACTTTCACCAACATCCTCTACTTTTCCTGCATTGTTTTCATATGCCTTTTTTCTATGGATCTTTCTGTAAGGATTGTTAGATAAAAGGTTAATATAGCACTTTGTATCTACATGTATTTATTATTGTCATCAACCTAGTTTAACATGGTGTGTTTATCGTAGATGTTGCGTCTTTGCTCTTGCACTGTGGATTTCCATCGTTTCTGTTCCGTGGACACATAATTTATGACAGACTTCTGTCGACCAAGTCTAGCTCTTGTTGATGGGCCAGTGCTGTCAAACTGAGGTACCTGAGAAACAGTCTGGTCATCCTGTAAAAAGAAAGTTTGAAAGACTTCAAAACAGTGTGTGTAGGGAAAGACAAAATAGTTTTTATACTCTGTTATCAAAAGCATTGTTTCATTTAAACAGATTTAAACCCTTCATTGACCTAATCCCATGTTTTAACCATCTTATAGGAAGAAAGTCTTTCAAACGATGAGATAAAAGGAGAAAACCTGCATTTCATCTTTTCTGACAGTTATCTACCATTTCAGTAACATTATCTCATTATATGAGCACAATGAACTTACTGTTTGCAAATGCATTTAATTATGATATTTCTAGATAAGTTTGGTAAAGCGTTAATTGAATCTACCATGATAGTTTGCTATCTCCCAAATTTATTCTTTTTTCTAAAATGCATTTAAATACATGTACTGATATTTGCAACACCCTGTCTTCAGTGGGGTCTTTAACTCATTACCATACGACAAAATTTTAGACTGCTTCAAACTGAAAGCATTTGCAGACGACAAAATAAAGGTGACTGAAAAATTGAAATTTGTTCTGGGAAAGGTAGAAAACACTGTGGGAAAAGGAGAAAATGCTGGTTACCAGCATTTTCTCCTTTTCCTACAGTGTTTTCAAAAGGCTTCTTCTCAGGGGCGTCAAAAGTAGGGATTGTATGGTAATGGGTTAAAGTAAACCAAAGGTACAGCGAGCATTTCTCCTTGTATTACACTGGTAATTTTCAGACAAGATCTATCAACGGGTAATGAAAGCTTTTATTCCTATTTCATTGTAGAAAGTTAACAATTGATAACTTTCATTGCAAAGGAGGTCAAACTGTAGACTCTTGTAATGACAACAAATTATATCTTGTAAGTACCACTACCAACTTCAGTTGCAGCTGTAACCAAGTGTAAGCTGCTAGAAGTCTGCAATCTGAATGTTGATCTACAATCTCTTTGTTAATGATACCACTTGAGAGAGAATAGCTTTGGAATTGCATTTATTTTGATGATGACTGAAAATATTTGCTGGGTTTATTTAGCACCCAAACAGTTACTATTGATGATCTATACTGGTTACAGATGTGATATATGTTAGGGTATCTAGTGAAACGCTGTCAACCATCATTTTTTGTCCTCCTGATGTTGTTTTCTATCCTGCTACAAATCAATCTTATCATTCGAGGTAAATTCAGTTTGCAAATTGGAAATACAATATAAAGTTAAGTAAGATATGCATATTTTTGTAGATTAGAGGAACAACAAAATTGAAACCATACTGTGTGAATAGAAAGCTTAACTCACCAGCAAAAAAGTTTCAACTAAGTTCAGCATGAGCAGTCTGCAAAGGCTGATCTTGGTTGAAACTTTCTGCTATAGGCAAATTTTCTGTAGGTCAATAAACCACTTTATCACATAATCTCCCTTGTTTTCTGTCTAATATACCCATTACGAGTTTTTATATCTCACACACGTTTAATATCACATTTGTGAGACGTCATTTTTTATGTTATTTTGTACATATTTCATACAAGTGTATGGAAAATACCGCGAGTGCATTTATGAATATTCTTGCATCATCTGATCAATAACTTGCAAAATATTGTTATGAGATACAAAGAATCTGCAATTTGTGGGCTTTTGAGTTAAGATTTTATTAAACTCGTCCATGAAAAATGTCATTAAGCTTGCCAAAGCCTCGCTGAATAAAATTTCCGCTGACTCGTTTAATAAAATCTTATCTCAAAAGCCCACTCATGTCAGATCCTATATATACCTCATGATTCAGTCAGTTGTTTAACAAAAAATTATTTTAATGGATCCATCATTATGTGATGGTGTGATGAATCATGCAGATGCATCAAATCCCCCTTTTGCCAGAGCAACTTCCTGTCTTAACCCTTTACCAAACAATCTTGGGATTTTATGACCCCCGAGACAGAAGCCTTTAGAAAACATTGTAGGAAAAGGAGAAAATGCTGGTAACCAGCATTTTCTCCATTTTCCACAATGCTTTCTACCCTGCTGGAAACAAAATTTCAATTTTTGAGTTATGTTTATTCTGTAGTCTGAAAAAGCTTACAATTTGGACCTGTCTAAAATTTTGTCGTTTGGTAAAGAGTTAATGCTCATGTAGCAACAGACAGGAGCCATTTCATGAAAATATCAGATAAACACCCCTACAAGTGAAATAAACCCTAGTCCTAGTCTACCACAACATTACCACAAGACACTCTCATATAGGAATTCAGTGTGTGTCTCTATGCAAAATGTGAATATTGAAACATGAATTACTGTGTAAAATAAATGAAAATACTGCAATAAAATCAGAAATCCTCATTTATCATGAGCAATTTGTCACCACTTTACAAGCACTGATTATTTACATTGCTAACTGTGGACATATCATTTATATTTACAGTTTTACAAAACCTTGTTGATACAGGGGTAATTTTTCAAATCCTTTTTCAAGTATGGATTCTTAAGATCTTGTAGCAAAGCCACTTGAGATAGATATTTGAGGGTATATTCATGTGCTTTAGTATTAGCCTGTGCAACAATGTGGTGATGGAACATAGAGAGAGAGTGTTTTGTGGCATAGAAGGTTAGTAGAAAATTAGTAGCCTCCCCAAGCCACTACGCAAAGTTACCAAATTAACCACCTCATCGGTGTGCTCCTGGTACTGGCCTGGTCGTCGGGCTATCAGTGGATCCAAACAGAGTAAGAACAGCATGTAAATCAGCAGCAGTGATGTTACACAAATGATGATGATTACAACAACCTGAAAAAGAGTTAATACAGCACTCCAAACCTGAGGTATTTCTACAATTTGGCCAATGCTGTATGACATCACATCATTGCACAAGGTGTCTACAGTGCAAGACTTTATGAAGCAGGAAATGTGCTCACACTAAGTTTTCATAATTATGACCCTGCCCCTTGTGACTTCTTTTTGTTTTTGTTTCCTCAGCTAAAAACACCTTTCAGGTCAAAATTTTGTCTGTGAAAGGCTAAAATAATTGGGAAAGAAGAGGAAATCGCTGGTTACCCCACCTCAATGATATGAAAGATTTCCCCATCAGGATTGTCAGGAGTTTGGATTGTGTGGTAAAAAATAAATATGGCCTTTTCTCATTTCTCCGTTCTTTCTCGCTTCTCCGTTCATGTAATAAAATGGAAGGAATAAGCGCTCGTGACGTTTTGTTCCACCCTGGTTCTATTCTACTCTGTCAGATATTATGAATAACATCCTAACCTACATCGATACCATTTTTCTATCGAATAAGACACAACAATGCAACAAAAGAGAGTAATTTTCACTGTTTGAAAGAAACTATTTCATTAGATACAATAAAAAGCAAATTTTCAATGTTTTTCAACATTAAATACGCCTAAAAGGGTTGTGTTTACCCTTTACTATGAATAAGCTAGTCCGTCTGAACTGGAGTGTAGAATATTTATCAGCCTTTAGCTACCGGCCTTGACATTCAATCAAATGAATGGAAAAATGAGAAAGTGGCCGTACTACCCAGGTTGGCGAGGTAGGTTTGAAAAAATCCCCAGATCGAACCTTTTGATGCAAGTTGTAGTGACTTTTATCAGTTACAAGTTTGATTCAGATTTTATATTTGATCATTACACGAAAATTTTGATTCCTTGACTGAAAATGTGAATTTTGTGAGCTTATTTACGCTTAGGTGAACGGAGAAAGGAGAACACAGTGTATAGTCTTCAATATCAATTCAGTTGCATCAAAGTTGCCATCTGTATATAATATGTTTTCCTGAAGTTTCTTTGACCCTATACCACACAATCCTTTGTTTTAATGACCTTAAACAAAAAAGATTTTGAAAATGGCGTAAGAAAAGGAGAAAATGCTGGTAACCAGCATTTTCTCCTTTTCTCACAATGTTTCATAACCCTCTGAAGACAGATCCCATTATTTCAGACAGATATAATTCTTTGTCTGCAAATCCTCATAATTCAGACAAGTCTAAAATTTGTTGTTTAATAAAGAGTTCATTTGTATTTCACATATCATTTTGGACAATAAGGCCTAAGCTTAGTACATTGCATAAAGGGCCTAAAGGGTTGGTTATACAGGAATTGTGAGACAGAATCCCAGCTCAGCTATACTCTTTTCATGGACTGATAATTGTCATTGAGGTAAGATTCATTATTCCATCACAGCTGGGCATTGTTTCAATGACAGTAAGGTTGGAAAACCACAGTAAATTTGAGAGGTACTTTGAAAAGTACTGGCAAAGGAAAAACTAAAATATAAATCATGAAAAAATTTACTAGGTGCCATAATTTTACTGCAATAATGTTGAAAGTGGTATAAAAGACATTTTTGTCATTGGACATGATTTATCAACACCAATCAAAAACAAATACAGGGGAAACTGTGGAGAACAAAATGAAAGGAAATAATGCTGATCTGGAAAACATTATGGGAAAAGGACCCACTGCTTCGAATATGCTAAACATCGTATATTCTGTGCTCTGATAGGTGATCTCAATGAGTGGTAACTTTAATATGTAAAGATTTACAGTTACAAATACTTTGTTTATTCTCACGATAAAAATATAAAGTCATTTTTGACAACAGAAATGCAATATATATCAAGATTTAGATATAAACTTATAGAACTGAAGGTTTTCTTGTAACATACCTTTATAGTTGTTGTGTTTCTGCTTTCAAATCTACATTGACACAATGAACAGATCTTTAAGTCTTCCTTGACAACAAAATCACAGTTACTGAAACAAAAAATATGAGTGTTTAATTAAATTTTGTTAACTTTTTACCAAACAACCTAAACTTTTACCTGAAAAAAAAAAAAAAAGCTGTAGACATTATACAAACAGAATGCTTTCTATCCATCTTCAGTTAAATTAAAATGCCCAGTCCCAATGTTTAGTCGAATATTATCTGCACTTTTAACCCTTTCCCAAATGGCAAATTTTGGACCAGACCAAATTGAAAGCATTTTGCAGGTGACAAAATCAACAGTTGCTAAAAAGATGATTTACTATATGACAGGCTAGAAAACACTGTGGGAAAAGAAGAAAATGCTGGTTACCAGCATTTTCTCCTTTTCCCACAATGTTTTCAAAAGGCTTCTATTCCTGACCCATAAAAACCAGGGATTGTTTGGGAAAGTGTTAATAAAATGAATAAAAATGTTCATTTCATATATTTAGCATGGCAAGGGTTGACAGGGGCATAACCAGGGAGTCAAAATCATTACCCACTCTAAATTAACCCATTACCACACAATCCATACTTATGACGACCCTGAGAAAGAAGCCTTTAGAAAACAATGTGGGAAAAGGAGAAAATGCTGGTAACCAGCATTTTCTTCTTTTCCCACAATATTTTCTACCCTTCACATGACAAATTTCAAATTTTCAGTCACTTTTATTTTGTCGTCTGCAAATACTTTCAATTTGGACCAGTCTAAAATGTTGTCGTTTGGTAATGAGTTAAGAGTGGTATTTTACCCTATCCCAGCCAAGCATGATGCAATGCCCTTTTGTACACAGGATACACAGTCTGTTCTTGATCTACACTATCCAATAAAATAGGACTTTCCATGAAAAAAATAGACACATGATGAAATTGTAGTATTTGGCTTTTTACTATTAGTTGTAAATTTTCATTCTTTTCTACCCTCCCCAAATAAATTTCAATTTTATAGTCACATTGACTTTGTTGCCTGCAAACGCTTTCAATTTGGACTAGTCTTAAATTTTGTTGTTTGGTAAAGAGTTAATATTGTGCTTCTTCCCATTCTTTAATACATTACACGCTTGTTTACTTTGTTAAAGTTTATGTAATGTGACGAGCAATTTCACCTTTTGTCACAATGTTTTCTGTGCTTTTAGAAGGTGTCATATACACATAAGAATCAGCTTCATTCTTGCTGTTATTTAGGGTCAATTAGAGATACCATCGAAATGCCTTATGGGGTAAAGGGTTAAGAACAGGGCCCTGGGGGTCATGGGATCGATCCCTGGCTAGGTCAGTTTCTCCCTGAAGATTGAACATAGTCATTGCAATAGGATTCATTCTTCACCAATGGCTGGCAATTTTTTCACTGATGGTTTTGTGGAAAAGCAGCCAGTGGCTTGAAAAGAATATTGTGCAGTGTACTGGTAAAAAGAGACTCTAAGAGAGCATGGATAGGTGCACTGGCCACTGTGATATATACCTTAAATAATGTTGAAAACAGTGTTAAACACCATGCAATCAATCATTCAATCTTACCAACTGTTATAATCAGAAATACTGATAACTCTTTACCACACAATCCCGACTTTTAACGACACTGGGCAAGAAAGCCTTTGAAAACATTGAGGGAAAAGGAGAAAATGCTGGTAACCAGCATTTTCTCCTTTTCCCACAATGTTTTCTGTACTTCCCAAAACACATTTTTATTCTTGAGTTGCATTTATTTTGTCGCCTGCAAATGCTTTCAATTTTGACTAGTCTAAATTCTGTCGTTTGGTAAAGAGTTAAGGCAATGCTCTGTGGCAAGCACTTTTTCAGTGATGGTTTTGTGGAAAAGCAGCCAGTGGCTTGAAAAGAAACTCTAAGAAAGCATGGATAGGTGCACTGGCCACTGTGATATATACCTTAAATAATGTTGAAAACAGTGTTAAACACCATGCAATCAATCATTCAATCTTACCAACTGTTATAATCAGAAATACTGTTAAGGCCATGCTCTGTGGCTAACAGGTTTCAGGAACCTGCAAGAAGTATTGACAAATGTCAGCCTGTGCAATTCACACAGGACGATTTAGGTCCAAACTGTTTCCTTTTGCTCAATTTACAACATGTCTATCAACCAATCTACCTCATAATTAAAATTCTGTCAGTTGTTGAGGGATAAAATGGATCTGATGGATCCATAATCATATGGCCTTCTTGGTATGAGTATAAAACACCACAAAGAAGCATTGAACCATCTTTAACCAGAGCATGGCTCTTCTATGTATATAACTAGAAGGCCCTGAAGGGCCTGAATATGCTCTACTGGCAGTCAACTTGAAATGGCTACTTTTCCCATACTGTTTGTAGGATTTTTTCAAAATCCATAGGGTTGAAGCTATTTTTGATACAAACAAACTGTGCAAGTTTCACAAAAAGAATGATTACAAATGCACATTTTATCGCACAAACAAGAATTTGAAATTTTCAACTTGAGATGGCTACTTTTCCCATATTGTGTATTGGATTTTTTTCGAAATCAATAGGGTTGAAGCTACTGGTGTGATAAACAAACTGTGTGATTTTCATGAAAATCTGACAAGAAATGCAGACTTTATCGTGTAAACAAAAATTTGAAATTTTCAACTTGAAATGGCTACTTTTCCCATACTCTTTTTTGGATTTTTTTTCAAAATAGATAGGGTTGAAGCTATTGATGAGATAAACAAACTGTGCAAGTTTCACTTAAAGGTGGCCCTTCAGATTTTGGGACAAAAATTTTGCAAGTGCAAAAAAATCATCCTTATACGAGGGGCATTTTAAAAGTCTTTAAAGTTAGGCAGTAGGTGCACGAGTTTTAAACGCATGTCAGTGTAATGCATACCAAATACAAGGCCAAACATTTATCTGTACATCGGTGCATTTTTTCCTCGAATTACACGTGCAAATTTTGAACAATTAGCATTAGAAATGAGCATGGTCAAGCAGACTGGCCAAAATGGCGGACGTGAATGGTGGCTCTGTGGCGGAGGAGCAACGTGCATATTGTAAAATTCGCGGATTACTCGGTTTCAAAGCGCCGGATGTTAAAGCCAATTTGGATAAGATATATGGAGATAATGCTCTGTCATTCCAAGTGGTTGCACGGTGGATAAGACTATTTAGGCAGGGTAGGGAAAGCGTCAAAGATGGCCCCCGATCAGGTCGTCCTCTGTCGGCGGTGTCGGAAAATGATGTTGCCTGTGTGAAATCCCTCATAGACGCAGACGCAAGATATACATTGCAAGAAGTCATCGAGATATCGGGCTTAAATTCGTCGGCTGTCTTTCAGATTTTAAAAGAACGGCTACGGCTAAGGAAGGTTTGTGCGCGATGGGTCCCGCATCTATTGACTGACGAGCAAAAGAGGGACCGCGTTAATAAAGCGACAGAGCTTCTCCATATGTACAAGGATTGTGACTCAAGGAGGTTGAGAGAAATAGTTACAGGCGATGAAACATGGCTGTACTTTTTTGAGCCTGAAAACAAGGAGAACAACAAAGTTTGGATACGCGAAAATGATGAAAGGCCTCAAATAGCGCGTAGAAGCAGGGGTGTCAGACGCATTATGTACGCTCTATTTTTTGATTCCGACGGCATGGTTGCTCAAGTTCCTGTCCCTCAGCACACCAGTGTAACAGGAGCATTTTACAAAGCCAGTGTCCTTTCTACAGTGGTTAAGCACTACACTAGCAAGCGTCCACGCACAGGGGTGCGCGGCATACACCTGCTCCATGATAACGCACCGGCCCATCGCTCCGCTGTCGTTGAAGAATATTTGAAAGAGCAACACATTAAAACTTTACCACATCCCGCATATAGTCCCGACCTTTCTACATGTGACTTTTGGCTGAACCCATACATCAAGGAGTACATGCGAGGTCACCGCTTTGAGTCGCGCCATGCTGTAGGCAGCGCGCTGTTCCAGTGTACAAACAGTATACCAAAGGAAGCGTTCAAAAATGCTTTTCATGACTGGATCAGACGCCTAGAAAAGTGTGTGAACAACAACGGAGAGTACTTTGAAGGATTGAAATAAGTATGTGCACCTTTGGTTTTACTATATGAATAACCCGCCGTCACTGTAAGGACTTTAGAAATGCCCCTCGTATAACCCTAGTAGCCCAAAACCATCCGACAACACGAGAAATTAGAGATTTACTACAGAGCAGATTGACACCAATCGGAGACACGTTCTATTTTTAGATGATCAATTCTCACATTTACATACAGGAATATACAGACAAAGTTTAAAAATAGCGTCCGAAGTAGACACTATAGAAAATAATTATTACATATTTGTTTTGTAATGGAATTTAAGTGTTATTAGTCACGTGCCAGTCACTTGACATTCCCACAATGCTATTTTGATTTTTGGTGCAAAATCTAAAAATAGCTTAAGAAGCTACGTAGCCTTTTAAGGGAATACCATCAAATTTTTTTTTATTTGTAATTTTATGATTCTTAGTTATTGATGATTTGTATTATTTTTTCATATAAATTTCAGTGATATATATATATTTAATTTGGTGAGATGTAAAAATTCTAAATACCCACCTTTAAATCTATTAACAAATGCAGACTTTATCGCGTAAACAAGAATTTGAAATTTTCAACTGGAAAATGGCTGCTTTTCCCATACTTTTTGTTGGTTTTTTCTTAAAATCAATAGGGTTGAAGCTATTGATCAGATAAACAAACTGTGCAAGTTTCATGAAAATCTGACTAGAAATGCAGACTTTATCGTGTTAACAAGAATTTGAAATTTTCAACTTGAAACAGCTACTTTTCCCATATTATTTGTTGGATTTTTTTCAAAATCAATAGGGTTGAAGCTATTGATAAGATAAACAATCTGTGCAAGTTTCATGAAAATCTGACAACAAATGCAGACATCATCACGTAAACAAGAGAAAGACGAACAGACGGACGGACAGACGGACGACGGAAACCCTGCCATGACATAAGCTCTGCTGGCTTTCAGCCAGTAGAGCTAAAAAGGAACAAGAGGCCAAGATGGCCCTGGATCGCTCACCTGAATTTTTGAGAGGACCATAGACTTTTTTTTTTTGAAGGTATTGCAACACTGGAAACAAATCATTATTTTGCCAAGCAATTTTTTAAAAGGTCACCTGTAAAAGTCCTTTCAAAATCTGACCAGCAGTTTCAGAAAAGAAGAACTTTTAGGAGTTTCTTAATTTCAATACAGTGCAAGTAGCCCCCATTCACCAGTGCCATGTTTCTTGACCTATCAAAATTTCAAGAACAAATTTTGAAAAAGGTCATTCCAGGAATATTTCCGTGAAATAATGTTCAAATCTGACCAGCCGTTTCAGAGAAGAAGAATTTTCAAAAAATTCTTCATTTCCATATAGAGCAAGTAGCCCCCATTCACCAGAGCCATGTTTCTCGACGAATAAAACTTTCACCAACAATTTTTGAAAAGGATAACCCAAGGAATATCTCTGTGAAAATTTTCCAAATTCTGACCAGCTGTTTCAGAGAAGAAGAATATTTAAGAATTTCTTCATTGCCTTATAGTGCAAGTAGCCCCCATTCACCAGAGCCATGTTTCTTGATGAATCAAAATTTCACGAACACTTTTTTGAAAAGGGTCACCCAAGCAACATCTCTGTGAAATTATTTCAAAATCTGACCAGCAGTTTCAGAGAAGAAGAATTTTTAAAAATTTCTTCATTTCTGTATAGTGCAAGAAGCCCCCATTCACCAGAGCCATGTTTCTTGACGGATCAAAATTTCACGAACAATTTTTGAAAAGGGTCATCCAAAGAACATCTCTGTGAAATTATTTCAAAATCTGACCAGCAGTTTCAGAGAAGAAAATTTTTTATGAATTTCTTCATTTCTGTATAGTGCAAGAAGCCCCCATTCACCAGGGCCATGTTTCTTGACGAATCAAAATTTCGCGAAAAGGGTCACCCAAGGAACATCTCTGTGAAGTTATTTTAGAGTCTGGCCAGCGGTTTCAGAGAAGAAAATTTTTTAAAAATTCCTTCATTTCTGTATAGTGCAAGAAGCTCCCATTTACCAGAGCCATGTTTCTTGACAGATCAAAATTTCGCGAACAATTTTTGAAAAGGGTCACCCAAGGAACATCTCTGTGAAATTATTTTAAAATCTGGCCAGCGGTTTCAGAGAAGAAGATTTTTGAAGAATTTCCTAAAAAATTCCATTTCGTTGCCATGGCAACCAGAGTTTTTGACGGAATCAAATTATGTGAACAATTTTAAAGAGGACCTCCCAAGGAACATTCCTGCCAAGTTTGGTCCAAATTGGCCAAGCGGTTTAGGAGAAGTTGATGTTTAAAGAATTGTTGACGACGCATGACGGACGACGCACGACGGACACCGGGTGATCCTAAAAGCTCCCCTTGAGCATGTTGTGCTCAGGTGAGCTAAAAAGCATGCATCTAATTCAATGCAGAAACAATTTACATATATATATATTACCAATTATTTGGATCAGAATTGCTATTTATGTATACTGTTTTATCTGACACAGTGCTGTTCTCGTCCTTCTTAAATTTTGGACAAACACATTTACATCGGGCATCTTCAAAACTAGTCTTTGCTGTAGCATCCTGCAAAAATGGATACAGGTAATTATGCTAGGATTCAATAAACTTATTTCAGAACTAGGATTTATTTTCAGCACAGTGACGAATTCAGTTAAATATTCACCAAATGGTCTTCTATTTTTCTAATGGCCTTATGAATCTAGTCTTCTGAAAACATCATGGAAAAAGGAGACAATGCAAATTATCAACATTTTCTCTTTTTTCAATGATTTTTTACTGCACAAAATTTCACTAGTTGTTTACAAATGCTTTCAATCTAAGGTAGTAAAGTGCTAAGCTTATTTGATTTAACACTGTGAAACACATTCTTACTTGGTTGCAGTAAATATCCATGTATTTGAACAAAAAATTAACATGCTGTATCCAATTAAAACATGTCAAGAAACTGGTAACATTATAAAAGAACTGTTAAAAGGGCTGCAGACAATGAAGGCCAGTGAAGCCTTTCTATTTACGACTTGGAATGTTCAAATTCTTTGCCAATCAATCTACAGGTAATCATATCTCCACATACTGAGTCTTGATCTGAAGTGCTTAATCTAGCAGATATCACCAATCTCCCATTGTCTGAAGACTACTGTAGACAATTCATCATTATCATAATTTCTACATATCAGACATTAAATATCCAAGCCTAGCCCTGTAACTTCCACAGATAATCATTAAATGATTGATTTACGGATGTTTTGATAACAGACGAGTTTGGTAACATAGAGTTATAGAGTAGATCGATTGGATGTTTCGGTAACAAAGCAATTATATACATTACATGTATAGTGTTTATGTATTGTGACTATTTTTATACCCATTGCATGGCTTTATTTTGTTCAAACCTTAGTTATTTAAAACCTTAATTTGTAATTTCCACTATGTTTCATAAATATTTTTTTTTGTTTTGTACCTCATTCCATGCTGTATGTATTGACCATGTGGATTGCCTATCTATCAAGTGAAAAAGGGTGAAAAGTGAAAAAAAAAAAAAGGTTTGAACCTATCTATCAAGGGAAAAATGGGTGAAAAGTGCAAAAGTAAAATAAAAGGTTTGAACAAAACAAAGCCATACATCAGGTGTAAAAGAACATCACAGAACATAAACACATTATAACTGCATTGTTACTGAAACATCCAGTCAATTTACTCTATCAGTCTATGTTACCGAACTCGTCAGACGAGCTTGTTAGTACAGATAACTGTCTTCAAAGGCAATGTTACTTTTTGACTGGTCGCCTCTGGGTACAGAGACAATCCGGACAAAATCAGTTGAAAGTTCTGCACAGATTTTGTGCGCAAGTTTGAAGTCTTATAATTTCCCAAATAGAGCACAAAACTAGGATTTAAACATACCTGTTGCTTGTGTATTCAATATTCTTTCATTTGAAATACAAATATTTTCAATTTAAAAGCTGATCGTGAGAAAAAAACATGCATTTCATCACTAACTTAATTTGTTTGCGTTCCCGAAAACATACAAAATGGCTGCCACACACAATAAATTTCATCCGTGATTTTTCCGAGATAAACATGTTGTAAATGACTTTTACAAGCTTTTTACGTCATGAAGGGTTTAACAATTTGTTTTTGGCCATGTTTAGTACTAAATGTTAATTGCATTTCTCTGCAATACAGATAAAACTGATGAAACTGAAGGTCAGTATAGCGCTCTGTATTTGCTACCGGAAAATTTACGATGGACTCGAGACCGTATGGTGTGCAGAAAATTTCCAAATATGAAAAAGATCACCGGAGCGTCTCATTATTGAGACTAACGAGCTTGTAGGCTTGACCTTGATATTTTTGTCTGAAAAACACGACTTAAGCTTTGATAGTGCGCATTTTTTTGTAACTTTACAGGCAAAATTTTATCACAGTATTACAAAATAATACATGTGAGTTTCTTCTCCGTTAGTAAATTTTCGGTGAAATTAAGTACCGCGGTACCATCAAGGACCATCCTATACAGAGCCATTAGTTTGTTTATTGATGCACCTTGAAAGTCCTGCTTTTTCTGAATCTACCAAAAATTGCTCTTGAATTTCCCAAAATGAAAGCATAAGGCCTCTGCCCAGTTTTTGGGGCAAAAACCCTTGGAAGCAGTATTGACCATGAACCCAGCTATGGCAGGAATCACTACATCCCCATATTGAAAATACAAGTAAAACAGCTTTACTAATTTATAATAAATAGTTATATATACTGAGTAAGTCCTCTAGAGAACGTGTACTTATGGCCTCGAAAGAGCTCATTCTCTTGAAATTAAGGGATAGCCAAAGTTGGGTACGAGTTCTCTAGGGTACGACTGCTCATACAAACGTTTATCCGTGTTTTCTTCCTTACCTCCGCGCTTCCAGTGACTAAAGTTTGACAAATACAAAGAAAAACTGTTAATTTTATCATCAATGCCATCTTTACGCTGCTATTAGAAGCCACACTATGTAACCATACACTTAAATGAAACTGTTAAAAAATTTACATCTCATTAGACGACATAGTTGACATTTTCCGGAAGTATGTCGGAATGAAATATCCGAAAGATTGCGAAAATTCATGGTCTAGCAGCAATCTCCGAGCAGAGTTGTCGTTCGTTACCTCACATACATCTCTGCGATGGGCTAAATGACAAGAATCTTGTCAAACCGAGGAAAAGATGTTTTGTTACTGTTTAACTGTTTCATATGTAAAATTGTAAGTTAGACAAAGGAAATATGATTCTGGGTACATTATTGGTGCGTTCAAACTGATGAATTTGCCTGTATTAAATGGAACTATTTTTCTTTCAGCCTCTTCACTTTTAAGAATCTTACGCCGATTGTAATAAAAATAGATGCGCCCATCAATGATGACAACTGATTTGACACACCGCTGGATCTAAGTTTGTACGATTAAAAATCAAGTTATCGTCCTATAAAGATATTTAGGCTTTTCAGAAAGTCCCTCTTGCGTTCAATAACTATCGTTTAAGTCTGATTGGTCCCATGCTGTTTAAACAGCACAAGAAACAATCGGTATTGGTCTTTCTTTCACCGGCGTTTGTGTAGCTATTTTGAGTTATGGTCATGTGACAAAAATATGACGTAATGACGGTCTACTTTCTGAGCCCACTACAGAGGTAAATGTAATGATCCGGAGTGCAAGAGAGTGGTCTAGCAGACGACAGTTTCCGGAAGATTCGGACCAAAGAAGATTCGGTAAAGAGGCCGACCAACGATCGAATTCTTAGAAGAATCAGCCCGAAAATTGAGAAGATTTGGCCCAAAAAATCAGGAAATTCTAACTTTATGGTTTAGAGTCAAAACGTAACCCAAGCCAAAAGGTACCTCAGTGGAGCCAACAAGTAGTCCTGATTGAATTCCCTAGATTTCTATCAGACTATTGTACAAACGCAACCACTTGGTATGGGAAAATTAACAGATAATAGATCTATTTTGTTGCAGAAAACATGCAATGATAATGAGTCATAGCAGAAGGTCGAATCTTCAAAGAATATATGACATGTGCAGACAACGGTATAGATCTAACTATAACCGACAGAAACAAAGCATCAATCTGCAGTTTGGACGAGACGTGTGGATCCCCATCTCTAGAAAAAGGCCATTGTCAGCAAATCAGGCTGAAAGTACATGCTTGTAATATTTGTAATCTGTCAATATGTACAGAGTATTACTCAAAGGCAATATTTACAACTATTTTCTAAAAAAAACAATTGACATGTTTTGTCAGGATAAGATGAAACAAATTCATGTAGATCTAATGATATCAAATTAGTCTATTTGATGACTGCTAAATAAAAGAGGCTGTTCCTGTTGAAATAACTTGTACATGTAGACATACATAGGCGTTAAAAATCGAAGTTGTTTAAATTGCTTTTATTTTACATCTTTTTGTAGTTTCATAGATTTACGCAAAAGTTTACACGAATTGATTAAGGCTCTGGAAGAACCAGACAACTTCAGTGTCTTCGTGTCGATGGGCTCATGCACAAATAGATAAAGAAAAGAGATAATCCGCTTTTCAAGGATCTGTCATTATACGCCACTTTCCTTTCACTGTGCCTATCGATAGGCCTACAGTTAGAAATCAGGGATCGTATAAAGATCTCTGCAGAGATCCTTCTGGTTTTAAAACAGTCACTCGCCCTCGCCAGATCTGGTCCCATTCCACTTCTCGATATTTCCTTCCATTACGAAACGGCTCAAGGGTAATAGTTTCAGGTCTGTAAAAGAATTGCGACTTCAAAGGTCGTTTTCGAGTATGATCTGGGATGGTTCGTGGATGTGTAGTACTTGTAACTGGATGCATAAGCGATACATTGGAGAATATTTTTATTGGATACGACGGCTCTTCAAAAACAACGTTCATCAAACATAAGACATGGGTATCGTTGACGTGTTAATCAAAATATTTCCAGCTACATGGCATTCTAGAAATACAAATCTATCTAATTTGGGCATTCTTAGTACAGAACCGAACTACTTCTACGCGACAAACGTTTCTTTGAATTTCAAACCAAAATAACCGTTAAAACTCGATAAAACGCGACCTGGTGCGATTCATTCAGTTATGATCAGGTAGCATGTAACATATGCATCGCCCATTAATAAAAAAAAGCCCATACAGGTTTGGATAATAGCTTCGGTGTCAGCCCTACTTTTCCGTGGCATCGGTGATGCGTCATAGCAAACAGGTCGAATTCCAATTTTCTTTGGGAATGGACTCTACGAATTGGATCAGACAGTGCGAGAGCCACAGAAACATCGGGTTAGATATAAGCTATCAGGTTTCTCGTAGCCATGTGCATCTTAACGTCTGAATGTCAATTTTCTGTTGGTTTTTCGGCGTAGTTAAATGTGCTGGCTTTTGACATACTCTGGTCCTGATAAAAAAAATGAATAAACTGAAATTTGTGATTGGTAAATAAAAAAAAAAACATGTAGACACGTTTATTTTAGGGCACCTGTCAATTTGCCGGGGTAATGCAGAGAAATGGCCAGGGTTATTATTCTACGTAGAGAAATGAGCCCAGAATTCATTTCACTACGTAGAGGAATGACCCAGATCATTATTCTACGTAGAGAAATGACCCTCTTGGGTTATTTCTCTACGTAGAATAATGACACGGGTCATTCCTCTACGTAGCGAAATGACTCATGTGCCATTCTTCTACGTAGAGAAATGACCCATGTGTCATTTTGTAGAGGAGGGTAATTTCTCTGCCTTAAACTGGTAAATTTACACCGTCTTTTTTTTTTGAAAACATAGGCCTATATATATATCTTATATTTGTTCTCTTAACTCTTTACCAAACGACAAAATTGTAGACATGTTCAAATTGAAAGCACTTTCAGACGACAAAATAAAGGTGGCTCAAAAATTGAAATCGTTTTGGGAAGGATAGAAACCATTGTGGGAAAAAAAGAAAATGCTGGTTACCAGCATTTCTCCTTTTCCCACAATGTTTTCAAAAGGCTTCTTTCTCAGGCTTGTTAAAAGCCAGTACTGTATGGTAAAGGGTTAAGGACCAGTATTTTTTTCATAATTCTTGTACACACATTTTTCAGTCACACCATATCCAGGATCAGATGGCAGTTTTTTTTTTCGCATTTTGATCTTTGATATTTTGTCACGAAATGAGTGATCTATGATTCAGTTTTATTAATTCTGTGCCGAAACAGTTTTACCTGAAAGATATCACATGAATGAATGAGTGAATAAATGAATGAATATATATTTCGTGTAGATTCAGAAACTGTGAAGAAAGTGATGTGACAAAAAGATTAATTGTTCGTTTTGATTTTTTTTAAACCTCTCGGTAATACATGCCCAAGAATATACCCGACCTTTATAACCTCAAAATTTAAACTACTTATATATACCTTACATTATAATGGTTGCATTGTATTTTAACCCTTTCCCAAACGACAAACTTTTGGACTAGACGAAATTGAAAGCATTTGCAGACGACAATTCAACTCTTCCTGACAAGATGATTTCTGTCTATGATAGGGTAGAAAACATTGTGGGAAAAGGAGAAAATGCTGGTTACCAGCATTTTCTCCTTTTCCCACAATGTTTTCAAAAGGCTACTATTCCAGACCCGTAAAAACCAGGGACTGTTTGGGAAAGGGTTAAACAGTAACTTTTTAGATAAAAATGATACTTACAAAGATTATTAGGTTTCAGTATAGGTCAAACTGAAAGGAACTGGTATGATTAACCCAAAAATACTATTGGCTGATTATAAAAACGTGTTTTTTGTCCCCACACTTCTTTCGTTGATAGTTTTAGTTACTATGATTGGGAAAAAAGAATTTTTTTTTTAAACTAGCATTTGTTCCTTCTCTCAAACAACGTACTCCTTTATGACGAAACAATAATAACAATACAAGTTTATTCCGTTAAAATATATACCAGCATCATTTTTGTAACTTCTTACATTTTCGTCGGTCTGAATGAGCTTTGAACTTTGATGGGTTATTTCAACACCATACATTTAGCACGTCCCTATATATCATCTAGTCTCTCTATATATATTTATTTAAATTACCTTTGACATAAACGAATCTTTCTAGATCTGGACAAATTGAATCACGCAGAATTGTCATAAATAAATAAATTACTGTTACCTTCATAACTCTGTAAACTATTGTTTAAACGACTCTGAAGAAATATGCTTTTGAAAGCAATTTAGGATAAGAAGCTCCCTAAGATCAGCATTTCCTCCTGTTCCCACGATATTTTAAACCATTTTAAGGTAAAATCCTCAATTTCAGCCAGATTTTATTATTCCTCTGCAAATACTTTAAATTTGGACTGTTCTAATGTCATCATGATGTAATTTACGTTATCTTTCATTATTATCATATTATGTAAATCTGTACTCTTCAATGGATTTGGAGGAAATAAAGGTGATATGTCGTCGGTTTACTTCGAAAACCTCGTAACTACAGCTTGTTACAATGTGCAGTTACGAGGTTTTGGAAGTTTACCAACGATATATATTTTAAGCATTATGATTTTACAATCTTGAATCATTCCAATGGATGTAACCCCTTTCGTTTTTTAACACTCCAATGAGAAACCTTTTCGTTGAAAAAGGCAAAATTACAAGATTCTGCGGAGAGCGTAGATCAAGATCGAACTACAAGAACGCGTAGTCTATTCTCTGATCGGCGCCGTCTGCTTTTACATTCTAAACGATGACAAAAAATGCTTATTCATTTAATCCCTATAGGCTGCTGAGCGGGACTCACTGAACTTATGCAGACAGTGCAGATCAAGATCAGACTGTACAGACCGTGCAGTCTGATCTTGGATCTACATTATCCGAGAAGGAGATGTGAACACCGAAAACAAGACGATGAAATAGCAATATTTGGGTTTTTACTATCGAAATGTTGTTCAGCAGGACGAGGGTTAAAAAGGAAATCGTATCTACAGCCTACGAAACAGTCCTATTTAGTTATTTACAGCGAAAGAGTGAAATTGGTACCGGTAGCCTACTATCGTATAACACTGTATGGGTATAAGGCCTGCAACACGCGAAAAGGGGGCATTCGGCCATTTGCGTAAAGTGTCGTCTCGGATCAGCCTGCGCAGCCCACGCAGGCTAATCCGAGACTACACTTTCCGTTTCTATGTAATTTTCTGTTTTGCACAAGTCTACTGTTGCAAAAAAAAAATATAATGTGGTCGTAAAATGCCGTCTCGGATCAGTCTGCGCGGACTGCGCAGGCTGATCCGAAACGACAGTTTACGCAGATGTCTGAAAGTGCCTTTTCGCGTGTTACAAGCCATATAGAGTTCGTATTACATACAAGTTTTTTTTTTTACTCTTATCTTCCTAAATAAGTGAAATGAAACTTTCAAACCGATAGTAAAGAAACGAAATTTTCTATTTAAAAGATTTTTTTTTAAAGATATCTCCTATCTCCTTCTCAGAGTGTAGATCCAAGAACAAGTTGCACGTTATGTGCAGTCTGATCTTGATCTACAAAACATGCAAAAGATCAATAGTCGCGCTTAGCAGCTAGCCTAAGAGTTAAAAAAATTCATCTGGTATTAGGAGCTTATTTTGAAGTTACTTCCACATTACTGGACGAGCCTAGCTTGTAAGTGTTCTATTCTGATTGCCAATTGTTCTAAATGTTTTTTTAGCAAACTTTCTGTTTTAAGGCATTTTTAGGCATTTCGCATTAAGCGTTATTGCTTTTCAACACAATTTTACTTACAGCGCAATGTTTTGTTTCGCATTGTTTCATGAGAGTAACTATCTGACCGCTAGTAAATAATTACATATACTTTTTACGAGCTATGTTCTTGAGATTAAAGTAACAACAAAGGCCAAATGCAAACAAAGCGGTGTTGAAATTCATTTAAAATTACATATATACCATTTAAAAGCAGTAAAAGTATTGTGAAGATGACAATCTGTTATTGTATAGTTGGTTCAAGTGTTAGTCGCTGATGTCACAGAGAAATTAGTTTTAAAACTAGATTAAAACCTGCTTGGTAGCTGTGTCGTTTATTTATTCTTTGCCTATTGTCATTTTTTTTTCTGTCAGCAACTGACATTACGGTCTGACCACGCAATTACAGACGTAAATTAGGTTTAGATTTTTACATTTATTCTGAACTTCAAAAATATGTTGTGGCATTACGTAGGAAGGACCGATGATTGTTGTCATTGAGCACAGTGAAAAAAAAAGGAAAATAAACTTGTATCTTTAAGTATTCATGTCAGTATAATATCAGGAAATATCTTGAACTATTTTCAAAAACCCTGAAGGTTGTAAAAAAACAACGGAACCTGTTCGCTATCTGCATTGCATTTTAAGGCAGGTGTAGATGGGGTTCAAGTGGAAGCATTCAATCCAAGAAAATGATCGCCGCCTCATCTATTACAGTTCTAGCAGTAATAGCTTCGCTCCTGATTTACAGTAAGTGCAAAGTTCAAATCCTCACCGATTTAAATTTGTTTGTGTTTTTAAAAATTATTTACTTGTTCCAGACGACCAGATACGTAAACTTGTCTAAATTTAAGGATGAAAAAACCCTGCAGATGGCAAAATAAATGTGACTCAAACATTGAATTTGGTTTGGAACGGCAGCATTGCAGGATAAGGAAAAGCTATGGTTACAAGCATTTCTCCTTATCTCGCGATGGTTTTAAAGTCCTTATGACCGACTGGAAAAAAGTCAATATAACAAAGCTAAGGCAGCAGCACATGGTTTCCGTATTAAATGTTGTAGGTACTCACGACGTCACGCCAAACTTTTCCAATGAACAGCCAATATAATCAACCTGAAATTAGAAAAAGCACTTTAAATGCAACAGCACAATCCATTTTCTCTAGATTTTACCAATAAATAATGTTCAACTTATGAAATGATAAAAATTACTGATTTTACCATTTACAGGCAAGTGGGATGGTCGGGGGAAAAAAAAAACCTTTCAAAATGTGCCATTTTAGCCTATATTTCGAACTTCACAAAATGCAAACCTAGGAAACTAGCCTGAAAATGCCAAGCTAAATTGAAACTCAAAACAACATCTAATCTGTGGATAAAGTCCAAAATAGCTCGTTACCATACCGTTTTTTCGCAATCCTTCTTGTACTTACTCTACCCATATTTTTGCCGCTAAAAAAAGCTGCTATAGCTCCATGACCCCTCAGATTCGCATTTGGGGTCAAACCTATAGAACAAAGATAGCAAAATATATCTTTCATTCTCATCAAGAAAGATACCTTTTCATAGTTTTTTTTGTCTCCGATGACAGGTATTATTATTATTATTTATAAACTATGTTCTATATACGTTATTTTTCTTTATTTTTTTAGACGCAACTCAATGTACGTGTGTCCGTCTGTTCGTCTGTAATGGTTCTTCATAAAATGTGTGCACTAAACCTCAGACAATAATTTAGTCATGCGTTTCGTTTATCATGAATGTTGTGTTTGTTATTTAAAAAACCCGGAATTTAGATGTCAAGGTTTTTTTTGAAGAGCATATATTTTAGTGCAGTGTTCTTGAAAATGTCCATTACGGTAGGTTGTTCTAAGACGGTAATGGGTTATGATAAAGCATTAAGTCTGTGAACTCTTGGCACGGTATACCCTATATTATCCTGACAGTAACCTTTTTAGGCCTTTTGCGGACGGTGACGATCAAAATCAACCTGCACAGAACGTGCAGTGTGATCTTGGATCTACACTATCCGATAAAGAGATTTTTTCCAAGTACATGTAGTCTTTTAACCCTTTCCCAAACGACAAACTTTTGAACTAGACCAAATTGAAAGCATTCGCAGATGACAATTCAACTCATGATGAAAAGATTATTTCTGTCTATGATAGGGTAGAAAACATTGTGGGAAAAGGAGAAAATGCTGGTTACCAGCATTTTCTCCTTTTCCCACAATGTTTTCAAAAGGCTACTATTCCAAACCCGTAAAAAACAGGGATTGTTTGGGAAAGGGTTAAATATTATCATTTGGGTTTGAAAAGTTCATTTAAATTATTATTTAAACATGAAAGTTTCAATAGTTCGTTTACCACAGATACTCTGACTAAACCAGGTCAACATTGTGAGTGTGACACCGTCGATGATATCGCGATTGTTGGGGCTGGTATTTCAGGCGCCTATACAGCATGGCGACTTCGTGATGCCGGACTTAAAGTGGGCCTTTACGAATATTCCAACAGAGTAGGGGGTCGGTTCTACACCGTCAGGTTCCCTGGTATACCCGATGTTAACATCGAATTAGGGGCAATGCGTTTTAAACCACTAGGTAAGTGTCATCTATATAACCTAGATTTATTTACTAAAATACAAAACAGCTATGATGTAGACTATTCCTCGTACAGGTAAAGTGATTAGTAGGCAATGAGCAGCTAAGTTTATGTAAATATTTTTCAAATTTGCGATTACAAAATCACTGTTTTAAATTATATATCGGTTGGCAGAAATGTCAATGCGCCGCTTTTGGCTCCGCCTATTGGCAAGATTCGCCGTCTCCACCTCAAACTCATTTTATTAACCTAACTTCATCGAATGTTCATCATTTTTGTTTGCAGGTCATATACCATCTTGTTCTATAATATAATACCATCATCAAAATACCATAGCTAAATTGTAATGCATTGCATGGCCGGTATTAATACTTCCCTGTAACGAATGCAAAATGAGATAAACAAGGCAAGGCGTTGATATTTTGTGTTGACATACTGAGTTCGAACCTGTCATCTAAATATTAGATGCATATGTCTGTATGTATTTAGTGAATGTCCCGCTAAGGCACCTTTAAAATACAATGTCTCTTTTGCTCTCTGTTACAGCTTGCTGGTGGTAACATGCTGATGGTTGTACCCTTAATAAAGGACCGAGGGCTACAGTAGAACAACAAATCAGCAGACAATATTTTATGTTAATTAAATGCAAGGGACATTCTGTGCAAAAAAAATGCAATTGTCCTGTATCAGTCGTCATGTATGACGCGTTAGCTATTGAACTAACGTACAAACGAGTTACATATACTCAGGATGCATGGTTTAATGTACAGTTAACCAGGCCTGTTTCAAGAGAGAGCGGTCAACAATTTTTGATGGAAAGAGAAAATCCTAGATCAGACTGCTTGTTTCGTGCTGTCTGATCTTCATTTGCAATGTCTGCGAAAACATCAGATTGCGTTTATTAGCTTATTGCACGTACGTTGAGATACGGAAGAACGCTTTGACGATGAACTGAAAATTTTCATTCTTTCTGTACTTCTTTCGTCAGAATATTTCATCAAAACAATTTGAACATGTGAAAGAATTCATGTTTTTGTGCAATCTGATCTTGATTCACACTGCCCAGAGACGTGGGTAAAATCACTTGTTACTTCAGAAGCAGTTTTACTTTCAGAACATCCAATTTTACACAAAACAATAAGCCAACTTGGGCTGACTGTGACAGACTTTAATCCAGGATGTGGTGTGACACCCGATGCACTCTTTTATCTTCGAGGAAAACATTTTGTTGGTACTGATCTCTCGTCTGTGGCTCCATACAATTTTGGAGGAGAATATAAGAAGGATATAGATCATTTGAAAAGGTACACGGGAGAGAGAGAGAGAGACAGAGAGAGAGAGAGGGAGAGAGAGACAGACAGACAGACAGACAGACAGACAGGAAAATAAATTGAAAGACAGACAGACAGAATGGGAGAGAGAGTGAGCAGACACACTAACAGATTTATAACCACTGCTAACTCATTTTATTTTAAGAAGATTTCTGTTGGAAGTTTTGTTTTTTTTGTCGTAGAGAAAGATGGACAGATACACAGAAAGTCAAGGCTGGTAGGTTGATGTCAATTACGTCAATACATGAACCTTAAACGTAGATTTATTTAAAGGAAATTGATGTCAGATGAACTAAATAATCTTTTTTATTGTAACGATAATTTCAGAATTATATTCAAAAACTTCGTTGAAGCGGCACCGGAAGAACCACCATGTCCTTATAATCTAAAGTCCAGAGACGGCTCACTGTTGTATAAACAAAGGTAATCAAAAAGTCACTTATATGGTAACCCTGTATCAAAATCGAAATTAAACGACCCAGAAGAAGACGGGTTTTGAAAAACATTGCCGGAAACGGAGGAAATGTTGGTAAAAAGCAATTTCTCCGTTTCCCACAATGTTTTATGCCCACTGTTAGACAAAGATCGTTTTTTAATAACAGCTGATAATTATGTCCTCTTCAAATGTTCCTAATTTCGACAAGTCTACATTTTTGTCGTTTGGTAAAATGGATACCTATACAAAAACCACCATAAACCGAAATTTGCACTTAAATCGAAATTACCGAATATATAAAATCCCTGACTTTGTTTGATGGCATTAGTCCTTGTACCACTTGATCTTCCGTTACCATTTGTTTGATCTTTGCGTTCGTCTATATGATCTTGTGGTCTACCATAAGCATTTGTTTTTGACAAATTTTACTCGTTATAAACTAATACATTCGGCTTTAGACGGCAAACTTTGCTATAAAAACAAGTACCTATGCTGGCTACACAGAATGATGTAATCGAACCTAGTTTTTTTCATTATGGAAAAATAACGTATATAGAAAACCTACTTGGGCTGCAATCTGGACACTATTAGACTGCCAACCAACTTTTGGTTGCGGGCTATTTGTTGGTCGCAGTAAATCTCAGAATATTTGGCAGAAAATGTACCATATGCAGCTCACAAAAACAACAAATCTCATGCTGGACACACTAAGAGTCAGCTGTACATGTATTATTTTCTTCACGTGAAAATCATTGTTCAAAAAATGAAAGATTGTATAAGATATTTCTTTTTCAGTCTGACCTCATTTATTAAAAAATACCTTCCAATGGAGATCGAAAAATTTTTACGAGATACAAATCCAAATGACAGCATACACAGTTGTGACACTGCGAGTGACTGGCTCTTGAATAACGCCTCCTACTGGACCAACGAGTCACACCCAGTGAGAACGGTAACTTCCGGTTTCCAGTCTATACCGGAAACGATGGTAAAGCGTTTCTTGAAAGCAAGTACAGAGTACGTCAATATTTCACTTTATTTGCTTAGAACAATTAAATTCTGACAAGTATTTTCATTTTGATTTTTGTCGCACTTATCTTGAACATACACATGTAGATATAACATCTTGATTACTTTGATTCTACAGATCCTTCAAATACCAAACACGTTAATTGATTCGATTATACTCACGGATAAATAGTGATGCACAGGTATAGAATACAATTTAAATGCATTTTTACCCACTCTTATATGTAAAACATTTCTATTTGCAGACATCAATTTCATCCCAATTCTCATCTAGTATCACTAAGACGACATAGTGACGTCTTCTATCTATATTTTCAACCTACTCGTACTCTTCATGGAAAAACCACTGAGATTAAGGTATACCTGAATGAGCCGGACGGACGCTCTATGAAAAGGTGCTGAAGTACATTTTCGCATTAAAGAGCAAGCCTTTCTATATCGTGGATCCAATATTATGAAAGCGGTTAGTGTAATGCAGAAGAAATGACCTTCCCCTACACAATGGCCCATGGGTCATTTTGTACGGGAGGGTCATTTCTCTGCATTGCATCGGATCAAAGGGTACAACAGTCTTTTGACATGCACTACGGAAAACATAGCAACAACAAAAAGTTTCGACAAAGGTTTTGTTTTACAAAGCGCAGATTATGCGAGCTGACATTGTCGAAAATATTTGCTGATGCATTAAACCAACTTTTCTCAGCATATCTTGAGTGTATTAAGACAGAAGGGGGGGGGGGGGGCATTCTTAATGTAAATGTCGATTCGGTATTTCCTTTAATCCACTTATGTAATAATGTACATACCTGCACCCTGCAGAAGACAGTTTCTGTTTTCTCATTTTCCTTTCCATAAAACATTGCTTTTACTTAAGATTAAGAAAAAGTTACCTTTGATATTAATGCTAGATATCGATATGTTTAACGCTTGTTCAAACGACATAATTTTAGACTAGTCCAAATTGGAAGCATTTGCTGAAGAAAAAGTTGGTATCACTAGAAAAATTAAATTTATTTTGGGAAGGAAAGAAACCCACAATGAAGAAAATGCTGGTTACCAGCATTTTCTCCTTTTTCCACAATGTTTTCAGAAGGTTTCTTTCTGAGGATCGTAAAACCCCGGGATTGCCTGGGAAACGGTTAAAGTAGCTTCAATCTTGGGACAATACTTTATGACCATGATGATGGCCACGGAGTTGTAATTGATGTAGAGTTCCACCACTGTATACAGTCTCCATACTGTAATGTACAGATATATGTACGCAAGCCCATATGCAAATATGTAACAGAGACACTTGTAAAGGAAAATCATTATTCTTGCTTGGTGAGGTTTTTTTTTTTGTTGTTGTTGTTGTTGGGGGCCGTGTCATGGGCGCAGAATAAACCGAAATCAGACTGGTTTTTCAACTCGTATTTTAGTATGCAAAGCTTATACAGACATACAAGCAATTTTTAAAGCTGTTTGAAACAGTCTATATTGCAGAATTTACCAAGGGAAGTGAGGTGCGCAAAAAAGGTTTTTCTTGCAATATCGCAACTGGCCCTGGAACGACTTGACTGGGAGGTCCTTCAACGAGAGGAAATTGCAAATATTTTAAAGGTAAAGTTTTGTACTTCTTTAATCCGTAATTTACTCCCGTGAACATATTTCATGCAGCCTGATATTATTCTACGTTGTTTGCAAACTTGCAAATGCCTGTTTACCATACGGAAAAACCTTAGACCACACAAAATCTACAGCATTTGGAGACAACAGAACCAATGTAGCACAAAAGGTGATTTCTGTCCTTCAAATTGTATGTAGAATCTAGAAAATACTGTTGGAAAAGGAGAAACTATGTTATCAGCGTTTCAAGGACTTGTTTTTCAGGCCCGTCAAAACACCTGAATGTGTCGTAAAGTTTTTTTTCTCCGTTTGCTTAATTATTTACCGTACAATCTCGACTTTTAACGACCCTGAGTGAGAGGTCTTTTGAAAACACTATTAATCAGCAATTTTTCCTGTAACTACAACGTTTTCTACCCTTCCAAAAATAAGTTATAATTTTCAGCCATGTTTATTTTGTTGTTTGCAAATACTTTCAATTTGCACCAGTCCTTTTCTTGTTTGTTTGATAAAGAAATAAAAATAGATTTTTTCTTACTATTAAATTATTTCATAATGATGTTGGTGGTGAGCCAGCGATAAAGCTGGTCCTTGCTTAATTCACAATGAGGAATGGAGACAACAACAAGTTTGCTTGCCATGTCTTTTTCCATGCATGTTCCTAGTAAAAAGAAAATTTTCATATCAATGAAATATTTCAGAATGCTGTTATTGGTATACCAGCCATGAAGCTGTTCTTTGCTTATGATAACAAAACATGGATACAACAACGGTGTGGCTCACCCTATGTTCTGTCGAATACTCCATTAAAACAAACTTTTGACTACGCCATATCTAATTCTACGGGCAAGAAGGTGGTTCTTGTTGCATACACAGACTTTGGTGCGTATATGCAGATTCGATCATCTATAGAATCCAATTTGTTATTCAAGATTTACGGAATTACCACAGAATTTATGAGCAGATCTCTCGAAATCTGAGATTGATTACCAGTTCCGTTGGAGCGTCCTCAGGATGGCAATGCAGATCCCAAGTCTATATGAACTATAATGAAACACAGAAAAGATATGAATAAGGGACGTTCGTTGTAAAAGCCTGTGACTGACTTGTTATTGAAACCGATGTAAATTATTTAAGAGATAAATGGTGATTCAAACATATAGTACTGTGAAATCGGGATGGTTCGGCCATGTGGTTAGTTAAGATGTCCTTAATACTTTTATGGCTCACGACGTACAGTCATCCCTAGGGTACTACATATATAGTAGTAATTCAGTCAGTTTAATTAGTGCCTTCCGAATTCCATCCATACCACAGAAGCTGGAACTTTAGTGCTAGTAGCTTCGGTTAACAACCCGCCTCCCCAAACACCAACCATTCTTAAGAACATTCTTTCTCTTATTCTTCAGAATTTTGCCAATGTGAAAGTGATAGAACTTCTGATTGACTAAACCAAATGGTTTAGCCAATCAGAAGTTCTGTTACTTTCACAGTCAAGAAATCTTGAAGAATAAGACAAAGAATGCTCTTAAGAATGGTTGGTGATACAGACCCCGGTCTTGTTTGTTGAAAAACAAGGATGGGTGTGAGTTGTTGTAGTGATAGGACTATTGAGGTTTAATCTGCAATTTTTTGACAGGGTTAGATAATTGGAAATCTGTGAACACTGAAGGAGCTTTCCAGTTTTGTATACCAGACAAAACAGTCGGCATGACCGAAACTACGATCAGATTTGGTGCAAAGATGTATGCTGAAGTGTGCAACCAAACCGGAAGTGATATCAGAATGCCAGAGAACGCCGTGAGTTCCATCTTTCCTTTTGTGCAACCACCCTTTCAGTTATTTAACATGGTTAAAGAGAACGATAACTGGACCATGCACTGTGAAGCGAGAGCTATACGTATCCGCAAAAACTATCGATATATACCAGGCTGTGCAATCCGTGCAGACTGACATGAATCGAAAATTTTTGCGATTTGTAAATTTTATGCATTCGATCCAGAGAATTATCGGACTAAATGAATTTAGGATCCCTCATTAGGCCTATGTGATGTATTACTAGGTATAATGCATTACATAATGTGCTTTAACGAAAGAATGCACCTTGTTTCGATTTCACATTTATTTGTTTTGACACGGCTACGTGGAGCTATAACCATTTTTCAACCAAGACAGGATTGCAGCATCGCACAAGCCTCCTGTCCAAAAAATAGGAAATGTTTGATGCAGTAATTCGCTGTTAGAAAATGTTTTCATGCTGTGAATTATGAACATGTTGTAAAGAATGATCCAATACAGGCCAAG
Source organism: Tridacna crocea (assembly GCA_943736015.1). Taxonomy (NCBI): domain Eukaryota; kingdom Metazoa; phylum Mollusca; class Bivalvia; order Cardiida; family Cardiidae; genus Tridacna; species Tridacna crocea. The sequence goes on from OX031060.1 coordinate 26,753,128, forward strand.
TGCAACAGGAAGCTGACTGCGAAGCTCAATATCAGACTGTACAGAACTTGCTGTCTGGTACTAGTAAGGTAACAAATTAATGGTTGTCACTCTTATTTGATTGTCATTTCAGATAATGAAGCTGTGGGACAGATATCCCATGGAGGCAGGCTGGTATCTATGGCGACCAGGTTATGTCCGTGAACTCGTGATGGAGACCATGACAAAGCCGTCTGTAAAAGACGACGTGTTTATCGTTAGTAATGTCTTTTCGAAAACAATGAGACAGATGTGGGCAGAGGGCGCCCTTGAAATAGTAGACTCAACATTGCGGGAATATTTTCCAGGAGTATAATAAGAAACTATCTTTGATATACACCTAAGACTGAGGATACCAGTGGGTTGATGTTGTTAATTGCATTAATTATACCCGTGAATCTGGAGGTCGCTGGTTCGATGGTCCTTCTCGGAAACGGGACTTGTTAGTGACAATTTATATTTTCTACCGAACTATGGATGGCTGGATAGAGACCAGGGATAGCCTCGTGTGTCGCAGTGCTTTACTCCATGCACGTGAATAGAGCAAGGATTTCAACCGCGGACTTGTTATCCATTTTTTCTCTCCTTGTTCATGAAGACACCCTTTGTATACTAAAGAGAGCTACATGTCAAAATCTGACCGAACAGTACACCGGCGCATGGGCATAAAGAAGTTGAACTCTTGTTTTGAGATGTATACTTTAACTTCAACATTGTGATACTAGGTTGACCATTCAACTTTTGTACCAGATTTGTCCCTGGCGATTTCTGTTATTTTACTCCGAATTACGGACCCTTATTTCCGGTTAATTGAATGAATGAATGAATGAATTCATATCGCCGTTTTCAACATTATTTCAGTTATATCGCAACAGTGGCCAGTGCACCAACCAATGCTTTCTATGAGCTTCTGTTACCAGTGCTTCGCACTACATTCTTTCCAAGTCACTACCTGTTTTCCCCTGTAGCTATTTTCGAAAAAAGTTTCAGCGGTGAGAGAGAGAGAGAGAGGAATTAATCCTTTCACAGAGACTATATTTCGTCCATCCTCGAAAAGATAGTCCCGGTGTAATGCAGAGAAATGACCCTCCCCTACAAAATGACCCGGGTCATTATCTTACGTAGAGAAATGATCCCAGACTATCCATTGAGTTTCTGGAGTTAGAAGTACTGGTTCGTTGAAAAAATGGAGTCTTCACAAACCACTGACTTCTTTTCCAAATTAACTTGTCGAAATGGGGGGGGTGATATTCAGCCGCCGTATGCACATACTCTACATAGCCTTGGAACGACCAGTGATTAACATCCTGTTTTACCATTCTTGAATGGTAATTCTGCTGGCCAATCATATTTAATAAAAAGAAGGTTTTATATAGGGAATATGGATACAAACTTGAGGGCCTGATACGCAGAGAGAACATTCGGCGGGGGAAAATTTCAGTACGTTTCCACTATACTAGGTTTCCAGACATACTCCTGCAAGATTTTATGAAAACCAGATCTATATTGTCTCGCGGTAATGTGGTAAATCAGTTTATTCGGAAATCGATTCGTGGGAACGAGAGAAATTAACTGTTGGATACGAGATTTTATATAGCACAAGCACACCATTCTCTGACCACATACATATGTCTACTTTATGCTGCTCGAGATCTGGGTCTGTACAGTACATATCTGGGTTATATAAACGAGTCCTGCAAATACAACTAGAATCCATCACTTTTGACACATTTGAAATATCGTCAGCAAATGCTCTCTTATTGGATAGGTCTAAAAATATTGGTCGTGAAGTCTTTAAGAATTGGCAAAACTGTAAACCAGCAGATCTGAATCCAATATCAAAGCAGACAACAAATTAAGTACAGCTTAAATAAAGTCTAAAGTTGTCTTTAAAAAATGATCCATCTCATTGAGTCAACCCAACAAATAATGTTTACAGTTTGATTTGAGCTATGAATATTTTATATCTGAAGAAGTTGACGTCACCTGAAATACAGGAACATATATGTAACGGTTTAGTGGCGAGAGAGTGGACTTTTTTTAAAGCCCTTTCAGATATGGGTTTTGGTCAGTCTTGGAAGTAATTAGAGGTGGTGGACGGACGTTTTGGCCAACGACGTTTTGGCCAGGACGTTTTGGCCAGCTGAAAGTGGAAGGTATAGGGCGTTTTGGCCTGGACGTTTTGGCCAGGACGTTTTCGCCATGGACGTTTTAGCCACGGACGTTTTGGCCAGGACATTTTGGCCACGGAAGTTTTGGCCACGGATGTTTTGGCCAAAGACATTTTGGCCAGGACGTTTTGACCAAGGACATTTTGGCCACGGACGTTTTGGCCAGGAGGTTTTGGCCACGGACGTTTTGGCCGGCTGAAAGTGGAAAGTAGGACGTTTTGGCCAAATGTTTTTCGTACACACATAAAGATGGAATAAACAAACTTTCTGTGTTTTTGGTATAGTCTATCAATTTAGATACAGAAAAATATTTTATTTATATAATATGCATCTTATATTTTTAATTAACATTGACAAAACCATTCTTTGTCTTTGATTTGCATTCTCCTACAGAAAGATGCGTTTATTTTTCCAGATTTTAAAAGTTTTTAACTGTAAACTGTATTTGCAGGCAACCATTTTTTGAAAGTTATTCTTCAATCATTCGATATTTTCCAATTAAATCAATCATCAAAATCTATTAATAATTATAGATAAGGCTTGAAAATAACTATTTGTAACACCAATCATTTTCCTCTTTTCCAGCAATGTTTTATATCATGATACATACGGCTCAAAATCACAAAAAAAATCTAAAAGAAATGGCCAAAACGTCCTACATTGTAACCTACTTCTAGCTGGCCGAAACGTCCTTGGGCAAAAAGTTGGCCAAAAGGTCCACATGGTCAAAACGTTTCCACATTCAGGGGAGGTAACTGAAATTTGGTCGGGCGAAGGTTACACAACGCCAACTCCAGTGATTTCATTCTGGTAAAAAAAACACCATAGTTTTGCAACTTATTTTTCTTGTTATCACACAGGAAAAATACAAATTGTGCCTGAAATTTGAACGGATAAAGGAATCGTGATCGGTAGCAGCCCTATTCCATCTAATTAGAGATTTGCTTGTTCGTCCAGGTTTTGTTCGCTCCTGAAGTGGGTCTGTTCGCCCAATATTAAGTCTTTCTATTGTTTATCAAGGGGTTAATCAACATCGGTATGCTCGGGTAGCTTAGTGGCCAGCATATCTGACTCGTGAATTTGAGGTTGCAAATTTGATACGTGGATGTGGCAGACTTTTTCGCCTTCCGATGTTTGTGAAAAAACAGTGAACAGTCATTTGCTTGGAAAAAAAGTTGTGTGAGCACTGCTAGACAACTAGAAAACAAAGGTGAAGGCGCACTGATCGCTGTGATATGACCTAATCAGTTTAAACAACATTAAAAATCAACCAAATAAATCAATTTAAGTTGGTACAAATCAGAGTTTTTAGGTCTCTGAAATAGAAGCTTTTGAAAACATTGTGGGAAAAGGAGAAAATGCTGGTAAAAAATGTTACTTGGAGTAAAAATTATTTCCACAGAATTATTTACTCCAAATCCTGAGTTTGAACAACTCTGAAATAGAATGCCTTTGTAATATTATGGGAAAAGGGGAAAATATGGATAACCAGGGTTTTCTCCTTTTAGCGCAATGTTTTCTACCCAACCAAATGCAGTCTTTTGCTAATGCTTTGAATTTGGGTACAATTCAAAATATTGTCGTTTGGTAAAGAGGTAAATGCAACAACTCCATCTGTCAAAATGAAATTACGTCTGCTGCAAGAGTTTTTTGGGTGAACCTTTGCCTGACTATCTGGGGTTTTAGCAATTCTTAGGCAGGAGGTTTTTTAAGACATTTTTAGAAAAGGAGGAAAGGCCTGCAAACAGCATTTTCTCCTTTTTAGCATGTTTTCTGCCCATTTAATTCAAACAAACATTTTCCCACTTTTTCCATAATGGTTTCTGTCATATCACAGATCAGCCTCAACTTTGTCATTTGGTATAGATTAGGGTTAAGCTAATAGAGTGTCATTTGTAGCTGTTTTCAGACTGGAAGAGTCTAAAACTTGCCATTTCCACAAACCTCAATCAACAGTGAATTTAGTTTGTTCATCTTGGTTGTCTGCAAATAATTTTGAGTTTGACTAGTGTAAAATTTTGTCATTTGAATTTTGTAATGAGTTAACCCATTACCACACAATCCCTACCTTTGATGACCCTGTGATATAAACCTTTAGGAAACATTGTGGGAAAAGGAGAAATGCTGGTAACCAGCATTTTCTCCTTTTCCCACAATGTTTTCTACCCTTCAGAAAACAATCTCAAATTTTCAGTCACTTTTATTTTGTTGTCTGCAAATACTTTCAATTTGGACAAGCCTAAAATTTTGTTGTTTGGTAATGAGTTCAGGGTGAGGAAATTTCTTTACAGGTCAGCAGAATGGTAAATTGGATGATAAAGAGTGCTGCAGGGGTGGCGCTGGGGGCAACAATATTATGCAATGTGTCGCCATGGTTTATACCTAAAGCCCAACAGTTATCTCTGGCCTATATAAAGCAAGCCCAGCTACAGACTCTTGATAAAGATAAAAGAACATTTAATGTAAGTGATACGGTAATGTTTTCTGATGAGTGGCTGCAGTGAGACGATTTACATGAATGAACTACTGCTTTCCCACAAGCATTTTCTTCTTCAAAGATGTCGTAAAAGGCCTTATTCAACAGGGTTGTTATAATAGGGACTGAAATAATTAATCTTTCCCAAATGAAGAAATTCAAGGCCAATCCAACATGTACAGATGAAAAAATAATTTTAGCTGAAAAATTGAAATTTTGGAGGAGTAGAAAACATTATGGGAAAAAGGAGAAAATGCTGATTTCAAACAGCCCAATGTTTTAACAATCTTGGGGAAGACGACTTTTGAAAACACTAGACGAAAGGAGAGGATGCCAAAAACCAGCATTTTCTCCATTTTCCACAATATTTTGTACAACATTACAAATAACTTTTCATAATTTTAGCAACATTAGATTTTAAAAAAGCAAATGCTATCGTCATGGACAAGTCTAAATTTTGAAAGGAATCATTGTTCATTTTACTTCTCTTGTTCCTGCCATTTAAAATTATAGAGTGCTTTTTATGGGTCTTGTCTTACTTTAACATGAGTAATTGCTTCTCTTCTCTGAACCCTTTTCCACACAATTACAATTTGTAACGACCTCTAGGAAAAAGCCTTTTGAAAACATTAGGGATAAAGGAGACAATTCTGGTAACCGGCATTTTCTCCTTTTCCCACATGTTTTCTAACCAATCAAAGACAGGTTCATAATTTTGATCACATATAAATTGATGTCTGCAAATGTCCTCGATTTGGAAAATACTGCATTTTTAGCTTGTTGTAAAGACTTAACCCTTTACCATACATTTTTACAACCCTGGTAACCAGCATTTTCTCCTTTTTCCACAATGTTTTCTACACTGCTAGTAACAAATTTTAATATTTGAGTTGCTTTCAATTTGGACCAGTCTAAAATTTTGTTATTTGGTAAAGAGTTAACCCGTAGAGAGCCGAATAAATCAAGTCTAGAAATAGGACCCAAATAATGGCTGTTTCAAAGTTGCTCTTGTCCAGCATGTCTCAGCAATGCAGATTAAAGACAACGTAGATTAAAGTTTAGACTGCACATATAGTACTGTCTGTTCTTGATCTACATTGGGTGCAAAGGTAACTATAGTTGCAATATATTTAATATTTCTGCTCCTGCTTGTCAATTAAAATTTAATTTTAAGACTTTGTATGACATTCTCAATAGTAATAGTCTGTTCCTGTAATTTGTTCCCCTTTATTCCATATTTTTATTTGGTAGTGCATTGCATACATGTCTGGAAGCTTATAAGATAACTTTTAAATGTCAGAATGGAAATGATATTTGGGAATAATAAAGCAACAAATTTCTAGACTTGACATTAAAACTTAAAACTACCCAGCCAAAAAAAAACCAAACAAACAAATATAAGCATGAGAAATGGAGAAAACTGCTCTTTTTGATCATTTGTCCATTTGCTTCCCTGTTTTCTTGGTTTCAAAGTTTTTATTTGAGGATGCAGGTTTAGATGGTTTCATATAGGGAAGAGTCAGATATTTTGTTTTATGTTGTAGGCAGAAGAGTTATGGAAGAAAAACGGCGCTGTTATTTATGCTGTAAGGAGATCTGGATGATCTTTGTGTCGGGCGGTAAGTACATCTGTTCACATGTCCATAATTATGTTGTTGTACAGTTTTGCTGGACACAGGAATGTACAGGGCTAGTAATCATTGGATTTTGACATTGAAATATGGCTCAGCTATGCAGTTTTTCAGCATTGGTGATAGTCATTGCAAGGATTCATTCTTCTGGCAGGGGTATGTTGATGGTGTTAATCTTGGTTGGCTGCAGGCTCGAAAAGTATATTATGTGAAGTCCTGTTAACCGTTTACCAAACAACAAAATTTTAGACTCATTCAAAATGAAAGCAATTACAGACTACAAAATAAATGTGACTCAAAAATTGAAACTTGACTGTAGAAGAGTAGAAAACCTTGTGGGAAAAGGAGAAAACACTGATTATCAGCATTTTCTACTTTTCCCGCAATGTTTACAGAAGGCTTCTCCCTCTGGGTCGTAAAAACAGGGATTGTTTGGTAAAGGGTTAAAGAACACTAATCTTCAGGATTGCATCCATAGGTGCACTGGCACTTATCAACAAAATTGGTGTAACATCTTTCAAAACCAACATTTTCTTCTTTTCCCAGTATTTTTCTGACAGATTTCTTATTCAGCCATTTTAAAATACCAGGTTGTTTAGTTAACCCATTACCACACGGAAAAATTTTAGACCTATCGAAAATGAAAGCATTTGCAGACGACAATTTCAGAGTGGCTCAAATGGTGCAATTTTACTTTCATAGGGTAGAAAACTTCGTGGGAAAAGGAGAAAATGCTGGTTACCAGCATTTTCTCCTTTTCCCACAATGTTTTCTAAAGCCTTCTTTCTCAGGGGCGTCAAAAGTAGGGATTGTGTGGTAATGGGTCAAGAGCTAATTAAAACTAAAAAAAAAAATCTAGAGATTAGATGTATAAGTAATTATTACCAGTGTAGTATTGCTCCACTTGCCAAAAGGTTTTCAAAAGTGGTGTTTTGCAAGAGTCTTTACCACACAATCCTGACTTAACAACCCTGAAAAGAAAGGCTTTGAAATCATTGGCGGAAAGAAGAAAATGCTGGTAACCAGCATTTTCTCCTGTTCCCACAGTGTTTTCTACCTTATCAAAGACAGAAATCATATTTTTTTCCATGTTTGACTTGTCATCTGCAAATGGTTTCAATTTGGTCCGATCCAAAACTTTGTTGTTTGGTAAAGAGTTAAATGATGGTTTTGCTTCATAACGAATTTAAGCTTGTTGATCGTGGATCTACATTATGTTTTCAGGCTGCGGAAGATCTGTCCTCTCTGAAACCAGAGTTGGATGCCCGCAGTGTCCCCCTGTATGCAGTTGTCCATCAGCCCATAGGTGTGGATCAGTTCCAACAGTATTTTCAAGGTGACATTTTTCTAGATCTCCAGGTAAGAAACTAGCTGTTGAGTTGTTGCTTTTTAGCTTTTTGCCATAATGTTTTTACCTGCATTTTCGTACATTGCAAAAAAAGTCACTCTTTGTATGAAAACATCATAATTGACAAGTAGATTACATTCAAGCTCATATTGTAGACTCTGCTGTCTGATCTTGATACATTGTATATAATTTGTAAAAAGACAGTTAACTTTTGGCTGAACTGAATTGAGTTGCAATTGAGGATAGGTAGATCAAGATTTGACTGCAACGAATTGCAGTGTGATCACCAATTCACATTTGAGGCTTCTTTATTACCTATTCTTACTAAAATAATCTTCAAGGAACAAAATTTTGATGTCTTTTCCTATTTGATTTAACCCATTACCACACAATCCCTACTTTTGACGCCCCTGAGAAAAAAGCCTTCAGAAAGCATTGTGGGAAAAGGAGAAAAAGCTGGTAACCAGCATTTTCTCCTTTTCCCACAATGATTTCCACCCTTCTGGAAACAAATTTTAACTTTTGGCTTGTGTTTATTTTGTCATCTGCAAGTGCTTTCAAATATTGGACCAGTCTAAAATTTTGTCGTTTGGTTAAAGAGTTAATGAAGTCTTTTTCACTTATTAGGAGGTCTATGGTGGTACGCCTTTTACATGGAAAGGAATGATGCTGGTTTGTGGTCATGTTTGTTTCCCAAAGGCTTCCCAAGATGACATGTTATAAAACATGAGATTGTCTGTTAACCTCTAGGCTGCTAAGTGTGACTCAATGACCTTTGCTGACAGTGTAGATCAAGATCAGACTGCATAGAAGGTGCAGTTTGATTTTGCCTCTACACTGTCCGATGACACGATTTTTTCTCAAACCTAAAAGTTTGAAATAGCAACATTTGAGTTTTTTTCTGTTTGCTTGAAAGGTTTTTTTAACCTATTTCCACACAATCCCTACTTTAGAAAACATTATGGGAAAAGGAGAAATACATGTTAAAAAACGCTGGTAACCAGCATTTTCTCCTTTTCCCACAATGTTTTCTACCCTTCACAAAACAAATTTCAAATTTTCAGTCACTGTTATTTTGTCGTTTGCAAATGCTTTCAATTTGGACGAGTCTAAAATATTGTTGTTTGGTAATGGGTTAACTTATTTAGAAAGTTATATACCACACAATCCCTAGTTATAATGACCCTGGGGAAGAAGCCTTTGGAAAACGTGGGGAAAAAGGAGAAAATGCTGGTGGCCAGCTGTTCTTACTTTTCAACGATGTTTCCAACCATATAATGAAAAAATTCCAAATTTTTGCCACCTTTGAATTTGGTAAAGAGTTAAGGTTTAATGGATAGAGAGATTATTTTCTTTTTCTTTCTAAATATTTGAAAACGAATAAAAATCTAGCATGAAAAGGAAATGATTTCAACCGTAGTCCTGAAAGCTTTTCTCTGCAAGAATTGTAAGAAAGAAATTGAATTTAACTCATTTCAACAACATTTTAGGCTTGTCCAAATCGAAAGCATTTGCAGACGACAAAATATGAGTGACTGAAAATTTGGAATTTGTTTTGTGAAGGGTAGAAAACATTGTAGAAAAAGGAGAAAATGCTAGTTACAAGCATTTTCTCCTTTTCCCACAATGTTTTCTAAATGCTTCTTTCTCAGGGTGGTCAACAGTAGGGTTTGTGTGGTAATGGGTTAAATGTGCACAGTTGTTAGTTGTAACCATCATTAATGTGACAATTTCTGACAGAGGAAAGGTAGTATTATGGAGGGGAAGAAAAAATCTTGTCATGCTTTCTTTCAATTTTTTTGTTTCAGCGTAAATTTTATGGTCCTGTAGAGAGATGGCTCAATATACCAAGCTTGTTAAGTTTTCAGTCACTTAATGCAGGATACAAAGCTGCTTTAGTAAGAAAAGTCCCTGGTAACTTTGAAGGAGAGGGAAGATTACTTGGTGGTGAGTTGATCTTAGAATCTGTGTTTTTGAAGGACAGCAATGAATTGGTGGTTAATGATTCTTTTTCTGATGTTTGTCACAGTTTTCAATATTATTTCAGTTAAATTAGTGCATTATTCATTCTTTCATAGAGATTCTTTTACCGTAACTCTTTACCACATGAGAAAAATTAAGACTTGTCCAATTTAAAATCATTAGCAGATATCAATTCCAGTTTGGCTCTGATGGAACTTGTAGTTGATATAATAGAAAGTAATGTGAAAACATTTTGAAAACATTGTGGGCAAAGGAGAAAATGCTAGTAACTAGCATTTGCTCTTTTTTCCTCAGTGTTTTTTACCCTTCTGAAGACAAATTCCAATTTTTGAGCCATGTTTTATTTGTCATCTGCAAGTGATTTTTATTTAGACTATTTTAAAATTTTGCCTTTTTGAAAAGAGTCAAGTGTACACCAATTTTGAATTCAGTTTATGCATCTTACATTAACTCTTTCCAAAACAAGCCATGGTTTTTGCATGTCTGCAGAACAAGTCTTTAGAAAACACTGTGGGAAAAGGAGAAATTTCTGCCATTCTCATCAAATTCAAAATTGTCATCTGCAAACACTTTGAGTTTGGGACAGTCTAAAATTTGTCATTTTGGAAAGGGTTAATACTGTTATTTGTCATGGCTTTTGATGCGAGTTAGATGCTGTGCTCCAAAACTTCCGTTTCCCTAATAACAAAACAGTTTGGAAAGTTCAATACCGGGGAAAAAAATCTAACATTTGGTAGCAAAATAATTTAACCATTTCTTGAAATATTTCAGCAACCTTTGTGATAGGTCCTGAAGATCAGGGGATATTATATCAGCATTTCGAGAGTGTGGCAGGGGATGAAGCCAAAATAGACGATGTGAGAGCAGCAATAGAGAAAATAAAATTATCTCTAAACTCATAAAACAGTTTTCATGATTCTTTCTAACTCAATAACTAGTTACAGTAAAACTTCCGAAATTCAAGGTATGATCAAGAAATTAGTTTATTTCATAAATGAGATGTCATTATGTCAATGAAATTTTCTTTTTAATCCTTTACCACACAATCCGGACTTTCAACAACCATGATAAAAAAGCATTTAAAAACATTGTGGGAAAAGAAGAAAATGCTGGTAACCAGCAATTTCTTCTTTTCCAAGAATGTTTTCTTCTCTTTCCAATTAAATTTGAACTTTCAAGTCACATTTAATACGTCATCTGCAAATGTTTTCAATTTGGACAGGTCTAAAATTTTGTTGTTTGGTAAAGAGTGAAACCAATTTCTGTGCGACATAATTTTGGTTTTCATCAGCATTGTTGAAATTCAGAACGTAACTTTTGACATTTAGCTCTGCACCTCAATATTTTTGTTATCAAGGTCAATAAAGTTAGTTATGTGCATATTAATTTTTAGGTGCTTGTGTGGCAAGCATCTTTGGGTAAATATGCATTGCTCTGCATAGCTCAAGATCTACATTTTAAAACTCTGACAAATCCCATGTCTTGTTCCTTCTGTTATTTGACATTCAGAAGTTTAACTGTACTGAATTCTTTTTTAATGTATAATTAGCAGGGTTTTCCCTCGGCTTTGAAAATTGGGGGTCATTTTGACCCCCTTCCTCATTAGTTGAGGGTCATTTCATTAATTTTGGGGGTCAAAAATATGGATTTCCTCGTCATCAACTTCAAGCACGATTTATAATGCACTTTACCTTTAAACGCCAACTTCCAAGATTGAAAAGTCGGAAGATCATTTCTGACGGAAAGGCCGATGTCACTTGTTGACAATCCAAACATTTTCGTCTGAATCACTGCTTGATGGGGCTCGATCGACTGTTGTAGGAAGCAGACGATAGAAGAATGCTACATTTTCTTCGTCATGACATTATTTTTCCGCTAACAGCACAGACCGGTAATGTGTACTTTTATATACCGGAAATCGTGTAAAATATGCAATGAAATACAGATAACCCAACACGACTTTGACTGGGCCCATATTTAAGACACGTGTCTATATACATTTCGACAATAATGCGTAAACCAGTCTTATTCTATAAATAGATTACTGGAAAACCACTTTTATCTAAAATAAACCCTGTAGTTAAAAAAAGCACGGTGTTCGTCTGACATTGATATAAGAACGGACTTGGAATTATGACACTTCATTCAATTTCGTACATTATTTAGATTTTGGAAAGTTGCGTCACCGATGACGCACTGTAATTTATTTTGGGGGTCATTTGAATTAAAATTGCGTCAATGACGCAGGATTTGTGCGTCATGGAAAACCCTGAATTAGATTCATTTGACTTTGTAAATGCCTTTGTATCTTATTGTTTATACAGTATTACTGGGTATGTATCTTTCATTTTGTTCAAAACCTGTCACTGTATTACATGTATTACACTTTACTTGAAAATACTGGCTGAAATATCAAGATAGGTAGGGCCTGACATGAGTTGGTTTTTTGGATAAAATTTTATGAAACAAATCTAGAAAAAATGTAATTAAGTGAGCCTTTGGCACACTTAGTAATTTTTTTTTTCTTGGACAAGTTTCATGTAATTTTATATAAAATATATAATATACATGTATATGTAACTTCATACAAAATTGTATTTGCTTCATTTAAATTGCTTCAAGATTACCAGATAAGGAAGGGAAATATCATTTTTTCAGATGTATGGCAATTGCAGACAATAAATTCAATACGACATTAAAAAAAAAGATTAAGACAGCATTTTCTCCCTTGCACACATTGTTTTGAAAAGTCTTCTTCATTACTGTCACAAAACCTGGGAATTGTGTCTGGCAAAGGGTAAAAGGTTAAATGTGGATTGTCTGAGACACTGATGCTGTTTTATTATCTGCCAGAGGCAGAGGGATTTAGTTTTAGCATTGTCCATCCGTCTGTCACTTCGCCTTTCTGTGTGTCTGTCAAGGAGAACATCATGGACGGAATTTTGTGAAACTTTACATGTGTGTAAAATGATTGGATGAAAAATGGCCGACTTTAATGATTTTAAGTTACACAGCCTTGTTAATTTTTTTTTTCAGAGGAAAGTATCATTTGAACAAAATTGCTTGTGCCAAAATTTTACATTGCAAAGTTAAGCAAGTCTTTGACAAAAAACTTGTTAATTTCTTCCAAAAAAGGGATTGTTCTATGACAGACAGTGTTCCATGTACCGTTAATGGCAGTCTAAATATGCAATTTTGTTTTTCAACCCTTTCCCAAATGACAAACTTTTGGACTAGACCAAATCGAAAGCATGCACAGACGACAATTCAACTCTTGCTGAAAAGATGATTTCTGTCTATGATAGGATAGAAAACATTGTGGGAAAAGGAGAAAATGCTGGTTACCAGCATTTTCTCCTTTTCCCACAATGTTTTCAAAAGGCTACTAATCCAGACCCGTAAAAACCAGGGATTGTTTGGGAAAGGGTTACGTGCATGTTTCATTGTCAGATGAAAAACTATTCTTAAGTGTGCACTTACCATATAGGTTAACCCTTTACCAAACCATCCCTGGTTTTTACGGCCCTGAAAAAGAAGCCTTTTGAAAACACTGTGGGAAAAGGAGAAAATGCTGGTAACCAGCATTTTCTCCTTTTCCCACAATATTTTCTACGCTACTGGAAACAAATTTTAATTTTGACTTGCATTTATTTTGTCATCTGAAACTGCTTTGACTTTGGACCAGTCTAAAATTTTGTTGTTCTGGAAAGGGTTAAGTAGCTGAATAAATATAACTTTTTGCTTTTCTCAAAAAAAAAAAGAGAAATTATGTACCTTTGTTTTTAAATATTTATGTTGATTCATTGATTAGTTCAGCTAATTCTTTAAACACCATGAGCGAATGAAACAATGAGACTAAAAGGATGATCCTGGTCTTCATTGTGGAAATTTTCATAAGTGTGAAAGATTTAGTTGGAGGTTTTTGAAATTCTTTTTTGTTATGTCTGTATTTAAGGAAAATTAAAAGAAACTCAGGAAATGGAAAAAGAAGGAAAATATTAAATGTTTTTTATTTTTATTATTGTCTAATTTATTAAATCTGCAAGTCCTTCTTTGAACTAGATCAAGATCATACCATTCAAAGTCTGTAACCTGATCTTAGTTCTATGCTGTCCAATGTCTCATAAGATGGCGAGACAAAAGTGCCTTCAAAACTATTGTCCACCAACCTCTTGCCCCCCATGTAATTACACAATGTGTCTTGGAACACACACAAAAAATTTAACTCTTTACCTTACAATCTGGACTTATAATGACCTTGAGAAGGAAAGCTTTCGAAAACATTGTCGGAAAAGGGGAAAATGCTGACTACCAGCATTTTCTCCTTTTCCCACAATGTTTTCTACCATTCGCAAAACAAATTTCAATTTTGAGTCTGTGACTAGTCAAGCTTAGCAAATTTTGATTTGAAATCATATATAGCATTTGGTGCTGAGGTGGGGTAGGAGAAAAGGTAGACTGATAGTCAAACAATTACAAAATCACAAAAGACCTTCATAGCATTTTAATAAACTTAATATAAAATATATCACATCTATGCTTCATTAATTTCATGCTGAATTAGAATCTCTTTCACGTTTTTTCATTACCACATAATCACAGTTTTAAAAGACCCAATAAAAGGCTTTTGAAAACACTGTGGGCAAAGACAAATATGATAAGAGACCAGCATTTTCTCCCTTTCCACCAGTGTTATCTACCTTGTCAAAAATGGAAGTCATCATTTGAGCTTTGTTCAATTTTATCATCTACAAATACTTTCAAGTTGGTGGAGTCAAAATTTTTTTTGTTTGGTAAAATGTTAAATCTTCACCATATAACAAAAATACAGCACTTGCAGACTCCAAACTGAAATGAGTTCAAAAGATAAGCAGACTGCAAACTGAAATGGGTTCAAAAGATGGCAGAACATGACACACGGAAAAAGGTTCAACAGAGCAGACTACAAACTGAAATGGGTTAAAAAAAAAATGAAAAGCTAGCAAGCAGACTACAAACTAAAAAGTGTTTAACTCTTTACCAAGACAAAATTTTAGACTGGTCCAAATTGAAAGCACTTGCATATGACAAAAAAAAACGCAACTCCAAAATTGAACTCTGTTTCCAGCAGAGTAGAAAACATTTTGGGAAAAAGAGAAAATGTTGGTATACAGCATTTTCTCCTTTTCCCACAATGTTTTCAGGGATTGTTTGGTAAAGGGTTAACTCTTCACCAATCGAAAAATTTTTGGACTATACCAAATTCAAAGCATCCGCAGACAACATATTAACCCTTTACCACACAATGCCGACTTTTGATGCTCTTGGAAAAGAAGCCTTTTGAAAACATTGTGGGAAAATAAGAAAACCCTAGTAACAAGCATTTTCTCCTTTTCCCACTGTGTTTTCTACTTTATCAAAGAAAAATTACACCATTTGAGCCACCATGAAATTGACATCAGATCTGCAAATGCTTTCAATTTGGACAAGGCTAAAATTTTGTTGTTAGGTAAGGGGTTAAACCTTCCTAATATGATGATGTCTGACTTCAATAGGGTAGAAAGTATTGTACAAAAAGAAGAAAATGCTAGTTATGAGCATTTTCTTCTTTTTCAACAATTTTCAAAAAGCTTTTTTCTCAGGGTCGTTAAAAGCCCAGATTGTGGGTTAAAGAGTTAAAAGGTAGGAAGTGGTCTATAATTTGAAAGGGCTTAAAAAGCCAACAGACTACAAAGTTAAAAGGGTACAAAAGATGGCTCTTTAAAAGAGAAACACAGTATGGAACACAAACACCATTTTTCAACATAATTTTAGAACAAATAAATTGCTTGGTCACTAATTTAGTCCATAAATAAAAGGTTAGTCACATTTTTTCTGGTTAATCACTAATATTATGCTAGTTAAGTGCATGACAATTCAAATGTGTTAAAAATCTCAACTCTTTAACAAAAAAGACATTTAGAGATTTGTCCAAATTGAAAACCACTGCAGTTGACAGACTAAACAAGGCTCAACATTGAGTTTTTTTGTCGAATGGAAGGAAAACATTGTGGAAAAAGAAAAATGCTGGTTTTGAACATTTTCTCCTTACCCCAAAGGTCTTCAAAAGCCTGTTTCCCAAATCCATTAGAACTTTGGAGGGCGTAGTCAAGATATAAAGACAGAAATTACTACTACTATGCAATTCGGTTGTGACAAGTACATTTTTCTTTAATGAATATGCTTTAACCCATTACCACACGAGAAAAATTTAGACTGGTCCAAATTGAAAGCGTTTGCAGACGACAAAATAAAAGTGACTGAAAAATTGAAATTTGTTCTGGGAAGAGTAGAAAACACTGTGGGAAAAGGAGAAAATGCTGGTTACCAGCATTTTCTCCTTTTCCCACAGGGTTTTCAAAAGGCTTCTTTCTCAGGGGCGTCAAAAGTAGGGATTGTGTGGTAATGGGTTAAGCCTGAGAGAGAAGACTTTTGAAAAAAGCATGTTCTCCTTCTCCCACAATTTTTTCTGCCATTGTAAAGAAAAAATTAATGTTTTAGGTAACAGTTAATTTGCCGTCTGATAATCCTTTAAATTTTGACAAGGCTAAAATTTTGTGGTTTAGGAAAGAGTTAAGTAAAAATATACAACCTTTCAAAAATTTTGTCATCTAACAACTGGACTTTTGCATGGCAAAGGATATAGGATATATCCTCAATTACTTCAGAGTCTGGTTACTGTCAGTAACAGCAAACTCTTTACCACACAACAAAATTTTACATTTGCCTAAACTGGAAGTATTTACAGGTGACAAATGAAATATAACTCAAAGGAAATGCTATAGCTCCCTCCATGGAGGCTGTGCTGGAGTAACCTACAAAATAGATCTTGTCTCTTTGACAAAGCATTCAATCCACTCTCCTGTAAACGCCCCCCCCTTTTTTTCACTCATAAAACTGAAGGCTATTCCACAATACAAGACTTAACCCATTACCACACAATCCCTACTTTTGACGCCCCTGAGAAAGAGGCCTTTTGAAACACTGTGGGAAAAGGAGAAAATGCTGGTGACCAGCATTTTCTCCTTTTCCCACAGTGTTTTCTACCCTTCCCAAATTGCAATTTTTCAGTCACCTATATTTTGTCATCTGCAAATGCTTTCAATTTGTGGCAAAGAGTTAATAAGCCTCTGTATTATTTGGAAATGTTCACCCTTACCTTACCAAATAACTAGTCAAATTTTCAATTTGATACTTATAACCCAAATATTGCTGTTTCAAAGTTATGTTTTTGGGAAAGACATCTTATCTGACAGCGTAGATCAAAGATCAGACTGAACATTCTGTCTGATATTGATCTACACTGTCCGCAAAAGGTCAGCGAGTCACGCTTAGCAGCCAAATGTTAATAATAATAACTACACATGAAAAGAAGTTGAGTATAAAATTGTTATAAAAGGGCTTCCTTCAATGATAATAATTCCCCTGTCCTTCTCTCTCCAGCCCCCTCCCCCATCTCCACTTGTTTCTCTGAGTTTGTCTCTTCCTATTACCACTCTCTATCTCTCGTACCCTGTGTTTTTCATTTGAATTCCCAAATAATCGCACTTTACCAGTATAACCAGTGTTTCAGTGAACCTGAAAAGGAGCCTTTTGAAAATATAAAAGCCTTCAATCAAACTAACTCCAAAGACTCAAATCCTAGAAAGTCCAAAATAAAAGTACGGTAAAGAGTAGCCTGACTATCTCCATCTAGGAAAGGATTAAAAAAAAAAAACATCGTTGAAAAAAGAAGAAAATGCTGGGAACCATGATTTTCTCCTTTTCCAAAAATGATTTGAAAAGACTTTTTCCTCCAGGGCAATAAAACACAGGATTGTTTAGTAAAGGGTCAAGTCTCTGTGATGCCATCCCAAAAGACTATTATATAGCACTTTTCACACAGTGTTTAGGCCTCATTTACCATGTATAGTACCCATTCACAGAACACTCCTATTTTCGGAATAGAAGAATTCTTGATGCACATTTTTTCCCAACAAACCCGGCATATTCTTTCACTTCTTCCTCATCATCATTTGCACCTCTTCTCAGAACCTTGTAGATTTCATATGTCATGAGTTTACGACTAAACAGAATAAGTACAGTTGACAAGTTTATATCCCCTTGAGCATCCACTGAAAATATAAAATACATTCCAACCTGTACTAAGCAAGCACCTAAAGGGACATTCTACGTATTCATGTTTAACTTTTTCCCAAACGACAACATTTTGGACTTGTCCAAATTGAAAGGTTTTGCAGACAAGAAATTGAATGTGACTTAAATGATAAAATACGTCTGTGACAGGGTAGAAAACATTGTGGAAAAAAGGAAACTCGAGGAAATATAAAACAGTAACCATAGTTGCCTTTGCAGCAAGTGTATATCAAGATCAGGATGCATTAAACATGACATTAAAGAAATAAAGTTATTATGAAATTTCAATTATCTAGGTCTTATTCAAGACTGAAAGTGTCCAACTGGTTTAATCAACATTCAAACTCTTTAACCCTTTACCCCATAAGGCATTTCTATGGTACATGTATCTCTAATTGACCCTAAATAATAGCAAGGATGTGTGTATGACACCTTTTGATAGCATAGAAAACATTGTGACAAAAGGTGAAATTGCTCATCATGAGCAATTTCACCTTGTGCCACAATGTTTTCCAAAGGCTCCTACAAGCAATGCATAGAAATGAGTATCTATGGAGTAAAGGGTTAACACACATTCCCTAGTTTTAAAGACCCTGATGGAGAATGCATTTAAAAACACACTGGAAAAAAGAGAAAATGCTGGTCACTTGCATTTTTCTCCCTTTCCCACGATGTTTTCTACCCTTTCAAATAGACAGTCCATCATTTTAGCCAGTTATACGGTCATCTACAAATGCTTTTCAATCTGAATATTTCTGGCGTGTTAACCTTTTACCTGATATACCAATTTGAGGCTCTCCATTTCAGCTGCAAAAAAAGAGATGACGTGAAAAATACGGACAAATGAGGATATAAATATCTGACTGAGTGGAAAACATTGTGGGAAAAGGAGAAATTGCTCGTTACAAGCAATTTCTCCTTTTCCCACAATGTTTTCAAAAGCTGTCTGTTGTTGATACATCAAAATGAGTATCTATGGAGTAAAGGGTTAACTCTTTACCAGATGAGGTAAATTTGGTCACTGAAATTGAAAGACTTTGTAGACAACAAATTTAGAGTGGTCGAAAAGGTGATACATGTGTATTTTTATCTGCAAGGGAAGGAAACACTGTGGAAAATGGACAAAATGCTCACTATCACCATTTCTTATGGAACGCCGTAGCTGTCTTTTCTTAAAAATAGTTATGTTGCTCAGTTCACTTTTAACTTGTTGGGTTGAACTGAAATGATGATCAGTCAGACAGGATTAAAGTCTTCTCTAAATATCATTTTGTTCGGTTGCCAAGCCATTAAGAAGTATTGGTTGGACATTTTGTTCTGTCTATTTCTCATGATGTCAAGTTAGATTATCATTTTGTTCAGTTCACTTTTATCTTCTTGGGTTGAATTGAAATGATAATCAGTCAGATGGGATTAAAGTCTTCTCTAGATATCATTTTGTTCGGTTATCAAGCCATTAAGAAGTGTTGGGTGATCATTTTGTTCTGTATATTTCTTATTATGTTCAGTTAGATTAACATTATGTTCAGTTCACTCTTATCCTATTGGTTGAATTGAAATGATGATCAGTCAGCTGGGACTAAAGTCTTCTCTATCTATCAATTTGTTCGGTTGCCAAGCCATTTAGAAGTATTGGGATGACGTTTAGTTCTGTTTATTTCTCATTATGTCCAGTTAGATTAACATTATGTTGGGTTAACATGTTATATAATTCCATCAACTGGTTATAAAGTTCGGCTGACATAGCATTAGTTTTGCTTTACTATAATATCTTGTTCATTACAAAGGTATTTTATTCAGTTTATTGTTTATCATAATTTGTTCACTCGTCAATATCTTACGCCAGAGAGACTGGAATTATGTTAACTGGTCATTTAGTTTACAAAGTACACATCATATTTGACAATCTTATCATTGTATCTGGGTATAAACAGTTATGCTTAGAAAGGATGATACTATGTTTTGTTGAGTGAATATTACGTCCAGGTAGGATAGTATTATGTTTCGTTACCTCGATATTCTGTTTGGTTGATTGTCATTGTATCGAGTTGAAGTAACAGTATGTTGAATAAACTTATGTTCATTTGGAAAACCTCGGTTTTAATCCGCAAGAAACGTCATCATTACATCATCGCTAAAATATGACGTAATCGGGGCTAAACAACTCGCACACGACCACGTGATATTTAACCCTTTACCAAACGATCCATTGTTTTAACGACCCTTGGAAGGAAGATTATTGCAATTATTGTTGGAAAAGGAGAAAATTCTGGTTGCCAGCATTTTTTCCTTTTCCTACAATATTTTCTACCCTGTCAAAAACCTGAACTTCATTTGTTCCACTTTCAAAATTTGACATCTGCAATCTGCAGATGATTTCAATTTGGAATGGTCTAAAATTTGTCGTACGGGAAACGATTAATAAACCTTCATTATCAGCATCTTTTCCAGTTCACACTTGACTATCGCCAGTGTTAACCCTTTCCCAAACGACAAATTTTGGACTCTTCCAAACCAAAAGAGTTTGCAGACGACAATTCTAGATTTGGAGAAAATGGCAAAAAGTTCTCTAAAAGGGTAGAAAACACTGTGGGAAAAGGAGAAATTGCTCATTACGAGCAATTTCTCCTTTTCCCACAGTGTTTTCAAAAGACTTTTACTGCAGACACGTAAAAACCAGGGCTTGTTTGGGAAAGGGTTAAACAATGTCAAACATAGCAGAATTTGACCAAAATTTTGAGGAAGTAACGGCTAGACTCAACTAATGGAAATGTCTACTGATTTACTATGTACAGGTGTAGCAATATTTTTTCTTTAAATTTCAACATATCTTCGATTTACTTCTTAAAGGTGGCCTTTCAGATTTTGGGACGAAAATTTTACAAAAATACACAATTTTTAAATCATCTTTGTACTCCCAAAGCCTTTTAATTTTCATCCATAAAACCCCTGTAATCCAAAACCACCCGACAACAAGAGAAATTAGAGATTTACGACGGCCCAGGTCGACTCCGACGGGAGACACGGTCTATTTTTAGATGAGCAACTCGCTCATTTACATACCAGAACTACACAGACGAAGCTTCAAATATAGCGTCCGAAGAAGACATTATAGAAAATAATTGCATGTTTGTTATGTTATGGAATTAGTCACGTACCAGTCACTTGAAATTCCCAAAATGCTTTTTTCATTTTTGGCGCGAAATCTTTAAATACCTTAAGAGGCTACGTAGCCTTTTAAAGGTGGGTATTTAGGTTTTTAACATCACATCAAATTCAAAAATAAATATATCACTGAAATTTATATAAAAAAAAAAAAACCAATACAAATCATCATTAATTAAAAATCATAAAATCACGGTAAACATTTTTTGATGGTATTCCCTTAAAAGGCTACGTAGCCTCTTAAGCTATTTTTAGATTTCCCGCCAAAAATCATAAAGGCATTGTGGGAATGTTATGTTCCTGACACGTGACTAATGACGCTTAAATTCCATAACATAAAAACATGTAATTACTTTCTATAATGTCTTCTTCGGACGCTATGTTTGACGCTATGTCTGTCTATTTCTGGTATGTAAATGAGCTAGCTGCTCATGTAAAAATAGACCGTGTTTCCCGTCGGTGTTGACCTTGGACGTAGTAAACCTCTAAATTCTCTAATTGTCTGATGGTTTTCAACCACTTGGGTTTATTGAATGAAAACTGAAAGGCTTTGAGAGTATAATGATGATTTTTTGTACGTTTGTAAAATGTTTGTCCCAAAATCTAAAGGGCCACCTTTAAGGGAATACCACCAAAAATGTTTTTGGTAATTTTATGATTCTCAATTATTGATGATTTGTATTGTTTTTTCATATAAATTTCAGTGATATATAGATCTATTTTTTTTAATTTGGTGAGATATGAAAACTCTAAATACCCACCTTTAAAACTCGTAACTACAGCTTGTTTCAAACTGCAGGTGGTATGGTTTTAGTTTAAACATATTTTATTCATAGAATTACATAGTATTACATAGAAATATATATCAATCAGATTAACAAGAATAATTCTATAAAATGGATCGAAACGAAAGCTAAGCTTATATAGTTTCTGTCCAAGCTCCGGTTTAGAGGAAAACCAACCATCTAGATTGATCGGCTTTTATAACATAATTTGTATAGATCTGTGTTTTACCACTTGGCATGTTCTACATCTAATCTAAGTAACTGTTGATTATTAATGAGGGTGTAGGGTTTATGTACGCATGCGCAGTAAATCCAGATAAACTTCGACGTTTAAATGAATAAATGATCAAAATAAACCTGCGTTGGGTAGTTTATGGAAGATAGACGGTCAAAAATTTTCAAATATGAGCGTTCTGATTGGATAGAAAAGTAGGACAAAGACTAAGTTCATTTATAAGGGAGCGGATCGATGATGAAATAGCTGTTTACCTAAGCGACGGATCTGGTTTGACTTGGGATCGAGACAATTGGCGATCGACACCGGTTCCGTTCACCGGCACTTGAAAAGTTGCAAGGCGGTCTACAAGTCGATTATTTTCTAGACGTATCCAGCATGAATTATAAACTCCAGTGCAGCCCGATGATCTCTAGTTCCATCACTCTTAACATTTAAAATCTCGCATTTGTTTTTTGAAGAATTTCATTTACCAAAGGATTATTTTTCATTCTTCAAAGTATATCAAGTCCGGTCGCCCTAAAACACGTTCGCCTTAATTAGGCCTAAGAAAAAAATCATTGTTAAGGGTTTCGGTCCGAGATGCCATAGGTAGGGTAGGTAGTGCATGTGTTTTTGTTTTTCTTTAAATTTCTTTTACATGGACCATGTACTGAAATGCCACCTGAAAAAAATATTCTTTCAACTGTAGGGTAAAAAGTTTAGGGTCGACAGCATTTTTTAGGTAGGGTTTGGAAACCCAAAACACAGAACTTTGTTTTCTTAGGCCTTATTTTGGCAGCAATCAAACCGGCCTGTCATCAAACGATCCCCGGGGCGGTCAAACCGGCCCCAAATGTTTAGGTGGCATTTCAGTACATGGTCCATGTAAAAGAAATTTAGAGAAAAAAGAAAACCCTACCTACCCTACCTATGGCATCTCGGACTGATTTTTTTTTTTTTCTTAGGCCTAATAAGGCGAACGTGTTTTAGGGCGACCGGACTCGATGTACTTTGAAGAATGAAAAATAATCCTTTGGTAAATGAAATCCTTTAAACAAATGCGAGATTTTAAATGTTAAGAGTGGTGGAACTAGAGATCATCGGGCTGCACCGGAGTTTATAATTCATGCTGGATACGTCTAGAAAATAATCGACTTATAGACCGCCTTGCAACTTTTCAAGTGTGAACGGAACCAGTGTCGATCGCCCATTGTCTCGATCCAAAGTCTGACCAGATCCCTGTCGCGTACGTAAACAGCTGTTTCATCATCGATCCGCTCCATTATAAATGAACTTATCAATGTTGGCAGTCCTAAATCTTGCAGGACTTTCTTTAAAATTGTCCGAGTATTTTCCTCGTTTCCCGCCATTTTTCGCCGGACGAGAGGAAAAGTTCGGGTTGCGGATTAAAACTGAGGTTTTCCAAATGAACAAAAGTTTATTTAACATAATGTTACTTCAACTCGATACAATGACAATCAACTGAACATAATGAGAAATAAACAGAACTAAACGTCATCCCAATACTTCTAAATGGCTTGGCAACCGAACAAATTGATAGATAGAGAAGACTTTAGTCCCAGCTGACTGATCATCATTTCAATTCAACCAATAGGATAAGAGTGAACTGAACATAATGTTAATCTAACTGAACATGATGAGAAATAAACAGAACAAAATGATCACCCAACACTTCTTAATGGCTTGATAACCGAACAAAATGATATCTAGAGAAGACTTTAATTCTCATCTGACTGATTATCATTTCAATTCAACCCAAGAAGATAAAAGTGAACTGAACAAAATGTTAATCTAACTTGACATCATGAGAAATAGGCAGAACATAATGTCCAACCAATACTTCTTAATGGCTTGGCAACCGAACAAAATGATATTTAGAGAAGACTTTAATGCTGTCTGACTGATCATCATTTCAATTCAACCCAAGAAGATAAAAGTGAACTGAACAAAATATTAATCTAACTTGACATCATGAGAAATAGGCAGAACAAAATGATCACCGAACACTTCTTAATGGCTTGATAACCGAACAAAATGATATTTAGAGAAGACTTTAATCCTGTCTGACTGATCATCATTTCAATTCAACCATACAAGTTAAAAGTGAAGTGAGCAACATAACTATTTTGAAGAAAAGACAGCTACGGCGTTCCATAATTTCTCCTTTTTCTTCATTGTTATCAAACACCTTCAACCTTAGAGCCATGTAAACCAGGGCTCATCTGGGAAAGGGTTATGGGGTTAAATAAGTAAAGAGACTGTTTTAGGTCAATATGCCTCACAAACTATAATTATTTGACATTGCTCATCTGAGATTCACATTCTGGTCTGCTCTTGTTCTACACTATTCACATCAGATTCTAAAGTTATGCCAACAAAAGAATACAAAAAGTGTCACAAAAACCTCACCTTGGTCAGGATCTGCAAATCTTGAGTATTTCTTCTGATCTAGTTTGGGTGCGCATTTTTCAACAGGGTGCCAAGTATAGGTCTCTGGACACAGCAGGAATGATGGAAAGTATTGGCCCTAGAGATGACAAGAATTATTTTGTAACTCCCTAACTCTTTACCACACAATCCCAACTTTCTCCTTTTCCGACAATGTTTTCTACCCTTCCCAAACCAAATTTCTGTACATGCTTTTAATTTGTACCAGTCTAAAATTTTGTTTTTTTGGTAAGAGTTAAGTACTAAATAACAAAATTTTAGATTTGTCTAAATTGAAGATATCTACAGAACAGACAAAAAAATTAAGATCTCACTCAAAATATGAAATTTGTCTTTAAGTCTTTACGAAAAAAAAGAAATAAGAAAAAAAAGCTGATAGGTATATTTTCTATGTTTCAATTGATGTTTTCAAATGCTGCCCTCCAAACGGTCCTTAAATACAGGATTGGTAAAACTTTACCACACTATTCCATGATTTTTTTAACCCTACAGGAAAGGGCTTTTCTACCCTATCAGAGAAATATCCTGTCATTCGAGTCAAATCTAACATTTAGAGATTATGTACATGTATACTGTTGTCAAACACTAAAGTAAAATCTTGCTCAGGAGGCTGGGAGAACTGGTAATTGTTGAGCATTTGCAATAATAACTAATTCTCACAACCGAGACAATTTTGAAATATTAATTTTCAATTTTTACTTGTGGTAAAAAACATTCACTAGTGAGTCATATGGTTATAATTTACTGTTAAATTTCACAAAACCAATGAAAAGCATTATATTAGAAAAGATTAAATATTTTAAATGTATGAACTTTATCATTCACTACTCACATCATACTTCATTGTAGGACAGGAGTGTACATAAGATCTAATATACATGAAGTAATATAGCATCTTTGAAAGTTTATGTAAAGTTGTAAAACTGACTATTTCTTTGAAAAAGGAGCAAGAAAAAGGTTTTATACTTAATTCTTTACCAATCGACAAAAGTTTAGACTAGTCCAAAATGGAAGCCTTTGCAGATGACAAAATAAATGGGATTAAAGAATTGAAATTTGTTTTAGGAAGGGAAGAAAACATTGTGGGAAAAGGAGAAAATGCTGGTTACCAGCATTTTCTCCTTTTTCCTTAATGTTTTCAAAAGGCTTCTTTCACAGGAGTGTTAAAAGTCAGGATTTTGTAGTAAAGGGTTCAACACTTCACCCAACAAACTCACCTTATACTTCATTTTAGGACAGGAGTGTATATAAAATCCCATATAGTAGTATAACATCTTCTTTGAATGTTTGTGTAAACTTCTGATGAAGGCTATTTCTCTGAGAAAAAAAAAGCAACAAGAAAAAACATAAGAGTTTTGGAAAGAGTGCTTAGGTGTTCTGTACATGTGATGGGTCTACCAAATTCCTTCAGCACAAAGCATTTTTTGCTTTTGTGGTCAGGGTAAATCGATGTAAGAACTATGAAAATCACAGTCTGACCAGTACTCAACAGAACAAACGCCCTGAATATGAAAAAATTGTTCTTATGCAGCGACAGTTTGAACCACACGTGCCTGACATGTCTGGTATCTTATAACTCCGCTATATATATATAATTATATATATTTTATCATTATTATATCTATATAGAGGGGTTGTATGATGCCAGACATGTCAGGCACCCCTGGCTTGAACCACAAAGCAAGATGTGAATCATTTCTGACAAACCTGAGATCACTCAAAAACTGATATGGACTTTTTCAATAAGGGAAAGCAATCAGCCTTGAAGCATGGAGTAAACCACCATGACATTTTTTTCCTAAAACAAAAGTCATACACAGTAAATGCCAATTCAAGATTGCTACTGACTACCAAAGTAGACAGTGTACATACAAGATCAAAACATGAGTACTGTGCAGTCTGATTTCAATATGCACTGGGCAAACAGGCAACTAGTTATGGAAGACACTTTAATAGTCAATAGTAAATACATACATGAACTTTCTTTCATGGAGCATCTATATCTATGGTCATTTTGCATGGTATGTGAAAAAACTTTGGCAAAAAATAAGGTCTGCATTTAGAGCAATAATGTCAAATGCTTCAATGTTTCTTTTTTTTTTCAATTATGGCCTGCTGCACTACAAAATTAGTCTAAAGGAAGTAAAGAGTAAAGTGTTAACTTTTCACCAAACATCTAAATTTTAGACCTTTCCATAATGAAACCACTTGAAGAAGACAAAATAACTGCAACTCAAAAACTGAAATTTGTTTTTGGAAGGATAGGAGACATTGTGGGAACATCAGAAAATGCTGGTTACATGCATTTTCTCTTATTCCCATCTAGAGTCTTTAACCCTTTCCCAAATGACACATTTTAGACTCTTCCAAACTCAAAGAGTCTGCAGACGACAATTTCAAATTTGATGAAAATGGCAGAAAGTTCTCAAAATGGGTAGAAAACACTGTGGAAAAAGGCGAAATTGCTCGTTATGAGCAATTTCTCCTTTTCCCACAGTGTTTTCAAAAGACTTGTACTGCAGACACGTAAAAAGAAGGGCTTGTTTGGGAAAGGATTAAAACTCCCAATTGTTTGGTAGCATGTAGAATCATACAATTCAAAATCTTACTGTAGAGCTGAAAATGTTCCTAGTGATAAAAAGCTGTAGTCCGGATCATAATATAAATATTTCGACGATACTAATGATGGCAGGACATCCAGCACACCAACACATATAATTTTCCCATCTAAAATATATTGCTGATGGAAAGAACCATAACCATCTGGCAGTCCATTTTCTTCATGTTCCTCCTGAAATGGACAAACAGAAACAACCTCAGATTTCTAACATAAAAGTAAGCTTAGTTTCTCTTTTCATCAATAGTTCTATCCTTTACTACTTCATACCGATTTCAGAGGTCCAGACATAGGGAGTGGTTTTGATTTTAAAACTGAAAATATCGATTATGGTCCACTAAACCCTATGATGTGGGTACTCATCAGAATTGTCTCATTGAGACAACTCTAATGAGCACCCACAACATAGGGTTTCAAAGAGAAATAATGGATTTAGAAAACCATCACTCCCATATTATTCAATACCATATAATTCAAAGTTTTAATGACCCTAAGAGAGGCAGCTTTCAAAACATTGCAGGAAAAGGAGAAAATGCATGAAAAATTGCTTGCTTCCCTTTCATAAAAAACTTCTATCACTTTTCTCCCATTTAAAATACTGTCTGCAAATGCTTTCAAATGGAAAGGTTTTTAAAACCCTTTACCACACCATCCTGACTTTTCTCCTTTTTCCCACAATGTTTTCTTCCCTTCCACAAAACAAATTTCAATTCTCTAGTCACATTCATTTTGTCGTCTGCAAATGTTTTTAATTTGGACCAGTCTAAATTTTGTTTGGTTTTTTGTTTGGTAAAAAAGAATTCTTTCATCAATATCGAAAGCATTAGTAAGCTATGAATTAAATTAGTTGACTGGTCATCAAAAGGCAGAAAACACTGACTGTATGAAAGATGAAAAACTTTTAACCATTAACTTCTATTTTTCTCATAATGTTTTACAATGATATCTTTCTACAGACAGTCAAACTCTGGTTAACCCATTACCACACAATTCCTACTTTTGACGACCCTGAGAAAGAAGCCTTCAGAAAACATTGTGGGAAAAGGAGAAAATCCTGGTAACTAGCATTTCCTCTTTTTCCCACTTTGTTTTCTACCCTTTACTAAACAAATTTCAAATCTTCAGTTGCTTTTAATCTGTTGTCTGCAATTGCTTTCAAATTATATAAGACTAAACTATTGTCGTTTCGTAATGAGTTAACCCTTTCCCAAACAATCCCTGGTTTTTACGGGTCTGGAATAGTAGCCTTCTGAAAACATTGTGGGAAAAGAAGAAAATGCTGGTAACCAGCATTTTCTCCATTTCCCACAATGTTTTCTACCCTATCATAGACAGAAATCATCTTTTCAGCAAGATTTAAATTGTCGACTGCAAATGCTTTCAATTTGGTCTAGTCCAAAAGTTTGTCGTTTGGGAAAGGGTTAAGGATTAAGGTCTTTATGGACATTTCAAATTAACATGAGACTGACAGTATATATAATGCAATTTGAACTTTTAAAAATTGATGTAGCAAATGGAGACACTGTCCATAATAATAATTTTTCTTTAGACACATTCAATGTTTCAAAATTAAAACCTTAGAAGGAAAATGAAGCAATTTATTTTGTATACCTCTAAGGGTGATTCCACTAAAAAATTGGTGAAAGTGCTTCTTGAACATTCACTGGGTGGGTCTTTATGAATGGCAATTTGATATTTCTGATACACATTATACGATTCATCGAAGGTACTTCTGAAGACATCAGACTTAGGATGGGAGCGAACCAGCCTTACCTGCGAAAATGTACATCAATCATTACTTAATCTATCATAATTACCTCAAGTGGGGAATCAACTAAAAATCTTTTATACTGTTTCATCACAGGTTTATCAGATGGGTCACCATGAATGGCCATCTGGTACCGATGATATACAGCATGAGATTCAGTTAATGAGTCTCGGAATTCTGGGCTTTGTGGGTTTGATCTGACCAGACGGATCTGAAACAAGGGACATTATTAGTTAAATCTTAACCTGCCATAAAAGTGAAATTCAAGTTTCAAGGTAGTAAAATAACTAATTTTTGTGATTTCAATGGCATATTTTTTGGGGGAAAATATCTCATTAGCAAACTCTAAATTCAGTGCAGTCTGATTTTGACCTACACTATCTGCAAAAGGTCATCGAGTGGCATTTAGCAGCCTAAGGTTTAAAAATGTGTGTCAGATCAAAGACAATAAAACCCATTTTAACTTTTTACCAAACAACAAAATTTTACACTGGTCCATATTGAAAGCATTTGTAGATGACAAAATAAGTGTGACTAAAGAATGGAAATTTGTTTCAGGAGGGCAGAAAACATTATGGGAAAAGGAGAAAATGCTGGTTTCCAGCATTTTCTCCTTTCCCACAAAGTTTTCAAAAGGCTTTTGTCATTGGTGTTAAAAGTCTGGATTGTGTGGTAAAGGGTCAAACAAAAAACTAGATACACATCATAGTATCAAGTAGCTTGTCCTTTGAAAGATACAACTAACAGATGATCAGAATGTCTGTCTAATTAAGAAAGAACACAGGCATTTGTTCATGTAAATTTATGGAATTTTGATTAAACCCTTTCCCAAACAAGCCCTGGTTTTTACGTGTCTGCAGTAGAAGTCTTTTGAAAATGCTGCGGGAAAAGGAGAAATTGCTCGTAACAAGCAATTTCTCCTTTTCTCACAGTGTTTTCTACCCTTTTTGAGAACTTTCTGCCATTTTCTCAAAATCTAAAATTGTCGTCTGCGAACTCTTTCAGTTTTGAAGAGTCCAAAATTTGTTGTTTGGGAAAGGGTTAAGGTAAATGAATACTTATGGAAACAATATTCTAAACTTCTCTAACAAACACACAATTGTGTGGTAAAGATTTAAAATGTTTCTGTTCTTTTTCAGTTGAAACTGTGTTTTGATCAGTAAAATATTAATCTGAACATTCTAAATAAAAATCGTAGAAGCCAATGTTACATTACCTCCAGTTTATGAGCACAGTTTTCAGCTTTCTGCGGTTCATTCAGAAAGTCTTCTAGAGTCTTAGACTCCTGCAGCTTACTTGTACTGCTAGAACTCTGAAGAAAAAAGGCCATGTTCTGAGTCTGTGAAAAGGGGGCTTAATGCATCTGCAAAAAGTATCAACCCAGGTCAGCCTGTACAGTCTGCTAATAGTCAATTTTCTGCATGTCAGGATCAGTCTACTTCAAAATTAAGTTATTTGTTTAAAAAAAGTGGCCATAATGTATCCATAGTTATGTGATAACTTTTAGTATCATAGTTTCATGTTTAGTATCATGCATCAAGGAGCTGTATTAACCCATTACCAAATAAAAATATTTTAGACTGGTCCAAATTGAAAGCATTTGCAGACGACAAACTAAAAGTGACTGAAAATTTGAAATTTGTTTTGTGAAGGGTAGAAAACATTGTGGGAAAAGGAGAAAATGCTGGTTACCAGCATTTTCTCCTTTTCCTACAATGTTTTCAAAAGGCTTCTATCTCAGGGTCGTTAAAAGTCGGGATTGTGTGGTAAAGAGTTAAGCCCCCATTTGCAAGAGCATGGCTCAAATATGAGGCAAGCTCTGGGGAAAGGGGTTGAATAAATGTATATATATATGTATTACCGTTATATTTCATGTGTCTATTTTTAGAAATATTATTGGTAAAGAAATGTCGTAATTTAAGCAGGTGGGGGGGGGGGGGGAGGGGGGGAATTATTTCCCCATCACAGTGAATATTTTCCTCCTGCTGCAAATATTGGTTATCAGGTTAATTGACTTAAGATCACTAGTTTTAAAATTGGCATTTGTTGGCAAAATAATCAGAGGAAATATAATATATAATTTATTTCATCAGCTTGTGGTTAATATGGGGAAATATTTGCCACAAAAGGGAAAGGTCTGCGAAAATAACTTGTGCCGTAAGGCACTCATTATTTTTACATACCTTTCCCTTTTTCAGCAAATATTTCCCCATATTCACCACAAGCTGATGAAATAAACTCTATTTATTTACCTACTGTATCTCTGTGACTTATTATACCAATCAAGTATTCACATATAACTGTCCCCAAAGGCGATATTACTTTTTGACTGGTCGCCTCTCTGTACAGAGACGATCAAGACAAAACCAGTTGAAAGTTCCACACAGATTTTGTGTGCAAGTTTGAACCCTTATAATTTCATAAATAGTGCAAAAAAATAGGATTTAAACATACCTGTTCCTTTTGTATTCAGTAATCCTTTGTTTGAAATACAAATATTTTCAATCTAAATGCAGAACAAAAGAGATAACTGTGCATTTCATCTGTTACTTGAGTTATTTACATTCCTGAAAACCCTCAAATGGCCGCCATGCATGATGAATTTTGTGAGTGTTTTTCCAAGATTTACATGTTATAAATGTCTTCTATAAGCTTTTTAGGTAAATAAAAAGTTTAATAATTTGTCCTTGGTCATGTTGGTCACTTAAATTTAATTGCATTTCATTGCAATACAGATTAAACCGATGACATAGAAAGGCATCGATAGAATTCATTTTATGTACCAATTGGATGAATCCTGGGGTAGAATAGTTCTTGGCCATGCATAAAATTTACGCAAGTCAAAATGTTTTGGGTTGGGTCTGGTCTGTGAAGGCTGATTTATGTCAATACTTTTTGCAGATGCATTGAAAGAAAAGTTTTTAACAGCGTATGGCCAATATATTAGAGTAGGAAAAATCCTCTTTGTTCTTGTTCATGATTAAGTTTTGTGTAAGATGCTTCTGTAAGATGATGTTTTAACTTGACCTTTTACATGAGACTTTGTATTGAACACCTCATTATTTTCAAGTTTATTTTACTACAAGCAGCCAACAGCCTGACAAAAAAATGTTTGATATTCATGGGAAATTCTTTGGCTGTCAAAAAACAGTTCACTACACTTCCCACTCTCTACACAGACAAAAGGAGTCTTTTCGAGCTCTACCAGTAATATCTTGTCACTTCTCCTCTGAAATCTGTTTTGTGTACTCACCAGAGTTGTCTTATCAGGAAATTTTCTAAAAAATACCTATGACAGTCTCAATAAATTACAAAGAATAGAATTGTTTAACTCTTTACCAAGCAACAAAATTTTGTACTTATCCAAATTGCAAACAACAAAACAATTGTGAATCAAAATTGAATTTTGACTTTGGAAAGGTAGAAAACATTGTGGGAAAAGAAGAAAATGCTGTTTACCAGCATTTTCTCCTTTTCCCACAATGTTTTCAAAAGGTTTCTCTCTCAGGGTCGTTGAAAGTCGGGATTGTTTGGTAAAGGGTTAATCTCTCTAACCTGAGCAGCTCCATCTGAGACAGTTTACATGAAAAATTTTCAATGAGCTCACTCAGCAGATTTATATTTCTCTGAGAAACACAATCAGTAATTGGTAATGCAAAGCTTGGCATTGAGGGACACAATCCTTGTGGGATACTGTTGTTGTTGACCTTCCTCAAAACACCAAGTTTTCCATACTGCTTTTTTGTTAATTCTTTGATAGGTTTTAACCCTTTCCCACACAACCTTTACCCTGAACAACCCTGAGAAAGAGGTTATTTTAAAAAATTGTGGGAAAAGGAGAAAATGCTTGTAACCAGGATTTTCTCCTTTTCTCACAATTTTCTTTACCTTTCACAAACCAAATTTTATTTTTCAGTCGCATTTATTTTTTTGTCTGCCAATGCTTTCAATTTTGAGCAACCTAAAACTTTGTAGTTGGTTACAGAAGTAAAATAGCCTGTAAAGTTTCCATGGAAATGTACCTGTTCTGAGGTCTCAGCCTGCAAACCCTTGGCTGCAAGTTTTGCCAACTTCCTTTCTCTTCGTATATCTTTTGCTTTTTTACACTGTGGTTTACTAGGATCTGCACCAGTTCCTGTCAATAAGATATTTTTGTCAAAATACATGTATACATCTACATCACAATGCTGGTGATCTCTCAAGATTTATCACTTGCTGGCATATTGCCAGGGAAGAGATATTAGTACAGTAATGTAAGTAAGTGAAGGATGAGGGTTAGTGTAAAGTTAAAAGTACAGTATTATATTTTTTACACAGTAAAACCAATGTTTTTTTTCACTTAAAAATTGAAAAAAAGGTTTGCCTAAAGTAAACATGTCAAGCCCATCAATTGAACATCAGTATCCCATGGTTAAATTGATTGTTTAAAAAAAAGTAGATATTGCAAGCTCATGAGTATGAAATGGCTTGCCTGATGCCATGTATCACAGAGAATATTTCATATACACATTACATGTTGTATTTCAGTTTATCAAAGAAAGTTACAGTAGAGATGTTGTGCTTTTGTTCCATCGTCTACTAGTTCAAATCTCCTATCACACATCTTTATGGCAAGGAAACAGACAGTGTACATCCAAGATCAAAGTGCCTTTTCTGTGCTGTCTGATCTTGATTTACACTGTCCAGGCTTAATCAGGCTTATGGGTCTGACGAATCATTTTCCAGATATTTTAACTCTTTACACCACAGCCCCAAGTATTACCCGAAATATTTTCTATCCTTTCTATCACAGTTTTCTCCATTTGAGCTACATTAAAATTATTGTCTGCAACTGCTTTCTATTTGGAAAGTCTAACATTTTGTCCTTTGGTAACAAATGCTAATGAAATATTACATCATACCTGCATTAGACTTTCTTCCTTGTTTTATACTGTCAGTTACCTCACTGGTTGATGGTATACACTTATTCTTCATCTCTGCATCTTCTTGTGCGAGTCTAGCAGTGTCATGTTCAGCTTCATTCTGACCTTCTGAGGTAGTTGACTCGAAGTTCAACTGACCATCAGATACTAAATTGTTTGATTTTGGTTGTATTTCTTGTCTATCATCTGTTGCTGCCATTGGCTGAGGTGTTTCTTCATCTAATTCCTCTTCATGTTTTGAAGGTTTTATGCCATGAATCAGATATTTGTTCACCTTTTTCAGAACCTTTTTGTGGGATTTTCTAAGTCTGAAATCTAGTACTTCACATCGTATAGTATATTGTGGACAGCAGGTCATATTCATAGTTGGTTTGTAGGTATATTTTCCACTCCTGCAAGGTTAAAAGTGAAGTTTATTTGTATAAATGTCACTATGGTACGTGAAGAAGAGTCAAATCAAAGAGAAATTAACTCATTACCAAACGACAAAATTTTAGACTGTTTCAAACTGAAACCATTCGCAGACGACAAAGTAAAGGTGACTGAAAAATTGAAATCTGTTCCGGAAAGGGTAGAAAACATTGTGGGAAAAGGCGAAAATGCTGGTTAACAGCATTTTCTCCTTTTCCTACAGTGTTTTCAAAAGGCTTCTTTCTCAGGAGCTTCAAAAGTAGGGATTGTGTGGTATTGGGTTAAACAAGTAAAAATGTTGCATACGGCTTAGCTGGGACACTTAAATTATGCATTTATTTCAACAGAAATATGTCAGCCTTAACAGACATATTTATACTTGCACTCAAACAGTTTACATAAAGCCTTTCTCATTTCCATTAATTTAGAGAAGGTTACAATTCCAGCCAGAACTAATACATACAATTACATTAGTCTCATTAATACTGCTTTTTGTCTTCCTTAACCAAGGACAAAAACAATAAATTTAAAATGCTTGAGGCCTAACTGTTTGTGACAAGTTGCAATTCACCAATTTAACATAACATTGTTACCAAAATATTCCAAGTTTTCATCACCCTAAAAGAAAGAGAGCTTTAGAAGGCTTTGCAAAACAAGGTAGCAATAACACTAGTTACACAATTTTCCTCCACTGAAAATACATTTCATCATTTGAGCCACATTTATCCCATTACCGAACAACAAAATTTTAGGTTTGTCCAAATCGAAAGCATTTGTAGACGACAAAATAAAATTGACTGAAAATTTGATTTTTTTTGTGAAGGGTGGAAAACATTGTGGGAAAAGGAGAAAACGCTGGTAACCAGCATTTTCTCCTTTTCCCACAATGTTTTCTAAAGGCTTCTTTTTCAGGATCGTCAAAAATAGGGACTGTGTGGTAAAGGGTTAAATTGCTGTCTGCTGATGATTTCAATTTGGACCATCTAAAAGTCTGCTGTCCTGTCAAGAATTATTATCACTATTCTAAATTTTGACAAGAACAGCACAGGAAGAGGTGAAGCATGGGCTATTCAACATACCATTGTAGAACTTGTTTCACTTTAAGTTATATAGATGTACTAAATTACAACAATAATAATACCTTCTCCAACCTCTGTCAAGTAAATCTTGATAGTCTTGCACATTCATAGCATGGGCCCACATTCCTGAAAAAAAAAAATACTTGGCTGCTGACCAACAGCTCTAATTGCCAACATTTTTTCTCAAAATTTGATTGTGATATACGTCAACTGACAACATCTCCCTATTGAGAGCACTGGTCAATAATGTTGAGAAATGCTGCGATCATCTGTTTGGGCTTATTTTCTGACTGAAAAAAATGCTGGTTGCAAGCATTTTTTTTCTTTTTCCATAATGTTTTTGAAAGCTTTCTCTCTCAGGGTCAGTAAAGGCCAGGACTGTGTGGTAAAGGCAGAGTTTTCCAACAGCTCTGAAAATTAGGGGTCAATGTGACCCCCTTCCTCATTAGTTGAAGGTCACTTTGTTAATTTAGGGGGGTCAAAAAAATGGATCTCCTCATCATCAACTTCAAGCATGATTTACAGTGCATTTTACCTTTAACCCTTTACCACACAATCCCGACTTTTAACGACCCTGAGAAAGAAGCCTTTAGAAAACATTGTGGGAAAAGGAGAAAATGTTGGTAACCAGCATTTTCTCCTTTTCCCACAATATTTTCTACCCGTTACACAACAAATTTTGAATATTCAATCAATTTTATTTTGTCATCTGCAAATGCTTTCAATTTGGACCAGTCTATAAATTTGTCGTTTGGTAAAGGATTAAATGCCAACTTCCAAAGTTGAAAAGTCGGTCAATCATTTCTGATGGAAAGGTCAGTGTCACTTTTTAACAGACAAAACATTTTTGTCTGAATCGCTGCTTGACATGGCTTGATGGGCAGATGTAGGAAGCAGACAATAGAAGAATGCCACAGTTTTCTTTGTCATGACATTATTTTTCCACTAACAGCATAGACCGGTAATGTGTACTTTTATATATCGGAAGTCATGTAAAATAATGCTTTGAAATACAGAGAACCCAACCATGAATGATGATGACAGCAACTGGGCCCATAATTATGACATGTGTCCAATATGCTTTATGGCAATAAGGCTTAAACCAGTCTTATTCTATAAATAAATTATCGGAAAACCACTTTTATCCAAAATAAACCCTGTAGTTAAAAAAAAAAAGGTGTTCGTCTGAACAGACTTGGAATTATAACGCTTTCTTCAACTTCGTACGTTATTTAGATTTTGGAACCTTGCATCACTGATGACGCACTGTCACTTATTTTTGGGGGTCATTGGAATTAAATTGTGTCTATGATGCAGGATGTGTGCGTTATGGAAAACCTTGTACAGCGTTAAAGGAAATTGCACCTGATCTCAATTCATTTGCAGATGACAAAATAAAAGTGAATGAAACTTTGAAATTTGTTTTCTATAGGTCTCTTTCTCTGGGTCGTCAAAAGTAGGGATTGTGTGGTAATGGGTTAATTACCTTCAGTCTGAAGGTGTCTGCTCCGATGCTATTTTTGTGACTGGTCTTCGCTAACACCTTCAGTCCAGCCATTCATTCAAGGCTTCTGGAAAATATACGATTTTACCCGCATCTTTTCGAACGGCTCTATGCGACAGAATTTCAAATGACAACTACTAAAATGGGCATGGATTGTTAGATAAATGATTAATCTTTACAAAAAAAGTGATGTTAGTTAATATCCAACTCTTACCTTTGTGCAAATCTGTACTTTTCAACGTAAATAATCGTTGACCTACTTCACCAGAAATCAAAACATGGTTATCTTTTCAATGCGCATGTCTCGGCAGAAATCGCAGTATCTCTGACACGCTACAGAATGGTTTAGTTGCGAATTTTGCTGTAAATAAACGCACCTTGATCGAACTTGGCTGTATAGGGTTAGGGAACCAGACTGTACAAATTTCAAATTCCGTTGAGTGCGCATGCCTGACTAACGGAAGTCGCCGTGTTAGTTGTTTACAAATTATGCTGGATTTATTTACGTTTGGAAAAAGGTAAATTCCCATTGATTTAATTAGTATTTTGCAGCATATTTTGTGTGCTCTTAAAGATTAATCATTTATCTAACGATCCATACCCATTTTATTAGCTGTCATTGGAATTTTTGTCGAATTGAGACGTTCGAAAAGATGCGGGTAAAATCATATTTTTTCCATACGGGTTCAATGAATGGCTGGACTGAAGGTGTTAGCGAAGACCAGTCACAAAAATAGCATCGGAGCAGACACCTTCAGACTGAAGGTATGGGTTAATGATCCTGAGAAAAGGGGCTTCCAAAAACACTGGAGGAATAGTATAAACATTTTCTTTTTCTTATCTTTCCTTTAGATACAAATCCTCAATTTGAGCCATAATTACTCTATCATCTGCAAGTAAAGCATAATGACAAGTCAAAAATTTGCTGTACTGTAAAAGGTTAACTCGAAAAAGAATTTTCCAAGTCAGTCATATTCATGGACATATTTACCTTCAGTCTGAAGGTGTCTGCTCCGATGCTATTTTTGTGACTGGTCTTCGCTAACACCTTCAGGCCAGCCATTCATTGAACCCGTATGGAAAAAATACGATTTTACCTGCATCTTTTCGAACGGCTCTATGCGACAGAATTTCAAATGACAACTACTAAAATGGGCATGGATTGTTAGATAAATGATTAATCTTTACAAAAAAACTGATGTTAGTTAATATCCAACTCTTACCTTTGTGCAAATCTGTACTTTTCAACGTAAATAATCGTTGACCTACTTCACCAGAAATCAAAACATGGTGATCTTTTCAATGCGAATGTCTCGGCAGAAATCGCAGTATCTCTGACACGCTACAGGATGGTTTAGTTGCGAATTTTGCTGTAAACAAACGCACCTTGATCGAACTTGGCTGTATAGGGTTAGGGAACCAGACTGTACAAATTTCAAATTCTGTTGAGTGCGCATGCCTGACTAACGGAAGTCGCCGTGTTAGTTGTTTACAAATTATGCTGGATTTATTCACATTGGGAAAAAGGTAAATTCCCATTGATTTAATTGGTATTTTGCAGCATATTTTGTGTGCTCTTAAAGATTAATCATTCATCTAACGATCCATACCCATTTTATTAGCTGTCATTGGAAATTTTGTCGCATAGAGCCGTTCGAAATGATGTGGGTAAAGTCGTATCTTTTCCAGAAGCCTTGAATGAATGGTTGGACTAAAGGTGTTAGCGAAGACCAGTCACAAAAATAGCATCGGAGCAGACACCTTCAGACTGAAGGTAGGACATATTCATAGATTGTATGGCGCACAGATCTTATGCATGTTTCCATTTTTTTTCTTGTGAATGCTACAGAGGCAGCGGGCAATAAGTTTAAGCGTCGTTATGACAACTACAAAAACAAATGCAACAAACTGTCTCGGTCATCCCAAATGTTATAAACTGGATAATCAAAAACTTAATTTTGATTTCTAACATGACTGTCCGATCAAAGAGGGCCATCGTTCATATTCTTCACCAAACAATAAAGCATTTACCATGCGAAAAGTTTGTGTCTGTGTTGCCACAGTATCCGCAGCGATAACGTTCATGTTCCGCAAAATACTCAACTATCGTTTTCGTTTTCTCGGCCATTTTCCTGGTTATTCCGCAAACTATTCTTAAACCCGAACTGCCATTGGAACAGTGCAGAGGAGCTGAGAACCAAATCATTAGGTAAACAAAAAGTAAGTTTGTATAGAATATGGGCAAAGTGTATTCCCCGGCCCTACCTGTCAAAATGGGTCATAATTCCCGGCCCTTGCGGCCCCGATGCTAAATCTTTAATTTTTCGTTGTATTATGCTCAGAATGGTATAAAAATGAAGCATAGATTTCAGACTTTTATATAATGTGAAATACAATATGGTTATTGCAAAACTTTTTGAAATATTGTCAATCAAAAGTAGACAAGATTTTCGTATTTCCTTCCAGGTATTTGGTGAGTTATACAAATCCGTCCCCTTTGCTAAATCTTTTATTTTTCGTTGTATTATGCTCTAAAGAGTATTAAATTGAAGCCTAGATTTCAGACTTTCATATGATATGAAATACAATATGGTCATTGTAAAACTGTCTGAAATATTGTGAATCAAAAGTAGATAAGATTTTCGTATTTTCTTCCAGGTATTTGATGAGTAACACAAATCCGGCCCCTATGCTAAATCTTTTATTTTTCGTTGTATTGTGCTCAAAATAGTATTACATAAAGTTCATAAAGTAATCGAGGCCACATGTACATAGTACATAAGCTAATTAGCTTCTACAGGCCCATTTGTATATCGTTTTCCCTGTTCTATGGTTGGTTCCGGACTACAATTACACTATATTCACCATTATTTGATGATATTGAAATAGAGTATCCCTATCTTGTGATTGACACTTCATTTCACTTACACTAGTTATTTTTATAATATCATATACGTAAAAAAGAACAATGTTATTGACATTAAGAATTACTGTGTATATATATATCAATCTTCAGTTATAACAGTCTGCATTGAACTTATTCATCGGCTTCCATAGTCTATTTAATCTGGATTTAAAGCTATTTAAACTTGGAGCTGTAACAATATCATCCGTCAAACTATTCCAAAGATTTACCACTCTATTGCTAAAACTGTGTTTTTTAACATCATGATTAAACCTTTTTTTTTGTAAAGTTTTAGGCAGTTACCTCTAGTTCCAGCAGCATCACGCCTTATGATAATTTCTTTTGACGTTTTGTTAATATTATTTAATAGTTTGAATGTTTGAATAAGATCAGCTCTCTCACGCCTATACTCTAAAGTGGGTAAACATAATTTTATTAATCTTTCTTTATATGTGAGAGTTTTTAATGATTGAACTAAACGTGTTGCTCGCTTTTGAACATTTTCTATAACAATTTTATCTTTTTTGAATTTCGGCGACCAAATAACTGATGCATATTGCAAGTAGGGTCTAACTAAAGATTTATATAAGGTAAGAAACATCTCTGGATCCATGACTGTAAAAGTTTTACTTATAATACCAAGATTTCTGTTTGCAAGTTTTACCTTGGTACTTATATGTTAACTGAAATTCAATTTTGTATCAAATATAACCCCAAGATCTTTCTCATAATCAACATTGTGGATTTTAGATAATGTATCATTATTGTCTTTAATGAAATATTCAATAGATTCACTAGATTCTCCACTCCCAATATGAAGTATTTTACATTTCTTAGGATTAAAACTCATTTCCCATTAAAGCCTAGATATCAGGCTTTCATATGAACTTTGAAATTATATCATATTTTTTCATATTGTTTGAAAAGTTTAATTTCTAATATAGGGGCCGGATAGGTTGTTGGATTCACACTTAAAAATACAGTGTATTCCCTTCTAAAAATTTATAAAGTTAAGAAATCTAATTACCCAACAATGCATGCGTCAATTTTTACTTTCTTACTATCATTCAAGAGCTTAAGTTAAGGACTTTATAACGATATCATTTTTCTAAGAATCGACGGAAAAACAAGTTTTAACTATAGGGGCCGGGTTTTTATCTCTAAAAAGTTACAACACATTTTAGTAATGAAAAAAGGACGAATTTCAAACGCTACACATGCATGAAAAGTCAAGTTTCTACATACCATTAGAAAGATTATTACCTAAACTTTAATTTGGTGCTAATCTTATTAAATTTGACAAATAAATGAAATATTTAGCAAGTGGGGCCGGATTTTATCACTAACAAATTACGACGCATTCCAGCAAAAAAATGAAGAATTTCAAAAGCTTTTATCATAACTACACATGCATGACAAATCAAGTTTCTATATACCATTAGAAAGGTTATTTCCTAAGCTTTAATTTGGTGCTAATTTTATTAAAATGTACCGACAAATAAAATATTTAGCAAGGGGGCCGTTAGGGCCGGGAATTATGGCCTATTTCTTTATTGGGGCCGGGGAATACACATACCCTAGAATATGTATGAAAGAGTATAGTATTGTCGTCTTTTTCGCGCTGAACAGGAAAGTAGACCGATTAATGATAATATTCACGAAACATTAGAAATACCCTATACAGTGTATGAGACCGAAACATTTGCTCACACTATAACTTCTTTTTTTAAACCACTGGTTTAGTTCAGTGGAAAAATAAATGGACAAAGAAACAAATCGGTTGAAAAGTTAAAGGACATATAGATACTGACTTAATTAGTATAACCATTATATTTTATTTCTGAAATTACGCAAAAGCAAAAGCAAGACTGACAAATGCAGAAACCCCAATGAGAGAGACAGAGAGAGAGAGAGAGAGAGAGAGAGAGAGAGAGAACACTATAATTTTACATTACTATAGAACCTGGTCATCTCTCATATCTCTCATTAAAGGTGGCCCTTCAGATTTTGGGACGAAATTTTTGCACAAATACAAAAAATTCAGCATTATACTCCCAAGGCCTTTTAATTTTCATTAATAAAAACATAGTAGTCGAAAACCATCCGATAACAAGAGAAATTAGACATTTACTACGGCCCAGGTCGACACCGACGGGAACCACGGTCTATTTTTAGATGAGCAACTTGCTCATTTACATACCAGAAATACACAAATGATATGCTTCAAACATAGCGCCCGAAGAAGAAATTATGGAAGATAATTACATGTTTGTTATGTTATGGAATTTTAGCGTCATTAGTCACGTGCCTGTCACTTGACATTCCCACAGTCCTTTTTTTCAAATTTTTGGCGCGAGATTTAAAAATAGCTTAAGAGGCTACGTAGCCTTTTAAGGGAATACCATCAAAACATCTTTTTTGGGTAATTTTATGATTCTTAATTATAGATGATTTGTATTGTTTTTTCACATAAATTTCAGTGATATTTATAAATTTTAATTTGGTGAGATGTAAAATTTTAAATACCCACCTTTAACAGGACAGAAAAGGTAGTTTTAAGTTCCATTTCCATTTAATTCTAACGACCCTGAAGAAGATGGCACTTGAAAACATTGTGGGAAAATGCTGATAACCAGCATTTTCTCCTTTTCCCACAATTTTTTCTACCCTGCTAGAAACTAATTTCAATTTTTGAGTTATGTTCATTTTGTCGTCTGCAAGTACTTTCAGTTGGGAACAGTCTAAAATTTTGTCGTTTGGTAAAGAGTTATTAAAGAGACTGTATTTAATTTGGCAAATTCACATGAGTCCAATCAGGAAGAATTTCAGTTCCGTTCATGATTGCCACTATGGTATTGTAGGAAACACAAGTCCATATACTTGGTTGAAGGTAAAGTAGACAGCTCAGAAAGTCCCACAGCCCGGGTAATTATAAAACATCTCACACAATACAGTATCAACCTTGCTTTGTGAAAAAATGGGCTTAATGTATCTGCGAAAGGTAACGACTTAGGTCAGCCTGCACAGTCCGTACAGGCTAACCTGGACCAAATCTTTTTGTTACGCGTCATTTGTTTCTGCATGTAAAAGGATCAGTCTATCTCAAGATCCATCCCGTTTTTAATCGACTCGTATTTTACCGATCCCGGCATAATAAAGAGATGCATGACTTGTCTGATACATTGCATGACGGAAATGCTTTAATTAACCCATTACCACACAATCCCTACTTTTGACGCCCCTGAGAGAAAAAAAATTTAGGAAACACTATGGGAAAAGGAGAAAATGCTGGTTACCAGCTTTTTCTCCTTTTCCCACAATGTTTTCCACCCTATCAATAAACAATTGCACCATTTGAGCCACATGGAAATTGTCGTCTGCAAATGCTTTCAATTTGGACAGGGCTAGAATTTTGTCGTCTGGTAAAGGGTTAAGTCCGCCTTTGCCAGAGAGCATTGCTCGTGTGCTATCAGCAATATCAAACCTTTTCTTTAACCCATTACCACACAATCCCTACTTTTGACACCCCTGAGACAGAAGCCTTTTGAAAACACTGTGGGAAAAGGAGAAAATGCTGGTAACCAGCATTTTCTCCTTTTCTCACAGTGTTTTCTACCCTTCCCAGAACAAGTTTCAATTTTTCAGTCACCTTTATTTTGTCATCTGCAAATGCTTTCAATTTGAACCAGTCTAAATTTTTCTCGTGTGGTAATGGGTTAACCCATTACTACACAATCCCTGTTTTTTTATAACCCTTAGGAAGAGGTCTTCTGTAAACATCTCGGAGGGAAAAAGGAGAAAATACTAGTAACCAGCATTTTCTCTTTCTCCCACGATGTTGTCTTTTCTTCTATTTAAGTGAAGTTTCAATTTTTGAGACACATTTATTTTGTCTTCTAGAAATGCTTTCAATTTGGACAAGTCACAAGGCTTAAACTTTGTCGTTTGGTAAAGAGTTAAATTGCCTTTAACACAAAATGGACTCTCTCATGCAAGGCTGACACTTGCACGACTTTTGGTCACGATTTTGTCGTGGCAAGTCGTGCCATTTTGGGGCACGAACTGGGCGGCTCTTGTCTCTGTGATGTTTTTTTCGCTGGCGATCTCTGGAATGGCGAGCAGTGTTCAGTAGGCCTATATATACCCCCGCACCGACGCGAGCGCCACTGTCGCGCAGTAGTCGTGAACTGCTCGTGAACATGTCGTGAACTATTCGTGAACTCGACGTGAGCTGTTCGTGAACTATTCGTGACAGTCGTGGCATGGCGCGCACTGGCACGCATCCTCCCGCATCGTCCCGACGATTTCACGAACAGTTTGCGCATAGTTCACGACCCGGTCGCGA
Source organism: Tridacna crocea (assembly GCA_943736015.1). Lineage (NCBI taxonomy): Eukaryota > Metazoa > Mollusca > Bivalvia > Cardiida > Cardiidae > Tridacna > Tridacna crocea. The sequence continues at coordinate 26,797,096 of OX031060.1, forward strand.
AATTTTGTCGTGACCAAAATTTTGAACATTTCAAAATTTTTGTCCCGACATGGTACGCAGTCACGACGTGTTTACGCACACTTCACGCCAGTTTACGACTAGTTTGCGCACTGGCACGACTCGAGTCGTGCCAATGCGTGTCACAGAATCGTGCAAGTGTCAGCCTTGCTTCACTCTGCAAGCTGGACCAAAGAACTTCAATTTGTAAATATCTGTCAGAATAGTTCTTCATATATGGCTTGCAATACTCGAAAAGGGGCATTCGGACATTTGCGTAAAGTGTCGTCTTGGATCAGCCTGCACAGTCCTACAATAGACTTTGTGCAACCGAAGACTTGTGCAGAACAGAAAATTATATAAAAACGGAAAGTGTCGTCTCGGATTAGGCTGCGCGGACTGCGCAGGCTGATCCGAGACGACACTTTACGCAAATGGCCAAATGCCCCTTTTCGTGTGTTGCAAGCCAATTATAGAACAGTTTATATCAAGATCAGACTGCAGGAGAAAGTCCAGTTTGATCATGAATCTACACGGCTTCTTTCAAAGCGGTGAAGGGACTGAAAAACCATGGAAATTTGTACATTAGAAGTCGGTAAAGTGAAGAGAGAGAGACAGAGAGAGAGAGAGAGATGCATGGAAACGGCTGTTGCGTAGCGCAAATGGTAAATTTATACATTTAATTAATATGTTACTTGCAACTTAAGACTGAAAATTTTGAAGAATAATCCTTAGAATGTTCTTATAAAAATGAGCAGTGGATACAGAATCTGATCTTTTCCAGATGCACTAGTTACCTAAATGAATACACCTACCTTTTTTATATGCCTGCTCTTGAAACAACTTTAAATGAATTATAAACCATGCATCTCTCTCTCTCTCTCTCTCTCTCTCTCTCTCTCTCTCTCTCTCTCTCTCTCTCCGCTTTACCGACTTTACCCCATTGAATTTCGGTATAGTAAAGGCAATTTCCATGTCTTACAATTATACTTAATTTTTAATGAAAGCAGAAAGCCCAATTTTAGGGTTACTTTGATACAGCTTTTGTCCCACTTTATCGTTACGTAATGTATGTTTGCATAGATATAAAGATGAAAAGAACAATTTTAAGTATTTGTAAATGATTATACGGTACATTACACAGTGTGAAGATACATGTAGTTGAAAGTATGGATTACAATAATTTTTTCACAGTTTGACGATGAATGAAATAAAGGATTGTTAATGCAATTTTCACAGTTTGAAGATGCTTGCAGTACTTTTCATACATAAGCGATTTGTAATTGTATCGATGTATTATGAACGTTAATTATGTGATGCTTTAATAATTGCTGATTTTATCCTTTTTGTAAAAATGTTCTCATATGAGAGGGTAGATAAATTTGGTGGTTAGTAATGTCTAATGAATGTGCATCAGATTTATTATTACTATATGGCCTGCTGGAGATCGTGATCAGATAACACAGAACGAAAAAATTTGATTAACTGATGCACCACTATATTACATTCTTTTTCTTGCTATGTGTGATCTTATTATGTATGATACAATTTTCGAAAAATCGTCTGCAAATGTTACTTTCATGATCATAGTATGGGACGGATAAGAAAGTGTGCATTCTGGTCTAATCTACATACATGTATCACCTTTATAGGATCGCCAAATTACTGCTTGGTTTGTCAGAAAAATCCTAATCTGGTTACTGTTTTTAGCTAATTATATATTGTCGGGATTGTGACGTTAGGTCAGATTGCTGTAAATTGCGATGCGATCTTGACGCTACATCGCTCTAGCATGCCTATGTTTTACTGCTTGATTCGTTAGAAAATCTCCTAACCTAGTTCCTGTTTTTGGTTAATTACATATTGTAGAAAGATTGGGGCAAGATCAGACTGCAGAAAATTGCGATCCGATATTGAAGGCCAGATTGTAATTCTGTGTATTATGATGCTGAAGTACACTCTTCGCAAAGGCGAGTAAAACGGGGTGCAGGGTTTAATCCTACTACAGTCAGACACGTGTTATCACTTTTTGAAGTGTTATTGTTGATTGACTTGGAGAAGATCTATAATTAAGTCATCGTATTTTTCATATTTTTGATTTTCATGAGAAAAAGTTATCTTTCGGCTTTTTATCGTTTGTATAGCAATACAGATTATGGAGAGATTGCTGGCAGCCAACGTTTTCTCCATTTTCTGAAATGTTTTATATCTCTTCGAAAGATCGAATCCCAGCCATATGAGCCAGATTCAATTTCTCCATTGCAAATGAACTTTGACAAGTCTACATTTTCAAAGTTGTAAAAAAGTTAATTAATGTCCAATGTCTTAATGTGCATAACATCACGACTGGAGAGAATTTGCTGGTGGCCACCATGCTTCTTAAATTATCTTAAAATTCTTTCTTTTTTTCATATCCCATAATAACAGTTAACTCTTCAGTCATATTAAATTGTCGACCCAAAATGTTCTGAAATTGACAAGTTTACATCTTTTTCCTGTCTACATTTTTCGTTTGAAGAAGTAATAAGTAAAACTAAAGCATTGATTATTCAATTACATGAATTTCACAAATTAAGTTCAAAGCCGATTTTTTTCAATGTCTTAGTAAAATCGTTCCAGAACAAAGAGAAAATTACGCTCCTGAATTATTAAGAAAAAAAAAAAAAAAAAAAAAATATGAAAACTGGTCCGAGTTATCTCTGTTTCACAACGATCGGGCCCAATCTTCTCCAAAAAAGGGATAGGAAGTACACCACTAAAATCAACTAATAATGGCGTTAGCATAACACGTTCTGCAAAACATGTCCGATTAGGATTACTATAACGTTTAAGAATAATTAGTTTAATCAGGTTATTTTACTAATACAAACAATATAATATAACTTGGGCCGAATCTTCTCACCCTCGGGGCCGAATCTTCTCACCTGCTGGGCCGAATCTTCTCGAAAATCGCTGGAAGGCCCTGAGCCGAATGTTCTTGGGTCCGAATCTTCTGATATCCGCAGGGTACCAGCTATCTGACACTTACCGGCGACAAAACCGAAAGTAATCTTGAACAGCTGAGTAGTGTTGCATAAAGGGTACAGAAATGGGCAGCACATCTACACGAAAGACATGTTTACGTGATTTCGATGCGTATGGATTTGATTTAGACTATACAATCGCAAAATTTAATCTCGTCGATCAAATTAAGGTGAGAAATATCTCCGATATTCTTTGTAATTGTATCTTAAGCCGAAGACTTTTAAGTGTCTGTATTCAAACTGAACGTTGTATGAGAAATATTAATTATTTGACAGAAAAGCACATAAATATGCCAGAACATGTCCGGTTAACTGTAAGTGCGATGTTTAGATGTACTTGTACTTGCTTATCCAGACATTGCAGATCAAGATCAGATAGCTCAAACCCATGCAGTCTGATCTTGTATCTACAATGTCTTCTGTATTAAGCTTAGATAGAGCTTCAGGTAAAAAAAATGACATTTCACCTTATTGTTGTTTATTTTGGGACTTTGTTTGTTATTCTTTTACTTTGTACAGTAGTGAGATCAGTGCCTCTAGAGAAGACAGCTTTTGAAACCGTTGTAGAAAGAGGAAAAAATGTTGGTAACCACCAACATTTTATCCATTATTTACAAAGTTTTCTACTTCATAAAAACCAAGACCCATCATTTTAGCAACAATAAATAATTTTGTAGTCCGCAAATGCTTTCAAACTGGACAAGTCTGAAGTTTTCTTGCCTGATAAAGAGTTGTAAAAGGGTTAACCCATTACCACACAATCCCTACTTTTGACGCCCCTGAGAAAGAAGCCTTTTGAAAACACTATGGGAAAAGGAGAAAATGCTGGTAACCAGCATTTTCTCCTTTTCCCACAGTGTTTTCTACCCTTCCCAGAACAGATTTCAATTTTTCAGTCACCTTTATTTTATCGTCTGCAAAAGCTTTCAATGTGGACCAGTCCAAAATTTTCTCGTGTGGTAATGAGTTAATCTTGCAGCTGTTGAGCACTACTTTATAAGCTTTCATGGAAAGTGTAGATAAAGATTAGTTGGAATGTTCTGTCTGACACAGATTAATTTAAAAATAATGACTTTAGAATAGTAGAACCTAGTTTTCAGTACTGACTGGTTTTCATTTGATGTTTTTAGCAGTTTAGGATTAGAATTTGTCAGTCTTTAAAACTTATTACAACACAATCCTACTTTTAACAACCAGGGCTGTCAGAGGGGACTGTTAAAAACATTGTTGGAAAAGGGCAAAATGCTGGTAACCAGCATTTTCTCCTTTTCCCACTTAGATTTCTACCCTATAAAAGAATAGTTGCATCATTTGAGCCACTATAAAGTTGTTGCCTACAAATGTTTTCAGTTTGGATAGGTTTAAAATCTTGTAGTCTGATAAAGGATTAACTGGCAGGGCAATTGATAATTCTAAAGATGACCCCCAAATTTATGCATATGTCTTCCTTCTTCAACCCTTTACCACATAACCAAATTTTAGACTTGTGCTAACTGAGCTCATTTGCAGACAACAATAAAACTAGGTTCTGAGGTTAGATTTTTTTCATTTTTTGTGAGGTCAGAAAACATTGTGTGAAAAGGAGATAAAGCTGGTTACCAATGTTTTCTAATTACTCTTCCTTAAGGGTAATAACAAATGTGATAGTGTGGTACATGATAAATTCATTTCACCCTTAACCCACTACCACACAGTCCTTACTTTTGACAACCCTGAGAAAGAAGCCTATAGAAAACATTGTGGGAAAAGGAAAAAATGCTGGTCACCAGCATTTTCTCCTTTTCCCACTGTGTTTTCTACCCTTCGAAAAACAAATTTCAAATTTTCAGTCACTTTTATTTTGTCATCTGCAAATGCTTTTGGTTTGGACAAACCTAAAATTTTGTCGTTTGGTAATGAGTTCCCTTTGGGAACAGTATAGGTCAAGATCAGAATACACAGAATCTTCAGTCTGATCTTGGATCTACATTGTCTGATAAGGAGATGGTATTCCCCAGAACATAATATTGAGACAGCAATATTTGTTTTTTACTTTTGAGTTGAAAATTTCATTTTAGTTTTGTAGCATGGTAAGGGTTTAGGTAGGGTCAAATGACCATTATACATGTACATGTATATGAGAAAGTCCAGAGAAAACCTTACTAAGCTCAGAGGTCCAGATAAGAAGGAGTGATTGTATTCTAAATCTATTATCTCTCTTCCAAACCTGATGTTGTGGGTACTCATTAGAATCGTCTCGACAGAACGATTCTAATGAGTACCCACAACACAGGGTTTGTTGAGAATAATGAATATTTTCAATTTTGAAATCAAAATAATCCCCTCTATCTGGAGTTCTGATTACTTGCTTACATAGAATTTGAACTTTGACTGTGTGGTATTATGAGAGGCTAGGACGAACTTTGAAACTAAATGTCTTATCAGCTGTCTAGCCCTTTACCAGGTGACCTAGTGTTTTAACTCATTACCACACAATCCCTACTTTTGACGCCCCTGAGAAAGAAGCCTTTAGAAAACATTGTAGGAAAAGGAGAAAATGCTGGTAACCAGCATTTTCTCCTTTTCCCACAATGTTTTCTACCCTTTACAAAACAAATTTCATATTTTCGGTCACTTTTGTTTTGTCGTCTGCAAATGCTCTCGATTTGGACAAACCTAAAATTTTGTCGTTTGGTAATGAGTTAACCTTTTACCACATGGCAGAATTTTAGACCTGTCCAAATTGAGAGCATTTGCAGATTTTCATAGAGGCTCACATGATGCAGTTTTCTTTGGTAGGGTAGAAAACTGTGTAAATACATGTACTAAATAGGAGTAAATACTGATTACCAACATACTCTCATTATCCCACAATATTTTCAAAATATTGTCATTTAAAATCATGTGAAATGTCGTTTGTAAATTACTTTAACCAATTACCAAACGACAATATTTTAGACTGGTCCAAATTGAAAGCATTTGCAGACGACAAAATAAAAGTGACTGAAAATTTGAAATTTGTTTTGTGAAGGGTAGAAAACATTGTGGGAATAGGAGTTACCAGCATTTTCTCCTTTTCCCACAATGTTTGCTAATAAGGCCTCTTTCTCAGGGGCATCAAAAGTAGGGATTGTGTGGTAATGGGTTAATAAGGACCAGCCCACAATTTTGTCGGTGGCTAAAGGGCAAATTTTTTGTCTTAACTCATTACCAAACGACAAAATTTTAGACTGGTTCAAATTGAAAGCATTTGCAGACGACAAAATAAAGTGACAGAAATATTGAAATTTGTTCTTGGAAGGGTAGAGAACACTGTAGGAAAAGGAGAAAATGCTGGTTACCAGCATTTTCTCCTTTTCCTACAGTGTTTTCAAAAGGCCTCTTTCTCAGGGACGTCAAAAGTAGGTATTGTTTGATAATGGGTTAATATGGACCGGTCCAAAATTTGGTTGTTCGGTAAAGGTCAAATTTGTGGTCTTGAAAAGGTTAGGATTTGAATAAGAGCAAAAGAATTCTTTTGCCCAATAAATACTTGAAGGCTAAGTAGCAATCCGCTGTCATTGTATGATCCAGTACGAAAATTTCCGCCCTGGCTTTAGGTGGAAAATGCCTAATATTTAAGGCGGATAACATTGAAACTTACAGCAATTTTTAGGCGTACATTAAGCGGAATACAGCTCGAAATATTTAAATCCCTTTAGGTGGAAACTGCCTTCAGCTAGGCTGATTCCGCTTAACACAGATAATTAGGTGGACCTTAGGCAGAAATTTTTCTAAAATTGAATGTATAATGGATTAGATAGAGTCAGTATTAACATTAGTTGGATTCTGCTTAGTGCTATTCTTGACTCATTACCAAACGACAATATTTTAGACTGGTTCAAATTGAAAGCATTTGCAGACGACAAAATAAAAGTGACTGAAAAACTGAAATTTGTTCTGGGTATGGTAGAAAACGCTGTGGGAAAAGGAGAAAATGCTGGTTACCAGCATTTTCTCCTTTTCCCACAGTGTTTTCAAAAGGCTTCTTTCTCAGGGGCGTCAAAAGTAGGGATTGTGTGGTAATGGGTTAAACAAATCTGAAACAATAAAAATTGGTCCAAGTATTTTGTCAATGGCAGAAAAGTGAATTTAAAACTGGATAAAAAGTACACAAATGACAGACTGACGTGGCAAATTTTTACCTATAGCTAACATTATTTTTTTTTGGACAAAGACCAGTTTCATCTTCACAATATTTTCCATACTTTTGAATGGTATGATTTATTTTCAAATGCATTTTAACACCTGCATTGTTAATTTTTGGCCACTACTTGGCCTTTTAACCCATTACCACACAATTCCTACTTTTGACAACCCTGAGGAAACAGTCTGTAGAAAACATTGTGGGAAAAGGAGAAAATGCTGGTGTTACCAGCATTTTCTCCTTTTCCCACAATGTTTTCTACCCTTCCCTAGGCATATTTCAATTTTTTGTTCACATTTATGTTTTCATCTGCAAATGCTTTGAATTTGGATCAGTCTAAAATTTTATCGTGTTGTAACAAGTTAAGATCCAGTTAACCCTGTACCAGACAACAAAATTTAGGCCTGTCCAAATTGAAAGCATTTGCAGATGACAATTTCATTGTTGCTCAAATGATGCAATTGTTTATTGATAGGGTAGAAAAAATTGTGGGAAAAGGAGTAAATGCTGGTTACCAGCATTTTCTCCTTTTCCTACAATGTTTTCAAAAGGCTTCTTCCTCAGGATCTTCAAAAGTTGATACTGTGTGGTAAAGGATTAAACTTTGATTACAAGTACTGTAGTCAAAAATTTGTAGTTTAGAAATATAATGTACAGATACAGGGGAACATTCAGTTAATATTTTCTTTCTTCCATTTCAGCTTAGTTACAAAGGCATCGTAGACTTTCTGGTCAAGCAAAAGGGTTATGATGAAAGTTTAAAGCTGAATTTGGACGACCATAAAGATTTCCTGTAAGTATACTGAAACATCATTGAAAGTTTGATATTTACATGTAAGACAAGCATTTAAAAATTTGTAACAATTTTTATCTTTATTTTATGAAATATGAAATTAGAATCATTCTTGTACCTTTATGCCAAATGTTTCAAGGTTGCACAGTTTACGGTGGATAGAAAATGCATTTCAATCTATAGCAGCTAGCTGTAGATATTTTAAAGTTTCTGGTTTAACTCTTTCCCAAACAAGCTCTGGTTTTAACGTGTCTGCAGTACAAGTATTTAGAAAACATTTTGGTAAAAGGAGAAATTGCTCGTAACGAGCAATTTCTTCTTTTCCCACAGTGTTTTCTAGCCTATCGGAAAACTTTCTGCCATTCTCATCAAATTCAAAATTGTCAGTCTGCAAACACTTAGAGGTTGGGACAGTCTAAAATTTGTCATTAAATGGGAAAGGGTTAAATCAAAGATGAGTCCATGGCATCTCTCTATCACATACAGTTTATGTCTATTTTGTATAATGTTTACATAGCTATCTAAATTCTACACCTTGTAAAGTTGTAACAGCATTTGTTTTCTCTTTTGCTGTAAGAGTAAATCTTTAAAATTTGATTTTTTTTTTTTTTCACTCTTTGCGAGACAACATGAGTTAGTCAAGTCAAAATGAAACCATTTGCAAGTGACATATTTTTTCTTGCTCAAAAGGTGGTATTGTTACTTCAAATTGATGGTTACCAGCATTTTCTCCTTTTCCAACACTGTTTTCAAAAGCCGTCTTCCTCATGGTCGTTAAAAGTCAGGATTGTGTGGTAAAGGGTTAATGATTTACAATAGGTTCTTTTGAATTTCACTTACAGGTGTAAAGGACTGATAGTGGATGTAGAACATGGAAATATTATAAAGTTATCCCACCATGGGAAGGTACTAAGGTAAGCAAATACATAACACATTAGTCTATACCCAGCTTTCCATGTAAAATACAGTAAAACCTGTGTTCAGAGACCACCCAAGGGATGTTACAGGAATGATTTTTAAAAGCAGGTTGTCTGAATAGGGAGTTAAATCTTTAAAGCTTAAAAGAGAAGGGATATACATGCAGATGTAGATGTCTCTGAGAGCAGTGATTAACTAAAGCCTTTGCCAAACAATCCCCAGTTTTAATGACCTTGAGGTAGAAGGCCTTTGAAAACAGTCGAAAAAGGGAAAAATGCTAGTAGCCAGTATTTTCTCCTTTCTTCAAAATGTGTTGTACGTTTTTCTAAGACGTGTCATTCATTTCAAACGCTAGACAATGTTTGAGCTAAGTTTGGTTTGTTATTTGTGAAGTTCTCTGGTTTCCAATGAGTTAAAAATTATGTTGTTTTATGATGAATTCTTGTGGCCTGAATTGTATAACAGGTTCAACCGTACTTTGATCTTTTACCACACAATTCTAACTTTTAAGGACCCTGAGGAAAAAACCTTTTGAAAACAATGTAGGAAAAGGAGAAAGTGCTGATAACCAGAATTTCCTACTTTTTCCACAATATTTTCTGCCCTTTCAAAGGCAAGTCATATTATTTAAGACACTCTTAATATTAAACAACACAGGGTCTTTGACATATATAGTTATTCGACCAAAGCACAAAATATGAAACAGAGCTCCAGCTAAGGGGGAGTGATGGTATTCTAAATCCATTATTTCTCTTCCAAACCCTATGTTGTGGGTACTCATTAGAATCGTCTCAATGAGACGATTCTAATGAGTACCATAACATTGGGTTTAGTGTACAATAATTAATATTTTCAGTTTTGAAATCAAAATCACTCCCTCTATCTGGAGCTGTCATGCAATCTGATATTTGATCCTCACTGCCCACTTTGGTAATGCATTACTGACAAGAGGAAGCAATGACTTTGAAATTATGTTGGTCATTATTATTCTAGAATAAAAATGTACATTTTGTTTATTTGGTGCTTTCAGGGCTAGTTAGTGTGTAAATGCTTTCAATATGATAAATTCTAAAATGTTATTCTCTCAGAGTTTAAAATCTTGATTTTGTAGGGGTAGTCACGGTTTAAAAATGCTGACACAAGAGGAATTGGTGAAATACTATGGGCAAAATCTGCAATGGAAATATTACAACAAAGAGGAGGATGTTTTTAAACTAGGTAAGATGTACCATGGCTATTTACAGTTGTACCTGGCATTGATATTTGGCTTGCATCATGCGGAAAGGGGCATTCGTATGTTTGTGAAAAGTGTCGATTTGGATCAGCCTGTGCAATCCATGCAGGCTAATGCGAGCCAGCCCTTTACGACTACGTTAGATTTTGTGCTACAGTAGACTTGCGCAAAACAGAAAATTACAGAAAAAATAGAAAGTGTTGTCTCCGATTAGCCAGCACATGCTGACCAGAGATGACACTTTACGCAAATGTCTGATTGTCCCTCTTCTCATGTTGCATTTAGACCTTATTTTAGTTACGGCTAAAATTGGATGACTGAAAAAATGAAAATAGGACTAAGACTTGTTTTTGTGAGTGTGTTGGACTTTTCTATGGCAAAAGAGTTTGAAAAAGACAAATTAATTTTTATTCATCTGTAATGGGGTAAAAATGTGGTGGAAAAAGAAGAAATACTGGTTACAGCAAATTGTTGTTTCAACAAAGGTAATTTGAGAAAGCAGCCTGTGGCTTAGAGAGAATATTATGCAACTGGTCAAAGAATGTTCAGGAAAGCATAATTCCCTTAATATTTTCTACCCTATCAAAGTCAGAAATCACCATAATGATAAGATTTGATATGTTGTCTGCAGATGCTTTGAATTGGTCCAGTCCAAAAATCTGTCCTTTGGTAAAGAGTTAAAATAACTTTTTGTGTTTTCAGGAAACCAGATTTATGCTTTTAAAGAGAATTATTTCAACATCCCAGAATTGCTGGTTGTTGCCAAGATTGTAGAACTACTTGACCAAGAGGTATTCATGAGCTTAACCCTTTACCATACAATCCCAACTTTTAACGATCTTGAGAATGTAGCCTATAGAAAACATTGTGGGAAAAGGAGAAAATGCTAGTAACCAGCATTTTCTCCTTTTCTCACAATGTTTTCTACTCAGCTGGAAACAAATTTCCATTTTTGAGTTACATTTATTCTGTCGTCTGCAAGTGCTTTGAATCTGGACCAGTCCAAAATTTTGTTGTTTGGTAAAGGGTTAAGAGCAATACATGTGTATGAATAGGACTTTTTTCAGCCTTTCACACATAAATTTGACTTGTTTCAACCTGAAGGAAGAATGTTTTTTGAAACATTGTTCAAAAAGGATAAGGCTGGTAACCAGCAATTTCTCCTTTTCCAACAAGCTTTTCTATCTTTTGAAAGACAAATCTGATAATATGATAACCATTTATTTTGTCCTCTGCAAAATTGTTCCATTTAGATATTTTACATTTTGTTATTTGATAAAGAATTAGTGTCGAAAAGCAGGCAAAAAGTTTCAGGTTCTTGCCCGAAACATGTATCACAGTTGTGGACAATGTACATCAAAGATCAGACAGTCCATTCTGTGTAGTCAGATCTTTATTATCTACACCACATGCAAAAGTAGTTTAACCTTTTCCCTTTCCTTCTCTGTCTTTGTATTTTTATATTCATTCGAACCATGCTATGGCAAAAGGGGGCTTATTACATCTCTGTGATGAATTACAACAAAGAACTGTACATACAACTATGGACCTATAAAATCCATTTTATCCAACAACTAGCTGAACTCTTGGCTAGAATAGTCCTTTAACCAGCAGAAAAAGTTTTGACCCAAGTCAGCCCGCGCTGACTACGCAGGCAGGCTTGGGTCGATACTTTTCGCAGATGCATTAAGCCCTCTTTTGCCAGAGCTTTGCTCATTTGTATGGTATATTTAACCCATTACCACACAATTCCTACTTTTGACGCCCCTGAGAAAGAAGCATTTAGAAAACATTGTGGGAAAAGGAGAAAATGCTAGTAACCAGCATTTTCTCCTTTTCCCACAATGTTTTCGACCCTTCACAAAACAAATTTCAAATTTTCAGTCACTTTTATTTTGTCGTCTGCAAATGCTTTTGATTTGGACACACCTAAAATATTGTCGTGTGGTAATGAGTTGAAATGAGTTATTAATATTTTTATTGACAGAATGGTGGTCCTTTGGAGGATTATCATGAGACCAGTATGATCAGTGATATAACAGAGGCAGTTGAGTTCAACTACGTACATACTGCATTTCAAGGTGAAAAATCAGTATTTTACATCATAGACCTAGGTCCATGCCAGAAAAATTTTTTGTCTTACTGAACTGAAGTAATGGTCAAACTTTCATTCTTTGGTATGTGAGAAAACTTCGGGTTCGCAATTAACCCTTAACCACGGGGAAAACTTTTAGACTCATCCATATTGGAGGAAATTACTGACAATAATTCAACTTTTTTTCAAATATGACCTGTTCTGAAATAGTAGAAAATATTGTGGGAAAAGAAGAAAATGCTAGCAACGAGTACAATGTTTTCAAAAGTATTCTTTCTCAGTTAAAAGTCAGGATTGTGTGGTAAAGGGTTAAGTATGCATCAAATGATTAGATTTGCCCTTGACAGGGTAAAACATTGTAAACTCATTACCAAACGACCATATTTTAGGCTTGTCCAAATCCAAAGCATTTGCAGACAACAAAATAAAAGTGACTGAAAATTTGAAACTTGTTTTGTGAAGACTAGAAAACATTGTGGGGAAAGGAGAAAATGCTGGTTACCAGCATTTTCTCCTTTTCCCACAATGTTTTCAAAAAGCTTATTCCTCAGGGTCGTCAAAAGTAGGGATTGTGTGGTAATGGATTAAAAAGGGAGAAAATGATGGTTATCAGTATGTTCATCTTTTCCCCCAGTTTTCTTTTTAACCCTTTTCCACACAATGACGATTTTTAACAGCCCTGAAAAAGAAGGCTTGTGAAACTATTGTGCCTAAAGGAGAAAATGCTTATTACCAGCATTTTCTCCTTTTCCCACAATGTTTTCTTTCCTTTTCAATAAAAATCTTTTCATATGAGCAACATTGAAACTGTCATTAGCAACTGTTTTCAATTTGGACAGGTCAAAAATCATGGCATGTTATAAAGGGTTAAACAGCCTTTTACTGCATAATTTGTAGTCTGATCTGGAACTTACACTTTTCACTTTGCTGATATTTTCTAATGAAAAATAACTTTGACAAATTCACTTACTGGTATCTGGATCTTATTTATAGACCAAAAATGTCTGTTTAATTTATCTGGTAAATGAGGTTTAACCCGTTACCAAATGACAAAGTTTTAGATTGGTCCAAATTGAAAGCACTCGTAGACGACAAAGTAAATGTAAATCAAAAATTGAATTCTGTCACCAGCAGGGTGGAAAACATTGTGGGAAAAGGAGAAAATGCTGGTTTCCAGCATTTTCTCCTTTTCCAACAATGTTTTCAGAAGGCTTCTTTCTCAGGTCCGTGAAAACCAGGAATTGTTTGGGAAAGGTTTAAAAGTGAACCATGTATTATGAAACATCCTGTACATGATCCTTACTTTAAATTACAGACAACGCAGGCTTCTTTTTCCCTGGCATTAAAACTAACTCCAAGCAGTACTACCAGCCCTGCAGTGACAGACTGAAGGTGTGGCTTAAAGATCTTAAACAGGAGAATAAATGTATATTCCTGATCACATCTTCTCATCTGGATTTTGCCAACCTCACAGCCACCAATGTACTTGGGTAAGTGTTTATCAACCCTTTAACATATAATCCCTAAGTCAAAATCCTTTTTAAAGTGTTGTGGGAAAAGACAAAAATGCTGCTAACCAATATTTTCTCCTTTTCCAACAATTTTTTTCTACCCTTCCAAAGGCAAATTTCAACTTTTGATTCACTCTATTTTTGTTGTCACAAATGCATTGAATTTGGACAAGTCTTTTCACAAACTCTAAGACTCAGATTGCGAGCATTTGCAGACAATGAAGACATGGGTCTAAATGGTTTGAAATATGACAGAAAATATTGTGGAAGAAGAAAATTCTGGTATTTTTTTCCTTTTCCAACAATGTTTTCAAAACCTTTCTCTGTCGGATTCATTTAAATTAGGCATGTTTGGTAAAGTGTCAGCAATTTAACTCTTAGACTGCCAAGGGCGACTCGAAGGTCTTTTGCTGAACAGGTAGATCAAAATCAGACTGCACAGAAAGTGTTGTCTGATCTTTGATCTACACTGTCCAATAAAGACATATCCCATCCCGGAAAAAAATGACTTTGAAATAGCAACATTAGGATTTTTATGATCGACGTATGAATGTCATTTAATTTCTTTACTGAGTTAACCCTTTACACCAATAAGGCATTTCTGTGGTATCTCTAATTGACCTTAGATAACAGCAAGGATGAAGTTGTTTCTTACCTGTTTATGACAACTTTTGATAGCATAGAAAACATTGTGGCAAAAGGTGAAATGGCTCGTCATGAGCAATTTCAGCTTTTGCCTCAATGTTTTCCAAAGGCTCCTACAAGCAATGCATAGAAATGAGTATCTATTGTGTAAAGGATGAAGGGTTAACCCTTTGCCAAACAATCCCTGGTTTTTACGACCCAGAGGAAGAAGCCTTTTGAAAACATTGTAGGAAAAGAAGAAAATGCTGGTAACCAGCATTTTCTCCTTTTCCCACGATGTTTTCTACTCTACTGGAAACAGATCTTAATATTTTAGTTGCATTTATTTCTTCATCCGCAGGTGCTTTCAATTTGTACCAGTCTTAAATTTTGTTGTTTGGTAAAGAGTTAAGAATGTGTTAAATTCAGAGATAAAGTTCAATCATACATGCAAGAGCATGATTGTTACACAGGAAATTAATTCTGTTATACATTTGAGCCATGCTCTGTGATAAAGGGGCTTAACCCCTTACCACACAGGGAAAATTTAGACTTTTCCAAATTGAAAGCATTTGCAGGTGATGATTTAACCCATTAGCACACAATCCCTACTTTTGACGCCTCTAAGAAAGAAGCCTTTAGAAAACATTGTGGGAAAAGGAGAAAATGCTGGTAGCCAGCATTTTCTCATTTTTCCACAATGTTTTCTACCCTTCACAAAACAAATTTCACATTTTCAGTCACTTTTATTTTTTTTATCTGCAAATGCTTTCAATATGGACAAGTCTAAAATTTTGTCATCTGGTAACGAGTTAAACTTGGCTTATATGATGAATTTTTTTCTTTGACAGGGTAGAAAACACTGTTGGTTATCAGCATTTTCTCCTTTTCCAACAATGTTTTTAAAAGGCTTCTTTTTATGGGTCGTCAATAGTTGGGATTTTGTGTTAAAGGGCTAATACTTCTGCTAAAAGTACAGGCTTATCTTAGAGGAAACTCTTCTCTATTGGTAAATTTTTTGCATATCTAAGGACTATTCTACTCCCATATCCAGTGAATTCGTAATCAGAATAAATGTTATTGGTCCATAAAATGTTATGTATTGCTTGGTAGAGTGTATTAACTCATTACCACACAATCCCTACTTTTGACGCCACTGAGAAAGAAGCCTTTTGAAAACACTGTGGGAAAAGGAGAAAATGCTGGTAACCAGCATTTTCTCCTTTTCCCACAGTGTTTTCTACCCTTCCCAGAACAAATTTCAAATTTTCATTCACGTTTATTTTGTCATCTGCAAATGCTTTCAATTTGGACCAGTCTAAAATTTTCTCGTGTGGTAAAGAGTTAAGGAGATGGATGAAGCCCTGTCCTGAGTATGGCTCATCTTTATTTATTTATTTATTTATTTATTTATTATTGATAGATATCTTTATATTTATTTATCTTCATTTATTTATCTTTATTTATTTATTTATCATTATCAATTTATTTTTATTTATTTATTTACTTATTTACTTACTTTCAGGGATGACTGGAAGTCATATTTCGACATCATTATAACAAATGCTAGAAAACCAGGATTTTTTGACAAGGAAATGCCTTTCTTGTCTTTAGGTACATTTGTACATTTTAACTATTATTATCCACATGCACTTTCATGTACTAATTGTAACATTCACCAGACCAAGAGGGCTTGAACTTAAACCAACATTGCCTATACATTAACACTATGACCCTATGAAAAAAAGCTTTTTGAAAACATTGATGGAAAAGGAGAAAATGCTGGTAACCAACATTTTCTCCTTTTCCCACAATGTTTTCTATTAGCTTCTTTCTCAGGATCATTAAAAGTCGTGATTGTGTGTTAACCCATTACCACACACTCCCTACTTTTGATGCCCTGGAGAAAGAAGCTTTCAGAAAACATTGAGGCAAAAGGAGAAAATGCTGGTAACCAGCATTTTCTCCTTTTCCCTCAATGTTTTCTACCCTTCACAAAACAAATCTCAAATTTTTAGTCACTTTGATTTTGTCGTCTACAAATGCTTTCGATTTGGACAAGCCTAAAATATTGTCGTTTGGTAATGAGTTAAAGGGTTGAGTCCAGGGATGGGATTCACCTGACCAAGTGGCTTGAACTTAGACCAAAATTGGATGTACATTAACTCTTTACCACATGAGGTAATTTTAGACAGATCCAAATTGAAAGCATAAGCAGACGACAAAATAGATATGACTGAAATTGACTGAAACATTGAATTTGGTTTGGGAAGGGTAGAAAACATTGTGGGAAAAGGAGAAAATGCTGTTTATCAGCATTTTCTCCATTTCCCACAATGGTTTCAAAAGGCTTCTTAAAAGTCAGGATTGTGACGTAAAGAATTACTCGGTACTTGATCAAGCCTACCGGAATGGACCTGACCTAAATACATGTATAGATATTACCAATATTAATTTACATCATGTCATGTTAGACTAGTCCATTTTCTTCTTTTCGCACAATGTTTTCAAAACCATTCTTTGTCTGGGTCGTTAAAACTCTAGGGATTGTGTGGTAAAGGGTTAATAAGGAGTATGAGTGTAAATATTGATTTAACCCTTTCCCAAACAATCCCTGGTTTTTATGGGTCTGGAATAGTAGCCTTTTGAAAATTTTGTGGGATAAGGAGAAAATGCTGGTAACCAGCATTTTCTCCTTTTCCCACAATGTTTTCTACCCTATCATAGACAGAAATCATCTTTTCAGCAAGAGTTGAATTGTCGTCTGCAAATGCTTTCAATTTGGTCTAGTCCAAAAGTTTGTCGTTTGGGAAAGGGTTAACAAGCCCTCTTAGCAGCTAGCTATCAAACTTTTGTGTAGATAAAGATAATTAACTCATTATCAAATGACAAGATTTCAGGTTTGTCTAAATCGAAAGCATTTGCAGACGACAAAATAAAAGTGACTGAAAACTTGAAATTTGTATTGTGAAGCATAGAAAACATTGTGGGAAAAGGAGAAAATGCTGGTTACCAGCATTTTCTCCTTTTCCCACAATGTTTTCTGAAGGCTTCTTTCTCAGGGTCTTCAAAAGTAGGGATTGAGTGGTAATGGGTTAAGATTTATTTTTCAAAGTAATTTTTGTACAGGTATCTTTTTATGCTCCCCGAAGGGCGAGCATATAGTCGCCGCTTCGTCTGTCCGTCCGTCCGTCCGTCCGTCCGTCCGTCCGAAGCGATTTCTCCATAACCCTTGGACCAAATTGGATGAAACTTCATATATGAACTCCTTGAGGTAATGCGCCGATATACTTTTCCCGGATTTTCAATTTGACCCTGTGTCATGGAAAAAAGGGGCTTAATGCAAAATTGCAATTTTTACCAATATCTCATTCAGTTTTTGTCAGAATATCATGAAACTTCATGGTTATATTGTTTATGGAAAGTCTAAGCATGTGCCTGTGCTATTTTTAATCTGGGCATTTTTTAAGTTGACATTCTGTCATGGAAAAAGGGGGCTTCTTGCAAGATTCCAGTTTTTACTAATATTTCATTTAGTTTTGGTCAAAATTTCATTAAACTTCATGGTTATATTGTTTTTTAAGAGTTTCACCATGTGCTCTTGTTTCTTTATCTATGTGTTTTTCAGTTTAACCCTCTGTCATGGAAAAAGGGGGTTTCTTGTAAAATGAAAAAGGGACCCTAATGCAAAATTGCAATTTTTACTTGTAAAATCTTGTTCAGTTTTTGTCAGCATTTCATGGTTATATCTTGTTTTACAAGTTTCAACATGTGCCCTTTGTTTTTGCAATCTATGAATTATTAATGAGCAAATACGTCTTTCCTGGTTTCTCAAATTAAGGCTGCATCACGGAAAAAGGGGACTTCATGGAAAAAATTGTTTTTCACTAGGTTCTCCTTTATCAGTGCTCAAACCTTTGTGAAATTTCAAATCTGTACTTGTTTGAACGTTGCCCAGGTACCTCTCTTCCTTTTTCTCAATTTCAGGCTGCGTCTCGGAAAAAGGGGGCTTCATGTAAAAAATTGTTTTATGTAATATTTAATACATGACTGCTCAAAAGAAAGAACCCGTTGTATTTATTGCAATGATCCAATACTATCTTATGGGAAAAGGAGGCTTAAAGGGGGCTTATTGGGCTTATTGTCCTCTACAAGTTTATGTTGGCTATCTCTAAGATAGTAATTGCCTTTTCACTTCAAATTTTGGGGGGCATGAACAGGTTCTTCTAGGATAAAAGAAGTGAATTTATATCAATTTCTTATATGTATTTTATGACAAGCACTTGTTCGGGGAGCATAACCCGTCTCTGACGGCTCTTGTTTTTACCTACAGTTGACAGTTTTGAATGCATTTATGTTGTTGGAAGATCATTTGTTACAAGAAATAACTGCTGCTCCCTGGATTTAAACACAGCATGGATTAACCCTTAATCAGAGAAAATTGAAACCATTTGCAGATGACAATTTCAGTATGGTTTAAATGGTGTAATTTTTCTTTGATAGGATAGAAGACATTGTGGGAAAAGGAGAAAATACTGGTTACCAGCATTTTCCCCATTTCCCACAATGTTTTCAAAAGGCTTCTTTCCCAGGGTCATTAAAAGTCAGCATTGTGTAGTTAAGATGTTTTCTTTTTTGAACATTGTGAAAGAAGATCATACTGAACATAACATGCAGCCTGATCTCAGATTAACTCTCTCTGTTTCCTTGTCATGTATTCTAGCATAAACAGTTGTGAAATAAGAATATATTGGCTTGTTCGTCTAATTGATAAGCTACATTCATTTAACCAAACAACGGAATTTTGGACTAGTCCAAATTGAAAGTATTTGCAGGTAACAAAATAAACACGAATAGAAAATTGAGAGCTTTTAAAAATTGAAAATTTGAGGCCATATTATATAAGGGATAGTTTGACATCATCTAACATTCCTGTCTTTGAGGCACACTGAGGTATAAGGCTTTCTTAACCTTTTCCCAAACAAGCCCTTGTTTTTATGTGTCTTTAACTCATTACCAAACGACAATATTTTAGGTTTGTCTAATTCGAAAGCATTTGCAGACGACAAAATAAAAGTGACTGAAAATTTGAAATTGGATTTGTGAAGGGTAGAAAATATTGTGGGAAAAGTAGAAAATGCTGGTTACCAGCATTTTCTCCTTTTCTCACAATGTTTTCTACAGGCTTCTCTCTCAGGGTCGTCAAAAGTAGGGATTGTGTGGTAATGGGTTAAGTCTTTTGAAAACACTGTGGGAAAAGGAGAAATTGCTCGTTATGTTTTCTTTCCATTTGGAGAGCTTTCTGCCATTTTTACCAAATTCGAAAATGTCGTCTGCAAACTCTTTCAGTTTCGAAGAGTCAAAAATTGTCGTTTGGGAAAGGCTTAAACACTGTTTGTATTGAAGAAAATGCTGGTTGTTCTTCACCTTCCCACAATGTTTTTTCTACCCTTTCAAAGATGAATTGCATTATTTCAGTCACATCTGATCTGCTATTTGTTGTCTAAAAGTGTTTAAATGATATTTCAGATGGCTATAAGGAAGACAAACCTGTTGATGTGGAACACTTGAAGCAGCATGGTGTTTACTGCAGTGGAAATTCCAGACACTTACAGCAGTTTATCTCCAAATTAACTGGTGTTCAGAAACCAAAGGTCTGCATGTCCTATCTAACCAATTACCAAACGACAAAATTTTAGGTCTGTCCAAATCGAAAGGGTTTGCCGACGACAAAATAAAAGTGACTGAAAAATTGAAATTTGTCTTGTGAGGGGTAGAAAACATTGTGGGAAAAAGAGAAAATGCTGGTTACCAGCATTTTCTCCTTTTCCCACAATGTTTTTTAAAGGCTTCTTTCTCAGGGGTGTCAAAAGTAGGGATTGAGTGGTAATGGGTTAACCCATTACCACCCAATCCGGACTTTGATCATCCTGGGAAAGAAACGATTGGAAAAAATTGAGGGAAAAGGAGAAAATGCTAGTAACCAGCATTTTCTCCTTTTCCCACAATGTTTCTATGCTTCCAAAATCAATATTCACTTTTTTATTCACATTTATTTTGTTGTCTGCAAATGCTTTCAATTTGGACTAGTCTAATATTTTGTTGTTTGGTAAAGAGTTAACTGTCTTCTAATCATGTTACCACATCACAAAATATCATACTAGTCCAAATTGTACCCATTTGCAGAATCCAAATTGAACTTGGCCCGATGACACACAATGATGACTTTTGTCGGCCCTGATGTAGAAGCCTTTTGAAAACATTGTGAGTAAAGGAGAAAATGCTAGTAACCAGCATTTTCTCCTTTTCCAACAATGTTTTCTACCCTTTTATTTCAGTCACATTTATTTTGTTGTCTGCAAATGCTTTCAATTTGGACCAGTCTATGAATTTGTTGTTTGGTACAGAGTTAAAAAACAATGTTGGAAAATGAGGAAATTCTGAAAAACCAGCATTTTTTTCTCCTTTGCCCACAATGTTTTCAGAAGTTAACTTTGTCAGGGTCGTTAAAAGTTTTCATTTGTTTGACCCAGAGGAAGAAAGCTTTTGAAAATATTATGGGAGAACAAGACAATGCCAGGAATCAACAGTTTTTCTTTTTCCTGCAATGTTTTCTAGCATTTTGAATGCAGAAAATATATTTGAAGCTGAATTATATATTACCAACCATTCCTTTTTAATTTTGTGGTAGCTGAATTTTTTTATATCCTACACAATGAAGTCAAAGGAGGTAGGTATACTGGAATCACCATGGCTGTCTGTCTGTCTGTCCATCCATCTGTTCTTAGACACATCTGCTGCAATTCCTTGGGAATTATCTCCCCTTGAATTTTTCAACTCTTCCTTTTGTACTAAACCATTCTGCATTCTTTTGCAAAGACCTGTTTTTGTGATGGGGAGCTCTTTTGGGATATAATCATGTTTAGTGGTAGCTCTAGTTTTGTTTTGTAAAGGTTTAAGTAACATTTTCCTATATGTACTCTTTATGCTCTACTCCAACACCATGTTTATGTTCAGTAATTAAGATTAAATACTAATTTTCTTTTTAGGTGATTTATTTTGGTGACAGTATTCGCTCTGATGCCCTTCCAACAAAAGCCAATACAGATTGGGATGTTGGGATTGTCTTAGAAGAAATGGATGCAGAAGGGTACCAGTCTGAATCCAAACTGAAGGGGGAACCAATTGATAAAAAAATGAGGGTTGCTCAAAATGTAAGTGTGAGATACCAATAATGACCGTTCATATCTCCTACAAATGACTTTTCTGTGTCATGCTGTAATTAAAATTTAAAACATTATGGCTTAACCCATTACTATACAATGACAGCTTTTAAAGACTTTTAGGAAGAAGCCTTTTGAAAGCATTGTGGGAAAAGGAGAAAATGCTAGTAACCAGCTTTTTCTCCTTTTCCCACAAAGTTCTCTTCCCTATCGAAGCAAAATTACACCATTTAAACCAGTTTGAAATTGTCGTCTGCAAATGCTTTCAACTTGGATAGGTCCAAAATTTTGTTGTGTGGTAACATGTTTAGGAGAAATTACTGTTAGCAATCAGACCTCTATCAGCTCTAGTATCTTCAGCATGTACTTAAATAGGAAACTAGATTTATGTTGACTATATGTAGTTTTCACGCTTGAGAACATTAATGATGCAAAAGAAATAATTATGCCCGGTTGAAGAAATTGATAGAAACTTGTAGTGAGAAAGACAATCCTGTATTTTAATGAACCTGACTAAGAAAGCATTTGAAAATGTTTTAAAAGGAGAAAATGCTGGTAACTGGCTTTATTTATGTACTTTGTTTTCTACCAGCAAGGTTAACTCATTACCCAACAACAATATTATAGACTTGTCCAAATTGAAAGCATTTGCAGACAACAAAATAAAAGTGATTGAAAATTTTAAATTTGGTTTGTGAAGGGTAGAAAACATCGTGCGAAAAGGAGAAAATGCTGGTAACCAGCATTTTCTCCTTTTCCCACAATATTTTCCAAAGGCTTCTTTCTCAGGGGCATCAAAAGTAGGGATTTTGTGGTAATGGGTTAATGATTTTGATAATCTTTTTAAATTGTATTTGTTTTCCTGTATGCAAATGCTCTCGGGTTTAGACCAGTCTAATTTTTTATCTTTTCATAAAGAGTTCAAACAAAAAGAGAAAGGTTGAAAAGCATTTGAATGAAAGGGAGGCTGATAAATGACTTTTACTTTTTAGATGCAATTTGCATACTTTGCTTTGAAGACTAATATCAATCTGAAAAGAATGGGCAGTTTGAATTTAGATTTAAAATGTCTTAACTTTCAGGAGAAATTCTGACAAAGGCTTAGAAATATGTACCTGTATATACAAGTCTGTTTCATGGTTTAGATGAGTCCATTCCAATTGTTTAAGGTTCATTAACTCTTTACCAAACGATAAAATTGTAGACTAGTCCAAAATGAAAGCACCTACAGACGACAAAACAAACTAACAAAAAAAAAATTGTTTCCAGCAGGGTAGAAAACATTATGGAAAAAGGAGGAGAAAATGCTTGTTACCAGCATTTTCTCCTTTTCCGGCAATGATTTTGAAAGGCTTCGTTCTCAGGGTTGTAAAAACCAATGATTGTAAAAAGTTAATGAAATAGAGGCATTATAATTTGAGTGATAATAATTGTTCAGTCAGCAGCTTTGAAGAGGAAAGCTTATGAAAACATTGTGGAAGAAGAAGGAAATACTGGTAAGTGGCATTGTTGATTGCAAATGGTTTCAATTTGGACTCCTCCAAAATATTGTTGCATGGTAAAGAGTTACCGTATGTGTAATTCTGTGTGATAGTATCACTCTTTTTTTGTTTCAAGATTGTTTGTAAAATTTTTGTTTTATGATGATCGCTTGAGTATTCTCTGTGTTACTTTCAGGCAAGCCTAGAAATGAATGAAGTTGATAGGGAGTATCTGTTGTCCAAGGTGTGGGGGTCATTTTTCTACCAACCAGATGAAGACCCACAACACAACAGGCACATGAACACATTCTGGGGTGAACTAATCACCAAATATACAGACATAGCCATCCCCAGCATTGAATATATAGCAAGTAAGGCTTATTTGCTTAGTCTCAACAATATGTTGATGACCATGAAAAAAGAAAGCTTTTGAAAACATTCTGGGAAAAGCATTTTCTCCTTTTCCCACAATGTTTTCATGAGGCTTCTATCTCAGGGTCGTAAAAACCAGAGATTGTTTGGTAAAGGTTTAATATTACACAAATGAAGATGGATTTCTTGGTAAGGGTTAGAACAGGGGGAAAAAATGTTGTTACAAGAATTTCCCCCTTTTTCCAACATGTTTACAAAACTTTTCTGCTCAAAGTGTTAAAGGTGGCCCTTCAGATTTTGGGACGAAAATTGTACAAAAACGCAAAAAAATCATCCTTAAACTCCCAAAGCCTTTTGATTTTCATTCATAAAACCTCAGTAGTCTAACACCATTCGACAACACGAGAAATAAGAGATTTACTACAGCCCAGGTCGACACCGACGGGAGACACATTCTATTTTTAGTAGGGATGGCAACGAGTAACCGGTTAACCGAGTACTCGATCGAACGTCCGAGTATCGATTACGGAATTTGATATTCGAGTACTCGGTATTTTTTTCAAAAATGTACCATTTTGCTTCCCGAGGAAAAATTTATTTGCAAAACAAACACTGCAGCCGATTAAATGTAATCAAAACATCGTTGCAAAAGTTACCGACAGATAGCCAAACAATTCACAACTTGACACGTGCCTGTACTAAACAACAACTGTGTCAATTATAAAAACGTTAATCGCTAATCATTAAAGTTTTCGTAATTTCAGTAAATCGGAGGCCGGCTGATATGGTCTAATTAGGGAGGAGAAAGTAATTATCCTTAATCTTCACAGTTTTACTGTGAAACTTATTTAGGAATCGTGCGTACCTTTAGATCGCCAACGTGCCGTTGTATACCTACCGTATTTTGCTTTAATTTTTGGGATAGTAAAATATTTTTTTTTTTTTCATGTTCCAATACTAAAATCTATATAAAATCATTATTTTATAAGCGGTCCCAAAACTGATGATCAGACAAGACACGCTCGCGAACTCTGGGTCACTGACCACAAACAAGTCGAACAATGCCGACATTAAAAAGCTACGCCATTGATTTCAATAGAAACCTACGTTCATATGCAGGTTGATCTATTTTTAGATAGATTGGAATTCCAACAGTCAATTCGTGCACTAAACAGTCCAAACTTTGGCTTTTTCCCATTGTTTTCATTGATGATTAACTTGTAACTCATTATTGCCTATATCCTGGGACAACGCTGAAGATTGTTATTTTGCGTTTTTTGGTAAAATCATAATATAATTTACCTGCTTACGTGGGGTGAATGACGTAAATTCCACTGACAAGGACCTGCGCGACTTGTTCTCAAATTTGATTGGTTCGTCAATCTTTGATCGATAAAACTCGGTTAGATTACTGAATGTTGATTTCTATTTATAAATGACGAACCCAATTGACCGTGAAATACATGCTTGTCAACTCCATGGCAACCTCGGATGTATATGTATGTGTATCTTGGGATACAAGCTTTATCACACCCTTTGTACACTTACATCCAAGATTTTTTGAATTGGGGTTTAAATAGACAAGGTGATTGGATTTTTAGTTGTTGAATCGGGAAACTCCCTTTGAAATCATGGTGGGTTGGGAAGCATGCTTATGACGTTATGTGTGTAGAACGTGATATAAATGCTTGTAAACAAAGGATGTCAAACGGATAAAGATTTTTTGTTGAATAGATTTTCACTGTTTCCGATTCTTTGGGACAAAAATATACCGATCTTGCTCTGAAACTTTAGTATAAAATGTAGTAAAAATCGTCTGAGTAACCGAGTACTCGATCGGAAGAATGACCGAGTACTCGAGTATTAAAATCGGTACTCGTTGCCATCCCTAATTTTTAGATGATCAATTCGCTTATTTACATACAGGAATACACAAACAGAGTTTCAAACATAGCGTCGGAAGAAGACATGATAGAAAATAATTATTACATGTTTGTTAAGTAATGAAATTTAAGCATTATGAGTCATGTGCCAGTCACTTGGCATTCCTGAAATGCTTTATTGATTTTTGGCGCGAAATCTAAAAATACCTTAAGAGGCTACGTAGCCTTTTAAGGGAATACCATCAAAAAAAAAATTTTCTTTTGTAATTTTATGAATCTTAATTATTGAAGATTTGTATTATTTTTCCATATGAATTTCAGTGATATATATTTCTTTTAATTTGGTGAGATGTAAAAATTCTAAATACCCACCTTTAAGAACACAGTTGTTTGGTACAAGTTAAGTCACAGTAATGCTTGTAGAGGCAGGTTGGAGGGGCTGATTGGAGAAAGGGTGTTATAGTTGTAGCAGATACTAGTGTGTGTTATGATAAGCATAATTATTCCCCTTTGATGAATTTGGTTTTTATTTCTTTTCCAGGTTTACCCCTAGACATAGAACTGCCATGTTTTAACCATGAAGATGATGGCAACACAGATGGATTTTCACCTTGTCGGCCGATTTCTCTGGAAGCTTTTGATGATTAACCTTTTCCCAAACAAGCCCTAATTTTTACATGTCTGCAGTACAAGTCTTTTGAAAACACTGTGGGGAAAAGGAGAAATTAGCAATTTCTCCTTTTCCCACAGTATTTTCCACCAATTTGGAGAACTTTCTGCGATTTCCATCAACTTAAAAATTGTCGTCTTTAAACTCTTTCAGTTTGGGTGGGTCTAAAATTTGTTGTTTGGGAAAGGGTTCAACATACTGTGGACAGAAAAATGGTCATTTGAATCATACAGATAAAGATTAGTTTCTGGCTGTATCTTCTCTTTTGAATCAAGATGTTCTGATCTAGAAGTATTTATGAGAATCATATAAATCAAGATCAGACTGTTTTGGTTGTTAGATTTTCCAGTAGTATCAAAGAAGATATTGTGAGCTAAATTTGAATTGAAAATAACAGTATCAGGGCCCCAATTTACTTTGGAAATTTTATCTTTTTGTTTTATCTACATAAAATTTCCAGACGTTTTTTTATTTATTGCCATAGTTTTTTAAAAAAAATTATTATGATAGTTAACTTGTATCTCATAGCAGGTTAATGGCACTTTATATATACATGTAGTGATGTAAAACTTACACAAAGTTTGTTTGTAATTATCTTAGTAAAACGGGGCCCTGGTCGGTATCTCTATAAAGGCTTATTTTATGTTAAAACTGGTACTGTTTGAGAAACTCTTTTTGAAAAAGCAGTTGAACTGCAGGAATTAATTTCAACCTATTGTTTAGCTCTTTACCAGATGACAAAATTTTAAGATAAACCAAATTGAAAGCATTTTCAGATGACAAATATAATGAAGCTCCAAAGAGGTTTTTTGTCTCTAAAAAGATAGAAAATATTGTGTAAAACAGATGAAATACTGTTACCAGCAATATCTCCTTTTCACATGATGTTGTCAAAAGCTTTCTTCTTCAAAGTTGTTATAAGCTGTTGTCTTTAGGGTTGTTAAAAAATGTTAAATTGATTGTTAGAGTTAGATTTCTGAGATTTTTCCATTTGTGTGAAATATCTGTGATAGGTGCTTACATTTTTGGTGCTTTTTCAAGTGGGGAAAGGTTTTTTGATAATTAATATTTTTGTCTTCCTTTTTTAACCCTTTCCCGAACGACAAATTTTGGATTCTTCCAAACCAAAAGAGTTTGCAGACGACAATTTCAGATTTGGAATAAATAGCAGAAAGTTCTCAAAAAGGGTAGAAATCACTGTGGGAAAAGGTGAAATTGCTCGTTACGAGCTATTTCTCCTTTTCCCACAGTGTTTTCGAAAGACTTTTACTGCGGACATGTAAAAGCCAGAGCTTGTTTGGGAAAGGGTTAAAATTGCAACTGATATTTGTTGTGTTCCCATAGAGGTAATTGACCTTTGACCTTTCTGGCAACGCAAGTTTGGCATGCCTCCCCCCCTTAGTAACGTGGTATTTTGGTTGTCAAGCTAACCAGAAAATATGTCAGACTTTTTTGTTTACATGATGCCCAATGCTGCATTTTTATTGGCCGATAAGACGTTGGTAGACCTGTCAATCAAAATTGGCAGAAAGGTCATTTTCTTCAATATCACATTTTTGTCAACCATATAAAAAACCAGTGTTCAGAAATGTGTTCCTAGCTGTGTACTGTACAACAAAATTTTAGATCCATTCATGTTAAAGGTGACATTTTACAAAAGAGGGGATTTTATCAAAAGTGTAGATCAATTTTTACAACAGCATGGAAAACCATACATCACAATATTTGTATACACATGAGCATTAATTAAGCACCGCCTATTTTCATGTTATAAGGTTGTGTTCAGACACCTAAAACTTGGTCATCCATTCATTAACAGAAGACTTCATTTGTCAATCTATAAACTACCAACACTGCTTCTACCTATAGCTCTAATTTATTAAAAGTTAACCCATTATCAAACTACAAAGTTTTAAGTTAGTCCAAATCGAAAGCTTTTGCTGACTACAAAATAAAAATGACTAAAAATTTGAAATTTTTTTGTGAACGGTAAAAACATTGTGGGAAAAGGAGAAAGTGCTGGTTACAAGCATTTTCTCCTTTCCCACAATGTTTCCTATAGGCTTCTTTCTCGGGGTCGTCAAAAGTAGGGATTGTGTGGTAATGGGTTAAATAGGAACACTGAAAACATCAAATTATGGTCATGCCAAAAACTATAGTAACAGAGACTAGGTCAGTGGTCTGAAGAATATGAAATTAAAAAAGCCAAAACATTTAGGGTTCATGTCTGAGCCAACATAGCAATGGTGAAATCGGTATCTGGTATATATCAACCTCTTGCAAAGATAGCTCCTACAGCCATCCTCCTCATGCTGGAAATCAAATGCTGAATTTGTTCTTTTGGAATCCTCTGCCATTTGTCATGGAATGTACCTCGGCCATTAACCCATTACCACACAATCCCTACTTTTGATGCTCCTAAGAAAGAAGCCTTTGAAAACACTGTGGGAAAAGGAGAAAATGCTGGTTACTGCATTTTCTCCTTTTCCCACAGTGTTTTCTACCCTTCCCAGAACAAAGTTCAATTTTTCAGTCACCTTTATTTGGCATCTGCAAATGCTTTCAATTTGGACCAGTCCAAAATTTTCTCGTGTGGTAAAGAGTTAATTTACTGTAAGGTGGATCCTTTGCATTAACTCTTTACCAAACAACAAAATTTTGGACCTGTCCGAATTGAAAGCATGTTGAGACAAAAAAATTAACGAGACTTAAAATGAAATTTTGTCTGGGAGGGTAGTAAACATCGGTGGGAAAAGAAGAAAATGCTGGTTACCAGCATTTTGTCCTTTTCCCACAATGTTTTCTAAAGGCTTCTTTTCCAGTGATTGTTTGGGAAAGGGTTAAACTGACACCCCGGATGTTCCCATAATCGTTAAATTAGGATGAGATCAGGGCGTCATCAAAGTTGACCTAAGTAATGTGTCAATTATTTTTGGTAATGCTTGATTAATGCTTATGTGTATATATGAGATGCGGTTTTATCATTATAATAAGATAATCAATTTTCAGTCACTTTTATTTTTTCATCTGCAAATGCTTTCCATTTGGACAACCCTAAAATGTTGTCATTTGGTAATGAGTTAACTATAACCAGAAGACAAGATTTTTATAACTGGTCATAATTGAAAGATGTTGCAGACAACATGATAAATCTTCAAGTTAGTACAACTTGTATCAAAAAGGGTAGAAATTATTGTGTAAAACTAAGAAAATGCAGGTCACTATTATTTTCTTCTTTTCTCACAATGTTTTTCATAGCTTTTTTTCTTTAGTGGCCTAAAATGCAGGAATGAATGGTAATTGTTAAAAACTTCTCTTCACCGTTACAGAAAAATCAGGCCTGTGGAGCGATACAGGCGCTCAAGCGCCTCTAGTATTTTCTGTAACCAGCATTTTCTTTTTTTTTCCCACAATGTTTTCAGAAGGCTTCTTCCTCCAGTTCATAAAAACCAGGCATTGTTTGGTAAAGGGTTAACTGCTACCACACAGTCCTGTGAGTAAACAATCATGAGAAAGATTGTTGAAATAAAACTGCCCAACATTTTCTCTTTTTTTCCAAAAAAATATTTTCTTTTTTCATATTTTTAGCTCACCTGAGCACAACGTGCTCAAGGGGAGCTTTTAGGATCATCCGGTGTCTGTCGTGCATCAGCTATTCTTTAAACATCAACTCCTCCTAAACCGCTGGGCCAATTTGGACCAAACTTGGCTGGAATGTTCCTTGGGAGTCCTCTTTGAAAGTTGTTCACAGAATTTGATTCCATCAAAAACTGGTTGCCATGGCAACCAAATGGAATTTTTTAGCAAATTCTTTAAAAATCTTCTCCTCTGAAACTGCTGGTCGGATTTTGAAATAATTTAAAAGATATGTTCCTTGGGTGACCCTTAATGAAATTTAAGTTCATTAATGTTAGTGTTCGTGAAATTTTGATCTGTCAAAAAATGTAGCTCTGGTGAATTGGGACTACAGAAATGAAGGAATTCTTAAAAATTCTTCTTCTCTGAAACCGCTGGCCAGATTTTGAAATAATTTCACAGAGATGTTCTTTGGGTGACTTTTACAAAAAGTGTTCGCGAAATTTTGATCCGTCTATATACATGGCTCTGGTGAATGGGGGATACTTGCACTATACGGAAATAAAGAAATTCTTAAAAATTCTTCTTCTCTGAAACTGTTGGTCAGAATTTGAAATAATTTCACAGAAATGTTCCTTTGATGACCCTTTCCAAAAATGTTTGCGAAATTTTGATCCATCAAGAAACACGGCTCTGGTGAATAGGGGCTACTTGCACTATAGGGAAATTAAGAAATTCATGAAAATTCTTTTTCTCAGAAACCGCTAGTCAGATCTCAAAATAATTTCACTTTGCGAAGTTTTGATCCATCAAGAAACATGACTCTGGTGAATGGGGGCTTCTTGCACTATATGGCTATGAAGAAATTCTTTAAACTTCTTCTTCTCTGAAACGGCTGATCAGAATTTGAAATAATCTCACAGAAATGTTCCTTTGGTAATCCCTTTCAAAAATTGTTTGCATAATGCTGATTTGTCTAAAAACATGGATCTGGTGAATGGGGGCTACTTGCACTATTTGGTTTTTAAAATTATTTTTCTCTGAACAAAAATTGCTCGAGAAATTTTTATCCATCAAGAAACATGGCTCTGATGGCTGTGAGCTATTTACACTATACAGACATGAAGAAATTCTTGAAAATTCTTCTTGTCTAAAATGGCTGATTAGATTTTGAAAAAAATGGCTATGGTTCTTTCAGAAATTCAGGTAAGCTGTCCAGGACCATCTTGTTTTTCCTACCGCATCAAAGACTGGTCCTTGTGTTTGACCTACACTTTATTTATCACTAGCTAATCCTTGCAATATCTGCATAGCACTGTCTAAAATTGTGCTGTATGAGAGTTACTTTAACTCTTTACCAAACAAAAAAAATTTAGACTGGTCCAAATTGAAATCATTTGCAGACAACAAAATATATGTGAATCAAAAATTGAAACTTGACCAAAGAAGAGTAGAACACATTGTGGGAAAAGGAGAAAATGCTGGTTACCAGCATTTTCTCCTTTGCCCACAATGTTTTCAGAAGGCTTCTCCCCTCAGGGTCATTAAAACCAGGGATTGTTTGGTAAAGGGTTAATTGTTTATGGATGTTATAAACCAATACACCTCATTTTTATTAGCTCACCTCAAATTTTATTTGCAAACCTCAAATTGAATGTGAATGAAAAATTTGAATTTGTGTTGGAAAGAGTAAAAAAAAACATTCTGGAAAAAGGCAGAGTATGATGGTTTCCAGAATGTTATCCTTTCTCCACAATGTGTTCAATGGGCATCTTTCTAAGGGTCATAAAAGACAGGATGGTGTTTTAAAGGGTTAATGGGTAGTGCATTATTGATGTTAAACTTGATTACTCTGAGATTATAAAGATTTAAAGAGAAAGAGAGGTTCTGTTCTTATCCTTTTTCCTTTATATCAGCCAGTATAAGATATCAACAAAACGCCATTGTGGCCCTATATCACTCAACTGTCTTATTCAATAGTGAGCAAGACTAGGCATTAGCATTGATGTTAACTCTTTATCAAACAATACCATGCCCCTTAACCCATCACCAAACGACAATATTTTAGATTGGTCCAAATTGAAAGCATTTGCAGATGACAAAATAAAAGTGACTGAACATTTGAAATTTGTTTTGTGAAGGGTAGAAAACATTAGGGTAATAAGGAGAAAATACTGGTCACCAGCATTTTGTCCTTTTCCCACAATGTTTTCTAAAGGCTTCTTTCTCAGGGTCATCAGAAGTAGGGATTGTGTTGTAATGGGTTAAATTAGAGTTAAATGCTGCCGAAAAGCATAAATAAGTGCACAGTTGGTCTCAAATAGCCCAAATAATGTTGAAAAGCTTGGGAAACAAACCAACAATTTATCTGAAAAATATTTGCCTTGAAGAAGATAACACAAGGGAGATGAATGGTAACACACCCCCATAAGCAGGACGGTTATTTCCCTTTGGATTTTTTTTTTTGTTGTTGTATTTTTAGAAGGTGATGACTCGTCATCACCTTATGCCATCCGACAGGGGTTTTCCACACGAGCACGCATTACACCCCAGTTTCGAAAAAAATAGGTCCTCAAAGATCATTGAACAGACGCCTCACTGTCATTTGCTATGTACAAATAATATCCGGATTAAAAATCAGTGTATGCCATTCACACAAACAATGAATTTCAAAGTTAAATCTCGTAGAACTGGCTCCAAATTTAAAAATTTGTCTCGTTCCACAGCTTTTACCAGACCTAGTTTGTAAAGTACGTCTCAGATGAAACACTCTAAAATACCCAAAACCACTGAAAAATACCCTATAACACCCCAAAACACTCGAAAATTACCAAAACTATGCCATTACACATTTAAAAAAATTCAAACATTTAAAACTGCATGTGAAAAGCCTACCAGCATTTACTCCTTCCCATAATGTTTTCCACCCTATCAAAGAAGAATCATTTGAAATGAGCCACACTGAAACTATCATCTGCAAATGCTTTCAATTCAAACAGGTCTGAAATTTTGTTGTGTGGTAAAGGGTAAAATAAACAAGTGACAAAAAAGTGCTAAGGGAAACCATTATTCAACCAAGTAATGTGTCCTCTTCCCGTAATGTTTTTCATCCAAAATGTGCATGAATAGAGCTGGAGAAACAATAAACATGTTTAACTCTTTTCCACATAATTCTTGGGTTTGAATACCCTGAAGAAAAATGCTTTTGAAAACATTGTGCGAAAAGAAAGAATTGTTGGTAACCAGCATTTTATTCTTTTTTCATATTGTTTTCAAAATCTTTACCTTTCACCAAACAATCCCTGGTTTTTATGACCCTGAGAAGCTTTTTGAAAACAAGGCCGGAAAAGGAGAAAATGCTGGTAACCACCATTTTCTCCTTTTCCCACAATGTTTTTTTTTTACCCTTCTAGAAACAATTAACAATTTTTGCGTTGCTTTTAATTTGTTGTCAGCAAGTGCTTTAAATTTGGACCAGTCTAAAGAGTTAACCCTTTACCAAATAGTCCCTTGTTTTCACGACCCTGAAGAAGAGTCCTTTTGAAACATTGTTGGAAAAGGATGAAATGATGGTTACCAGCATTTTCTCCGTTTCCCAACATGTTTTCTACTCAGTACACTTCATCTGTGTCTCTGTCAGGTTTGTTGCCTGCAGATGCTATCAATTTGGAATGGTCTAAAATGTTTGTGTGGGAAGCGGTTAGACAGATACTGTCATTTGCGCCCAATTTTATTTGTCATCTGCAAATGCTTTCAATTTGGACAGGTCTAAAACTTTGCTGTGCTGCAAAGATTTACATAGTTTTTTATAGGAATATTAATAAGGATATTGATCGAATTGATAGAACGTTTCATATAATTTCATGTATTGACATGGTTTTCTGTTTAACTAAACTGTTAACCTGTTAAAATATTACTTCCTTGTGTTACTCAGCTCATATACTGTTTCTAATGTCTGTCAAAGTCTGACCACTTTTCTCCATTTTGAAGAACTCCTCCAATTCTCAGGCGAGAGGGAAGTGGCTTCTCCCCAAATTCTGAGAGTTGGCAAAGGCCTGAGTATGCAAACCTGACAATACAGTTAGAATTTAAGGACGTTTCAAAATCATGTTTAACCCTGTATTTGATACAGCGGATTATCGATTACCAACAGCGGAAGATGTGCTCATAGAATTAGATTGGAAACAAAACTTTAAAGAAATTGACTGCAACATTTTGGCTTTTACCATCAGGTTCAGGATTTTTGTTCACTTATTTAACAAGTTATGCTCTCTCTCTCTCCCTTGAACTTATGTCTTTTGCATGTAGCCCTTATAAAGTTATCTACAATGTCAGCGTTTTATCATCTGTTCCATTATCCTTCAGTGTGTATATTGTCTGCTTAACTCTGTGTTCTATATTGTCTGCTTTTTATTCCCACCCCTTGGGTTGTTTGGATTGATAATGCACCAGTATATCTAAAGAACTAAATATTTTCTTTTTACTTTTTCACAGGCTTGTATACATTTCTTTGTCCATACTCTTGGTTTTTGGCTTTTCAAGAAATATATCAAGGGTTCAATTACTGTAATTTGGATAATTTGGAGTGAATTTTCTATAAAAACTTGACAATACCAAGTTTTTTGTTGTAGGTCTAGGAACATGCGCTATGATTTTCATCTTCCTATTGCAAGGGTAAATAAGAGCGCTCGCTCGCTCTCGCTGACCATTTGACAAAGTAAAAAGGAACACCACTTTTGTGGAACTCAACTTTATGCCAATTATTAGGCTTAAAGCTATGCGAAATGTGCAAGTTTTATTCAAAATTTACAAGACGACCCTACGGTTTGTTCATTTTGAAAATGAAACAGAGGTTTGTCGACACCTCAACAGTTATTCAAGAATAATAAATGTTTTACTTTATTTCATCTTTCCTTTATCTACTCTATTAAATTGATTGAATTAAACGATTAGATAGAAAGAAGTTATATACGCCCGTTTGTCTTTGATACCAAACAAATACTTAAATTCTGTTTTAAAATTAATACAAAAATAATTCACTCAACAACTATATATAGAATCAAAACACTAAGCACTGGAAACCCGTAATGGCGTGTTGATAGACATAGCCCGGGGGTACTAACTGTTGAAACTAACAGAACAAAAGAAGTGAACATTACCCGATATCGATGAAAAAAAAAAATTTTTGAAGTTGCTCCCGTTTTCTTCGTAGTTCTTCTTGTAAAAAATAAACACTTAATTAACAAGAATTATCATGCAATAATACTGACTTTGACAGACAAGCGGTCATTGTGGAGAAAGGAAAAAATGTTTGTAGGAAAAAGGTATTTGAAACGTAAGGAATGAAGGTTATCACGATGTTTGCAAACGCCATGTTTTAAAGGCCCTGGTAGTGCCCCTGTCCCAAGCTCTGGCTCCTTTTTTTTTTCTTTCATATCCTTTCTCTCTCTCTCTCTCTCTCTGATTTTCTTTGTCTCTCTCTCTCTCTCTCTCTCTCTCTCTCTTTTCTTTCTTTCTCTCACATTTTCCCCCTCGCTCCCTCTCTCTTCATCAGTCTTTCATGTCCGGCAAAGTCCATTGTCGTTGAAAAACTGAACTTCGAAAAGGTCTTGAAAAGCAGAAATAGGTGCACTGGCCACCTCAGTACAGCTGAAATTATGTACAAAACAGTCATTAACGGGACAAAACCAAGAATAAAATTATATAAGATCAAACCTTTACCACACAATCCCAAGTTTTTCATGCCCTTTAGAAAAAAAAAAAGAAAAATCTTGTGGGAAAAAGGCAAAATGCTGTAAACCAGGCTCTAAATTCACCCATCATTCTTAAAAACATTCTTGATCTTATTCTCCAGAATTTTCTAAATTTGAAAGTAAGACAAAAGGTGATTGGCTAAACCAAATGGTGTTGGTGTATACTGCTGTAAGAAACTCCAGGAAAGCACTCTGCAGTTCTTCCCTACATCTCATTTTGCATTCCGATATTTTTCAGTCTCTTGATTTTTTTGTCTGTATTTATGACAGTCCGGATTTGGGTCTCTTTTGCTGACAATCCGTCATTTGGTGTGCCCTAAAACAGTTTGTCATTTGGTCAGGCTTTCAGACAGTTTGTCCTTGAGTCTGTCTTTTTGTCCCTTTTTATGACAAAACTAAAGGAATAAATAACATAGGGAGAAAGAAAGAAATTGAAAAGCAGGGCTTTCTTTTGAGTAGCAATTTGTCTCGGAGATCTCAAGTGGACATTTCCAAGAAATAACATGAAACCTTGGTCACAATCGTTTCCGTCCTCGTCTGCCATGTCTAGCTATTTGTCCGCTAGAGTGTCTTTTCGTCCGTCTACCTGTTTGACTTCTAGTTCGGTTGTCTGTCTGTATGTATGTCTACGAAAATGTATTTGAAAAAAGAAATATCTTTAACCCTTTACCACTCCATAAAATTTTATACTGGTTCAAATTGAAAGCACTTGCAGACAACAAAATAAAGGTCACTAAAAAATTGAAATTCCTTTCCAGCAGGCTAACAAACATTTTGGGAAAGGGAAAAATGCTGGTAGTCCAGTGGCCGCTTTTGTTCCTATGGCGTTTAATGTCATTTTCAACATTATCTCAGCTATATTGCGACAGCCAGTGCACCAATGTATGGTTTTCTTGAGTTTCTATTACTAGTGCTCAGCGCAGGTCTTTACAAGCTACTGGCTGCTTTTGCATGTAATCCTCTTTGATCAACAACGATTTGCGGCGAGAAAGGAATAAATCCTGTCGCAATGATTATCATCAATTCTCGGAAAGGAAAAGGCGGAGCTGCAATTTTAAAGAGCTCCTAACCCTTTACCGCTTAATCCGTACGTTTAATGCACCCCAAGAAAATGCCTGGTAACCAGCATTTTCTTCTTTTTCCAGATTGCTTTCTTGCCTCCCCAAACAAAATTTCAATTAAGCAGTCACTTTTATTTCGTCATCAGGAAATGCTTTCAATTTGGACTAGTCTAAAAAAAATCGTATGGTAAATATACTATTATATCTTCCGGGAAAAATGAGCTGGAACACCTACATTTGTTTGTTTATATTGGAGTTTAACGTTGCTTTAACAGCTTAGGTCATATCAAAGTGTAAAATGCACACATTCATTGTGTTGCCTGGCTTTCTCATACAGGTAATGGGAGAGAGAAAGCAACAGAGAGAGAGAGACAGACAGACAGACAGAGAATGAGAGAGACGGACAGAGAATGAGAGAGAACAGACAGAGAGAGAGAGACGGACAGAGAATGAGAGAGAGAGACGGACACAGAGAGAGACGGGCAGAGAATGAGAGAGAGAGAGAGACGGACAGAGAATGAGAGAGAGACAGAGACAGGGACAGAGAATTAGAGAGAGAGAGAGAATGAAAGAAAGAGAAATCTAGAACCACAGCTAGGGGCAGGGGCAGGGCTTTTAAAAAAAAACATCGTTTTAAAGGTGGCCCTTCAGATTTTGGGACGAAAATTTTACAAGCATACAAAAGAATCATCCTATACTCCCAAAGCCTTATAATTTTTCATTCAAGAAACCCCAGTATTCGAAAACTACCCGACAACAAGAGAAATCAGAGATTTACTACAGCCCAGGTCGACACCGACGGGAAACACAGTCTATTTTTACATGAGCAACTCGCTCGTATTACATACCGGAAATATATAGATGAAGCTTCAAACATAGTGTCTGAAGAAGACATTATGGAAAATAATTACATATTTGTTATGTTATGGAATTTCAGCGTTATTATTCACATGCCAGTCACTTAATATTCCCACGATGCATTTTTTATTTTTGGCGGGAAATCTAAAAATAGCTTAAGAGGCTACGTAGCCTTTTATGGGAATACCATCAATTTTTTTTTTTTTTTTTTTTTTTTTTTTTTGTAATTTTATGATTCTTAATTATGGATGAATTTTATTGTTTTTTCATATAAATTTCAGAGATATATATTTTTTTTTTCAATTTGATGGGATGTGAAAATTCTAAATACCCACCTTTAAAACATCTTGTAAAAAAGAAAAAAAAACTACTTTCTTACGTTTCAATTGCCTTTTTTTCTACAGACATTTTACTTTTCCCACAATGATTGCTTGTTTTTTAAAGAAAGTACTATTACATGACAATTTTTGTTAATGAAGTGTTCTTTTACAAGAAGAAATACATGTATGAAGAAAGGAGCTACTGAAAGAAGTATTTTTTATCGATATCAGGTATGCACAGAGTTCACTTTTGTTTTTGTTTTTGTTTTGTTGTTTAAACCTTAACCAGACGACAAATGTTTAGCCCTTTTCAAATTGAAAGCATCTGCAGACGACAATTTTCATTCGGCTCACAAAGTGCAACTGTTCATAGATAGGATAGCAACCATAGGAAAAGGAGGAAATGCTGGTTACTAGCATTTTGTCCTTTTCCCACAATGCTGTCAAAAAGCTTGGTTCAAAGGGTCGTCAAAAGTCGTCATTGTGTGGCAAAGGTTTTAACAGTTAGTACCCCCGGGCTACGTCTATCAACATACCTACCAATGAAGGTTTCCAGGGCTTAGCGTTTTAATGCTATATATAGTTGTTGGGTGAATTACCTTTTCGTTTTGATTTTGAAACACAATTTAAGTATTTGTTTGGTTTCAAGGACAGGTAGGCGTATTCAACTCCTTTCTATAGAATCGTTTAATTCAATCAATTTACTAGGGTAGAAAAAGAAAAGCTGATGTACAGTAAAACATTTATTATTCTTGAATAACTGTTGAGGTATCGACAAACCCCTGTTTCATTTTCAAAATGAAGAAACCGTAGGGTCGTCTTGTAAAATGAGAATAAAACCTGCACATTTTGCATACTTTTATGAGCTCAAAAGTGTTGTTCCTCTCACTATGTCAGAGCAGGGATCTGTATATATAAGATTCCTGGTCAGAGAGAGAGAGCGAGCGAGCGTAATAAATATTAAGGTGTTTTTACTTCAAGATGTTTTTTTTTTTTAGACTTTTATTAACCACGTCAACTGGTATGATGGGAGTCGTGGCCATCTCCCACCACACCTTACAATTCAATGTTAGTAGGTTTCTAAATAATTTGTTAGTACTCTTAAACAAAGGATGTTTCATATGCCCAACAAAAATTGTATTTTTTGTAAAGTTGTTCCATCACTTGAATGTGGCCTTATTAAGAGAGAGAGAGAGAAAATCAGAAATTAGGGTAGAAAAACATGAAATAGATGTAAGTATGTGTGTGTGTGTGGGGGTGAGTGGATATGTGAATGTGGAGTAAATAAACTGGAATCTTTCAGAAATTTTATAGAAATTCGTTAATATTTACTACCTGTACACTATACTGGCAATAGGAGACTTTGATAAACATGTTCTACAATTGTTATGTGACATTTGTCAATTTCATGTGTGTTTGTGCATTTATGAATATTCAAGGTCAATTAAGTTTAAAGTATTTTTAAAGCCGATCATTGAGGGTATTTTTTGTTTATTCCTACAGTGATAAATTTATTTCATAAGTTCTAAAAGTAGCCTGTCTAATGGTACGTTTGATGTACGTGTGCCTAAAAGTAAAGTTTGACTATCAATTTGCAGTGTATGGTCAAAAGTACTTAAAATTGTTGCTATATCATTAATCAATGATTTAGTGTGTTCACAGTCATGAAGTAAATTAGAATAGTTTCTTCATATCGTTTACAAAATGTACATGAGTTGGTATCTATCAATTTCAATTTAAAAAGCAAAGAATTTGTTGGAATTATTCTATGTATTATTCTTGTTTGAAACCACTCTGTAAAGTGTCTTTTGTGCATTTAAACACATTTCCACGAACTTGCTTCCAATCTATATTTATGTTGTTATATAATGAGTCCCACTTAACTCTACTCGAAGGTATTTCATCGTTGTGAGTCAAAGTGTTATACACATGTTCATTTATGTTACTTTTAGTAAGCATATGAAAGAAATAACAACTAATAGAAGGATTATGACATCCTTTTAAAGCATCCTTTTTAATCAAAATGTGATTTTTTGAAAGGAAAGTTTTAACTGATGTTGTAATGCTATAGAAATTTAAAAAATTCACTTTGTTTCTAGTCATTGTTTTTTATGTCCAACCAATTTTTAAAACTTCCATCTACATTTAACAGATCCTTTACATATCTTATACCACAATCGTATAATATTTTATCATAGATGTATTATTTAGAATCTACCAAAATATTGCTATTAAAATACAGAGGCATGTTAACTACATCTAGCAGTTTTGTAAAACTACATTTAGAGATAAATACCATAAAAGATTTTAAACATCAATCCAGAAATCATTTCTTATGTTGGTAATAATTTTTTCACAGTACATCATTCCAAAATTAAATAGTTTGTGTGTGTCAATTACATTATTCATGAATTTATGACAACTTTTACCGCAAGCAACTAGTTTTCTTATCCATTTAATTTTCATACTTTTATTATAGTTATTGACATCAATCATGTTTAGACCTCCTTCCATATAATTTTTTGTGAAGACAGTTTGTTTAATTTTAGCAGTACCGTCCCATACAAATTCATAAAGTGTATTGTTCAGTTGTTTCATAAATTCATTCGTTGGTGATGGTAAACTAATAAATAGATGTGTGAGTAAAGGTAATAAAAGACTTTTGACTACAGTTATTCTTCCAATTGGTGTTAGTTTTCTTTTCTTCCAATAATTTATAGTGTTATTAATGCTTTTGAATTTGCTTTCAAAATTTAACTTTATCATTTTATCTAGATCGACATGGAACTCCAGTCCAAGAAGTTTAAATTTTATTTCCCCCCATGTTAATTTCCTTTTCGTCTTGATAGATCTTGTACTATACTTCAAACTGCCAATCCATATAAGTTTTGTTTTGTCGAAATTAACTTTCAAGCCAGAAATATGTGAGAATTTTTCTAGTAATTCAAGAGTACTTTTAATCGATTTTTCAGAACCGTCTAAAAAGAGTGTTGTATCATCAGCAAATTGTGATATGATATATTCTTCTTTTTTTATTTTTAGTCCTGTTATATTTCTATCGTGCTTTAATTTAATGTTAAGAATTTCGGTGCAAAGGATGACAATATAAGCGGATATTGGATCACCTTGTCGACATCCCCTTCTGACTTTGAAATAATCTGAAAGAAAACCATTTATTTGTACGCATACCTCAGTATTGTGTAGAAATAATTTAATCCATTCTTTGAACATTACACCGAAATTAAAATATTCAAGCGTTTTTTTCAATAAAATTAAATGATAGAGAATCAAAGGCCTTTTCAAAATCTATTAACATTAAAAGTCCAGGTATTCTATGTTCTTCATAATATTGCATAATGTCATAGACTAGTCTTGTGTTTTCACCTATAAACCTGTCTCTTAAGAACCCAGTTTGGTCGCTTGATATGATATGATCCAAAACGTGTTTCATCCTATTTGCAATACTCCCAGATGCAAGCTTATACAGAACATTTAAAAGAGTGATAGGTCTCCAGTTTTTTAAAACTTTTTTGGTTTATTATCTTTTGGTATGCAAGTTATAGTTCCTAATTTAACGTTTGGTGAAAAGGATCTAGAAATAAATGCGTGATTTAATGCTCTTACAACAAAATGACCTACCTTATTCCAGAACACCTCATAAGAATTGGAAGTAAAACCATCCCCTCCTGGGCTTTTGTCATTTTTCATGTTTTTGAGTGTATGTGTTACCTCGTTGTATTGTAATAGTCCTTCAAGTTCCTTCTTCTGCTTTTCGTATAGCTTATTTGAAGTACAGTTTTTTAAGTCATCCTCTAAATTGACGTCAATCAAATTATTTGATTCATTATATAAAGTTTCATAATAATGTTTTGCTTCTTTAAGGATTTCTCTTTGGTCAAATAAGTGATTGCCATCTTCTGTTTCTATAAAGGGAATAGTTTTTGATGCAATATTATGTTTTTCCAAATTACAGAAATATTTCGTCACTTTTTCTCCACTGTCGACCCAGTTTGCTCTAGACCTAATAAAAGAGCCATGTAGTTTTTTCTTTTCTTAAGTTTTCTAACTCTGATTGTAATGAAGATAACCTATCTTTATTCGTTTAAATTTGTTTCTAAAAAAGAAATTTCGTTTTCAATATGTTTTTCTCTCTGGTTTTTTGCTTTTGTTTTATAACTTGAAAATGAGATTGTTTCCCCCCGTATTTCCATTAACAAAGTTTCCATAAAAAGTTGATCATCTATTATGAATTGTAACTCTGAGCGATCAATATTGATAATATTTTCTCTGTCATAAACTGGTAAAGAGTATTGCAGGATAACATTATTTATTTTTTTATTAATGAGATTAACATATTCTATGTCATTTAATAATGAATTATTAAATTTCCAGTATCCTTTCCAATGTTTTTTATTAGAAAACTGTAGTTCAAGTACAATTATAGAGTGATCCGATCTATAGCTTATGTCTATATCACAATTTCTGAGTAAAGGAATTAAACTTTTTGTCGTTAAAAAGAAATCCAATCTCCCTCTCTGTAAAGATGAAAAGCGTTTCCAGGTATACTTCCGAGTCTCCCCATGCAAATGTCTAAATGGGTCTATAAGTTCTCTTTCATTGATTGTCTTAATTAAAAGTTTTCTCGAATTGATGTTATGATTAAATCTTTGTAGTTTTCATAGTCAATTGAGCTATCAAGAACAAGATTAAAGTCACCACATACAATGATATTATCCATTTTTCTAAAAGAA
Organism: Tridacna crocea; assembly: GCA_943736015.1. Taxonomy (NCBI): domain Eukaryota; kingdom Metazoa; phylum Mollusca; class Bivalvia; order Cardiida; family Cardiidae; genus Tridacna; species Tridacna crocea. The sequence continues at coordinate 26,839,404 of OX031060.1, forward strand.
TCAATATGACTAAAAGCATTTATAAAAAATCCAGGGTTATCAGTATTTGGTGCATATATATTTGCGAGTATATTTTGTTTGTCGCTGCAAGATATATTGAGAGCAATAAACTGTCCATTAGTATCTTTTCTGCATGCCAAAACTTTGATATCTGTACCTTTTTTTATCAAAACAGCTACTCCTTTTGAATTTGAACTGCCATGACTAAAGAAACAATTTCCTTCCCATTCTTGATAAATTTTATTTTCAATTTCTTCAAAAAAGTGAGTCTCTTGTAAACATAAAATGTCAACGTTCTTTTCTTTAAAGAGTGTGAATATATCAAATCGTTTTTTAGTATTGTTCAGTCCACGACAATTGTAGGAACAAATTTTCAAACTACCTATATTCTGTCATCAGAAGCATCAGTGTTTTCAATATATCATCATTTTTAATTTCTCCATTGTAACCAGTATAGTTTACCGTTAAATGCATTGTATGGGTGAATGCTTTGTTCGGGTGTTCTGAGTAATGTTTGAGTAGAAAGGATAAAAAAAACTGAAAGAGAATTTGTGTACATTGTGCGAGAGTGGATATTTCTGTATACACGTTTTTTTTTTTTTTACACAATGCATTATTAGCGGATCTGTGTTAAGCCTGTGAAAAAGTAAAAAAAAAATACTTAGTTCTTTAGATATACTGGTGCATTATCAATCCAAACAACCCGAGGGGTGGGAATAAAAAGCAGACAATATAGAAGACAGAGTTAAGCAGACAATATACACACAGAAGGATAATGGAACAGATTATAAAACGCTGACATTGTAGATAACTTTATAAGGGCTACATGCAAAAGACATAATTTCAAGGTACATGTACTCAGAAATACCAGACTTTCCTCCTGGTTATTGGCTAAATATCTCTTCATTTAAAACAAGATTTCTTGAAACATTCACTTATTTGAACAGCGCCCCCACACTATTAATTCATTGCTCTAGGGCAAAATGATGAAAACATGTACCTATATTCAAAAGCTACGCCAGGTGAAAAATACAGTATAATTTATCCATTTTAAAAATTCGTATGGTCCAAATAGAGATGGTAGATTCATTTCATTCAAAGTAATCGAAACATAAATAACACCTTATGTTTAGTCTACCTTCAAATTAAAATGTATGTTGAAATGAAACTTAAGTAACAACACCCCCCCCCCCTTTATACACTGATTTGTAAATAAATACAATTGAACTAATTGGTATAACGTGCTCAATTGAGAAAAAAATCAATGGAAATTTCATCAAAGTCTATGTACTCATTTAACAGGCATTTCAGAAAACCTTCTCGAACGTTTTTGTCTTCTTTTTCTATATTGGCTGTGTTTTATTACCTGTTCCACTACCCCTTTTTGTGTATTTTGTCTGCTTAACTGTATGTTCTATATTTTCTGCGATTTTCTGCGTTTTTACAGTCCCCAAGCCATTATGCAAACCTATGTTCAATAAAGTTAAAAATCAACATTTATTCTGGTCATTGCTGAGCAGACTCTACAAAAAAAATGAGAAGAATCTGAGAAAAAGATGCTATCAACTTATCACCATCAGATAAATGAAATGTTTAATGAACTGAACCAGTGTTAAAACCGAGTAGCAAATTTCTACCATCACCTTCTATTAGTACTTTCAGTACTTTGATAATAAATGTTTGAGAAAATATGGCGGCATGTGCCCGCCAAATAAACACGTGGACATTTTTTTTGTCTGATTGGAGATCATTATCTCCCGCTAGATGGCATTCTACAAATATACATCTATCTAATATGGGCATTCTGGGTACATAATCGGAGTAATTTTTCTAAAAGACAACCGTTACTTTGAATTTTAAAATAAAATAAACGTTTCCTGATGCGATTCTTTCAGTTATGATCAGGTCATTTATTAAAACAGTCCCTACATGAGTGATGCGTCATAGCAGACAGGTCGAATCTTCGAAGAATATGACATGCGCAGACAACGGATTGGAGAGGCCATCAGACCGAACATCTCCAATCATTTTGCTACTTTAGTGAAAAGAGTAGATGAGGGTCAGACTGTAGAGATGGCACTGTCTAATTCTGATCCTAGTAAAAATTAATGAAATACTGGTGGTGGATTTTGAGCAAAGCATGAAAAAAAAAATCCAGCTTAACGTGTGACGTAACTCTCTGCAATTTAACCCATGTACTCGATCACCAGCGAAAATTGATAATACAATCTACTGAAAATCAGAAAGACTTACATGTTTGACAAAATTAAAAGGATGGTACAGATCCAAGGTAAATCTGCAGTTGATGTACGCAGTCCCTGTACCATTCGTCACAACTCGGCCATTTCCGTACCTACATGTGATAGCTCCCATCACCCGAGGTGTGTTGTCCCTGTATTTGGCTATGGCATTGAAAGTAATATATGCCTGTTTTGAGCAAATATGTGAACCATGCTCTTGCAAAAGGGACCTTAGTGCGTCCCCGTGATGCACTTTACTATGTCAGTCACACTATCTCCCGCTAGATGGCATTCTACAAATACTCATCTATTTAATTTAGGCATCCTGGGTACACAGGACCGGACCACATTTCTACGCGACACCTTTTACTTTGAATTTCAAACTAAAATAAACGTTTACTCAATAAAACGCTATCTGGTGCGATTCACTCAGCTACGATTAGCTGTTTAGAGAAATATGGAGCTAAAACGGGCCTGATTTTTCCTCAAATGTATTGGTAAAAGCCATTTTCTCCATTGCTACTTTATAGCGCGTAATATTACAGTCTCCCCGTTGTCTACGCATGTCATATTCTTCGAAGATTCAACTGTCTTATGTGACGCATCACTAGCCCCGAAAGCGGGATGACTGTAATATTACGCTCTATAAAGTAGCAATGTTGAAAATAGCTTTTATCAATAGGATTGAGGAGAAATGAGACTTGCTTTAGCTCCAGATTTCTCTGAACTGCTGATCATAGCTGAGTGAATTGCATGAGGTAGCGTTTTATTGAGTAAACCTTTATTTTAGTTTGAAATTCAAAGTAACGGTTGTCGCGTAGGAAAGTGGTTCGGTTCTGTACCCAGGATGCCCATATTAGATAGATGAGTATTTATAGAATGCCATCTAGCGGGAGATAATGACAGTCTCCCCGATATAGGGGAGAGTGATGCGTCATATAGGACAGTTCGAATCTTCGAAGAATATGACATGCGGAGACAAAGTTGTCATTATCGAGTTAGGAATCTATAACATCGTCAGTGTCCACAAATCGCTTTTCCACAAATTATTTAACCCACTTACCAAAAAGAAAAGTTTTAGACCAGTCCCAATTTGTAAGTATTTGCAGGCTGAAAGTGAAATGTGCTCAATCATGCAACTGGTCTTGGTAAAGAGTAAAAAACATAGTTGGAAAAATGGAAAATGTTAGATACCAGCATTTTCTCCCTTTCAACATTCCAATAAAAGCACAATTCATAATCCTGTTTAAAGCTGAACACTTCTTATTACCAGCGGTGGAACTGTAATAAGAATCCTTCAAGTTATGCCGGTGTAATGCAGGGAAATGACCCTCCCCTACAAAATGACCCCGTCATTATTCTACGTGGAGAAATGACCCCAGAAGTCATTTCTCTACGTAGAGGAATGACCCGGGTCATTATTGTACGTAGAGAAATGATCCATGGGTCTTGTTGTAGGGGAGGTTCACTTCTCTGCATTACACCTGCGTGTTAAGACCTGCCACCGGAACAATGCGTAAACAAAAACCAATGACATCATATATAAAATACTGTAAAATGTAGCCAGCTGTACCGACAGGCAGATTTCAATGCGACGCAGTACTTTATAGATATGTTCAGGGTTTCATTTCTAGCTTATTTTTACATTTAATGGGTCATTAACTATTAAGCAACCTTATGAGTACCATTAAGGTTCCGATAGTATCGCGCTGTCCTGCAATACTTGTTCGTTTTCTTATAATATTGGCCTAAGTGTGGCAAAAAAAGAGTTATCTCTATCAGAATAGCGATAATTAGTATTGAGAATTGAGTTGTTTTTTCTATCAACAGTTCAAGATCTGACCAATCCAAATTCTACCTTTAGACTCATTCAGATGTTATGCAAAAATCGCGTGACCAAGATGGCTACTGATATTAATGCATATACGAGTATAAATAGCAAAAGTCTCTGAAAATTGACCAGCTCGTATAGGTCTGATTGTAGAACATATATAAACAATAAGTCTAGGTCTCTTGAAGGCTTGATATCGTTTCGGATAAGAAATAATCCGAGGTCCCGTCTACATGGTCCATACACCTATACACCGAACAGGTTTAAAAACAGGCCTAAGTGGATGGGTTTTGCCAAGTGTCTTGCACTATCCCCAGTAACACCCGGGGTTACCCGATATAGGACACTCGGAGGGTACAGGAACTCGGAGGTAAACAAAGCTAGTCAAGGTAGACCAGCGTCTGAATTATATCATTTCTAATATGATGTTAAAGTAACATCGGATATTATTGGTGTTATAGGTTATTGCCCAACATAATAATGAAACAGTTTATGAACATCGTTTCTTATTATGTGACCACTTAAAGATAATATACTATTTTAAACTCGGAATTATATTATTGCAGCGAGATTATTCGTATTCCACTGGTTAATATTGAACGTATATACCATTTTAGCAGCAAACTGCCATCTTTAAATCAAAATTCAGTCTTTTTACTACAGATCTTGGTTGTCATCGCGCACTCATGTACAAGGATAAATTCTGTATGCATAAAAACATTAACGACGTATCACAAAATTTGATACGGGAATTCTCGCAGTAATTTCTAACTGTAATTTTGTGAACTATTGTGAAATCAGGGTTTGGGAACTCGGAGGTTTTAACTTTTCGAGGAGCTGATTGCTTTTGAAAATGTTAATGTGAGATTATATGAATGTGTCGGTAGGTAGGTAGGCAGAGGTAGGAGTTAGGGGATGGTAAGTTTTAAATGTATGCAATGAAAGTAGATGAGTAACCGACATGATAATTCGTCTTTTTTATGTAGACAGCCCCGCATCCCACCCTTATTACACTGGGATGTACATTACTATTTCATATTTTTGTTCATAATTACTGCTTTGTGTACCTGTTAGAACCGCTCATAGAGGCTCTTCTAGTCTACACGCTAAAACTTCATTTGTGGATAAAAATCAACTGAAAATTTGTCACTTTTAGAGCTGTAAAATAGTTGTCTATTGCATAGACGTCTTTTTGTAATGTATATTTATACTAGTTTGTCCTAGTAAGAGGTTCAAATCTGGTTTCCATTGATAAAGTTTTACACGAGATTCATAACCAAATCCCGAGACGATTATAGTGAGTGCCAAAACTGAGATTGACACTTCTTACAAAACAATTTTTCAGCGACAACAATTTTTGACAGCTCATTGTATGTGCCTGCGTGCGTGCGTGCGTGTGTCCGCCCGTCAGTCCGTCCGAACGATAACTTCTACAATTGTGGATGGATTTCAACAGAATTTGACACAATTGTTCTCCATCACGTGTCGATGTGCCATTTGAAACATTCGTTCCGGTAGGCCCAAGGTCAAGGTCACACTTGAAGGTCAAATTTTTGTCTGAACCATAACTCCTACAATTTTCGATGGATTTCAATATAAATTTGCACAATTGTTCTCCATCATGAGTAGATGTGCCATTTGAAACATTTTTTCACGTAGGCCAAGGTCAACGTCAAGGTCACGCGGGCTCGACATGTTTTTCCTGGACAACCTTCTAGTAAGTTAAGAGTTTTATGCTTTTGAATGTGGAAATTTAGTGCTGGTCGCTTAATAAAGGTGGTAGGTCGGGAAGATCGCTTTACTGTGAATTAAACGTCCGATAGAGAATTTCCATTGCGAACGTTTGTCCGTTGAAAGAGAGAATAATACTTTATTGACAGTATCTTCATTTATATCTGACTTGAAAAGACTTTCAAACTTTCAAAACTCTTATGCAAACATTCTTTCATGAACAAGCTGACTTCCTATGTTCCAAAACTGTACTGTCTGAGGGAATTTGTAACGCATTTTTGATGTGTTCTCTGTTGAAAACCATTCAAGAACATCATGGAAGACTAAACAGCAAATATTATCGAATGGCAATCTACCAGAGGCTAGGAGTTCATTGTACTTAAGATAAGAATCCACGTGACCTAACTCTTCAAGACTTTCTATTTCTCTTGGAAGTACAATTGAAATTTCGTCAATATCTTGACGAGATATTTGCTTAAAGGTTGTATTAAAAGGAATATTTTCAGAGGCTTATAACAAACGAGCACCTTCTTCAGTATATGGATCCTGTTAGTTCACCTATATCATGAATATGATGATATTCCGAGTTAACCATATCATACCTCCGAGAATTACCATGCCCAAAAATTCGATACCCCCCACTATACTGGAGACTGAAAATGTGTTAGATATTTAAAATAGGCCCTATAATTTAAGACACTAATGGAAGTATTGCGACAAATCACCCCTTGACCTACAATGAGACGGTTAGAGCTGAAATTGATTTTCAAGATAGTAATATTTCGAGTTTAGATGATTTGTTTCGTTGTAAAATGGCCTGTAAGCTTACACCAATAACGGTTATAGATCATCTGGCTTCTAAACTTAACATATACGATTATTTAATATTCGAAAGGGTTTGTATTTTAAAAATAAACCAGGATAAACATCGAGCCTACTCTACCCTGACTATCTTTGTTTACCTCCGGGTTCCTGTACCCTCCGAGTGTCCTATATCGGGTAACCCCGGGTGCAGTAACAAAACTAATGGTATTCAAAATGGGGGCGTTGCTCATATTGGCAACCGTTGTTGACGATAAATAAATACAAATTCAATCAATCAATCAAGGTGACAATACTGTGCCATGATCACCGAGAATAACCCGGGGTTACCTGATTTAGCACACTCGGAGGGTTGGGGAACTCGGAGGTAAACAAAGACAGTCACGCTAGACTAGGGTCGATGTTTATCCTGATTTATCTTTAAAAGACAAACCTTTTCGAATATTAAATAAACGTACATGTTAAGTTTAGAAGCCAAATGATCTATAACCGTTTTTGGTGTTGGCTTACAGGCCATCTAACAATGAAAAAAAAATCATTTAAACTGGAAATTTTACTGTTTTGAAAATCAATTTCAACTGTAACCGTCTCGTTGTAGGTTAAGGGGTGATTTGTCGCAATACCTCTATTGGTGTCTTAAATTATAGGGTCTCTTTTTAGGATCTAACACATTTTCAGTCTCCAGTATGTAAAAAACCATGAGTTTTAAATCAGATGAAAGTGGGAGGTATCAAATTTTTGGGTGTGGTAAATCTCGGAGGTATAATATTGTTAATTCGGAGTATCATCATATTCATGATATGGGTGAACTCATGGGATTTATATACAGCAGAATGTGCTCGTTTGTCTCTGAACCTTACCAGGCTTTAATTCTACGAAATAGTGTCCTGTTTATTATAAGACTCTGAAAATATATCGTGTAATACAACCTTTAAGCAAATATCTCGTCAAGGTAGCGTATGAGTTAACACTATTCCAAACAACAAATTTTAGAATCGTCCAAACTGAACAAGTTTGCAGACGATAATTTAAACTAGATGAATATGACGGAACGTTCTCCAAACGGATAGAATACACTTGGGGAAAAGGACTAATTGCTTGTTACGAGCGATTTCCCCTATTTTTACGGTGTTTTCAAAATGTTCGTACTACAGACACATAAAAAGAAGGGTTTGTTTGGGAAGTGTTACATCAACAAAATTGTTAGATGAAATAGCCATTTTTGGCAGCGGGTGAAACCCGCTGTCATTGTGCCAGGTATGAGTAACTGATTTTCAACGCCTACGATATTTATCTAGGTCGAGAATTCTTGCATCCGGCAGCTTTTTCCTGGATACTTGATTCCTACGTGTGACTAAATAGTTCCTCCATGAATACCCAAACGATCATGTATAAATGCGCGCTACTCGCGCAGACGACACCCTTCAAAACCGCTTTATACATGTACCTTACGAGTTCATCCGTAAATTTACAATGTAGAATAGAAATGGAAAGAGGGCATCGGTATCTACATAGACCGAGAAAGTGCAAAAGAAAATATTTTCAGAGCAAACGTTTTTATCGGTGTTTGTTTGCAAGCATGATGAATATTGAGCATAGGGCACCCTAATGGGATTCATGTAGTTCATCGCCTTTTATCACCACAGTCGTACGGATTCGGCTGTGAAAGGTGATGTTAAACGAAAAGTCACCTACAGTAGGATTAAGTCCTTAACAGACGATGAAATTTCAACTGTGTTCAAATTGAAAGCGTTTGCAGACGACAATTTCACTGTGGCTCAAATGGCACAATTTTTATTTTATAGGGTAGGAAAGTTTGTGGAAAATGGAGAATTTTTTGGTATAGTATATTATCTTTAAATGATCACATAATAGGAAAAGATGTTCATAAACTGTTTCATTATTATGTTGGCCAATAACCTACAACACTAATAATATCCGATGTTGCTTTAACATCATATTATAAATGATATAATTCAGACCCTGGTCTGCCGTGACTATCTTTGTTTACCTCCGAGTTCCCGGACCCTCCGAGTGTGCTAAATCAGGTAACCCCGGGTGAGAATTGGCCTACGATCTGTTGTTAGACAAATATAATCTACTGTTAAACAAAGACTCTGAAACAACAACTTGGATATTTGTATACGTTTCATACGCTGGTAGTCTCTACGCAAGCTGTTGCTCTATTTTGCGTTTCCATTATTCTTCCATAGATAGACGCGACAGCTTGTGAAAAGGTTGGTTTTACCTAGTTAAAAAAGTTAATTAATGAGTGATTTATATCTATCACGAACGTATAGTATATCTACACAGCCATGCAAGGTTCTCTTCGATAGCCTATTCGTCGATACTTGTATACGAGGACACGAATGATTAACTCTTTTCCAAACAATCCCTGGTTTTTACGACCCTGAGATAAACGCCTTTTGAAAACATTGTAGGAAAAGGAGAAAATGCTGGTAACCAGCATTTTCTCCCTTTCCTACAATGTTTTCTACTCTGCCGGAAACAAATTTTAATTTTCAAATAAGGTTTATTTTCTGCAAGTGCTTTCAATTTGGACAAGTCTAAAATTTTGTCGTTTGGTAAGAAGTTAATTACAGCTAGCTTTTTTGCATGAAGGTTAGGCTCTTTCCTTCATACATGAATATCGACACAGCGATAGTTTGGTTTACATTAAATTAACAATTTACCATCCAACAAAATTTTAGACTCGTCCAAATTTAATGGTGCAGCTTTTTAATAATAAACAGCTCTTCACAAAATTACATTTTTTTAGACTTAACCAAATCGAAAATGAATCTGCCTGTAATTAACATTGTAGGAACAATGTGCCAAGCCGAAAAGGGAAAATACTGGTAACTGTGCAGCATATCCATTATCCAGAAACCTTATAAAAGACCTCTTTGTCAAGGTCGTTAAACACGGGATAGTTTAGTAAAAGATAAAATACAATTGCTATAGTTACCAGCGACAGTCTTTCCGCCATATTCATACAGCGGCGAAAGATGAGTTATCTGTCCTTCTTGTGTTTCAGCTGTACGAGACTCGGGCTTGACAATGCCTTGCCCATGGGAACTCTGTAGGATCGTTTGAATTTTTAGTGCAACTAACCTAGACCAACTTTTGCTCTCTGTCTGTCTGTCTGTCTGTCTGTCTTCTTCTTCTTCTTCTTCTTCTTCTTCTTCTCTATCTCGCCAGACAACGTGTCCGTCTCTCTCTGTCTGTCTGTCCGTCCTCCCGCCCGCCTGCCTGCCGTCTTTTTGTCTCCCCTTTTTTTCTTTCTCACCTCTCTCTGTCTCTCTTCCGCGCGCAGAGTGATTCTATACAGTTTTATAGCAGGGAAAAAAAGAAAACCTTTAAATAAGTAATTATTTGTAGAAATAGACAGATCGTGGAATAAGATCGGCCAGCTGATAAGACGGACGGTTCGTTAATGCAAACCGTTACCTCTTAACCAGATGAAAAACTATCGCTTTATTTTTTAAGCTAAACGTACTTGCAGACGACAAATTATATATAGCCGAAATAATGGGATTCTTCATTGATAATGTAGAAAATATTGTTGGAAAAGGTAATAAATTGATAACTAGCGTTTTCTCCTTTTTTCAACAATGTTTTTAAAGGTGCTCTTTCTCAAAATCGCTGAAATACGGAATTGCTTTGTAAAGGGCTAATACAGTTCTTTCCTATCTAATTAAACCTTTACCAAACAATCCCCGGTGTTTATGACCTAAGATGGAAGCCTTTTGAAAACATAGTGGAAAAAGGAGAAAATACTGGTAACCAGCATTTTCTCGTTTTCCCACAATGTTTTTTACCCTTTCCAAATCAATTTTTTCGTTGCTTGATTCACATTTATTTTGTCATCTGCAAATGCTTTTGATTTGGACAAGCCTAAAATATTGTCATTTGGTAAAGAGTCAACTCTTTACCAAATGAAAAAAAAATAGACACCTCAAAATTAAAAGCACTTGCAGACAACGCATCAAACGTAGATAAGCTAATTATATTTGTCATTGAAAGGTTAGAACACATTGTGAGAAAAGGAGAAAATGCCGGTTACCAGCATTTTCTCCTCTTCGCACAACGTTTTCAAATCAAAGTACTGATAGTACTGAAGGCCAGGAAACTGAGGATACGAAACAACACAAGAGGTCAATTTTAATTAATAGCAACAGGTAGACGGACAGGGATACCAGCGGATTCCACTAAGCCCCTGGAATTTTGGTTTTAACAGGAAATTTTGAACTGATACTAGAAAGCACCAGCCAGAAACTAATTAAGCCAGAGCGAGGCATGTGCTCACAGTTATGGATTGCTTGATAATGGCTTAGAATACTCAGTAATTTGTCGTGCTTGTAAACAATCCCAAGTCAAAATTGAACTATTCAATCAGTGCAATACCAACTTTGGTTATCTAAATTTTCTGAAACGTTTGATGTCTTGTAGTCCTGAATGACGTTATTTTTTACATTTATTACACAAGAACATGTTTATTCTTATTGATTTCAATGTAAAATGCAATGAATATTAAGGTTGGACTGATATGACAGTTGTTCATGTTGTCTCTACCCTCCACATGTCGACGAAATTTTGAACTGGTCATATTTGAAGGAAGTTGTAGATGAAAATCCAAAGTAGTTCTTCGTGTATATTGAAAAGTAAGATTTGGGGAAATTGGGAGGAATTGCTTGTTACAAGCAAATTCTCTTTTAACCAAAATATTTTCTCAATGAAATACTGTGAAAAGGTTGGATTGGTTTTGGGAAAACGATTAGGCTCGGTTTACCTATTTTACTTGCCTAATTTACGGACAAGTCACAGTGACTTGAGCTTCGATACTTATATCTACATAATATAAAAAGATGTTAGTCCTAATTCATAATCGTTGTCCAAGGACAACTTATGTCAAGCCCGCGAACACTTGACTCTCAAGCTTGACCTAGACCCTGGACCTGAATAAATGTTTCAAAGGGAACTTCTACTCATGATGGAGAACAATGCATTATGCTAATTTATATCGGAATCTATCCAAAAATGTAGGAGTTATGGTTTGGACGAAAAATTGTCCTTCAATGTGGCCTTGATCTTGAACCTACTTGAACAGATATTTCAAATGGCACATCTATTCGTGATGGAGGTCAATTGTCCCAAATTATTTTGAAATCCATCCACAATTGTAGAAGCTATGGACCGGAAATATCCGGATGCACACAAGCCTTAGTGAACACTAGAAAAAGGTGTGTCAGAGACACTGATGCCCCTGCTAAATGGTATTGGTCACAGGTATGTCATATGACACTAGTAGAGAGAGAGAGAGAGAGAGATAAAAAAAAAATACATTAAATGACAAGCGTACGACTACAGAAAAAAATTATAAGCATGTATTTGGTTTCAAATCAAAGTCAATCAAAGACATATTTTTAAGAATCACACAGATGTAATCTATTTGTTACAGGTGTAAAAGTTGTGAAATACATCCTATCAGCGTGAAATAGGCAGTATAAACAATGACAAAACTACCAAATAACTCTTGCATAAAGGTAAGTAATACACATAATGTACATACTAAAGACAACGAACTTTCTCCAGCATTCTGCTGAAGTACCCTAGATTTAGTCCATATACATAAGAAAAAGTGATAAACATAACACGGGCCAATATTCTATATGTAGTTTGCTTTATTTACAATCGCATTTTAGCGGAGACGCGTTTTGTGACACATGTGTTCAAAGGTTAACACAACGTTATAGACAATCTCCGAGCAGAGTTGTCGTTCGTTACTCTCACCATACATGAATGTAAATGATCCGGAGTGCAAGAGAGAGCGTTATAGATATTAACCGTATATAGCACGTAGGAATACACAACTGCCGGATAAAGCAAAGTTTATTAGGTTACGCTTTTATTAGGTCAGTGTTGAAGACAAAAACGGGATAAAAAACACACACTCGTCAGTTATTAAAGGGTCGTAATACCCTTGCAATTCCATGGCATGTTGCAGATGAAAGCTTTGAGGAAAGGAAAGCATTCACACCGTATGATAAGCAATCTCTGTATATACTTGGGAAACTAGTTGTTTTGGCGGACTCAGCGATATACAGTGGACACACCGTTCAACATTTTTGTCTGAAAAGGCAGCTTACGATCCCTATAGGCAAGGGAATCCCTTGAGAGGGATTCCCAGGCCTAAAAACCCCTTCGTTAAAACTCGGGATTGTGTAAACATTTAACCTCTTGACACGTAATATCCTGCAGACGACTTGTTTTGTGTTGTCTGCGTCAGACTACTTTTAAAAACAATTGGCAAAATCAGGGTTCGTATTCACTAACCATTCTTAAGAACATTCTTAGCCTTATTCTTCAAGATTTCCTGACTGTGAAAGTAACAGAACTTCTGATTGGCTAAACCAAACGGTTTAGCCAATCAGAAAATCTATTACTTTCACAGTCAAGAAATCTTGAAGAATAAGACTGAGAACGTTCTTAAGAATGGTTGGTGAATATAGGCCCAGAAACTCTGCGACAGTGTGTTACGACACGGCATTTTACGACTACATTAGATTTGTGCTACAGTGGTCTTGTGTAAAACAGAAAATACCATAAAGACGGAAAATGTAGTTTCGGATTTGCCTGCTTTGGGAAGGCTGATCCGAGACGACACTTTATATGCTAATATCCGAATATCTTTTTAGCGTTTTGCAGACCAAATATGAATGTTGAATCTCTGTGTAGCTCGATATTAGTAAAATAATAAATGTAATTTGGCAACGCTTATTGAAATGTTAAGTTCACAAATAGAATAGGAAAAGAATCATACCTTACTACATTATTTTGCTAGAGTATGAATCAATGCCCTGGGATATCGATATGCGGAAGCAACGCTTGTAAATAGTGGTTTTTAGAAGGTGATGACTCATCATCACCTTCTTATGCCATCCGACAAGGGTTTTCCACACGAGCACGCATTACAACCCAGTTTCCTGTTTTTATTACCTGTTCCATTACCCTTTTTTGTGTATTTTGTCTGCTTTGTTCTATATTTTCTGTGTTTTTACAGTCCCCAAGCCATTATGCAAGCCTATGTTCAATAAAGTTAAAAATCAACATTTATTCTTGTCATTGCTGAGCAGACTCTACAAAAAAATGACAAGAATCTGAGAAAAAGATGCTATCAACTTATCACCATCAGATAAATGAAATGTTTACTGAACTGAACTAGTGTTAAAACCGAGTAGCAAATTTCTACCATCACCTTCTATTAGTACTTTCAGTACTTTGATTATAAATTTTTGAGAAAATGTGGCAGCATGTGCCCGCCAAATAAACACGTGGACATTTTTTTTTGTCTGATTAGAGAGCATTATCTCCCGCTAGATGGCATTCCACAAATATACATCTATCTAATATGGGCATTCTGGGTACATAATCGGAGTAATTTTTCTAAAAGACAACCGTTACTTTGAATTTTAAAATAAAACGTTTACTCCATAAAACGCTTCCTGATGCGATTCTTTCAGTTATGATCAAGTCATTTATTAAAACAGTCCCTACATGAGTGATGCGTCATAGCAGACAGGTCGAATCTTCGAAGAATATGACATGCGCAGACAACGGATTGGAGAGGCCATCAGACCGAACCTCTCCAATAGTGGTGAGTTTATAAGGTAGACTGCCACAGATATTTGTCCTCTAAATCCTCTTTTCTTGCCTAGATTTCTGACACACAATCTGTTTGTCAAGGTTTTGTAAATAAAGCGAAATCAAAAAACCGAAACAGGAAATAGGCGTGGTTTATTTTTATATGACGAATTTCAGAAAAGATTCGTAAATATTCATTTGCCATAGTTGCAAACGACCTCTCAGATCACTGTAGCTTCACATTAAGCAAGTAAATCTAAGCAGATGATAAAAATGAGAAGAATTTCGTCGAAAACAAAAAACAGAGAAAGAAAACCGCCGGACAAGGACATTCGACTTGAAAATGCAGAAAGAAGGTAAATAATGACCGTCAAGTAAAGTATAAGAGTTTTTTTTTTTAAAGCCAACATGTTCTGTTTGGAAATTTGATATTTTCATAAGCGTAACTTATAACCCCTTACCACACAATGACGACTCTTAACACCCTTTAGGAAGGGGGCCTTTTGAAAACATTGTGGGAAAAGGAGAAAATGCTGGTGACCAGCATTTTCTCCTTTTCCCACAAAGTTTTCTTCCCTATCAAAGAAAAATTGCACCATTTGAGCCACTTTGAAATTGTCCACTGCAAATGCTTTCAATCTGGATAGGTCTAGAATTTTGCTGTGTGGTAATGGGTTAACTCTTTACCAAACGACAAATTAATAGACTGGTACAAATTGAAAGTATTTTCAGACGACAAAATAAATGTGACTGAAAAATCGAAATTTGATTCGGGAAGGTTAGAAAGCATTATGGAAAAATGAGAAAATGCTGGTTCCCCTTTTGCCATAATGTTTTCAAAAGGCTTCTGGTCGTCAAAAGTCGTCATTGTGTGGTAAAGAGTTAACAACCAAACACTACTTATTATCAAAATGAAAAATGGTGAGGAAAAGAGAGAATTGCTCGTGAGGCTATACTTTGATAATTTTACTTTATGTTGCACAACATAAAGAGTTTCAATTTTCACATTTCAGTATCTCTTACGCCGCCCATATTTTTTCAAAGACACATGTGACCCATCGTGCAAAAAGGGACCATCTGGGAATTCTGTTCAATTAGATGAAAACAGATCGACGACAGTGCAGGTCAATTTAAGTTGATAATTCAAGAGTGATTGTATAACAAGGTACAATGACCACTTTTCGTTAAAGCAAAAGATGTCAACCCTGGTCAGCCTACCCAATTGGTGGACACTTTTCGCAGTTCCCAGGTCCCTTTTTGCGTGATGGGTCACAATCATATTGTTTCTCAATTTAATGGCTTCCGCATTTGTTGGCTTTTGCAAGGAAACGGAAACTAAAATGAAATTTTATGTATTCAATGTCCACGGCGGTAATACCAAAATCGCTACCTGTGCTGTCGACCGAGCTGGTACTGCGTAAAGCTGCAGGCGACCGAGGAATACGGTTTTCGACCGAACAGTACGGCTGTCGACAGGGGGACAAGGTGATTTAAATACGCTGTGTGTAATTTTACTGTATGTTTCTACATTTTTGGGTTTAAACAGTTTCTGAAATATTTTGCTATTGTTTTAATGTTTTGAAAGTTTGGCTAATATCCTGTTTTAACGCTGGGCGCAGTTAATCATGAAAATATGTAAAATAAGTATTTCCGGGGAAATGCGTGATTCTTACCGAGTGTCATGGCAAATCGAGGGCGGTACAATGCAGATATATCATAAGTATACATGATTACCTTTTATTTGTGTGTGTGCATGCGCTTATATGCACTTCTGGCACCTTGTATGTTTTCGCTGATACTGCTATGATTCTTTATATAGGGCTGATTTCAACGAATAAAACGGATGTGAACATGCAGTTTGTACGTTACGATAATTGCAAAACACCATTGTGTATCCGTTCTTTTTGGCACAAGCATTTATTCATGTGTAATAAAAGTAAGTTCTGTGGTTTGTGAACTCTTCAAGAACACGCAGCTAAGCAGATAGCAATGTTGAGTGTTTGGTATGGACCGTTTAGTTCGACAATTTGGACCAACAGCTTGTAAGGAACTATTAACTCTGCAGTTATCGTGTGCGAAATCAGTTTTACATGGGAGCTGTGACACAGGAAAATAGCAGACATTGCATATGCGTACAGCAAAGGTTTAGGCGATCATGCGTATCCCCACAGTCTCTTTCTCTAATGGAATCAGATCATCATACAGCATACGGGAGTAGCCAAACTTTCCATTTTCTGGATTTAGAGTTACTTTACGAAATTGTAGGGCCTGTGACGGATGCCTATAGCACGCATGTTCAATGACTTCGTGATGGGCAGTGCACTTATACGAACAGTAGTAGCATAATTATATATTCAAACTTTTCGACGTTACACCAAAATGCGTCACTGTAAGTCCAGGAATGGGCGCAACTAGTATACATTAATCTGAAAATACACATATACACGTATAACACCAAATAAAAGGATTTGAGAAAAATTATTTGTTGAGAAAATGCAAGTGTTTGCCTTTCACAAATCATAGCAGTATGCATAAGTCCGATGTCAGAAGCATGATATACGATGGATATCCTTGCAAGTAGGATATTATGCCATGGCTCTGTTACCATACCAACCAAAATGCTCAATTTTCTGTTCACTGATAACTCTCAAGAGAAATATATTTGCAACTGTATCCATCGTATACCATGCTTCTGATATTAAAATTCTGCATACCGCTATGATTTTGTAATAGGCAAACACTTGCATTTTCTCATACAAATATTTTTTTCTCAAATCATTTAATTTGGTGTTATATGTGTCAAATCAGTCAAAATTATAAACTTAGAATGATCTTGGAACATGAAGAATGGTCTTGGAGAGAGAAGCATTTTGAAGTAAATTTCATGTAATCCGTCCAAATTCATAAGGAAATAATAGAGGTCTAAAATTCTGTTGCGTGAGTCCAAAACGAGACTGTAAGCTGATCATCAAATATGAAATCATTATCTTAACATACCTATGCAATTTAATGCTGTGTGACATGGTGTCAGAAGATGCATTTATTTGGAACATAAACCTTGATATTTTTTTTATTTCTGATCCAAACATAGATTATAAGGGCTCTTTGGAACCGTCTCGGTGAGGTGGTTCTAATGATCAACCAAAACCTATGTTTTAAACGAGAATAGGAAAAATAGCCCATACCCCTGCAAACCCCACTTTTCACTTTATAAAGTGGGGTTCACAGGGGTTTGAACTGCACGGGCATGTTAACGCAATGAATTGTCATTTTGAAGCAAATACGCTCAAAATTGACAGCATATAGAAAAAAACCCAGAGAATGGACAAATTGCATTCCTTGTATTCAGTGTAATTGTAAATTTTTCTTACTGATTAGAAACTCCTAACCGTTTGCTGAAAAAGTAAAGTTTTCTTTGACCAGGTCAAAATATTTCAAAGCATGCAGCCGCTGGAGATAGCCATTGCAAATTACACAAGGGCCATATCTGCTGAGCAACCCTACCGATTGCCATGACATTTGTTGCGAAATGTTCCTCTATCCATAGGCGCTTGAAGTTCTTCGCTCTGAAAACCCCTCAAAATGCTAAATATCCAGGTTAAGTCTATATGCAATTTCGTAATGGCTCATCTAGCAAAAATATTTAGAATTTTTTACCTGTTTTAGCATTTATACGTCAAGCGCTTGTGCTTTTTACGACATCATTCTTCAAGAGTATTTGCACATGTTTTATCAAAGTATTGAAAATACTGACAGACTAGCGAATTTGAAACTAGTGAGTGGCTATGGTAAATGTAAATCTTTGTTGATTTATACCAGACTGAAGAAATATTGTCATATTAGGTTTCCGAGTCCGTTCCAGGTCCATCGGTTCATTCTGGCTATTAAATCCAATTTGGTTCAATTGAAATGCAGTTCAATCCATTGACTTTACCCGACGCTCTTGACAATTTTCTTCTCTAACACAAGAAATATTACGAAAAACTTCGGTTTGTTAACTTTCAATTTAAAACAGGTTATTTTGTGGAGATGAAATCTCCTGCCTAAAAAGACATCTTCAGATAGAAAGAAATAAGAGGTAAATTGTGTTTTGCATGTACACCTGGCCTTTTAGTTAATTCCATAGCTTGGCATTTGAAAAGATAAGACAAATATGATTCTATGTGGCCTATAAACAAAATTAATAGGAAATTTCATAGAATTTTGTCCAATAGTTAAAAAGATATCAGTCCGTCAATATACATCAAGTCCCCTTTTCCGATGACACGGCATTAAAATAAAAAGGAATCTTCATCGGTGGACTGTCGTAAGGAATACATGAAAGATGTTTCACCAATTTTCATCAAGGATTTTAAAAGATGTCTGTCTGGACAGAGGAGACCTTTACATGTTTAAGTATTTACATCTGTGACCAGCCTTGTAGTCTGTTGTTTGAACTATACACGGGCGAGTTAAGGGTGGAGTTATTCTTGGCGACTGTTACGACTTTTAAGACACCAGTCCGCACAAACATACAATTTTCTTCATGGCTCCCAGTGATATCTGGCTTATAGTGGAGATTTCAGTAATAGTCATAGATACAGATACAGATATTTTATTGACAAGCACAGAGTACATAGTCATAGCAACATTCTAAATATGATAAAGAAAAATGTCAAAAGTCAAGGTCTATAATAATTTATGGAAAACAAAAGAAAACAGAAATAGGAAAACAGAAATTTATCCTAACACACACACATCCACACACACACCCACACCTACGCACACACCCACACACACAATCTAAATTATGCTTTAAAGGAAATATTATGTTTGGTTTTAGAGAAGAACTCTTAATCAGCAGTTAATTGATGCGTGTATGAAGTTCTTTCAAAGAGGGCGTTTTTTACATAGTTAGCCAAATTGAAAATCTCATTTTTGGCAGCGGGTGAAACCCGCTGTCATAGTCCCCAGGTATGAGTTTCTGCTTTTCAATGGCTACGATATTTATCTAGGTCGAGAGTTCTTGCATCCGGCAGCTTTTTCCTGGATACGCGAGGTAAACGAAAGTTGATTCCTACTCGTGACTAAATAGTTCCTTCATGAATACACAAACAATCATGTATACATACGCGCTACTCGCGCAGACGACACCCTTCAAACTGCCTTACACCTTACGAGTTCATCCGTAATGTAGAATAGAAATGGAAAGAGGGCGTCGGTATCTACATAGACCGAAAAAGTGCAAAAGAAAATGTTTTCAGAGCAAACTTTTTTATTAGTCGACGCGCAGATTCGCGCGACTATATTTTAATACCTTGTCGAGTTAGGACATGGTCAAGCGGCATTTCTTTTTTATAGGGGTGTTAAAGTTAACAAGGAATCTTTCTACTTCGCATTAAACTGGCTTTTTAATTCATTCTTAAACTGCAAAGTGCATGTGGATACCATACGGTACTATTTTTGCTCTGTTAATACTTACATCAAAAATCCACCCCCCCAAGTATTACTTTTATTTTCGCTATTCGTGAGAAATGGACTCATCCAAATAAATGCCTTGTTTCCATTGGTCAAGGGTTTGCAGTCATTTCGTACCTAGTTAATTTCGTACCTAGGTCATTACTTACGATTTTTGTCATTTCGTACCTACCTATACTTTCTATTTTGGTCATTTCGAACCCAGTTGGTCATTTCGTACCCACGTTGGTCATTTCGTACACAGGTTTAATTATCATTTGATTAATTAGTACTTAGTTTTTCCTACTATTTGTGTGTTTTTTGTTGAATGACCACCCCTAAAATTGTACATTGCTGAAATTGTGTTAAATTCCTCCTAAGAACGAATATAATGGTTATGATTGTATCTAACCATTATTGGTTACTTCTTTCTAAGTTTAGCTTTTAAAACGAAGATTGTTTAGAACCCTTTTGTTTATTTCTCACCGAGTTCTAGATAAATTTACTTTGTGGGAAAAATCTGGAGAGAGACCAGTTTTTCGCTGTGTTGTTCATAAATCGCAATGCAAAACCATTATTCTCTATTACCATCGTTCACCAAACAGTATAGTTTTAGACTTGTTTAAATTGAAAGCATGCCTTGCAAGCTTACGTCCTCTTGAATCATACTTTCCTAGGACAGCAGCATTTTAGTAACTTGGTCCTGTTTTCAACACTTTCCCAAATAAACACGGGTTATCACGTGTACTGTCAAATTCTTTTGGAAAAAACATGTTGGATAAGGAGAAATTGCTCGTTAAAAGCAATTTCTCCTTTATCAAATACTTTTTTTCCCCCACTACTAGCGAATTTTCCACCATCTTTGCAGCTTTTTAAATTGTCGTCTGCCAACTCTTTGAATTTGGAAGAGTCTGATTTTTGTCGTTTGGAAAAGAATTAAGAGAGCGCTATGCGAGGGTATTAGATACTGTAACAGAAGACAAGTTTTGATATATAGATTCACAGTCACATCAATTTCATGATGTATTAAAAATCTACTGATGAAAACTGACATTTACTTACTTGCCCTGGCTTTCTTGAAGCATTAAATATTTTTTTTTGCGGCGACTTTGATGCCCCAAATTAGTGCTGCGTAACTTAAAATTGATCCTACGAACGAATCAAATAGTTAGCATAATATTCTTGGTTTCAACTTATATTTGCTGCAATTTGTCAATAATACATTTAGCGCCTTCAGCGCTTTACCAGTAATTTGTTCTTGATTGTTGCAAAAATTGCCTGTATATGAAAAAATGCTCCCTAAATAATTGAAATGATCTACGTTATAGAATAAATCATGTATTTTAACACAGGTACATGAAATGTAGTTTTCATATTTTGCCGACAGCCGTATCATTCAGGCTACGATACCATCGACAGCCGTATCACTGGTAATCGACATCCGTATCCCGATATTTTTCAAAGGTCCATAAAATACCACAGAGCGCATGAATTATGCCAAACACACTTTGTTGTAGAAGCGTAAATGATAGACGAAATATATAAGGCGTTTTGTTGCTTTTGTACCTTTTATAATGCATTAGATTAATGATATTCTATGAAAATTGATTTTTGTGGTATTTGTCGAAGACAATACCACTATGAGTTCAAAATTGAATTTCGATAACCATGTATCTTATTTTGTGCAAAGCGGAAGGAAATAAACCCAGTTAAACTCTTTTTTTCTCAGGCAAATGAGTTTTTTGGTTGCACTCAGATATGTAACTTGAAATGTCATATGAAAATACATCGGGCGAGGCCATCGATCGTCGAGATACGTATTTTTCATGGAAAATAGCCTCTATCGCTCATAGCCTTTTATTGGCGCAATGATACAAATTTGCCTACTTTTTCGTTCCAAACCGATTCGTTCCATGGCTTGTTCGTCCTATAATTGCCCGCTTCTCCATGTGATTGCTCATGAATATTTATAGATCGAAGTAATTGATGTTAATGTTGGTAATTAAACGTAAAAGGTTAAGGGTATTTCAAAATTATAGTTTTAAGGTACGTGAGCACTCTCCCTTCAACCGAAAAGGTATTCATTTGCTTAGTGGGTTGACTTTTAAGTTAATATTTGAACAATATTTCTCTTTTTCTTTCAAACTATTAATTCCACACAATGGGTTTGCTTGACTTCAGCGTTCTCAACGCTTTGATTGTCGAAAGAATCGGTAT
The DNA here is from genome assembly GCA_943736015.1 of Tridacna crocea. Taxonomy (NCBI): domain Eukaryota; kingdom Metazoa; phylum Mollusca; class Bivalvia; order Cardiida; family Cardiidae; genus Tridacna; species Tridacna crocea. The sequence continues at coordinate 26,861,325 of OX031060.1, forward strand.
TTTATAGTGTTTTTCAGCGTCACAACTCTCTATAAGGGAACAGACAAATAACACGTTGTCTGTTTAAAAGATTGACAGCGTTTGTAAATGTTGATACTTACGTTTTCGCTTCTCCAAGGGCGTCAAAGTCACCTTGTCCCGCTGTCGACAGCCATACTGTTCGGTCGACAACCATATTCCTCGGTCGACAGCAGCTTTACGCAGTACCGGCTCCGTCGACAGCACAGGTAGCGATTTTAGTATCACCCCCGTGTTATATATATCGATACACATTCAGCGATGTAGCTAACAAGTAGATTTAAGACGCAGATATCTTTCTGAAAGATGACCGGTAAGATTACAGACGTATTTAACCCTTTACCACACGAAAAAAATTTTAGACTGGTCCAAATTGAAAGCATTTTCTCCGTTTCCCACAGAGTTTTCTACCCTTCCCAGAACAAATTTCTATTTTTTACTCACCTTTATTTTGTCGTCTGCAAAAGCATTTTCTCCCTTTCCCATTGTGTTTTCAAACGGCTTCTTTCTGAGGGGCGTCAAATGTAGGGATTGTGTGGTAATGGGTTAATGGAAGAATGGCTGTCTAGATAGGGCGCGGAGAAACAATGAAAAAATATGTTTGGAACTACCTGTCTGATCAAAAGTACTCATCTCGATGAATACTTCGAGACGAAGTAAGTAACAGGCATGAACATATAGTTAGACAGGCAAAAACATTGTGGAAAAAGGAAAAAGTTCTCTTCACGAGCAAGTCTCTATTTGCCAGAATGGTTTTCGAAAGTTTTTTTGCAACAAGATGTGAAATGATCCCTTGTTCTGTTTGAAGCGTTTATATGACATGCACAGCTGTTGTCGTGATCCAATGTTTATAAGATCTTATACTTAACTCACTATCAGACGACAACATTTAGATATGTCGAAGTTGAAAACATGTGCAGACGACAAACGAAATGTTACTCAAATGATGAAAACTGTCTTTTGAGAGGTAAAAATATTATGGGAAAAGGATAAAACTCTGGTTACAAGTATTTTCTTTTTATTCCTACCATGTTTAAAACAGTTATCTCCCTGAAAACTGTGAAAGCACATTATTGTTAAGTATAGGGTAAAACATGAATAATCCCATTTTGTTTCCTATAAATCTGACCCGAAGATTTTACAATCATGTTACATGGGACCTTTTCACTCACGCAATTATAATGAACGGCTAAGGCTTCGAGAGATTAACTTTTAACTCATTACCAAACGACAAAATTCCGGCTAAGTATGTCGAAATCGAAAGCATTTGCAGACAACAAAATAATGTGACCTAAAATTTGTTTTGTGAAGGGTAGAAAACATTGTGGGAAAAGGAGAAAATGCTGTTTACAGCATTTTCTCCTTTTCCCACAATGTTTTCTAAGGGCTTCTTTCTCAGGGGTGTCAAAAGTAGGGATTGTGTGGTAATGGGTTAACGAGATGGCAACATTTCATGCTTGTCCCAACTGGTGTGATGTGATAAAACATGATGATATTTTTCCGTCAAAGGGACAGCAAAAATTGATGAGAAAAAGCTGGTTATCAGTCTTATTTTTCCTATAAATCCGCAGAATGCACTTGCAGAAATATACTTGAACCTGTTTCGATTCTTGCAAAAGTACAAAGCCGGAGAACAATATAATACTCTCTACAAAAGAGGACGACAGGGAATTCTCGATGCCTTTGATTCTTTGATGTTCTCTTTTCTTTTCCAGTAATTCTATCTGAAGAATAGTTTCACAAAGTTTCAAGAAAAGTTTTACCCTCATAAAGGGTTTTAAAAAAAAGAATTTGAATACGACATACTATACGATATACTGTGACAATTAAAACCAAGCGTAAATCAGTCTGTTGTAAAAAAAAACATTAGCCGAAATCGGGACGAAAACGGTACGAAGAAGTCTTGCATTGCCCATTTGGAGCCAAGGGCTATATTTATATCTATACATTTGTGGATGGTCGGTAAAGAACAGGGCAAGTAAACCAGGGTTTATAACGGAAAGAATTCCAGTTTGGAATTAAAAAAAAAAATTCAGACGAGTCTTCTTTCTCTCGCTCCACAGCAAACATTGTTACGAAAATGTTTCAGTTGGAAACAGCCAGTTGCTTGGATTACGACTTTGAAGACGTTCTGTGCAGTCTGATCTTGATCTACACTGTCCGCAAAAGGTCAACTAGTCGCGCTTAACAGCCAAAGGATTAAGTAAAGCAAAAATGGTGGACAGAAATCATTGCTAGAACTTAATTTAACCCATTACAACACAATCCCTACTTTTCACGCCCCCAGCATGAAGCCTTTAGAAAACATTGTGGGAAAAGGAGAAAATGCTGGTAACCAGCATTTTCTCCTTTTCCCACAATGTTTTCTACCCTTCACAAAATAAATTTCGAATTTTCAGTCACTTTTATTTTGTCGTCTGCAAATGCTTTCAATTTGGACCAGTCTAAAATTTTGTCATTTGGTAATGAGTCAAGTCTTTTTCGTTAGGGTATTCAAAACAGAAGACTGTGATAGATGGTTATCCGAAGGAAAATTTTACAAGAAGTAAAGAGAGAGTGGAAAAGGATCAGACTGTATGTAGGGGAAGGGTGATCTTTATCCAGAGTTCATACAATACCTAAAGTAAATAAATACTTCTAATAGTCCTGTTGGCAATATAAGCGTAAACTATTGACCAAACGACAAAATGTTAGGCTTTTTTCTAAAGAAAATGTTAAATAACTCTTCACCAAACAATTCCTGCTTTTTACGACCAAGAGGAAGAAGCTTCCTGAAAACATTTTGGGAAAAGGAAAAAAATGCTGGTAACCAACATTTTTTCCTTTCCCCCACAATCTTTTCTACCCTTTAAAAGCCAAGTTTAAGTTTTTGAGTCATGTATATTTTGTTGTCTGCAAATGCGTCCAATTTGAATTGTTCTAAAATTTTGTCTTTTAGTAAAGAATTTAAGATCATCTCATTGGAATTTATCTTTGAAAGCCTTAAAAAAAGCATTGTCAGAAATTAATTGGAATTAATGGTTTAATGGAATTTTATTAATATTCCATTAATGTCTTCAAAAGCCTTCTTTGCTAAATGTCGTAAAAACAACCCTTTCCGTATTGACCAATATCAATATCTGTTTATTTGTAAAGAAAGGCCACCGGCCCATAATACAGCATGTTAATTACATTCTTAACAATGACAATGAGTTGCGTCTACAAAATAAAGAAAAATGGGTCATATAGGATCTTGTAATGTTAGCTGGCATCCGAGACAGACATTTCATGAAAAGGCATAAACTGGCGCCGTGTTTTAAAAACCCTTAACCCTTTCCAAAACGACAAGCTTAAGATTCTTTCACACTCGAGAAGTGTGCAGAAGACAATTTCAACGATTGTACTCATAAGTAGTAGCCTTCTGATATGGTAGAAAGCGTGGGAAAAGCAGAAAATGCAGGTTACCAACATTTTCTCCCTTCCCACAATGTTTTCATAAGGAATCATTTCTATGGTCGTAAAAACCAGGCATTGCTTGGTAAAGGGTTAACAGGAGGACTTTTTAAAACATAGTGAAAAATGTAGAACATGCTGGCAAACAGCATTTCTTCCCATCCCACAATCTTTTGACCCTTCCAACATTTAAATTTCATTTTTTTTTTGTCACATTTATGTTGTCGTCTGCAAGTACGTTCGAATCGGATAAGCCTAAAACACCTATGTTTGGTAAAGAGCTAAAAAGGTAAACTGTTTACCAGACAACAAAATTTTAGCCTTGTCCAAATTGAAAGCATTTCTAGACGACAATTTAACTATGACTAAAATGTTTGAATTTGACCTTGATGGGGTACAAAACGTTGTGGGAAAAGGAAAAAAAATGCTGGTTACCAGCATTTTCTCCTTTTCCCACAATGTTTTCAGAAGGTTTCCTCTTCATAAGTGTTAAAAGTCGTCATTGAGTGGTAAAGGGTAAAAGGTGTCTGCGAGTGTTTCTCATCCCGATCGATTGTCGCGTTTCCTTTCTGTGTTTCAGAGGTAGATAAGTTATAATCGATTTAATCTCCTAGTACTTCGATTGATTTTCTTGTTCATTAGGCTGAGTACGTCCTATATCATTAGCCTTTCGCTCTGAAATGAAATTATAATATTCTTTATCATGTATCATTTTGCTCTAGATCAAACTGAAATAAGCCATGCTCTGTTAAAAAAAAAGGGGGCCATCTACGAAATGTATCGACTCAGGTCAGCCTGCGCGGACAGCGCAGGCTGACCTGGGTCGAAACATTTCGCTAAAGGTCGATTTTCTGTGTACCAAAGAATGATTCTACTCCATAAATCAATCGGATATTGGACTTTTTGGACCAATGAGCACGTGATCACTTGCTTGGAATCATGCAAATACGGAGATGCACTAAGCCCTCTTTTGTTAGAGCATGGCTCAAATATTACAGTGTTGTTGTTGTTGTTGTTGTTGTTGTTGTTGTTGGCATAATAACTCTTCACCGCCGAGCCCCGTTAGCTCAGTCGGCAGCGTGCAGGACTTCAAAATACGGGATCCAGGATTCGATCTCTGGCTACGAGGATTGATGATAGTCACTGCGACAGGATTCACTCCTCTCCCACCGCTGACCATTGTTTCGACGATGATCATGTGGTGAAAGCAGCCAGTGGCTTGGACAGAAACTTGTGCGAAGTACTGGTGATAGAAACTCCAGGAACGCGTGGATAGGTGCACTGGCCGCCGCAATATAACTGAAATAATGTTGAAGACGGTGTTAAATACCATAAAAATCAATCGATCAGCCAAGCAACCTACCCTTCATCAGACGACAAACTTTTAAACTCATCCGTATCAGCCGCACTTGCTTACACTACATAACTCATTACTTAACGACGTTTGGTATAAATGTTTACGCGCATCCATACTGTGCATGTGTATTTCTCACAGAAAGTAAAACTATCAGTGCTATTGTGTATTTTTCGCACATATAGCAATAGTAACAGCGGACCGAACATTCTACGGATAGTACTAGCACGGTTGCACTAGCCATGGTATTCTAAGGTCGAAATAAAAAGGGGAAGTTTTCATCAAATGCTTATTTGTTGTGGAAAAAGATTTTTTTTTACGCAATGTCAGCCATCCAACGCTGAAAATGATACAGCTTCTGACGTTTTCCTGACACTGGCAGGCCAGTTGTCATGCTATCCTTTCAGGAATAAGATGATAGCATCAAAACTGGCCTGCCAGTGTAATGATATGACTGGTAAAGAACTAGCTGGAAAAAAAGTCCAGTTACACAGCAACCAATGAAACAGATAGAAAATTGAAGCTGTTGAAGTATACATATTTCTGGAAGTATGGCTATTTCCTCTTTGAAAAATACTGTGGTAAAAGGAGAAATTTCTGCTACTGAATAATTTTTCCTTTTTCCATCATGTCTGCCGAGCTTTTATCCCATTTTTTCCAGAGACATTTCTTTTTTTCGCATTTCTATTAGCCGTAATCATGTATGCAAATTTATAAAAAAAAATGTAGATAATGAAGGGTTTGATATGAATGTGAGGTATATAGGCTATATTTATTTTTTGAAGGAGTATAGGATCCAAAATTAATGTGGGAAAAGGAGAAATCGCTTTTAATGAGCATGGGCAATTTCTTTTTCCCACTATGTCTGCTGAGCTTCTATTATATAGTTTTCCTTGGAAAAAATAACGTCAAACGTGACCTTCATCCCTGTTTCCTGGGGAAAGAAGCACGGGTAGGTGCCATTTTTATTTTTTCTTATTGTCAAGATTTATGAGTTCTATGATTGTGGAAATTTTTAAAAAAATCTGTCCGTTAGAAAGTATGTTTTTATTGAAAATTATCTCCCTTTTTAACTCAATGGTCTATATATAAAATGCATATTGGTACATTTACCATGCTCAGAATCAGGCTTTCATATGTTGTTTGTGCAAAACTGAATTATTTTTCTTTAAAGTGATGTATATTTGTATATTCTTCTGGCAATTTTCCTGTTTAATTGACTATTAAAGGACAGTGTGTTAAATCTAGTATATGCTGAATTCTTGGAACTGTATATACCTTTTGCAAAAGCAAATTTCTCAGAAACGAGCACAGGGACCCCCTTTTTCTATCATTGTAATCTACAAGAGACATGATGAGCTTTGTATGTGCAAAGTTTAAAAAAAAATCTGTCCGTTGGAAGAATTTGTCATAAACGTCTTTAACGACAAAGTTTTAGGCTTGTCCAAATCAAAACCATTCGCAGACAACAAAATAAAAGTATCTGGAAATTTGAACTGTGTTTTGTGAAAGGTAAAAAATATTGGTTACCATCATTTTCTCCTTTCCCCACAATGTTTTCAAAAGGCTTCTTTCCAAGGGACATCAAAAGTCGTCATTGTGTGGGAAAGGATTAAATATGGCTAAAATGATGAAATTTGTCTGAAAAGGTTCGACAACATTGTGGGCAAAAGGAGAAAATGTTGTTAGGAAGCATTTTCTCCTTTTCTCAATGATTTTCAAGACCTTTCTTTTTTCAGGATTACCGAAACAATGGATTGTGTATTAAATTTTAAGTATAGTCTCTGTTTGTCGTTTGCTCTAGATCAAACTGTACTTTTTAGCTCACCTGAGCACGAAGTGCTCAGAGTGAGCTATTGTAATCACTCACCGTCCGTCGGCGTCCGTCGTCCGTCGGGCGTCCGTCCGTCGTCCTCCGTCCGTCTGTCGTCCGTCCGTCGTCCGTCCGTCGTCCGTTCACACTTCCTTGTTTACACTCTAGCATATACAAATATCAACCAATCAGCACCAAACTTGGTCAAAGTGTATGTGATCATAAGATCTCAGATGAGTATGATTATGGGTCTAATCGGACCAAAACATCTGGAGTTACCTGCCCTTGAATTAAAAAATTGCTATATTTCACTTTGTTTACACTCTGGTATCTACAAATATCATCCAATCAGCACCAAACCTGGTCAAAATATATATGACCATAAGATCTCTGATGAGTTCCATTATGGGTCTAATCGGACTGAAACCACTGGAGTTATTTGCCCTTGAATTAGAAAATTGCTGTATTTGACTGTTTTCACTCTGGCATCTACAATTATTAACCAATCGGCACCAAACTTGGACAAAATATACATGAACATACGATCTCGGATGAGTTTGATTATGGATGTAATCGGACAAGAACAAAAGGAGTTATTTTGCCCCTGAGTTCGTAAAATTGCTGTATTTCACTTTGTTTACACTCTAGCATTTACAAATATCAAGGAATTAGTTCGAAACTTGGTCAAAAGATATATGACTGTAACATTTCGGATGAGTTCAATTATGGGTGTAATGAGACCAGAACAACTGGAGTTATTTGCCCTTGAATTAGAAAGTTCTTTAGAATAGTTCTTGGCCCGGAGCATAACTTTGTGTCATCTCCAGTTCGATTGACTCGAAATTTGGCATTGTGTTTGTTGCAATAATCCAGAGTGCAGTGTGAAAGAACCATAACTCTACCTTATACTGTCTATGAATTATTTCCCTTTGATTGAATTGTTTACAGCATTTTATGCTTGTCTGGAATATAACTTTGTCATCTACAGCCTGAACACCGTCAAATTTGATACGCATGATTTTTGAAAAATTATGGAGTGCATTACACAAGAACTAATATTTCTAATACTCTAATATTTCCTTCTTTATCTCTATGTGAAATCCGAGAACCCACAACATAGGGCCAATTTCAACACTAGGGCCATGATTTGAAGTATTTTGGTAGAGCTCCACTAGATGATGCTACGTGCCAAATATGAAAGCCCTAGCCCTTACAGTTTTGGAGGAGAAGATTTTTAAAGTTTTTTCACTCGGTTGCAATGGCAACCAGAGTTCTACATGGAATTCAAATCTTTGAAGTATTTTGAAAGTGCATCACCTAGGGATCATTTCTGTGAATTTTGATTGAAATCTGATTGTTAATTTAGGAGGAGAAGATTTTTTTTGTAATTGTGAACGGACGACGGACATTGATCGATCACAATAGCTCACCTTGAGCACTTCGTGCTCAGGTGAGCTAAAAATGGCCTTCATTAAGCATTAGAACGCTCCTCAGATTTCTCGCTACGCATTTTTCATAAGGAGATTGAATATAAACTCAACGAAAAATATAAATAAATATATTAATATTTAATAATTTGTATTCTAGGTTAATATGTTGATAAAGTATTTTATTCATATACATGTATTCTCATATCTATAATTTGTGAAACAGTCTAAAAATATATATTTTTATTTACTCGATATTAAAGTAAGAGAACTATGTTGGCCCTACACTGCTGACGTGAATAATGCCCGATATCAAACCTGTCATTCGGAAACATACATTATTTAGCACCCACATTGTATCTAACACAAAGGCAAACATTCAACACAACTTTCACTAAACAACTATCAAGTCTGGTGGTACTTAAAATGATTTCGATACTGTTGTTTTCGTTAACAAAAAAATATGTCATTTTGTACAGCATGTGACCCCTGGGGCCGGGCCATGATTGGAATAATCTTGTTTAACCCATTACCACACAATCCCTACTTTTGACGCCCCTGAGAAAGAAGACTTTTGAAAACACTGTTGGAAAAGGAGAAAATGCTGGTAACCAGCATTTTCTCCTTTTCCCACAGTGTTTTCTACCCTTCCCAAAACAAATTTCAGTTTTTCAGTCACCTTTATTTTGTTGTCTGCAAATGCTTTCAATTTGGAAAAGTCTAAATTTTCCTCGTGTGGTAAAGGATTAAACCGTTTACCAGACGACATAACTTTTAGATTTGTGTGTTTTCAAAGCACTTGCAAACATATTTTGCGATACATCACACTTGGTCCAAACTGTGACACTTATCTATGAAAGGATGAATAACATTTTCTCCTTTTTCAGTTATGCTTTTATGAACATTCCTCATCAGGGTTGTTAAAATACGGAATTGTATAGTAAAGCGTTTAAGGCCACTCGAAAATGCTTCAGTCAAACATCAACGATCTAGGTCAAATAGTTTGACAAGAAAATTAAATTTTTCTTATGTCTGATTCCAGGTAAACACGTGTGATCCTTGACACGGCACCATATTAACAAAAGAAGCAGAATTTGACCAATCTAGTTTTAAGACTGCCGTGAAGATATAGACAAACTGCCTCTGACCCATACAGTTTGGGTCAGTTTCATGATGAACACATGATCGACAATATTAGAGCGATCGGTGTTCCTTATAATGAGGCTACAAAAGAGCATAATTAGCCCAAACTTTTCGACAAGATCTATTAAATTGTTAACTAACAGGTAGACAAAAAGACGGGCGATCAGAATAACTCAAAAAAAAAACATGCAAACAAGAAAGAAAAAGTCATAATCATTCAACTCTATCCACTAACAATATGTAAAAAGCAGACCATTTCTAAAAACATTGTCGTAAAGCCAGTCATTAGTAGTAACGAATTTTTCATAAATCTAAAATATTTTTCCATGTATGAACTCATTTACTAATTATTGCAACACTTAATTGCTCCTCTTTGTGACAAAATTGTTGGTTTCGTCAGAAAAGACGGCTTTCTTCATTCCAATGATTCTTTTTTAGGTCACACTATTAAATATAAAACTTTCTTTTCATTTAGCGGTTGGCATACGCAACAACACGTTCTGTAACTTTGTATATAGTTTCAGATATTACTAAAAATTAGTCGATAAAATTTAGGCATTTATAAGGGCACAAAATCTTTCCCCTTGGCACCTTAATACATTTATCGTCGGTGTACTTCAAAAACCTCGTAACTACAGCTTGTTGTAAACTTTTGAAGTAAACCGACGTTATACTTTATGAGGCCTTGGCAGCATTATGATTTACTTTTTTTCCAAACAATTCTGCGTTTAGCGACCCAAGAAAAAAAGCTTTTGACAGCATCGCAGAAAAAAAAGGAGAAAATTATGGTGACCAGCATTTTCTCTTTTTTTCCCAATGTATTTTCTGCCTAATTTAAGGCAAATTACATCTCTCGAACGAGTTTTAGTTTGTCGTCTATAAACGCTTTCAATTTTTAGGTTAAACTTTGTCGTCTCGTTAAACATATATACGTACTTAATTTAAAACATTAGAATCATCTAACTCCACGTTTGTCCACAAAGTCCAGTAGTTTTTCAAGGGTTTCGATATCAACGTTCATATCGCTTCCACCTGTTGGCGTTATACACATTCTCCAAAAGTCTTGATCTAGCAATTGCGCCATGAGCCAAATAATTTGATGCGCAGCGGCTGCCACTTCTCCATTGTCCCTTGTCGGCATGAATTCTATCACAACTGTCTTTGATGGGGCAAAGTTGATATTATACATTCCCCCACCATGTGATCCCATCACTATTCTAGCACGGCTAAACAATTCAACGGAATATGCTAACGATTGCGGTCCTTCAAACGTCCGCACTAAGTCGTTTCCATATCTGTTTTTGAGCATTTCTATTATTTTATCCTGATTCAGCACCCGACGTCCACAATTATGACAACCTTTTCGGGTAACAAAAACAACGAAACCTCGAGCATCTGACGCAGACGATGGCGAAAGACCTGTTAAAAGCCTGCGGCCCTCCTGCCACAGTTCCGGATGAACTGGTGGAGTGATGCATGGGTAAACGAGTATATTCGCTCCGAAAACACCTCCAGAGTTAAACACCAGTTGATCACGTGATATATTCATTCTATCGAACATTTCAAAAATAATGTTATCGCGAAAGGTTCTCATCAAAATCTTCACTCTTTTGTTTTGCAATACGGGAAGAGCTTGGACTATTTTCGGCAAAGTGCCGTCCAAAAAGTGTTGAAATGTATGGCCATCTGGAACAATAAGGGGAATTAATACGTCATACCAGTTACTGCTGGGTACTTTTCTATCCTTGTTAACCCACGTGTTTATACTTTTGTATCCACAATCGAATTTAGTGTCATATGTCCCATTTCTCACTACATACAATTCTCCATACAGCTGTTGCGGTGATCTATGAAGTGATTCTAAATTGTCTTTCTTCTTCAGGAACAAACTTCTACTTCGATTGTCAATAAAATTTGGAATTTGGAATTCAAAATTGCTGTAAACTTTGGATTGTTGTTTGATGTCTTCTACAGAAGCGAGATCCACATCGATGTACTTACTGAAACTTCCAAGCTTTATTACGCTTTTTTCATTGGAATCTCTTTTTTCATCCAATGGTCCGTGCAATACAGATGGGGTAATAACAAGTGAACGCTGACTCGGTATAGCACGTTTGTCGAATATCGTAATGCGAGCAATGTGCCCGCGGAATAATACAACAGACTGTGCAATGATGTAGAAGATAAGAAGTAGGCCGATTAGCCTGCTTGTGCTCCGTCTCATTCTTCTTTAATGGATATTTGCTCACATCAGGCTCATTGTTGTGATTATATGAAGTTATGCTTGAGCCTGTAAAGAAAAAGGACAGATTGTTAGCTTTAAATTACTGGTTTTTGTCCCGTCTGTTTTTGAAAATAAAAAGGCGTCGATATATTGTCAAAGCTCTGTTGTTGGTATACGAAAGCTATGGCATGGAAACTTGTTCACGGCTAAGCGATATGATTTGACAAAGCCGTGAACAAGTTTTCAAGTCCCCTGCCGCCTTACCGCACAACTAATATTGCCATTCTAATTACCATTCCCATCATGTAAGACATATCATAATTTGTCGCGGGCAAATGCTGACACTTTTGGACAAGTGTCAAATTTTATCTTCAAAAATCTCTCTATATCCGGAGGTAGTAATCAGCAATGCGTATTGATAATAAAAGATATGATTCGGTGTAAACTGGCGATCGTTTTCGATCTTCGTATCAACTATATATGGGGCCATTCAGCTCAGATTCGGTGCCAATCCGTTTTCAATTTTCACGATTCTGTCGATTCTCTACCTACATATAACGTCGCAAAGATCGGGGTGGGGGGGCAGGGGGAAAGGTGTATGGATATTTGTAATTAACAGTTTTAAAAGGTGATGTGCAACAGCTGCACATGATGTCACAACGTCAACAGCTGATTCTAAATTGCTTTTAGACTTATTCTCTCGAGAATTTCTTAATTTCAAATTAACACGCAGCACCTAACTTTTCAGCAAATGTTTGTACCAGGATCCTCGAAAACCATACGGACCAGCCACCCAACCGACTCTACATATCATATGACCTGTATACCTAATGATTCAATCGCTGCAGGGCAAAAATGAACTTTAACCCTTTACCACACATTGTCAACTTTTAACAACCATAGGAAAGAACCTTTTTTGAAAATATTGTGGAAAAAAGGATAAAATGCTGGTAACCAGCATTTTCTCCTTTTTCCTCTAAGTTTTCTACTCCATCAAAGAAAGATTGCACAATTTTAGCCACATTGGAGTTGTCGTCTGCAAACACTTTCAATTTAGACATGGGTTAAACTTCGTCGTCGGGTAAATAATAATAATAACCAACAAATATGGCGTTTAATCTGGGGATTCGACAAATCAGAGAACGTAGAACTAGCTCATAGAAAATTCTGTATAAAATTCTTAACGTAAAATGTCAACAAACTCCAAAGCTCTTTTAGCTGAAGTTGGTCGCTTTCCTTTGAGTATTAACAGGCATATCCCTATATGGGGTGCAACACGCGAAAAGGGTCATTCGGACATTTGCTTAAAGTGTCGTCTCTGATCAGTGTGTGCAGTCCGCACAGGCTAATCCGAAACGACAACTTTCCGCTTTTATATGATTTTCTGTTTTACGCAAGTCTACTGTAGCACAAAATCTAATGTAGTCGTAAAGTGTCGTCCCGGATTAGCCTGCGCGGACTGCGCAGGCTAATCCGGGACGACACTTTACGCAAATGTCCGAATGCACCTTTTCGCGTGTTGCACTCCATTTATTATGTAGTAAAATACTGGTTAAAATTGTTTATATCTATGCCTACTGTTGTTTTATCTACTTTATAGTCACCAACCAAATTACCGAAATACGTAATAACCTCACCGTTAACAGCTGTACCAATCGAGTAAAAACTTAAAAGAAATTAGAAGTTTTCATGAAATATCCGATATTTGAAACACGTCTCAAAGATATTTATATATCAGTGCCTAGCGAGCCAGCTTTTCTGCTCGTCTATGCATCTGTACACGAATCTTAAAACAAGTTGCGAAAAATCTAGTTTTATATCGATTCTTGAATACTAGTATATCAATGAATATCAACGAAATGTAATCGAAAATTCCCGCCACACGAAGACACATTAACTCTTTACCACACAATCCCGACTTTTAAAGACCCTGAGAAAGAAGCCTTTTGAAAACATTGTGAGAAAAGGAGAAAATGCTGGTTACCAGCATTTTCTTCTTTTCCCACAATGTTTTCTATCCTTCCCAAACCAACTTTCAATTCTTCAGTCACATGTATTTTGTCGTCTGCAAATGCTTTCAGTTTGTACCAGTCTAGAATTTTGAAGCTTGGTAAAGAGTTAAAACGAGAAAAAGAATAGAATTTGTGATCAATGCTCTTTAAATGACATTGAAGACGAATTTCATTTTTCTTTGATTTGCCCCATTTAAAAAGACCTTCGACTTAACCGTTTACTCCACAGATACTCATTTCTACGCATTGCTTGTAGACCTCTTTGGAAAACATTGTGCCAAATGGTGAAATTGCTCATGACGAGCGCCAAAAGGTGAAATTGCTCATGACGAGCAATTTCACCTTTTGTCACAATGTTTTCTATGCTATCAAAAAATGTCATATACACATAAGAAACGGCTTCATCCGTGCTGTTATTTAGGGTCAATTAGAGATACCATAGAAATGCCTTACGGGTAAAAGGGTTAAACATTTCTCTAGATTCTATATTAAAAACCCAAATAAGTACATATTTATCGATCTACTTCACACAAACAATAACAAAATACTGTCATCATTATTTCTTTGCAAGGCATTTCTTATGAGAATAAAGAAATATTCATCAGATAGTTTGCCTTTAGTCTGCTAAACGCGACTCACCGACCTTTTACGGACAGACTAAATTGAGATCAGAGAGCACAGAAGTGCGGTCTGATCTCCTTTTTCTTCACTGTCCGATGATAAGATGGCATACTTTTCTCGACAAATTAGCTTTAAAGGTGGGTATTGAGAATTTTCACATGTCACCAAATTAAAAAAATATATGTATCACTGAAATTTATATGAAAAAACAACACAAATCATCAATAATTAAGAATTACCATTTTCTTTTATATTGTCAGCTCTAAGAGTTAAATATTTTAAGAATACCTGAAATCGAAGTATATTTAGATTCAAATATGATATTTTGACAAAGAACTTTAATAAATTTGTGAATTATATCTTATATAAACTCTTACGAAATTCTTGAAAATGTTATACAGAACTCTAGTGTCAGGTAGAGTAGAATATTTTGTTCGTTGGGAAATTTTTTTAGTAATCTTTGTACACTATATCTTGGGACACTTAGAATTTATACAATATACACAATTGTTAGTTTTTAATCTATTTATCTATATATACACATATATTTGTTATTTTCCTAATATAAATGGCCACATACATGCGTTATGACTGGCATGCTACACGCTAAAAGGGGTATTCGTATATTACGTAAAGTGTGTTCTCGGGTCAGCCTGCGCAGTCCGCATAGGCTAATTCCGTTTTTTAAGTAATTTTCTGTTTCGCACAACTCTACTGTAGCACAAAATCTAATGTAACGTTAGTCGTAAAGAGTCGTCTCGGATCAGCCTGCGCGGACTGCGCAGGCTGATCCGAGACGACACTTTACGCAAATGTCCGAATGCCCCTTTTCGCATGATGCTATAGCCATTTCGTTTATGTCAATAAAGAAAATGAAGCTTCTAAAATGTCCATTGTACTGTTTGTGCAATGAAGTAACGAGTTGAACCTATCTTACTTTGTATGTGTTTGTTTTGTTATATTGTGTATGTCAACAAAGACTAAAATTATTATCTGAAAGTAATATTAGATATTCCTTGCCGCAAAGGGCTAGTAATTAGATGAAAATATAAAACTATAGATTTTTTCATGGTAGAAGACAATCAGATAAGACCCTTTTCCCCACCGTCCCAGGTTTTAACGACCATAAGATAGTAATGATAATAACAACAACAACGAAAATAATAATAATAATAATAATGTGGGAAAAAGGAGCAGTTGCTGGTAACCTGCATTTTCTCCTTTTTACAACAGTGTTTTCTACCCTATGAAAGACAAATTTTGCGTCGTCTTCAAGCGCTTTGAATTTGGACTGGGCTGAAAATGTGTCTTCAGGTGAAGAATTAATTGTGGAGAAGATCGTGACTTCTGTCAACGGTATTGATTAGATCGCCTCTTTACTAAACTGTCATTTGTTTTTTCCTGTATATGGCGTGCGACACGCAAAAAGGTGCATTCGAACATTTTCGTAAAGTGTCGTCTTGGATCAGCCAGCACAGTCCGCGCAGGCTAATCCGAAACGACACTTTACGACTATAATGAATTTTGTCCTACAGTATAGACTTGCGCAAAACAGAAAACTGCATACAAACGGGGCGCGTCGTTTCGGATGAGCCTGCGCAGAATGCGCAGGCTGATCCGGAACGACACTTTACGCAAATGTCCGAATGCCCCTTTTGGTGTGTTACAGGTCATTACTATATAAGAGAAGGGATAGCGTTTTAAAAAACATTGTCGAACACGAAGAAAACGCTATTTACCATAGGATTTACCGAGATTTCTTCTATTTGCACTTTCTACCCCCTCAAATTTTCCCTTATTTGATTCACACTCGGTATGTAGTCTGTAAATGCTTTCGGTATGAATCAGTGTAGGAGTTCATTCTCTGGCAGAGAGTACTCAAATATGGTGTCCGCGGTTGTGGGGTAGAGCGTCGGCCTCGTAACCATAGGGTCCCAAGTTTGAGCGATTTGGGATTTTTCATTTGCCCACACACACACACACATATATACATGTATTCTGGGCGAGTACTGGTGAAGTTCCCAAGAAGCAAAATCGTGAGAGATTAGTAACGTTATAAGTTGTAAGAATTTGTTTCTCAATCGATGAAAAATAGATAGATTTAAACTAAAGAAAAAATAGCGATAATACACGTGCCATGTTTTGTGAGAATGGGTTTAACTCATTACCAAACGACAATATTTTAAGCTTGTCCAAATCGAAAGCATTTGCAGACGACAAAATAAAAGTGACTGAAAATTTGAAATTTGTTTTCTGATGGGTAGAAAACATTGCGGGAAAAGGAGAAAATACTGGTTACCAGCATTTTCTCCTTTTTCGCACAATGTTTTCTAAAGGCTTCTTTCTCAGGGTCGTCAAAAGTAGGGATTATGTTGTAATGGGTTCAATGCATTTTCAGTCCGCGCAGGCTGACCTGGGTCGAATCTTTTTCCTATTAGTCAATTCTCTGAACGTTCTGAATGTTACAGGACTAGTCTACCTCGTGATTCAGTCGGCTGTTGGAAAAATAGATTTTATTTTGAATAACTTTAATCATTACTTTCCTAGTATAGTAACCTGCGCAGATGCAATAAATTCCCTTTTACCAGAGCGACGCTCTCACAGTTTCTTTTTTTACGAGATATAAGGGATAATTATTTGTCGTCAAATTTCATATTAAAAGTAATCTGGGTTTTTTACGTAGCAGTTCTGAAGTTAAAATCTATGATAGTTTTCGACCTTTTCCTCCCAGATCATTATCTCCCGATAGATGGCATGCAACAAATACACATCTATCTAATTATGGGCATTCTGGGTACAGAACCGGACTACTTTTCTACGCGACAACGGTTACTTAGAATTTCACACCAAAATAAATGTTTACGAATTAAAACGCTTCCTATTACGATTCATTAAGCTATGATCAGCTAGCATGTATCCTGTCATCTTCGCAAGCCAAGGCTGACGATTCACTACGCTACTCCACCCTTGGCGGATCGAGCTTGATTTTTATCTTCCCCAATACGTTTTTTTTTATGCAGAAATATTATGTAAAAGGGGTAATAACCAGCATCTAATAGAGGGCGCATCGCAGGAATCTCGAAATAGGGCTCAATCAGCCAAGGTAATATCTACGTAGTGATCGTTACCTTGGCTCGCGAAGATGGTATCCTATGTGCTGGCCATTTATTAAAACAGCCCCTCCTGGCTTGGGTAATAACTTCGGCGTAAGTCTACTTTTCCCTAGTTACATGTATATGGGGTCGGTGATGCATCAAACAGGTCGAATCTTCGAAGAATATACGATATGCGCAGACAACGTCTCCCACATTTCTTCAAATGCATTATAATTCATATCCGGGTAATATCTGTACTGTGCATCCGCTTCCCATTTAACCTTTTACTGTACAGGTTGATTCTAGGTCACCAAAAATATAGTGTATGTCGGTTATACATGTATTTGACAAAAATTTAGCACATGATACGACAAACAGATGCCATTAACTATAGTGCTGTCTTTATAGACCATATGTGTGGCGTTTCTTCTAAAAAAATGTGCCCTATAACTAATCGGTATATGTACTGTAACATTGGCGTTTTCTTAAAACTGAACTATTCGGCCAATCTCCGTCTTTTAATATGAGAGCGGCCGTAAACTCTCTAACTAGTCATCAGTAAATATCATGTAACATCGTCGACGTTTTCGTAAAGGCTATTCGGCTAATCTCGGCCGCTTCCGACTTTTAATAAGAGAATTAGGGGACGTTGACCTTAAAGTGAGGCGGTTAAGCGTTAAAAATAATAGTGATAATATTTGTAATAATAATAATACTGATAATGACGGTGATGATAATAATAATTATAGTTATATATATAGACGGGTCGATTTAAGAGCCCCTAGCCTATAAAAATCGGATCATTATCAGTGATGACAGTATTGAGAAAATGAATCTTTACCAAACGACAACATTATTAGAATGTTCCAAACACTAAGGCAAAAAGCATAATTTGCAGACGATAAATCAAACGTGATTCAAATGACGTAAGATGTTCTTGGTGGAGTAGAAAGAAAATAGAGGAAAGAGAGAAAAGATCTTGTGACCAGATTTTTTTTCTTCCTCACAATGTCTCACAGGTTTTTCTCCAGAGTGGTTAAATGACGGATTTGTCCTAGTAAAGGGTTATATTTATCAAGACAAATATAGTTCACGCATGACAGATAGGTAGCTTTTTATCGACTGATAAAGGTTCTCAAAATATACAATAACCGATCCATTCAACTGCCATTGGATACAGTGCGAATTAATTACAACCAAGGGACGGTATTATAGATTGAGACGGTAAAAATCAAAGCACGGACAGTCCCGAACGTAGTGTCGGTTTTATATTAAATTATCATGTTTGTATTTACTGCACCGGCTGTGTTTTGGGGCAACCATGTTTACATGGTTACTACATCGGCAAGAAGACTATCTATATTATATATATTATAACAACAGTCCAATCCACACAATGGTGTGAGCTTGGAGCATCTGACGGTAATATCAGAGGTTCCGGATGAGAATCCCGTGATGAGCAGGGCCGACCCTAGAATTATCCGTACCATGGCGAGGACAGCTGGTTAGGTTTCCAGAAAGCAAATATCATAAGTTATAAATAGAAGTTGTACATTTACTTTAGGGTCGATGTATGATAAACTAATTTAGAATCAACGTAGGGTAACTGGTTTAGGATCGATGTAACATAAACTACCGTATTTAAACTTAACTTATTCTCAAACAGTATACAAGCCTGGCAAATCGTCTAAAGTAGACCCCAAGATCAGAACGTTTCGAAAGAAAATTTAGTATGCTCTCCATTCTCCAACTGGTTGTAGTAAATAACTAGGAAAACAGCATTTTTTTGTTTTTTTTACACAATTGCGCATGATGTAGAGATTATTATTGATGAAACTTTTTTAAACAAGATTCCACAAACATCCTTATTACAGATGATAACTGCTACAATTCATAAGTAAATGGTAGATCTTTCCATGGAACTACTGACCACCAAATTGACTACAAAGTGATTCAATGAGCATTGAGTTGTGTAAAAGATACTAATAAGTTTATAGATTTATTCTTTATCCATTTTTCATCGCCAGGGATTGCCTTTATGGAGAACGCCCAAAGTAAAGCTATTAGCTAGTTTGGGGAATGATGCAAAGTAGAGGAATAAAACCATTCTATACATAACGCCTAGTTCATTTACATGCTAGGTGTATAGCTCTTTATATATCAAACGACAAAAATTTAGACGTGTCAAAATTGAAAGCATTTGCAAACGACAAAATAAACGTAACTCAAAAATTTAAATTTGTTTCCAGTAGGGTTGAAAATATTGTGTGAAAAGGAGAAAATGCTGGTTACCAGAATTTTCTCCTTTTCCCACAATATTTTCAACAAAAGGCTTTCAGGGTCGTAAAAACCGGGGATTGTTTGGTAAAGGGATCACCCCTCACAACCTCCGTCAGTGTGACGTCACAGGTAGTGATATCGGACCCTTGTTATAAAGTCAATGTGCGTGTTTGGTAAGACTGTTTTATTTTTTGTAATCGTTCCTTTAAATGATCTGAAAAAAGTCTTTAGACCATCAAAGCATACAATGCCTAGGGACTTTGTTTTTTGCCAAAGCTTTTGTCTTATAATAATGGAATAGACTTCGACCAACTATTAAACCCAATCACTTTTTGATATTTGGTCAAAGTGTTTGTTCATATAGACATCTGTTGCCTGTCTAAAACATCAGAATATTAAATGTATTCAGCTAATGTCTTTGATAAATACATGAGAGTCTATGTAGTCCGTTTGTATCTACCCAAGCTAGCCTCATTCTATCTTCATATCGTACTTACTTTTCAATATAAGTTACGAAAATGCGCAGGTCCGATATCACTTCCTGTGACGAAGGTTGTTACCCTTGGGGATAGTACTAGTAATCTTTCTTAGTATAATTGTAGTCGGTCAGTTGTGGGAATCGAACACACACCGTTGAGCGCCAAAAGATTTCTTTATTGTAATTCTTGTACACACCTACTTTCTTTTCTCTTTGACAATATTGGAAATAATGCAACAATATTTAACTGAACAGGTGCCATATTAACCGGCCAAAGATTTAGCCATCAGAGGCTTACTCAAGTTATAGGGCAATCAAAAATCGTGTTAGACATACATGTACTCTCCAAACTGAGACTTAGAAATACTATTTAGCATGGCCTTACAACCTAAAATAATTTTTTTTTAAATGAAAAACTGAGCTGGGTAGCAGTATTTACTACAACTGATTATAATTTATAACAATCTAAATAGGTTTTAATATCAAAAACGATACACGCAGTCAATTAATCAAAAAAAAATAGCATCGAGTTTCCCATTCCAGCGCATGACCAGAATATCGATAGTTTTGAACTTTTTTGTAGTTGTTGGGGTTTTCCCCCAGAACTATTCAAATTGAGAATTTACTGCGGATTTATCAGAGAGTGTACATCCAAGATCAGATTGGACTTTATGGTTTGTTCCTGAGTAAGGTTAAATACACTGAACAGTTGCAAAGATTTAATTTCTGACGAAGGGAGAATTTCGTCACCTCTCGTTACGATTCATTTACATGTAAATAAAACTTCAAGGCAAATGACCCATCCTCAGTGAAAATGAGTTAACCCATTACCAAACAAAAATATTTTAGACTGGTCCAAATTGAAAGCATTTGAAGACGACAAAAAAAAGTGACTGAAAATTTGAAATTTGTTTGGTAAAGGGTAGAAAACATTGTGGGAAAAGGAGAAAATGCTGGTAACCAGCATTTTCTCCTTTTCCCACAATGTTTTCTAAAGTCTTCTTTCTCAGGGGCGTCAAAAGTAGGGACTGTGTGGTAATGGGTCAAATCGTACGTCACAGCGTATCATGAATGTAAACTTTTGCTATAAATTTGTTAATTTTATACAAGCCAGAGGACCATTTCACTTTATGATCCAGTCCGTTGTTAGACAACAGAGTTTTTATTGATTCACTGTTATGTTACGACTTCTTTAGTTCATTGCATGACAAAGATACATTAAGCCCTATTTTCCTAGAGCAAGGCTCAAATATAGTCAACCGATATCGACTTTATTCAAACTGAATTGGCTTAAAGCATAAGTAATTGATTATCGATGATGAATACATCAGATAATCGATTTAACTCATCATTTGAACGCAATTTCAAGGAAAATGTCCAAAGGGATCAAGAAGAAAAGAGTTGCAAAAGCACCAAGAAATAGCCTATGGGTTGTCGAGTCGTCAAAATACTTAGACGTGCAAGCTTTTTCCAGAGATCGCGCACAAATATATACATGAATACATGAAAATCATATACTGGATGGATGGACTTTCTATAAGTAAGTGAAATGAAAAATACAAGCTGATAGTAATAAACCTAAATGTTGCCATTTCAAAGTGGTTTAGGGGTAAATATACATCCTTAACGGGCAACGCAGGTCCAAATACACAGCTCTGCCTTCTACAGCTCGGGACTAGGGTGACCTGACTGAGATTTGCCCAAAGGGAACTTAGGATCGCAGATCTGTCATGATCCCAATCCACGTATCGATCTGGAATACAAATATTACATAATAAAAGATTCTAAAAAAAAAATGCGCGACATAAACACAATTGGCGTGCAATTTGGGTATTCGTTGCAATATTTTAATCTCTTTGTTTACTGTTCTACTACTCAAATTTCAGCATAAATTTACATTAACTCTTTCCCAAATCACAATATCTTGGACTCGGCCAACTTCAAAGCATTTGCAGACAATAAATCAAATGTAGCTGAAACGATGAATTTTATCTTTGATAAGGTAGAAAGCACTGTGGGAAAAGAAGAAAATGCTGGTAACCAGCATTTTCTCCTTTTTCCACAATGTTTTCAAAAGCCCTCTGAGACAGACTTGTTGAAGCAGTGGATTATTTCGGGTCAGGTTAACTTTGTCGGTCTAAAAATATAAACCCGGTCTCTTTCAACGGTTATAAGTAAAGATAACTGAAACTCAATAATTTCATCGTATAGGTATGACTACGGACAGGGAGAGTCCAAGACCCAGAGTGCACGTTCTGTGTAGCCCGATCTTGGACTATCATACTATGCCACCCACAAGTCCCCCTTTTTTCACCCAGAGAAAGGGTTACTATCATTATCTTACACGTAACTTGATCGTGAGAGAGAAAAAAAAAGTTAAAAGCATGCTAGGCAGATTTCCCCCCCTTTGTCTATGTAACTTTAAGCTGGCTTGTGACCTGCTTCTATGTACATAAGTCTCGAATGAATAAACATTTATTTACGATTGGTAAAAAATGAGGACATGTTCATTCTGCGGGCCTATTCGCCGGTGTAACGCAGAGAAATTACCCTCCCCTACAAAATGACCCATGGGTCATTTCACTACGTAGAGAAATGACCCATGCGTCATTTCACTACGTAGAGAAATGATCTGGGTCATTATTCTACGTAGATAAGTAACCCTCTGGGGTCATTTCTCTGCGTAGAATAATGAACCGGGTCATTTCTCTATGTAGTGAAAGGGGCGGTCATTTCTCTGCATTGCACCGGCCCAGTCATGATACCAAAATAAAAGTGTTGCCGCCGGTAACCGATATCCTGCGGGTCTTTTTCCACAAAACAGCAAATGGCTAGGATAGGAGATAATCCTCTCCTTGTACTAATTGGTAATTCAATAAGGCTGGCAACACCCGAAAAGGGGCATTCGGACATTTGCTCAAAGTGTCGTCTCAGACCAGCTTGCGCAGTCGGCACAGGCAACTCCAAGATGGCACTTTAGGACTGCATTAGATTTTGCGCTATATACGGTAGATCTGCGCAAAACATGTAATTGCATAAAATCGGAAAGTTTTAGAATTATGGTGACATGGTTGACAAAGGTTTGATTGAGTGATTGATGATTTGCGCTGCTTTCAGCACTATTTCAGTCATATCACGGCAACAGTCCAAACATTCATGTCTCTCCCAAGTTTCATCAGTGCAAGCCAGGCCAAGGACCAAAGACCCTCCCACAGAAACAAAACACACAACACACACACATATTGCCTCTAGTAAGGCTGTGTCATGCAGGACCCTTCGTGATCGACGGGTAATGCGCCAAGAGCAAGACAAATTTCGGGATGGTGTTCCCCCGAAATATGATTCACTGTTTATGGTGCAGATGGCATATGTGACACGTCAAAAGTCCTAAAACATTAACCCTTAAGCTGTCATATTAAGCGCAACTCATTGACCTTATGCGGACAGTGTAGATCAAGATCAGACTTCATAAAGAACGTGCAGTCTGATCTTGGATACACACTGTCCGATCAGCAGATATTTTTTTTCTCCTAAAGAATACTTTCAAAATGACAAAATTTGAATTTTTAGTACCGGCTCGAAATGTTCATTTCACTTATCAAGCAGGTTATGGGTTAACCCTTGTCCCCCCCTCCCCTAACTAACTTACATGAAAATTTGAAGCATTCGATAAATAATATCCAATATTGTTGCTATTTCAAAGTTAATATCGTTGGAAAATAAAGATCCTGATCGGACAGTGTAGATCAAGATCAGACTGCACGTTCTGTGCAGTCTGATCTTGATCTACTCTGTCCGCAAAAGGTCCGTTGGTCGCACAACAGGTTAAGGGTTAAACTCTGTAACAGGTTGCCGTTATAGAATACAGTCATTGATTCCTTTTACCACAAAGTTAAAGCTTCATCCCTTAACTCATTACCAAACGGCAATTTTTTTGACTTATTGAAATGGAAAGCATTTGCAGACGACAAAATAAAAGTGACTGAAAATTTGAAATTTGTTTTGTGAAGGGAAGAAAACATTGTGGGAAAAGGAGAAAATATTGGTTACCAGCATTTTCTCCTTTTCCCACAATGTTTTCTAAAGGCTTCTTTCTCAGAGGCGTCAAAAGTACGGATTGAGTGGTAATGGGTTAACCAGACAACAAAAGTTGGATTAGTCTGACCAATTTAAAAGCAATTGCAGTCATATATTAATTATGCGAAATGGAGGGAAAAATATAGGATAATCAACTGGTTATTTTTTATATGAAAAATATCTCACGAGGATGCCTTGTTAGGCGTTGAAAAAACGAGTGCGCAGCACGAGTTTTTTTTTTAACGCCTTGCGACGCATCCGAGTGAGATATTTTTCATATCAAAAATAACCAGTTGATTATTTTATTTGTTATATACCTTATTAGAATTATTATTCTTAATTTTTCGTTTGAAAGTCGATATCAATAATTTGGATAGAGAGAAGAAATCAGGGACATAGTGTGGATGAATACATAATTTAAAAGAACAAAACGAGACTGAGAAAAGTAGTTGGATTGTCTTGTTGAAAATATAGAACTTACAATTAACACTATCTATAAGTGCTTAATGAAAAAATATATGTAGTTCCTAAATTATGGCAGGAAGTGAAAGTGAAACTTGATATTGTCACTAGTGATGATATCAAGATTTTTTACATTGGGAAATTCCAGGATTTCACTGCTGGGTATGTGATAAAAAAGGCTACTCACCATCATTTTCTCCTTTTCCAACAATGCTATCAAAAACTGTCCCCAAAGGGCTGCTAAAACTTTATAGAGAACTTGTTCGATAAATGGTTAAAGAAATATCTAGTAACTATAATTTACCAACTGTAGAAATTTTGCCACTCGTCTCAAGCAGATGCATTTCGAAAACATCGTGGCACAAGGAGAAATTGCTCGCAACGAGCAATTTCTTCTTTTGCCATGATGTTTCCAAAAACACAGACGAACACAGTCGTGAATTCAATATGATAAATTTTTCAAGAATTTTTCTTTTTTTTCTTTTTGCAAATCGGCAAGTACAAATGTTTTGAGAAGCCATTTAAATTTAACCCTTTACGTGTCCTACTGACGACGCTGGGGGAATAAGTTTTGGAAAACATTGCTCGTGACCAGTATTTTCTCTCTTACTTTTGTTCTAATAAAGTTTTCTACTATCTCAACAACAAATCACGTTCTATAGGACGCAATGTAATTTATTATACTGCAAAGAAATTTCTCGTGATCTGATTAGTTAAAATGCCGGGCACATATATATCATGTTCCCCGGCAAAAGACACGTAAAGCCAGTTTCCCTGTTGAGTGACCCGTAAACAAAAAAATACGGTCAGGTGGCAGGGGACTTGGAAACTTGTTCACGGCTGTGTCGGCTCGGAGCGACATGATTCACCACAGCCGTGAACAACTTTCCTGATTATACTGCAAAGAAATTTCTCATGATCTGATTGGTTAACATGCCGGGAACATAATATCATGTTCCCTGACAAAAACCACGTAAAACCAGTTTCCCTTTTGAGTGCCCCGTAAACATCACTACACGTGCAATACATCATCCAAAATGGCGGCATCGATCGATTACCAGACAGCACATTTATGCACCAAACTGCAGTTTTAGTGACGTCAGTTTCCAGTGACGTCAGTTTTCATTGAATTTGGGCACACAGAAGGGAATTTATATTTCGTCAGCATACTCGATTCGTGAAATTATAAAATAGGAAAATTTCGCTTAACGCGCTTTGAAAGGGTAAAACTTTGCAGTATAATAAATTCGTTGTACGGTTAGGTGGCAGGGGACTTGAAAACTTGTTCACGGCTGTGGTGAATCATGTCGCCACCTCGCCTTCGGCTCGGGGCGACATGATTCACCACAGCCGTGAACAAGTTCCCAAGTCCCCTGCCACCTGACCGTACAACTAATAAAGTCCCATGGATGCCACCTGACCGAACAACTAATGTCTCCTGTAGGCGTATGCTTTAACGTAGTTAACCCCTCACTGAAAACAGCTATTTCCACAATAATGTTATCCTACAAAATGTGCTATGATTAAAAAGGAGTGTTATTGTACTCCTTTAACCAAGCCACTTTTCCCTTTTTGTCTTTTCTAGAATTATCATTTATAAATCTAAGACCAGTATATTTTCATTACAAAGAGAGATAGTAATTACCTCCCTTTTCTGGAAACTAACAAAAGTATCAACAAATAATTTCAAGATAGGCATAAAGAAATTTCTGATTGGTTAAAAATGCAAAAGTATTATACCTGTATAAACCCGTATTTATCAACTATCAAGAAAACTTTATGCAATGCAGCACTAGAGGTATTGACGGTCTACTAGATCTACCTTAAGTTTCGAAGAATCTAAAATTGCACCGTTTGTTCAAGGATTATAAGCAAACGTTATCATGCCGCAAAAAACCCGAGATCTGTTTCGATCTAGCCTTTTGCCACACACATCAAGTGACAGATCCTGAAACAATTAAGCAGTTGGAAGCATTCTGGGAAAAGGAAAAACTGGTAATCTGAATTTACTCCTCATCCCACAATGCTTTCCAGCGTTTCAAAAACAAACTTCAAAGTCGGGGCCACATCTAATTTTTCTTTTCAGCACTAATCATTTAAATCAAAATGGTCTCTAATTTAACCGTTTGGTAAACAGTTAACCCTTTACCACCCAATGCTTTTTGACGCTCCCGGAAAAGAAGCCTTTTGAAAAATTTGCGGGAGAAGAAGAAAATGCTGGTAACCAGCATTTCTCCTTTTCCCACAATGTCTTCTACTCTATCAAAGAAAAATTACACCATGTGAGCCACTCTGAAATTGTCGTCTGCAAATACTTTGAATTTGGACAAGGCTAAAATTTTAGCATTTGTTAGTTTACAGTAAAGGGAGGCATTTTTTATCTCCCTTTTTAGATCTAATAAGAATATAGTGGTTTAAGATTTATATATGATAAATCCATGAAGGACAAAAAGGAAATAGTGGCTAGGTGAAAGAAGTTTTGAAGAAAATCTTTGCTACATTCTCTTCAGTTGTTTGGGAAGGCTCTCGAACACATTTTGGGGGAAGGGGAAAAGTAGACGGCCTGTATAGAAATAAAAAAAAAACAACAACTGCAAATGAAACGAACATCTACAAGTCTACAGGTCTAAAATCTAAAAACATAGGTATTGATCTACAAGAATATTAATAATTATCGGGAAGAAATAATAACTGTCTTCATCTTAAAATTATTTTGAGTTACAATTTTCAAAATCAACCACAGCATTCAAAACAAAACAAACAAAAAAATGCTAGAATGTTTACACCCATAGGACCGCTTCATAAAATTCTCTCTGCAAGTTTTAAGCAAATTGACAGGTAGTCTAAACATACTAGATAACAGATCTATAAAACAAATAAAGTTTAAGAAAATCAGCCTACCTTGAATCTTGTTAATTAATCTAATAATCAATAAATTGATTCCATGGTTTATGAAATAATTAAATCCTTATTTGGTCCGATCTGTGTAAAACACGCTAGTTACACCTACATCTATATGAATACCCGCAATACACAATTCACGGCTAAAAACTTACAACAACAAAATAACAAATGTAAATTTTCTTTCCTTGGTCACGGATGAAAAGTTCCAAGTTTAAAAATAGAAATCATTGCAAAGCAGTACGCTGAATTCAAAGCGTATTGAAATAATTCAAATGAATTCTAAATTTGTCACCCGACTGTAACGCGTCTACCAATAAAATCAGCCGCTAGCGAGTTACCTGATATTTTTGTTGTCGCGACCAGCTTCATCGTCCGTTCCTTTGTACCGTAAACTGGATGTTTTTACCTTGAAAATATATTGCTCAGCAAGGTATAACACAAATAGTATCATCAACGATTATAAGGTGGCTTTTAGGGACCAGAATGGATCAAGATCAGACTATAGCCATATCGGTATTATTTTCGCGAAAGAAAAATCCCAGATCTACACATTTTCTTTCTATTTTGTCGTTAAATGCATTAATACACATGTTTACCTTGATTAATTTGCTACCAGACGACATATATATTATGTTAGAAGAGCGCAAAGTAGGAATCGCGACGATTCCGAGCAGACGACGAAACAGATTTGATTGATCAATATGACGGATTTATCTATCAAAGGGTGGAAAACGTTGTGAATGAATGGTTACCGGCAATTTACTATAAATAAATCATGGCAGTTTCTAAGGACTTGCTTTTTTTCAGCTTTGTAAAATACAAAAGGATTTATTCTTTATTAAGATAGTGGACCAGTAATAGAAAATAAATATTTCCATTATAAGATTATCCTACAAAATTGCTATGATTATTAAATAATGAGTACTATCGTACTTCTTTCACCTAGCCACTTTTTCCTTTTTGTCCTTCATGGATTTATCATATATAAATCTTAAACCACTATATTCTTATTAGATCTAAAAAGGGAGATAAAAAATGCCTCCCTTTACTGTAAACTAACAAAATTATCAACCAATAATTTCAAATTAGACACCAAAGGAATTTCTGGTCGGTTAAAAATGAGCAAAAGTATTATATATCTGTATAAATCCGTATTTATCAACTATCAAGAAATTTTATGGAATACTGCACTAGAAGTATTACGGGTTGACTACCTTAAACGACAGACCGACCTGACTGCATTAGCAGACGACAATTTGAATGTTATTCAAACGTTGGATTACTTCTATCAAAGACTAGAGAACATAAAGACAAATGGCTTACAACACGCGACAAAGGGCATTCGGATATTTGCGTAAAGTGTCGCACGGATAAGCCTGCGCCGTCCGCACAGGCTAATCCGAGCCGGCACTTTACGACTACATTAGATTTTGTGCTACAGTAGACTTGCCCAAAACAGAAAATTACATAACAACAGAAAGTTGTCGTTTCGAATCAGCCTACGTGACCTTCTCGGGCTGATCCGGGACGACAATTTACGCTAATGTCCGAATGCCCCTTTTTGCGTGTTGCAGGCAATACTATCGGCATTATACAAGAGACTCCCAAATTATTTTTAAAATTCTTTTTACACACGATCATTCAACTCTGTACAAATATTTTGTTAAAAGGTAATTAACCCATTACCACACAATCCCTACTTTTGACGCCCCTGAGAAAGAAGCCTTTAGGAAACATTGAGGGAAAAGGAGAAAATGCTGGTAACCAGCATTTTCTCCTTTTCCCACAATGTTTTCTTACCTTCACAAAACAACTTTCAAATTTTCAGTCACTTTTATTTTGTCTTCTGCAAATGCTTTCAATTTGGACCAGTCTAAAATATTGTCGTTTGGTAATGGGTTAAAA
This sequence comes from Tridacna crocea, assembly GCA_943736015.1. Taxonomy (NCBI): domain Eukaryota; kingdom Metazoa; phylum Mollusca; class Bivalvia; order Cardiida; family Cardiidae; genus Tridacna; species Tridacna crocea. The sequence goes on from OX031060.1 coordinate 26,890,570, forward strand.
CCCTTAACAGGCCTGGAGGTACTGAAAAAGTTGAATAAAACTTCTAAGCCGATATCGAAAGTCCGAATGTTGCTGCTTCAAACTTACTTTTATGGAGAAAAACATCTCTATACCGGACAGTGCACGTTCCATGCAGTCTGATCTTGATCTACCCTATACGTAAAAGGTCACTGAGTCGAGCTCAGCAGTGGAAGATTTAACTCAAACAGTATCAATCAAACGGAACAGACCATTTCAGCCTGTTAACTCTACGAGGCGACGAAATATACTCAGTTCCATAAATAAGTGTGCACTTGATTTTCTTTTATTTCTCGTCGCATGTTTTACTGAAAACCAACAAATTTAGTGTCATAATTTGGTTCAGAGTCTGTAGAAAATGCCACACCATTTTTTGACTAACAGAAAGTTTAAGTTAGATTTTTGCAGTTTGAATGAAGGTGATACTAAAATCAAAGTTGCAAAAGTACTCAAAGACTAAGCTAATTGTAAAGTTAGGTTTTTCTTAAAGTTCTTGTAATTTTTCAATCAATATCTTGTATGGCCACCTCTGCTGTCGATATAGGCAATTATTCGACGTCGCATGGACCTTACATACGTAACGTAAAATCATTGCACCAGGAATATTATTCCATTCCTGAACGAGAGCGGTGGCTAAGTCCATGAGAATGTTGATGTTTCGCCGTGATCGAACCTTTCTTCCTAAGTAATCCCAGACATGTTCTATTTGTATTCATATCCGGCGATAAAGCTGGCCAAGGAAGAACGTCAACATTAGTTGTTTCTGTTCAGAAACTGCTGACTGATTCGTGCATTCGGCAAATAGACAGGAACCCGTAGAATAAACTTGTACACTTTGTCTCGATCACAAATCACAAACTTCAACCTAATTATTAGTGCCAAAAAGTAGCACAGAGCTCTGCCGAATAAAGGCCAATCAACACCCCTGCATGGGATACCTTTAACCCTTTACCAGACGAAAATAATTTAGCCTTGTCCAAATTGAAAGCATTTGCAGACGACAATTTAAATGTGCCTCAAATGGTGCAATTTTCTTTTGATAGGGTAGAAAACACTGTAGAAAAAGGAGAAAATGCTGGTTACCAGCATTTTCTCATTTTCCCACAATGTTTTCAAAAGGCTTCTTTCCCAGAGATGTTAAAATGCGTCATTGTGTGGTAAGGGTTAAATAGATCTAAACTACGTAGATTTCCGCAAATTGTATAGGATTGATTATTGAAATGACCCGGCATTCAGACATGCAAAAAATTACTCAAATCGTTAAGTTATGCAGTTTTGGTGAACTTGTTTTGCAGAATTAATGCATATACAGGTATGTCGAGCAAAAACAGTTGAGATAAAGGTAGCCCGGGTGTTTGACATTTCATACATGGTCCGCAAAGTGCGAAAAGGGGCTTTCGGACATTTGCGTAAAGTGTCGTCTCGGATCAGCCTGCGCAGTTCGCAGAGGCTAATCCAAGACGACATTTTACGTCAACATTAGATTTTGTCTTACAATAGACTTGCTTGAAACAGAAAATCACACACGATCGGAATGTGTCGTCTTGGATCAGCTTTAGCAGACTGTGCAAGCTGATCCGAGACGACACGTTACGCGAATGACCGAATGTCCCAGTTCGTGTGTCGCAGGCCATATTATGATATCTGATCAATTTTATCTAAAAAATATTTCGTCGCTGCGTAGCTGAATAATGGCCGAATTTATTCAACATCATTCTATCAAGGATAACATTATGTCGCCGATGGAAAAGACACAGTTGTACTCATTCATACACTAACAGACGGCCACATGAAAACAAATGGAGTTGACCAGTAAGATTTTTAGCAAAACACCTCTTTCTTTTTCCTGTAGATCTAATTAGATTAAATACGAAGAGTATAGAATTTCGTTTAACCCATTACCACTGTGGCACACAATCCCTACTTTTGACGACCCTGAGAAAGAAGCCTTCAGAAAACATTGTGGAAAAAGGAGAAAATGCTGGTAATCAGCATTTTCTCCTTTTCCCAAAATGTTTTCTACCCTTCACAGAACAAGTTTCAAATATTCAATTACTTTTATTATGTCGTCTGCAAATGACTTTAGTTTGGACAAACCTAAAATTTTGTCTTTTGGTAATGAGTTAAATAAAGATTCTATAAGTTGCGCTACTCCTCTTCGTTCGCAATGATCGTAAGTATTCCAATGTCATACACATAAAGTTTGTTTGTCAAATGGAGGAGAAACGGATTAAAATCATAAAAAAAAAACAAGTGATCCTCGTTTTATCTTTACCAAATAACCCCATCTTATCACTGACTCTGGCGGTGAATGCTTTAAAAAAACATTGTGGGAAAGGGTGAAAATGCTGATAGCGTTATTTTCTCCTTTTCCACAATGTTTCGACGCTCTACCGAGAAATTCAACTATTAAGCCTATAAGCGTTGTCATCTGCAAATGCCTTCAATTTAGGTACTTCATACACTTTGTAGTTTGGTGAGGGGTTTATTTACAGATTATGCTTCAATGCCGCCGATGAATTTTAATGAAGAACATCTAAATATCTTAACGCTTCTAGCCCTGAACCAAGATTTGGATGCATGCATATGTGACCCATCACGAAAAAAGGGACTTTCTGGGAACTTCGAAAAGTGTCAACCCTCGTCAGACTGCACAAAATGCGGAGGCTGACCACGATTGATACTTTTCGCTTTGAAGTCATTTTCTGTATGAAAAGTGTACCTTGTCATACAATCATTTTGGAATTATCAACTTAAACTGACCTGCACTATAGTTGATCTGTTTTCATCTAAATGATGGACAAAATTCGCAGATGGTCCTTTTTTGCGTGATGGGTCGTATATGTGTACAGCAAAGATCGAGATCAGACAACACGGAACGTGCTGTGTGATCTTGTATCTATACAAAGATATTCTAAGAATAAAGGCCTTGAAATAAGGGTCACTCTTCAGTTATTTCCCTAGGTACGTCTCCAGTACAAAATTACTCCTGATAAAGGGGGTGACTTGGTTTTTGTAGTAGTTGTCGAAGACAATACCACTATGAGTTCAATATCGAATTTGGAAGACCATGTTTCGTAATTTGTGCAAAACCGAAGAAAATAAACCCAATTGAGGTCTTTTTTTTTTCAGGTAACCGAGTTTTTTGGTTGCACTCGGACATGTAATTTGAAATGGCATATTGAAATACACTGGGTGAGGCCATCGATCGTGGTGATACTAATTTTTGATAGAAAATAGCTTCAATCGCTCATAGCTTTCTATTGGCACTATGATTTGTCTACCGATCATTTAGTCCTTGGCTTTTTCATTCCAAAACCAGGTCGTCGCATGGCTAGTTTATCCCATGATTGGGCGCTACTATATTTGATTGGGAATGAATATTTACAGATCGAAATAATTGATTGCAATGTTGAGAATTGAATGTAAATGGCCCAAAAATATATCAAAATCATAGTTTTCAGGTACAAACTTAATTCTTTTTATATACATGTACTCACATGGTTTTCTCACTATCCATCATGCATCGTACATTTAAAAGACATCATTCCTGACTCCTCCTAATGATCAAAGAGAGACCACCAATACACAAATAATTCTAAAAGGGGGGTTTAATGAATCTGGAAAAAATATGCCTGAGCGATCAAAGGATTAGGATAAGTCTACTTCATGATGTACTTCATATATTCGGTTGTCAGAAGCAGTTGAATTTATAGCTCCATTATCAGGCTGACTTTGCTACAGCCCGCTCATAGGTAATGATCTATCAAAGATATGTATCGATGCCCACCTTTTGGCAAGGAAATGCTCATTTATACAGTCAAAGTAACTCTTTCGCTGCCCGAATGATCAATCAAATACTTTTTTCGGGAAGCACACATCAGGATCAGATTGCTTAGAATTTGCAATCCGATTTCAGATCTACATCGTTTGCTCTCTGATCGGAGAAGCTGTCGTTCTATCCCCCTGTCTACTGGTTCTTGAAAGGCACATTTTAAAATAGTCTAAATTTGTGTAAGTGGACTACAATAAACATTTTTTTCTAAACCAGACGATCAAGTTTAAATGCCCCTGTATCTGTAAACTCTTTTTGAATGATACATAGATCTATTCAATGCTTACAGCATATGACACACCTCAATCCTGTGCCAAATGCCAATGTGCACAATTGGGGACGCTGTCTTCATTTCAAGGCTTTCAACATATCCTAAATAAAGAACTGAAACAAACACATTATTTTGGGCTAGACTATGGTATAGAATGGACGAAAACTCAACTATCGTACGTTGCCCTGTTTCGGTGACGGCCCTGTTTCGGTGATCTTTACAAAGCGCGTGCCTTCTCTTCTGAGAAGCGTCTGATGACGTCATCAGTTTATGTGGTATCGATTGTAAACAAACTGCTGTCATTGCTGTCAACAAAAATTTAAAATGCGGTTCAAAGACGTAAGTATCGGTGTTTTTTCCTTACCTTGTAGTTAAACAGCCATTTTTCTTAATACTTTTTTTCCATGGTAATAAAAATGAACTTAAATAGAGCCCTTTCAGGAATTTTTAGTATTGTTGCCAAATTTGTGCAGGCCGCGTCTTCTGCTACAGGTAGTCACGTGATTTTGAAAGGTCAAGGTCATGTTCATATATTGGGTGAGCTCAAAAGTTTTGGGAGACCTTACATTTTATTTGTTGAAATATTGCAATGAATTGAATTGATACGATGTATGAGAACATATTTTGATCACATTTTTTTCATATTTTCAGGCACATCCATGTAAAGTCCAGCACGACAAGTTGATTTACAGATGTTACTCTCCCTCTGCAATGACAAGTGCATACAGGGCAGTTTTAGAAGATAATATGTCGGTGAAAAGGGCAGCAATCACATACGGTGTGCCTCAGACAACATTACGGCAGAGAGTTTTAGGGAGAGTGGATCCCGAAACAACAAGCTCTGGACCATCACCAGAACTGAATCAGGAGGAAGAGGCTGTTTTTGTGGAACACATAAAGTCAATGGCTAGACTAGGATATGGTTATACAACAAATGAAGTTGTAAGTATGGCCTCAAACTATGCCACATTCCTAACAAAGCGTGATGAGGAGCATCCTTTCAGTAGAAAGTGGTTCAGAGGTTTCATGAAGCGTTGGCCAGACTTGATTGTGACAAAGCCCAGATCCCTTGCAAATTACAGAGCTAAGGCTGCATCACAAACAAACATTAGTGAATATTTTGAAAGGCTTCACCTTGTTTTAACCAAATTTGATCTCCTTGATAAACCCCAATGCATCTACAATGTGGATGAAAAAGGTATTCAGACTGAACACTCTCCACCTTACATTCTCAGTGCTTGTAAGTCTACTCCAGCCGTCACTTCTTCTCGCTCCGCAATTACCACAATTCTTGGCTGTGGAAATGCTTTGGGAACAATGATGCCGCCTTTCTACATATTCAAAGGCAAGAGATTCAGTAATGAACTCCTCAAAGGCTCATCAGCTGGTTCACAAGGAATGGTTACTGACAGTGGATGGTCCAATGCAAAAGCATTCCAGGTATTTCTCCAGAATCATTTCATCAGGTATCTTCAGAGGGGAGGTAATGACCAGACTGTGTTGCTGATATTTGATGGACACAAATCCCACATAAATGTACCAGTTATAGATTGGGCACAGCAACACAATATTGAACTGTTTGTCTTGCCAGCCCACACAAGTCACATCCTTCAGCCTTTAGATGTTGGATGTTTTGGGCCTTTACAGCGGATCTACAACACAGAGTGCCACAAGTTCATCCGTTGCAATCCAAATTCAAACATTACTCGCTATAATGTTGCAGAGCTATCGTCTAAGGCATATGACCTAGCATTGTCTTCTTTGAACTTGAAGTCTGCATTTCAGCGTACTGGTATATATCCCTTTAATCCGGCAGCCATTGACCCTGAAAAGCTTGAACCTGCTTCTGCGTTTGAACAGCCCCAAACTATTCCTTCTGATGCTGGATGTGAAGCTCCTCATGATGAGTAATCTTTTTTTAGTAAACAGTGGGACCTTATTTCTCTGAAACAAAATAAAGAAAAAGTAGTTAAAAACACAATTAGCAAAGTAGCAAGTGGAGCATGTATTACAGAACCAAACACTGTACAAAAAATTAAAGACCATCAAACTAGCAAGAAAGTTGTTCAAAAAAGGAAAAAATCTGATACCAAATTCTCGAAGTCCACTAATGAAATAACAATTCCTGAAAATAAGGCATATAAAATTTCAGAACCCTTACCTGGTCCATCTGCCATTCAAGTGAGTGAAGATTCTGACAGTGAATCTTATGATGAAAGCATTGCTGAAGAAGAAAAATGTTGCCAGTGTAAAAAATTCCAGCCAGAACAACTCAGAAATTGCATATCTTTGGTTTTTACATCATGGGCCCAGTGTGATATGCCATCATGTAAGCATTGGACACATCTGATCTACTGCTGTAAGGAGAGAGTTGTTAGAAGGCATGACAGGTTTGTTTGCCCATGCCATTCTGAAGAGTAATTGAAGCCATATAGCAAAAATAAGAACTGTAAATATGTTATTTTGACTGTGACAGTTATTTTTACAATTGAATGTTCTTAAAAATTAAATAGCAGAGACAAACTTTTGCAAACACCCTGTATATTTGATAAAATCCAAGGGTCACCGAAACTGGTCCACCCAATTTCCTGGAAACAAATATCTAGGTCAAATCTATAGCTGTTTTCATGGATTGTTTGAGATAAAGTCGGGAATATTTCACAATGTATCGACGGACTACAAGTTAAAGAAAAGGTAAGGTTGCATTTTTTTTTATTTTAAAAGCATGATATTAAGCAAAGGAGGAGATTGCGTTAAGGTCACCGAAACTGGGCAACCCACGATAAAATGTTACTAGACTATCACAAATAGGAACTGTTCTAACCAATATTAAAGAAAAAATTTAAGTATGTTAATAGAGATTTTGAAGCGTCATTTACTTTATCGTTTAGATTTCGGGTTCGAAAACAGTTAGGGCCTGATGTACAGTCGAAAATAAGTCTGTCGACGTATCTAGATCTCGATCTATTTTTATCTGTATTGCATTACCTTGATGCTTTTGGTACCTCCGGAAATTGGAATTAACTTTTCAAAACAGTCCAAACAAACAGAAAACAGTTTTTTCTACCAACTTTCAGCAATTACGCAATGTTTTCTCAGCAACAAATATAGATCTCGGTTTATTTATGATGTCAACTCACTAAAGTTGTGTTGACGTCATCATTACAACCTAGTGGCGTCATTACTGCTAAAATCGTCATCAAACAACGTGTTACCCAATGAAAGTACATAAGCACAAGGGAAACCAATCTCCGAGCAGAGTTGTCGTTCGTTACCTCACATACATCTCTGCGATGGGCTAAATGACAAGAATCTTGTCAAACCGAGGAAAAGATGTTTTGTTACTGTTTAACTGTTTCATATGTAAAATTGTAAGTTAGACAAAGGAAATATGATTCTGGGTACATTATTGGTGCGTTCAAACTGATGAATTTGCCTGTATTAAATGGAACTATTTTTCTTTCAGCCTCTTCACTTTTAAGAATCTTACGCCGATTGTAACAAAAATAGATGCGCCCATCAATGATGACAACTGATTTGACACACCGCTGGATCTAAGTTTGTACGATTAAAAATCAAGTTATCGTCCTATAAAGATATTTAGGCTTTTCAGAAAGTCCCTCTTGCGTTCAATAACTATCGTTTAAGTCTGATTGGTCCCATGCTGTTTAAACAGCACACGAAACAATCGGTAGCCTATTGGTCTTTCTTTCACCGGCGTTTGTGTAGCTATTTTGAGTTATGGTCATGTGACAAAAATATGACGTAATGACGGTCTACTTTCTGAGCCCACTACAGAGGTAAATGTAATGATCCGGAGTGCAAGAGAGTGAAGGGAAACAAGAAAATATTGATGCTGAACATCAATGGCGCCGCAAACCACTTATTTCTTTAACAGGGCACAATGCATTGGGCCGCGTTAAACCGTTTATGAAAATCACGTGATCGTTCAACTCATTATCAAACGACAAAATTTTAGGACTGTCCAAAGCGAAAACATTTGCTGACGACAAAATAAAAGTGACTAAAAAATTGAAATTTGTCTTGTGAAGGGTAGAAAACATTGTGGGAAAAGGAGAAAATGCTGGTTACTAGCATTTTCTCCTTTTTCCACAATGTTTTCTAAAGGCTTCCTTCTCAGAGGCGTCAAAAGTAGGGATTGTGTGGTAATGGGTTAACAGCTCAGTAGCAATTATATTGTTGATCACCTGACTCATTTTGTCACGTTTAACAACCAGTATAGTATATGTGGAGAAAATCGTCGCCCTTGTAAGATTTTGTCTACACAAACAGACATTTGTCGGCAATGAATGAACAGTCACGCGAGTTTTTAGGTTTGTTGAACAATAGGGTCCAAATATTTCGTCATGTATCACAAATGGCTATAATTTCTTTCCAATTATAACTATCAAATTGTTTGTGAAATAGAAAATATACTTTTTAATGTCACACAAACACAGTATTGCCCAAACAAAACTTAGGTTCGGTAAGGTTAGGTAAGGTTCGGTAAGGTTCTGTGTTTAGGGGGACCGATCTGTCACCAGCTCAAACATTGACCTAGTTACAGTAAGCCGGTCTTAAAAACACGATCGCGATAGGAAAACAATATTTCTACAATCCATGCAACACTAGAACAAAAATATAACGGGGGTCACAAGTACCACATAGGGTGCTCTAGGGTCAAAGAGCTTGAAAATATCTCTTAACCTTTTTCCAGGGTAAGATATCTAAAATGGCGGCTTCGAACATTTGTGACAGATAATTTTTTATCACGTGACGTATTTTTCGTAATGGATCTTTATTATTATTTTTCGAAAGGAAAATGTTGATATGTCTACAATCCGGGTTTTTATCCTTCTAACTATGAAAGTACAATATATTATATATTTAAAAAATCCCACAAATAAATAAAAAAGTTAATATGGACCCCGATCTGGTAATCAAAGTACAGTAGATATAGATGGATGTTTAAACAAAGCATGGAACCAGTTCAATATGGCTGCCTCCATAGGCACTTTACAAAACCGAATAAAAATATAGTGCCTCCGCTTCAGGCGGCGCCACAACAAGGGACAACAGAATTGAATTGGGGCTCTTTTTCCTACAATGTTTTTAGCAGACTTCTCTATCGGGGTTGTTAAAACTTGGGATTGCTCGATAAAGTATTCAGTATTTTTTTCCCATGTTATATCTGAAATATACTTGAAAATAGCCTTTAGAAAGCAGTTCAGAACGAAAACATTAGATCTATCTATCTAACTGAAAAGAAATTGATCTAGATCTCTAGATCTACAATACCTGTTTGGTACTTACAAAACTTTCGTCTTTATACCCCTGCAGGTGAAAGGCCCACAATAAACAATGTATGTTTATTTTCTTACCAAATGACAAAATCATTAAACTCGTACAAATTGAGAACAGTTGCAGACGACAAAATAGCTGCCACTGAAAAATTCAAATTTGTTTTGGAAATGGTAAAAAAAAACATTTTGGGAAGTGGAGAAAATGCTGGTTACCAGCATTTTCTCCTTTTCCCAAAATGTTTTCAAAAGTCTTCTTTCTCAGGGTCATTAGTAGAGTCTCCGCTGGATTAGTTGGTAAAGGATTAATCTATTTGCACGTCTGCTGCACGTTTTGTGGTACACTGATAAGGTTCCAAAGCTATTCAATGATATTTTCTTCTTATCTTTTTATCTTTCCCTTTAATGTGCTCATCAGACAACGGAACTTTGGGCTGGTTGAAATGGAAAAAATTTGCAGACGACAAATTAAAATTGAGGAAATTTGTCTGTGTAAGGGTTTTAAAAAATTACTGGCCATCAGCGCTTTTCTCTATTTCCCTAAATGTTTTCAACAGTCCAGAAACTTTGGGTCTCTTAACCAAGGAATTGTTTGCCAATTGGTTGAAATTTGCATGCACAGCAAATCTTTGATCATTCGAATTTATAAAGAACCATGCCCTAGTAACAGCATTTTCTCTTAACCCCGCATCGGTTTCAATGTTAGTTTATGTATTCGTAAATTATGCGTGAATTTTTGGAAAAACAACTTACTAGTGTTATGCCGCGATAGTTGTTTACATCTTTTCTGTCATTTTTTTAAAAAATTGGGATAATAGTACCTTCACACCAACTTTCAGGAAAATATCCTGAATTAAATATATCTTCCAAATGTGATGAAAGTATGTCAATAGATTCGATAAAGTATTCATTTAAAAGGTTATCACTGGCATATGATATATTTCGCTTTAAATCGCGAACAACTTTTTCGATTTCTTGATAAGTGATACGTCTATCGAGTTCCTGGTAATTTGTGTAGTCTGAGTTAAAATCATGCTCCAATACAAAATTCTCTACTTCATGATTGGTGATATTTCCTAGATTTTCATCAAAGCTGGTAAAATATTTGTAAAAATCGTCCAAGCTTATAAATGTCATCACTATCAACTGATTTCTTTTTACTGAACAATTTCCAAAAATTTCTTGGGTTTGTATTTTTTAAGCATTTTATCTTTTTTAATTTTTTAAGTTCGTGAAGCCTCTTCTTTTTTGCTACTATTTTTTTATACAGAGATTTTTTATTGCACATGTCAACACGGTTTCGCTTAGTTTAGGATAAATTGTAATTTTGCAACGACTGTCGATATATTTGCTTCGCATTTCTACATTCATCATCAAACCAGTCTGCTTTTTTAATGTTTTAAATAAGGAATTATCCGTATTATAACTACTACTCAAAGATCGACCGCCGAAGGTTTTTGTATATCTTGAGGAAGGGAGAGAATTTAATATCAATAAGTGAATATTATTATATCATGAATGAGTAGGAAGGTTAGTTCCCTTGATTTATTTGTCTACTCTTCGACAATAGTCTTACATGGTACTTACAGCTGATGAGTACAACATCATAACCCTTTCGGCGTGGTGATAAGATAAAACCGACTTCATCGGTTATTGTTGCCAAGGGATCCCATACAACCAGAGTAACTACATATATAGCATAGCAGACAGGCAACTAGAATCGCGCTGTCATGGCTGTTTCTCTCAATAAAATTCCGGAAAAAAATATTTCTAGATCTAACATGATTGTGTTTCTGTCAATATTGAATTCTCGGTTTAAAAAGTAGAGAAAGAATCTTGATCTAATTTACATAAGGATATGCACAAAAAGGAGCAAATTACAGGGGGCACGGACAATGTAATAACCTTAGATCTAGTCGTTCTAAAGGTAAAATTTTGAACTTCAATAAGAAAGAATTAAACACCTCAACAAACCTCCCCGTTTTGCTACAGATAATAGAATTAATCATACTTGTGTTTTCACAAGACCAGTAAGGTTAGATAAGTAAAAGCATTTTCTTTTTATTAGAATTTCATTTAGGTCTATTTTTACCTATGTTTTCCACTGTAAAAATGGTTTGTCTCTTTAAGAAGAGAAAAATGCAGCATTAATTAATTCATTGTGTAATGTAGCACTGGTCAGGATTCTTTTGCATTTATCCCAATTTCAGTATTTTGAATTGAACTGGTACACATTCGCAAAGCACATATTTTTTTTTTATTAAATTCAAACGTTTAACATACAAAAAAAAAAAGTACTATCGCACCCCTTCAACGTTAACAGTCATTTATTTGGTAGCCGAAATAGCAGTAACCAAGGCTGCACATCGGGTAAAATGAATGCGATGACCTGATTGGTCAAATATCGAATTCCACAGATTCATGTATAGGCTGCACAGGCTGACATGGTCGATGGTTTTTGAAGATGCATTCAGCCCCCGTTTTCACAAAACACGTTTCACTTATATCAATAGATCGAGATCTACATTTTTCTGACATTGAAAACGCACCCGACATCTGAATAGAAAAAATTCAGTCCACACTGCTGGTTCATATTGTAAGACAATAGGGTCTTTGCGGTGTATCTTGATCGACATTGTCTATCAAAATACTTCTAGTTATCTCCCTGCTTGCAACGAGCAAAAGTTAAAATACTCCGCCTCAAGGTTCCATTCTCACTTGGAAACGTGCACATCTTAAAAGTTTACGTCTCAGAAATTTCTTTCGTTGAAATTTCTTTCGCACGAGTTTCACGTCTTCTCTAATGGGTATATCCACCATTTTGTTTGATTTTCTACCACTTTCCTGCTCATTCAAAAGAGCCAAGAACATTGCGATTTTGCCCTGTATAATTGTTTGATTTCTCTTTTCCAGTTCCATGGCTTTGTGTCGCTCCCCTTCCTTCATTTGTTCCTGTTTTCTTCTCAGAGACGTTTTAGAGAACCTGACTTCTGCTGGTGGCACTCCCCTAGGTTGCGCCAATTCATCGATCCGTTTTTTACTGTAACCTTTCTTTCTTTCCTGCATTCTTTCTCTTAATAGCGTATCAATATCTTTGTTACAAGTTGCTTGTGTATTGTTTTCATTCGACGCAGGATCCCCGTTTTTTTCTTCCAGTTCAGTTTTGTCAGATTGTTTCTTCCGTGACTGCTTTTCTTCATCTATTGTTAGATTATCGAGGGAATTAGTACTACTGTTTGTACTAAGATCGGAATTTCCGCGATAGATCGGAAACATCGATAACCTACGTTTATCTGTCGGAACTTGCCGTTTACGATCGTTTTCGCCCTTGGGGATGAGGATAAAACAAGGACCTTTCTTTGTTCTTCTCTGACAAGTGCGGCAATGTGGATTACACCAAGGCCTTGCACAGTCCTTAATGTTAGGAACTTTCATATTGTCATGGAGTTTTCCGTCACCATAATCAAGGTAAAACTGACCGACGTCTGGCTTAATCTTAGAATTTGCGGTTTCACTTCTTTTACGTGTTCGTTGAGGTTGGTTGATGACCTTCATGTTGTGTTCAGAAAGGGTTGATTGAGACAACATTCGAACAGTGCTCCGAGTCCGAAATGTTGACCTACTGGATCGCCTGTCCTTTAAGTTGTAAGTGGTTTCAATCAATACGTGATCTGTATCGTCGTCATCTACAGTTTCTTCAATATCTGGTTCTGTAAGAAAGGCATGCATTTCATGTGGTACTGTCAACGTTGCTGTGTCGACGTTTAAATCTGTTTTAATGGAAATATCGTGTGGATTATTTATTCGTATAGTCGGGAATCTTAATGGCATATCCAGATAAGCACTGTTTGATTCATCAGAAAAGTTACTTTGTTCATCCGTAACTTCTTCACATTCAACTATCGGAGTTATCAAGGTATCTTTTGGCGTCTGAGACTTTTCATGGTCTATTCCTTGAAAGGCTACATGTCTGGTCGCACCTGATTTATACAAGGGGTTTTCAGTGTTCAAAGCGTTAACATCAGCTGAATCAATTTTGGACATCCTTCTGATTGCAGATTTGACAACATCTGGAGCCATCAGATCTCTAAAACTTTTACTTAAATTTGATGGTTTTGAATTATCTCCCTTTGACTTTGGCGAGTCATTTCCAGGATGAGTCGGATCGAACCTCTCACCAGTTTTTATATCCACCCCAACATATTTTCTTACCAGACGGACACCGATTGGCGGGAAGTATACTGTTGGCGGATTTGGGTTTCTGAATGGACCAGAAGAATTTGCAGATCGAACCTTGAATATAAAAATGAAAAGAAAAATGAAGCACTTTATAAGTCTACACAATAGTTACGTATATCATACATATTCCTGTATTATTCAATGTTTTTCCATACGTTTTACATACCTGCATGTGAAATTTCAGATTCTGGAAGAGTTGTCTTAATAGTCTTTAGAATGCATACGTGGCTTTTACTTCCCAGTAGAACCAATAGTGATAGATTTGCTCTTAAGACTTTTTAAGAAAAAGGCACTTGCTTTTACTTATCAAATAATTATAAGAGTACAATTTGTGCGGCAAAACTTCTGCAAGAAAATAAGTTCTTTAGTAAACTATTAAACATGGGTAAAGAAAAAGGAGAAACAGCTTCAAACAGGCAATTGCTACTATTCCAAAAGTGTGTCCAAACACAAGGAAGGTAAAAAAGTTATATTTCAATCATAAATGAACTAGACAGAGAAATGTAGTATCTCTCATACCAGCAGACATTCATAATACATGTATATAATTTTCTTGAGATCTAGACTGTCTTCACTGGGTACCTGAATATCCATTGTTATCTATTGTGGAACAATTACTTGGCTCAGATTGAATTATGTAAATCTTTATAAAAAAAATCCATCATTTCGTTGCATATTGTCTAATAACCTGACCTAGGTCTAGATCAGAAGATTAGGAGCTACTTGGATATCTTTTTAAAACATTCTAGGTTCCAAGACTATATCAACCTGATTTCCCGATATTGTATTTACTCTCATACATCAGTCTTGGTGCTCTGTATAAGACTTGAGTAAAATAGATATTGATCAGGCATGTCTTTCATGCCCATATATATTCTGATACCTTCACCTGCTTCGTTTAGGCAGCAGATACTGAAAATGTGCCATGTTTTTTTTTTTTTGTTTTTTTGGGTTTTTTTTAAGAAAAGTACCTTGTCGCAGCTGCTTTTTGTAAATGCATGGATTAAATTTTTGCTTTAAAAGCGTTATGAAATCTCCAAATCTTGCTTTTAACTTAAGTAGAACCTACGATATCTGAACCGTTTCTAGATCTTACTAAATTTAGTAATAGTACTTTTATTTCTCACGTTGATAGACATTCTAATCCATTTACCTGACGTAAACTGTGTCAAATAGGCATGCCATTGTGACCATTTAACCCTTATCCTGCTGTATAACAAAAATTACATTTTAAATTCGATATTAACAACCCAAACATTGCTGTTTTAAAGTTATGTTTTTAGGAATAATATCTCCTTATCGGACAGGGTAGATCAAAGATCAGACTGCACGTTCTGTGCAGTCTGATCTTGATCTACACTGTCCGTAAAAGATCCTGGGCAGTCGCGCTTAGCATCCAAAGGGTTAATCATTCTTTATGAAACAGCTATCGATGTGCTTAAGTACAAAAGCCTTAATCAAAGCCTTGATTAAAATTTCATAAGGAGTTGTTTGCTTCTGTGCATACTGAATTACATGTAGGTTCAACAAACTAACATTTGACAATAACAAGAGGGTAAAAACAGCTCGCAAGTCGCTCACCTAAGCCATTTGACAAAACATGGCACATTTCCAGTCTCCTCTGAAATATTATGACACGCATTCTAAAACATATGCGAGATATTGCAAAGATACATGTATGACAAACATGCTAGTTAACCCACTGTACATAATGATTATTGGACTGAAAGTGTGACCTTCACAGTGAACATTCGTCCAAAAATCATTCAGAAAAACAGTATGACCAATTTTCAAGGGCATGTGACTGAAAATGGATGTACACAAGATTTTTCTATGATTTTACCGAGTGACCTAGTTTTTGACTTGACGTGACTCTGTTTCCAAGTCGTCCATGATATTCTGTAGACAAAGATTGTGGCCAAGTTTCATTAGTATCGGACTAAAAGTGTACCCTTTAGAGCGTACACAAAGTTTTTTCAAAGATTTGACCCAGTGACTTAGTTTATGACATTTCGTAACTCATTTCAATTTTGAAATGTAATAGATAAAAAAAATTTCACGACTCTCTCGTTATTACTCAAATATAATTTACTCGATCTAGACAAGATTCAGTAGATATGCGAATAAAAAATCTCTCCTGTCGTTTTGAATTCTCGCATAAATTACCTGATCTAGACTGTATCCAGTGGATATCCGAATGTCTCTCATGTCACTGTAGATCTTCTTCATCTCCTGTTTAAAGTTTTCTCGTCTGTGATAGTAATCCTTCGTAATGGTCGTCATGGCATGGTCAAAGTTGGCTTGAAAAGCCATGTTCTTCTTCATCGCAAACAGTTCGTTTAAAGACTGCATGCCGGTGTTTTTTGTATAGGGCGGCATCTTTCCTTAAGTTTTCCTTGCTCGATTTCTTCGATGAGGTTTTTTTTTTTTCAGCTTGAGGTCAAAAATGTTAAATTAGATGTCTGTTGTAAATTCAAATTCACTGCAATGCAAATCGATTTCGAAGTTAAGAATTAGCTCCTGAAACATTTTTGCAGCAGAAAATTTTGAAATTATCCTTGTAATAACGATATGAGATGTACTCTGGCAAAATGGGCTGTAACAAAAGTTTCGACTCAGATAATTAAACCTGTGAGTACTGAGCAGGATCACCTGGGTCGCTACTCTCTGTAGATGAAACAAACCTCCTTTTCATAGACCATTCCTCATTAATTGAAACTGATTAATGAATAAAGGGCCCGTATTCACCAACCATTCTTAAGAACGTTGTTTGTCTTATTCTCCAGAATTTTCTACTTTTGTAAGTAACACAACTTCTGATTGGCTAAACCATTCGGTTTAGCCAATCAGAATTTGCGTTAGTTACAAAGATAGTAAACCTTGAAGAATAAGACTAAGAATATTCTCAAGAATAGTTTAAACATATTTATTTTACATCGATTGAGAAACAAGTTCTTACAACTTATACTAATCTCTCTCGATTCTGCTTCCTGGGAACTACACCAGTACTCGCGCCGAATGTGTGGGCCCATGAAAAATCCCAAAGTTGACACCCGCTCCCGGGTATCGAACTCAGGACCTTCAGGTTATGAGGCCGACGCTCTACCTCACGACCACGGACACCAAGATTCTCAAGAATAGTTGGTGAATACGGACCAAGGTATATTATACGAACATTGTAAAGAATTCGGCTTGGAAAAATTGCTATTACGAGCCACGTTCTTGTTCGTGTTGTTGTTGTTGTTGTCGTTAAAAAGCAGTCTACTGCAAGGTACGAAAATTCCACTCTGTCTTTTTTCAGTTCGCAGGAAAAAAATGAGAACACAATTTCAATGTCAAAGTGTTGACCTGTTTGTACATCCTTTCACGCAGTTAACTTTTAATTCCTTCCAAACAAAATGAAAAACATTTAGTCATTGTTTTCTGTCTATATAATTCACGTTCTTCGAGTTGGCAAGTCAAAATTTTGTGCAATAACACATGAATTTAAAGTTATGTTACGTTTCTTTTTTACATGGTCTTTTAAACTGAAGCAATCTTATCTTTTAAATAAAAATATTCATATTCTGCCTGGTTTAACGGTATTCGAACCATCGGATCTTAATATTCAACGGGGAAACACCAAATGTCGTAAACGAAACAGAATTTAACATAAATCTCCTCGAAAATAAATTGCACTCATATATTTGTTTTAGATTTCAAATTTTGGCTTCACAGGAGTTATATGAGGTAGACTGTAACATCCGGTGCACTGTTTGTTGACCTTCAAACTAGCCAATCAAAACTATCGGGAGTCTTTAGAAACGAGAAAATCAACTCTTTGCCTACTGGAACGAAGTTGTGGTAAACAACTTTGAAAATTTCCTTGTAAAATAGGGTTTGCCCACAATTTAATCCTTTAAAAGACAACAAAATTTAGCCTTGTCCAAATTCAAACTGACCATTTGATTGTGGATCAAATGGTGCAATTTTTCTTTGATAGGGTAGAAAACATTGTGGAAAAAAGGAGAAAATGCTGGTCACCAGTATTTTCTCCTTTTTCCCACAATGTTTTCAAAAGACTTTTTTCCTAGGGTCCTGGGTCCTGGGAAAAAAGCAGGCATTGTGCGATAGAGGATCAAGGCCGAATAGATGTGAGCGGTGCACTGGGAGAGTGAGTGCACTGCATCTCTGCTATCTGTTATACAAATTAATCACCCCATGATCTGAATCATTAGGTAGAATATCCTTTTGAAATGCAGTAAATTGACCAATAGTAAGAAGCTTCGACACAAGGCAGCATACGCCGACTGTGCGGACATTAAGTGTTTCGATCCCTCTTGCAGAGTTGCAGTTGCATTAAACTTTAAAACATTGTGACAAAAGTGAAAATTTATTAACAATTTTAACAATAGTTGAGAGCTTGAAGTTGTGTACAGGAAGGGAATTATACAGTAACAAAACAAACACAGTATATAATGAACATATTAGTAAAACTTGAGATGAAAAGTGTAAAAATGCTGGTTGAAAACCGGTCGTGGTGACGCGTTTCCGTTTCGTTCGTTTATCTAAACAAACCATACTTTTGGTGGACCCGATAATAATGTTCAGCAAAACAGGCCGAGTACTCGACAAAATATGGCTCATTAACATGTCCAAATATTCCCGTAGAAGTCTGAAATGCAAAGAGGGATCATTCGAGGCGCAACGAAAATTGTCAAATGGCGTAAATAGGCACCAACTTGTGGCAGCGTTAGGTCTTTGATGAGTCAAAAAAGAAAATGGCTACTATTCATTATCTCCCGCTAGATTGCATTCTACAAATACACATCTATCTAATTTGGGCATTCCAGGAACAGAACCGGACTACTTTTCTACGCGACAACCGTTACTTTGAATATCAAACTAAAATACACGCTTAGTCGATAAAACGCTACCTGGTGCGATTCATTCAGCTATGATCAGCAGCTTAGAGAAATCTGGTGCTAAAACGGGCCTGATTTCTCCTCAAACGTATTGATAATTGTAAGCCGTATTCTCCATTGCTAGTTTATACCGCGTATTACTACAATCCCCGAATTTTGGGGAGAGTGATGGGTCATATCAGACAAGTCAAATCTTCGAAGAATATGACTTGCGCAGACAACATGTGACTTTTTAAGTAGCATGTCCAAGTTACAGCTCCTCTACAAATGTTATTGGACAATGACGTTTGGCACAGGGCCACCATGGGCTTTTTGATGTGAAGATGTTTTCTAAAAATTTTCGCAGCATAGTCTTCTTGCAGCTTTTTTTTTTACTAAATTTAGAATGCCTGAAAATTGTATATTTTGTATGAAGTATCATCAGATGGTCATTTAACCCTATCCCAAACGACAAATTTTGGACTCTTCCAAACCAAAAGAGTTTGCAGACGAAAATTTTAGATTTGGAGAAAATGGCAGAAAAATCTCAAAAAGGGTAGAAAACACTGTGGGAAAAGGAGAAATTGCTCGTTACGAGCAATTTCTCCTTTTCCCACAGTGTTTTCAAAAAACTTATACAGCAGACATGTAAAAACCAGGGCTTTTTTGGGAAAAGGTTAAGAGATTTTATTTAAGTGTTTTTTTTTTTATCCTTTTGTTTTTTGACAGCAGCTAGGGATAGATAATTATCGTCTTTCTTTTTCCGCAAAAAACTTTTCTTTCAGATTTGAATTCGGTCCTATACTATAGTGACTTGTTCCGTCTTTATCTCTAAACATTCTGTTACATGTACATTATTTTGTTTTCTTTTTTCCTCCCTTGTGTCATATACATGCATTGCGCTTGTTGCCGTAATGCTAGCAGATCTTTATAAAACAGCGTGACAAATAGAAACGCTAGCTTTTTACAACTTTAAACGGACGGCAAAATTTTAGGCTGATCCAAATTCAAGGTATTTTCAGAGGGCAAAAACAATGTAGCCTAAGATATTTAATTTTCTCTAAAAGGGTAGAAAAATTGTAGGAAAAGGATCCGCAATGTCTCCCTTCCCCAAAATTTTCAAAAGTCTTCCTTATTAGAGTAGTTAACCGTTTACCAAACGACAAAATTTTGGACTGGTCCAAATTGGATGCACTTGCAGACGACAAAATAAAAGTAGCTCAAAAATTGAAATTTCTCACTAGCGAGGTAGAAAACATTGTGGGAAACGGAGAAAATGCTGGTTACCAGCATTTTCTCCTTTTCCCACAATGTTTTCAAAAGGCTTCTATCTCAGGGTCGTAAAAACCAGGGATTGTTTGGTAAAAGGTTAAACCACTGAACTGTATAGAAGGCCTAAGCGGTAAAATAAAATCTTTCAAATTCTGATATCTTGACCACGCCATATAAAACGCAAATTCCATTGTCACTAGCATTTCGTTGTGTCCCCTTTATGATAAAAATGATCTTATTATTAAAATTAAAGAAAACCCAGTCGCCGCTTGTCAATTTATTATAAGGCCGAAATCGATAAAAATCGGCCTTTGATTGAATCGATCACTCAACCCATTGTCCTGTTTTACCCCGGCAACATCGCTTTGGGAAATTTTCTTTCTGCTGCGGACTCGGTGAATAAATATCAGACAGCACATAACGTACCGTCTGATCTCGGATCTATACTGCTCCCTTTTTTGTGAGATATTCTGTACAGAAAGATACCTTTATTTCGTAGGGTTTTTTAAGGGACTGGATCTGCTGATTTAACCCCTTTACCAAATGTCAAAATTTTAGACTTGTCCAAATTGAATGCATTCACAGATCACAATTTAGATAGGGCTCAAATGATAGAGCTAGTCTTCGATAGGATAGAAAACTTTGTGGGAAAAGGAGAAAATGCTGGTGACCTTTTCCTACAATGTTTTCAAAAGGCGTCTTCCTCAGGGTCGTTAAAACTCGTGATTGTGTGGTAACGGGTTAATTGGGTCAGCAATTTTAGAAATTCGTCAGGCGTTGTCTGCGCATGTCGTTTTCTTCGAAGATTCGACCTGTCTTATATGATGCATCACTAGCCCCGAAAGCGGGTTGACTGTAATATTACGCTCTATAAAGTAGCAATGTAGAAAATGGCTTTTATCAATACGTTTGAGGAGAAATGAGACCTGCTTTAGCTCCAGATTTCTCTAAACTGCTGAGTGAATTGCACGAGGCACTGTTTTATTGAGTAAACGTTTATTTTGGTTTGAAATTGATTACCAGCATTTTCTCCTTTTCCCACAATGTTTTCAAAAGGCTTCTATCTCAGGGTCGTAAAAGCCAGGGATTGTTTGGGAAAGAGTTAACCCGCAATTACCACACAATCCCTACTTTTGACGACCCTGAGAAAGAGACCTTTAGAAAACATTGCGGGAAAAGGAAAAATTGCTGGTCACCAGCATTTTCTCCTTTTCCCAGAATGTTTTCTACCCTTTACAAAACAAATTTCAAATTTTCAGTCACGTTTACTTTGTAGTCTGCAAATGCTTTCGATTTGGATGAACCTAAACTTTTGTCGTTTGACATCATGAGATAGCTCGGTCCTTTTACAAACAGGAAATTGACGGATAGCGAAAAGTTCCGGCCTAGGTCAGCCTGCGCGGACTGCGCATGCTGACCTGGGTCTATACTTTTCACAGATGTAGAAACATTTGAAGACGACAAACTAGATGTGGCTTTAAAAAATGAGTACTCCTAGGACAAGTTAAAAAAAAAATGTGAGAAAATAGACTGTTGGTACTAGCATATTCTTTACTTTTTTCCCAAAAAGAATATTTCAAAAGCCTTCTTCAAGTGGTCAAAACTCGAGATGATATTGTAACGTGTTCAAATGGCTAGATTGTTAACTAAATGTCCACCTACGTCATTGCTTTTATGGACAAATATGCGATAGACTTTTTAAAGTATCCTTTGAAGATAGGAGTTATCGACGTATAATGAGGCTTGGCGAATTAAATGCGAAAGAAAAAATTAGGTAAAACCGAAAATGCATGTCGTGAGTAACTCATTCTTTTGCCATTATGTTTTAAGTATTGATTTGCTACGACACAAAACAAGAAAACATTGATGTATAACATCAATGGCTCCGCAAGTCAGTTGTTTCCCAAATAAGGCACATTACAGCATTTCAAATTGACCAAAGCACATTACCACACAATCCCTACTTTTAACGACCCTGAGAAAGAAGCCTTTTGAAAACATTGTGGGAAAAGGAGAAAATGCTGGTAACCAGCATTTTCTCCTTTTCCCGCAATGTTTTCGACCCTTCAAAAAACAAATTTCAAATTTTCTGTCGCCTTTATTTATGCAGAACTCGGTGAGAAATGAACTTAGAAGTCCTAAATAAGCTTTGGAATGTAAACTAAAGACTTAAAAAGGAAAGGATCAATAATGGTAAGACATAATCATAGCCATTTTTTTAAGAAATTTGACATAATTTCAATTGGAGCTATGTACAAAGGCAGTTGTCATTCCGAAAATAACACAAGAAAATTGTTTTAAAACAAGGTTCTTAATTATAAGATTGATATTAAAAACTGGGCATGAAATTATTAAATTGGGTTCGAAATGATCAAAGTGAGTACGAAATGACCAAAATAAAAAGTATCGCGTGGGTACGAAAAGGCCGAAATTGTACGAAATGACTTAGGCACGAAATTACCTAATTACGAAATTACTGGAAGCTGAATAAACGATATGGCTGCCTCCGTGGGTACTTTTCAAAAACGAATAAAGATATAGTGCCGCCGCTCATGCGGCACCGCAACAAGTCGTCTAATGTTGGGCATATGCACAACGACAACAATAGAACTCGTCTACTTGTGACAATGTGTTTAACCCATTACCACACAGAAAAATTTTAGACCTATCGAAATTGAAAGCATTTGCAGATGACAATTTCAAAGTGGCTCAAATGGTGCAATTTTACTTTCATAGGGTAGAAAACTTTGTGGGAAAAGGAGAAAATGCTGGTAACCAGCATTTTCTCCTTTTCCCACAATGTTTTCTAAAGTTTTCCTTCTCAGGGGAGTCAAAAGTAGGGATTGTGTGGTAATGGGTTAAACCAGGGTCTGTATATAGCAACATTTTTTAACAGTGTTCTCTGACTTATTTTCAAGAATTTTCAGAGTTAAAAGTAATGCTATTTCTAATTGGTTTTGCCAGTCAGAAATAGTGTTACTGTTTTTTTTAAAGATAATATAAATATTTATATATTATCAATGAAATACATATTCTAACTTTTTAGAATATGACTAAAAGAATGCAATTTAGAACGCTGGGTGAAAACGGGGTCAGTCTTACACGCATACTCGGAACCAAAAGAACAATATATATACTCTTCAGGTCGAAATATAGTCCACCGCCAGTTTTTTTTAACGTCCTGCATAAAATGAGAATCGATCTGAAGTAGGACATTACAACTCAATCAATGTTAAGCCATTCAGTGTGATTTTCTCACAGTGGTCGAGATAAAAATTGCCATCGCTTGAACGATATTTCATAAATGAATATTTTTCAGGCAAAAAGGCGTTTGACACCGTCACTCCCTCTTTCAACGATTGTTCCCTTAAAATAATCAAAGCACTGAAATTCATCGGGCTTTTCTTTTTTGTATCATTCAGGAAGAAATGTAATGTACGCATGTAGAAAAAAGTCATCAAAATTTAGATATTTTCTCCTTGCAGAAATCAGCTTTCTTTTTTAAAAAAAAATATGGCAAAAAATGCTCGAAGCATGAAGTTTTGAAATCATTCCAAACCAGAAGTTCTTTGGTTAGGCACAGAGCTGGAAACATTATCGGAAAAGGGAAATTGGTTTGTCTCTCGTAAAATCTCTTTCGACCACAACCTTGTTAAAAATATTCTTCTGTACACAAGTTTAAAGACACCTTTCTATGTTGTTGAAAGTTTGATAGTACTGAATTCTACAATCGTCTTCAGCGATCTATTTCGTATTGCTTCAAACAGTGAGTG
Organism: Tridacna crocea; assembly: GCA_943736015.1. Lineage (NCBI taxonomy): Eukaryota > Metazoa > Mollusca > Bivalvia > Cardiida > Cardiidae > Tridacna > Tridacna crocea. The sequence goes on from OX031060.1 coordinate 26,914,161, forward strand.
GCTAACAATACGGTCCTAGCATCCGGTATAACATTGTTACAGTATTGCAGGCTTTATCCCGGCCAAAACATCACATGTAAAATTCTTGTTTTCATCCAAATGAACATATTGGGACTTCCCATGTAGCCAAAGTTTGATAAAAAATAGTCTTGATCATTATTAAGGCTTCTGTAGTAGTCGTATGGTATACGCCCATAGGATCCCAGGTTGGATTATTTCCAGTCACATAAATATTGCCCTCAGCAAATGCTGTTAATTTGGACCAGTCCAAAATGTTATCGTTTAGTATAGAGTCAAGTGGAAATGTAGTCCAGACAGAATTCAGCACTAAATGGTAACTGTATTTCTTTCTTTCAAAGATCAACAAAAGGTTTTTGTATGTTTTTGTATGGCCCACTTTAGTTACAAGGAAACTACATAAAAAGACACAATACATGTGTATTAAGGACTTCAAAGAGAAAATTAAAATGCTATAAGACTAATCGATAACCAACCGCCAGATCAACAGATCAATAATATATAACCCATCAGCCGAAATATTTTTAGATTTTTGTCCAAACTGAAAGTATATCTACGGTATTGACAAACGACGAATAATATATACTGGCTCAAATGAAGGGTAGATTACATGATGGGAAAAAGAATAATTGTCGGTTTACTTAAAAAGAACCTCGTAACTACAGCATGATTCAAGCTGTAGTTACGAGATTTTTGAAGCAAACCGACGAAATGCTGGTCAGCAACATTTTCTCTTTTTCCCACCAAGCATGTCATTTTACTCAGTACCACACAATCCCTACTTTCGACGACTCCCCGAGAAAGAAGCCTTTAGAAAACATTGTGGCAAAAGGAGAAAATGCTGGTAACCAGCATTTCTCCTTTTCCCGCAATATCTTCTCCTCTTCACAAAACAAATTTCAAATTTTCAGTCACTTTTATTTTGAAGTCTGCAAATGCTTTCGATTTGGACAAACCTAAAATATTGTCGTTTGATAATGAGTTAAATAACCCTTTACCAAACAATCCCTGGTTTTCACGACCCTGAGATAGTAGCCTTTTGAAAACATTATGAGAAAAGAATAAAATGCTGTTAACCAGCATTTTCTCCTTTTCCCACAATTTTTTCTTACGTGCTGGAAATAAAGTTCATTTTTACCTATGTTTATTTTCTCGTCTGCAAATGCTTTCAGTATGGGCAAGTCAAAAATTTTGTTGTTAGGTCAACAGTTAAACCTTTTATCTCAAATTCATAAAAATTCGAGCAGACGTTTTAAAAAGTCTGTTTTCTACATAAGTATATCTTTGGAAACAGTCCATGTTCAGATCAGACGCTGCATCTTTGGAAACAGTCCATGTTCAGATCAGACGCTGCATCTTTGGAAACAGTATATGTTCAGATCAGACGCTGCTAAATGCGGTAAATCTGTATCTTTCGAGTTACTTGTACAGAAGAGAGGTCGCTTGCTGCATGACCATGGTGCGCGAAAGGAAAAGCATGTTGCCCCAAAACGGTATGGTAATTCTCTGAAAAACATTCTTTTGAATGCATCAGCTGCTTTCCCACATAGACATCATCATAGCAGTGTAGGTGGGTGAAAGATGAATGAACCAGATCGCAATGATTATCTATCAAACCTTGATTACAAGTAAGCCATGCCCGGAATCAAGCCTGCAACCCTTGGTCCAATTCTTGAAATCTTTTTTCACTGACCCGATGGAAGAAGGGCATTTGAAAACATTTTGAAGAAAAAGAGATAAAGCATCTTATATTTCTTAGATTTTGACTATCAAATAGCTACATAACATTTAATGTATGGATGAGAGACGAATCAAATCAAACGTGCATTTTAAAGCAATGACATTGCTTAGTCCAGTTGCTCATTCGATGAATCATAGTTTTCATGTCAAATTGCCATACCGTCTTGAGCATAAACGAGGCTTTAAAGGTGGGTTTTTAGAATTTGCACAATCACACCAAAGTAAAAAATATATATGTATCACTGAAAGTTAAATGAAAAAACAGTACAAACCATCAATAATTAAGAATCATAAAATTACAAACAAACAAAAATATTTTTGGTGTTATTCCCTTTAAAGGCTACGTAGCCTCCCAAGCTATTTTCAGATTTCCCGCCAAAAATCAAAAAAGCATTGTGGGAATGTTTAGTGACTGGCACATGACTAATGACTCTTAAATTCCATTACAAAAAAAAATGTAACCATTTTTCATAATGTCTAGAACTTCGGGCGCTATGTTTGAAGCTTCGTCTGTATAGTTCCGGTATGTAAATGAGCAAGTTGCTGATGTAAAAATAGACCGTGTTTCCCTTTTATGTCGACCTGGGCTGTAGTAAATCTCAAATTTCTCTTGTAGTCGGATGGTTTTCGACCACTGAGGTTTATGAATGAAAAATATAAGTTTTTGGGAGTAAAAGGATGGTTTTTTTGTGTGTGTATTTTCGTAAAATTTTCGTCTCAAAATCTGAAGGGTCACCTTTAACTCTTTCCAAAACAATCCCTGGTTTTTACGGGTCAGGAATAGAAGCCTTTTGAAAACATTGTGGGGAAAGGAAAAAAATGCTGGTAACCAGCATTTTCTCCTTTTCCCACAATGTTTTCTACCCTATCATATAGAAAAAGTCATCTTTTTAGCAACTGTTAATTTGTCATCTGCAAAATGCTTTGAATTTGATCTGGTCCAAAATTTGCCGTTTGGGAAAGGGTTAAAGCTTGATCACAAACGTCTTTTTAGCATGAAAGCAAGTTTTATAAGTATGGTCGCAGGACTTGTAATTCAGGAAAGTGACATCACAAGAATTATATCGGACAGTTTCAGTAAAAATGGGGTTTAACGCATCTGCAAAAAGCTGAACACAGGTCAGCCAGCACTTCAGTCGAAAGTTTTTTTGAACCGATCCGTTTTCTGCATGTCGAAAGACCAGTCTACCTCATAGATAATTTCGTTGTTAAAAATATGGATTTTATGGAGCCATAATTATAACTTGCTTGCAACACGCGAAAAGGGGCATTCGGGCATCTGCGTAAACTGTCGTCTTGGATCAGCCTGCGCAGTCCACGCAGGCTAATCCGAGACGGCACTTTCCGTTTTATATGATTTTTTCTGTTTTGCAGAAGTCTACTGAAGGACAAAATCTAATGAAGACGTGAAGTGCCGTCTCGGATTAGCCTGCGCGGACTGGGCAGGCTGATCCGAGACGGCATTTTACGCAAATGTCCGAATGTCACATTTCGCATGTTGCGGGCCATATAATGTCATGCCTGGTATCATGCAAATACGAGGGTGGGGGTGACATTAAACCCCCTCTTTGCGAGAGCATAGTTCTCATTCTTAGAAGGAAATATTAATCATTCTGGAACCCATGCTAATCAGACTGCACATTCTGTGCAAGTGGAAGAGAAACAGTAAATACAATTCCAAAGAAACCAAATCTGTTCTGTTCTGTTCAGTTCATTCACATATTCTGATTTAGATCTACAAAGAAAAGAATCGAATTCAATTGTATAAAATGCTGTACAAATCCATTATTTCGATGTAAATAAATTTTATAATAACCTTTTCTTGTATTGACTTGTAAAACAGTGTTTTGTGAGTTTAAATAAACCTACGTCACACTGTTTTCGGCTTTTTTTATTTGTTCTTCGCACTTTTTATGGTCAAATAAATCGTATTATGGGTCTGAATACCTTTTTTAAAAGAATCTTTCACACGCTTTGAAAAATCTAATCATGACTTGGCATTGTAAACCTATGTTTCTTCACAGCGATTTAAAGAAATCTGAAATGAATCAAGAACCAACCTTTCACTTATTTAGTTGCCACTGCATCCAGTGTAGATCAAGATCAGACTGTACAAAAAGAACAGTCTGATCTTTGGTCTACATCTTCTGTTTTAATAAGAAATTTTGTTAAAAAAAACTATATGTATCTTATAACTGCAGTTATTGTGGTTTTATTTCTGGATAAAAAATGTCCGTATGGATAGCGTAGAGCAAAATCAGACTGCGCAGAACGTAGGCCTACAATCTGGTCTCGATCTTCCCTTTTTACCAAGTTAGTAAGGCGAGAAGTTAAACAACACACACTCAAACACAGAATCGAAAAAAAAAACATATAACCACAAAACCAGGGGATTAACTTTTAGCAGGAAAATTCTGGTCAAGGTTTTATGAAGTTTCTCTTGGTTTATGGAAATAAAACTGAGAAGAAGAAAAAGAAAAAGAAGGGGAAGGGGATGAGAAGACGAAGAAGAAGAAAAAGAAAAAGAAAGAGGAGGGGAAGTGGGGAGAGGAAGAAGAAGAAGAAGAAGAAGAAAAGAGGAGCAGGAGATAGTGGTGGTGGTGGTGGAGAAGAAAAAGAGGAAAGAGGAGCAGGTGAAGAAGAAGATGAACAAAAACAACAACAAGAACAAGGACCGCAACAACATGAACAAAAATACGAATAAAAACAAGAAAAATAAGAAGAGGGTGAGGAGGATGCACGAAGGCCCTTTCTAGATAATTCATCGTAAAACAGTTGAGGATTAAAGACTCCATTAATAACAGTATTCCCCAATCCTTTTGGTGATCCGCTGAGTTCAATTAGTTGACAGTATTTGACGTTCGGTTTACGATTTGATGAAATCATATTTGAACAAACTAAGCCTGCCCGTGTTTAACCCTTAAGATGCACAGGTTTACTCAACGCGGTTATGTAATATTCCTTTACCAAATAACCCTGGTTTTCACGACCCTGGAAAAGAAGGCTTTTGAAAACATTGAGGGAAAAGGAGAAAATGCTGGTAACCAGCATTTTCTCCTTTTCCCACAATGCTTTCTGTCCCACCAAAGAAAAAATGCACCATTTGAGCCACAATGAAATTGTCGTCTGCAAATGCTTTCAATTTGGACAAGGCTATGACCTGTCGTTTGGTTGGAGGATAAGAAAAGGCTGCACAAACCATGTAGTTTGATCTTGGACCCACTTTCACAAATGATTTATTTATTCATTTATTTATTTATCTATTTTATTTCATTTTATTATTTATTTATTCAATCATTTTTTTTTTTGAGAATGGGAGAGAAATTATGACTTGGAATTGCAGTATACCACTAAAAATTGCGGGTTTTTTTCTTTACAATTTCCTGAAAACTCCATATCCGTTTACATTTTTTTGCGGTTTAACCCCTTTCTAAACAATCCCATGATTCACTAGAAACATAATAAAAAAAATCGTGGGAAAAGAAGAAAACGTCCGTAACCCGCATTTCCTCCTTATCCCAACAATGTTTTCCACGCTTTCAAAAACAAATACATGTACTATTTTAGCTACAGTTTATTTGTCGTCTGCAGATACTTTCAATTTAGACCATTCTAAAACTATGTCGTATGGTAAAATAGTGCAGAGTAGATAACAAAATTTTAAACTCCAAATTGAAAGCTTTTAAAGGCATCAAAATAAATACCATAGTACTTCGCAAGTGACTGGATTTGTATTTCAAAGAGTAGAAAACACTGTGAGAAATGGAGAAAATGCTGGTATACAGCATTTTCTCCTTTTCCCCACAATGTTTTCTAGAGCTCAGGGTCGTTAAAAGAAAAAACAGGGTTGTTTGGTATAGAGTAAGATGAAATGTTAGTACGCAAGGGGTTGGTAGGAGCTGGATTAAAGAGTCGAGTTGGATATAATCCGTGAATGTCCAGCGTTATTTCCAATATAACTTTCCTTAGTTCATCTTCTTCGCTCGTACAGATAGGGGAATTGAGCCGTCCAATACTAAATTAAATATTCATCCGCGTCTGCAATAGATGTTTGGTACAAGGTTAGAAATTTAACTTTTGAAGTGCATATGTGGGTAGTTTATCCGTGATTGAATTTTAATTGTGTAAGCAATTTAGAGGTAATCTGTCTGTCTGTCTATTTTTCTTTTAGCTAAATAGTAAAAATATGCGTTTATTTATTCATTTATTTTTCGTAACTATATTTCCTTCTTTTTTTAGTTCTTACTAGACATGTATTTTTATGGCAACTTTTTATATATTTTTTCTGGAAAGTTTAGATTAAGATCAACGTGCAGTGTGATCTTGGATATATGGTAGATAGTTTATCGTCCGTTTACTTCCAAAACCTCGTTACTACTTCAGCTTGTAACAAGCTGTAGTTACGACGGCTTTTGGAAGTAAACTGACGGTATGAGGTGTTTAAATTAAAATAGCGCTGAAAATAAAATATTCGTGTCTTCTCTTAACCCTTTACCCATAGGGCATTTCTATGGTATCTCTAATTGACCCTTAATAACAGCAAGAATGAAACATTGTTTTTATGTGTGTATGACACCTTTTCATAGCATAGACAACGTTGTGACAACAGGTGAAATAAATTGCTCGTTATGAGCAATTTCACCTTTTGCCGCAATGTTTTCCAAAGGTTCCTGCAAGCAATGTGTGGAAATGATTATCTATGGAGTAAAGGGTTAAGAGTTAAAACAGCTATCTATCTATGTAGCTCTGTTCAGACAACAGTTTCAGACTTGTCCGTATTGAAAGCATATGCCGACAGCAAATTAGAGTGAATGGCCTGCAACTCGCGAAAAGAGTCATTTGAACATTTGCGTAAAGTGTTTTCTCGAATCAGCGTACACAGTCCAGGCAGGCTGATTCGAATCGACACTTTCCGGTTTTACGTACTTTTCTGTCTTGCGCAAGTCTCCTGTAGCACAAAATCTAATGTAGTCGTAAAGTGCCATCTCGGATGTAGTTTGGATAGGTCTAAAATTGTGTCGTGTAGTAAATGGTTAAGCACCCTTTTCACATAGCATGATTCTTGTACTTTACCAGGAATACTTACTGACTAGCAAATGCGTCGATGGACCATCTTTTACCAGAAGAAGTATTCTTAAAGTGAGCATCATGTATATTGTATCAGAGATAGTATATATGATCCATAATTCTAGGGGAATTAAATCAAATGAATGAAACTGTCTGATCTGATAGACAAATGTTTGTAGTTGTGCTATTGCAAACGTGTCTGCAAAGGCGTTGAAAGAATTAATTGTTTGAAAACAATTAAAACGAGATACTGATATGAACTTAAGTTTTTGGATTCTCAACAACTTTCCACTGCTTATGCGAGAACTTCAGTGTGCCCCTTGAAATAAAAGGGTATATTTCCCACCAGATACTTCATGTACCATGTCATTACAAGCAAAGCGCGGTACTTCCGTTGGCTCTGGACGCAGCTCTATCTGTACTTATCGCAGTTCCTCGTACACCACAGGTTCGGGAACGGAATATTTAAATCAGTTCGACAGGGTGAAAAGGCTTGCCGGGAATAATCACGCAGTGTGTAAATCAGACGCAGAATACAAGGCCAACAAGCTTAACAGAACAGAAGAGGTAAAACTTCAAAATTTTAAATATCGCGTTGCCAAAGCGCAAGAAATTCAGTGCAGACAATTTAAACAAACCGAGAATATTCTGAGAGTGAGGAGTGCCAGACTTGCGACAAAAATAAAAAGATATGAAGATAGTTGGATTTCAAGGCAGCGTACGCTTTCATCTGGCGTTCGATTGCTACAAACACGGAATGACGAATATCAGAACGCGAAATGTCGCACATGTGCACATTTACAAACCATCATTGAAATGTACGAACGAGAAGGATGCGAAAAAGGGATTTTCCAGAACTTTAAGATCCATTCGATGTGCGTGTTTTCTAATCCACAAATGAAGACATTTCTGAAAATGTTACAAGCGAAATACCTCGAAGAAGTTCCGGGACTAAAACTAAAGTTACGTGACAGTGACGTCACATCCGTTTTCATCCAGACTAAAGACGAGCCAAAAATATCTAAGAGTCAGGTGGACGGGAGACTGGCTTTGAGAGATGTCGAGCTGCGTATACGTCAATTTTGTGTCGACATGGATCATTTTAATAGAAAGCGTGGTACGATTCCGAAGAACATACGAGAATCAGTGGAAAAAGTTCGTTTATCTAATGCAGTGGCCAAGAAACCAATAACCTATTCAAATGGACTGAACATTAAAGATGAGGTGCATCGACTGTTAAAATTATAATTAAAATGCAAGTCACCATACGATACCCTATTTCAGCGAACCTGAGGGAGGGAGATTGCCTCTGACATGATCCCAACCTTTCTGAATCGCATTTCCTAGTCTAATTCTAAATTTAGAAAGTGATTTATCCAATCAGTTATTGTTTATAATTTTAAAATTAGAAACTTCCTGATAACTAGAAATAAAATGTTGTATAGCATGGTGATACAATAGGGCACTGAAACTAAATTTTTGTATCACGAAATACCGGTTTCATTGCTGAATCACTGCACACCGTTACTTAAAATAGCACTTTGGCGCACCACTCCATCATTGTAAACGACATAACGACATAGAGGTGATACACCAATGTATCTTTAATAAATGATTGGAGTTTCATGTGCCTGTGGTAATCTATACCCTGACTTTGGTCTATCGATCGGCATCAACCACATAAAAGCCGTGCCCGGTAGCATTATGGCTGCAACACATGAAAAGGGGCATTAGGACATTTGGGTAAAGTTTCGTCTCGGATCAGCCTGCGCGGTCTGCGCAGGCTTATCCGAGACGGCACTTTACGACTTCATTAGATTTTGTGCTACAGTAGACTTGCACAAAGCAGAAAATTACTCAAAAACAGAAAGTGCCGTTTCGGATAAGCCTGCGCAGTCCTGATTGCACAGGCTGGTCCGCAGACGACACTTAACGTATATGTCCGAATCATCGGTTTCTCTTTGCGTGTTGCAGGCCAAATTATTGGACTTGAAGCCAAAATGTTGCTACTTCTATCCCCATCTAGTGAAGATTTCTTTGTCTGCTGATGATAATTTTTGTAAGAAGATCTGTCCTCTCTCACCTTTGAACATTGTTTTGGTAATATGTATGCGAGAAAGCAACCAGCGGTTGTATTAGAATGTTGAGCGAATCACTGGTCTGAGCCACTCCAGAAACGTATGCATAGGCAACGACAACAAGGAAGGCAACAATAATTTTGAAAATGAACATAATCATAATTTAATCATGTTGTATGACAATAAATGATGTGAACTGATATGAATAAATGTTGATAAAAATACAAAATGACTGACAATGTGAAACTGTCTTTAATATATTCATTCCTAAGCCTTTCTGCAAAATAGACGAAAACAATGGCTTTTGAGGACTGTACAGATCAAGATTAGACATCACAGAACATGCAGTCTGGCCTTGAGTCTATGACATCCGTTTGTTTTGCCAAGCCTGTAAGATCAAAAAACTTTCAAATTTTCAGTGGATCGTATTCTCAAAAGGGTTGAGTTTAAAAATTTGGCGCCATAAGACTTACATCATGCAGCAAAAGTTGAGTTGCTTTTGCAGATATTGAAGATTCCGATCAAACCGGGCAAGAAATCTGCATATATTCAGTTAATCTTTTTCCACAAAACAACATTTCAGGCAGCCTAAATCAAAAGCATCTGCTAATGGAAAATTTGAAAGTACCGCAAATGAACTGCAAGTCTTTGACAATGTAAAAGTCATTTTTGGAAATGGAGGAAATGCTGGTTACCGGCATTTTCTCCTTTTCTCATAATGTTTTAAAAAGCCTCTTCCTTAGAGTGGTTAAAAGTTGGCATTATGTGGTAAAGGGTTATTAGATTCAAATGTTACTGCTCCCAGCATGGCGAAAGTAAATAAAATGCAACAACTGTATTAGAAATCCATATACTGATCCATTGCATAGTTGCTTTAAATCTCAAATTGTGCAAATAGATCCTTATCAGTTGGTTGTCTTTTTCCCAGCAGAATTTGAAAATTTATCCACAGCTTTTCATGTGGCATCAATGCATCATCTTGGTCCCCATTTGATATCTTTTAGTCCATGGAAATTTCTTTTTAATGCATTGTTGTCTGCCCACTCCGAATCTAGGTATGCATCTTCTGCGTCTTTTTCAAGTTTCTGCAAAGATTGAACAAGCAAATTAACGAACAATCCCTGCTTTCACAGACTCTAAGGAAAAATACTTGTGAGAACAATGTGGGAAAAGAATATGCTGGTAACCAGCATTTTCACCTTTCCCACATTGTTTTTACAATTTTAAAGACCCAGCACTTCAGATAAGAGGGACTGATGGTATTCCAAATCCATTATTTCTTATTCCAAACCCTATGTTGTCGATACTCATTAGAATCGTCTCAATGAGACAATTCTAATGAGTACCCACAACACAGGGTTTAGTAGACAGTTAGAAATATTTTCAACTTTGCAATCAAACTCACTCCCTCTTTCTGGAGCTTTGATGACCAATATCATCTCCTGAGCTTTACTGAGTTGTCATCTGCAAATATGTTCAACATGAATATGTCTGAAACTGGGTATCCTGGTACAGACTTAGTTCATCACCTTCTGTAACAAATATGCAGCAGACAACTTTTAACTCTTTAACAAACAACAAATTTTTGGACTGGTCCAAATTGAATGCATTTGCAGACGACAAACTAAATGGGACTGAAAGGTTAAAATTTGCTATGGGAAGGGTAGAAAATATTGTGGGAAAAGGAGAAAATGCTGGTTACCAGCATTTTCTCCTTTTACCACAATGTTTTCTAAATCCTCTTCTAGGGTCATCAGAAGTTGTCATTCTGTGGTAAAGGGTCAAAACACCCTAGGGTAATGGGTATGATCAACATGAATGAAAATCTGACCCGGGAATAAATCTTAAATCATTGTTTCAAAATGATAAAATCATTCATAACAAACAATCCAATCTTTTGCAACACTTTTTTCACAAGCACCAGCTGCATAACATCTGCAGAAGTTGATATATTAACTCATTACCAAACAACAAAATTTTAGACTTGTCCAAATTGAAAGCATTTGCAGACAACAAAATGAAAGTGACTGAAAATTTCAAATTTGTTTTGTGAAGGGGAGAATACATTGTGGGAAAAGGGGAAAATGCTTTTTACCAGCATTTTCTCCTTTTCCAACAATGTTTTCTATATTCTTCTTGCTCAGGGGCGTCAAAAGTAGGGAATGTGTGGTAATGGGTCAACTCATAGAACACCGAATAAACCCAATTAACATTTCCATTGGAGGAAAGCGAGCTTAATACCAGCAAAATCAAGGTTGCTTTCACCAAAAATATCTCAGCAAAGGGACTTTCAGGATTAAATTTGACTAGGGTTCTTGCAATAACACCTATAAAAACAAACTGATGAAAGAAGCACTGAAAAAATTATCAGACAGTGCGGACCAAAATCTAACAATTGGGATCTACGATTGAGATCTAGACTAAATTTTTAAGAAAGAAGTTGTTAACCCTGTACCTAACAATCACTGGTTTTCATGACCCTAAGGAAGAAGCCGTCTGAAAACATTGTGGAAAAGGAGAAAATGCTCGTAAGCAGCATTTTCTCCTTTTCCCCAATGTTTTCCACCCTTCCTTGAACAAATGTAAACTTTTCACTGATAGGATAGAAAACTTTGTGGGAAAAGGAGAAAATGCTGGTAACCAGCATTTTCTCCTTTTCCAACAATGTTTTCAAAAGGCTTTTTTCTCAGGGTCACAAAAAGTCGGGATTGTGTGGTAAAGAGTTAAACAAATTGAATGTAATGAATCCATTATTACTAGTATGTGATGACTTGCAATGGATACAATGAATAATTATAGAGATGCAATAAATCACTTTTTGCCAGAGCATTTCTCATTCGCATTATTTACCTTCATTTCTTCCTGCTTTCTGTAATAATAAGCCATCATCTGTTTCTGTTCCTCCTCGCTGACAACAGGTTCTCTTTGAGGACAACCTTGGCCTTTCTGAAATGACAAAATCATCAAAAGGAATTCAACTGAGGTGCAAAATTACAAAACACCAAAGAGCTAGAACTGTCACAGACCAACAAACCTCCCCGAGTGAGAGTTGCTTTGTCACTGGATCAGGACAAATATCAAAGAGGAAAGGTGAAAGTCGATCAACCATAATAAATATTGCAGCTACATGGCAGGTAGAACCACATATACATGTTCATATTAGCCAAATTGGTTGAGAAATGTAGGAGATAAGGACAAAAAATTGGGCCAACAGATGAACAGACAAATGGGCAGTGGACACAACTAAACTCCAGTATATGCCCTTACATTTGTTGGGAGTGTGGGAGGGTTAGATTGTGGCACCTAGCTCCTGGTTTAGAGCATGACTCACATAGCAACGGTCAAAAACAAAATTCACCTCAACTGTAAAATGGAGATTTGTGCATACTCAAAAAATGAAACACCATTATCATTTTACCATTTTCTCTCTGGTGGAGGCACATGGATATGGCCCTTTGCCTTTTCTCTTTTCATCTCTGTATTAGAGTTTTAATGCCATTATATCAGCTTAGGTCATATCACAGTGGTATGTGCACGCTATCATATATGTCCTGGCTTTCTCACACTAGTACTGACACAACTTTTTGTCCAAAGCTTCCAAGCCACTGAGAACTTTTCTCAGATTTTTAAACCATCCCACACTCCCCAACAAGGGCATATACTTAGTACTTATTTTAAGGTAAAAATGCTAGCTAAGAAAAAAGATACTACCGGTAATAAAATCCTCTTCTTGACCATAAACTAGAACCTAAAAAGTTATGACAGATAAAAAAAAATTACCTTCTGAAGTTTTGCAATAATTTTCGTCTTTTCATTTTTACCCACAAAGTCTTTCAATTGCTTGCCCCTCAACATCTCCTTCCCAGAAAACCATAGAGCTGCATTGTCTGGTTCAATGACGTCCAGCGATGCCTACAATTTACAATCAAAACCTCTTAGATGTCATTGTATAAACTTTTTACTACACAATCCAAACTTCTAATGACCCTGAGAAGGAAAACTCTTTAAAAGATTGTGGGAAAAGGAAAAAAATGCTAGTAAACAGCATTTTCTTTTCCAACAATGTTTTTCTAGCCTTTCAAAATCAAAATTTAGTTTTTATTCACATTTATTTTGTTGTCTACAAATGCTTTCAATCTGGACTAGTCCAACAGTTTGTCATTTGGTAAAAAAAAAAAACAACCAACTGCTTAACCCATTACCACTCAATCCCTACTTTTGACGCCCCTGAGAGAAAAGCCTTTAGAAAACATTGTAGGAAAAGGAGAAAATGCTGCTAACCAGCATTTTCTCCTTTTCCCACAATGTTTTCTACCCTTCACAAAACAAATTTCAAATTTTCGGTCTCTTTTATTTTGTCGTCTGCAAGTACTTTCAATTTGGACAAACCTAGAATACATGTATTGTCGTTTGGTAATGAGTTAAGGAGACCACTTTTGATCCAACATACCAATTTACTACATTAACCCTTTACCACAGACTACCAAATCTTACAATCCTATGACAAAGAACTTTAAGCAAAAGCTTTCAGTATACCTACATAATTGTTGTTTGGTGAAGAATTAACTCGGTACCAAATGCCAAAATTTTAGACTGATCAATATTAAATCATTTGCAGACGACAAATTAAACAAATTTAAAATTGAAATCAATTTTAGAAAGGGTAAAAAATATTGTGGGAAAAAGAGAAGATGCTGGTTAACAGCATTTTCTCTTTTTCCCCACAATATTTTCTAAAGGCTTCTTTCTCAGGGTCATTTAAATTCAGGATTGTGTAGTAAAGGGTTAGATATGTGATTTGTCTTTGAAATTGTAGAAAACACAGATAACCACCATTTTCTCTTTTCTCTATGGTGTTTTCAAAAACCATCTTACTCAGGGTTGTTTAAAAATCAAGATTACGTGTCAAAGGGTTGAACCAACCCACTGTTTCAAGAGACCACTCTTTTTATTCTACATCCATTCTATGATTTATACAGTTGACCTTTTACTAAAAGATCCCTGTAAAAAATTGCTCATCTCACTTCATTCAGGTTCCTCAAAGCATGTTCGACTGTATTTACACTAGTTTGATGGACACCTTAACTAAAACAAATCCTTGATATAAAAGTTACTTTGAAGAACTCTATTGCATCTTTTTTTCTCTTTTGCAGCTGATCAGTAACAAAAAGAGATGTAACACTGGCTTGCATTTCTCTTTTCCCAATAGGTTAATCCTTTACCAAACAATCCATAGTTTTAACGAGCCTGAGGAAGAAGCCTTCTCAAAACACTGTGGGAGAAGGAGAAAATGCTGATAACCAGCATTTTCTCCTTTTTCCACAATGTTTTCTACTCTTTTAAGGTAAAGTTTAAATTTTTGAGTCAGGTTTAATTTGTCATCTGCAAATGTTTGAACCAGTTTGGACCAGGCTGAGATTTTGTTGTTTGGTAAAGAATTAATACAATCTTATAACAGAGTAAACAAAATGGAAATGTTCAGTCCTGGAAAAGATTGCAGATGTAGAAATATTGAAGCTGCCTTTTATCATAGTATCTCTACATAGCTGGCAGCGTAGATCAAAGTTCAGGCTGTTTTTTTGTGTGTTTTTTTTTTGTGCTGTATGGTCTTGAACTACATAGTCTGCAAAAGCAACTAAAACTATGAAACACTCTTTCACACTCTGGAAACCAGTATTTTCTCCTTGATAGCTATCCTTTCAAAGACATTTTTTATCATTTGAGAAATAATTGATTTGTTATATACAAACTCACTGAATATGGACAAAAGCAAAATTTTATCAACAGGTTAAGGGTTAAGGATTGTCATACCTGTGTTCCAGAAAGGTCTTCATTATTCTCAAACTCCATTTTAATGTTATCATGTGGAGGTAGTCCCATAGGGTAAACGATTGTCACAGCCCCTCTCAAAATGTCGAGGGCTTCTTTCACCGTCTTCTGGTTCACAAGTTCATTGGCTGCGATTTTTTTCTGTCCAACAGACATAAAAAATAAAAAGTTAACTCTTAACCTCTTAAAAAAAATGCAGATACCCATATTGTCTAGAAAAGCTCTCTTGCTTAAATTGTCATTCAAACACAATGGATAATTTGGTAAAGAGTTGAAGTAAAAATATCAAATTATTGAGCACAGTATAACTATTTACAGAGCAACCTTGGGCTGTTTTTACTGTAGCTCCTAATGCTTCTCATATTTTTCCAATTTCAAGTCTATTGCTTCATTCAGTTACATACAATGAAATGATGAAGAAGAATAAATATTGTGATAGAAAATAGCACAAAAACTAATACAGAGCTGAAAACCAGTAACATGTGAACTATCCGATTCCACTGTATGTAAAACAGAAGTTCTTGAAATTATCAAGGCTGATTACAATGTAACCGATTCAACTCAACCCCAGGAGGAATCAAAGCCATGGTAAAAAAAAAATCAGAGAAAGACTGATATCCATGGTTACTTGGCCCTAATTTAAGAATACTCTATCCTAAGGTGCTTCTATGTGGAAAGGGGTAATGCCTTACCTTTGAAATCATATCTTTTGCTTCCTTACATGTCTTCTTCAAAACCTCTGCCATCTGTTCTGTTGGTGCTGATCCATGACAAAATATAATAGTTGTCGTTAATCCTTTCCAAGAAATTTTGTGTTTTGGAAAACATTGTGGGAAAAGGAGAAAATGCTGGTTTCCAGCATTTTCTCCTTTTCCCCCATTGTTTTCTAGCCTATCAGAGAACTTCAGCGTGTTTTAGCAAATATAAAATGTTGCATCAGCACACTGATGCTTTCGATTTGGACTAGTTTAAAGTTCTGTGTTTAGTGAAGGGTTAATCCTTCACCAGGAAGTCTGGAAACAAGTTAAACTACAAAGATAACCAAAAGATCTAGTTATACCACATACATGTAAGAACAGAAAATTCATGTGCTACTTTCTAAATGCTCTAGATCATAATTCTGTTATCCTAGGAATTATACAAACTTGTCATCATTTTGATATGCCTCATAACTCTTTACCAAACAAAAAGATTTTGGATCAGCCCATATGAAAAGACTAGTCAACAAACACAAAGTGACTAAAATGTTCAATTTTTGTATCTAAAAGAGTAGAAAACATGGTAGAAAAAGGACAAAGTGGTGATTAGCAGCATTTTCTTGTTTTTCTGTACTCTTTTAACCCATTACCACACAATCCCTACTTTTGACGCCCCCCCCCCCCCCCGAAAGAAGTCTTTTGAAAACACTGTGGAAAAAGGAGAAGATGCTGGGTACCCAGCATCTTCTCCTTTTCCCACAGTGTTTTCTACCCTTCCCAGAACAAATTTCAATTTTTGAGTTACGTTCATTTTGTCGACTGCAAATGCTTTCAATTTGGACAAGTCTAAAATTTTGTTGTGTGGTAAAGGGTTAAAAAGCTCTACATGCAAGGGTTGTTAAAACATGGAATCAGTATGGGATCAAGGTATCAGAATTCAGAAGTCCATCTTTAAACATCTTTGGGGTTTACCTGATTTCCATATATACATGTATCCACACATATTATGTACCATACATCTATATATAATTTAGAAAATGCTCTTTTTCTTCACAATGTGTTTACAAGCTGTGCACTACAAAGTTGTACTGAAGGGTCACTTTTATTCCTTTTTTCTTTTGCTAGCTCTTAATGCAATAACAAAATTTCTGAATTGTCCAAATCAAAAGCATCTCCTGCTGAAAAATAGACTATGACTTAGATGACTGAATCTGTTCCAGTATGGTGTTAAAAAACATGCATTTCCTCCTTTTCCAATAATGTTTCAAAAGCCTTCTTTCTCACGTTTGTTAACTAGTTACCACAAAAGTCATATGACAAAGTTTTAGACTTGTCCCTAGTGTAATCATTTACATACAACATTTTAAACTTTGGTCAAATGATGGGACTATTTTTGAAACTGGTTACTTACAATTTTTCTTTTTCCCTAAATGTTTACAAAAACTTTCATTTTAGGTAATAAAAAGTCAGAACTGAGTAAGGGGTTAAAACTAAAGATTGTTTGATACATAGTTAGGGAAATTGGTCATCTTACCTTGTCCATTTCTTCTCCCCACTTTATCTTCATTCACTCTCACCCCACCCTGTGGAGTACATTTTTCTGCCCATTCATCTTTCAGTTTCAATTCTTCTATCTGTTCATCTGTCAATCCCTGCATGTTGGGTGGTAGCGTAATGCCATGTTCTGCCAGATCTTCAATTTCTAAATTAGAGAAAGCAATGCGATATGTATACATTGAAAGGCAATAATTTGAGAAATGTATACACAGAAATAAAATAAAGTCGTGAACCTAGCCCTTCTCCAAACAATCCCATTTTAAATCTTTATTGAACGACAAAATTTTGGGCATTTCAAATTGAAATCATTTGCAGCAAACAAATCGAAAGTTTCTCAAATGGCAAGAGTGGTTCTTAATAGAGTAGAAATCACCGTGAGCAAAGGAGAAATGCTGGTTACCAGCATCATCTCCTCTTCCAACAATATTTCTAAAAGCTGTCTTCCTCTGAGTTGTTAAAAGTTCTGATTGTTTGGTTAGGGATTAAGACAATGAGAAAGAGTGTTTTTCTAATTTCTAAGGATAAAGAGAACAATGACTGGGACTTTCTCCTTTTCTGATAAAGTTTCTACCATTTTAAAGACAAACAAAATCTTCCTTGTCTTGAATATCCAATGTGCCTGCTAAAGTCTTCAACATTAAAAGCTTAAAGTTTTATTGCCAGTTAAAGAGTTAATCAATCAAATAATGCTTGTTTCCCAAAATAATCAAGCCTGGTAGCTAACTTGGCAATCCAAAAAAACTTGAAATACAGAGGGTCACTATTTCAAATTCAAAGCTTGGCCCCTTATTCAAATTAAAATTTTGACCTTTGTTCCAAAGGACCAATGACAGCCTCATTCCTCTCTCACCACTGATCAATGTTTCAAGAAGACAATTATGTACAACAGCAACCAATGGCTTATAAAGACTATTAGGCAAGTAATTGGTAAAAATGTACTTCAAGCTTTTGCTGTAAATAATGTTAAAAACAGTGCTAAACACCATACAAAAAAACTACATGTATTATAAATAAATATTTTACAGCTTAAATTGTGGTAAAAACACCATCTCTACATAGTTCAAAAAAATCTCTGACTTATTTATACCTGCACATAATCTGTTAATTTTTTGTCTGCCATTATAGATTATCGTAACATCCGATATAACATCATCTACTTTAGCCTCGACCGTTGTGTCATACAGAAACTGTCCTTCATCACCTTTCTTTATGCTTAGTCGAACCATTCTGAAATAAAGGAAGGTAAATATCAAGCAATGAATCCCTGTTTCGACTGTGCCACAAGTTTTTTAATGTTACTTACTATTCTGAGACCATAGGTAAGCTATTTGCTTCTGCTGGTCCTTCTCTTCTTAACAGCTTCAGGTAAACTTTTGAGGGTGATTGCGCCAATGGTTGTCGAGATGACTTTTAAAGGTGTCAATAGTGAGAGCTGTAATCACATCACCTGGTAGGGAGTCCCAGATGTCAGTCATTATAATACTGAGGGTTTCAAATACGCTTTTTAGAAAATGTTATTTTGAAAATCATAGTACAGATGAATGTTTATTGAAGTACTCGTACAAGTTCCCCGTCTTCTTGTCATTTTGCATAATGCATTTGCAAAGTGAACACAGCTAAGGATATTGAAAGAACACTTATAGATGCTAAATATTCATTGCCTTATATGACCTTCATTTCAGAAAAACCCTCATGTTTTTTAAAAGCATCTATGCTTGAAACCTTTTATGTCCATTATTTCTTCACAAAACTCTGCTTTTGTAGGTACTCACTTTAGTTTACCAAAACTTAAGGACTCCTCCATTTAAAAAAAAAAATCAGCAGACAAATTAAAAATGTTGCTATATAAGGTAGTTTCTTTTCTTTGCAAAAGTGGAAAATAATGCAGAAAAAAAAGGAAAATGCTGGTCAATTTCCGTCAACATTTATTACATACTTTCTCTTTTGGGTCGTTAAAACTTCGGAATATTTATATCAATCAAATGATAAAACAAACTGAAATTTCAAAACCTTAAATGA
The DNA here is from genome assembly GCA_943736015.1 of Tridacna crocea. NCBI lineage: Eukaryota > Metazoa > Mollusca > Bivalvia > Cardiida > Cardiidae > Tridacna > Tridacna crocea. The sequence continues at coordinate 26,933,167 of OX031060.1, forward strand.
CAAATAACGTTAAGCTGGTACGACCTAACTGAGGTCCGAATCTATCATTTTTTAAATATTATTGTTATTAAATGCTTCAAATCACGCTTTTTACCCAGCCTTCGTACTTACAATAGTTAATTTGATCACTTTTTAACAAGTTTATATTAAAAAGTATACTGTACTTGCTGAAAAATACACCTTTTTAACGAGAGAAAATTAACTATTTTCGTACGATTCACAGCGAGGAAGAAATTCCGGAAATGGACATGTCGGAACAAAATTTACACGGTTACCATAGAAATATTTAAGTTTACTATGCGGCCCCTACGGAACACGCAGAAATAGATGCCAATGCGTCTTTCTTAGACTCTATTAAGACCTAATGATAATTAGTAAGATATAGTATTCATATTATCTAATTATTAGTAAGATATATAGTAGACTATTCATATTACAGCTTTTGAGATATCCATATCAAGGTCCACTTTGATGCAGACATAAATCTATAGGCCTACAGCAGATCATTCAAAAATGACAGAAATTGTAGACAAGCGGCATGAACTTTTCAGAGCACGATTTTGTGACCCTGACTCTATACCCGAAGATAATCCAAATCTTAAATTGTGCAAGATGAATTGACCAGATTCAAATGTGTGTTTCACAACTTTGCTGTCTGTTTAGATCAAGATCGATCATGCTCCTCAGAACGTGCAGTCTGATCTATCCACGATGTAGTGTGGGATATTCTGATTCTAACAGCCTTGATTTCATGTTTTCTGGGTCTTAGATTTTAGAATGATAAGCTTAATCAGAGTGAAACATGAATTCTTGTGCAGATTTTAGTATATCAATCCATGTCAGAGTTAAGACTTTAACAATATTTTTAAGTCTGAAATGGCCAATTAGTGTCCGTTTGTTTCTGTAGAAAATGTGTGTGTACTGTGAAAAAAGGAGACGGACAAAACTATTTGTGCAAAGTCTAAATGAATAGGAACAAAACGGAGACGATGTCCTGTTTTAATCATTCGTGACTAGGAGTTGTATAATTACATTGTACGGGAGATATTTTAACAATTGCAAAAACAAGGGAAGTCACCGCTACAGAATAAAGCAATAGCCCAAAAATTGTTTATCTCCCTTGTACGATAAAGACCCGTTCGTAAAGTACAGCGTACAGGCTGTATACACACGTATATGGTACAAATAGTTTCCATATTTATATGGTTTTAATAGGCCTCCTGTAATAAAAATAAGATGAAATTATCCATTTTCTTGTTGCAGTTAAAAAGATACGGTAGAGTATATAGGCCTACATGTACATTTATTACAACTAAAAAGAAGTTTCATCGGGTCGTACCTCCGACAGAGCTGTGATATTACCTTGCGATTGTGTCTCCGCTCTGGATGGAGAAATAGAGAAAACACACTTTAGAGTGATCTCCTGTCTGCCAAGTAATCATTACTACAAAACCCCGTGTTTCTCGAGTCAATGTCGACGTTTTCGAAAATATTGTAGGAGAAGGAAACGCTAGCAACCGTCACAGGTTATACCCACCAATACTACTATTTGAAATATGTTGTATTTTCCAGATTTAACATTGGCCAGTGTTTAAAAGTCTAAATATTTTGTCAGATGCTTATAAGTTTTAAAAGAATTTAATCAGTGGCAAATATACATTCGGAATTATTAATCATTTAAATAATCAGTATCATTTACTATTTGTACACTTGCGGAAGAGGAACACCGAGAGAATGTGTTCACACGTGTAGGTAAGGTATATTTGTGAAACGTGTCATAGGAATCCGACGTTTAGTTGGTGAAAATAGCTGAGTGTCAGCCGAAGTGACATTCAGCTATGTTCACCAGAATCAGAATCAGAATATTTTATTGACTTAAACTATACAAGTTTTTCGTCATCAACAAAAAATATATAAACAAATCTATTACGGTATAGGTCAGCGACACATATACAAACAATGAAAGCATTGAAGATCATGCTGTTCTTTTACATTTTACAATAAAAGCGGAATAGAGAGAAAGAAGAGAAACGGGGAAAGGAATCATAGAATACTTAGTAAACAGTCGAATAAGCTGTTTGAAGTGCATTAGGAGAAAGAACATAATGCCATTTTGAAAAACAATAAAGTGGTATCATTGGATGAGAGATTGTCTTAGCTTAAAAGACTCATCTACGTATCATTACAATAAAAGCGGAGTAGAGAGAAAGAAGAGAAAGAGGGAAAGGAATCATGGGATACTTAGGAGATAGTAGAATAAGCTGTTTAAAGAAAAGTGCATTAGGAGGAAGAACATGATACCATTATGAAAAACAATAAAGTGGTATTATTGAATGAGAGATTTTCTTAATTTAAAGGACTCATCTACATATCGACCTAGTTTCTTCTGGATATAAGTATCTGTACTGCTCATAAGATAAACAAATTTGTAAACACTAGGCCTGACAAAATATGACTTACTAATATACTTTTTCCTGATGTCTGTGTACAATGGGCAAATAAGTAAAAAATGATATTCATCTTCCAAATCTTGAGAATTACAGAATTGGCATTTCCTTAACCCATTACCACACAATCCCTACTTTTAACGACCCTGAGAAAGAAGCCCTCAGAAAATATTGTGGGAAAAAGGAGAAAATGCTGGTAACCAGCATTTTCTCCTTTTCCTAAAAAATGTTTTCTAAAACCCTTCAAATTTCAAATTTTCAGTAACTTTTATTTTGTAGTCTGCAAATGCTTTTGAGTTGGACAAACCTAAAATATCGTCGTTTGGTAATGAGTTAAGGATCTATCGGTTCTTTGTTGCTTATATCGACCAGTTTCAATTCTAAGTTTATGCGAAGAGAGTCTCAGTTTAGCCATAGCTATTCTAGTATTAAATGGTAGATTATCTAAATATTTTTCAAATTCAAATGTTACCTTAAATTCTTTATATAAAGATAATGAGCTAGAATTAGTTAAGCTATTGTACCAATTTTGTTTAAATACATCAATAATTCTTAATCTAATTTCAGCCTGGAAGGCTTTTAAATTAACTGAAGACGGATTTTCCCAAACGTAAGAAAACCCATAACTATCCAATAAGTACTTTACATTACTACACCAATTTTGTTTACCCCTCTGTACATCCAGTAGAAGTAAGTTATAAATATGTTTTATCAAAATATTATCACTTTCAACTATCTTACACCAGTATTTGACAATCCGTGAATAACGGTTTATAAACAGCGGGTAACGACCTAGTTCACCATATACCCCCATATTTGAAGTGGAATTTTTAACATTCAATATTCTTTTACAAAATTTTAAATGAATCCTCTCCAAATTTTTGTTTTTACTAAATCCATTTACTTCACAACTATAATTTAATATAGAGCCAACAAAAGCGTCAAAGAGCTGTATCAACACCGATGGTTTCAAATCAAATCGTTTAGTATTATGCAACAAGAGATTCATAGCTTTCAGTCCTTTTCCGGCAAGGGTTTCATAATTTAGATTGTAAGTTCCAGTGTAATTGAAAACACTTCCCAAATAATTAAAATTATCTACTACTTCTAAAACATTATTACAATAAAACCATTTTTCATCATTTCGTATTTTACCCCGTTTTCGAAAAAACCATGACTTTAGTTTTTTCCGTATTAACTTCTAAACCCCACCTCTTACAATAGTTTTCAAGCAGGTTTAAGCTATTTTGTAAGTCATCAACACTGTTTCCAAGAATGGCCATATCATCAGCAAAGAGCATTAGAATAAACATAATATCATCTAAGAGTAACCCAGAGGAATGATTATCCTGCAAGAATAATTCTAAATCTTCAATAAATAAAGAAAACATCAAAGGCGAAATTACCTCCCCTTGTTTTAGACCCACGGCACAGGTAAAAAAATCAGAATAAGAGTTACATCCCTTAACACAACATTTAACTTTATTATACACGTCCTTTATTATCCTAAGCATTTTACCCCTGATGCCTAGTTTATGCAATTTAAACCATAAACCATTAAGATAGACGCTATCAAATGCTTTTTTCAGATCAACAAAAGCACAATATAACCTTTTATTTTCATTTAAAAACTTCTGCACAATACCATTTAAAACAAAAATTGCATCAACTGTTGATCTTCCTTTACGGAAACCAAACTGGGCGTCACTTAATACATTATAGGGTTAATTCACGTTTTTGAGGTCGTTAACATTCGCAGAGGCCCGAAAAATGCTTTAACGCCCGAGTGCGAAGCACGAGGGTGTTTAAGTATTTTGAGGGCCTCTGCGAATGTTAACGACCGAAAAAAACGTGAATTAACGCTATTATTGCATAGATTAAAGGTATTCTAACAATAATTTGCACAGATAGCAAAAATATTTCCATAGAAATGCAAATAAGCGAATTTAAAATGTACTGTACGCAAATGGGTCAAAACCGGAAGTCGGCGAAGAAGTTTTTGTTACGATTAGGAAAGGGCCGTTAGTCCTGTATGCCAGTTTTGATTCTCTCGCTGTAAATACACTTTTATTGATTTTTAATACACACTGGACTTATGTGGAGTAAACTTGCACACATTTGGACGATTACAACTAGGACGAATGCGTGGATATAAATTTCTGTAACTGAAGGCGACAGAGGGTTCGATATACATCAAGCGAGGCGGACCGATCACGTTAAAAAGTGGGTGGGCTGTAGCTGGTTTAGAGTACATTTCACGGGTGAATTTTTGTTCAGATCTCGATTAGACTGAGTTTCTGTGCAAAGGTTTGTTTGTGGGGTACTAATATCATCAAAGATATGCCATGAAAAGGATCGAATATGGTACGAATTCCTACAGTTTGATGGTCGGAGTCTAGGGAAAATCTGACAAGGACAAACGTTGTTTACAAGGTAGGCCCGAATCGAGGATATTGATAGTACAAACCCGGGCGTTAACGGCGCGTGAATTTACTGATTAATACACGTTTTCTCCCGTTATCCGCCCGATTTTTACCCGTTAATACATGCTTATAACGGCCCGAAAAGGCACGTTTTATGCAATAATATTAGATTCTGCCCAATTACTAAGTCTTTTGTTCAGTATACTGGTAAATATTTTAGAAAAAGTACTAACGAGGGTGATTCCTCTATAATTATTAACATTCTTGGGATCATTTTTCTTCAAGATTGGTACTATAAAACCTTCAGACCAACTATCCGGAAAGTAACCAGCATCTAAAATAGAATTAAAAACATCAACTAAATGTGAGGACAGAATGTCGCACGTTTCAATGAAACATTCATTTAACCAAGTAAGCGTCCGATTCCTGTCAACGTCTAAACCTTACTGGACTATTGGGAAAAAAAACTTTGATCGAAAAATAAGGCCCAAATAATAGGGTCTGTAAGTCTCGTTTGGATGAAATGCACTTCCGGAATCACTGGTCGCTATATTGAGATTTTTTCCTCTATATTTGCTTATGCATGTACCGACATTCGTGACGCAACACCGATGTGTATATTATTCAAATTCTCAAAAATGGGTTTGGAGAGGAAAAACTGGAGATGAAAGATGTTGGTAAGGGTTAAAATATTGTTAAGAAATAATTTTGTGATTTAAATACAGGCCGTGGAAATCAGCGAAAATCCGTAACCCAGTTTTCGTACATCCTTGCAATGGACATGTACTCGGTCGATTTCTGATCTAAGAAGGTCAAACTAACCTAGTTATGGCAATAAAATAATGTTTTTTTAGCATTTCATTCTAGAAATGCACTCATATCGCGTCTTCAGGGGCGTTTAGAAACATATTGCGGTTTTGATATGTTTCGCACCAGTGCAGTTTCGCACCCAAGTCTCCTTTGCACCACATTGAATGTTGCCGGTAATGACAGTTGGAATTATTCCGCCTCATTTTATTCATTAAATTGCCTTAGACAGCCATTCTAAACTGGCCGTGAATTATTGGCTTCAAAACCTATTTTGGCATCTTATCTGGAATTATTTTCAGTTAAATTCATCATTTCTAGTTTAAAAACTAGGTATATGAGCTTAACCCTTTAAAGAGCACGGAATAAATCAAAGACGCGTTTCATTCTATAAATAAGATCGTGAGAATAATGTTGAAGTTGCCCTCGTCTGGACAGTCTTAGTAAAGCGATCAATATAGATCAGAGATCAGACTGCAGACTTTCTACAGTCTAGTCATGATTGTACATTGATCACAAAAGCAACTAAAGTGGTCAAAGGCACTTTGAGGGCCATAACAAAGAATTGTAGACTATTTGAATACTCAGAATCAGTACTTGTGCTTGCCTATTTTGACGTAGCCTTTGCAAGTGTAATGTTTCTAATGATGAAATATTCTGCAGAAAGTCTTTTTGAATACATTGCTTTGGCCTGTTTTGTTTTGTTTTTTGCAGGAGGGCAAATAGGCCATGAAATCCTAACAATCACAATAACTGTCCAAAACATCTGTACAGTGCCACATGAAACATCACCTACTTTAGACTCATTGGAAATGCCAAACCAGTAAAACAGAAGATTAATTCATGACTGTCCAAATGACAGCAGATGCAACAGGATGCACTACACAAGATATGATTTGCAGGGCATTTTCTTCTACTTAGAAGAATAGGCATCTTGTTGGCTCTTTATCAAAAAAGCTTGTGTCAAAACAGCCAGGGGGAGGGAAGCCAGGACAATAAATATGAGAAAAAGAGAAAATATTGGAAATCATTTTTTCTGCGGTATTTTGCACCCATTCAAAGACAAATTTCAACAGTTCATTTGCATATCACCTGCTAATCCTCTCAGCTTGACCCAGTCGAAACTTTGTTCTGTGAGTTAACCCTTTACCAAACAATTTTGTTCCTCATTACCCTGAAGCAGAGCGCTTTTGAAAACATTGAAGGAAGAGGAGAAAAAAGCTGGTCATCAGCATTTTATACATTTCTCACAACGTTTCCTTTCATTTAGGCTACAATTTTTCATCCTCCAACTTTGCTTTCAAAATAGACATGATGAAAATTTTGTTAAATGTTAAAAGATTAAAATGGTTGCATGTCTTCTTATATAGCCCTTGTTTAATTTATCCTTACAAGTGTTGTTGGACCAGAGACAGCCCAGTAATTTTATACCAGCAGATAAAGGGGTCAGTGGTCTGTCTCCTGTAGATAACTTTTTATGTCTTGCAGCAGACCAATTTTGAAAACATTTTGACCTAAGGACAAATTGGTCAAAATAAGTAATGTCTAATTTTGACATGATTTAACGAATACTCAAGCGTTACTCCTTGATTAATTTTTTTCACATTCACAAGGATGCTTCTGAAGTTTTGTGCTGCAAATATGTTTCAGAAGCAATTTTATTATTTTTGGTGACTTGTAAGTCTTTACCAAAAAATCCTGAGTTTTAACAACCCTGCAGAAAAATACTTTAGGAGACATTGTGTGAAAAGACAACTAATAATTTTTACTTTCAACACAATGTTTTCTACCTTTTAATAGGTAAATTGCAAAATGTGAGTCAAAATCAATCAATTGTCTGCAAATGCTTTGAATTTGAAGAAGTGCAGAGTTTTATCAGTTGGTAAAGATTAAACAAAATAAACATGAGAAATCTTACAAGTTTTGTAGATATTTATCTTTATTACATTTGTAGTAACAAAACACTTTTGCATTATTTTCATGTTATTTGGGTCCCTTGATGAAGCAAATTTCTGCTTCAGAAAAAAATATTGTTAAAAAATGCAAAACTGTTTCTTAATTTGCCATTTCTCACAATGTTTTCAAAGGACTATTAATTTTGTGCAGCTAATAAGACTTGTATGTAACGAAATTTCTTTTTCCACACAATGTCAATGACTGAATTTTACTACATGTATATTGCTTTCACTCTTCAAGGAGCATTAAGGATTTTGTTCTAAACATAAACAAGAATATTGCTTGTCCTTTATTTAACAAAGTCATGAAACCTAACTTTACTTTTAACACTAGATAAAATCTGAGGCAAATGGAGAAAAATAATTGAAAGAATGAGATAAAAACATTATGGCAAATAGATATTGCTGACTGTGAGCAACATATTTAATCACAATATTTGCAAAAGCAGTTTTACTGCAATGCTGTTTTAATTTAGTGTCATTTCTCGGTTAGGATTTTAATACCCTTTTAACTATTGAGCAGTACCGGTAAATACTAGCATGAACTTCTTTGCCGTGCAAAGATGGCAAACATAGAAAATTAATGCTATACAGCACTATTTTTCTTTAATTAAATGTTTAAATGACTGCATGTCCAATTATACATATATGAGAACACTATTGCATAACATGTGGTCCCTGTAAGATGCAGTTGTCTTGGAATCATGGTACCTTTTTAGTGTCATTCTTCTAGCAGGAGAAAGCTCTGAAAGTATATTAGGAAGAGATGTTTGTAAATACATGTATAGTATTTCTTAATACAAGTTTTTAGCTCACTAGAGCAAAAATTGCTTAATTCTTTATCACAGGACAGATCCTAAACTTTTCCAATTGAAAACATTAGGAAACAACAATTTTAAATGGGGCTGGAAGAATGGAATTTGTCTTTGAATGAGTAGAAAACATTGTGGAAAAGGGAGGAAATGATGGTTACCAGCATTTTCTCCTTTACCCACAATGTTATCAAAAGGCTTCTTCCTTGAAAGCACTAGGGTAAATGACTTGTACAAATTGAAAGCACTAGCAGACAAAAATGTAAGAGTGGCTAAAAAGTTGAAATTTATTTATGGAATGGTTGATAATACCCTAAGAAAAAGAAGACATGCTGGTCTGGTTACCAGCATTTTCTCCTATTTCCACATTGTTTTCATAAACTGTTTTCTGTACAGAAAGAGTTAAACATTTCATTCATGTGCCAGTTAGTGCAATTTGTCATGGGTATCTTTCCAAAGTCCTAGTTATGCACAAAGGTAATATTCAGTGTGCATAGTAAAACAAGCATATTGCATTTTTCTTAAATGACCCTTGGCTTTTGAAGCACAATTAATCCTTGACAACACAATCCTGATTTTTAAAGACCCGGAGGAAGCCTTATGAAAACATTGTAGGAAAAGGATTAAATGCTGGTAACCAGCATTTTTTTCCTTTTCCAATAATATTTTCTACCCTCTCAAATAAATTTCCATCATTTGAGTACTAGATCTTTATTCTATACGGCATTAATTGTCATCTGCAAATCCTTTTAATTTGGATCAGTCAAAGATTCTGTCTTGTGCCAAGAAGATAATTACATACCTTTCAGCAAAGTGTCGATCTAGATCAGACTGCAATGAACATGCAGTCTGATCTTGAATTTGAACTCTCTTATATTTGATATTTAAAGACATAATACTGGAGTGGCTGTCTTGAAAATACTTGAATATTACCCATGGCTGAAATTAACAGCGGCTCAACGTAGATTTCGCTGCACGATCGCCCTCGGCAAATTGCGGATTACAAAAAGATCTATAAATATCTGCTTTAAAACGTCTTGTGTCGTACTTTAGCTTTCATTTTATGCCTTCACACAGCTGTAGTTTTGTGAAAGAAACGTGATTCACCTTTTTTTATTTAACTCTGTCAAAAAAGCATGATTCTATTGAATACGAAACCGAAAGTAGGTTGAACCATCAACCTGTTTACCTGCGCTGAACACGATCTCTTCTTTACTGTGGCGTATTCATAGTCACATATCGTTCTCTGATCGACTACCCAAATTTTCAAATCGCTCGGACTTTTTAAATCTTACTTCATCATTCGTAATTGCTTCGTGTATCTCTCTACATACTGTGACGAAAAGGCGATAAATTTACGGTGGATCCCGGAAGTGATGAACTCTCGCGGTCACGTGACGAGACTTTCGTACCCTATTGCAATATTTCAAGCTTGCTTTTGCCCAGAATGTCGATCTAAGCATGCGGACAGTTTGAATAATGGCCAGACTACAAGTTCTGAGCAATCTTATCTTGATGTGCAATGGTGACAGCAGCGGCAACTGTTCTTGTTAAAGGTGCTTTAACTTTTTACCAAACGACAAAATTTTTGCCTTGTCCAAATCGAAAACATTTGCAGACGACAAAATAAAATAGGCTGAAGATTTGAAATTTGTTTTGTGAAGGGTAGAAAACATAGTGGGAAAAGGAGAAAATGCTGGTTACAAGCATTTTCTCCTTTTTTCACAATGTTTTCAAAAGGCTTCTTTCTTAGGGTCGTAAAAAGTCGGCATCATACCATAAAGGGTTAATGCTTGAAATAGAACAGACATTGGTTCTTGTGTTGGATCACTTATTGGAAATTCTGCATCCGAGCCAAAACAAATGAGAATTGAAGGGAAATAACTAGCATCGATTACAAACAATTTATCAATTTATGGTTACCTCCCTTATGTCCCCTCTGTAGCCAACATTCCACCATGCTCTGAAAACGGGAGATCGAGCTGCCTGTGTTTTCTGTCCTCCAGTTTTTACGTCTCCTGTTGTGGTTTCATTTGTCACACCGATTACAAGACAATATACTTTTTAATGCTAAAATTTTGTCTAAAAAAAACCGGAGATCGAACTGCTTATGTTTTCTGTCCTCCAGTTTTCGTGGTTTCAGTTGTCACACTACTATTAGAAGACAAAATACTTTTTAATGCTCGAATTTTGTCAGAATGTGCAAACATGGCCGTAAATGTGGGTCAGTTTTATGATGCAATATCGGGTCTTTACTTCATTGTTTTAAATGATTTTATGATGTTGTAACCCAAACACGAACATGTTCACAAAACACATCATCAACTGAGAGCAGTTGATATATTTGACGGAGAAAAATATCGTACTTAGGTTAAAAGACGGAAATGCGTCTCTCTTTACCGTACAACCCGAGTGTTTCACGACTCTGAGGATTCATTAACTGATGCCTTGGACAACATTTAATTACAAAAAGTAAAATCAAATGATAGTAACCACCATCGTATCGCCCTCCCCAAAAGCTAGCATTTGAAGAGCTGGATATATTTATCTGCTGGCACGATTTGTATCGCTTTCAAAAAGAATGGACATAATTGCAAGAAACATGTCAATTCACTTGAATAGGTTACATGCGATTGCTATAAATACGCATTATGTTTTCAAAAACTTTGAAAAATGAGAACCAACACTACAGTATAACTGTATATTGGGTTCGATCTACGTCTTGCAATGTTAAAAGTGCGACAGAATCCATGATAAAAGACATGTACGTATTGACTCCCAACCTTAGCGACAGGGACTGCATGACATCTGAAAGAACAATATGGTACCACCTTCGTCGCCTTTTAACCCTTAACAAAAAAATCCGTATCAGGGAAGAAGGCCTTAGGTAATTAGCATTTTCTCCTTTCCTTGTCGTGTTTGTCATCTTTCTAAAGACGTACTTTTATCATATGAGCCACGTTTATCCTGCTGTCTGCAGCAAAATCTTTCAACATGGGCCAGTCTTAGGCCTACACTCTGTTACCTAGAAAAGAGTTAACACTCGAGACAAAGGGTGGGAACTGGAAAAGACATGTGGATTGATTCGGGTCTCTTAAGGTTGCTTATTTGTCCGTCCATCCGTCTGTCAGTACGTCTTTGTGTGTGTCCTGCAGCAACGTAGGAAGCATTTCAGGATGGGGGAAGGGGGGCTAACTTCGAAATACCGAGATTTTTTGCGTGCTTGTTGCATTGCGATAAAAACTCACATTTTAGTTATTATGATTTTTAAAATTATTGGGGGCTGCCCCCCCCCCCCCAGCACCCCCCCGTTCCTACGGGCCTGTCCTGGGTCCGTTTTCATCAACCATTCTTCAGAACATTCCAAGTCTTATTCTTCAGAATTTTGTCAGTGTGAAAGTAACGTAACTTCTGATTGGCTATTTAAATCATTCGGTTGAGCCAATCAGAAGTTCTGTTACTTTCCCAGTTATAAAATCTTGAAGAGTAAGACAAAGATCACTGTTAAGAATGGTTGGTGAATAAGGACCCTGTTTGTTGGCCATGTACTGTTTATACTTTACGCAATAAACATTTAACCTTTATACGAGTTATCGTCGGTTTGCTTCCAAAACCTCGTAGCTACAGCTTGTTACAAGCTGTAATTACGAGGTTTTGGTGCATCTCGGTGGTGTATGATACCAAGCAAGTCATTACATGATCAAAGATCGGTCAGAGCTCCAGATAAAGGGAGCGATTTTGATTTCAAATTAAAATATTCTTTTTTCTCCTCTACATGCTATGTTGTAGGTACTCATTAGAATAGTCTCACCTATGTCCACATTGTAAAAAAGAAATCGTGCGACAGATTAAATGTTATGTGTCCCAAATAAATGAAGTTTACTTTCAAAGGATGGCAAATACTGCGGGGAACGGAGAAAATAATGGTTATCAGCATTTTCTCCTATTCCTGCTATGTTTTCATAAGCCCTCCATCTGTAGATCGTTTGGTAAGTGATTAAGAACGGAAAGTTTTGCAGTAAATATATTTTACGGACTCTTCAAGGCTATTCCTTGAAGTCGGTCTGAAACGTAAAGTGCTTGAAATCAAAGAGTTGATAGTGCGATTCCTAGCTAGCCCATTCTCTGCCCGAGGATTGGCAATAGTCATTATAAGACGATCCATTCTTCTGTCTGCTGATCACTGTTTCGATGCTGATCACTGTTTCGATGAAAATTGTGTGGGAAGACAGCTAGCGAATTTGAGAAAGTGTTGCGCAAACTACTGTGTAAGGAATTCTGAGAAAGCATGTGACGTTGGCCGCCGGGATATAAGTAATGCAGAAAACGGAGTTTAATACCTAAAGCGTTGCAAGAATCAAAGCGTTGAGAACGCTGAGGTGGTATTTGTCAAGAAAACCCATTGTGTGGAATTAACAGTTTGAAAAAAAAAAGAGACATATTGTTCAAACATTTGGCTTAAAAGTCAACCCACTAAGCAAATGAATACCTTTTCGGTTGAAGGGAGAGTGCTCATGTACCTTAAAACTATAATTTTGAATATCTTTAGCCTTTCACATTTAATTGCCAACATTACAATCAATCACTTCGATCTATAAATATTCATGAGCAATCACATGGAAAAGCGCACAATCATAGGACGAACAAGCCATGGAACAAATTGGTTAGGAACGAAAAAGCAGGCAAATTTGTATCATTGCGCCAATAAAAGGCTATGAGCGATAGAAGCTATTTTCAATAAAAAAAAATAAGTATCTCAACCATCGATGGCCTCGCCCAATGTATTTTAATATGCCATTTGAAATTATATATCTGACTGCTACAGAAAAACTCATTTGCCTAAGAAAAAAATGACTTAAACTGGGTTTATTTCCTTCGGCTTTGCACAAAATAAGATACATGGTTATCGAAATTCAATCTTGAAATCATAGTGGTATTGTCTTCGACAAATACCACAAAAACACTAAAAGGCTCTTCATGGCGGATCATCAGAGTCCCCCTCTCGCCGATCTCAGTGTTAATAAAGGATGGTGGTGGTTAGTTTGCCCGGTCCTCTTCCCTATTTGAACTAGATTTGTTTTGTTATAATCTCAGTTTATTTTACCATATAAACAGCTTCGACTCATCCAAATTTTGAAGTAATGAAAGTAAATGTGGGTTAACCGGTGGGACTTTTTTTGAGCCGCACAATGGAAATGATTATTTCAAACACTGGTGTCCAGCATTTTATCCGTTTTCAAGTGTCTCAAAACCCATTAACACCATTGGTAAAGATTTAAATGTGGAACTGTAGCTCAAGTTTCTAGAAATCGATCGATCCTTGCTGGGCCATACCATGCCATTGAAGGGATTTACACTAGTCCTGATAGTAACAGATGACGAGAGAAGCCAGGCAAAGCAAAGATGCAAGAGTAAAGCGTCTAGAGAAAAGATGCCTTCGGCTTTAACCTTTTGCCTGACAAAAAAAAGACATCCAGATTAAACGCATTCGCATGCAACAATTTAGTCTGGCATCCAGGCCCTACATTTAAGTCATTCTAATAAACAAGGTACATAACTACATCAAACTCACAGAAATATGTGTTATTTGCCCTTCTTTGAAATATACAGGCAATCAGAACATTGATAACAGAATACTAGTATTTGTTTTGCAGTTTTACTTTATTAGTTTGTTTTCCGATACCAGTCTAGCAACAATTTAAATGTGGCTTAACATTGAGGGTCACGAAACATTCAGGTTACCAACATTTTCTTCTTTTTCCCACAATACTTTCATAGGGTCCTTAAAAGTCGGAATTGTATGGTTAAGGGTTAAAGAAGACTATGGTATCCCTAATAGCACTTGTATAGCGATGTATCCTTCTGTAACGAAGTAATCCCGAGTTAAAACAATCCGAAGAAGTAAAGAGTTGAAAATTGAAAAAAAAATGGGAAGGAGGAATTTAAATGATTTCCCGTAGAGTTCTCAAAGTAACCACTGGTAAATTACATTTTTTGACTTTTGTTCCATATTATATGTTTGTCTTCAAATACTATCACCAGGGTAAACGACTGTTATCAGAAAATCCAAAAATCGAGTCAAACCAGCGAGGTTGATCATGTGGAATGTCCTTTGTACTTGGCACTGACCAGTCCAACTCCTAGCCTTGGTTTGGTAAAACATAGGAAAGACGTGCATTAATACGCAAGCTGTATAGTTGAAGCGGCATGAAACACGAAACATGGGTATCAGGACAATTGCACCCCCCCCCGGACAATTCCTCCCGGACAATTGCCCCTGAGGACAATCCCCCCAGACCATTGCCTCCCGAGGACAACCCCCGGACTATCCTCCCCAGGACCCCTCCCCAGGACTGTTGATACCCTCGGACAATTCCCTCGGACTATTGCCCCCCTCCCTCCCGGACACTTGGAATAGGCAACTTGAGAGGCAACGTGGTTCATTTAATTTCGAGCATTATCTATGGCAAGTGAAACTACAGTAATATACATAGAATATTGCCCAATGCAGACCTTGACTGTTGTCAGTAAGTCAACGCCCGTCGCAGTTTTCCATTTTATCATTTCAAATTATGTACGTTGTATGAAAGATCCAGTCCAGCGAATAGCAACAACAAAAACATTAATATTTTGCTTTCCCGTTGTTTCCAGGGGCAAAAGTCCCACTTCGAGGGCAACTGCATGTGTCCTGGCGGCGGGGGGGGGGCATTGGTCGTGGGGGGACTGTCATCGGGGGCAATAGTCCGGGGGGTATAATCGGAAGGGGGGAGGCAATGGTCCGGGGGAGGGGGATGTCGTCGGGGTGGGGGCTGGGATGATCCGTGGGGAGGAGAGAAATTGTCAAGGGGGGGGGCAATGGTCCGGGAGGGATTTTAATCAGGTGCGAGGAAATTTTCCGGGGGACAATTGTCCTAGAATCAGTAACATGGCCTTTGGAAGTTTGTTAGCGTAAATGAGTCGCTGGTTCGAGTCAGCATCTTGTCCAGTTATTCTCGTCGAGGAGCGATGATAATTACTACCGCAGGACCAGGATCCAGAAAAAATTATTTGTGTTTATATGGGTTATCAGCAAGTGACTGAGAAAGAATACTGTATGTGGTTGTAGTAAAGGAACCTATTGCAGAGCATGGGTAAATGCACTGGCCATCGCGATACTTGTAACTGAATTAATCTCGAAATCAAGTTTAAGACCAAGCCAAAAACTAATAACCTTGATGTACACGTTTGTCCAGATTTACTGCTAGAGTCTCGTTATAACTGCAAGACATAGTGTAGAATTTATGATTAAGATCTAATACAATTTCGTATTGACAAATTAAAGAAACAGTTTGGGTAAAGCAGGAATGTAATGGGCTTGCATTTGACCCTAGGTTGGTTTCGAGCTGCACTACGCAGTTCAGTGGGATATGTGTTCACGAATGTATACACCAAGCCGCTCAGTGACTCACCAACCACACGGCAACCTTTACACATGATGGTTATTCAAGCAGACGACTTCCTTCTTGCAAGCGAAATTGAAAACCAAGTTCAAAATTACCGCTTATTGCCCTTGGAATCTTGTTTTAAAAATGCACAGTGGCCATAACTTCCGATAGCTCTGAAGCCTAATTCTAAACTCTCGTCGGAGAGACTCCACTTTTGAATTTCCAGGAGGATGTCAGAATATCGATGCAGACGAAATAATGAAATCGAATCTAGCCCACATGTTGTCATGGTGTGCCTACAACGATTTATGCTAAGTTATCTCCCATGTCTTATTTCCGTGCTTGTTTGTTCGACTCCAACACGCCAAGCTTTCCAAGTTTTATGTTCACTTTATATTTACACGCTGGGGAATGTTTTATAACGGGAACAGCCGAACGAATATTTCATTTGCATTTAATATGAAATCTTTTATTTTTCTGCATTTTGTCCTCAGTTCTATATAAATACAATTCGAAAGACATCACGTATGCAATAACTGAATTTCTGTACTAGGCATTCGGTTCGGATTAACAGGCGACGAAAAAATGAACAGACACTAATGTGTGCTCACTAATACGAGAAAACTTCACCTTTGATTGACGTCAGTACGAAAGCCCTGTGGCTAATACAGCTGTTCATTTAATTTCCCGGTTTTGAAATTATTTCTGAAAAAGCAGTTATTGTTCTTTTGGGTCCTCAAAAACCAATTGTAATCTAAGCATCCGGTCAGAATTAAATGATTTTTTTTTCGATTTAGTATTTTTAATCGTGATATTGTTAAATTATTTCAATACTAAAAGTATTCTGATCAGAGGGAGGTGAAAATGCCAGCTAATTGAATCGGCAGAATTG
Source organism: Tridacna crocea (assembly GCA_943736015.1). NCBI lineage: Eukaryota > Metazoa > Mollusca > Bivalvia > Cardiida > Cardiidae > Tridacna > Tridacna crocea. The sequence continues at coordinate 26,949,927 of OX031060.1, forward strand.
AAAAGAATGCCTGTGACGCATCACAAACACGAAATTTTATTCATCCGCCAAGTGGACGGTGTATTGATAAAGAAATTGGAAGGAAGAAAAAATAATCACCCCTAGAAAATGCATTTTTGTATCCAGAAAATACTTAATGGATGACAGATACGACAAATTGAGTGTTTCCTTTCCTTAATCGAACTATTTCACGTCTGTAAATCAAAGTTTTTGCAGCGTAGTAATTCTCTATACTGATCTTCTCAGATATTCCCGCTTAGTGAAGTGTACCATATAATAGGTCTGTTTATGATAAGGCCATGCTTCCATCCAAGCTATTTTCTTGATTCGAAAGTATCATACATGCATGACAATATACGCTTGTGACATGAACACAGCTCACAATTGATAGGGTACGGAGAAAAAGGTCTCGTGTAACTGGATGTTCTAAGAAGGTCATTCAATATATAACTTGGATATCTGGGAGTGTGTTTTGTTTGTCTTTTGTAATAGAAAGAAAGTTTGGACGAATAAACAGAGGTATGTGTAAGTGACAAACCCATTCCTGGTACCCTTATTGATGGTGAAGGGCCCAGGTAAGGGAGTAAACATTGAAAATGGAGAAACACAAAGAAGTGTAAGCTCTAAACGGCGATCAAACGCTCGGCATAGTGAAATCAACACAATGGACTCATTTCAAGATGGTGGTCATATACACATGAATTCAGAACACAGTGACTTCTCAACAGGCGGAATGGAGGGTTCGTATATGAATCCCGAGATGAGTAGCTATGGGCCCAATGCTGGAGATCAGGTGATGGGTCCAGAAGGGTATGGTAGAATGGATGGTATGCACGCAGGACAAATGCCTCACTATGGTTATAACAGACCAGGATTTAGTTCAGCAGATACCAGTAACATGGCAGGCAGTGGTGAATACACAGGCCATAATATGAGTTATGGACAATATTCACAGAATGCAGGGGCTCGATCTGGATATCCAGGGGTACCAAGACCAGGAATGGGGCCAGTCAGGCCAGGAATGGGCTCCCATAGCATGGGTATGATGCCAGGTCCCTATAACCCCAACCAGAGAATGATATCTGGACAAAGTATATCGCAGCAGTCTGGACCAACACCGACTTTGAATCAGCTTTTACAAACTCCGAATGCCCAACCTAGGTACCCTGGAAATAATTACGATGGATATGTGGGTCCACAGAAAGGAGACATGAATAGTGCTAATGGGCCGTATGGCATGCCACCACAGGGTTGGATGCCAAATCAGAGAGGGATGGGGAATTACCCGCCTATGTCAATGTCAGGTTCTTCTTCATATAGGGGACAGGTAAGCATAAATTTTTTACTTCTGGTTTACCCAGCGCCTAAAGACATATAGAGATATCAAACATAAAAAAAAAACACTGTCACGAAGGGAGAATGTTGTCCATTGAGGGATTTCTCAATATCATCCCAGTATACCGCTTGGCTGTCTTGGAGACGCAACATAATTTGAAGTCTTACTGCCAATATCTCTTATCATTTTTCTTTCAGCATACCTTTTAACTCTTTACCAAATGGTAAAATTTTATTTGATCTTAATCTAAAATAATGTGTAACCTGAGAAAACAAGCAACAATTTGAAATAATACAAGTGCCAGTGAATAGGGAGTATTTGGAAACAACATGTGTTATGTAGCTAAGGCCTGATGATTGTCTTTGATGTGGTTGAAAACTATGAGAATAGTGAAATACGCTGGTTACAAGCATTTTCTCCTTTTTCTACAATGTTTTCAATACCATTCTTCCTTGGAGTCGATAAGTTTTGAATCTGTGGTAAAAGGTTAACAAGGAATCCTTTGATATGATGATGCCGCTATGGTAGGATTTTTGAAAATATTGTGGTAAATCGAGGAAATGCTGTCTGACCGTTTCCACAAAATTGTCAAAGAGATAATCTTTTATGAAATTGCTCCATTTGCAGTAGTGTCTACGTTGGTGGATTATATCTGAAAATTTATTCAAATTTGAAAAATTTTAGCAGGAAGAAAAGCAGGTACAGTGCATTCATACTGTTAGAAACAAGGAAAAAATACACAAAACTAAAATACCAGTAAAATTTGATTTGGATATTTGTATACATACAAATGAGAGGCTTTGGCTGAAATCTTTAAAAGTGATGAGTAAGTCCCTAACCCTTTACCACACATTGACGTCTTTTAACACCCTGAAAGAGAAAGCTTTTGAAAAAATTGTGGGAAAAAGAGAAAATGCTGGTAACCAACATTTTTTCCTTTTCCCACAATGTTTTCTATTCTGGTGGAAACAATTTTCAATTTTTGAGTTACATTTATTTTGTCATCTTCAAGTGCTGTCAATTTGGACCAGTCTGAAATTTTGTTGTTTGGTTAAGGCTTGAAGTGTCATTCAGCTCTAAATCTACTGGTGTTTTTCTTGCCAGTGTGGATCAAGATCAGGCTGTAAACATGTCTGATCCTAGATCTACACAGCCTACTATGCTGAGATAGTATATAGCTGAAAAGCCATAAATTTCTGTAAGAAATTACTATACGCGGTCTTTCTCATGCAGAGTAAAATATCCACTCTCTTTGTCTGATGCTCCAAGGGTTAGAAATTGCAATGTGTGGCTGTTCTGTGTTGACCCATTGTATTTTTTTGGGATGTTGGAATTCCCGGTGTTTGTTTACATTCTCTTTACAGGCCATGTGCTTTCAGCGCTTGGTTGTAATGATATTTAAATTTGGTGGCAAAATTAGTGATTGTAAAGACAGCTGGGCAATTTCCTGAATTCCCAGATTTTGATTGGCTGCTGGATTTGTGTGAGAATCAATTTACCCTTAGAGTTCTGGGCACAATGCTTGTTGTTTTGGCTGTGTAGATTAAGATCAGGCAGCTGAAAATGTGCAGTCTGATCATTGATAAACACTGCTTACTATGCTGGGACAGTATGTCCATGTAGTTGCTATGTGACAAGATGTTTTTGTGCTTTTGCTGATTGAAAATTTGATTTTCTTACTTGAGAGCTCAAAGGGATAATCCCAATGGAGATTGATTTTCACTTGTCAGATGCTGCAGGCTTTATTTATATCTAAGGCTGTAACTCTTTCATTCATAAACAGCATTTGATTTGATTTCCACATGTCATTTAACCCTTTAAATTTTTACCATGCAGTCCATAGTTGAACTACCCTGACAAAGAAGGCTTTTGTGAATATTTTTGGAAAACTTAGTGAATTTCATTTGGACAAGTCTTGAATTTCATTTTTAGGTCTATAGAAAATAAATGTTCATTTAGGGTTCGATCCAAGTTGCTATAGATACCATAAGTAAGGAATCTTTCTTGCAGGAACTTTTAACTGGAACTTGTACTGAAATAGCTGGAGAGATCTATAGAGATTTAGCATTGCCCATCCATCCTTCTGTCTGTATGTGTCCGTTTCTCCATCCAGGACAATATCTCCAATACCATTGTGCAGAATTTTGTGAAACTTAATATGTGTGCACAATGACCCATTTCCTCAATTTAATAATTTTTTAGCTCATCTGAGCGCAACATGCTCAAGGGGAGTTTTTAGGATCACCAGGTGTCCGTCGTCAGTAATTCTTTAAACATCAACTCTTCCTAAACCACTGGGCCAATTTGGACCAAACTTTGCTGGAATCCTTGGGAGGTCCTCATTAAAAAATGATCACAGAATTTGATTCAGTCAAAAACTCTCATTGCCATTGCAACCAAATGGAGTTTTCTAAGAGATTCTTTAAAAATCTGATGAAACCGATGGGCAGATTTTAATATAATTTCATAGAGATGTTCCTTTGGTGACCCGTTTCAAAAATGTACGCAGAAAGACAGGGCTTTTTTCCCTTCTATAATCGAGGCCGATCTTCTGTGACTTCCCAGTATATTGCAAAAGGCATAATTTTTCCCAACTATGGCAGAAAAAATTCCCAATTTTGCTGAAAGGATTTCCCAATATTGCTGGAAAAAATTCTCTTGATATGATGCTGATATTCCTAATAAGTTAAAATAACAATTTTTCAAAAGCTATTTCAAATGACCAGACAAAAAACTCTTTATTCAGCGGTAATTGAAACCTAAAGCAGATTTTTAGCTCACCTGAGCACAACATGCTCAAGGGGAGCTTTTAGGATCAACCGGTGTCTCTCGTGCGTTGTGTCGTCAACAATTCTTAAAACATCAACTCCTCCTAAACCGCTGGGCTAATTTGGACCAAACTTGGCTGGAATGTTCCTTGGGAGGTCCTCCTTCAAAACTATTCACAGAATTTGATTCCTTCAAAAACTCTGGTTGCCATGGCAACCAAATGGAATTTTCTAAGAAATTCTTTAAAAATCTTTTTCTCTGAAACCACAGGCCAGACTTTAAAATAATTTCACAGAGATGTTCCTTAGATGACCCTTTTCAAACATTGTTCATGAAATTTTTATCAGTCAAGAAACTGGCTTTGGTGAATGGGAGCTACTTGCACTATACAGACTGGTCCAACTGTGCAGCATTTGTTCCGAGCAGCTGTAAAGGTAATCGCAATATTTTGGACAAAAATGAGGTTGTTAAAATGTTACGAAGGTGCTAAACCTTGTGGGAAAAAAAAAATTAACGTCAGAGGAGTTGGCTGTGGAGTATGTCCTCAAGATTGAAACCATCGATTAAATATTGTAATGTTTGGCTTGTGGTGTTTTTACATATTAGCCAGTGGAGTGATAAAGGGCCATGATGGCCCTCTTGTTTCCATTTTTTCCTTCTTTGGATTAGCATTTATAAATCTAAAACTGCTGTATTTTCAATTCAAAAAGAGATCATAATTACCTTTCAGAAAACTAACAAAAGTATCAAAAAATAATTTCAAGATGGACATAAACAGAATTTCTAATCTGTTAGAAATGAGCAAAAATATTGTTTCTGCTTAAATCTTTATTTATCCTTACTTATCAACCAATTAGAATTTTTGCCCCATGTTCACTGGAAGTGCATTACGCAGGTCTTACCTTAATATTATGCAGAGTAGCAACTGGAGTTTGTGAAGGAAATGGGAGTCAGATGTGAATTGCTTGAAGTAGATAATTTGACAGATGTAGATTAAAGGATAAACATATGAATTAGAGCAGGTTTTTGTCTATTTTAAGAACATGTGGTTTTTCCTACTTTTCATTTGATTTGCTTTTAAATTAGGTCATTATGCAAATACATTCCTGGATGATGATTGCCCGGGTTGACCTGAGAAAGTGGTAAACATAGTCAGCATGTGGTTTTTTGACAGGTGTTGACCCTTTGCTCTGAAACATTTAACCCTTTACCAACTGACAAAATTTGAAAGTTGTCCAAATTTCCAGGAACCATTTACCAAACAATTCATGGAGGAAAAAGCCATCTGAAAACATGCTGTAACCAGCATTTTCTCCTTTTCCAACATTATTTTCTTCTCTTTTAAAGGTGGATATTTAGAATTTTTACATCTCACCAAATTAAAAAACATAAATAACACTGAAATTTATATGAAAAAATAATACAAATCATCAATAAGTAAGACTCATAAAATTAAAAAAAAAAAAATTTTTTTGACGGTGTTCCCTTAAAAGGCTACGTAGCCACTTAAGGTATTTTTAGATTTCCCGCCAAAAATCAATAAAGCATTTTGGGAATGTTAAGTCACTGGCACGTGACTTATAACGCTTAAATTCCATTACATAACAAACATGTAATAATTATTTTCCATAATGTCTTCTTTGGACCCTATATTTGAAACTTTGTCTGTGTATTCCTGTATATAAATGAGCAAACTGATCATCTAAAAATAGAACGTGTCTCCCGTTGGTGTCAACCTGGGCCGTAGTAAATCTCTAATTTCTCGTACTGTCGGATGGTTTTCGACTACTGGGGTTTTATGAAGACAAATTAAAAGCTTGGGGAGTATAAGGATGATTTTTTTGCATTTTTTTTTAAATTTTCGCCCCAAGATCTGAAGGGCCACCTTTAAAGTCATATTTCAATTTTTGGATCATGCTTATTTTGTTGTTTGTCAATGCTTTCAATTTGGACAAGTCATTTGGTGAAGAGTTAATTAACCCTTTAGCAAACAACAACATTTTAGACTGGTCAAAAATGAAAGCACCTGCAGTTGACAAAATAAACGTAAGTCAAAAATTGTACATTTATTTTCGGGCATCAAACATTTTACTTTGATAACTGAACAAGTCTGACCTTCATTTTGACAGACCCTCAGCTTGTTCTTTTTCGGAGGGTCCGATTTCCATTTCAGTAGGTTCTGGTCCTCGGACCAGCACTATTTTTCAGCCATGTATCACGATTGTGCTGATGTGATGCTGTACAGTTTCACAATATTTTGCAATTTTGACATGTAATATACATGTAGTAATTAACCCTTTACCCCATATGGTATTTCTATGGTACCTCTAATTGACCCTAAATAACAGCAAAGATGAAGCCATTTCTTATGTGTATATGACACCTTTTGATAGTGTAGAAAACATTGTGGCAAAAGGTGAAATTGCTCGTGACAAGCAATTTCACCTTTTGCTACAATGTTTTCCAAAGGCTCCTACAAGCAGTGCGTAGAAATGAGTATCTATGGAGTAAAGGGTTAACAGTTCTACTCAAAAGAATGTGCTACTCCATGTATGTGACAGAAAGTCTAGATCAGAGAGCATGTCTTGTGCAGTATTATCTTGATTCAGCATATTAAGCTTTTTCCGGATAATTCCATATGTCCTGGATGCTGTGTAATAAGGATTTTGAGAAAAAGAAAACGCTGGAAGCCATTTTCTGATTTTACTCCTTTTCTAGCTATGTTTTCTACATTGAAAGATAAATGTTGTCACTTTGAGCAGCGCTGAATTAAACATTTTTGTCATCTTTAAATGCTTTTAACTCTTTACCACACAATCCCGACTTTTAACTACCCTGAGAAAGAAGCCTTTTGAAAACACTGTGGGAAAAGGAGAAAATGCTGGTAACCAGCATTTTCTCCTTTTCCCACAATGTTTTCTACCCTTCCCAGACCAAATTTCAACATTTCAGTCATAATTATCGTGTCGTCTGCAAGTGCTTTCAATTTGGACCGGTCTAAATTTTCTCGTGTGGTAAAGAGTTAAGTCAGAAAAGTCCAACCCTTCTTTTGTCAGATTAAAAGGATTAACCCTTTACCACACAATCCTGAATTTAATGACCCAGGGGAAGAAGCTTTTGAAACATTGTGGGAAAAGGAGAAAATGCTTGTAACAAACATTTTCTGCTTTTCTACAATGTTTTCTATCATTAACCCTTTACTCCACAGATACTCATTTTAACGCATTGCTTATAGGAGCCTTTGGAAAACATTGTGGCAAAAGGTGAAATTGCTCGTCACGAGCAATTTCACCTTTTGCCACAATGTTTTCTATGCTATCAAAAGGTGTCATATACACATAAGAAACAGCTTCATCCTTGCTGTTATTTAGGGTCAATTAGAGATACCATAGAAATGTCTTATGGGGTAAAGGGTTAATTACCAAAGACCATTTTCATCAGTTGAGCCACATTAAATTTGTCTTAATGCAAATGTGTTGAATTTTGTCAAGTTTAAGATTTTGTTGTGTGGTTAAGGGCTAACTCTCTACCAAATGACAAAATGCCAGAACGGTCTAAATTGAAAGTACTTGCAGACAACAAAATCAGCATGACTCTGAAATTGAAATAATTATGTTTCCAGCAACTCGGCAAACATGGGTGAAGGAGAAAATGCTGGTTACTGGCATTTTCCTCCTTTCCGACAATGTTTTCAAAAGTCTTTTATCGCAGGGTCATAAAAACCAGGGATCCTTTGGTAAAGGGTTAACCCATTACCACATAATCCCTACTTTTGATGACCCTGAAAAAGAAGCCTTTGGAAAGCATTGTAGGAAAAGGAGAAAATGCTGGTAACCAGCATTTTCTCCTTTACCAACAATGTTTTCTATCCTTCTAAAAAACATTTTTTAATTTTTCAGTCACATTAATTTCGACGTTTGCAAATGCTTTCAATTATGGCCATTCTAAAATCTTGCCATTTGGTAAAGGGTTAATAATTGAACTTGACCTAGATATGGTGTGATCACACTTTGCCAGACTACCAAACTGTTCAGCTCGTCCATAATCAAAGGATTTGCAGATGACAAATGGTATAATTTGGCCAAAATGTCGAGATTTTGTTATTAACTGGACAGAAAACATGATGGAAATGAGTATATTCTCTTTTTCCCCCCCACATTGTTTTTAGAGACCGTCTCACTTAATGTTGAAGAAAAAACAGTGGAATGTTTTGTAAAGGGAAAATAGATACAGGAGTAGATAAGGACACAGAAACCTCTTAGTGATTAATATACCAGATTGTAAGAAAACATCTCCACCAACCTGAACAGGTCATGTGAAAGGAGGACCCAGTAGTATTTGTTTGATCATATCTTTGGGTATTTTAACTCTTTACCAAACGACAATATTTTTGGTTTGTCAAAATCAAAAGCATTTGCAGACAACAAAATAAAAGTGACTGAAAATTTGAAATTTGTTTTGTGAAGTGTAGAAAACATTGCGGGAAAAGGAGAAAATGCTGGTTACCAGCATTATCTCCTTTTCCCACATTGTTTTATCAAGGCTTCTTTCTCATGGTCGTCAAAAGTAGGGATTGTGTGGTAATAGATTAACTCTTTAGAAAAAAACAAGATTTCGGACTTGTCCAAATTGAAAGCATTTGCAGACGTCAAATAAATATGAATCAAAAAATGATATCTGATCTGGAAAGGGTAGAAAATACTGTGGTTATCAGCATTTTCTCCTTTTCCCACAATGTTTTCAAAATCTTTCTTTCTCAGGGTCGTCAAAAGTCGGCATTGTGTGGTAAAGGGTTAACTCTCTACCAAATGACAAAATGTTAGACTGATCCAAATTGAAAGTCGTAGCAAACAACATATCAAAGGTGGTGGAAATGACACAATCCCTACTTTTAACAACCCTCAGGAACAAGCCTTTTGGAAACATTGTGGGAAAAGGAGAAAATGCTGGTAACCAGCATTTTCTCCTTTTCCCACAATGTTTTCTACCCTGCTGGAAACAAATTTCAGATTTTGAGTTACATTTATAGTGCCGTCTGCAAATGCTTTCAATTATGACCAGTCTAAAATTTTGTTGTTTGGTTACAAGTGAAACCTGTCAATCACAAAGATCAGCACAACAGTAACTGTGGATAAAATACTCTATAGCTGCCAAAAGCAAACAATAGGGTGGTAAAAAGCATTTAAATATAAGACATACCATTTAACTCTTTACCATACAATCCCGTCTTTTAACGACCCTGATAAGGAAAGCTTTTGAAAACATTGTGGGAAAAAGAGAAAATGCTGGTTACCAGTAGTGTTGGGCAATCGGTTTAAAATCTCAATCGATTATCGCTTTGTAATTGGAAGAGCAAACCAACTAGCTATCGATAGTACAATCGGTTTAGACTCCATTTAACTGAGAATATCTTTCTGCTTAAAATATTGTGACAATACTGTAAACATGATAGTCTTCATGTATTAACTTAATAAAGATGTTGTATTCTGCACTTTAATCAGTTGAAATACATTACAATTAAGTTGTAGAACTGAGTTTCATCATTTCATAAAACAACATTACTTCCACTCATGAACCATGAACAGAATTTTAGCTTCCACTTATTGCTTTATTCAGAAATTTGTGTAAATTCACTGTTAAAATTCATTATTAAAGATTAGAAGATAGTTTGAAGTCCCTCTGATTGGATGATGCCACGCTGCTCATTGTAGTGTCATGGGTTTTCACGCTTTTTTGGCGATCTACTTTTTCTTGACAGTTAGTTTCTGGGGAAGTGTTACTGCATGATTTGACATCATTTAGTCAGTTTAAATAGCAAGTAACTTAAAATGCTGTCACTTTACATAATGTAAGAGGAATAACACCTTCGTTACTTTGTCATAAATGACTCGCCAGCTTCATTATCATCCGGGTGTCCTTCCCATTTTATACTGATTGTTTTCAACCCATATTTATGCCAAATGCACGCAAGCTTGGTTATATGAAGTTCTAGACATAATTTCATGCCTCACATTGATATTTAGGCAGATATCTTTCACTGTTAAAGACAGGTCATTTCAAATTTCCAAATGTCAAAAAGGGAAGCTTGCCGAGTTGTCAACTTTTGTCAAGACGTTCATGGACAAAGATTTGTGTCTCATTTTTCAGCCAATTTTCGTGTTGTTATCCACTATGTTTAATCCAAGATTGTGATTAATAAGAGTTACAAAAACAAGCCCTAAAAACCAGAATTCAGGTTTTGGCACCAAGCCAGATTAGCAACCGACTACAATCGATTCCGGGATTTCTCAATCGATTATCGGAATCGGAAGCCAAAACCAACTGACTTTCGACTATAGTCGATCATCGGCCCATCACTAGTTACCAGCATAGAAAATGCTGGTTACCAGCATTTTCTCCTTTTCCCCCAGTGTTTTCAACCCTCCCAAAGTCAAAATTCAGCTTTTGACTGACATTTATTTTTGTCATCTGCAAATGCTTTCAATTTGGACCAGTCTAAAATTTTGTCATGTGGTAAAGAGTTAAAAAGTACGGAAATTCTGGTGAAGATGGCAATCTGCAATCTTTTTGTTAAGGTCACAATCTCTAAAAGGGTAGAGCTTTGTGCAAATTTTACTATGGCAGAAAAATGAAGTCTTATAATTATGAAGTAAAGGAGAGATAGCAACTCAGAGTATTGAACTCTTCACCACACAACAAATTTTAGGCTCAAAGTATTTGCAGAGCATAATTTACATGTGCCCCAAGTGATTGGTTTTGTTCTTGAAAGGTTAGAAAAAATTGTGGGAAAAGAAGAAAAAGCTGGTAACCAGCTTTTTCTTCTTTCTCCACAATATATTCCAAGTCATATTTCCCAGGTAATTAAAACTTTAGATTGTGTGCTAAAAGGTTAACCCTTTCCCAAACAGGCCCTGGTCTTTACGTGTCTGCAGTAAAAGTCTTTTGGAAACACTGGGGGGAAAGGATAAATTGCTTGTGACAAGCAATTTATCCATTTCCCACAGTGTTTTCTAGCGTTTTTAAGAACTTTCTGCCATTTTCTCCAAATCTAAAGTTGTCGACTGCAAACTGTTTTGGTTTGGAAGAGTCCAAAATTTGTTGTTTGAGAAAGGGTTAAACCAATTTTCCTGTAAGTCACATATACATGGACAGAACATTAAAAAAAATGTTGACATCTTCACAAAGATAATTATACAGACATGTACTTTTATATATATTATATAGTATGAATTAAATCATAAATGCATTTTAACCCTTTACCCCATGTGACATTTCTATGGTAACCTCTAATTGACCCTAAATAACAGCAAGGATGAAGCTGTTTCATGTGTGTATATGACACCTTTTGATAGTGTAGAAAACATTAAGGCAACAGGTGAAATTGCTTGTCACAAGCAATTTCACCTCTTGCCACAATGTTTTCCAAAGTCTCCCACAAGCAGTGCATAGAAATGAGTATCTATGGAGTAAATGGTTAACACATATTGTTTACTTTATACAGCTATACTGCCTTCATAACATTATCAAGTTACATAGATTAATGATATAAGACAATACAGCAAAGTAAAAAGTCTCTATGGCCCATTTTCTAGAAAAAGTAGGCAAAAACATAGCAGCTTGTTCAAGTGTAGATAAAGTATTATGTTAAAAATACACATCCCATTTTGTAATGACTCAGTTTATTCTAAGAGGAAAACAATAACGAGATTCAAAGCTTGTTTGAGGGGATAACACACCATTAGGTAATCAGATCATGTTTACACTTCTATTATTAAGCACACTTTATGGGTTTTTCCCATTTTGCCAGCTTTTCCCCCCTACTCATACTTACGATAATTAACCCATAGGCCAAATGAAACGGACATGTAGATATTATGAGTTTGTAAGGAAGATCTGAACAATGCAAGTTTTAGCTTGTTATGATTTTAGTGAGCAAATATTAGATAGTGTCTGTTAAAAACCAGACTATCATTTTTAGTGTAGTCTCATCTTGATCTAAACAATCCAAAGAGGCACTTTGTCTTGATTATTAGTGTGGGGAAAAAATCTTTATCATTGGACAAAATTCCAGACTTGTCTAGAAAAGCACTTGCATCTTAATGTGGCACCAATGATGAAATATTTCTCTGTAGGGATAGAAAAACATAGTAAAAAGGAGAAAATGCTCATGATTAGCATTACTTGTTCTTCTTTTCTCTCAATGTTGTAAAAAGCTTCTCCTTCATTTATTTTAAGCTTTGAATGATTGGTAAAGGGTTGAAGGTCATCTGAGTTCAGAGCTGTGTATTAGACAATGGCATGTCACTTGAGAGGTCTTCCCTCATAAGTAGTTAACCCTTCACTCCATAGGTACTCATTTTGACGCATCAACAACAGACAGCATTTGGAAACATTGTGGATAAAGGAGAAATTGCTTGTAACGAGCAATTTCTCCTTTTCCCACAATGTTTTTCACTCAATTAGATAGTTGTTTCCCCATTTGTCCATATTTTTGACATCATATGTTCATTTGCTGCTTAATCGGAAGAGCCTAAAATTGGCATATGAGGTAAAGGGTTAATCTATATTCTGACTGGGCCATCAGAAATGTAGACATTGCTTGTCCTTGGCTTTTTTTTCAAACATACAAAGGAAAAAATTGCCCACATCTAGAATTTCTCTGTTGTCTACTACAGTGACCGTTGTACCTAGATGTTGTACTAAATCAATCATGCGAAAATAATTGAAAAGTATTAAAGATGCAGACATTGCAATTTCAGAGCTGTTTTTGTTGTGAAAAAGTAGAAGGTTGTCAGGAAACTAATTACTCCTTGTTTAAAAACAAGAAGGAAAGGGCTTTGGAATTTCATTTGCTCCTTTTCTTGTCACTTTTAGATGTGTAGAAAGAAGAAGAACGAAAAACAAAATGAAAATAGATGTACCAAAACATCGAAAGTCGCTTTGCTAAGTCCTGTATCATATTCATAGTGAAGCCGAGTGCTCTTGATAAGCACAAAAATATTCTGCTATACCCCTTGCTTCTCATCCCAACCCCATGTTTTGGTTACTTATCTACATAGGCTCACTGAGGCCAGTCAAATGAATACACACAATATATGGTTGGGTTGTGCTGTGTGAGAAATTTTGAAATCTGAAATCAAAATGCTCTCTTAATCTGGCTCCAGTAAAAAGAACCAGCCCAAGATAGCGCTACATTGGTATTGATTCTGGTTTGCTGGCAGGAATATTGGAGTCTGATAGAGCAGGGTATATACATCAAGATTACAAATGATTGATTGCTAGCTGATAGAAAAGGGAAAACCCAGACTTCTAATCTTGTCTTAATTGTGCATTATGGCATAAACTGGGGAAAAAGAGGCACTTTATAAATAGAATTTTCTTGTTTATGACACAGTTGAAAGGACTTGACTGTGTGGAGTGGAATCAGAGGTTGTCTTTGGGTATTGATTTTGTAACAGAACATTACTCTGTATTGAAGCTGAATCCCCTATCTGTAAATCAAATGAGACCCGCAGACCTAACTGAATATTTGAGCGAATGGATTTCATAGGGGCTCATGAATATGGACTTTGAATTAAAGTTCACGTGGAAAGTACCTGTCACATCTGCAGTTCAGATCAGACAGCACTGAACATGATGTCAGATTTAGGACTTATGCTGATGACTTAACCAATAATTGTACAAATATGACTTTCAAAATATATCCTACTCTTTACAGTTTTGGAAAATATTGTGGAAAAAAGGTAACTGATTGTAACCAGTAATTACTCCCTTTTCCATACAATTGCTGCTTTGACCATTACTAGAATGTCTTTATCTGGTAAAAACTTTACAAAATGAGCCCAATTTTACTACCCTAAAGCTTAAGATTATGGAAGAATTGTGAGAAAGGGCAAAAATTACTGCTCTATTAACCCATTACCACACAATCCTGACTTCTAACTATCCTGAGAAAGAAGCTTATAGAAAACACTGTGGAAAAAGAAAATGCTGGTAACCAGCATTTTCTCCTTTTTTTATACGCCCGTCGAAGACGGGACGTATTATGGGATCGCCCGTGCCGGGCGGGCGGCGTCCTGTTCTTTGTCCGGAGCATATCTCCAAAACTATACAAGCTAGGGTTATGAAATTTCATGGGTGGATAGATCTCATCGAGGGGGAGTGCAGTGCACAGGAATCATAACTCTTGCTTGCTTAACTTTTGAGTTATTGCCCTTTGTCGTTTTTCATACTTGAATTTTGTCCGGAGCATATCTCCAAAACTATACTAGCTAGGGTTATGAAATTTCATGGGTGGATAGATCTCATTGAGGGGGAGTGAAGTGCACAAGAATCATAACTCTTGCTCGCTTAATTTTTGAGTTATTGCCCTTTGCCATTTTTTATACTTGAATTTTGTCCGCTAAATATCTTCAGAACTATACTAGCTAGGGTTATGAAATTCCATGGCTGGATAGATCTCACCGAGGGGGAGTGCAATGCACAGGAATCATAACTCTTGCTTGCTTAATTTTTGAGTTATTGCCCTTTGTCGTTTTTAGCTCACCTGAGCAGGAAGTGCTCATGGTGAGCTATTGTGATCGTGCTGTGTCCGGCGTCCGTCGTCCGTCGTGCGTCGTCCGTCGTCAACTTTTTACCTTGTGTACGCTCTACAGGCCACAGTTTTGGTCGGATACTCATGAAAGTTGGTCAGGATGTTTGTCTCGATGATATCTCGGACGAGTTCGAAAATGGGTCATGTGGGGTCAAAAACTAGGTCACTAGGTCAAATCTTAGAAAAACCTTGTGTACGCTCTAGAGGCCGCATTTTCAGTCCGATACTCATGAAAGTTGGTCAGGATGTTTGTCTGGATGATATCTCGGACGAGTTTGAAAGTGGGTCACGTGGGGTCAAAAACTAGGTCACCAGGTCAAATCTTAGAAAAACCTTGTGTACGCTCTAGAGGCCGCATTTTCAGTCGGATACTCATGAAAGTTGGTCAGGATGTTTGTCTCGATGATATCTCGGACGAGTTCGAAAGTGGGTCACGTGGGGTCAAAAACTAGGTCACCAGGTCAAATCTTAGAAAAACCTTGTGTACGCTCTATAGGCCGCATTTTCAGTCGGATACTCATGAAAGTTGGTCAGGATGTTTGTCTGGATGATATCTCGGACGAGTTCGAAAGTGGGTCACGTGGGGTCAAAAACTAGGTCACCAGGTCAAATCTTAGAAAAACCTTTTGTACGCTCTAGAGGCCACATTTTCAGTCGGATACTCATGAAAGTTGGTCAGGATGTTTGTCTGGATGATATCTCGGACGAGTTCGAAAATGGGTCACGTGGGATCCCAAACTAGGTCACCAGGTCAAATCTTAGAAAAACCTTTTGTACGCTCTAGAGGCCACATTTTCAGTCGGATACTCATGAAAGTTGGTCAGGATGTTTGTCTGGATGATATCTCGGACGAGTTCGAAAATGGGTCACGTGGGATCCCAAACTAGGTCACCAGGTCAAATCTTAGAAAAACCTTTTGTACGCTCTAGAGGTCACATTTTCAGTCGGATACTCATGAAAGTTGGTCAGGATGTTTGTCTGGATGATATCTCGGACGAGTTCGAAAATGGGTCACGTGGGGTCAAAAACTAGGTCACCAGGTCAAATCTTAGAAAAACCTTTTGTACGCTCTAGAGGCCACATTTTCAGTCGGATACTCATGAAAGTTGGTCAAGATGTTTGCCTGGATGATATCTCGGACAAGAACGAAAATGGGTCACGTGGGGTCAAAAACTAGGTCACCAGGTCAAATGTTAGAAAAACCTTTTATAGGCTCTAGAGGCCACATTTTCAGTCCGAAACTCTTGTAAGTTGCTCAGAATGTTTGTCTTGATGATATCTCAGACAGGTTTGAAAATGGGTCATTGGGGGTTAAAAACTAGGTCACCAGGTCAAATCTTAGAAAAACCTTGTATATGCTCTGGATGCCACATTTTCAGTCCAACACTCTTGAAAATTAGTCAGAATGTTTGCCTTTATAATATCTTGGATGAGTTTGAAAATGGGTCATGTTGGGTCAAAAACTGGGTCAATAGGTCAAATGTTATAAACACTTTTTGTATGCTCTGGAGGACACATTTTCAGTCTGATACTCCTAAAACTTGTTCATAATATTTGTCCTGGTGATACCTTGAATGAGTTTGAAAATGGGTCATGTGGAGTCAAAAACTAGGTCAATGGGTCAAATATTAGAAAAACCTTGTGTACACTCCAGAGGCTACATTTTCTGCCTGATACTCTTCAGACTTGGTCAGAATGTTTGTTTTGGTGATGTCTCAAAAGAGTTTGATAATGGGTATTTGTCGGGTCCAAAACTAGGTCACTTGATGAAATCTTAGAAAAACCTTTTGTACACTGTAGAGGCCACATTTTCAGTCCAATACTCATGAAACTTGGCCAGAATGTTTGTCTTATTGATATCTCAAAAGTGTTTGATGATGGGTAATGTCTGATAAAAAACTAGGTCACTGGGAAACTAGATGGTGCATGTTTGGTCAATAAACTCAGGTGAGCGATTTCAGGGCCATCATGGCCCTCTTGTTCATACTTGATTTTTGTCCGGAGCATATATCCAAAACTATACTAGCTAGGATTATGAAATTTCATGGGTGGATAGATCTCATTGAGGGGGAGTGCAGTGCACAGGAATCACAACTCTTGCTTGCTTAATTTTTGAGTTATTGCCCTTTGTTGTTTTTCATACTTGAATTTTGTCCCGTGCATGCCCCAGCTTTACAACTTGGGGTAAGACGGGCGTATCTTGCGACAATTTGCGGCTCTTGTTCCACAATGTTTTCTACCTTTTACAAAACAAATTTGAACTTTTTCAGTCACTTTTATTTTGTCGTCCGCAAATGCCTAAAATTTTGTCGTTCATTAAAGAGTTAAAATATTTCCAAAGTAAATAGGCCTTTATATTTTTCTCCAAGAGGTAGGAGAGACATTGTCAAATCAAAAAGGTTATACATCTTCCTTCAATCAGCCCTGTACAAAATAATCCTTCAATTTCATGATCCTGAGGAGGAAGGCGTAAAAAAACATTGTTGGCAAAAGAGAATATATCGATCTATAGAATTCTTTCCTTGTCAAACAACATGTCTGAAAACCAGATCTCATGATTTAATTGAACCTAATTTTTTGTCTACAAAAAAATAAATGTGTTGGGATAGACCAGTCTTAAATTTTTGCATCCGTTTACTGTTTGCCAAACTACAAAATGTTGGAGTAGACCAAATGGAAAGCATTTTAGACCTAAATTTAACCCATTACCACACAATCCCTACTTTTGACGACCCTGAGAAAGAAGCCTTGAGAAAACATTGTGGGAAAAGGAGAAAACGCTGGTAATCAGCATTTTCTCCTTTTCCCACAATGTTTTCTACTCTTCATAAAAAATTAATAAAATTTACAGTCACTTTTGATTTCGTTGTCTGCAAATACTTTCAATTTGCACAAGTCTTAAGATGTTGTCTTTGGTAATGAGTTAAAATATAGTTTTAGGAAGAGAAAATGCCGGTTACCAGCATTTTCTGTGTTTCCCGCAGTCTTTTCAAAGGATCACTCAGAATCCAGTAAAAAGTTCTGGTAAAATGTTGAATTGAAGAGATTTTTTTTGTATATGTTTTTACATTTCAATTAATTATATGACACTCTTTACAGGTTCCACAGAGTTACAATCAGCAGGGATACAACCAATCCATGCCTCCCAATTCACAATCACAGTATACCAGCCAGGGTTCAATACAGCAACAACCCCAACCTCCTGGACAACCCCCTGGGTCATCACCCCACCAACAGAGACCCACACCTCAACCTTCTCCTCATCAACAAGTTAGTCCAGCCCCTTCACCTGTCCAACGCGCCACACCGAACCCCTCACCTGGACCACCAAGACCCCAACCGCAGCCCTCACCAGGGCAACAACGTTCATCTCAGCCTTCACCCTCGCCGTCGCAGAGGTCATCATCATCACAACTCTCGCCTCCAGGGTCATCCCCTGGGCCAGGGCAACCAAACTCACTACCCAACAATACTTCACAAAATCACCAGTCTAGTCCAAAGGTAAGTTATATCTTCTTTCAAGGAGCCAGGATCTGGCACTGCATAAAAGCTTTCTTTAAAGTCACAGTAAATTCCAAATGACTAAAAAACCTGTGTATAAAACAAAAGTAGATATCATTTTTACCATGTAAAAATGTGGCAGTTATTGTTTTTCGCAATAAGGAAAGGTGCAGTTCAAAAGTTCCAGGCAATGGAAGAAAAAAGAATTTTGAAACTAGAACAAATCCTACCATGTTGCATTATCTTTTTATTTAGATTGATGATTGTGGACAATTAGCCAACCTGTCATTGTAAATCTCCGCAGTGACTTAATAGTAACATAAATACAGTGGAGCCCCATTATAACGCTGTCGATGGGAGCCACGATCGTCAACAGCGTTATATCCGGGGCTAAGTTTATAACGCTGATCTCTCCCCCCCCGACACTACTCGCAGCCCATCCGCCAACCATTGCCAGACTACAGAACTATGGCTTATTAATTATAGTTTTCGCAAATTCATTCTTACAAAAATGAAATGGCAATGTTCCAAATACTAAAACTAAGACATGCCTATTTACGTTTAAACATTTATTTATAGGACATTGAACAATTTAGATTCTTTTGTACGTAACGCCTGAACTATTGCCAGTTAGTTTCTATCAGGGAATCTGGTCATCAAATAACGTTACAACTGTGTAAAAGAGCTTATTTTGTCTTGAGGACCGTTTCAATAAGAAAATATTCACGTGCTGTTTTGCTAAATTACAGCAAAATTCATTCCAAAATTAAATTAAACGGTATCGTGTTGGATTGCAGACAGTGCCGCCGCCATGTTTTTTCAATCATACTGACGATTGCATAATGAACCCTAATCAGCGATTACGAAAGAAATTTTTTTAATAATCAAATGAGATAAGACCCTCGTACATGATGAAAGTCACAGAGGAATTTAACCCACTATCCGTAAAGAAATCACATCAGTCGTATATCCACACAATCTTTGCAGTAAAGTTGGCATTAGTGGTACATGTATGACGTAACACACCAATAATGCAAAGCCAGAGGGTTGTAAGTGCAAGTGTTTGTCGTGTACACACACTTAAACCGTTTCGCACGAAGAATTTACACCTTGCTATGGGCTGACCTCCATTCAAAACTAAGTGATCATGCAATAAGCCAGTATCTCTGTTGCTTTATATTTTCTGATACAACCCTTCTACGTATCGTAATGATTATTGCAAGGGTACCCAAGTCGTGTCACGTGTACGTTGTGTAGTTGGTAGAAAGAGAGTCATTCGGCTATTTTCTGAAAATTTTCTTGTGACCGAGATTAAAAAAAAAAAAATTGCGAGATTTGATGCGGATTAGTTGCTGATAAGTGAAGAAGAAAAACAAAGTTTTGTATTCAATAATGCTGTATTTTTGTAATCATGGGGAATGCACTGGCGAGTTACGGAACATTCGATATCGCCGTTACGATCTACATACAGACAGACATATTTACGTAAAGTTTGTATAATGCAAGATTGTACGCAAAGACAGTTATGGGACGAAGTCCTTTTGTTACCTACTGTGCGTGTATTTCTCAAAGTAATTGTGCAAAGCCATAGTTGATAAATGTAATCAACAAGGTGAAGGTGTGAAAAATTGTCACATTATGTGCACGGTATCGATTTTTTATTTGACTGAGAGTTTGTTTTTTTTTACATTGAAGATTTTTGTGAGAGCAACGTTGGATTCGGATCAGACTCGAAAATGGTCAACCCCCGAAATTTTGGGAGCCAAAGGACACCCGCGTTCCAGTGTTCCCGATCACGCAAAATCGTGCGTGAAACACGTATAAATGAAATAAAACACGCACAAAATTACAAACCTGTACGTGAAATCACGCACAAAAAATACAGAAGAAGATCGAAAATAAAAAAAAATGTTTGCATTGAACGGCTCACGTAAAAGCGATTTTCTGACAAAGTAAATCTAACATCAGAAAAATTTTGGATTTCCAGCTTTCTATTTTTAGAACATTTACATGGTCGGCGTCCTCGGTCTTTATTATCGTGACCTGTAATTTGCCATTATCTCCCGCTAGATGGCATTCTTTTGCAGACTGGGACTCGTTTGTTTCCAAAAAGAATCCTTAATTCAGCTCTCCTTTGTTTGACGCAGTCTATGAAAGAGCGTTTTGTTGACGTCAACGTCTATCGTCTGTGAACCTACATGGGGATTAGCTCAGAAATGTACTTTCGGGTTTCGAAATTCGGGTGCCCGTAAGCAAGCAAGGCACACGAGCTGTAGAAATATTCATCATCGAGAAAACAGAATTCGTAACAGTGTTCAAACTCACGCAGATTATTGTGTCAATCACTGTACAGAATTGAAATTCACATAAAAAAGTTTGGTTACACGCGAGACCTCACGACAAAATGTAACCAAAAACAAAAGCCATTATCCGCTGATCTTGTGTAAAATGACAGGTTTTGAAGTGACTTGCTATCCTTATTATCAACCATTAGCCAGATCATGCAGAAACGCCTATCCATAACTAAATGGACATGAAAAATAGATCGGTCAAAAAAAAAAACAAAAACGCAGAAACCCATGACACAACAAAATGCTCCTGTTTACATTGTCTGATCAGAGTCACTTCATACTTTCTTTTCAGCTTGTAATGGATTTAAGTTACAAATTTCCACAAATATCTTGATGTAACATACTTTTTTTTGCTGCAAATCATCAATATGGATTACTTTACCTTCAGTTGAGAACCATTATTGTCATACCTTCAAACA
The DNA here is from genome assembly GCA_943736015.1 of Tridacna crocea. Taxonomy (NCBI): domain Eukaryota; kingdom Metazoa; phylum Mollusca; class Bivalvia; order Cardiida; family Cardiidae; genus Tridacna; species Tridacna crocea. Next base: position 26,970,897 of record OX031060.1, read on the forward strand.
TGAAATCTAAACTGAAATAAAAAAGGCTCCTGGGATGTGAAAATAAAGACCATTACAGTCTAGTTAAAACTTTGCAATTCTTTAACTGTCAGTTATGCATACATTTCAAAATGTACATTGACAGAGTAGATCTATAATATGATTGTTCTGCATCTGAACAAGAATGTGGCAGTAAATATCTAGAGTTGTGGGCATACAGGTTTTTTTTAAATTTGTACCCCCATTTTTTTTCTTATACCCCCATTTTTCAGTTGTAGGGGGTACAAAACCCCCAAATAAAATTCCCAGTGGGAACACTGGCGTTATAACGGAATCAGCGCTATAGCGGACTTCGTTCTAACAGGGTTCCACTGTACCACAATGATCTTTAAAGGAGTTAAAACAAAACTTTCATTTATTTGATCGTTTTGTTCCACTTTGTAAACAGAAACAATGACACAGACTAATCATTTCTTATTCATTAATCATCAATTCAGGTAGAGTTTAATACACCAAACAAAAATCAGAAAACCGGTTCAGAATCGGCAATCTTACTCTCCGAAGACATAGTATTGGAAATGTAAACAATAGTCCTCTGAACTAAGTCATAGCACTAATGAGGCAATCTTATCACATGACATTCTTGAAGACTTACTTCAAATATACATGAAAAATAAAGAAGGTTTTCTTGATCAATAGCATCCTTGAAATCGACAGGCTTCTCCAAGCATTTTCGCAACCATGTATAACGATAACCAATACTGTAAATGACACATCAGAGTTTTCTCTAATCTTCCATATGTGTGTTGTAATGGGATGACTTGCACATTTTCAAGTATAAGCAGTGAAACTTACCAAGTTTAACTCTTGTGGTTTACCACACAGTCCCGACTTTTAACAACCCTGAAAAAAAAAAGCCTGTGAAAACATTTTGGAAAAGGAGAAAAAGCCGGTAACCAGCATTTTCCCCTTTTCCCACTATGTTTCAATTTTTTTATTGACATTTATTTTGTCATCTTCAAATGCTTTCGATTTGGACTAGTCCAAAATTTTGTAGCTTGGTAAAGAGTTGAGGACTGTTGCAAAGGAGCAAGTCAGAGTCCCCATTGGCTCAGTGGTAAACGTAAGATTTGTATCATGGATTTTGATCGTTGGTCAAAGCACTGGGAGTTACGTGGTAGTATGCTTGGTCAAGAAACGTCAGAGCCCAGCACACTACTTAATAAGGAAATGGTGAACCAAGGATTGATTGCACGGTGCAAACACTGTCCAACCATGAGTAAGAGGAAGATAATTTTGCTAGTTTATGAAATATTACTAACAATTTAAATGATGTAATATTACCATAACAGTAAACAGATCTGGTACAAAATTAACTTGGCTCACTTAGTGTGATAAACCCTTATGGCAATGAAACATACATTTCCATTTTAGAAACAAAACCAAAATAATTGACAGCTTGAGGTTGCATTTGCCTGGAAGGTCGGCAAAACAAACAGTATAGATCAAGGATAAGACTGTGTTGTGTAGTCTAACCTTTATCTCTACTGGCTGCATAGGCAACTATAGTTGTGAAATGTTTTAACTATTTACCAAATAACAAAATTTTAGACTTGTCCTAACTGAAAGATGCAGACAACAAATACTGTAAGATATGATATGTCTAGGTGGGTGGGAGGTGTCCACTTCTTTGTCAAGAGCATGACTTTGTCATCTCCAGCCCAGATTGACTTAACCCTTTACTCCATAGATACTCATTTCAACACATTGCTTGTAGGAGCCTTTTGGAAAACATTGTGGCAGAAGGTGAAATTGCTAGCGACGAGCAATTTCACCTTTTGTCACAATGTTTTCTATGCTATCAAAAGGTGTCATTTACACATAAGAAACGGCTTCATCCTTGCTGTTATTTAGTGTCAATTAGAGGCACCAAAGGAATGCCTTATGGGGTAAAGGGTTAAAACTTGGTATTTGTGTTTGTTCCTTTAATACGGAGTGCAGTGCAAAAGAACCATAACTCTACTTTGTGCTGTCTTTGAGTTATTTCCTGTTGAGGTAAAAAAGAAAACCATTATGTTTAGGGTTTCCCTACCCTACCTTGAAAATAATGCTGATTTTAAACTATTTATTCTTTGGTTGCAAAAAAAAAATCTGTCAGATGTGATTTCGATACATGGTCCATGTAAAACGTTTTTAGAAAAAAAAAACCTACCAACAGTATCTCTAAACACATGTTAGGCCCGATCGTCATTTTTAAAGCATTTTCTGCTTGTTCTGTATATAAGTTTTCTTGTCTGAAAATCTTCTGTCTTGGTAAGCATGAACCTTGAAAAATTACAGAGTGCAGTGCACAAGAACCATAACTCTTCCTTACATGAATTTTGAGTTATTCCTCCTCGGATATTTATTTTTACAGCAGTTCTTGTTTGTCAGGAGCTTAACTTTGTCATCTTAAGTAGGAATGACTTGACGTGTGATATGCTTATTTGTTGCAATATTTGAAACAGCAGTGCACAAGAATTGTAAATCTACCTTGTGCTGTCTTTGAGTTATTTTCCTTTGATCTTCATTTTTACAGCATTTAGTTTTTGTCCAGAATAGAAACCTTGTTATCTCAATTTAGAACGACTTCAAACTTGGTGTGTGTTTTTGCTGCAATATTACAGATAGTGCACAAGTACAATAACGCTACCTACCGCAGATTTTGAGTAATTGAAATTTGATCTTCATTGCTTGTCGGGAATTGAACTTTGTCACCTCAAGGCAAATTGACTTGAGACTTGGTAAACATGGTTGTTGCAGTTACAAAAAGTGCAATGCACTGGAGCCGTAACTTTACCTAAAGCCTTTTTGGAATTATTCCCTGTTCATTATTTTTTAGCTCACATGAGCACAAAGTGCTGAAGGTTAGCTTTTGTGATCCTGTTGTATCCGGCTTCCGTCATGCATAGTGCATCATCCGTAATCAACTTTTACACCCTAAGAGGCCACATTTTCAGTCTGATACTCGTGAAACTTAGTGAGAATGTTTGTACTGATGATATGTCAGAAAAGTCAAATAATGGGTTCTTTCGAGTAAAAAAACTAGGTCATTAGGTCAGATCTTAGAAAAGGCTTATGTACGCTCTAAAGGCCACATTGCCAGTCCGATACTGGTGAAACTTGGTCAGAATGTTTGTTTTGATGATATCCCAGACAAGTGTGATAATAGGTCATGTTGGGTCAAAACCTAGGTCACTTGGTCAAATCTTAGAAAAACCTTGCTGTAGAGGCCACATGTTCAGTCCAATACATGTAAAAATTGGTCAGAATGTTTTTCTTGATGATATCTCAAACAAGTTTGAAAATGGGTCATGTCATGTCAAAAAGTAGGTCACTGGGTTGAATCATAGAAAACCTTTGAGTACGCTCTAGAAGCCACATTTTCTATCCAAAACTCTTCAAAATTTGTCAGAATATTTGTGTTCACGATACCTCTGATCAGTGTCAAAATGGGTAATGTCGCATTAAAATTTAGGTCACTAGGTTAAATCTTTGAAAAATCTAATATACATTGGAGAGGCCACACTTTCAGTCCAAAAATCTTGAAAAATGGTCAGAATGTTTGTCTTTATTATACCTTGCATGAGTTGGAAAATAGATTATGTGCAGTCATGAACTAAGTCACTTGGTCAAATTGTAGAAAAACCTTTTGTTCCCTCAAGAAGACAAAACTCATGAAAGTTACTGAGAATGTTTGCCTTGATGATATCTCAGACATGTTGAAAAATTGGTCGTATTGGGGCAAAAACTAAGTCATTTCTTTGAAAAACTTTTTGTAAACTCAAGAAGCCACATAATCAGTCCATAACTTTTGAAAATTGATTGGAATGCTTATCTTGTTAATATCTCAAACAAGTTCAAAAATGGGTCAGGTGGGGTTGAAAACCTGGTCACTAGGTCAAATCTTGAAAAACCTTTTGTAATTTCTAGAGGCTACATTTTAGTGCAACACTTATTAAACTTGGTCAGAATGGTTCAATGATTTCTTGAATCAGTTTGCACTGAGTCAAATCTTCAAAAACATTGAGTATACTGTAGAAACCAGATTTTCAGTTAAAGCCCCTGTAAAGTCAAGAATAGGTAAATTACAGCATTTATATCTCAAAAATATAATGGATAACCCATCACAACAGTCATTACTTAAGATTGGAGAAAACCCGAACTTGTCAATTACTGCATTGATTGCCATGATATATGTGTTGGAAAATGCATGGAGAGGCCCATCGATTTCAGGGACACCATTAATCCAGACAACCTTTGTTATTGTTCATGTATTTTGTTATTAGGTCTTCGAGATAATCATGTGATAACATTGCATCTCATTAGTGCTACAATATAGTACACAGGACTTTTGTTTTTACAATTCCAATATTATGTCATCGGAGAGTAAGAGTACTCATTCTGAACCTGTTCTCCTATTTTGGATGTAATAAGCTTTACTAAACATTGGTCAATGTGGTCTTAGATTTATTTTGATTGTGTCGCAGAATGACCAAACCTTATTTCGAATCCTATGTTGTGGTTACTCTAAAAGTTTTATCCAGGAAGATGTGTCCTTACAATAAGCGTATAATAGGGTTAGAAATGCAATAATGATATGTGATTGGCAGGCAATGATGGGCCATGCTAACTTGGATTAAGAATTATAAGCAAATCACTTTTTCACAACTGTTGTAATGACATCTTGCAAAACAGCCTGTTTCTTTCGTCATTTGTTTCAAACCAAGTGAACATGCTAAACCATCTATTTTGTTTTTTGATGTGCATGATTTTCTTTCAGTTTCTTAGTGGATTTTGGGTGACACATATTTCAGACAGTTGTGCTTTTCTTCGTAACGATGGTCACGTCGCACAATGATTCTTTCAAGAAATCTGCTTAAATAAGCTGCATAATTCCCAAAAGAAATGCATATTGAAACTACAATCTGCCTGTTTTTAAAGAGTTGGACAAATAATTGATATTAGATCTATTCGATTATTTGAATTTCTTTTATGATGCATTTTTGCAAATAAACAACATTCCCAGGTCTTCGATTGCATGCCTTATTAATTGCAATTATTCATTAATTTGTTCCCCGTGGGGTCCCGGGGGTTTTTTACTTTATAGAATAGGACCTCGGCCTTTCTCTATGGCATGTCGTAGAAGGCGACTAAAATTAGAGACAAACGGCTGCTTTCCTCGTAATTCGTAGGATTGCAGCAGGCTGGGTAGTTCTTATTCCAAATCCTATTTTTTTTTTTTTTTTTTTTTTTTTTTTTTAGCTCACCTGAGCACAACGTGCTCAAGGGGAGCTTTTAGGATCACCCGGTGTCCGTCGTCCGTCGTCCGTCGTGCGTCGTCAACAATTCTTTAAACATCAACTCCTCCTAAACTGCTGGGCGGATTTGGACCAAACTTGGCAGGAATGTTCCTTGGGAGGTCCTCTTTAAAAATTGTTCACAGAATTTGATTCCATCAAAAACTCTGGTTGCCATGGCAACCAAATGGAATTTTTTAGCAAATTCTTTAAAAATCTTCTCCTCTGAAACCACTGGTCAGATTTTGAAATAATTTCACAGATATGTTCCTTGGGTGACCCTTTTAAAAAATTGTTCGTGAAATTTTGATCCGTCAAAAAATGTGGCTCTGGTGAATGGGGGCTACTTGCACTATACAGAAATGAAGGAATTCTTTAAAAATCTTCTCCTCTGAAACCGCTGGTCGGATTTTGAAATAATTTCACAGAATTGTTCCTTGGGTGACCCTTTTCAAAAATTGTTTGTGAAATTTTGATCCGTCAAAAATTGTGGCTCTGGTGAATGGGGGCTTCTTGCACTATACAGAAATGAAGGAATTCTTAAAAAATCTTCTTCTCTGAAACCGCTGGTCAGATTTTGAAATAATTTCACAGAGTTGTTCCTTGGGTGACCTTTTTAAAAAATTGTTCGCGAAATTTTGATTGGTCAAGAAACATGGCTCTGGTGAATGGGGGCTTCTTGCACTATACAGAAATGAAGAAATTCTTAAAAATTCTTCTTCTCTGAAACAGCTGGTTAGATTTTGAAATAATTTCACAGACTTGTTCCATGGGTTACCCTTTTCAAAAATTGTTCGCGAAATTTTGATTGGTCAAGAAACATGGCTCTGGTGAATGGGGGCTACTTGCACTATACAGAAATGAAGAAATTCTTGAAAATTCTTCTTCTCTGAAATGGCTGGACAGATTTTGAAATAATTTCACAGAGATGTTCTTTGGGTGACCCTTTTCTAAAATTGTTCGTGAAATTTTGATTGGCCAAGAAACATGGCTCTAGTGAATGGGGGCTACTTGCATTATATGGAAATGAAGAAATTCTTGAAAATTCTTCTTCTATGAAACCTGTGGTCAGATTTTAAAATAATCTGACAGAGATGTTCCTTACGTGACCCTTTCCAAAAGCTGTACATATAATTTTGATCCCTCAAGAAACATGGCTCTTGTGAATGGGGGCTACTTGCACTATACGGACATGATGAAATTCTTTAAAATTCTCTTTCTCTGAAACCCCTGGTCAGATTTTGAAATAATTTCAGAGAGATGTTCCTTGGGTGACCCTTTTCAAAACTTGTTCGTAAATTTTGATCCATCAAGAAACATGGCTCTCGTGGATGGGGGCTACTTGCTCTTTTACAGAAATGAAGAATTCTTAAAAATTCTTCTTTTTGAAACTGATGGTCAGATTTGGAAATGACTTTTACAGGTGACCTTTTGAAAATTGCTTGGCAAAATTATAAATTTGATTCCAATGTTTCAATACCTCAAAAAAAAATAGACTATGGTCATCTCAAAAATTCAGGTGAGCGATCCAGGGCCATCTTGGCCCTCTTGTTTTTTTTCTTGATGTAAATAGGGTTTGGAATGGGAATCAGTTGGCCTGTGGGACCCCGTGTGGTTTAATCGGGGGTATAAGAATAAACCACTGCAGTCCCGCGATCGTCACATCTGCCATTTCATCTGGCGGAACAAAAGTGACAGCATGCATGTCGTAAAAGGCGACAAAAGGGGCATCATTTTGTGTTTCATCCATTCCTCATTTATCATGTTTGTCTTATGTTGTTGCACATGTATGTTATTTTCACCTCGCATTATTGTTTACTAAGTAAGTGCGCCCAATATGACCTAAGTTGTCGACGGGCCATAAAACACTATTCATTCATTCATTAATTTGTGCAGCTGCAGTCAAATTAAAGATGATTGATTACGTAGCAATCATAATTGACGGACGAACTAAACAAGTACCATAATCTGGTCATAAATTGGATAAACAATGGCATATGTGTAATTGTCATCTGTTCACTGTAATCTGGATCACCAAAATGCTTTAACATGATTATAGAGACTTTTTGAAAAGCGCCTTCCTTAGGTTGAATGGATCATACAAAGTTTTGAACATGTGCCAAACCCTTTGTACATTTTAAAAAAAATCTGTCCGGGTCGAAATTCTCTGACGTTTTTTTAGCTCACCTGAGCACAACGTGCTCAAGGGGAGCTTTTAGGATCACCCGGTGTCCGTCGTGCGTCGTCCGTCGTCCGTCGTGCGTCGTCAACAATTCTTTAAACATCAACTCCTCCTAAACCGCTGGGCGGATTTGGACCAAACTTGGCAGGAATGTTCCTTGGGAGGTCCTCTTTAAAAATTGTTCACAGAATTTGATTCCATCAAAAACTCTGGTTGCCATGGCAACCAAATGGAATTTTTTAGCAAATTCTTTAAAAATCTTCTCCTCTGAAACCGCTGGTTGGATTTTAAAATAATTTCACAGATATGTTCCTTGGGTGACCCTTTTCAAAAATTGTTCGTGAAATTTTGATTGGTCAAAAAATGTGGCTCTGGTGAATGGGGGCTTCTTGCACTGTACAGCAATGAAGGAATTCTTAAAAAATCTTGTTCTCTGAAACCGCTGGTCAGATTTTGAAATAATTTCACAGAGATGTTCATTGGGTGACCCTTTTCAAAAATTGTTCGCGAAATTTTGATTGGTCGAGAAACATGGCTCTGGTGAATGGGGGCTACTTGCACTATACAGAAATGAAGAAATTCTTAAAAATTCTTCTTCTCTGAAACCGCTGGCCAGATTTTAAAATAATTTCACACAGATGTTCCTTGGGTGACCCTTTTCAAAAATTGTTCGCGAAATTTTGATCCGTCAAGAAACATGGCTCTGGTGAATGGGGGCTTCTTGCACTATACAGAAATGAAGAAATTCTTAAAAATTCTTCTTCTCTGAAACCGCTGGCCAGATTTTGAAATAATTTCACAGAGATATTCCTTGGGTAACCCTTTCCTAAAATTGTTCGCGAAATTTTGATTGGCCAAGAAACATGGCTCTAGTGAATGGGGGCTACTTGCACTAGATGGAAATGAAGAAATTCTTGAAAATTCTTCTTCTCTGAAACCCGTGGTCAGATTTTAAAATAATCTGACAGAGATGTTCCTTTGGTGACCCTTTCCAAAAGCTGTACATATAATTTTGATCCATCAAGAAACATGGCTCTTGTGAATGGGGGCTACTTGCACTATACGGACATGATGAAATTCTTTAAAATTTTCTTTCTCTGAAACCCCTGGTCAGATTTTAAAATAATTTCAGAGAGATGTTCCTTGGGTGACCCTTTTCAAAACTTGTTCGTAAATTTTGATCCATCAAGAAACATGGCTCTCGTGGATGGGGGTTACTTGCTCTTATACAGAAATGAAGAATTCTTAAAAATTCTTCTTTTTGAAACTGATGGTCAGATTTCGAAATGACTTTTACAGGTGACCTTTTGAAAATTGCTTGGCAAAATTATAAATTTGGTTCCAATGTTTCAACGCTAAAAAAGAAAAAAAAAGAAAAATAGACTATGGTCATCTCAAAAATTCAGGTGAGCGATCCAGGGCCATCTTGGCCCTCTTGTTGTCATAATCTAGACATTAAAAAAACGTATGAATGCAAAATGCTGACGTTTTTTTAGCTCACCTGAGCACAACGTGCTCAAGGGGAGCTTTTAGGATCAGCCGGTGTCCGTTGTGCGTCAGTGCGTCGTGAACAATTCTTTAACCCTTTACCAAACGACAAAATTTTAGACTGGTCCAAATTGAAAGCACTTGCAGATGACAAAATAAACATTACTCAAAAATTGAAATTTGTTTCCAGCAGGGTAGAAAACATGGTGGAAAAGGGAGAAAATGCTGGTTACTAGCATTTTCTCCTTTTCCCACTATGTTTTCAAAAGCCTTCTATCTTAGGGTCGTAAAAACCAGGGATTGTTTGGTAAAGGGTTAAACATCAACTCCTCCTAAACCGCTGGGCGGATTTGGACCAAACTTGGCTGGAATGTTCCTTGGGAGGTCCTCTTTAAAAATTGTTTACAGAATTTGATTCCATCAAAAACTCTGGTTGCCATGGCAACCAAATGGAATTTTTTAGCAAATTCTTTAAAAATCTCCTCCTCTGAAACCGCTGGTCGGATTTTGAAATAATTTCACAGATATGTTCCTTGGGTGACCCTTTTCAAAATTGTTCGTGAGATTTTGATCCGTCAAGAAACATGGCTCTGGTGAATGGGGGCTTCTTGTACTATACAGAAATGATGAAATTCTTAAAAATTCTTCTTCTCTGAAACCGTTGGCCAGATTTAAAATAATTTCACACAGATGTTCCTTAGGTGACCCTTTTCAAAAATTGTTCGTGAAATTTTGATCCGTCAAGAAACATGGCTCTGGTTAATGGGGGCTTCTTGCACTGTACAGAAATGAAGAAATTCTTAAAAATTCTTCTTCTCTGTAACCGCTGGTCAGATTTTAAAATAATTTCACAGAGATGTTCTTTGGATGACCCTTTTCAAAAATTGTTCGCGAAATTTTATCTGTCAAGAAACATGGCTCTGGTGAATGGGGGCTTCTTGCACTATACAGAAATGAAGAAATTCGTAAAAATTCTTCTTCTCAGAAACCGCTGGTCAGATTTTAAAATAATTTCACAGAGATGTTCTTTGGATGACCCTTTTCAAAAATTGTTCGCGAAATTTTATCTGTCAAGAAACATGGCTCTGGTGAATGGGGGCTTCTTGCACTATACAGAAATGAAGAAATTCGTAAAAATTCTTCTTCTCAGAAACCGCTGGTTAGATTTTGAAATAATTTCACAGACTTGTTCCTTGGGTTATCCTTTTCAAAAATTGTTCGCGAAATTTTGATTGGTCAAGAAACATGGCTCTGGTGAATGGGGGCTACTTGCACTATATAGAAATGAAGAAATTCTTGAAAATTCTTCTTCTCTAAAATGGCTGGACAGATTTTGAAATAATTTCACAGAGATGTTCCTTGGGTGACCCTTTTCTAAAATTGTTCGCAAAATTTTGATTGGCCAAGAAACATGGCTCTAGTGAATGGGGGCTACTTGCACTATATGGAAATGAAGAAATTCTTGAAAATTCTTCTTCTCTGAAACCTGTGGTCAGATTTTAAAATAATTTGACAGAGATGTTCCTTGGGGGACCCTTTCCAAAAGCTGTACATATAATTTTGATCCATCAAGAAACATGGTCTTGTGAATGGGGGCCACTTGCACTATATGGACATGATGAAATTCTTTAAAATTCTCTTTCTCTGAAACCCCTGGTCAGATTTTGAATTATTTCAGAGAGATGTTCCGTGGGTGACCCTTTTCAAAACTTGTTTGTAAATTTTGATCCATCAAGAAACATGGCTCTCATGGATGGGGGCTACTTGCTCTTATACAGAAATGAAGAATTCTTAAAAATTCTTCTTTTTGAAACTGATGGTCAGATTTCGAAATGATTTTTACAGGTGACCTTTTGAAAATTGCTTGGCAAAATTATAAATTTGGTTCCAATGTTTCAATACCTAAAAAAAAAAATAGACTATGGTCATCTCAAAAATTCAGGTGAGCGATCCAGGGCCATCTTGGCCCTCTTGTCTAAAAATTTGAATGTAAAACATGTTGTCGTCCACTTATTGAGAGCACTGCCAGTCATAATAATAGCCATACTTTTACATAATGAAAATGAAATTTACTTTTATTTTGTAAACGGGCCTTTTCACATTTGGACTATACTGAGGTCTCCTTTAAGTACTCATGAAAATCTTGGTAGAATGTTTATCTTTTTATCTCAAAAGAGATTGAAAATAGGTCATCTTTGGTCAAAAAACTCAAAGTGAGAGACTTTAGGGCCATCATGGCCCTAATGATGGCCCTCTTGTTTTTTTAGCTCACCTGAGCACAACATGCTCAAGGGGAGCTTTTAGGATCACCCGGTGTCCGTCGTGCGTCGTCAACAATTCTTTAAACATCAACTCCTCCTAAACTGCTGGGCGGATTTGGACCAAACTTGGCAGGAATGTTCCTTGGGAGGTCCTCTTTAAAAATTGTTCACAAAATGTGATTCCATCAAAAACTCTGGTTGCCATGGCAACCAAATGGAATTTTTTAGCAAATTCTTTAAAAATCTTCTCCTCTGAAACCAATGGTCGGATTTTGAAATAATTTCACAGATATGTTCCTTGGGTGACCCTTTTGAAAAATTGTTCGTGAAATTTTGATTCGTCAAAAAATGTGGCTCTGGTGAATGGGGGCTTCTTGCACTATACAGAAATGAAGGAATTCTTTAAAAATCTTCTCCTCTGAAACCGCTGGTCAGATTTTGAAATAATTTCACAGATATGTTCCTTGGGTGACCCTTTTCAAAAATTGTTCGTGAAATTTTGATCCGTCAAAAATTGTGGCTCTGGTGAATGGGGGCTTCTTGCACTATACAGAAATGAAGGAATTCTTAAGAAATCTTCTTCTCTGAAACCGCTGGTCAGATTTTGAAATAATTTCACAGATTTGTTCCTTGGGTGACCCTTTCAAAAATTGTTTGTGAAATTTTGATTGGTCAAGAAACATGGCTCTGGTGAATGGGGGCTTCTTGCACTATACAGAAATGAAGAAATTCGTAAAAATTCTTCTTCTCTGAAACAGCTGGTTAGATTTTGAAATAATTTCACAGACTTGTTCCATGGGTTACCCTTTTCAAAAATTGTTCGCGAAATTTTGATTGGTCAAGAAACATGGCTCTGGTAAATGGGGGCTACTTGCACTATACAGAAATGAAGAAATTCTTGAAAATTCTTCTTCTCTGAAATGGCTGGACAGATTTTGAAATAATTTCACAGAGATGTTCCTTGGGTGACCCTTTTCTAAAATTGTTCGTGAAATTTTGATTGGCCAAGAAACATGGCTCTAGTGAATGGGGGCTACTTGCATTATATGGAAATTAAGAAATTCTTGAAAATTCTTCTTCTCTGAAACCTGTGGTCAGATTTTAAAATAATCTGACAGAGATGTTCCTTGCGTGACCCTTTCCAAAAGCTGTACATATAATTTTGATCCCTTAAGAAACATGGCTTTTGTGAATGGGGGCTACTTGCACTATACAGACATGATGAAATTCTTTAAAATTCTCTTTCTCTGAAACCCCTGGTCAGATTTTGAAATAATTTCAGAGAGATGTTCCTTGGGTGACCCTTTTCAAAACTTGTTCGTAAATTTTGATCCATCAAGAAACATGGCTCTCGTGGATGGGGGCTACTTGCTCTTTTACAGAAATGAAGAAATTCTTGAAAATTCTTCTCTGAAATGGCTGGACAGATTTTGAAATAATTTCACAGAGATGTTCCTTGGGTGACCTTTTTCTAAAAATGTTCGCGAAATTTTGATTGGCCAAGAAACATAGCTCTAGTGAATGGGGGCTACTTGCACTATATGGAAATGAAGAAATTCTTGAAAATTCTTCTTCTCTGAAACCTGTAGTCAGATTTTAAAATAATCTGACAGAGATGTTCTTTGGGTGACCCTTTTCAAAAACTGTACATATAATTTTGATCCGTCATGAAACATGGCTCTTGTGAATGGGGGCTATTTGCACTATACGGATATGATGAAATTCTTGAAAAGTCTCTTTCTCTGAAACCCCAGGTCAGATTTTAAAAGAAATTTTCCGAAATGTTCCTTGGGTGACCTTTTTCAAAACTTGTTTGTAAATTTTGATCCATCAAGAAACATGGCTCTTGTGGATGGGGGCTACTTGCTCATATACAGAAATGAAGAATTCTTAAAAATTTTTCTTTTTGAAACTGATGGTCAGATTTCAAAATGACCTTTACAGGTGACCTTTTGAAAATTGCATGGCAAAATCATAAATTTGGTTTCAATACCTCAAGAAAAAAATTGGCTATTGTCATCTCAAAAATTCAGGTTAGCGATCCAGGGCCATCTTGGCCCTCTTGTTGTAAAATTTTCGTCCCAAATTCTGAAGGGCCACCTTTATCGTCTGCAAATGCTTTCAATTTGAACCAGTGTATAATTTTGTTGTTTGGTAAAGTGTTAAGGACTTGCATGAAGAGTTTTGAAAGCATTGACATAATAATTTTCATGTCTTGCTTTCAATTTGGACATGTCTTAATTTTTCATTTGGTAATGTGGCCCATCAGCCAGCATTTAAAGGCAATTCTAGTATCTATTGTATACGATGTGTTATTTTTCTTGCATCACCTGCCTGCAGACAGTTTGTTCCAATGCTATCTGGAACTTTCCTGTCTCCAGAAATGTTTAATGCATTTCATCTTTTATCAAGAAATGCTTAAATTGATTGCAGGAGACCACACCAGCAAGAAGTCCTATAGCAAGACCTCTGAGTCTCAGCCTTGAACTGAGTGAGAAATGTTGTTACCATCCTCTTTTCTCCTTTTTCCACAATGTTACTTTATCTACCTTCCCACTGTTTTAGCCAGTTTTGTCTTCAATTGTAAATTCTTCATTTGATTTGGACGAGTCTAAGACGTTGTTGTTTGGAACAGAATTTGAAAAGCATAATTTTTCATGTACTTATTGGTCAAATTTGCACCACTCATTCAGAATGAGTAAGAACTGTATGTTGAATAATAGAAGATATCCGAGTTAAAGTAAAATTCAGATGTGGCGAGGTTGTCTATAAAGCACAGGTAAATTCTGTGTGTATCAAAAAACCACAGAGTGAATACACATTTGCCTAGAAGACAAGTCCATATTGCATTGAAAAATGGGGGTGTTTCTCGGTGTTGCGTTCTTAATTTCTGAGAAAAATAAAGGAAATCCAAATGATTGTTTACAATTTTATGTTAAATAATTACAGTTAAGTTCAAATGACTGATGCTCCCCTTTTGCCAATTAGAATTTCGCTTCTATTAATATCTCTAGACTGGAAGGGAAACCCCAGCTGTTTCTTTCTGAAATGTGTGTAAGGTGTATTTTCATCTTTTCGCAACCAGTTTGTGCCCTGAAACACAGGTGTGATGAAGAAAAGTTTTCGTACTTGAATAATCACCTAAATGTTTGGGAAAATGGACAAGAATAAGTCAAATGTCTTAGATGGCATTCATTCTAAATATGAAAGGTATCTCTAACTTTGAAACTTACATAGCTGTTAGAAAATACCAAGTCCTAAAAGTGTAGTATTTAGTTGAAAGACGGTCTTTAGATAAATAATCTATGCTTGTAAAAGCTTGAACAATCTCCTATGTGAGCCAGTCAATAATCTCACACACAATCTATGGCAGTCGACTAGCAAATTCAAAGCTAGGGAGTATTGATTTTCTTCATGTGGCAGTCAGCAGCGCCATGAAGGGGATAGGTAAAGAGGAAAGGATCAATACCTTTGGTCAGAGCTAAAACTTGGACAGGGCGAAAAATTCTCTGTTGTCTGTGCACTTTAATGTTTTTAAGATATATTTTTTGACTTGTCTAAAGGAAGACTTGAAGGGAAACGTAACCCTGGAGATAACTATTTCTCCCTAAGGGTAACCTTTTTTTTGCTGGTAGACCTTGCACAGAAAACTATTGATAGAACCAATTACAATTTGAGACCCTATTGAAAATGACTTCAAATTGAGGCAAATTATTAGAGTCAAACAAATTTAAGCTGGGAACTCTAAACCTCTTTACAACTTATTTTGTACTGGTTTACTTGGCAAACTAGCTAGATTTACAAGCAAGAAGCAGGGTTAAATTTGTGTATCAACCAAACCATTGTTACTGTTTTTCTCTATTTTTTATCTCAAGTTTTATTTCAAAGGCCAAATAATCATCTTGGAAATAAAAACGTGGAAATCAACTATACAACTGCCTTGTGCACCAGTCTATAATTTCCGCACTTTGATAAATGGGCTCAGTCTGTACAGCTCTTTGTGCTTGTATGTTTATTGAACCAGTCAGTCTCAAGCTATACTGCATGGTTAATGGATTGGTCTAAAGTCAAGATTGAGGGGGTATCAGCCTATAAAGTTGTTTATCGACATAGAATTTAGGGGGGTTTAAATAAGTCTGAGTTAAAGTCATTTGTCACAGTATTTCAAGCTTCACCAAATGCCTAATAGTATTTTTATTTGAGCAAGAGTGAGTCAATACAGAAATGAATTAAACATGGCACATCCTGCTTCCCCTATTTTACTTGGGTTATTTTTAGCCTAGCCAGATCTGAAGTGAATATTTGTGTGAATGTGGAGAGCAGAGAAGGGGGGTTATACAGCGGGCTTTGTGTAGGATCTTTGTATGTATATTTTACAGGTAAATTTTGTTCAGTCTTAATAACAGGATTTGAATATCATTATGTACAGAAAAAACTATTGGTGGATAATAAAAGGTAAAGGAAGTAGACTTACTGGTGGATGGAACTACCAAACTGAAAAATGGGCGGGTTTAAACAAAAAATCAATTAATAATGTAACTCAAGGGAAAATTAATGAATTACATTTATTCTTTATTTGTTACTTAGGGAAAAAACTATTTCCTTTTTTTTTTGTGCTTTCAGTAATTTGATTTGTTTGTCATCTGATGCTGTCATTCAATTATGATGAAGAAAATAATGGATTTTTTTTCCATGAAAAGGGTCCTTTGTTTAGGGATCAAGGGGTCAGATGGATGCCTTTGTTTGCTATTTTTCAGCACCTGTAAAGGGTTTTTGAAGAGAGTGCTGGAATTTTGAAAGAAATAAATGTAATTACATCACAGAATTAATTTGTATTGAGGATTTTAGGTTCTTACTAACTTTTTTTTTGTTTTAACTCTTCACCAAACAACAAAATTTTGGACTGGACCAAATTGATGGCATTTGCAGAGGACAATTGAACTCTTGGTTTAAAGATTTTTCTCTTTTTGATAGGGAAGAAAACATTGTGGCAAATGAAGAAAATGCTGGTTGTCAGCAATTTGTGTTTTGTCAACACTGTGTTCCAAGCTTTGTTTCATGCAGTCATTTCAAGTCTAGGATTGTGTGGTAGAGGATTAACCTTTTCTGGAACATTGTCTTTTCATTGAAATCATGTTTCTGAATAACAACATATTTTAATTCTTTACCACACGACAAAATTTTTGACTGGTTCAAATTGAAAGCATTTACAGACGACACAATAAAGGTGACTGAAAAATTAAAATCTGTTCTCCGAAGGGTAGAAAACACTGTGGGAAAAGGAGAAAATGCTGGTTACCAGCATTTTCTCCTTTTCCTACAGTGTTTTCAAAAGGCTTCTTTCTTAAGGGTGTCAAAAGTAGGGATTGTGTGGTAATGGGTTAACCCATTACCAAACAACAAAATTTTAGGTTTTTCCAAATGGAAATCATTAATTTGCAGACAGCAAAATAAAAGTGACTGAAAATGTGAACTTGTTTCTTGAGGGGTAGAAAACGTGGGAAAGGGAGAAAATGCTGGTTACTGTCATTTTCTCCTTTTCCCACGATGTATTCTAAAGGCTTCTTTCTCAGGGTTGTCAAAAAGAGGGATTGTGTGGTAATGGGTTAAAACTCTTTGCCACACAATTCCAACTTTAACTCATTACCAAACAACAATATTTTTGGCTTGTCTAAATCAAAAGCAGTTGCAGGCAACATCTGCAGAGGTTGATATATTAACTCATTACCAAATGACAAAATTTTAGACTTGTCCAAATTGAAAGCATTTGCACATGACAAAATAAAAGTGACTGAAAATTTGAAATTTGTTTTTTTTAGGGTAGAAAACATTGTGGGAAAAGGAGAAAATGCTGGTTACTTTCATTTTCTCCTTTTCCCACAATGTTTTCTAAAGGCTTCTTTCTCAGAGTCAGAAGTAGGGATTGTATGGTAGGTAATAATTCTGAAAAAAAACAGCCCTTTGAAAATTTTTTAAGAAAAAAAGAAAATACTGGTAACCAGCATTTTCTTTTCCAAAAATATTTTCTACCCTTTCTATAACAAATTTCATTTTTTTAAATCGCTTTTTTTTGTTGCCTGCAAATGCTTTCAATTTTGACCAATCTATTTCAGAGTTAACAGGGGTTAGCATAGTGGTGTTTGTCTTTGATAGGATAGAAAATATTGTAATAAAAGAAAAAATGCTGGTTTTACTGTTTTCTCATTTCCCTCAGCATTCTCAAAAGGCTACTTCTAAGTTAAGTTAGGACTTTTAAAGGTGGGTACTTAGAAATTTGACATCTCACCAAATCAAAAAATATATATGTCACTGAAATTTATATGAAAAAACAATACAAATCATCAATAATTAAGAATAATAAAATTACCAAAAAAATTTTTTTTGATGGTATTCCCTTAAAAGGCTACGTAGCCTCTTAAGCTATTTTTAGATTTCGCGCCAAAAATAAAAAAATGCATTGTGGGAATGTTAAGTGATTGGCACGTGACTAATGACGCTTAAATTCCATTACATAACCAACATGTAATTATTTCTCATAATATCTTCTTCGGACGCAATGTTTGAAGCTTCGTCTGTGTATTTCCAGTATGTAAATGAGCGAGATGTGCATGTAAAAATAGAACGTGTTTCCCGTCGATGTCGACCTTGGCCGTAGTAAATCTCTAATTTCTCGTGTTGTCGGATGGTTTTCGACTACTGGGGTTTAATGAATGACGATTATAAGACTTTGGGAGTATAAGGATGATATTTTTGTATTTTTGTAAAATTTTCTTCCCAAATTCTGAAGGGCCACCTTTAAGTGGTTTTCATCACTTTTTCACAGAATGGATTTTGCTTCCTTGTCAAATCTTTGATAAGTATAAGACTTGACTGTACCAAACAACTTAACATTTTTTTCTTCTTGTCCAAATTGCAGACAACAAATTGAATGTTGGTGAAGTAATGTTTGTTCTAAGGGGTTTCAAACACGGTGGGACCACTATTTTCTCCTTTTTCCACAATTGTTTTCAAAGGCCTTCTTCCTCAAATCCTTATAAATTGAGAAAAATGTCGTTTTTTCTTTTCCA